>CM069545.1:31705026-32955026 GCA_035773235.1 Eospalax fontanierii | reverse complement strand
TCCACATACACGCACACAGTTTTATCTCTACAGCTTCTGAGTTAAGGCGCTGTCTTTTCTCACCTATGAATCTACAACAGCTGCTCTTTCAGTTTTCCTTTTGCCCATTTTATAATCTGTGTTTCATGCAACAGCCAGAGCAAGCTCTGAAGAATAAGTCACTTTAGATTTGCCTCTTGCTCAGACTTCCACTGAATTCCATGTTCAAGAAGAAAAAGCTCTGTCAGTAGTTTACAACAATGCTTCTGAGTAAGCTCCAATATGTTTAATGCTTCCCAGATATTCTTTTCTGTTACATTCAAACAACAATGAGGACTTCTTCCTAGTCCTTAAACATGCCAAGCTCATGGCCTTTATTTGATCCTCTGTTCAGAACACTGTTCTCTCAGATCCTGGCCATCTTCTTGATATTCATGTCTCAATTCCTAGTGAGGCCTTTCTTGAGGATCAGTTTAAGTTAGCTCCTATTGTGGACTCATTTTTCAGTTGTAACTCCCTTAGACAATTTAATGTTTATTCAGAATAACTTTATTTCTTACTTTGCTGATTTTTTCCCTCGATCATTTAATTACAAACTCTGTTGTAGAGGACCTTCATCTCCATAGCCTAGAGGATACTGTACATGAGTATTTCTTTTTTTAATTAACATGTATAATGTGCTGAGTTCAGCCTCTCCTGAACAATTCCATGGATGTCTTGCTTCTAATTTTCAGGTATGAATTAGGCCAGTCAATTCATATTTCAGATTTACCCACAAGAACATTTTTTCCTACACAAAGATAAAAGGGCTTTAAGGCAAATATTTCTTCTTCTAAGAGTTTTAGTACTTTAACAATTAGAAAATAATCACACAAATTCATAATGAAGAGACTTTTCTGTTTACCTTTTTTCTACAATTTATCTCTAGCTTGCAGTTAGATATATGTTAGGTACTCAAAAGAAAAAAAGTACTAACTAAATGAAGAAGCCAGCCTTTTTAAGTGTACCAAAACGTTTCTTTCTTTATTTTACAAAACATTTTTTACATCACTTTCCCTCCAGTGTTTGCATTGTCTAGATAAATTTATATAATAAATAAATAAGTACATGAACAAGTGTAGGTAGCTAATAGCAACCATAATAAATGCTACTCACATCATAAATAAGATACTTCTAGAAACTGAGAATACCTTAAGCCTTGCTTCTTGAGATAATTTTTTTTTCTTGAGACATTCCAGTGAGAGTTGAGCAACATTTCAGCAACATTTGGGCTTTGGATAAGAAATGAATATCTCTTGGCTTACTCTGAATATTTGCAGCCTTTTCAGATGAGAATTATACTACATTAGATTAAAATATCAATTTCAGTTGAAAATTATAGGAGCAGAATATAAATACTCCATATAGGTTGTCTTGATTAGAATATGTTTCCATTTTCTTTGCTTCTCTTTTGGCACCACAAAGATTTTCTCTTCTCTTTTCTTTTCAAAATTTCTTAAGCCATTGACAGACCTCTGGAATAAGTCAATGCTTAGACCTTAGCCTTAGATATGGTCTCTATCTTAGAGATGTAACAATCAAATATGGCTACATACGAAGAATTAATAAAAGATTTGGGGCTAGAGATGTAACTCTGTTGGTTGAATGATTGCCTTGAATGCCTGAGGCCATGGATTTGATCCCCCATACCGCACAAAACTAGGGGTGCGTGCATGTGTGCATTCGTGAATGTGTGTGTGTGTGTGTGTGTGTGTGTGTGTGTGTGTGTGTGTATGCAATCTAAGCACTCCAGAAGGAGAAACAACATAGCTAACATTTAGAAGGGAACACATTCTTTATAGCAATGGTTATTGAAATGAATATAGAGATGATTGAGATTCATAATTATATCTAAAGAAAGCAGTTACAGTTTCTGCCAGTACAGAAAACAGAACCAAACACAGCATTTACTAGGACTTAAAGGAATGGTAAAGCTCATGGGCTACACACGGTGATCTAGTTAAGTATTTAAATTTCAGTGAAGATGCCAAGAGTTGAACAGCTATATACAATATGCTATAGAAGCTGACGAGGAAGATTCCTTTCCAGGCTCCATCCTAAATCTTTTCCTCTTTCAAAGCTTGTCACATAGGCTTGACTTTCTCTTTTTCCAAATTGTTTGTTTTCATTTTCTTTCTGTCAAATATGATTCCCCACTTCATGCCTTTACTAAAATATTTGAATGATCAAAATCCTCCTCTTTCGTCCTTAGCAGATCCTACGTTAGGACAGCATGCCTCCTACTCTTCCACCTTTGAAATAAGGCTCACCTATTTTCTCCACCTTCTTATGGACAAAGTTGCCTTTATTCGGCTGCATCTGTCATGACAGCACCAGTGATTACAATGTAGGGTATATACATCTCCATCATTTTATGTATTTAGATCTTTAGTCTAATTCTCTCTCAACTGAGCTATTTCAATCACCTCATTTTATATGTTTACATTTTTCTTTTTAAGTTTAAAAATATTTTAATTGGTTCTTTGAGAATGTCATGAATGTATTTTGAGCAGATTACGACTCCCTGCCACATCTGCTAGCCAGTAGATAAAACTCTGAGGAAAGACCAGCTTGATTTCTCCCTGTTTGCTCTTAACCTGTGTTTATGTGCTGAGTGTATGGAAGAAGTAGAATTGGTTTCCAGAGTATGTGTTTAGGTTTTCATTACTAATTGAACCAGCTGTGGAGCTGGAGAGATGGCTCAACGGTTAAGAGCACTGACTGCTCTTGCAGAGGACTCAGGTTCAGTTCCCAACATGCACATGGTGGTTAACAACTGTCCATAACTCCAGTTCCAGGAGATTCAGTGCCTTCTTCTGACCTCCACGGGCATTAATTGCACAACATGGGTGCTCTTACACAAACTCAGGCAATACATTCATACACATAAAATAAAAATAATAATTAAAATATTAAAAAAACACTAATCCAACTCCTAATCATTAAATTCTTCATGCATTCACCTGTTTCAGGCAATACATTTATTTGTAAAAATTTAAAGAAAACAAAGAAGTATCGTCCCCTTAAAAATGTTTAATTTAGGGGCTGGAGAGATGGCTAAGTGGATAAGAGTGCTAGCTGCTCTTGCAGAGGACTTGGGCTCAGTTCCCAGCCCCACATGGTGGCTAATGACTGTCTGTAACTTTAGGTCCAGGGGATCCGACAGCCTCTTCTGATCTCTGCAGGCATTGCAAGGCATGGGTGTACTTACATGCATGTAGGCAATACACTTATATACATAATAAAAATAAATCTAAAAAATGTTTATTATTGGTGTGAGTGCAAGTGTGTGTGTGTGTGTGTGTGCATGCGTGCAGGTGCACATATGCTATGGGGCAGATATGCAGGTCAGAGAACAATTTTGGGGAGTCAGTTCTCTGCTTCCACTATGGGTCTCAGTATCAAATTCAGGTAATTAGGCCTGTATGGCAAGCACTTTTATCCACTGAGCTATGTCACCAGCCCTAGCTTCATGCTTTAATTGTTTTCTTGATATGTATTCTTCATGAATAAAGAAAAGTAGCTGTAAGGACAGTATAAATTAAATAATTTAAAGCTCTGTAGTCAATTATAGGCTTATTAGCTTTTAGTTTCTTTTATGATAAATATTCTCGTAAAGCTTAGAATTGATATTATACAATTAAAAATTTCTATTCAACAATCAGTTAATATAACTTTCAGATAGAGTCTGCTGTGGTTTATGAATGCCTCAAGGTCCATTTGTAAGCCTTGGTCCCTGGACTGGCAGCATTGAGGTGTACTGTGGTTCATTAGAAGGAGGGATCTAGTAGACCTCTTTAGGTCACTGGAGGTGTGCCACAAAAGGGGATAGTGGGACCCAGACTTGACATTTCTCTGCTTCTGGACTTCAGATGAATTTGCTTCAGTAAATGCTTCTGCCCTAATTTGTTGTCTTGTCAGAGGTCTAAATTAATAGGACCACTCAGTCTTGAATATCCAGAGCTAAAACTAAAATAATCTTTTACCTTGCTGAGAAATATAGATGCTGTAAATTAAATGTCTAATCTTTTTTTGTTTGAGGGTTTTTTTTTTTTCTTTTGTCTTTGAGACAGAATCTCTCTGTAGCCCAGCTGGCCCGGAACTGAGTATGTAGTTTAGACTGGCCTTGATCACACAGAGATCCTCCTGCCTCTGCCCCCTGAGTGCTGGGATTGAAGGCATGCATCACCACACCCAACATAAATGTCTAAGCTTAGATAACTATACATCATGATTTTCATGTATAAATAACATGAAATTCTCCTTGACTATATTAATTCCAGTTTCCCTGTCTAGCACATTGCTATCATATGCTTTATATTTGGGTAGTGTCCAGCATGATGAATGTCTCGGCCACTGCATCTTATTTCTATGAGGGATATGCTACAGTATACCCAGAAGTTGCAGTAAAGGGATCAGTGCTAAAAATGAATGATAGTCTGATAAAAAATAGAGAGAGACACAGATCCCACATAGTCAAAATCTCAGTCATACTAAATTTCAAAATCTCAATTTTGAAAGAAATAGGGGAGAGAGATTTAAAAATTATGGCAGTACAATAATATCTAGACGTGATAGGATTAGGAATTTTAAAGAATCATATGTAGCGCTAACTCAAAACGTAGGTTTTAAAAAATTAATAAAATACATTAATTTTTCATGTTCTTTAGAGTAAAATATTTAATTTTACCTTATGTTTAATATAGCTATGATTAATTTCTTATTTAATTTTTACATTTCTTCATAATTATGACAAGAAACAACTTAGAATTTATGCTGTCTTATTTCCTTTTAAGATACGTATTTTATTTTTTTTATTATAGGTTTATGTACAGTTTTCTGCATTTGAAATATTGAATTTGTTATAACTCACTTGTATAGTGTTGATCTTAAAATCTAGCATGCTTACTTGAATGATGTCAGAGTCTTACAGGGAAATGATTTCACCAGGATTTTTTTTTTCTACTGAGCCATTCACTGTTACTGGAACTGTCTTTTGTGAATTACATTCCATTGATGTAATTTAGATTTCCATTCTACTTCACTATAAATGGAGTTTCATTATATCTAACTTGACAATAAGGAGGTTCCCGAACCACTGACATTTAGTAGAATTGCAGATCTAGTGTCTTTGTATATTGTGCATTAACAGGCAGTATAAATACTTTCATTTATGCTTTCAAGAAACTACCATTGATTTACATTGTTGTTACATGGAGGAGTTCAGGTCAAATTTCCGTGCTTGACTTAAGGCTGGCTTATATTTTCCTTCCTGAAATAATTAGAAAATATTTTTTAATGTAGTTGCAATTATTGGATAAAAATGGGATAAAAATTTTGGATTACAAATTTTTTTTTAAAGTCTCTGTAGGTCTTAAACTACAATTGTAGTTTTTCTCTACAACTTTCTTTCACTCTATACTTTTAAAATAAATGCTTTGGTAGACAATTTAGTATTTCGGGCTAGGGATAATGTTCCTTTGACAGAATTCTTGCCTAGCATTCAAGAAGTCCTGGGTTCTGCCCCCAACACTGCGCAGACTGGGCATGGTGTCACTCCATAATTTGAGACTAGTCTGAGACACATGATACTGAGAAAAAAAATTATTTTATGTGATGTATAGAATGTCTTTAGTGGAATTACAATATATATGTTGTTTCAATCTCAAGAGACATTGATGACTGGAAATATAATCTTTTTCTAGATTACATGTTTTGGGGATTTGTTGGTTGGGTTGCTGCTGTGTGAGCTGCGAAGGAGGAATTTGGGCTGAAAGAGGCGTCAAAAGAAGAAACACTGTGGCCTTGTTTCTGAACATCTTGGAGCTTGGATCTCATCCATTCCAAAAGGCCTACACTTGCCAATAAACTTTTAAAAAATTTTATTTATTTACTAGACGCTAAAGAGTTCTGACAGTGTGGAACCCAGCCGGGATATCTGCTTTGTAATTATATTAACACTGTCGGTTCTGGAGCAATTACCTCAAGGGTCTGAGGTCCAAGATCAAAGCCTAAGACACATGTACTTAATCCTTTATGGTAAGAGAAACTCTTTAAATTCATACAGATCAAGATCACCCACCAGCACTGTGCCCAAAATCTACCATGTCCTCCCCTCAATCTTGTCACCAAGTTAGTAACAACCTCAAAAGGCAGCTTTCTGTTTCATCAGTATGCTGCCCACAGACACAGCTCTTCAGCTTGGTTAGAGGGCATGGTGTTCATAACTTGCCACAGCACAAACATGTCCTTGAGGCCGGGTGTAATAAGCATTCTTAAATTCACAATAATGCTATTTTCCTTTGCCTCTGTCTCCCTTAACAGTTTGTGGAGGCTGGGGTTCCTGCTGAGTTCCTTAGCAGTATTGCCAGGTCAGAAACCAAGCTATTAACAGGAAGCATGCTATTTTCATCTGGAAGCCAGAACATAATAAGCATTGTTAATTTAGTTAAAAGAAAGACAGCTGTTTGCGATTAGTTGTCTTCTGTGTGTGTGTGGGAGTGAACAGAATAATGTCTCTTTTCCAAATTACGCATGGTTTTCTTTTGCTTATATGTGAAATTTAATTGAAGGAATTAAGAAGCTAAATGGAATAATAAGCTGTTTTGTCGGAAATTGGGTTATCATTACTCACTTAGATGCATGGTTGTAAAAAGTTCTAGAAACCAGATAACTTTCAAATCTCTCTATACTGTGCATTATATTCTGGGTTATGGTTTCTTATGAAATACTCAGAAAGCCACTCTACTTTCAAAATCAACCTTTCTGGTAACTATTATTTAGAGCTCTAGTCTAACTGATGACTTGGAGTTAAGCCACTCTGTTTTCCAATATGTGTTTTGGTACTTTCTTAGAGTACATGTGTTTATGCAGATACATCCAATGATCTCTGCAAAATAAACGTGTCTATTGAGTTTAAGCCTCTCTTCTCCATTTGGCTTTCATAGCCTCTAACTTTTTCTCTTTTCTTTAATGGGTAGTATCAGTTACATGCCAAACCAGTCACTTTTTCTCAATCCTTCCTGAGATTCATGGTGGACTCAGACTATTGCAGTTATGATTCTATGACAGGATAGGAGGCAAGTCTGAATTGTAGGATAATTAGAATGTTTTGCAAAGTCACAGTGCCTATATTAAATTAATCTTTTGAGGTATAACTTGGATATAATAAAATTCAGACATAAAAATATAGGTATATGGTTTTTGACAAATGTGTTCACCCTGTAGCTACCACCTGAATTGAGAATAACGTTTCCATTTTTCAGTCCTCATTGATCTTTTGCGGTGCCCTCCCACACTCTCCAAATTCTTATTTGATTAGTTAGCTGTATCTTTCCTAGAATTTCCCAAAACTCAGCTGTCCAGTTCTGTATTTCTTTGGGTCTGCCTTCTTTTGCTCAATCTGATGTTTTTTTTTTTTAAAAGACTATGTTTTGTGTTCATCAATGTTTGCTCCTTCTAACTGCCAAGGGTTTTCCATGTTCAAATGAACCTTAATTTTGAATTTGCTTGTTCATTTGTGATATATACACACTGTTTCCAATTTTAAACTACTGTGAATAAAGTGAAATATGCAATTGATTTGTGGACATATGTTTCATTTCTCATATTTAGGACTGGAATTCAAGGTTTTCATGT
The DNA here is from genome assembly GCA_035773235.1 of Eospalax fontanierii. Lineage (NCBI taxonomy): Eukaryota > Metazoa > Chordata > Mammalia > Rodentia > Spalacidae > Eospalax > Eospalax fontanierii. The sequence continues at coordinate 32,947,370 of CM069545.1, read as the reverse complement.
ACAATATTATTTTCTTTTATAACAAAGTAATAAATTGTTTTTCAAAACAAAGACATGATCATAGTGTGATATCAGGTCTCTGTACAGCAACATAGCAACAAATATTTTTGGTAATATTCTAGATGATCAAGGAAACCATAATTGATCATTTTCTTCTGTTATCCTTTGGTCCCTTTAAAAGAATTTTAAAATGTAAGAATAAAACATTTGTTTTATGTAGGAAAACATTATTTTTTAGGAGACTGATAAATCTAAGCTTTCTAAAATTTTCTGTAGAGGCATAAAACACAAAACAAATGTTTTATGTGTGTGTGTGTGTGTGTGTGTGTGTGTGTGGTGGGTGCATACTACAGTTCTCATGTGGAGGTCAGAAGGTCAGAGTGCAACTTTCAGGAGCTGGTCCTCTCTTTTCATCATATGGTTTCTGAGAATCAAATTCAGGTCATCAGCCATGATGGTAAGTACTTTTCCCTGCTGAGCCATCCCTCCAGTCTTAATAAAAATATTTTTTTTAACTTCTTTCTAGCTGTTTTACATGTATTATGCTACCAGATAAGACAATGGAATGATACAAAGGGAGGAAAAATATCCTTCTCTATTTATTAAATAAGAATGCTTGGAGCATGTACTGTGAGTAAGAAAAGATTTTTTTCTTTTTGCCCTGTGGTTACAAATATCTGAAAGGCATAATTTTCTCCCTCAGAATTGAGAGAGAGAGAGAGAGAGAGAGAGAGAGAGTCACACATTAGGTAGGAGGAAAGGAGAATGACTGACTTTATTGGAAGGCACCAAGCCTTATATACCCTGAGGGCGGGGCTTTGCAGGAGGTTAAAAGTTCAGGTTCTCAGGCGACATCTAGCCACATGACACACACCTGATGTAAACTGAGGAAGTCTGTAAAGGTCAAGTTGTTTACTTCAGAACTGCAACTGACAACATCCTGCTAACTTAAAGGTCAAGATGTTTACTTGAGCTTTGTAACTGATAAGATCCTGCTAGCTCTTGGCGGAGAGCCTAGCACTAAGAGAGAAGGGCTGCAGGGGGGCCAGACCCTACAGGAACAGAATTACAAAGGAGTTAGAATTCACATTGACTCCAACAGAAGAGACGACTTCTGATGGACAGATCAGTAACAAAGCAGTTCATGGAGAAGTTATGGGGAGATGTGGGCAATGAACAATGAGACAGGCGGATATCAGGCTGAGGCTGACAACCAGGGCCACAGAATTACCAGCCTCAAAGATCCAAATTCAAGCTTAGGTTTAAGAGAAAAGAAGCCACTTTGTAACAAGAAGGGAAGCTCAAAGTCATTTTTTATATTTAATTAACCTGGGTTTATTGTACATGTTAATGGGGTTCAGTGTGATGTTTTCAGTATCTGTACATACCATTTAATCTGATCAAACTGTCTTCTTTTATCCTCTACTATATTGTACCTCTCTTCCCAACTCTCATAGTCCCTGTTTCACCTGCAGGTCAACTAGTTTTGTTTTCTTCCACATACGAAAGAGAACATGCAGCATTACTTCTTTATTTGACTTATTGAAGGGCAGGCAGAGAACAGTTGCTGGCTTTGATGACTTCTAGAAGCTGAGAAAGATGTTTGTTACATGAATGTTTTACAACGTTAGACTTTTCAAACTTTGGCTACATGTCTTCATTAATTGTTCTTTTTTGTAAAGATTTATTTTATTTTAAAATGTGTGTGTGTGTGTGTGTGTGTGTGTGTGTGTGTGTGTGTGTGTTTGTGTTTGGGTATGGGCACATTTGAGTGCAGGTGCCTATGAAGTTCAGAAGAGGATGACAGATCCCCTGGAGCTAGAGTTATAGACAGTTTTGTGCTCCCAGTGTGGTTGCTGGGAACCTAACTCAGGTCCCCCACAGGAGCAGTACTCACTTTTAACTCTTGACCCATCTCTCCAGTCATTCAGTAATTTTCCAGGGTTGATTAATTTAGCCAGTATCACCCCACCATTGATTATTATCGAATTTTATTTGTTTAGTGTACATTTTTCACTGTGACACGTTTCTATGAAAAAAGATCAATCTTACTAGATTCCTAAGTTTCTTCTTATAGCTTTTCAGCTGAGATAAATGTTCATATGAGTGTTAGCTGTTTTCTTCATGATTAAATAACACTGATCATTTGGATTTAGGTACTGTTGAGTGGAGATTCTTTTAAAAACGCTGTACAGGTAGCTTATTGCAGTATAACGAACAAAGCTCCCGTATTTCTTCTTCTGGAGTTGATTTGTGGACATCATCTTCATTATGCTCACCACTGCAGTAGTAAGCAATCAGTGTTAAGCTCTAGAGCAAATTAGACAATGCTTATTAGCAATAAAATATAGTCAGAATATACTAAGCATAAACATATTTTTGTGTGATAGAATTACCTCAGTTCATAGTTAATCTGAATTAAATGAGTTTATAATTGAGGTTTGTTTGCAAGGGAAAAGAAAATACATCTATTATGTAGACAATACATATTTTTAATATGGCAGCCCAAATCATCACTATCTTTTGAGAATATATATGGATGGCATGAAATGCAGCTGTCCTCTTCTGTGGGGACAAGAATGGACTTAGACAAAAATTAGAAAATACAGAAAAGGGATGGTGGATATATCTATATCTATATATATGAGAAAAAATTAAGAGACAAGGAAATGTAGCTCCTTCATTCATTTTTCTCCTTCAGAGTTGTTACCTGAAACAATTTTCCGAATAATTATGGAATAGGGGAAATTTCATTTTAAAAATAGCTTTATATGGCTGAGGGTTTTACTATAAAAACTTTGAAAAGATACATGGTTTGAAATTGTTCTTTTAATCTGATATGCAAACCATTGGGTAGGTGCTATTTAAATAGCACTTAGGCGTATCTAATTTTCCACTTTGGAAAATGTCTGCATGTTTATTAGAAAAATGGAAACTGAAGCCAGCAAGCAAACCGTAAATCTGATGAGCCACAAAGAGCAGTGCTTATGCTAAATGTTGGCCTGTGTAATTTAAGTGTGTAATCCCCTGCAATGTATGTCTGTAATACATCCTTCAAGTTCAACATAGCTCCTGGGCTCAGTATTTCCCAGTGCAATCTCAAGCATATCTAATTTAAAAATAACCATGTTCATTTCAAAGGCGAATTTGCTCCAGTCATGTTTTGTTTTGTAGGCTGTGGATTTAAATCGTAACTTGCAAGTAGATAACAAAGGCAGCTGTCCTGCATACCTGTGTGAGGAAAATAACACAAACCTGGATTAAGCAGATAATTCTTTTACTTGAGCCTTAAGATAAAGATCACAAATATGGTACAGCACACTCATAAATTGAGCCTGGGTTAGTCATTCTTGAATTTATTATTGTTGAATCAACATATGCTTTAATTTCTCATGTTCTTAATTCAGTATAATATTCTCACTTACGTTTTCACACCATATTCTTCAAATTGTTATTTGAAACATGACCAGTCTCCCATTTTTTATGCCTATTGTGCATTCCTAATTTTGAGTAGAAATCAGAACATTTAAAATAACTACAGATGACAGAGATAACTCAGCAGGAAAAAGTGCTTGCTGTATGAGTCTGACAACCAGAGTTCATTCAGATCCCCAGAGCATATAAAATCTAGATGACAGCACATATCTGTAATCCCAGAAGGACTATGGTGACATAGGAGATGGAGACAGGAGAGTCTTCCTCCCGGAAGCTCATGGGCTAACAAGCTTGGTTGGGGTCGCCAGAGCTGTGACCTTCACACACAAACATCACACACACACACTTAGAAAAACAATTAGCAAGCCATGTAAATAACTGTTTGCTGTTTGGGAGATGGGGGGCATTGCTCTAACTTCTAGCACGTTGACTTTAGGCTTTGTTGGCTCACTACCACTGTTTATTCAGGATTTAGCCAAATGCTGAAAATTAACATACATTTGTCTCTGTCTAAACATTTGACCATAGTGTATGAATACTTCAAAACATCATGCTTTGCACAACAAATACATATAGTTTTGTCTGTCATTTTGAAAAGAAAGAAAAGAAAACAAGCCACTTTGTAAGCATTCCACCCAGACACTGAACAGGACAGAAAGACTAATGAAAACATGCACTACCTTTGGTAATATGCACACATGTCTATTTTCCTCCTTTAATTGAACTGTGCTTTTCAGAATCGTCTGTGGTTTTCTTTCAAGACTTCTGAGAGTGTAGTACAAGATCTAAGGAAGGTATTTTACCCAGAGCATTTCTGATTCTCTTAGTATTTTGTGGAACAGCATGGAAGATGTCTTGAGTTGTGTAGGATAAGCACAGCTCACCGAATAGTACTTGACTGCAGTTTACCACAAGTCAGTTATGATGTCAAAAACATTGGAACCTTTTCTTTTCTTCTATATTTGAATAATGATAAATGCCTTCATGCTGTGTTAGAACTATTGAAGTGTGTTTCCCTGCAGGTAAACTTGGCAGTATCTTATATAACTCCACTTGATGGGAGTATTACTTAAACAGTGTGAAATACATTGTCTGAGAAGAGTTGTATCACAATTTGGAATGATGTTTATGCAAGTAGATAGTATACCAGTTATTTTACAGTTTAAAAGTGGACCTCTGGGGCCACAAAATGAGAAAAATCCCCAAGTCTTCATCTGAATGTTTGTAGTGAAAACTGTAATTGTTCCTTGTGGGAGAATAATAAATTGAGGAATGAAATTGAGGATAAATTCAATAATTTGCCTCTAGTTAATCATGTATGATAGTAAGAAATAATTTGCTTGCTTTATAATCCCCAAATAGGATGAATAATACAATTAAGTCATGAGTTAAAAATATCTAATTTTCAATAAAATTGAAATATGTAATTACATGTGTACCTAACATCTGATCATTTGGCAATTGGCTGATGTGGTCTGTTACCTCACTGCTCTATCATTCTTTATTGATGAGTTGTCTCCACCTGTCTCTCTTGGTGATAGTCTTCTTATCACCTTTCAAGATTCTGTCCTGATTTCATGGTCCTAAGTGGATAATATATCAGCCATGTGGCTGAAGAGTTCATCTGGGCAATTCAATATTAAAGGAAGTCCAGCATTCATCCCTTGGTCAATCCTTGTATTCTCACTCCTTTGGCCTGAAAGCAATAAAAAATACACATAATAACCAGAGAGAACATTTACTGAAAAGACTGATCTTTGCAACTACAGCAGTTTGCATTGAATCACTGAACTTCCATTTGTGAACACCTAAATTAGACATGGTACCTGGAGCTAAAATTCCCTTCTGGGAATGCAAACCTCCTCCTTTGGTCCCTATGACAAACCAAAGTCTGATTTTGGGAAACTACAGTCTGGGAAAGCAGTGAGTTTACTTGGAGCATGGGTGAGGGTTTACTTACAGGATGGGTGCTCCCCTCCTAAGGCCACACTGGAAAGTCTCCATTCATTCCTGGATCATGACTCCTGCACAGCCACACAAAATGAAGAGAGAGAGAGAGAGTCTCCCCATGGCTCCCTCAATTTATATACTATTAGCCCCTCCCCTCAAGCAACTAGGGCTGACAGGTTGGTTGGGAGGTGTGAGTGACTTTCTCTGTTCCTCCTTTCTTGTAGAGCATAACAGTCTGTAAGTTTAGTGGTGTGACACTAGATAAGCGGGTGCCACCAATTTTGAAAAGATGCGTCTGTCTATGGTCTTGCTGTCAGAGGACAGTCCTATGAGGTAGTAACTGGGCTCCTCACTGGCATGCCAGCCGAATACAGCTCTTGGGAAATAACTGACATTGCAAGTCTTCCTTCTCTTATAATGTGTTGTTTTGATCTAGTGATTGAATTTTGCTTGTAGCTTCTGGCTGCACAAAACTTTGAGGTCTTTGCCTGTTGGGTGATGGTTCTCAAATAGACTTGAGAAGCGGGGGGGGGGGGGGGGGGGGGGGGGGCATCACATGGCACACAGAAGCAGCTGATGTCATGGCGGCAGCAAGGTTCTGAAGTCACCTGAGAGGTAGAGGTGAGTCAGAGCCTTTCAACTTGGTTTCTGTATGGGCTCTTGTTTTCTGTTTTAATGGAAATGATTTGAGTAAACTGCAGTGAAGATAGAAGGTGGGCCTTATGGGCAATGTGGGGAAATTGAAGCTTCTAAGTATTTCCTCTAGCCTCTTAATCGTTTTTACTTTCTCTTGTTATTCCTCATCTTTCTTTGTTGTTTACTTCCCTTGAAGTAAAGATGGCCTTTTGCCCATCTGTTTGTTTTACTTCAGTTACAGTTAGTTTCATGAGATACAGCAGTACCGAGGTACTCCTCCCCTCTCTGTCAAATGCTTTAATATAGCTGATTGATCTTAGTACAAAGTCCAGGCCCTGTTAATGTGATGGATGATGAGTCGTGGAGCCATACATCCCAGTTAGACTCTGACAGCTCTGGTTTACACCTGCTGCCCCAGCTTAATTAATAATAGTGCCCCATTTATTCTCAGAAGTGGCCTGGTCTGGATGATGAATTATAGAACCACCTTATTTATAAGGTAATGATTTGGCCTTTGCATTTCTTCCCAACCTCATCTCTCACCATTTCTGAATCATAATCTGAGTCACAGCCATTGTAATTCCCTTTGGATTTATGGACTATGTCACATGCTCTCAGCTCTGAAGTTGAGGCAGCCGTGTAGCCACGCCTAGAACACTTCTGCTAATGTGAGTAATGAACAACTGCCATGCTCTAGTCTTTAGACTACTTGCTTTTTCACTTGCTTTCTTTCTTCCTTCCTCCTTTCCTTCCTCTGTTCCCTTCCTTTCTGCCTTCCTCCCGCTTTCTTTCATCTCATGTATGCCAGGCTGGCGTTGAACTTGAAGTCTAATGCTGCTATTAAAGTTGTAAGCCTCCTTCTCTCCCTTCTAAATGCTAGAATCACAGTTTTGAAATTCCCCGTGTTCCTGATTTTCCCTGTGCCACCTGATCAGATCTTTTCCTCACTTAACTGTATTTATGTACTCACTTCTGTGCTTCCTTTTAAAGACTAAATTTTGGCAAGATGCTTTTCTCATTTTATTCACAAAGCTTTGTAAAATTGGTTACTTAGATGCTATTAATATTTATGGGGTATGTTTGTGTGGGTTCAGGTTGTTAGAAATTAAGGAGACAAAAAATAACCTCACTATGTCTTTGCATTTTGACATAGGCTTTTGACTTTTCATGTTAGCAGAGAGATATTAAGAATAAGAAGCTCTGTAATAACAAAGGGAGAAAAAGAACAGGAAAGGGCTATGTTTTAGATATCAAGAAAGAAAAATGATGCGGGAAAATATCCGAGAGGCTTTGAGCTGACTGTTGGGATGGACAGATGTGCATTCCTTTTTCCATCTTCTGGTCCTGTCTGCACCATTGATTGTATTTATCTTAGCCGGGACTCATGATGAAAGCCTGAAACCTATTATGTTTTGCCTTCAATGAACATTCCATACAGCAACATGATTTTATTTGAATTGAAAAAAGCATTGAACTAAGAAGAGCTCTTGTTTTTTAACGTTGGTAGCATTTAGGTTAAACCAAACCAAACAATCTCTGAAATGGTGAGTAAAAGTAGGAGCTGTTTAAATCCAATTTACGGCATTTACTTCCAGAAGATGAAAGCGAGATGCTGAGTAGTGTATTGTTTGCGAGCTCTTTTTGTGGGTTGATTGTGTCTCACCAAAAGATATATTGAACTTCTGTCCCTTAATGCTTTTCTCTCTAACTTTCTTCACAAATCTGAACTTGGAAAACGGGATTCAGTTAAGGTGAGGCCATATTGGGATATAATGAACTTAATCAATACAATGGAGGTAATTAGAAGGACGAAACAAGAGATAGATATGTACAGGAAATGTGGAGATCCAGACAGAATGGGAGGGATGTGTCTGTATGCCATTCAGTCCCAGGGATTACTATGCCTTAACTGAAAGTGGGAAAGTGGCCTGGGAAACATCTTTTTTCACACAATAACACATTTTCATAAACACACTACATTGCTTTTTTTCTCTCAATACAACTAATTTTTTTTGTAACATAATCACTCCATTACTGATATACTATAGTAGTATGATCAATGCTAAGCCGTGCTTCAAAAATTTCAACATTACAGGCGTTTATTTCTTTGAGAAATAATGCAATGTGTGACACAGGTCCATCTGATGATTTAGTGTCCCAGTTGCTCTTGTGATATCAGTAAATGAATAAATGGCTTACACATTTACTAAGGAAGAAATGAAATTAACATGGAGCTGCCATTTCAAGTCTTCAGTGCTTCAGTTAGGAAATCACATACATTTTACTAACCAGTTTCCTTGTTTCACTGTTAACTGCATGGAAGTCAAGATTCTTTCCCATATATGTGTCGTTAGACTTTCTGTTACATGAGTCTTGTGAATATGCTGTTTGTCCATACCAGAACTACTGACAACATGAAATTCTTCTCCATCCAAAATCACCCCTATTTAAAATGTATTAATGTTCAGATAATATATATTTATTGAATTAGTACATTTCATACAATACATCTTAATCATATATAGAACCCCTCCTCGACGTGTACCTGCTCCATAACCTCCCCTGGATTTAATGCATTCTTTAATATATGCTAAGGCCTATTGAGTCAAGTTTGTGTCTCCAGATGTCCATTGATATAAGCTCATCCACTGTAGTTTGATCAGCCATTATTTACAGTAGTGAATCATGACACTGAAATTGACCCTTATCTTTACCAGGGTAAAGTAAGGTTAAAAATTAAGCACAAGAAGAATAAGATAATTATTTACTGCAAGCCAAAGATAAAGATTATCTATGGAATTGGATTATAAAAATACCATATGACTATCATAGATTGAAGCCTTTCGTTTTGATATTAAATTATTATCTATTAATTTAAAAATGTATTCATGTTCAATTTCAACATGGTTGACCTGCTTATGGAGGAAAAGGAGGGAGAGGGAGAGGAAGAGGAGCAATAATAAGAGGAGAAAGAAGAGGAGAAGGTTCAAGAGGAGGAGGAGGAAGAGGAAGAAGAGGAGAGGGAAAGCTGGAATAGAAGAAACAGGAGCAAGAGGAGGTTCAATAAAGGAAGAAGAGCAGGAGGATGAGGAGGACCAATAGGGAGAAGAGCAAGAGGTAGAAGATCATAAGGATGATGATGATGATGATATGATGGGACCACCATACAGATATTCTCTGAGTCAATTCCTAGTAATGAGAGAGAGAAGAGAGAGAGAGAGAGAGAGAGAGAGAGAGAGAGAGAGAGAGAGAGAAAAGGAGAGGAGAGGAGAGTTTTGATAATGAAAAATTCTGGTATTTTGATTATAATACTTTGTAGGCCAATTAAATTATTAGTTAACAATTCAGGAAAATATTGTTCCTATATAAAAAGCTAAAGATTTACTCAAATTAACCACTCATATGAAAATTCAGACTTCCCTCCTAATAATCCTTAAGTGCTTAATCTCCAGCTAGAGTACAATTACTTTCCCCCTTAGATGTGTAAGTATGGCCCATGTACATGGGTTATTTCCAAGTATGTGACTCGTTATTCACTGGAGCCACCACAGGCTTAATGGTTTCCACATCAACCCACTTGAAATTAGTCTTTATGTTTGTTTCGTTTTTTAAATGGGATCTCACTCTGTAGCCCAGCTCACCTGGAACTCGGCTTTTGTAGTCCAGAATTGCCTTTAGATCATGGAAGTCCTCTTGCCTCAGCCTCCAAGTTCTAGAATTATAGGTATGAGCCACCACATTTAGTTTATAATTAGTCTTGAGACAATGTCATCTTTTAGAGATGAGACTAATTGATCAGAACATACATGCTTAAGTATCACATGTTTTTGTGATAATATGTTAACAAAACATGTGAATATATTTTAGTGCTTAGTTAAATTTAAATGAAGCTTTATAATATTTAAATGCTGCTATTCAAGCACAAAGAAAGAAAAAAAACAAACACAAAATAAATATTGATAAGCATGTGGGGAAATGGAATACTTTACATACTGTGGATAACATAAAATGGGTGATCTCCATGGAAAAGAGGGTGGACATTTCTCAAAATCACTAAAAAAAAATTGAATTACTGTGTTTTTCTATCTCAGTGTATGCTTCCAAAGGATGATGATGTTCATCTGTGTTCATAATAGCATTCTTTACAATGTCCCAAAGGTGGAACTACCAAGTGTTGATCGATGAATAAATATATAAAACATGGCATGTGAATATAACACAGCAATGCATACAGCACAGGCCCTCTTCAGTTTTCGAAAGTACGGACACTTTGACACATGTTACAGCGTGGACACTCTGACACATGTTGCAGCATGGTGGTATGTGAAATACGCAGTTACAAAAAGACAAATTGTGTAAAAGACCACTTTTTAAGAGACACCTAGAATAATCGGATTCACAGAACAGAAAGTAGAATGTTGGTTGCAAAGCCCCTTGGTTCTGAAGTTTTAGTTTTACAAGAAAAAAGTGTTCTTGAGATGATAGTGGTGATGGTGGGGTTTCAGACTCTGTCAAGGCCCTTTGTAGTGCTGAACTGGGCTCTGAAGATGGTTAGGATGATACAATTTATGTTACGTGCATTTTCTCACAATTTAAGGAAATTTAAAAATTACAGCTTAACCATTGTTAGTGTGACCAAACAAAAACCCTGGGCCTTTAAATTTTTATTTTATTTTATGTGTTTGAGTGTATTGCATGCATACATGTAAGTGCACCCATGTCCTACAATAGCCGCAGAAGTCAGAAGATGGTGTTGGATCCCTTGGAACTGGAATTACAGTTTTTAGTCACCATATGGGTGTAAGAATCAAACCCAGGTCCTTTGCAAGAGCAACCATTGCTCTTCACCACTGAGCCATCTCTCCAGTGCCGATTTTGCTTTTTACAATTTTGCATATCCACTATGTATGTTATTCATTGTTTCATTTTGTCTTTTATATAGGTGCTTACCAAACACACATGTTGTTGTCCATGTCCAACCATGTTTAAGTCCTATTGTGAGAGTCAAAACAGTAAAACTTTCTGAACCCAAACTGAATTGACCTTTTGTTTCTTTTTCTGTCAAATTCTTTGTGGTATTTTCAACACTGGATTGATTTTTCTCAATTGGTTATTCTGATAAAAAAATTTCATGTTCTATTAGACCAAGACTTATACTTCCAACATTGATATTTCTTTCCCCATTTATGTAATGTTTCACTTAAAGTACACAAGTTGTACTTGAAGACTCCCCCCGCCCTTGTGTGTGTGTGTGTGTGTCTGTCTGTCTATTGTAGAATGTTGTTTCTCAAAGGTGAATTTGAATCTATTCACAACTCTTCAGGTTTCCTTTGTTTGGAATATAGTCTACATTTTCTAAAATATCTTTTTCTTGGGACTAAGTGTTAAGTATACAATATTAGCTGTCATTTAGGACTCCTCCTTTTAGACATAAATATCTTACAGATTTTATAGTGCCTACAGTTTACTCAGATATTTGTTATTCTTTAGTAATTTTATTTGTTCTCAGTATTTAGGGTGAACCTAAGATGAAGAATTAGGAAGAAACCTTTCAAGGTCTCAGGCTTTTATAGTTGACAAACTATTGGTATCTCAAATCTTTCCTATTCCAATACAGAGAGATTCAATATCTCATGACTGTTTAATAAAAATATTGTATCATAATTACCACATGCTTTTAGAGGATACATTTTGAAATTTTATGCCCCCTTTTAACACTGGTAATCCTTGTGCTGCTATAAATTCTGGAAATCCTGTCCTTCTCCCAAGCCTTTCTCCCCTTAGAAATAAATAAAGACTACTTTGTCAATCAGAAATATTCAGTGTGGTGTAGAAGTTTAGAGCGGGACAGTGTTTCAGTATTCATCAGCTACAGCACTGGAATATTATTGCTAAGACTGTGAAACAAATCCCTATCCACTTAAGCTCAGCTAACACAGACAAAATGGAGAATTAAGTAGGTATATGACGAATCTGATTAAAGGTGACAGCCAGTTTGAATACATTCATCCTCTAAGGTGTAGTTTGAGTAGAAATCATCTTAACTAATGATGAAATTGAGAGCAGTAGGTCTTATGTTAGCCAACCTTGAATTACTATAACACAGTAGCTGGCTCAGGCTACTTAGGAAATAAAAGAGACATATTTTAGATCATGGTATTTGAGGCTGGAAGCATGGCACAAGGTCTGGCTCATTCCACCTCCCCACAGACACATTTACAAACATACTAACAATGTCATAAATTATCTTGAAGAAATACTCCAATCAATCGCATACACTCAGAGCTCTCCAGTTCAGTTCCTAATATATAGTCTTTTTGCTAATGCTGATTTTAACAAACTAAAATTGATTTCAAAACCGACAAATAGTAAAATCAATTTGACAAATAGTCCCCAGGTTCATTTCATGTTAGACTTTACTATGGGACTAAATGAACTTGCTAATTGAATAGTGAAGCCTTTCAAATTTACGTGCACAGAGAGTGAAGATGTTTCTGTGAGCTAAGATCTTTGCTCGGGAAATTTGCTTGAAAAAAAAAATCTCAGAAAATTTTCCTCATTAGTCCTTTATTAAAAGTTCATGTCTGTGCATGCAAGGCCAAAGGAAAGGAAAGCCTTTTTTTAAAAAAAAAAACAACTATTATAATACCCCTCAGAAGATCATCATTAAGTATGAACTTTTTAATTATCCCCCGGGAGATCAGCCATCTTCCTTCTATTTACATGATGACCTTCTAAGAGTAAGATACAGAAACTGACACTAAAGAAAGGAAAGATTCCCAAGGGGTTAAAAATTCCACCATAATTTCAATCCTTAACATAGTGTTAACAAAAACGTTCTTGACTTTTCTCTACATTATTTAAAAAAATATTGTCATTTTTTTCCAGTAATATAAAACTAATTAAATAAGATGAACTTTCTCTTTGTTCAAGAATATGGTAAAGTCACTCGAATTATGTTAAATTTGTATAGCTCTAAGAAGCACTGTATCTGTGTCAGTGACTCCAAAATCCTTATTTCCTCTTCTGCAAACTCTACTTCGTATTTTTCAAGTACGTTTCAGCTATCTTTCCTTGTGTGCCCAGGACTTACAATATAATTTAGTAAACAAACGTCTTGCCTTTGAAGAACCTTATTCAGTCCACAGGCTCTTTTTACCCTCCACCAACTCTTCCTCCTGATTTCAGTTGTTTGCAGCAGGCACCACCGGTCTTCAGCAGTGAGCCCCAATACCAAAGCCCTTCTTTCACTTCATATTATATTAACCACAAGGTCTCAAATTTTTGTTTTCTAGAAAACTTCTTGCATTTTCTGAATTCTTTCTGAAAGAAGGGTAGCCTTCTAGGCAACAGGTAAATAACAAGAATAAACTGTTCTGTGTCACAACACAAGGCATTTGCTCTTCTGCTGAGGACCCGGTGGCAGTATTCTCATAAGTGGAGCCATGCATCATTGACTGCACTTTTGTTAGTGAGAAATCTTCAGTGGGAGTGCCTGGGCCTTATGCAAATCACTCTGATAGTGATGCTTTAAAACTTGAGAATTCATCTCTCAACATGTGTTTACTAAGAGCTTACTGTACTCAGGCCTTAAGCTTTTACCAAAGAGAACACTAAATATGTCATTTAATCCTTACCTCAAGTGTTTGTGGCCAAGATAGATTTACATATATTACAGAGAAATATGAGGGAGTAATTAAATTCTGAACTGTACTCTACAGCCTATGAGTGGGGAGAATTGAGGAAATGTGTCAATTGGAATAGGGTAAGGAGATTGTCCTTACATAGCACTAAGCTTCAGAGAGTGAGCATTTAGTGATTGTTTGTGGGATTGGACAAAATGGACCTAGTCATAGAGTTAACATGTGTTTTTCTGTTTCTAGACTTGTTAAAATATAATTGACAAATCATAATTATACACATTCAGTGTGTACAAACTGATGATTTAGTATGTATACACACTGTAAATTGATTATCATAGTCAAACTAAGTTTATCACTTCACATAGTTACTAATGTGTGTGTGTTTATGTTTATGTGTTGTGTTAACCTTTTCTGGGGAAGTATGAACAAATGTCTATCCAAAATAGGCCACTTTCCTTATTAACTTTAACTGTCAACTTTCTATGATTTAAAAATTGTCTGAAGAGAGTCATAATTGAGAAAATCTCTGAATCAGGTTAGCCTGTGAGCATGTCTGTGGGGAATCACCTTGACTGTTAATTGATACAGGAAAGCCCAGCCCACTATACGTGATACCATTCCTCACCCAGGTGTTCTTGAACTGTATAAGAAACTTAGTTGAGCTTAAGGCAGGCGTCAAGCAGCATCCTCTATGATTCCTGTCATGCTTCTTTGCCTGTGAAGTGAGTTCCTTGGTCAGAGGTAATGCTATGTGGAATAGCAAACATGCCTGCCTTCAAGTTCTTGCCTTGACTTTTGTGTTAGTTTTGTTCCTGTTGCTGTGATGAAATACCGTGATCAAGGCAACATATAGAAGGAAAAGTTTACATAACTTATGATTTCAGAGACATTAGGGTCCATATTGGCTGTAAAAAGTGGCTGGAGCAGAAAGCCAAACTCACATCTTCAAGCACGCACAGGAAGCAGAGAGAGACTAGAAATCTGGCAAGGCTTAAGAGCTCTCAAAACTCTCTCCTGGTAATGTGCCTCATCCAGCATGGCTACACCTCCGAAAGGTCTCATGACCCTAACCCTAAACGGTGCAACAAACTGGGAACCCATGGGGACATAGTCATTCAAACCATCAAATGTCCCTCAGTGATGGACTGTGACCTGGAATTGTACGGTGAAATCCCCTTCCTCCTCCAAGTTGGTCAGGGGTATTCATCACAGCCACAGAAATGAAACTAGAACACGTGCCAATGGCAGTTCTACCAAAGTCCAACTTGGCAAGCCAAATAGTTTATTGTGCTTACTTACAGAGCACGGGTGAGGGCTTACTACAAGAGTGTAGTCCCATCCCCGTCACAGAGGACCACCTCCTGCAAGCTGCATCGTGAAATCTCACTCTCAGTTAATCTTCCACTTCTTATATACTCAAGCATCTCCTGAAGTCATTTGCCATTGGAAGAGGGCAGGAATCCCAGGTGAGGAGCCTCTGACATTTGCTCCTCCTACTGAGGCATGTCAGCAGCTAGTAAACTGTAAAAAATATAGTTACTGGCCATACCTACTGCAGTGTACACTGGGTCTCTAGAAATCATTTTTCTCCTAACTGGGAGTTTGTAGTTTTGAACATAATTCTCTCATTCTTAACACAGTTGCAGCTATTTGTGACTACCTTTCAACTTTCTGCTTGTATGACTTCAACTGTCAAAATTCCTCATGTGAGAGAGAGAGAGCATATTGTATTTGTTGAATTAAATTTCCTGTACCTAGCTTATTTCACATGTTGCTGTAAATGGCAGGATTGCCTTCCTCTTTTTTTGTGTGTGTATGTATGCATGTGTTTGTGTGTTGATGTCTGTGTGAGAGTACACATGTGTGCATGTACATCCAGAAACCAAAGAATAACTTCAGTTCTCATTCTTCAGATAATGTGAACATTATATATGGAGACAAGGTCTCTAGGCTAGGCTGGCTTATCAGTGATACACAAGGATCTACCTTTATCTGCCTCCTCAGCATTGGAATTGCAAGTGAGTGCCTCCAAGCCTAGCCTTTTTTTTTTTTTTAAATGTGGGTACTAGTCCCAAGCATACAAAATGTGGTATTATTGTTTTAATTACAAGAAAACCCTCTTTGCGGTTTTCTATCACAGCAGTATCAATTTACATTCTCTCCAACAGTATGCAGAAGAGTCCCTTTCCGCACACTTTTTCCAGCATTTGTTTTCTCTCATGTTTGGTGAATGGTCATCTCAGATTCTCTCTCTCTCTCTCTCTCTCTCTCTCTCTCTGACAAAGAGTTAAGAAGCCTTTGTATTGTACTGTGGCTTCATAACCCCTAATATTCGTGTTTGGTATCTGGCTCCTCAATGCCCCTTGTTACCTAGGCTATCCCAGGCCAAATGAGGTGATCTAGAACTTATTATCCCCTGTCTTTTTAAAAAAGTCCTTGAGATATAAAGTTACCCTGTTTGAAATATTTATTGTTTTCTTGATTTAGAGTTTTATTTCTATAAACTTTACTCAGAACTACTTTTCCTATATTTTGTAAGTGTTGGTGTTTTCATTTTTGTCTTTCTCAAGAAACTTTTGATTTACCCTTTGATTTCTCTTTGACAGCCTTGTCATTTGGGAGTATGATGTTTAATTCCCATATATTTGTTCTGGGTTTATGGTTTCTGGCTGTGTGTCCAGGCTGCCTGTATTCTAATTACAGCTCCATCACTTATTAAACTTATGGCTCAGAGTAAGTCACTTAAACTCTTACTTTTTAGTTTCCCTTACCTGTACACAAAAGGGAGGACGGTGCTACTAATGGTGCAAGTAGCCACACCATTAACTGGTCTTGAAGGTCAAATGGAGTCATAGTTAGGAAGTAGCCAGAATAATTCATAGTGTATGAAAATTACTTGTCACTGTAATTTAAAGCTAATGTTGATGAGGCCCTTGCAGTGCTCGGTACTATTTGCATGGATTTATTTTATTTACTTTCACCAAATTCTAATTATGAAAAGCTTCCTTGCCCTGTTTGTGGGATGCCTGGCTTGTTAAGTGGGTGCTGGAATCGAAACTCCATTCCTTGTGATTGTACAGCAAGTGCTCTTAACTACTGAACCATCTCTCCAGCCCCCAATGTACCCCTTTGTAAAGTAAAATACACAATCAAGTTTGTGTTAGGAAGGTGAATCAGAAAACTTTTGAAAGATGGGTGTGGTGGGATAGAGGTAGTTTGTTGAATAAAAAACCCAAATAAATGAAAACATACTTTTAGTGAATATGTGTATGTCCTGTTTGGTTCCTTGGCCTGTGAAATTTAACCTTTTTTTTCTCTCAAATTCTTTCTCTTATAATCTGCTCAAAGAGATTTTTAAAGTACAAGTTTCAAGTTTCAGAAACAAAAGATAAATAACATGCTGTAAAAAATGGTGAGTTTAGACCTTAAAATTGAGATGGAAATGTACAGGTGAGAAGTAAAATCATGAGTTTCATGAACGAGATACACCATTAAGCAGAACCACATTCCCACATGGTCCTTTCAGTCTGTGTTCTGAGTGCGTTGTTCCCTCCTCCTCTAGTGATGGTTCAAAGGTGCTTTGAAGCTGAGGGTCATTGCACAGCCCACACAGAAGTTCAGAGGTAGATGATGAAGGGGAACAGTGTTGGCCTGGTTGAAAAGAGCATCTCTAGAAGACATTGTTTAAATTAGCTATGTCCAAATTCTTCACTGCTAAAGAACAGCAGAAAATAAGCTCAGAAAAAAATTCCAAGATACATGATTAAAAAAAAATCAGACACCTACAGCCAAATCACAAACAGGGTGACTGTCTGGAACCTTCTGTTTCTAATGATGTACTTAAGGTCTGCTTGGGGTGCCCAGCTTTTTTCTTAGACATACATTTTGTGGTTATTCACCCATTGTATGTATTATTTTTCCTCTTTTAATTTTTATTGTGTTCTTTTATAGAAACCTTGAAAAAAATTCTTTATAAATAAAAGTTTTCACTCAAATTATTTTAGTGCGATAACAAATCGATGATTTCCTTTAAAATTCTCTGCTCTCTTGTTCCATAAGTTACTGTTTATTGAAATCTCATTAGGAACTAGAGAAAACTTTTTTCCTTTCAATTCAGCTTAAAAGGAAAAGCAAAAAAAAAAAAAAAAAAAAAAAGGAGAGTAACCGGGAATGGCAAATATATTAATACTTTTAATTTCATTTTTAAAACCATGGATTGACGCATTTAAATGAGTTCTAAAAGTTTTTTTGTGTGTATGTCTGAATACTATTGTCACAGAGAATAAAACATTTTTTCTTTTAGTTTTTCATACTGAGGATGGCAGATTTCTACAGTTGATGCTTCTGTGAAATAATTTTAAAAAGGAAGCTGTATAGTCATAACTTATTGAAAATTTTCAATTCCATTGGTGTCTGCCTTGGTTACAGTTAAGCCCAAGACTTTACCACAATGAACTCACTAGGATGATAGCCACAGATAGGAGAACTGGGGGGTTCCCAGGGAGACCCGTGAGCAGTCTGCTTCCTTAAACTATGCCGTGGGGAGGAATACAGTCAATGCCAGACACCTCCAATGGGCTCTACAGAGCCCTCACTGCTGTACACCAACATTCTTTAATGTCATTTCTTGATGATGAGAATGATGATGATGATTGTTTTGAGACAGAATCTAATACAGTCCAGTAGCCAAGGCTAGTCTTGACCACAGCATGAAACCAAAGATTCACCTGAATTGCCGATTCTCCTGCTTCTACTTCATGAGTGCTAGGACTGTGGATGTGTACTACTAGGCCTGATTTACGCAGTGCTGGGGATTGATCCCAGGGCTTCACACATGATAAAGAAGCATTCTACCCACTGAGCTTGAAACCCCAGCCACTTTTCTTTCTTTTAAACATAAATCTTTTTTTAGGCATATACATTTGTTCCTATGTAATTAGAAATGTATGTTGGGCAACTTCTACTGTTCAAAAATAACATTGATTTTTCTTGTGGTCTTCTATGTGATGCATTCTTTTCCAAGCGATCAGGAAATGATGGAAACTCTGATAATGGGTATTTCTACTCACTACCTTATTGGAGATAATTAATATAAATACTAATAAAAAGGTATCACCAGCCATGTCTGCCTTGTGAGAATCACTGCAGGACAAATGCATGGCTCTTCAGAGGGGTGGCGTCTGGCAACGAAAAAGTTACAGGCATTAAAAAAAGTTAGGAAGACCACTTGTAAGATATATTTTTGAGAGCAAGTCTACTTAGTGTATACATACGTACATATATATGTAACACACATAAATATATAGAATATACATAATACATATATAGGAAATAAACTCGAGATGGCAAAAGATTTTCAAAGATTATGGTAATATATTTTTATCATGTAATTAACAGTGATAGATCAAAGCTCTTGTAATTTGTTTTCAAAACTTGACAGTCAAATACTAATACAAATTTAATACATATAAAACTTTAGGGAGCTGAATGGTCAGGAAGTTCATTAGTTTCTTATACTCTGACAAAATTAGAAAAAAAACCTATAGGGAGTCTTAATTTTTAATAGGCACACTTTCTCAAAGGTTTACTTGAATACAAACACCAGAGTGTCAGGAACATACAGTGCAGGGACATTTTAGATGAGTCACACTTCTAAACTGGGTTTGGAAGTTTGTATTTTTCTCACACTTATTACATTCATTCTAGAGTTTGTCAATTTCCCATCTAAAATGTGAAAGTTGATAGCCCTGACCTATTTTCTTTTTGAGATGCAAAATGTGGCAGAACAAAATTCAGGCTGTTTCATCGCAAAGGGGCGCAGAAAAGTAAGCTACTTTAGGAGAAAAGCGTGCATGTGACAATGATCGTTTATAGCATCATTTCGGCTGTGATGGTAACTATTTTATACGATTTAAGAGAAGGCTCAGAAAAGATGTGTCCTGTGTTTTAGTTGTCTGAGAGACTACCACTAAAAAGTAGCATATTCACCAGTGGGTCTTACTTGTTCAAGGTTTGATTGAAAATTTGGAGGGTTCAAATATGCCTTTTCTTCCCGTGACCATCTGTTAGAATTTGGAAACCACCATGTATGACAAAATGTCTGTCAGTGGGATGCGTTTGTTCACCTCTCTTCTCAGATCTGGACTTTGTCATCAGTGTAGCTGCCATTAGGCTGACCAAGTGGTTTCCTGCTAATGTATCTGATCCCCGTCACACTGGTAACTGCAGTGAGAAGAGAACAGCTGCTGTCCTTCGGACCTTCCAGCCTGTCATGACATCCAGGCGCCAATAACTGGGGACAGCAGTAATGATAGCTTCATCTTCAATCTGAACTCATTTTCCACAAAATCAAGTTTAGGATAGATCTCAGTAATAACATACAGATTAAATATTGTTGACTTTAATTCTGCTTGCTTTTTAAGACTGCCTTTTATGTTGGAAGAGTTTGTGTACACACGATCATACTGGAGGGTTATTCAGTGCGGTAGGAAGATTCTAAGGTGTTCCTCCAGATTCACACTTTGTAGACCCCATGAGTGTGGGTGGTAGCCATGAAGATATCTTGCTGATTTGAAAGGGTTTGATGATTGCAAAACCGAAATGGCGAAAATAATTCTGCCTTCTCTCCCATGAAGCCTATTGGCAACTGATAGCTGCTGGGAGACGGAGAGTGAGTGTTTTTAAGGAGTGACACTGGGCAGGTTAACCAGGCCCCAGTAGACAGAGCCAGCCAAAGGGCATTTGGGGATACAATTTTGACTCAATAGGCATACATATAATAGTCATACAAAAAATTCTAAATTTTCTTCTTTTCCTTGTCATAGTTTTTTTTTACTTCTCTAACAAATAACATCCTATTTGAGCACTGAACATTTTAGTTTTTTAGTTCTAAGGCTATGATTTGCTGAAATTTAAGATAGTTCTTCCTCTCTCACTAGTTCTCATTTTTTTTAAATATATGGAGAGTCTTTCATATCCCAGGTTTGCCTAGAACTCATTGTTTACCCCAGCATGGCCTTATGCTCACAGCAACCCCCTATTTCAGTGTCTCAAGTACTTGGTAA
This sequence comes from Eospalax fontanierii, assembly GCA_035773235.1. NCBI lineage: Eukaryota > Metazoa > Chordata > Mammalia > Rodentia > Spalacidae > Eospalax > Eospalax fontanierii. The sequence continues at coordinate 32,926,642 of CM069545.1, read as the reverse complement.
ATGATCATGAATGCTTGGCTGAGATTTTCTCATTGATACTTCTCTGTTAACATCTGTAAAGCAGGTTCATCAATTATACATATCATTTAAGAAGGTTGGGTTATACAGTATACATTAAATAATCAGGAGAAAAGAGAAGAGTATGATGTTTTCACTTCCCTCTAATTCAGGGATATTGGATATTGATGTAACACATCCTTGGCTTGTTAAATTGTTAAGCATCTAGCTGGCGAATAAATTGTCATAAAGTAACTTTCTCAAGTGCAAGACCATGACCTTATTATTTATTTATTTATTTATTTATTTAACAGTCTTTGATTAGATACCTGTCCTGTTCTTCATAATATAAAAGGTGTGAGAATACAAGAATACCTTTGATTCTTGATGTATAGAACCCTTCAGTATGGTGTAGGGAGAGAAATGTAAAGAAATAAACATGGATAAGCATTTCAGCTACTGGATTTGCACATTTATTTCTTTATGCTTCAGTAGATTTTTCTAAGCCCTTTGAAATGTTTCCGCCTTCTAAGTCTAAGCTCAAAGGCCAATTTTTCATGAAAATTAATTGTTCTTCCTTATATTTCCATATACAAGAAAACAGGTGAAATGCAGTGGAATCTGATGAAACTTGAAAAGTGCCTTCCATGTAATGCTGAATGGAAAAGGCCATTTTTTTATACCTGTGTATCCAGTATAATCCCACATATAATTCTGTTCTCAGTCTATGTAGATGAATATTTTATACAAAAAGGAAGTTTGAAGTAACTTAACCATAAATTAATTAGTTTTATCCCTGAAATTGCATTTTTAAAAAAATTGGACTCATCTGAGCCTGTATTACTTTTATAACCAAAAAAACAAGAGTCCATTAGGGTTTCTAAGTAAGACCATGATTGTTAGATTTTGTTTGTTTTTGGTGGACCTTGGCTATAAAGGTAAAGAAGCATAGAGATTAGGGACCCTGAGAGAGATGTAGGCCTGAGGGAAGTTAAAGTATTCTGGAGAGGGATGCTTAGATGTAGCTGTAATCTGGGGAAAGATGAAAACAGAAAGCTCAGCGAGAGTCTCTGGGAAAACAGAAGTAATGTGGGTTTGAAATATAAGTGACAGGATTCACATTGAGAAAAGAAAGACCTGAGACTTCAGGAAAGGAGGAGGCTGCTGACGAGGCTGTGTACAACGCGGAGAAGGGAGGCTGGGAGAAGAAAAGTCTTGCTTTGAGTTAAGCAGTTTCATTAGCTAAGAATGAGGAGGATGGGGGGGGGGGGAGCTCCTGAGCAAGCGCAAATAACCAGACTGGTGAACTGGTAAGTGGGCAGGACTGGCAGCCACCCTTGAGACTGTGGTACCTTAACCTTGAAGGAGGAACTATACAGGAACCAAGTTCTTCCTTCTGTGCAAAGACATTATATTGGACTTTAGTGACTTCCCAGTTTCTATACTTGAAGGATAACTTCCTAAAACATAGATTTTGTCAGTCCATTCCTTAGCCAGAACCTAGCGTTCCAAGTTATATGTCTCTTTCAGAACATGAGTGTGAAATCTGGAAACTGAAGAAATGTTATCTTTGTTCCTTACTAGTCCATTAGTATACATTCCCCAAACTGGGATGAATATGGTAGGAATGTTTTTAAGAGCTAATAATTAATCTTATTTAAATCTATGATTCTTGACGTATAGAACCCACTGAGATTTCTTACTGTAATGCCACAAGTAAGATGAAGAGAGGAAAAACAATGGTGGCATTCTGGGTCCTGATGTGACCTCAGGGTGGTTGGTTCCCTCACTTTGGAGAGCCAGGGACCTGTTTATATCTTCTGTCTTGTTCCCCTTTCTCTAGGGCAAGTCTGTTGCTCATCATTTTGGTGTGGATAGTGAGGTGGGAACGTTGTTTCCAGTTATTTGATGAACTAATTCTGTGGGAGGGGAGGAAAGGAAAAGGTATTGTGTGAGCTTCAGAAGTTTGTTCCTTTGTCCCTGGCTATAGTGAATTCAGGTACACTTACTGTAAACAAAGCAAGGTCAAGAAAAGAATCCAACCAGTGCATATTCCAGTGATGAAAGTAGGGGTAATTATTTCTGGTTTTGTCCTATACAACTTCTTAGCTTAGCATTTTAGATTTTTATATATATATTTAAAACATTCAATTTTCATTAACATAGTAATGTTTTGAGCAGTAGGGGTTTATATTTTGTGGAACAACCTGACATTTACCACCCAGTGTTAAAGATAAACTAGATTCAAGCTTAGCTAGAAAATTAATAACTTCTTTTGACATACTTAAAGACTTTAGGCTACTAAAATACAACAAATTATGACTCTTTACTGTTTTATTATTTCTAAAATATTTTGAACCTAAAGAAATAGATATATATATACACACACATATGTATGTATATGTATACTTGTATACAATGCTAGACAGATAATTTAGGAAGTTAAAACCAAGTAAATTATTGTTTCTAGAATCCGCTAGGTTTTGCATATGATCCTGCTCAATGGCCATCATCCTTAGAAAAATGGCAGAAACAAGTCAGGCAAAGTGTAACATGACACAAGTTTGCTCCATTAGTGAATATGGAGTGTACAAAGATGGTGCTATGGACTATAGCTGGAGGCAAAGCTGTTGAGGTTGGCCCTCTAGGAAGCCTATGATGCTTCAGGCACTTTGTTGAAGGTCTCCTGAAGGAGACAGGAAAAGAGAGAGCACAGTAGTAATAGGGAATGGCCGAGGTGCAGGCAGAGTTAGCTTACGTGTACTTTTACATGTGATGCTACCTGATGGTCAATTTCTGCTTTTGTAAGGCAGGATCTCCCTGTAGCTCCATTTGACCTGGAATTCTCTACATAGTCCATGCTGGCCTAATGTCATAGCTATCCTCCTGCCTCTGCCTCCCAAGTGCTAGGATTAAAGACGTGAGCCTCCATGCCTGAATCAACTCAAAGTGTTTAAACAGTGGGGGTTTTATTACCTTGCAAGTTTTGTCCAGAGAAATAAATGTAGCATCAGGTAGCAGTAACTGGTAAAGGTTTGCTGCAAAGAAATTGTCAAGGAGTGAAAGATAGCTGTAAGTAAAAGAAGATACTAGAAGAGAGATGACATGTTTCTTGATAAAATCTGCGTTCCATATTGGAGGGAGACCTTCTTTTGGAGAAATCTTCCAGCATATTTAAAAAAACAAATAAAAGTTTTATACTAGCATTACCTGAGTAAGGAGTCCTCACAAATCATGTTATTCACATACCAAGGAACTCCCTGAGCCACAGCTTGGAGGCTGGGTTACAAAGTCACCCGGGGTGATGCCAAAGCATTCCCTCTCAGGATCAGCGCTCCTCCATGAAGGAGAAGTTTTTCTATCGTGCCCAGGCTGTGGAGAATGAATTTGGCTCAGCATACCATGGAAATTCTGCTTACACAGTTTTGCTTTCCATTTAATTTTTTTCTTCAACTTCTTTTATTGTTTAAAATGTTTCTATATTTCATAAATAATACCAATCCTCAAAACTCAAAAGCACTTCAAATTCTCAGTTTTCTTTTATAAACTGGAAGAAAAATTTTGTCTGTATGTAAGTGGAGAAGCAACTGTCCTTCCCAACATGCATTTTATTTTAAAAGTTCCTGAAAATTGGGGTAGTCTAGTGCTTTTTACTAATTTGAATGTTTCTCAGTAAGAAATCACATCCATACATTATCAATCACACACAATTTTTGAGCATCTACTGTGAGACATTGCTTCACAAACTGCAAATCTAAACATGGGAAAATACAGCCTATGTTCTTGAGGCTTCCAGAAAAATAGACACTATTGTGAACATTATTGTGTTTAAAACAATCAAAGCTTCATTATTCTGAAGGATATGCAGATATTGAATTTTATACTGTAAAATCTGGACAGACCTTCTACACAAGAAATGGGGCTGCACATTTATATTTAAAGCAATAATGACTAACACTGCTGTGTAACTTGTGTGTACTATCTTAGATGATTTATTCCTAAACTCAGGTAAGGCAGTTTGTCTTATGATAATCTTCAGTGGGCAGGTGACAGAAATGCACGCCCATCTGTCCTGGGAAGAGCAGGAGACCTGATTTGGACATCCATGGACCAGAGGGGGAATCACATCACTGGAACTCTCCCTCAACTACTCTCACATTTGCTCTGTTTGGTTTTCTCATCCTCCATCCCTCCCTCCCCACCTCCAGACCGCCCTCACTCCCTCTGTCTTTTCTTCCTTCCCGGTTCTAACTATATCACCAAATCTGCCCTCAAACTTGATCCAACTGCTTCTGCTCTCCTAAGTGCTGGTGTTATGCACTTAGCTTTGCTGTTCTTACTTTCATTAAGGCTTTCTCTACAATGTGCATTTAATACAAGATCAGGTAAGTATTTAAATCTCAAGAGGAGAAAAAAATGCCTTTTTAAAAATCCATATTAATTGCTTTGTAAATATTACCATCCCAACCACATGTTCACAAGGGCCAATGTACCTTGGTCAGCATCACTAAAATTCCTAGGAATTTCCGAGAGGAGACCCCAGGAACCAAGAGTCTATCTCCTTCTAAACAATTACCCAGACTTGGTTTGAAGTACTTTTCGACTGAGATTGCTTTCTGTCTTGTTTTCATTTTATGTGAAAATTTATTGTTGGTTTCAAGTAAAAGCAATCAAAGTCCTTCTTGTACATTCTTCTTACAAAGAAACACATTTCTTCATATGAGAGATTTCATCATCAGAGTCAGTCTTTAAGGAAGGAAAGCAGAGTTTTTGTAAAATACTAAGACACCGTTTATTATTTAATGTGGAATGGATTCTAACGTATTTGAAAACTTGTGTTATCCAGTGTCCACCCTCAGGTCTACCCATAATAACAAACCTCTGTATGGATATGTATGAGTGGTTTACATCTGCCCATGTGCAGTATTTGAGTGAGACACGAGGAGAAGAGTACTAAATTAGTTTATCAGTCTGCTATGATAATTTATATTAGCATTTTTCCCTCTTCTAAACTGACAAAAGGGCACTTTTGTATGTACCCTATGCAGGAGACAGACTTTTTCTTTATACTAAAAGCATTTTTTAAAGAGGCCTATTTTTTAGCTATTTCTAGTCAAAAAGCCAACCTTAAAAAGCAAGTTTGCATTATTTTATGTATATTTTATTGACAGTGTTCTTTAGATGCTGAATCTCAGCTGGCTTTTCTTGACCTCCACACATTTCAGGCGACAAATAATATTCTGCATAAGAAATACTGTGTTAAATTTGATCACATCAATTCTTTTTCAGTTCTAAAGGGCTGGTGGGTTGAGACTGAAGGGAGACTTAAATCCCAAAGTTTGTCTCCCTGACCAGTGGGTTATTTGCCCATTTAAGAAACACGGCATGTGTATTGCAGACAGTCCTGATGCTGAATGTCAGTGTATTGTCCTTATTAGAAGCAGAGCACATCCTGCAAGGAAAGAAAACAGAAACTTCACAATGATGCCTTCTAATATTACTCCTGAATGTGGCTATCATTTTAGCTCTTCTAAAACAGGAAGCATCATAGAACATTAAAATATAATATCTATAGTCATAGTGGCATACCATTAAATAAAGTGAAGGCATGAATATTTAAATTAGAATTTGTTTTTCATACTGTATTATGTCAGGAAGAAATTGCAAGCTCTGGAAAATCCTTTATGTCTTATTGAGAGAAGAGTCTGGTTTTTATGGCTTCTCTAAAGAAATATCTGCATCAGCAAAAGATTGCTAACAGTCATCATATTTGATTTTATTTAACATTTCTTAAGCACATAGCTCTTTTTATGCATGTGTGGTATGTTGACATTTTTACATTATCAGCTCCTTGATTTAATTTTTATTCTCAGTGCTGACCTGTCATATGGCATAAATCTACTCCATCAGAATGCTCTGTTGTGCTTAAGTACCTAGGCAAATATAATATGTTGGGTGAAAACATGACAAAATCATACAAGGAGATCTATTTAAGAATTCTTAAAATGATCCTTTTTGTATAAGACAGAGCAGTACGCTATCACCAAATTCTAGCTTGTGTAAGATGAGCCTGTGCGTGTCCCAACTTAATTTTCTTTCCATTATAACATTATTATCATTGGTACTGTAGTACCAAGACTGAGACCAAAGTTTTGCTCATCCTATGCCAGTGGTTTACTAGGGAGCTATGCTTCCAACCCTCAACTTAATTTTCTATATCATTCTACATATAACTTTATATCTTTTGTTTATCAGGAGTAGAAGATTGATTTAGCAATTTTGCCACTCTAGAAGATACCTGTAAGAACAAGGAAAGTATTAAGAATAAAATTACTCTTCATATGGCAACAACTACAATAATGTTATTTTTGTGAATCTTCAAAGTAAAAAGAATCAATGGCCTTAAAAAGACCTCAATGCAACAATCATTGAAATTGTTTTCAATCACGTGTTTCTTTGGCTATAGCAAGTGAGTTGGATAAAGAAGACACAATTTAGCAACAGGTCTCTTGATCAGAATTAGAAAATGAAAGTTCAGAATATGTGGCAGTATCTAAAATTTTGAACTTTCGAGTGTATGTGCCTGTACATGTATGTGGATGTGTGTGGAGGCAAGATATGCTTGTATTTGTGTGTGTATAGACCAGAGAATGACCTCTGCAATTCCGTATGCACTGTCAACCTTCATTTTGAGAATGGCTTTCTCACTGGCTTAGAACTCACCAAGTAGAATGGAAAGGCTGATAAGCGAAACCCAGGGAATCAGTTTTTGCCTCTCTGTTGCTGCAATTACAAGCATGTACTATCATGCTTGGCTTTTTTGTTTGTTTGTTTGTTTTAAACTTGGATTCCTGGGATTGAACTCAGGTCTTCATACTTGCAAGACAAGCATTCTACCAATTAAACTACTTCTCCAAGCCTGTGAATGGTTTTTAATAGGATAAAGTTAATAGAAAATAGAACACATCTAAGAGTTTTATTCTTACCCCTTCATGTTCGGTATTTGGATATGGTTTGAGTTTCTAAATCTTTGGTTCCTATTAAAGTTCAAATATCTGTCTTCTTTGCCTGCCCTCTGTGTCGTATTTCTGGTTTTGTGGGTTTTTTTTTGCTAAAGTTAAGGACAGAAACGGATGTAGCCATTATACAGACTGAGGATTTTAAAGTCTCTAATATTAAATCGAGTCATTCCCTAATCACGTAAAAAATATCTTAAATGACTCTGTCTTTTGGGTGAGAGCTATACAGGGTGGAAGACAAATAAATAAGTAGGATGACTGGTGACTGTATTTAAATACACTAATGTATTCAGTAAAGAAAGATTCTTTTGAGGGGTTGGAGAGATGACTCAGTGGTTAAAAGCTACCTGCTACTCTTGCAGAGGACCTGGGATCAATTCTCAACACCCACATGATGGCTAACAACTGTCCGTAACTCTAGTTCTAGGGGATCCAACCTTCTTTTTTGACCTAAACGGGCATTGCATGACATGGATGCACTTACATACATGCAGGCAATACATTCATACACATAAAATAAAAATAATAAAATATTTTAAGGAAGAAAAAAATAGATTCAGCTGATTAAAACACAAGAATTCATATGACTCAGTAAATTATTGTAATACCATAAATTTCACTGCCATTTTTATAAAATATTTTGTTTATTATGTTGATTTTATGTGTATGAGTGTATTGCCTGCATGTAGGTAAGTGCATCCATGTTGTAATGCAGAAATCAGAAAAGAGTGTCAGATCCCCTGGAACTGGAGTTACAGATGGTTCTTAGCTGCCATGCAGGTGCTGGGACTTGAACCCAGGTCCTCTGCAAGAGCAGCCAGTGTCTTTTTCCACTAAGCCATCCCTCCAGCCCCACTGCCACTTTTATAGGAAAATATTCCCATTATTTGCAGTTCAGGGAACAGTTACCATCAAAGATCCAGAGTGAGATGCCATTGAATATGGAAATCCCTCCTATGAACATGGAAGTTAATCTTAGGCCATCAATTTTATTCAAAGATAAAATTAAATAGTATTTTAATATCAAAAATAAAACATAATCATTTTATAGAATAAAATATTTGCATTTTTAACTATCCCGCCTGATTCTTCCAAGAATTTTCACAGTCATGGCTGTTAAGTTAGAAGTTGGAACTGCGCCACCAGACCCCAGGGTATATCTATTTATTCTTCTCTGCCTTCAGGGAAATTAAAAAAAGAAAGTTTGAGCATTTCTGAGATTATGCAGCTCTCCGTATTTATTCTACCGGGAGATTCTAGTGTGTTTTTGACACAGCATGAATCTGAGAGTGAAGCTGAGATACTAAGTTGGGTGATTTTATCAGCCTCAGTACGTATTGGTCGGTTAATCAAAGAGAAGAGATGGATCGATAATAATCTTGTTCACAAAAGAAAATAAAGGACATTAATACATAAGGAAAAGAAAATAGAGTTAATGACGTCTTACAGAGTGGCAATACTGAGCAATATGTATCTAGAATTTTCCACCTTGACAATTACTGCTCTCTTTGTGAGATTTTACTGTTGCTTTCTGTAATGACACACTGCCACCTCCTGCAATCATGATCATCTACTGCTTCCATTTTATTTGTCATGTTGTACAAACTCATGTTACGTTCTCCAGTAATCCAGTTTCAGCGTGTCACAAAGAAGGCAAATTTGAAAAACTCTAACACTGAAATTGAATGATGGTGTGAATGGATTTTTCGTGTGACTGAACCTGTGTAATGAGAAAGTCAAAGTAAAATGTGCACACAGCATGGCAATCTCAAAACGAGGTGATTCTTCCACAAATTAAAGCATAGGCTCACATTTGAATATTGGTCCATCTAGAGCCGGATAACAGCAATTCCTCAGGTGAGCTACACCTCTCTTTTACTTTAACTCCAAAACACTTATGAGAGTGGTTACATGCTCTCATGCGCTCTCTGTTGTCAAACTAGCAATGTTTTCACAACTTGCTCCAGTTTGTTGAGTGCTTCTAATAGGTAAAAGTCATATTCAAGGTGCCAAGCTAATTGCTGATTGGACATAAGGATATCTCGACTACCGTGCTCTTATTTTTAAAAAAAATTATGTATATGAGTGTATTGCCTGCATGTACATAAACGCACCCATGTCATGCAATCCCCCGGGGGTCAGAAGAGGGCGTCTGATTCCCCTGAACCGGAGTTATGGATGGTTGCTACCCACCATGTGGTAGCTGGGAATCAAACCTGAGTCCTGTGCAGAAGCAGCCAGTGCTCTTAACTGCTGTGCCATCTCTCTAGCGCTCCAGTATTGTTCTTTAGATTAATTTCATTTTTAGCCCTTGTCAATTTACGAGCCATTAAATATTATAGGCTTAATATTTGTGATTTTCTCATCTTGTTTCTCTACTCCCATGCTTTAATAATGTTTTAGTTAATTTTCTTGTTGCTTCCTATAAACATCCAACAAAAAGCAATTTAGGAGAAGGAAGGCTTTTTTTCTGGCTTTCAGTTCCAGGACATCATTCCATCATGGTGGCTAAGACCTGGCGTCGTGTGCAAAAGGTGTGGTGGCATGAGGAGGCCGCAAGCTGGTGATGTTGCCTCCTACACTCAGGAGAAGAGAATAAACAGGATGCGGAGCCAGGCAATAAAAGCTTTACAGCCTACACCACTCCCAGTGGCCCACTTTGTCTAGCAAATCTCCACCTCCCAGTTGCCACAACTTTCTAAAACTGCCCCTCTAGCAGAGAACTAATTGTTTAATCACACTAGCCTGTGGGCGTGAAGTAGGGGCTATATTTCATTCAAACCACAGAAACATAGTTATTGGATGTAGTCGGTCAGGGTTTGATCTATTTTCAGTGCTTACATCATTCTGTAGATCTCAAACGAATAGGTTCTTGTGTGCTCTTTATTCTTTGATTTTTCCAGAGTGCGATCGGTTGACTCCCCTCTTCTCTGGGTTCCAGCACCTGCTGACTCAACTGACTACAGACAGAAAATCATTGGGGGAAAGTTGCATGTGTACTGAACATGTACAGAATTGGAGCATTATTATTCCTTAAATGATAAAACGTAACCAGTTTATACAGCACTTACATTGTTATTAGGTGTTGTAATTAATGAAGAGAGTACATGGGAAGATGTATATGTGTAAAAGCGACAGCATTTTACATAAGGAAATTCAGCACCACCAGCTTTCAGAATGTGCCTTGGGTGTGGTGGGGTAGGGGTAGCCATGAGTGAATGTCCCTGTGAACACGGTCGTGCAAATGGGACCTTTTAATAACTGGGCTGAAAGCTTCACGTGTCCCTGGCCCTGCATCAGACCCATCTTCCCATGGGTCTGTGAGAGACACTTTTCATTGCTTTGGGGTCTAGTGGAGAATAATTTCTCTGGTCTTATTGTCTGTTTCAGGACTCAGGATCTGTTGCATCTAAAGAGAAGTTTACCTCAGTAACAACAGGTTCTTGAGAAGTCATAGCTTATCATTCATTGATAAGGGTAATTTGGAGTGTTTGTCCCCAGGTATAATTCTTCATGCCTTTTTTTCTGCCTCTGGCTTGAGAGTTGTCATTGAAGTAGATTTTTTTCTCTGTGTATTTCTCTATGGCAAAGAGATGAGTCATTGGCCAATAATTCGAGGTTTCATTTCAAAATCCTCTTAGTCTATACACGAGAGAATGCATTTCAGTAGAGTCTGTATATCCTATGTTTTCTTTCTTTTAACCTGTTTATTACTTAAAAATTGCCACATCTTCTGTTAACTGGTTATAAAATACTGCATATTCATATTAAAATCTGGAAAATTCTTGCAAACAGAAATGATTAGCAGTTAAATATAGTTAGTGTCTATCATTTAACGTGTATTGGAGTCTTTTTATTAGTAAATATACAACTTTACCTAACTTGGTTATCAATATTTACCTACCATCTTACCAAAATTTTTCATTCTCCATGATTTTTGTCTCTCCCATCCCTTCTTTTATCGTATAAATTCTACTTTATTTCAAGACATTAGCTTCCAAACTAAGTTTTTATCAACTAGCATTCTTGTTCTGTGGGACATTTTTCTATGACTACTAAAAGATGCCATTTAAATCTGGGTTTCTCTCATCAAAAAATTTAGCATGACATTTTATATGTTCAATGCATTTGTATTGTATATTTTGCTATTTTTATTTTAAACGCCAAAAAATTAGACTTTTCAGTATTCATTTTTTTATATTATGAACTAAAATCTTATATGTACAGCTGAAATCTTGCCTTCACCTCACTCTCTTGTCCCTCACATGGAGACAAGGATGATTTGTACCTTGTAATTCCATGTGATTCATTGTTATGGCTCCTGCCTGGAGTTCTTCCCAAGATGCTCTCATGGCTTATTTCCTTCTCTTTGTGATAACTACTAAAAAGATCCATTCCTAAAGAGTCTCCTCTTACCCCTTCATTTGTTTTTGTAAACTGACCCTCTCCTATCATTCCTGATTTACATAAACAAGTCTCAGTACAACTTCTCTTTTATTTACCATCTTTAAATACCCTGTATAGACCATTTTTGAATTCAACTTTCTTGTGACTCTGTACCACCCACACAATCCATTATTCCCTGACAAATGAAGATTCAAAGGTTTAAAGTTTTATACGAAAAAAATTTTTTAGATTACATTTTTTTAATCGTGTCATTTTGTGTTTCTGTGTTCATGTGTGTGGATGTGCACATGCCATGGTGTACATGTGGAGGTCAAAAGGACAACTTTCGGGAGTTGGTTGTTTTCTACCATTTAGGTTCCAGGGTTCAAATTCAGGTCCATAGATTTGAATGCAAGCACTTTTACCTGCTGAGCCATTTGATTGACCCTTGACTTTTAATAAAGATGAATAAATATCCAAAACAACCAGATACATTTCTTTACACTTACAAAAGTTCCTATCAGACTTTGGGATGTACACTTACCAAAGTTCCTATCAGACTTTGGGATGTTCTTTGGTGGTAGAGAGCTTGCCTGGCATGTGTGAGGCCCCCTGGTCTTGATTGATATTACTTAAAAAAAAAAAGAGTTTAGAAATGTGAGAGATTTTAAAATATTTGTTAATGAATGCCTTTTTAATTTCTGATGTTGATGTTGAGGATCCTTATTAAGTCTTCCTACCTTATGTGCCCTATTATGAGATCAAACTTTTGCCTACATAGGGTTTGAAGTCATGTGTTGATCCACAATATTCTCCAGTTAATTAGGAAAGTCCTTATGTTCTGGATGTTTTTCACTCTGAAACTTGTGGATTTCAATGTTATTACTAATTATTCAATAGTATGTTAATTTTCAGTTATACGTTGTATTTCATGAATCTATCTTTTGACTTATATTTTCTTCACTGTTTGATTTCCTTTTTCTTTTTTATTCCTTTCTTCTGGGAGACCTCTTCACCTTTACCTTCTAATATCTTTTTTGGTCCTAAGATTTTATTTTTAATAACTCTCTTAAGCTTTGAAAGCCTTGTAAAATTAACATTTCATATGGTTCTCGTTTCACTCATATCATATATTTTGCTAGTTCTGAGAGTGTTGAGTAGTTTGGGAAGTTTTAATCTTATTCTTATAATTTCATGAAAGTCTTATTTTAATTACTCTGTTCTATTTTCTTTCTTTGTTAATATTTTATTTATTTTCATTTTATGTGTATGAGTGCCTGCATGTATGTAAGTGCACCTGTATGGTGCAATACCTTCGGAGGTCAGAAGAGGGCATCAGATCCCCTGGAACTGGAGTTTTGGATAGCTGTTAACTACCATGTGGGTGCTGGGAATCAAACTCATGTAGGTATTGAATATCAAGCCCAGGTACTCTGCAAGAGCAGCCATTGCTCTTAACTGCTGAGCCATCTCTCTAGACCCTCTGTTCTATTTTCTAAATTTCATGATAGATATACTATTTTGAAGGAGGTTTGGCTGCATAATGCTACTTAACAGGCACACTAAAATTATTGGAGGAATGAGTGTCAGAAAAGCATGTTAACTCAAGTATGATCAATCTGTCTCTTCCCTGGGAGGCTCCCAATCACCTTAACTGCAAACTTTTTACAAATAGATATTTTCCAGTGTTTTGTCTGTTAGTATTTCTATTTGGGATGAAGTAAGAGCTAGAGATTAGAAAGATCATATTATGCAGTATAAGGAATTAGCTTTGTTTTGGGGAGGGGGGAGGTTTCAAAATGGAATATTCCTGGATTATTACCCACTCTCACTAACCACTGAATGAAAACTACAGTGTTCCTGGTTCATTTTATCTAGAGAAATAGTCCCCGGCTCTTGCCAGCAATGGGTTTAGCAGCTAGATTATGGGACTGTCAAAGGGACATGGAGACCTAAGATTTTGCAACCTCGATTCTTACTCCAGTTTTATGAATAATTTGGTACTTCAAATTTTAGAAACTTTCTGGGGCTCAACAACTCCAACTGCTCTGGCTCGTTCCTCCCTATTAAAGTCCCTCACCCTTGCCCCATCACCCTAGTCTCTGTTCTGAGTGACTACGACTCCATCTATTTTCTTTCTGTCTTCTTTGGAGGTTTTGTATTTTTATTTGCCATCACCTTCTGCTTCATTAGCTAATTCCTATACAATCTTTTTATTACTCAAATCTTACTTCAAGATGTTTTATATTAGGATTTTAATATTTGTAATTATGGCCATCTTTAGCCAAAATCTCTCATCTTTTAATGCAATGCATAGATATAATACCTTCTGAATATTCCTATGATTGAGAGATAGTGATTTTGAATGCTATTTATATCATGGTCATATTAAGAATAATGTCAGGACTCTGGTTAATTGTGTGTGAGTGTTCCTGTTCATGCAAATGTGGTTGCATATGTCTGCATGTGGATATGTGCAGCCATGAGGTCAATGATGGTTGCTGTTCCCCAAGTGCCATTCACTTTGATTTATTTATTTATTTATTATTTTATATGTATGAGTATATTGTCTGCATGTAGATAAGTGTACGCCCTGTCTTGCAGTGGTCAGGGAGGTCAGATGAACACATCATACTCCCTGGAACTGGAGTTACAGTTGATTGTTAGCTGCCATGTGGACACTGGCAATAGAACCCAGGTCCTCTGCAAGAGCAGCCAGTACTGAGCCACCTCGCCAGCCCCCACTTTGTTTTATTTTCAGTCTTTCACTGGCCTGGGGCCTGATGAGCTGGTTAGGCTGTCTGGCCAGTGAACTCCAGGAACTTGCCTGTCTCTATGTCCTGAGGGCTGGGATTAAAAGAGCAGGACACCATACCTGACTTTTACTGTTGGTTCTGGGAACTGAACTCCCACACTCCTGCTTGTGTGGCAGGCTCTGAAGCTGATCAGTTTTATGTATATTTATTAATACAATTAAGAATATGGTAACTTAAATTCTATTCAGCTGCGTGCTTCTTGCGAGGAACTTCAGTCCATTAGGAAGAAGGACAATAAAAATTAAAGTTAAACTACATTGAATGTTTTGTTAGACATCTGATGTTGTTTTAAAATTACTAAATGATAAAGTAACAATATTTCTCTTTATTCATGTAGTTATAAAGACAACGAATCCTGGGACTGGAGAGATGGTTCAGAGGTTAAGAGCACTGGCTATTCTTGCAGAGGAGCTGGGTTCAGTTCCCAGTACCCATATGGTGCCTTACATTCATCCATAACTTCAGTACAATGAGATCTAATGCCCTCTTCTGTTCTCTGTGGTCATTGCATGGCACAGGTACACTTAACATGCAGGCAAAAACATTCATACACATAAAGTAAAAATAAACATATTTTTAAAAAGACAGCAAATCCTGAGTGATTTAATACAAGGCTTTTCCATCCTTGTGGCATAAACTTCTCAGTAATAAAGTGGTTGATAAATCCCAGTCACAGAGCTATAGAGATGGCTCTGTTGTTAAGAGTACAAACTGCTCTTACAAAGGACCCACTTCGGTTTGCAGAGGACCCAATTTGGTTTCCTTGAACCCATTTCAGGTGGATCACAACTGCTTTTAGTTCTAGCTCCAGGGGAACCAGTGTCCTGTTCTTACCTCCATGGGTACCCCACACGCTGGTGTACATGTCCACATGTAGACAAAGGCATGTATATAATTTAAAATTAAAACGATCAGTGGGTGTGGCATATGACTTTAATCCTAGCAGTCAGGAGGCAGAGGTAGGCCTCTGTGAGATCAAGTTCATCCAGGTCTACATAGCGAGACTCTGTCTCAAAACAGCAAAAATTAAAATAATTTATTTTTAAATCCTGATCACAAATGGAATTAATTTAAAGTTTGTCTGTATGAATGGTAGAATTCATTACAAATACCTAAGTTCAATGACTTTATTTTCTTTTAATTTTCTCCAGAATTTTCTGGAGGTAAAGAGAAATTTAGTTACCTGGATCTCTTATTTATGAAAAGTCAAGTGATTCCCATATCTCTTCTTTCTGCATAAACTGATAAGAAATGAAATTATTTGAGTATTTTTATTGTCATTTAAATATGACTTTTGGGGGGCCTGGAAAGATGGCTCAGCAGTTAAGAGTCCTGGCTTCACTTGCAGAGATCCTGGGTTTGGTTCTCAGCACCCCATGATGGGTAACTACCATCATAATTCCAGTTCTAAGGGATCTGATGCACTGCAAGACACAGGTGCAGTTACATGCATGTAGGCAATATACTCATACAAAAAATAAATAAAAATGAAATATTTAAATGACTTTTTTAGAACAATTGCAATAATAACCAGATGTGGTGATGCTGCAAGGCTGCTGACGTTCAGTCTTTCATATGATTTACCTTCTGAAATGTGATTGATTATAGATATCATCATATAACAGGTAATATTTACTGTCACCTTCTTCCTGTTTGTTCTCCCTTTCTGTGATTTCTCAACACTAAGACATAGTTCTTCCTTTCATTAACTCACATTGTACAGGTTAGAAATGATATTGTAAATTAGAGGCAGACCTACAGAAACTCCCACAGTATTGATGTCAGTTCATATCAGAAGTCAAGGGCAAGAGGATGGGACATGGTGTGTCCAGGCTCTTTGGTGCTCAAGGAATTGAATCGAGAGATATAAAGACATATAGTTGTAGCAGAAATAAGAACAGCTTATTGGAGCAAGGAGAAAGAGTTCAGCAGCTCAAAAGCTCTGCTACACAAAGCATGGCGGCTTTTCTGTGACCATAGTGTGGGCTTCTGGCTCATTTGCATAGTGTGGGCTTTCACATGTAGTTCTACATACAGCTTCATCTACTGAATGCCTCGTTGGCATCTTAAATCTCCATCCAGTGGTGTACCCATTAGTATTGTGATGAGCCATCAGTTACTCTGATGCTCTGGAGTATCTCTGTGATTTTCCCATATGG
The DNA here is from genome assembly GCA_035773235.1 of Eospalax fontanierii. Taxonomy (NCBI): domain Eukaryota; kingdom Metazoa; phylum Chordata; class Mammalia; order Rodentia; family Spalacidae; genus Eospalax; species Eospalax fontanierii. The sequence continues at coordinate 32,910,265 of CM069545.1, read as the reverse complement.
TAATTTTGTAGTCTTTCTGTAAGGCCCTCAAGACCAAGCACTCTACCATACTTTCCTGCATGAATACGGTTTTGTCACTCCAATGAAAATGTAGGTAGAAAACCATGGGGGTAATATGGAGTATTTTCTTAATAATACTATTTGTTAGGAGACAGTGCTTCTGGTCATGAAATGTTGTTTAATGTCTCATGCGCATGAAATTTTCCCATCCTGCTGCCTGTTAGCCTTATCTTATGTGAAATCCGCTATGTGCCTTATTTACTGTCAGAAAACGTTAAATCAAAATATTACATCAAAGGAGAAGTTGCATCAAAAGAAGCTCAGTAAAACTCAAAACAACCAAACATTCCCGTCCTATATTTAAATTATTAGCAAAAGCAGCTACGTTATCCCATCTTCTTAACTAATGGGACCCATCATTTTGCACCTTCCATGTCTGCTTTCCCCAAGGCTAAAATGTCTGCAGATTGCTAATACCCGCAAGAAGAGAGGTTACAGACAGGCAAGCCTTTGCGTTTTAGCTGACAAAAACATTCACTGAAATGCTATCTGTGTGAAGCACTCAGAAATTCATCACCAAATAGTTCAAATTATAGCAGAGAAAGCATGCCACATGCTTGGGGAACGAACCTTCCACATCCTTCTAGGCTAATTTAATCCAACATGCAGATGCTTTCTATGCGTTGGTGCTCTATCAGAGGGCTGTGTTTTCTTTTGAGCTTTGAATGTGTGATCACCTTTCATAAACAGTGGCATTCAATGCACTTGGGAAAAAAATCATCATTTTCTTTGGAGGTAAATGGAGGGGAAAAGAGATCATTAAGGTCTGGTATGTGCCACTGTTGTGGATTGAAAGACTATCAAGCACATTGGATGCTCTGTATTTTAAAAGTAGAAGTGATCTTTATTAATACTTAAAAAAAATCTGCCTTTTATATGATACCTGCCATGGGAAAGGGATGCTTGACGAGTAACCAATGATGTTGAACTTGTATTTTCCAACTGACTTGTTTTCTCATGAAGGCAGCATTTTAGTGAAATTGTGTTTGTTTTTCTTTCTGATAGGTTCTAATTGAAGTTTGAAGGTTCATTACACCGCGCTTGAGAATATGTTGTCAAATACAATTCACCTCTCCATAGTGAATGCGAGGGTAATTTTATAGGACAGGGTACTCTAGAGTGCTCAGCTGTCACAGTATTTGGCTCCAATTTCATTCATCATGAACAAGCTTCTACAATGGTTTGAATTTCCATTTCCAAATGTCAGTTATAGGGAAGCAAATAATGGAGAATAGGTTCGAATGTAAGTAGATGAACTTTGGGGACTGAGGAGATAGCTCAGTCAGTAAAATGCTTGCCTTGCAATCATAAAGACCTGAGTTCAACGCCCAGAACCCATGTAAAAAAGCTGAGCAGGCTGGCCCACACGTGTACTCTCAGAACTGTGGAAGATGTATAACTGGATTTCTGGGGATTACTGGCCAGCCTGCTTAGTTGAATCAGCTAATTCCAGACCAGTGAGTGACTGTTTCAGAAATCAAGGTGGACCGAACCTAGGGAATGACACCCAAGATTGATACATGGCTTTCAGATGAACCTACACACACACACACACACACACACACACACACACACACACACACATACACATATAACACACAAATTAGATGAGCTCTCGCATTCAAACAGTGTAGGCAGACTAATCATATGTCTCCTTCAATTACATTGAAATGCTGCAACTTGGCATGGTTCACAGATGTATCCCTGGAAATAAAACAAATATTACTTTATCAAAATAAGTGTCATCTTCATTTAAATTTAATAGGAAAGGGAAAGACTACAATCTCAAATTCTTGCCTTTGTTATATCTCACATAGAAGGACATCTCTCATTTTATTTGGATAATTGAATATGGGTCAGGTAGGTTTGGGCTGCCCACTCAATGGTCTCCTTCAGCATGAGGACTGTTTTTATTAACAGATTTTATAAACTGACTTGGTAGCTTCCAGTTCTGTGGCAAGAACAATCTATCATTATAAACCTGTAACATAAACATACAGGATACGTTCGTGTCTCAAGAGTCAGTAAGAGGAGGCCCCTCACGAACAAGTTATATGCCAAGATCATAAACGGAAGCTCAGCAATAGTCCAGGCAATAGCGGTGAACGGCATGTTATTAAGGTTCTTTAAATCACGAAAAAAGGATACTTTTGAGGATTTATTACTTTTACTCCAAGTATATATTTTTGGCAAATAACAATTTGAAGGAGGAATTCGTATTTGTTGAGGGGCGCCAAGCCCATCAATATATGAGAGAACTAAAGCAGTCTGTGTATCTGTTCTGAGTGGAATATGTTGCTCTGTTTGCCATCTTGGGGCCATGATGGCTGAGCCGTGTCATTTCATTTTTGCCTTATACAAGCTGATAAAGCTTTTTAAATATTAATGAATTTTAATAGAAACTCTGTTACAGTACAGGAGGAAGAAAATCGGCCTGAGGACGTGAATCAGTTTTTATAACATGGTCATAAACTAAGCAGTTCTGTTTATTTAATTATTCTAAAGAGCTAACAGTGAAATATATTTGGTACTTTTCACTTTTAATTTATCATCATTGGTTCTTGCTTATTCTTCTTTCTTTTCACTGGGGGTAGGAGCACTATGGTTTCAAAGGAAAATGAGAAATAATTTAAAGACTATAGGTTTTTTGAGTGTAGGTATTTATAAACAACAAATAATTATCAATGGCTTTATTATTATTTATGACATATAAGGCAAGGCTGTATTTAAACTGTTAAAATACCTTCTGATAAACTACATCTCTTTGGTAATGAATTACAAAATTACATCTTTTTGTAGTGAATGTCATAAATTAATCCTCAAAATTTCTGCTAATATTATCCATCTTCCAGACAGAAATATTTGAACTATTCCTTAATGATGCAAATTTTTTAAAAGTGTCTGTGTATGTGTGTGTGGGCACACGTGGAAGTCAGAGGACAGCTTGTGAGACGGGCTCTCTCTCTCTCTCTCTCTCTCTCTCTCTCTCTATCTATCTTTCCATGTGCATGTGGTCAGGCTTGATGCTTGGCAAGTGCTTTTACTTGCCACCTTGCATCATTCTTAAGTCAAATTTTATTCTAATTTCTATTTTTTCAGTCTAGAAGTGAAAAGTTAAAACACACCACAAAATTTTGTATCCCTTGCTCCATAGTTTTTCTGCTGAAATACATCTTGCTCTTTTGAGAATTAGCCTAAAATCAGGGTTTATTACATGAGTAGACCAATCTTATTATTTTTAAACATACTTTGTAAGATATTGATAATCGTCAATAAGGAATATTGGGGTCCACAAATAAGTTTACAAGGAATAGAAGCTCCATTTTAAGGCTTATGTCTGAAATTCCACTGAGGCAAGACTCATATAAGTTCAAGGCCAGCCTGATCAACATAGCAAGTTCCAGTCCAGCCTGGAGTAGAGAGTGACTGTCTCAAAAAGAAAAATATGTTTGAATATTTAAGTAGTTATATAACAGAATTAGATCTTTAAAATGTTCTTTTTCTTTGTAGAACTTCACCTAGAATTTCACCTTGTTTCTGAAATGCAAATATTGTGATTTCTTTTTCTGCTAAGCAGTGGCCTCAGAAATTAATCATTTTTTAAAATGCTGTGATTTTTCAAAGGTTCACTGTTTATATAAATTTAGAAAATGTTCTTTTCTTCAAGTCTTGATTCTTTGAGCTAAATTACTTTTAGGAAATAAAAGATTTTTTTTTTCTGTAACATGCTTTCTGTGAGTAGTTTCTTGAAGTTTTTTCTGTTGGATAATATACAGCCCTTTAACTAGAAATAAAATAAAATAAAACAGTACATAAGAAGAAAGTCTAGAAACAAAAGAAAAATAATTTAATCTCCCGAGGATTTCCTGGGGCCAGGCTGCAGTATGCAAGCTCTTCTTAGGAAAGGTATCATGCATTTAGCTACATAGTTTGAAAAATCCTTATTATTTTGATAAATGATTCTCTTGTTTCTCAGCACTAAATATTCATTTTAAAGTATCTGTTCACTAACATAATCCTTTTTAAAATGAGGTAAGCTAGGGAAAAAGTAGGTCAATGTGTGAAAAATGAGCTTTTTCTCTATCAAATGGTTACTTCTATATTCTTTAAAAGAGCAAAAATCAGCTCATCAAATAAGGTATTTGTAATAATGAAAGTCCTATACATAGGAAAATGGTCTTTTTGTTTTTAATCAAGAATTGATTAATTAAACTTCATTGTACATGTATTTCATACAATTTCAAGGACACAATACTTCCTCATTATAGAACTTTCAAAGGTCCAAATTTCAATGAGTGACTTAAGTATAGGTTTGGGAAAGTGCTCAAAAACTGAATGCAGATTGCTAGAAATTCTTGCTTAAGATTCTTGTGAACAACTGGACAAAAACAGAGAATAAATGTTTATGAGATGCCCAGCCCTAAGTGACACATCTACAATGCAACTTCTACACCTACAGCTCACAAAACACAGTGGATCAAGGGGCAGAGGGAATATGAATGCATTTCTCAACTGTCAGCAGTGAAGATTCCTCATGTAACAGAGGATGATGAACACAGAAGGCCGCAACTGCCCAAAATGTGGAAAATAAGAGAGTGCAGATTGCATGTCCCTGGACAGGACTCCTACATTAAACCTTACCCACCCAGGGCTCAGTGACCTCTGCAGAAGAGAGGACAGAAAGACTGTAAGAGCCAGGGATGGTAGATAACCACATGGAAACAGTTTTTTAGGCTTCTGGGAACTTGCTCATATGAATTTAGAGCAATAGTGACAGTATGAACAAGACCCATGAAAACTCAAACCAGATAAAAACCCTGCACAGAACTGAAGAAATGGGCAGGAAGCCCCAGCTTTAGTTAAGGAACTCTTGGCAGCTGATCACTGCTGGGCTGGAAGAGTTGGTCTTCTTTAAGCTGAGTGATGCTAGACAGGCTGACCAGGCTCCAGTGGATGAACTCACATTGAGGGTCATCTCAGGCACAACTTGACATGAAAAGTTATAACATATATGACAGAGTGCTTGAAACCCAGTGTGTGTGGAGGGAGCTACGTGGTGGTACAGATCCGGTAGAGGATCTAAATGTGATCAAGATGTATTGTATGAAATGCACAAAAATGCAATAAAAATATATATTGAAAAAATAAAGATTCTTGTGAAAATGGATCAAGAAGGTGCTCAAAAATAAACAGGCCCAATGTAATCTTGCTGCTGTGAACGTCAGGCCTAGGCTCTTGCACCGAAACACAGAGAACAAATAGCACACAGCAGGTACATATGGATAAAGTACCCTCCAGATGCTGATAGATACAGGTAAATTCAAGCTATTCGTTACTCCCAAAGATATATACAATTAAAAATTGATACAGAGAAATATGAGGTAAACATTTTAAAAGGAAAAGAATAAAAGAAAATGTTATTTTCTGTATAAGGCAATAAGGAAAGGTGAATTGATATAAATTCTTTCATGAAGTCTTTATTGAATAAAATTTGTGTGCCAGGCACCGTTAAGTTGTGTCTGGGTACATTGCACCAGTCCCCTTCAAAGTGCTCAGCTAAGACACATGACTCAATACGACTCTTTACCTGGTACTGTACCCAGGGCATGACCAGAATCTATACTGGCCAATACCCAATGAGTACATTGACAATCATTTCAAAATGAAATAATCATTTCAAAATGATTGTTGTCTGACTTTTCCTGGGGAACATATATTACCCTGATCATTACCTCAGGGAACCAATGACACACCCAAGGCTAGTTTAGTGAGCAATTGAGTTTATTACATTTTCTCATAGTAGCACAGACAGCAGTGAATGACTGAACACCCACTTCAAGATGGATGACAGCTCATTAGAGAGTTGGGCTGGGAATTTAAGAATCTTTTCAGTTTCAGGAACCTCCTGAGTGTGAGTGTTGTTTGCTTGTTGAACTTTGCTTACCTCTGGAGTCTTAAAGAGCCTCTGTAAAGAGGTTTGGAGGAAACAGCAGGAAATAGATATACAACTGTTGCTCAAAAGTGTAAAAGAATCCCTGCTAATCAAGAACAGAGGGCTCGATGAATTGTACAATGTGCTGAAGCAGAAACTAGTGAGCAGAGTTTATATACCAAGTATCCCAGGTAAAGATTCTTTTCTCTACCTAAGGAAGCAGGTTCAATTGTTCAAAAAAGGAAGAAAATTTGATTATTTAATACCTTGGGTTATTCCCAAGTTAATCAGTCTCCAAGTATAGCTTCAGATCTCTCACTGCTCAAGGATAACATCTCAGGCCTAGTGTTTCTTTGTCAAAAGTGTGAGGATCATTTTTCAAACATTTTAAACTGGCATATATTCATTATCCATAGTGAGGAGTCTCATAGACAGTTTCAAGCATATCATTTACTCTGCCTGCATTTACCCCATACCATGTACATGCACCAGCCCTTTTTCTCTTTTCTTTGCTTCTGTTATTGCACTTCCTTCTGTCAGAGGATCTCACTTCTACTTCCACTTCTAGGTACACCTACATACACATGCAAGTTTCTACATAAATTCTGCAGTCTACAAATGAGAGAAAATGTGTGATGTTTGTCTTTGAGTCTGTTATTTTTCTTAATATAATGATCTCCAGTTGAACCCACTTTTCTGCAAGTGACGTAATTTTGTTCTTTTCTATGGTGGTAAAAATATTATTATTGTGTATTATATAAACCACATTTCCTTTATCCATTTATCATCCAGGCTGAGTTGATAGCTTGACTATTATAACTAGCATATTGTCCTATGTATAATTAGCAAAGGTTTTTCTAGATGTGCTGTTTCTTCACCTAATTGTTTCCTTGGCTAGGCAGAAGTCTTTTTAATTTCATGCAATTTTGGTTGCCACTTTTTGGTTTTATGTTGTGAACTACTGCTATCTTTTTCAGAATTTCATGCCTATGTTTACATCTTGAAGTGTTTTCTCAATATTTCTCCCTAAGAGTTTTAGTTTGGAATCTTGTATTAAGGCTTTGATTCAGTTTTCATTTATTTTTGTATGTGAAAAATAAGAATACATTGACATGCGGATATCTACTTTTCCCAGTAAAATATATTTAAGACCTTATCTTTTCTCCAGTGTATGTTTTTGGCATCTTTCTCACTGGTTTTGCCACTATAGCTTTGTGATATAATTTGAAATCAGAAATTGTGATATCTCCAGCATTGTTCTTTTTGGTCAGAATAGCTTTATCTATTCTGCATCTTTTCTGATTCCATATAAATTTTAAGACTTTTTCTTTTTCTGTGAAGAATCATATAAGAGTTTTTACGGATATTACACTGAATCTGTAGACTTTTTTTTATAAAAGTGATTTTTTTTACAATATTGATTATGCCAATCCATGAGCATGGAATGTCTTTCAATCTTTTAGTGTTTTCTCCAATTGCTTTCTTCAGTGTTTTCAGCTCTCGTTGTAAAGGTTTTTTGACATTTACTTAGTGCATTTACTTCTGGATATTTTTAAAGCTATTCTAAATGGAATTGTTTTCATGGTTTCTTTCTTAATATATTCATTATTGATATATAAGAAAGCTACTAATTTTTTAAAATGTTGATTTCGTATGTTGCTATTTTGCTGAAAGTATCTATATGTTCTAAAATTTTTCTGGACAAGTGTGCAGGACCATATTGTAATAGAAATAAGAAAAAAATTACTTCTTTTCTTCCTACTTGTTGTTTTTTAAATCTTTTTGCTCAAACTAAGACTTTGCATACTGTATTGACTAAGTGGAGAAAGTGGACGCTAATTTCTGTTTTTGCAAAAATGTTTTGATTATTAGCTTTCTTAGCATAATGTTTACTGTATGCAGTCTTTATTGTGTTGAGATATATTCATTCAATTCCTTATTTCTTTAGAATTTTTGTAAGGAATGGAAGTTGGTCTAATCTAACGCCTTTTCATGCCTATTTAGATGATCATGTGATTTCTGCCTTGAGCATATGTGATATATTTATTACACTTGTTGATTTTTGTGTGTTGAATCATCTTTGCGCCCCTAGCCTTAAGCCAGTTTCTTCACTGCGTATAATCATTTTAGTTTGTTGTAGAATTCAGTGCACAGATATTTTATTCAGAATCTTCTCATCTGTGTTCTTCATGAGATGTGTCCACAGATGTCTAAAACTCTTTCTCTCTCTCTCTCTCTCTGTGTGTGTGTGTGTGTGTGTGTGTGTGTGTGTGTTTACCTGGCTTTGTTATCTGGGTCATGTGGGTGTTATAAAATTGGTTTTATAGTATTTCCTTCCCTTTTATTAGATGGAATAGTTTCAGGAGTATTGACGCTAATTTTCCTTCAATATCTGATAGAATTCATCAGTGAACCCATCTAAGGCTGTGAAATTTTTTTACTGGGTGACGTTTTATTGATGATTTAATCTCAATGTTTATCATAGATGTATATAAGATGCTTATGTCCTCCTGACTTAATTTTGTAGGTGATATATGCCTAGAAATTTGCCAGTTTCTTTCAGCTTTTCCAGTTTACTGGGATGCAGGCCTTCCAAGCCTGCCCTAATGATCTTCTGAATTATACTAGTGTCTATTGCAATGTCTCACTTTTCATCTGCAGTTGTTCTGGTTGAGACCTTAGTGGAAAAGAGCAAATGTTGCTGGAAATAAATGACAGAGGGGAAACTAGTTTTTCACTTCTTTTGCAGTCACCATAGGATGATAACAACACTGTATAATAACCACACTTATTCAATTACCTAGAAATTTTGAAAGCTTATCACTGACATTCGAATTTCTAACTGCAGCTCCTGGGAATTCCCACAGCTCTTTGAGAATAGGTTTTAGCTGTTATGTTGCAGCCACCTTGAGTTAACATTTCTTTTCACGTAAAAGCAAATTAATATTATGTACACAGAAACCATTACACAGCATTGCTCTTTGTATAAAACAAGGAGAGTTAAACATACCCTACTCCTGGATGATTTCACTTGCTTTAGGAATAACTTCAGCATTCACATGAATGTAGGCATGGTCCTAAAGCTGAAGAAATATCAACAGCAAGCACAATTGGAACTGGTATTACAGTATTACAGTTATTTAAATTATTTATTTAATTAATTTATTTTTTGTGGTCTTTCTGAGAAAGAGTTGACTTGTACTCCAGCAGGCCTGGAACTTGCTATGTAGACCAGGCTGATCTCAATCTCACAGTGACCTGCCTGCCTCTGCATTCCTAGTGGCTGGGATCAAGGCAATAGCCTCCATGTCCGGTGCATTATAGCTATTTTGATGTCTAAAAGAGTGATGCAAAATCACCTGTGTTACAAAACAGGGAAAGGAGTGAAAAACCAGCAGACAAATTTATTTCAAAATTGAGTATATTAATTTAAATAAGTTATGTTAATCTAACTTTCAGGAGGTAAGTCTGTTAAGTTTCTTTTTAAAGAAAAAATTACTGTAAGTTGCTAACATTCTTATTTTTCAAATGGCCAATTTTAATTTTCATAAAATTTGAAATAATATTCTGACTCCTATCCCAAATCATAGCCACAAGGATTTTTTCATTTATTTGACCCGCATTATTATATTTTTGAAAGAATATAAACTTATGGTGATTTTATCATGCAACTATACTAAATTCTTGCTTGAGTAAAATAAAATGTCAACATTGAAAGCAGACATTAATACATAAGACATCTTCAAACTTTCTGTTAATTTTGATGGTTTCTTTATATTATATTCCCTGTTAATGGGAAGAAGTTTAAGGTTTTGGCAACTGGATTTGATTTTCCCAACTTCCTAAAGTACAGTTAAGAAAGAGGACTTGGATTTTTATAATTGAAAGTAGGTAAGTTCAAAGGTTCAATAGATTTAAACTAATTTAAGTTGAAAATAAATATTTAGAAAGTTCATAAGCAGCTTTAAAAAATTTTCCTGAGTAATCACAATCAAATTGCTTTACAAAATGAAGAATCTTTTATGATTTGGCTTAGTGTAACGATTATTGTTCACTGTCCAGTGGTGTCTCTACATTGGCTGTCTTTGAAGAAAATGGATTAAGTTGTAAATCGGATGGGAATAACATACAGCTATGAGTGTTAATCACAAGATAGCTTAGTGGTAAGATGTAGTAGCCTTCTTTTGCATATTTCTTAAAGCCACATTTATTTAGGACATGGCTGGTTTTGTTGATGCCCATGTGGGAAGATAGGAAAAAGAGTGAAGACTATTCTTTTCTTGTGTGTCTGGCATGTGGTATCCTTTTTTTCTGTCATTTGACTCAGAACCATGTGTTCCCATCACTTTGACAACCAAGAAGAGCCAGCTAGTGTCTATCTCCTTCTGTGCCTGACACTGGAGGGACAGTGAGAACTGGTGGGGTGAATGTTGTAAGCAAGAAATGATTGGCTGTGTTAATGCACTTAGTGCTGTCATAGGTAGAAACGAGGTTAAAAACTGCTGGTAAGAAAGCACATAGTCTTATTAGGTGTAGAGGTAAGTGTATAAATCAGGCAAAAATGTGGTAGGTGAATGTGGAGGAGAATTTGAGTCACTGACAGGTGAATAATCAAAGGAGTATATTTCAGGTGGTGTTTGTGTTGGGCATGCTTTGAGATTCACCAAGGCAGAGATTGAAGAGAACACATGTGGACAGATGTTGCAGGCAGAGCATGCCGCAAACATACAGGGTAGGTAACTGGTGGAGGCAGCGCTCTCTGGAGATGCCTGTGAGAAGAGTGAAGGGGACAGAAAGAGTTGGGACATGGTATTATTTCAGGAGAAGCTGAGCCTCCTCCTGCCACACACAGGGTAGCAGGGGATGGGCGCATTGCCTGGCAGGAGCAGGATGCCAGGGTTTCCCACCACCTACTAGCCAGTCACTGCCTGTAAGCAAAGGGTGGGTAAAGGGCAATTGATGCACATCAGTAGGCAACCCAGGCTAAAGAGGGTGTCATTCACAGAGGCAGGCCTCTGGACAGATGCAGTGGTAAGCTATTAGCAACTAACCCTTCCCACAACTCAGAGATATGGATACTCAGATCTGGAAAATAACTCACTAGCAGACTTTCCACATTGGGGAAATACATGTTAGGTGTACAGAAGGCTGGAATGAGACACAGCAGACAAGCTTGATGGGAAATACTAATGAGGGTTGGTTATGACTTCCAATTGGTAGTACTTTATTAACAGATAAGCCACAAATGAGCAGCACTGGATTTTGGGTTCGAAGAGTCTGCCCTGAAGCCCGGCTTTGTCCTTTACTGTTTCCTGTGAGTTACTTAACTCTGCTGTCCCTCAAGTTTGCTCCTGTCATATGGAGATCTTAACGCTTCACTCATCTTGTCCATGAATGTTAAATGAAATAATTTGTGAGAGGAAGCACTTAATACTGTACATGATCTAGAGTAATTGTCTGCTGCATGGTATATATTACTTTATGCTCCCTGAGTAAGGCGTTTATGCTTTCCATATGATGTGTTTAAGGGATTGTTGACTGAGTTCTGATGAATCATTGGAAGTGGAATTAGAGTATGGAAGAGAGACCTCCTGCTTGGTCTGGACATTTGTTGTGTATGGTCTTAGAATGAATAGCTCTTTAAAGCATGCCTCTTGCCTCATTGGGAAGAATCACTTCTCAATTAGAAATAAAGAAATGTTGACAAGGATGATCAATAGATATCTTAGATTTCCAGAAAGTACATAGCAAAGGAAACTTCATTATTATTGAGATAGTTCTGCTAATGCCTTAAGAAGAGCTCTAATTCTAAGTGATTACTGCTCATAGTTTTTCTATATAGTTTGAAAACTATTAATATCATATTATTTATGATGGTGTATTTTTTTAGTTTGGTATTCGTTCATTTTTGAAACAGAAAATTCTAACTGAATGCCAAATGAGTTAGTTGCAAATACACAGAATAATTACACAAGCTATTCATCTTATTAATTTAAAAGCAGTTTCTGGAAAGTTATTTTATTGCAATAGGAGATTTTAAAAAGACTTTCCAAGAGTAGTAATTCAACAGTAGTTGCTTTAGTAGCTCAAGTCATTGTTACAAGTGATGCCAAATCAAAGCCATTCATTCTACCATTCTCCAGACTTCTGACTAGTTTAGCCTCAGTGCTAATGAGGTGAGAACTGGTAGATCTCACTTGAGACCAAGGTTCTTATTCCTTTACTATGCCATTGTCCTGCCTCTGGCTTTGGCTCAAAAGGACACTGATAATAACAGAGTTTGACACACTTTATAATATTTCTTCTGCCAGGATCACTTTGTAACACTGGATTCAAAGGAATGAGGAAGTTACTTTAAAAAATAGACTCTATTAAAAGTGCATTGTTCTTTTTGCTTTAGGCATTATTTTGTTCAGAATAACTTTTAAAAGGCTCCGTTGGTGGACTGGAGAGATGGTGCAGTGGTTAAGGCCACTTGCTATTCATGCAGAAGATCTGAGTTTGGTTACTAATATCCATGTCAGATAGTTCACAACTGTCTATTACCCCAGCTCCAGGAAATCTGACACCCTCTTCTGACCTTCACACATATCAGTACACATGTGTGAATATACACAAACAGACACAAATATACATGAATATAAATAAAATAGATCATTGAAAACTCAATTAGTAATTGACCCATCATAATCATATTTATGGCATGATTCTAAAGTATTTATTTTAGGTATATACTCAATGTAGCTGTATGACAGGATTCTGTGTGAGTGTTCTTAGCCAATATTATGAGACTTTTCTTTCTTTCTTTTTTTTTTGATGGAAGTTTGAGAATAAGGGAGGGGAAAGGGAAGCAGGTAAAGGAAGATGGAAACTCAATTTTTTCAATTTCCCAATGGGGTTACAAATTGCAGGAAAAGCTGAAAGTTAATATGACAGATACAAGGACATATTTAAGTACAGGGCTAACCTTATCACTGTCATGTGCCAATGGATGTATAACTGGGACTACTCATATAGATAGCTAACTACCTTGGGAAGGATGAACTTCTTGCATTTTAACAATAATGCTGTGGGACCTCAGCATCACCATGTATAGAAAGTACTGGGAATTACCATCTGGCACAAATGCTGACATATGATTCAAATAAATGTATTTTCTTTGGTTGCTTTTTAAGCTTTTCACATTAGCACAAACATTCTGCACCACTTAAAATTCTTAAACATATCACATAGTATCTAACCTAATAAAGGTAAGTAGTTGTATGCGGCACACAGTATGCCAGTTGGCTTTTTGCACCATTTATGCCCTGTTAAATAGATGACTCTCTAGCTGCTTTATCAAATACAAGTTTGACTATCAAAGACATGACAATAGAACTAAAAAATTGTGCCTGCATCCTACAAAGAGAATTTTTTGAAATTACAGTATGCTGGGATTTTCTTTTTCTTTTTTAAAAATTATTTATTTGTTAATTTATTTAATGTGTTTGAGTGTTTTGCCTGTACATATATAAGTACATCTGTGAATGTTATGCTTGCTGGGGTCAGAAGAGGGTGCTGGGTCTCCTGGAACTGGAGTTACGGAGGGTTGTTAGCTCTCATGGGGCTGCTGGGAACTGAACCCCAGTGTTCTGCAAGAACAGCCAGTGCTTTTAATCATTGAGCCAACTCTCTAACCCCATGATGCTTATATTTTCTGATGTTCACTTTCTACCAAAAGAAATACGGTCCTGACTTATAAAGTAAGTCAGGTAGATAGACCCTGACTCTTAAGCTCAAATACTCATACATAGTACACCATCCAATGGGATCCAGGGAACTGCTGGCACTGTTGGGGCAGAATTATAGCACAGAAAGTGTCCATCTGGAGCACTGGGAAGGACAAAGGACTGGAAGTGGAAGAGAACTTTGCTTGGAAGTGCACTCAGTATATCATTTTGTCTCCTTAAGAGAAGCATGAAAACGGGAAAAAAATTTCTTACCTTTTAAATCATCTTTGATGTAGCATCTCATTAATGCAAAGTACATAATGTGAATATTGTTGACATTCACAAGGACTCTTGGGAGTCAAATTTCAGTTCAAATAAATTCAAACAAATTTTGTGAGGCTTAGGTTGATGTTTTGTTTACAAGATAGTTTCCAAATTTAGAAAACACAAATTTCTGAATGCAGAAGCCTTGTAACTCAAGGCCAACATATGGCCTTCTTGGTTCCAAGGCGGGGCTCCTTGTGTAACAGAACAAGACCACCATGTGTGACCAAATAGCTGTTGAAGCTTCTATTTGACTCTCCTTTTCTCTTTGAATTTGCTTGTAATGCATTTTCTTATTCATTTATCTGTCTGTAAAAAATGCCCTTTCAGACTTTTGTCTCTAGGAGTACCTTTGGCTAGAAAGAACTTCACATGGCTACGTGATCAGCTTCTCCAACTAATATTGTTTAAAACGAAATAGAATGGAAAAGGGGATTTTCTTTTCACTATGGGACTAAATTTTACATATGATGCTGGCTCATTAGCTTCAGCACATTAGTTAACCTCTGTTGCTAAAGAGAAGAACCTGTGTGTCGTCTGTGTTCAACCTGCACTGAGACAAGTATCTTCTAAATAAGTTTTTATTTCATAAATTTACTTTATTTCCAACTTTCCCTGCTTTGATAAATAGTCTTAGCATGGAGGGAGATTCGGTGGAATAGTATGCAGCTTTTTCTCATGTCTGCGTCACCAGGTGTAGTTGCTTCACTGCCTTCTTATGTTGAAGCCATTACCACATCATCATTTTCCTTTGAAATGAATAGAAAATGCATGCATCCTAGCCAAGTGAGCATAGTACTATCAGCTGCATTTTTTTTTAACAGGAATCCTATGTGCATGCATGTGGACATGAATGTGTTGCACATGAGTGTTTTTTAATATGGGGACCAGAGGACAGCCCTGGTATAGTTTCTCAGATATTTTACACATTATTATTATTATTATTATTTGATTTGAGCCTCTCACTGACCTGTAACTCACCACAGACAGTAGAGAGGGGTCCTCAGATATTAAGATCATATGCCCAGGCTGCAAGAGGATCACCTAACTCAGTGAGCTTGTTTACATTATAAACAGCAACATTTTGATTTCAAGTTTAGGTAAAAGTCTTTAGTCTAGATTTTGTCCATACTGTGAAAGTCATTCCTAAAAGAAGGTAAGGAGTCAGGTTCATGCTAGTGTATTCTAAAACATATCTTTTACGGAGTAGACTGCAGTCAGAATATGCTTACCTGAAGAAGTGACTCTTGGAATTTGTTAAGAACTAAGTGAGCAAATCGCAGCTGGAAACCTGGGTCCAAATGTATCATTGTGACTGGATTATAAGGATGAAAGACTAAGTCAGCATTAAAGATGAAACTGCACCACAGACTTTAAAGGTTACTTTAACAATTAAATGGTTGTACTTATTAAATCCCAACAAGGTCAAAGATACAAAATTTTATTTATGAAGGACCAGATAGTACATATTGCAGATGACCAAGGTCTCTGTTAAGATTCAGCTTTATGGGCTTGGTGTTCTTGCAGAGGACCAGGGTTCGAATCCCAGCACCCACATGGTGGCTAACAACTATCTATAATTCCAGTTCCAGGGGATCAGAGTAATCCTCTGACTTCCACAGGCATTGTATGACTTGAGTGCATTTATACACATGCAAACAGTTCATAAATAAATTATTTTTAAAAACATTCAGCTTTACTGCTGCAAAGAAGAAATAGCCATATACAACACATATGGAAAAGGGTGGCTATGTTTCGATAAAACTCTATTGGCAAAAATTAGCCATGAACAGTACCTTGTATAGTCCCCAGTTAATTAAATTCTAAAGTTACTGCCATATTTTCAAATGCCTTCATAAGGATAGTTGGAAGATTGTCATAGTACATACTCGGAGAGCATCAGTAAACTTTATATATGGAAAATTAAGTTAAGAAAAAAAATTGGAGTCCTTTGATTTTTTCCTTTGATGGGTTGTCACAAAAAGAAAACAGCAGTCTGGATCATCTACCAAGAGGAATAGCATGAAAGACAAAATGAAATATCAGTTACTGGATACTAGAAGGAATGAGCGCTAAGAAAATGCTTAAAAGTTTTCTTGTAAAGCTAGGATCACTTGGGAGGTGAATGTATTCAAAGGATGCATCAACTTTCCTCCTGCAAGAAAAAAATGATCTTATGAGGCTATCTTCCAGCACCTCTGATACATAGCACCTATGATCTCCATAGACAAAGGACTATGCATGAGCAGAGCCAAAGTTAGTGCTTAAACTGGAAAGAATGATGCACCATCAGAAAAGCATTTAGATGAAATCTGGAAAAGTTAAAAGACTTTTAGTCAGAGTACTCATTCCTTTAAGTTAAAATATCTATTCTCTCTCTCTCTCTCTCTCTCTCTCTCTCTCTCAAGTGTGTGTGTGTGTGTGTGTGCATGTCCAGAGTTCAGAGTACAACTTTCAGGAGTCAATTCTCTCCTCTCCTTTCACCATGTGGGTCCCACAGATCAAATTCAGTAGTCAGACTTGGCAGCTAGTGCCTTTATCAACTGAATGATTTTGCAGGTTCACAGTAATCATCACTTTCAGTAATTTCAGAGATTATTTTTATTCTAATTACTTTATGAAATTCTTGTCAAAAACACTTAGTGTCTTTAAAGTACTTTGGAATTATCCTGGGCACAAATGGAAGAAAATATTACTCAGGATTGACTGGGCCAGGCCACAAAAGTGAGCAGCCCCCAAATCCTAGTGGCTGCCAGCAACAAGCCTTTCTCACAGTCATCTTCCTCATCTTCAGCAGGGGTCTCTGTTAATTATAGCTATGGAAATAACTAACTGGATGGAGCAATCCTTTGCCTTGTCTCTGGCAGCCATGATAGAAGAGGAGAGTCTGGGTAATTAAATACTTGTCTTGGAGTGACACATACATTTTTTTCATCATTTAGAAGCTTGAACCAGTCAAATGGTGCACTCACTGATATGGCCCAGGATGTCCAGGCACAGTTAGAATAGTATCCATGCGTCTGGAAGGAAGGAAATGCAGAACATGACAAACATCATTAAGGACTACAACACAGACTATTTTGTATTTACACCTATAATTGTTTTATATATTTATTGATATCTCTTCTTTCAACTTGGTGAAAAGCTACATGAAAACAGAGACTATTACTGTTTTTGCTCAATATATCCTCCACTCATGCATGCACAAGCAGTGCCTGACACAATGAGACCACCAAAAAGTTAAGGACTCGATGTTACCCATCTCTGATGCAAAAGCATGTGAGCATATCTTATTTTCAAGATCTTCAAGAAAGTAAGTTCCATGTTTTTTCTTGAAATTCTTCCCAGGAAAATCTGTCTTTAAATCTTATACACCAGTTAGAAAGAGCTGAAGATAGCTTGTTTTGTGATTACTTTTCTCATTATACACCTGAGTCTACAGAGATGAGCTGTATTTAACCTTGGGGGTTTAATGTATTTGCTTACATTAATCAAGATGATTCTGATATAATAAAGAATCCCTAAAATCTTGGTTGTTTAAAAATCAAATAAATGTTATCTTCTTTCATTTCATTTCATAATTCATCAGGAGATGGAAAAGGAGCTCTGATACTTAAGGTCACAGATGTCAGAAATAATGGTTGCTATGCTGTCTGGGAAGTGGTTGATCTGCTTGACTAAGATAGTTGGACTATCCTTCTCTCCCTTTCCATGGTCTGGAAAGTGATAAACACCACTTCTACTTAGAGCTCATTATACAGAACCAATTGCATGTTATTACTTAACTATAGATCATGATACAAAACAATGTCCTTCCTAAATGCATATGATCTGAGTGATGTGAGAAATCACAAGATATGTTTGGGGCATTTTGGTGAGTAGTGATTTTTGATATGCCCATCATTGGGACCTAAGAATTAAAAGACCTAAATATTTGCACATAGGTATGTTAAAAAGCTCTTTTGCAACTGTAAGGGTTTTACTATGGGTGCCAGATTTGCCAGGTAGCAAAATATGCTGAGATTATAGGTGAGAAAGTAGCCTGGTCTTCATTTGCAAAAACTATTAATGGAACTGGTTTGTTGGTTAAATAATAAAAAGAATATCAAAGAAGTAAGAGACTGCAGTTTTAGAATCATGCTTGGATCAATAAACACTGCCTACTAAACTCAAATAACCTACAGCTGTGATTATATAGAATGGGAATCTACTAACCCATTGCTTGTAGAAAGATATGAATTGATGTCACTACAAAAAAAACCCAGTTACATTATATTCCTAAACCAGTGTCATGTGCACTAACAATAGGTATGTTTTAAAAATATTTTGCTTTTTGCCTTATAATCTTTGCGCACTCTAGGGCTTCTGAAATGACAATATGCTGTGAATATGAAGTCCAACTACAGAAGCCCACCTGATTCAAGACCTTCATATTGATTGCTGTCAATAGAAGAGGCAGAATGCACACTTATACTATGTACATATTAATGTTCACAGAAGGCCAGAAGGAAGGCAGGAACTTCTCTTGAAGATTTAATTTTCTGTGTGAAACAAAAAATCTCATTCTTTTATTTTTATTTGTGGATAGTTCTCATGGAATATTGGGGTCATATTAGGTTAGGTTTAGGAAACTGATGTTTATTGTGCTCTCTCCATATTTGCTAAGGAAATTCACTTCTATAAATAAATAAGCTTATTTTTCCATGGTGCCAGAGAGATAATAAGACTTTTATATAAAAATATTTCTACCAGCTGAAATATCATGATTGTTATTCTAATATTCCCTTCACATCTACTTAGTAACTGCATGTCTGTTTTAGAAAGTCTTGGTGGATTTTTTTTCTTGCTAGTAAGAACTACTTTCAACAACACCAAAAGCTGATTTTCTACAAACGTGTATATATTTTTTTAGGATTTATTTTTATTATTTTCAATTGTGTATGTGTGCGCATGTGCATGAGTATAGATGCCTGCAGAGATTAAAGATGTCAGATCCCCTTGGAGCTGGATTTATAGGTACCTGTGATCCACATGACCCAGATGCTAGGAAATGAATTTTGGTTCTCTGGAAGAGAAGAAAGTGTTCTTACCCACTGAGCCATCTCTTCAGTCTATTATGTATTCCTCAGGATGTAGTTTGGCCAATATTAATGCCACGAAATAGATGGCATAACAATCCATAGGTAAATGTAAAAGATTTGCTTTAAATTATACTTAAACAATGTGTGGTAGTGTTCGGACTGTCTGAATAATTATCTTTGAAGTTTCTGTTGTAATTGTTACTGGCCCCAAACCAAGTGAATGAAGACTGAAAAGAGTCTTTTCCCCTTATTTTCTCACAAAGTGAAGACAATTTCTTAATTCAGGTGCCCAAGTGGGAAACACGGAGGCATTTTTTCATGCTTTCTGTCCTCCATGGTCATAATAAATGGTCCCTGAATACCTCCTGATCTCATCCCCTTTGTCCTAGTGCCTCTCTCCTAATGTAATACTCATGTCTCAGCCAGCTTGATGTAAGGTCAAAGTATTCATTCCCTTGCTGTGATCTTTATATAATCTACATCTTGTACTAGCTGTCCATCACCTGAAGTAAAATTCAAGTCCTAAGAATTGAATGTATACTGTCTGATACTGCCGTGCCGTATTAAAAGTCTGGATAGTTCTCCTTTACCCGGAATACAGTTCGAAGTCCTAAGAACTGGATGTGTTCTAATCCCGGCTCTCACCTTGGCCTACTTTCTTATGCCTCAACTCTCACCACTGTACCATTACCTGTTGAACTTGAGACAGTGAAAATGGATTCCAGTTTATCCAAAATATGTTCTTCCTGGCTAGTTCTCCTTTGTAAATCTGTTCTGACTGACTTCAACACGGAAACTCAACTGCAGCTCAAGCTCTGCACTTCCTCCTCGTGTGTCTTAATTCCTGGCTGCTCTGGGAAGAGTTCTGGCCTCCAGTTCCTCATCAGTTATTCACTTCATGGCTCGAATGTGAAATGGCTCATGTTTTGAATGCCACACTCCCCAGCTGGAGGCACTATTTTTAGGAGGTTCTAGAAACTTTAGGAAGTGGAACTTGGCCTGAAGAAAGAGGGCCTTGGAGTAAGTTTTGGAAGTATCTTGTCCCTGGCCCTTTCCTTTCTCCTTGTCTCTGCTTCCTAGTCACAATGAAGTGAACTGCTCTGTTCCTCTATATCCTCCCTGCACAATCGACAGAGATCTCTGAAATCACAAGCCAAAGAAGTAGTTCCTCCATTATGTTATTTCCTCAGGTATGTGGTCACAGTGTCCAAATCTCCAGGATTTAACTTTTCTATTCCTCTGATATCAGATTAGTCACACACACTATCAAACTATTACTTTTATTTCCTTGGCTCCACTATTTCATTGCTCTTTGTGGTCACCAACTGTGTCTTCCTCACTAGCTTTATTATACTGCGAAAACCAAATATATAGAATAAAAGTAATGATAAAATATATCTGCACATTCCTTTTCTCAGAAAGATAACGTTTGGAGTATTGTTATGCTTTCTTTTTCTTATTAAAAAATTAAAAAACCACTAACCTTTGTCTAGCCCAACTCCTGTTTCTTTCTTGCTTCTCTTAGAGACAGATATCATCATACACTCTTTATTATCTTTCCATTAAGAATACTATGTTCTTAAGAACATGATTTTAGCTAACTAGGACAAAGGATAGAATGTCACATAGGCTAATTTATGTCAACTTTATGAGTGAAAATGGTATATCATCAATGTTTTATCTACCTTTTTTATTAATAAAATATTGAACCTTTTCCCACTGGCCATTTGATATTCAAGACCGAAATTCTACTAAGACTATTTTTTTTTCTACAAAGTGAGAATTAATGTCTAAAGGCTTGAGGAAATGAGGGCATTCTAGATGCACAGGCAGGCAATGTGTTTAGTAGACACTTTGCTGGTCAAGAATGATCAAGGAACATGGGCAGGAGGGCGGGAAAGCAGACATGTGGGTTTTTTCTTTCTGGATGGAAATGTATTTATGAACTCTGTCAGAGTAGCAAATGCATTAGAGATTCCCTTTAAAGAGTGAGTTTGTGAAGGATGCTTCAGAGGTCAAGGGAGTAGAGGAGAAAATTTGGAGGAGAAAAACAATTTAGAAACTATTTCAGTGGACCAGACAAGAAATGGTAATTCTCTGAAGTAAGCAGAGGGAACAGAGATAAAGGAAAAGTAGCTGTAATTAAAATGTTTTGATAAATTGGATTATGAATACAATATGAATGTTGATATTTATTTAACATATATCACTAACATTGTTATGTGCTATCTTTAACTTAAAATTTAAACAATCAGACACTATTAAACATTTCCCTGTATACTCCATTGTATCCCCAGTGTATTAAGTAAAATGCACACAATTAATAGAATAGCTACTTATATGTGATTAACTGCATTTTCTACAGTAAGGTTTTTTTTTAATTGTATTTTTTCTGTTCCTGTTTGTCAGTCATTCATATTTCTCATGCCCTACATGTGAGTACCACATCCTTTAATTTATCTCCTTCTGGTCCAGTTTAGAACTACTAACACATTCTACTCTTTAGTCTAATGCAGTCCTTTCTTGCCCTTGACTGGCCCATGTATTTTGCTGTGCTGGAATTACTCAGTAAACCTCCTTTGACTAAGGCCTCTTCATCTATGGCAGGTTCTTAATGACTTACTTTTGTCTTGAATGACCCATTCGTATGGCCTTAAACAAGATGGTCAGTAGAGAACAGCCTCCAGACGAGAGCACCTCTGCGGCTACACACTCTCCTAGGTATCTGAATATCTCTTTTTAAAATATTACAATCCGTCTACTTTCTCCAAAGAAAAAAATACATCTTATAACGTCTGTAAGACTGCATGACAAGGTTTTCATAGGACACTTTCCTATGGAATAAAAAATTTCTTTGTACAGATGAGAATGTAAGTAAATTTATGGAGCTTTTGTTTGTTGTTTTGTTTTTTGCATTGTGAAGAGAAATATTTCTTGCCAGTATTATGGGTTTCCACCTGACTTTCACTGTAGGTTAATCTTGATAGTCTCTTGGATGGCTGCAAATACAGTTCAGTTACATGTTACTTCATCTTCTAATCTTCCTTGTGGAAGTGCCTGCTGTTGTGCTTGTATCACAGAACAGCAGAAATTGCATATGTATTCTCAGGATCCAATTTAATGTACTCAATAAGGATAGAAAATAAAGAGTCTGGAATGTTTTGTAGTTTACTAAAAACCATCATTTTCTCGATATTCAGTATAGAATTACAAATTAATTAGCTGTTAGGTTCAAGATCTGATTTTTGTTATGCATCAAAGACTGTGTTCTAGTCTACTTTGATATAGGTCACAATATAGTATCTTTTAAGTATGGCTTTCTAAAAACTCCTTTTATTGCTTGCCTCAATCTTTTTAGGTTTATGTCCATGATGTGCATGGTTTTGAATGTGGAATGGGCCTCTGTGAAGAAAAGTGGGTCAGATGGTTGTCTGTGTAGATTGGGAAGAAATCAATGGCTTCCTGGGCTCTTTTGAAGGGTGCTGTTTTAAAATAAGGATTAGTCAAGGTTAACAGCACTGTTACCAGCCAGAATACTTCAATCCACCATGAAATTTTAAACTATTCTGTGCTCCTGGCAAAATTCTGGTCTTTTGATGTTGGGACAGGAGTCGACATTTCATTGGCAAGTGGGGGAAAATATAGAGATTCAAATATTGGAAGATTGGGAGGTGAATGATATTGGCTTTCTTTAATAAGAAAATTTTGTACCCTCACAATGTAGAAATATCAGCAAAGAGACAAACAAAAACACAAACTGAACAGAAATTCAATGGAGTTCAAGTAGGACAGCCTACTTAAAATATCTGATATTTATATTCCAGTATTTCATGTTTTGTCGTGGAGGATTTCACACCTGAGCATAGCACATGGAGAAGTCTTCTCTGCTCATCGCTCATACTGGGGTCTTCCCTCATCACTTAGGTTTTCATCTCTATGTCTGCTGACTTCCTTCTTTCCCAGCTGATTCCTTTAAATCCAAGATGCCACCTCATGCCCTCTGTAATCTGCAAATATTCAGTCATGCTACTTTTAAAGTTAAGGATTCTTCTAACAGGCATTATCCCATATAATTCACCACTAGAAATGGAATATTAATTATTTCAGATGATCAAAAATCATCAATGACCTATCATTCCTTTTGTATATATTCATTAGAATATTGTGAGTAAAAATCAACTTTCGATCTTTAACTGTTTGCTCACCACCAGGTAGATTTTTCTCACAGTGAAATGTTACAAATGCATGCCACTTTTATTCTTCAGCTTTGGGCAAAAATCAAAGGGTTTATTTACATGGATTATTTAATGGTAACCAATTTACTTCTTGTTTCTTTTTGACACCATAGATTTAAAAATGTATTTGATGTGTTTCATTTTATTGTGGCTATTATTCTTTTCAGTGCCCAAATGGTCCTATCTTTTGCTAAAGGAGCATCTTTAACATGGCTTCTTAGTCTGTTTAAGCTAATTATATCCTTACCAATTCCATACTTTCTGGTATATGTTGAGATACTATGAGATGATCTGATGTGTTTCTTCTCTTAATCTTAGAAAGTGTTATTTCCCTCAGGAGCATGAAAGGTTTCCATAATATAGAAGACCAGAGTCTGGGCCAGTTGGGCTACTACTCACTGTTACTGAATTTCTGGTGTCTAGATTTAGTTTACGTTTAATATTTTACATTTTATACTTGTGACAGTTTTTTCATTCTCTCAGAATTTTGGTTCCTGATAATTTATTTTCCATATCAGTCTAAGTGTCTACATATGCATTTTCAGAAGAACAACAATAGCATATACAACAGTCACTGAAATGTCTTTTCCAATGGTTATTTTGAATTTTGTTTTTAAAGATTCATTTTGTCTTTAATTATGTGTGTTTGTATAGAGATATGTTCATGTGAGTGCAGGTACCCGTGGAGACCAGAAGTCCTTTGATGAGAATAGACAAGAGGATATTTCTTCCTGTTTTGTGATTTTAGGACAGCAACCACTTTTGGTAACTTGATGGCCTTTATTGAATCCTAGAAGAGCAAAATTTAAAAATAAAAATGTCATTTTGATAAGTGATCAATGCATTCACAAATACTTTACCTGCATTAATAGTTAGCTATTTTTATATCACAAGTCTTTGCAGTATAGGGGCTATTACCTTTGTTTGACAAATGAACAAACTGGGTAAAGAAAGAATTAATAGTTAGGGCTAAAGCCATGTAGTTATGCTTCTCAATATGATACAACCATATATAATCATACATTTATTTGTGCGCTCTCTCTCTCTCTCTCTCTCTCTCTCTCTCTCTCTCGTGTGTGTGTGTGTGTGTATTTGGGTGTTTGTGTTTATGAAAAGCAAAGGTATAGCCCAGCAAATGAAGATCAGTGATGTGACCATACATTCTTCTTTTCCCAGAATAGTGCTGGTGTGAACATTTTATGTCCCAATGTTGTTGCCACTGACATCACTTCTCATTCTGCAAAGTTGTCCCACTTCTGCTTCAAAGGAGTCTACAACCCTGTAGGCAACTTATGGCGTTATCCTAATGCTATGGTTTCAAAATCCTTTGTTAAATTAAAGAAAAATAATTGAAAAACATCACCATTCTGGTATGTGTTCTGCTAGCGTCTTTATTGTAGATAGAACTGACTCCCTCTCAGTTGACAAGATATATCTCTGTAGATTTTTAGTCATGCGTGGGCTCAGTCTGTGGAGAAGATAAAAAGCCAGTTGCCCTCCATGGTGGCCTTCTATGTTTTAGGAATCCATATATATTCCCAGAACTTCCATTAGATCCTGCAACAAAGTGACACTTAATGTTTTCAGTAAATAAACGATCCTTAATTGGTTTGTCACCACTGTGATGGGAGTGAAGAAAGCTCATTTATTTAAGTTGAAAACTCACCTGAACATTCACATCCACTTTTTGTAACTAATGAAACAAAATATACCTCTCAAACTGTCTCACTATGTTTGGTGTTTAAAAGAAGAATCAGGACATTGGGTAAATGGTCTATTGGCCTATATTACATATAGGTTTTGTTTGTTTATTTTATTATCCTATTTGAGGACAGTCCTGTGAACATTCAGTCTTATAATTGGTACCTGAAGTCTCAGTCTCATAGCAGAAGTGAAAGGATTTTAACTGTGGCTATGAGCTGGGATTTTAACAGTGGGTATGAACTGGACAAACAGAATAGAAAAAGTAAAGTTATCAGAGGATATTAAAGAAATAGCTTTGTAAATGCAAAACCAAACACTAAGAATGTGTGATGTTCGGAAATGCGTTATATATTCTTTATATAATGTGTTTATAGGCAAAAAAAATCAGTGGATTAAAAAAAAGCTGAACAAGTTTAGTAAATGTGTTTATTAAAGGCATTTTAGGCATTGTCTCTTGAAAAAAAAACCTGCTAGCATGAGACTTAGACCATTGAAAGCGTGGATAGCAATCTTGTAGCAGGGAGGGCTGGCAGTGATACTGTACAAAATTTCTGAGGAATAAAATAGTCAAGCATTTGTGCGCATTGCGTCTTTCAAGTTCTTAGATGTTAGACCACATTAGAACTTTTTTTTAACTTTAAGTCTTTGAAATCACATGACTAGGAGAAATTTAGTTCTTCACCTTTATTTTCCATGCTGGATAGAAATTAAATTTCATCAGCATTGGCCAAAATAAATTAAAACCGAAGCATTTAATTTAGAAAACTCAGAAATTTCTTCAGGCTAAAATTGTTAATTTAAACAAGTCTAATTAGATTCCATTGGAATTAACAGGATACTGAATAAAACTGAAATTATCCTTTATTGGACAATTAAATTAAGAACAGGACAAGTCATGATTTCATAATTATGTATGTATTTGATAATAGGTGTATATATATATATATCATATATTTATAATTTCTAGAAGAGTAAAAGATTGTCTTCAAGAAAACATGAGATTTGTAATGGTGTGTATGGAAATGGAGTGCTCACTAGAGTGATCGCTTGGAAGATGTTCTCCTTATGTTTGGAGCTGGTTCAATAATATCAAATTGGATTCATTTAGTGAGATTTTAATTTGAAAAACAACCTTTGAAGGTGACTTAAAATGGTCTCTCTTTTCTGCTATAACAGCAGAAATTATAACAGTAAATAGGAATGCCAAACATTCTCAGAATTTGTAAAAGTTAAATATATATTGTCAAGACTAAGTGACGTAGAGATGGTAACTGCAAAGTTGTGATTCTAAATTAGCTGTTCCTTGAAGAACTGAAAGTACATGCATAAAGTTTCAGTTTATAAAATAGTACACGAGTATCTTGCATGGGCTTTGCAAGCATTGTCCTTTGAATTTGCACTGAAGTTTCTAGCGAGGCTACTAGAAATCAAGCCCTTTGCCACAGGGCCTCAGGTTCTCCACTTTTTCAACTCAGATTGTAGCCATGGAGGAAAAAAATGTGCAAAGGACTGGTACATAGTAGGTGCTCATAAATTGTAACATTATTTCTCACTTTCCATCAGTTTTGTTAAGATTCATGAGGTTACTTTGGTATATAGCTTACTGAACAGAATCATTATAGTTTCTTCAGGTTATTGTAACAAAATGCCATAAACTATTGAGTTATTAACTATACAGATTTTTTACAGTTCTTGAAATTAAAATTCCCAGGATAAGGAGTGGAAAAATCAATGTCTGGTAAGGACCTGTTTTCTCATTCATAGGTGTGTGACCCCTTTTTTGCCCCCTCACATGGTAGACACGGAAACGATTTTTTATATGGCCAGCAATCCTATCCATAAGGTAACTACCATTCAGACCTCATCAGCTTTCAAAACCCCAACACCAAGTTAGATTTCAACATTTCAGTTTTGATGGGATTCAGGCACAAACATTCAGAAAATGGCTTTTATATATATTCAATTTTATATGCATAGATTCAATATATACATTCTCTATATAGATGTATATATAACATAATTTTAAAAGGCTTTCTGTCTCTTTATAATGGCCATTGTTAAAATAAACCCAAACAAAGAAACTGTAATATTAGCCAGAACATCTTAAGTAGCTTTGTTTCAAGGGAATATTTATCAGCCTTCTTTAGCATATAATATGCTGTTAGGCTTTTCTGTTTTTCAGGTCTTCAGCTTGTGCTATTTCAGAAAAATTATTATTTTTTTCTGCATTTCCTATTGGTTCCCTGACAGAAGCAGTTATTTTAATTATTGATAATTTATGACTTAATGGGGGAGCCATTTTATTCTAGCTCATAGGAATAAAACAACAACAAATGAGATGCATGTGAAATAGCTCATAAATGTGCATATAGCAATGAAAACATACGTCTTCAGATATGAATATGCATTTGGAGCCTGGTTTGCTGCCAAACTCCTAACTAGTTCTGTGCTTCAGCTTGCTGCTGTAATAGGTCTTGTGGATGGAAGCTCTTGGTCCACAGCTAGAGGTAATCGCACCCTATAGAGTTTTGTGTCTGGGAAGAAGCGGATTACTCTGTGGTTAGATGATGAAATATTTATCCATTTGCCTTAAGCCTACAACATGGTTAAAGACTAGCTCCTAGTTTTGTTTTGTTTTCAAGTAGGCTATTTTCACTCATTTTTCTTGCTTTAATCAGAGAGTTCATTGTTTATTAATCTGAAAAACTTTGACTGTGTGTATATGTGCCACCTAAAACAAATTAGCTAACAGTGTCTTTAATCCTGTTGTAAACAAATGACTTGGTGGAACACAAATTAAATAGTATTATTTATCTCTTTATATGCAAAAAAGAAGATATTTTGATCTGCATGTGTCCTTGTATTAAAAGGGTAGAGGAAACCTTTTATAGAGCTAACAATGCATGCATTAATTTTTTTATTGTTAGGACAATTCCATTGTTATTTGTTAATGCAGATGGAAGACTGTGATGGAATCCATTTAAACAACTGTAATCAAAGGGGTGATCATTTAAGTTGGGTTTTGATTTAAACAGTAAATTCTTGGACTTTGGGAGAATACAACCTTATTCAGGAGAAAGGGGAAAAAGCACTATCTTGTGATTTTTTTTCCCTGAGTGTCCTGCTGGGAAAACACACTTTATTCTCCTAGATTTGCTTCCTCCTTTCTTCCCATCTGTGCATGATTACTGGTTTACAAATAGAAATTTATATCAACTGACAAGAGTTTTTCTTCCTTCTAATGTTGATCTCAAAACTCTTCTGCGGTCCTGCAACATGAAACGCTGTTGCTGGTTTTCAGATCAGTCAAGGCTGTCCCAGTGCAAATGGAAGAATGCGCCCCAATCCATTACAGAAGCAGAGACATCTTTATATTTGCTTTACAAATCTTTCAAAGTGAAATACAGTCAGGTTTGTAGTGCTGCATACAAACTCATTTCAGAATAAAATAAATTGAAAAAGATAAAGCAATCTGCTTCTCATGTTAAATAGCAGAGTACAAAGTGTGATGTTAAAGAATGCTTCTGTTTTGTTAAGTCTGTGCTGTTTGCTAACTTCTTAGACCTTGTAGATGAAACTTCTAAGTAGGCAACAAAATCTGTTCTAGAACCAAATTAAAGATGTGTCTAACCAAGCTGAGATAGTAAGACATTTATTCAAGTTTTAATATTCATAAATGCTTCCTATCTACTCTTTTTTTTGGTTTTATGAGTCTTTGTTAACGATTATTCTTTGACAGCTTCATACACGTATCCTGATCATACTCACGCCCGTCCTCTGTTACCCGCTTTTTACCCAAACAGCCCCCTTCCCTCCTCCTAACAAGGCCCCTCCTATTTTCACCTCCTTGGCTTTTCTGTTGTTTTCATTTGTGACACACTTAGCTTACCTGGGGATACCTGCACGGGCATAGGTGTGAAGTTCTCCACAGGAGCGTGGGTAGCTCACCAGCAGCCGTACCACTGATGACGTAACTCTCCTCCCCTAGCAGCCATCAACTGCGCACAACTCCCCAGAAAAGAGAATGGCACATGATCCCCTGCCACAAGCATGACTGAATGTTGACATGTCCCATGTCATGCATGCCCTCTGCATGATTTTGTGACGTCACGAGTGCACCCATCACGTCATGTCCACAAGACAGTGTTGCTTTCCATCATCTGGCTGTTACATTCTCTTTTAAAAATATTATTTTTTATTATATTTGTGTGTGTGTGTGTGTGTGTGTGTGTGTTTGGAGCTAAGCAATCAACAGTTTTCCTATGTGCTTTTTTGTTTGTTTATTTTGTTCTTTGAGACAGTCTCCCTATAGACCCACTGGGCTTAGAACTCACTATGTAGACCAGGCTGGCTTGGATCTCATGGAGATCTGTCAGCCCTTCCCTCCCAAGTGCTGGGATTAAAGGCATGTACTACCATGCCTGATTTCTTCCTCTGTATTCTTGACATCGATCTAGCCACTTACACATTTAATTTCAATGAAAATATCCTGTAAGATCTCTCATTTGAATTATGTTCACAGTCTCACAAATTACTCTATATCCACATTATTTTAAAACAGAATAGATTTTCCACTACGATTTATGCCTATAGTACATTTATATGTGAATTACTTAATCTTTTATAATACATGTTTAGGGTAATTAATATGGTCAACTTTTAAATTTTCAAATCCAATGAATGGTCCTTGGCATTTAGAGATTTGGCATTTATGATTACAGCTCTTACACTTTCAAACAATTGTGAGAAACCTTCAAAAATTAATTTTGTTTCAAATTTGTAATTATAGGTGTGTTGGCTAGCTCCAGCTGCCAACTTGACACACCTGGGTAGAGTAAACCTTAATGGATTCTATATTGGCCAGTGGGTATGTCTATGTGTCATTTTGTTGATTGTTAAATAGTATGGGAGGGTCCAGCCAATTTGTGGGTGGTGCCACCCTGGGCAGGTGGTCCTGTGTTGTATAAGAAAACAAGCTGAGCACAGGCCAGGGGAACAAGCCAGCAAGCAGCCTCCATGGCATGTCCTTCAGCTCCTACCTCCAGGTTCTTGCCTGTGTTTCTCACTTGACTTCCCTGATAATGAACTATATGACCTTGGAGCTATAAGATAAGATGAACCCTTTCCTCCCCAAGTTGCTTTTGGTCAGTTTGTTTAGCACAGAGATAGAAAGTAAAGTGGAAACCAAGCATTTGTGCTCTAATTCCAGTCACTGGTCGTTAGCGAGCAAACCCAGCTGATTGCCAGTTCTGACAATACCAATGTGTTGGTCAATAAGTTAGTTTCCTATACAAATTTATGTGAAATGATACCTTTATTTCATAACAGGACCTGGGGCTAACAAATTCATAACAGAACTTGGTGCTAACAAATTCAAACTCTTTAGGATTTTTATGCATGCTGGCTCAATATCTATGTCACTCCATGTAAGAGTTTTGCTAAATTTTAAGGTATTAGTTTCTCTGGAGAGATCATTTCAGTAGCTGAACTGTAGGCACTCATTAAATGAGCATTGTTACATGTTAGTAATGGTTTCCAAATGGTAAATCACTCAAACAACTGTAATTTGTACTGATTCTTTAGAATTCAAGATAACTTGGTATAGGATCCAAAAATTAACCTTTGAAGAGGTTCCTATACACAGATGTGCACAGTTACATTTAATTAGAAGTTCTGTATTCTGTAGGATTGCATGTAGCCGGGAGGAACATAGGAAGTTGACTTTCTGAGAAGCTAGGTCAAAGCAGGAAGATGCTAGTTGTGTATTTATTTTGTGCAGCGACTTTTCAGTTCTCCCACGTGATTTTGCTCTTTCTGTTGGTACTTTGTACTGATAGTTTTAAGGTAGAGCTTGCCTGGTATGAAAAGAAAGCTGTAATTAGTCAGGAAAATAGCAAAGTAAGGGCCAGTTCTCAGTTATGTATGGATGTACGAAAAAGAAAATACAAATTTCATTTAAAATAGCTAAATCTTTCCAGGGAAAACGTCTCAGGACATCATGTGTCAATCACAGAACAGGTATGATTTACAATTTAATTTCTCTGCCTGTTGGTGATACTTGAGATCATTGCAAAAATCTTTCTGTGGATGAAATCACTTCAACCCAGCAGCACTACAGATTATTTAAATGAGCCCGGTCCACAACCCACAGCCATATATATCATGCCCAAATAATTGTGACTGAAAAACTCAAAAGAAAATAGTAAGGCGCCCTCGCTTCCTTACAAAGATAATGTTTACCAGGAAAAAATGAAAAAAAAATTCTGCTAAGACTGTGTGTGCAATCTACATAGATCTTGACTGAACAATGAGTGAATAGTTACTTCTCACAAATTTTAGTAACATTGTCTTGACAGTGGTTCATGGCACCTCTGTGTTGCTAGGCAACCTAAGAAGAGATGGATAATTTAAACTCAAATTTACTTATACATGTTAGATTTTATACATATTGTGTTGAGAGTGTATTACACACATCATTACAGGCTAGTTGTACATGTCTATTCTGGTTTTTGTGAGAGCTTTTCATTATCTTTATACAAAAGCATTGCCTATATTCTTGCTCTCCAGTTTTGAAAATTATCATAGTCCCGCTAAGGCATGCATTGTTCTGACTCACTATTGTGACCACATGAAAGAAAATACATAGTCTTTATTGATTTGGAAAGAAGAGTTATTTTTTAAATAAATCATACAATATGTGCCTAGTGTGGGAAAGACAGAATGAGAGAGGGAGAGAGAGTGTTTCTGAACTAAGGTATCTATGAAATAAAGGCCTAGTCTTTCAGTTCTACCTGGTTGTTCTCATTTAATTATTATAATTAATAGATACAGAAGAGAAGTTAATAGGGTTCTTAAATCCAGGGAGATATTAAATGTCAAATATATGAATATTTGAATTAAAGGCTAGTCAACTTCAACAGTATGCTATGATGTTTAAGAAACTGGTAGCATATTAATTTGAAGTGAGGGTCTTATGTTTTAAAACTGGAATAGTTTGTGAATCTAATTTTAAGAGTTAAATGTTATGTCAGTGCTACAGATCAGAGATATTAATAACAAAGGAACTTGGTGAAACAGTGCATAAGAGATTTTGAAGGCTGAAACTTCTGAAAATTGATTATTTGAAAGAGGATAGATTAGACATCTTTTTGAAGGGCTGAGGAGATAGATGAGTCAGTAAAATGCTTGCAAAGCAAGCATGACGTACCCAAGTTCAATTCTCTGAACTCATATAAAAAATCAGGCATGATATTGTGCGCCTGTAATCCCAGAGTTGGGAGTAGGAGATAGATCTCTGGGACTCATTTGCCAGACAGATTGGCCTAGTTGGTGACTCTAGGCTAATGAGAGAGACTCAATTTAGAAAAAAAGATCGATGACCCTTGAGGAATGACACACAAGGCTGACCTCTGGCATTCACATGGGCGTATAACCACGCACCCCCATATATATATATATGAACATGCACACATGTACACACACATATGCACTCAAAAAGTCTTCATGGAATGATTCTATACCTAGGCTTTGTTGAAGGACTGTTGAGAGGAGCAAGAACATTAGGGACTTTGATTTCAAGGAAAAGTGACTATTTTAGAGCACACGTCTTTGTATTAATGCAGTGACTTTTCAGTGAGCTAACTTGTACCGGCTGGTGAATGGGGATGTGTGTTCCGCAGAGCATCACGGCCATGGTACCATTACTGCACAGTCAGGGAGCATTCATAATCCCCATATTATCCAAAGCAAATCTGTGTGTGGGAATGTGAAAGGTACAGATCTGGTGTATGCAGAGTCTGACACACTTTGAGTTCTTTCGACTATTTTAAATCAGCGGTTAGCTGAGAACTTTCATTTATTGGCATTTCTGTTAGACTGAGATAATTTCTTCTTTGAAAATAAAATATAAACTTTATGATTTAAAAATAGCATTTGAAAAGAATTTAGATTATATATCTAATACAGTCTTCTCTAATCTGCAGAAATTTAGAGATAATGAGAAATTATATTCATGGATTCTGCTTTCTAAGAACAGAATATTTGGAATCTGTAAACTTGTATCATGTTAAGTGAAAATTCTATAGACATCGTATGTCTGTAGAACATATCTATATGTTCTATATGTAACTATTGTCAAATGACACAGTTATTTAGCATTAATTCCATTATATTTAGACTTATACTAGATAATTTCTGTGAGATGAAGTTGGGAAGTATTGATGTTTCCGATTTTTAGTAAAGAAATCCTCTGAATCTTTAGGTTTGTGATTATTCCATGCTACATTGAATTATTCTGTTCTGTGAGTCTAAGAAATTATTATATATATTATGCCTTAGCATATCTTGTTTAATAATTTAGTCCTAATCCTCCCATAAATGAATGCTTGTTTTCTGTCTTTCATTTAATTATACAAATTTGGTCTAATACCGCGATGCCTATTTTACACCATTAAACGACTTTGACCAATTAGTTTTCTTGCAGTAAGATTCTAAACCAGAATTTACATACATGAACATTTAACAAGTTTCATTTCCTTCATTTAAGTGAAAAAGCCTGAGAACAAAAATTAATCATCCAAAAATGTTGATTTTTTAAATATGGATTCCCAAGTAAATATTGATCTTTTTCTTAATCTTTTTATGGTTTTGGTGTGTGGATTGTTAAATTTTACTCTTTTGTTAATTCCCTTGTATTCACTCTAACAATGCACACATGAATTCATTCTTCACAGACGAAATGAAAGTGAACAAAATAAGCAAGGCCTTTGTCTTTTGTAAATCTAATGTAAAAGGCTGACAGTAAGAAACTAGCTGATATAATTATACCCATGGTGACTGCTAGCAAGCACGTTACACAGGCAATGCTGTGCAAGTAGTGTGTCAAGTTACTTTAGATGAAATGTTCAGACAAGGCTGTGTGTCGAGGTGACTTTGCAAACTGAGGTAGGAGAAGGATTAAGAGCACAGAATATAAAATAAACACTAGAAAGTTCATCAGTCAGTGGGGAAAACTGAGAAAGCAGTACAGGGGAAAATGTTTTTTGAAATCAAGAAATAATTGTTCAGTGTGACTGTACTGAAGCAGAAAGGGAATAATCATGAGTCAAGGTTGAGATTGATGACTCTGATAGCTATTCAGGAGTTCAACTTGCTTATAGGAAATTTCTATTTTCTAATGTATTATAAATAAATGAATGTAAAACAGTGTTTTTATAAAAGGAAAAATGATGTTGTTATGAACTGAATTTTAATGATGGCTCATGCATTCTTTGCTTCAGAATGGAGGGAATGAAGACAGATGTGATGGTGGAGAGAAGGAATACTGAGCTATGGTGGAGTCTATCGGGAATCCTGATAGGCTGTATGGGCAGTAAATGGGAGGGTTGTGGAGGAGCCACCTGGTACCGTCACTCAGAAGTTGAAGAGGTTCAGGACCTCGAACTAGATAAGTTATATAAAGGGCAGGTTTTTTTCAATCACGTACAGAGACAAGAAAGAAGTTGAACCACAAATGAAGTATTTAATAAGTGACTAGAAGCTGATTTTATGGGTTGGAGTAGGTGGCAATGTCCAAATAAGCTGAGATGTTTGGAGGGAAAGATAATTGGCAAAGAGAAGCAAGGACAACATTCAACCTATCCCTAGAATTTTGAAGCACTTTTATAAAATTATGTTTTCTGATGGAAATCACTTTATTTGAAATGAAATCATGGTTCTGCACTCAATGAATTTTAACTTCATATATTTCTCTGCCAAAATTTGCAAGGAGGTGTTTCTGAAGGTCAGTTGTTTTTATTTTGTGGACTACTGACTCATCAGAATCTAAGAAACTGCCTGTCAGTAAATACATCCTGACTTAAATTAGTTGATTAAATTATACATTTGTTTTTTATTGTTTTTCTTGCTTTGACTTTAATGGCAAAATTAAGAGAAATAGATTTTTCATATTATCTGGCCTCATTTCCAATTCTTCTTGCAATATGCTATTATAATACACATATTCATGTTTTGACACTTTCTAATTATTGCCACATTATAAACAATATTAATATCTTATTGACACCTCTTAATTGCTCTGTATTGGCCTTTAAACACATTTCACACTAAACATATTTCATGATGTAATTATCATAATTGCTTGCTGATAATATACTATTTTACTTGATGTCATTCAAATGAAACCTCATGGAATGACCAGGCTCTTTAATGACATTGAATACTTTTTATAAAACATCTGAATTTCCATTCATTTTAGAAACAAGTCATATACTAGAAAAGAATATTTTATTACCCTTATCTGTTTTAGATTGGATAAAAATATCTATAGGCTGTGATTCTACTGTCTCATTTTAATATTAAGGCATTTTCCCCCTCAAAGTTTATTGCCAGTGCTTATATTAGCCAGTGAGGGAAGATCGTGTAAAGTCGGGATATAAATCTGTTCCCACACCCTCCTTCCTCCCTCTCTCTTTCCCTCCCTCTTTCACTGCTTGATTTTTAAATGTGCATGTCTTTTTGTGAGGAGAAATGGATGCTTACTGTTTGCTCAGATCATTTATATATCTGGTCTGAGATACTGAAGGTTTTCTTGAAGATCTTTTATTGCCAGTTTAGAACATTTTCTGTGTATGTATCTGTGTGTGAGCGTGCACGTGCATAGATGCATGGCAGTCAGAGGTCAAAAGCAAGTGTCATTTTCAATTGCTGTTCACCTGGTTTTTTGAGACAGTGTCTCTTATTGAACCTGAAGCTCAACCATTC
This sequence comes from Eospalax fontanierii, assembly GCA_035773235.1. Classification (NCBI taxonomy): domain Eukaryota; kingdom Metazoa; phylum Chordata; class Mammalia; order Rodentia; family Spalacidae; genus Eospalax; species Eospalax fontanierii. Next base: position 32,874,459 of record CM069545.1, on the reverse strand, counting down.
AGCTAGGCTGGCTGGCCAGTGAGCTCTAAGGAGTCTCCTGTCTCTGCCCACTCTGCCTGCCCAGCACTGGGATTATAGGTGAGAGCATCTTGGCCTTGTGTTAAACTTTTTTTTTTTTTAACACGGTGTTAGGGATTGAATTAAGCTCCTTATGCTTGTGCAACAAGCATTTTACTGTCAACTATCTCCCCAACCTCTCAACACTGAAGTTTTTAAAAAATGGTTTGCCAGCATTGTTTATTATCTTTTTTTAAATTTTAAAATAGTCAAAGAACATTAACATATTTTAAAATTTCAGTGCTAAAATTTTACAAAATTAGTGGGTACTGGTAACTTGTTTTGGATATTTTTATTTAATTGAATTTTTTCAATTTTTAATTGAATTCAATTTAATTCAAATTTTTTCAATTTTCATACAACATAATTTGATGGTACTTAGAGTTCCTTTCTATCTGTACCTCCCCTTATTGTCCCATATATATATATATATATATATATATATATATATATATATTCTCAAATGTCCTTCAGTCTGGGTCCATCCACTAATGTCTGGTTAACCACCAAGAGTCTTATCATTGAAAGAGATTGTTTCTCCCTCTCCTAGCAGTCATTGGTTGCCAAAAGTTTCTTAGATAGGATTGAGGTTTTATTCTTACCTACTTCCCCATGTCTATGCTGGGATTTGAGCTTGCATAGATCTTCTGCATCCTGTTACCATTGCTGTGAGTTCTTCCCAGCTGTCTGGGAGATTCTGTTTCCTTGTGGTCATTTACCACCTCAGGCTCTTTCTACCCCCTTCTTACACAATGATCCTTAGCCTCAGAAGGGAGAAGTTTGATATAGGTGTCCCATTTAGGAATAAGTACTCTGTTGCCTCTTGTACTCTGCCCATTGGCCAATTATGGGTTTTGTGTATTAATCACTATCCTGCTACATAAGAAAACTTCTTTGGTAAAAGCTGAGAGATGCATTAATCTATGGACATAGCAATAAGTCCTTGAGAGTTAGTTTAATATAATAACTACTTAGTAGAAAACTAGTAATAGGCTCTCCCCTATGTCCTGTGACCTACTTAGCTTCAGGTTCCTAATCCTGATATTAATGTCAGATATGGGCTCTGTCCTTTGAAGAGGGCTTTAAATTCAATTAGAGAGTGTTTGGTCACTCCCATAATATTTGTGCCACTCTTGCACTGGTGTTTATACATTGACAGGCCCGTTGTTGTAGTTTACAGGAGTCACAGCTGAGTAAAGATGCTGATTATTTTTAGTAGCATGCATAGCACCCTCTAGCAGTCTGGTTGCTAGCCAGTAGAGGTGGGCACTGAAGTCAGTACCAGCTTGATTTCTCTTTGTTCTTCAACATATACATGTAGTGTCTTCAGCAATAGGGTTTTATGGTATATAAATCAGTAACTTTTATTTCTCATTACTTTTATATATCCATTAACTTTATAAAAATTTAATCAAATTGTAGATTCTCTGCTGAACATATAAATCTAAGGAATTGATGTTTATTTTGCACATACACACACCCTTTTACAAATGTTATTCTTCTGGTCTTTCTGTTTATGTACTTATCTGCTTATAAACTCATTTTTTATTATTTTGTTTGGGGAAATATTTTGAAGTTTTCTCCATTCTAACCTCTCTTATTTAGAACTGCTCAAGATTTTATTTTTTATTTTTAAGGAAAATACATTGTTGCTGCAAAGCTTACAATATTGTTGTTTTTTTTTTTTTGGTATAATAAGCACTTTGAAATGGTAGCAGCTGCACATTGATCAGAAAGAGACAAAAAATGGCAATAAGAAAGCTACATTTGCACTCTGACTTAGTTAGATTCTCTACCACTGTGACAAACATTCTGACCAATACCAACTTGGGGAGGAAATGGTTTATTTGGCTTACAGGCACAGTGCTTCATCAAGGAAAGCCAAGGCAGAAACTTATGGTTGGAACCTGGAGCACAGACATGAAAGATAGCTGCTTACTGGCTTTCTTCCCTAGCTTGTGCTCAACTTACTTTCTTATACAGTGGACTGGGCCCTCCCACATCACCCAACAATCAAGAAAATGACATGGCCACAGGAGGCGGTTCCCCGACTGAGGACCCTTCTACCTAGGTGTGTCATGTTGACAGTTATAGTTATCCAGCTCATACTCCATTGAGTTGCATTTTGGTTTTCCTTTTCACAACTATTTTAGCATATGTACATGTGTATGGTATGCATTTGTGTATGCATGTTTGCCTATGTATGGGCTCAGGCGTGTGGGCAAGTTTGCATACCCAGGGTGCATGTGTGGAGATCCAACTTTGATCCTAGGCGTTTGCTTCAGTTATTGTCACTTTATTTATAGAGAACCTAGAGTGTGCTCATTCAGCTAGCTTTACTACCAGCTTGTTCCAGAGATCCCTTGTTTCTGTCTCCTGAGGCCTGGGATTACAGTTGGCCACTATTCCTGTCTGGCTTTTATTTGGGTTCTTGGAATCCTGTTTCTGAGCCTCAGGTTTGCAGGGCTAATGCTTTAAGCCATCACTGAACCATCTCCTAGCCCCCACTTCCTTATTTTACAAATATTTACATTGCCTATTCATACCTTGTTGATGTTGTTATTTTAATTTTTTTCCTTTAATTGTCCCACTGAAAATGTAAATGGTCTTTGCAGCATGCTTAGCTCAGAGTACACTGAATTCATTACTTTAATGTCTTCTGATGCTTCATCTTGTCAGCATTATCTTTCCTTTAGTTGGAAGAATTCCTTTAAACGTTTTTAAAATGGCAGTTCTGGTGGATAAATTGTCCCCATTTCTGTTTGTCTTGGAATGTCTTTATCTCTTTTTCATTTGTGAAGTACAGCTGGCTGAGTATAGTGTTCTGTGTTGTTCTGTGATTTCCTTTGGCACTGTGAATGTCTCCTTCCATGTCCTACTGGCCTTTGTACTTTCTTCTGGGAGTCTACTCCAGATTATCTGGACCACCCTTATGTGTTTTATTTTTCTTTTCTTACTGCTTTAAGAATTCCTTTTTTCCTTAGCATTTGAGATCTTGATTACTATGTCTCAGGGTAGGATTAGTTGAGCTGAATCTGACTGAGCCTTGACCTTCTTGTACCAGAGTATACATTTTGTCCTTCTCTAAGTTTGAGAAGTTACTGTGATTATCTCTTTGGATGGGCTTTCTACACATTAGCCTTCTTGGGACCCTCTTGAACACTAATAACATAAATTGTTTCTTTTTGAATATTGTTTTGAAGTTCGCATAAGCTTTCTTAACTTTTTTCTTACTTTTTCTTCTTTAACAGTGTATTTTCAAATAGTTTGTCTTCAAGTTTACTAATTATTCTGTTTGATTTGTTCCTTTTTCAATGACTTCAATTATATTTTTCAAGTTGTCTAATTTTTTTCACCTTTAGGCCTACTGTTTGATAAAAAAGAATTTGAATCTCTCTGTATTTCTTTGATAAAGTGTGGAATTTTTCTCTGTGATTTCTTGCAAAACACCTGGTGTCTTTAGGATGATTACTTTAAACTCACTAAGAGTCTCTATAAATATTGTTTGTTTATGTGCCTGTTTGTTTTGTTGTTGTTGTTGGTAGTTTTCCATTATTTGAGCTCTTAATTCTCTGAAAATTCTTAGACTTTATTGGTATAAACAATTTTTGCACATTGAAGGATTAAATATTTACTCCAATCTTGATTTTCTGGCTCTGTGTCTTTCCTTCCAGAAATTCTAAGCAAGCTGATCTAAATTCTGGATATTTTAGTACTAGATAGCTCTTGAGGTGCAGGTCTGCTGTATGTCTGCCATTGATATATTGTCACTGTTTTAACAGAAGAGGGTGGCCCTGGCCCAAGTCTGCCAAAAATAGAGAGTTGGTGTACAGTTCAGTAGAAACTTAAGGAGTGCCAATAAATAGAAGTCCTTCTATGTAAGTCTGTGCCTGGGGCTAAGATAGGCCCAAAATGTATTATCCAGAGTCACTTGTTGGTGCTTACATACTTTGAGCTTCTGATTAGAACTGGGCTGTACCATGAAAGGACTAGACCTAAGCTTCCAATCAATGACTTGACTGCTACCTTCTCAGTATTTTCTCCTAAGTGGACAATTATACTTTCTGTGTTGTGATACCCAGGGCTGGTAGAGAGGTTGACTAGGTATTTTGGTAGCCATGAAGGATGTGTTGAACCTGGAGTCCATGACTCATTGAGACCAGTGCAGATCAGATGAAGGGCCAAGGCTCATGTTGCTGTTGTCTGTTTTGTCTTATAGTGTATTCATGGCCCAGTAGCACTGAAGCCAGCTGTAGTTATGCTGGCCAGAACAGAATTATGTCCCAATAGAGTTTGAGTCTCCATCTGGAACAGAAATATGTCCAGAGGCTTTGTCAGCAAGCACTGGCCAGGAAACAATGGGTACTGCAATCTGTTCAGTGTTCAGTCTTACTGATGTGGCATTGAGTTCTTAGGCTAACTTCTATACATTGTTTCTCATTGGAAGGAATCTTTCTTTGTGAAGTGGGGGAGGGTTGATGGAAGTGTTGGTCACTAGGTAAACACAGGTACAAAATTTCTTTGACCATGTCTGGAAAGAGTGGCCATGAGCCTGCTGCACTGTGGCAGACATACTACAAGATCCCAAGTATAAAGATGAATTTGATGTCTAGTCCCTCTTCCAAGTGTCTTTCTCCTGCTGGGAGAGGGAGGGATGGTGTGGGCAATTCTTTCCTTACCCATTAAAGGGTAACTTTTTTTTAATACTTTAAAATTTAAAATTAAAAAAATTTATTTTATGTATATGAGTGTATTGCATGTATACAATGTTTATATGTAAGTGCACTCATGTCGTGCAATGCCTGTGGTGGTCAGAAGGCATTGGATCCTCTAGAACTGGAGTTATAGATGGTTGTTAGTTGTCATGTGGGTGCTGGGTCTTCTGAACCTGGGTCCTCTGCAAGAGCAGTCAGTGCTCTTAACCAGTAAGTCATCTCTCAAGCCCCCCCGTTTAAACACCTTTATATTGCTTATGAATATATTTTATTTTGCTTCTGTAGTAGTAGGTTTTCACATGAGTTTTTAAAAGGCTTCTGGTGTCGGTTATCCTTCTCCCCCGCCTCTCTCTGCTTTCTTATCCCCCCCACATTTAAACCTCCCAGTATTCTTAACCATACTTTTACTTAAATCTTAGCAGCTGGTGAATAGACTTGTTCCACTTTTCTGATTTTAGTGGAAGTTTCTATTTGCCCACCTCGCCACACTACAAATTACACTGAGTCACTGTTTTACAGTCTCTATCATCCACTTAGCCACCAAATCCTGTATCTAATGCTTCTTACTTCTTTCTGAGATCCTGCAGCTGCATTTCTGTCCTGCAGCCAGGGCCGCCCTTCACAGCCTTTTTCCTTCAGATGAACTCCTCTTTCAGTTACTCATCCTCACTCTTAGAAACCTCATGCTTTCCATTCTCCCATCCCTCCTGCCTAATGCTCTTTTGGGGAGCACCATAGTCTCTAAGATAAAATTATATTACAGTGCTTGATGAGTTATATATCCTCTGTATAATCCAGTCTCTGCTCATCAGGCCAGGCCAACCTTGCGTTCTCTGACCCTCACAGTGTTCCTGCCAGGCTGCACTCTCCAGCTGCTGGGAAGTGCTTGTGCACTGTTGCACAGGTCAGCCCTTCTGCTTTTCTTATCCCATGCCTCTCATTTGTAAAGGTAACACGCCATCACATTTAAGAATTTCCCGAGACTTTCCTTGACATTATGATCCTTGAACAACCATTCCTTTATGCTCTTAAAGGTCTTTGTACATATATCATTTATCACACAGCATTACCATTGACGATCCCTATCACGATGAGCTATGCAGAGATGAACTTAGCAGAAACATTCTGGTGGAAGAGAGCCAAGAAAACTTGTCTTTTAGATATATTGACAGACCAATGTTTTGCAAAGATTATGTTTGATTGAGATGGATTTAGTAAGGCTTAAGGAAATCACTGGAGGTAGGAGAAATAGGAGATTCTCTAAGCATCTTTTACCACATCTACCACTGGCTCCTTCACTGAACTTAATACAGGGATTCTGTCACGTATCTGCATATCTCCTAAGCATAGATTACATGCCGTGCACCTAGTAGGTTCTTAATATGTATTATTGAATTAAGAATTCTAGATGTTATTCTTATAGTCACATCAAATGTTTTCTTAAAAGAAATTTTAAAATACACATATTTAAAATACAGTTTTTGAAATGTCAGTTCAGTATAATTTGATGAAGATGTGTGGGATCAGAAAGGATTAAAACTGGAAGACTGGGGAGATGGCTTAACGATTAAGAGCACTGACTTCTCTTGCAGAGGACATGGGTTTGAACCCTTGCATCCATATGGCAGCTAACAACTGTTCATAACTCCAGTTCTAGGGAATCCAGTACCCTCTTTTGACCTCTGCAGGCATTGCATAACATGGGTGCACTTACCTAATACAACCATAACACTCAAACACATAAAATAAAAATAATAAATAAAATACTTTTCAAAAGGATTATGTTGGACTATCGTGAACTGTGTAGAGATAACGCATGAGTAGCTAGTTTTAGCTCTGTTCACTGATGGTGACCATGAAAAGGAACCTCTTTGGCTAGAATAAGTCAGAAGTATCAAGAGCCTGCTTGTTCTATTTTAGGCTGCCATTTTTTCCCCTACGAGCTGTTATGCATCATGATTACCTAAGTTGTCTTTCTGATGTAGGGTAGCTAGGTTGAAGGCAGCACCCACGCTTATTCCGATTCTCCACAGTGTTGTCACCGACTATGCTACGGGCTAATGATGCTTCCTCAGCGGATGGTAGTAATCTTTGTGCCAAAGCTCCCAGAAAACCTGGATGAGTTCACTGGTGTAAGTGCTGCTGTCCATCTTTTTGATCTTAAGATTAATCCTTTGGGGAGGAGGTAAAACGACTGACTTTTAAAAAGCCTTCAAAATTAGTGAAGGTAAAAGACATTAATTTTCTTTCAGCATTGAAAAGTAAGTGTATAACGCCATCAGTTATTCACAAAAGAAAATCCTACCACTGTGAGCTAGTTTACATAAATTATCTAATTTAGTCATAACCTTGAAAAAGTGGAAATATTGCTATCTTTATTTTACCAGTGAGATAGTAAGTGGTTTGCTGACATTTGTTCTCATGTTACATGAATATGAATGCGTGCACTTAATTAGCTATTGAATCTTGCATCAAAGCCGTCATTTTGCTCTTTATTTTTTTAATTTTTATTTTTAACTGTGTGTTTGTGTGTGTGCAGTTGTGCACATGAGGTCAGAAGACAGTTTCAGATCTTCTGAAGCTGGAGTTACAGAGTTATGGGCAATGTGAGTCACTGTTTGAATTTTGGGGACTGATCTTGGGTCTTCTGCAAGAGCAGTAACCACTTTTCACTGCTGAGCCATCTCTCCAGTCCCAAATTTTGCTCTTATCACACATATTGCAAGATAATACTATGTCTACAAATAGGTGAATTCAGACAATAGTTTATGTTTGAGAATGTCTAATTTTTACTTATTTATTTATTTATTTATTTATTTATTTGTGTGTGTGTGTGTGTGTGTGTGTGTGTGTGTGTTCCACCTTTAAGTTTTTCCAAACTGACTGAGAGTATCAGGATCTGTCTACTGTCAGGAACTTTGACAGGATGATAATCTCTCCTCTTGTTGGATAGAATCATTTGCAGGAATTAACAGATGATTCACACAGAATTACCTTAATCTTTTGGAAAATGTTTTAGGGACTACAAACATATTGTTCCTAGGATGCCACATGCTTACCACAGTGTGGTCTGTGAGTTTTCTTTCAGTGTGGATAATCTAAAGACTTACCTAGAAATGGCAAATTTAGTTCTATTTACTGCAATTCAAACACTTTAATAATATCTTCATTCATATTAATCATACTGGTATCCGTAATAAGGATAATTAATTGAGAAAATCTCCATTGAGGTCTCCTCTGGAGACTATGTGAAAGTCGTCATCTACCTTAGCAATCTTTGGAGAGTACACTGGACATGTTAACTTTTTAGTTAAATTAAGGCCCACTTGGAATAGAAAAGGGTATAGAAAATAATTAAGTCACCTTGAAGAAATAAATTAACTGTCTTCTCAGCCAGATCAAAATCTCTCATGTGAGTAGGAATGAATTCTATTTTTCCCCCCTCTAAGCCCTTGGGAGTTAAAGCTCAAATCGTTTAAAAACTGAGTGTTATGATTAGGTTTTAAAAAATCTTAAAATTTTGATGAATATTCCACATTTTCTTTTAACCAGGAAGTTTTTGTTGGTTGGTTTGTTTTTGTCCCTCGGTGGCCTGGAACCCATCCTGTAGACCATACTGGCATTGATTTTGCAGAGATCCACCTGGCTCTGCCTCTCCAATGCTGGTACCACCACTCCTGGTTTGATGAGAATTGTTTTTAAAAGTTATAACATGCTTAATCCAAAATCCAGACTGAAAAATAGAAATTCAAATGCGGTCTTCAGAAAAGTGATGAAATCTTTTTTAAAAAGAAGTTTGGGCGTCATTAATGAATTATCTGACCTTTTTGTGGCTTTTCAAGTATCCGTTTTCAAAAAGAGAGAAACCATTAGAAAGTAAGACTATGAATGTAGATTCTGGGCCAGAGGACAAAAACAGCGTAACTGCCTCGATATAGATTCAGAGATTGCAAATGAGCACTTTAAAATTTTTAAACCGTTGAATATGCTATCTCAGGCACAGACTGAGAGCTTTGTATATAGATAAAGTGTGATTCTTCCTGCCAACCAGCTGTGTTCCAACTTCAGGAGATGACCTTGCCCATAAGTTTTATATGGAAGTCATAAAATGAGTGGCTCAGGAGAACAATTACTGTGCCGGGGAATGTGCTTCATTGATGATACGGTGGGTTCCTGTTTCCACCTCTGTTTTTGAAGGATATTAAAGGCAAGATTAAAAGCACTTTGGCTATAACAGGGGAAAAGACCAAATTGATTCTGGCTTCTGGCTCAGTGTCTCAATGTTTCTCAGCAACACCTGTTGGCTGGCAGCTGGTGAGAGATTACTGCAAGTTTCTGTGTTAAGTGTAGTATGGCAAAAATAATAAATCAGACTTATCTGAATGCTGAAGGACTTATTTAAAAGAGTAAAAGTCTCCTTATGGAAACAGATGTTAGTTTTAAGTGTCAAACTAGCATGAGCCTGCATAAATGTTGGGGCTGCATATTTCTCTACCTGTGGACTGATGATCCTTGTACTAAAACTGGGAGAATCTTCTCCCTAACACATCCCATGTCAAAAGATTCTCTACCAAACATGCAGGCAAAGCAAAAGACAAAGGTCCAATATTTCTGCAGTTTTCCCTTCTTTGGTTCTGGTGAAATAGAGGATACTGTTAATTAGAATTTCATATGGCAGCTGCTCACACACCTAGGAAAACTGAAGTCAATTTTCGCCAATTTAGAAAATTCCCTCCTCAGAAGAAAGGGATTTAAAATCTTTCATGATTCATTTAAGTTAAATATACCTTTCTTCTACTTTGAAGGAGGAAAAATTGACTCTAAGGTCAGAATGTGAAACTTACTTTTGCTTCTTGGTTTATGCTGTTTTGAGTGGAGCCACATTAGGGGACAGCTTCACAGGTATGTGGGGAGAAGCAAAATGTGGTTCCTTATTTTAATTATGCGTCATGGCAACGATGCTTTCTGCAACCCACCACCCTAGCTTGTCTAAATATTTGTTTCCTGCGAAGGGAAACCTTAAAAATTATGAAGATGTTTGGCAGATTCTGTGGGGGAAGAGAAGGGTCCAAACCTGAAGCAACTGGCACAGGTTCTCATTTAGAACCGCTGTCCCATCATCGGCAGCTTCATGCATGCATGCATGAATGCATGTGTAGCCACATCCACACGTATTCACAGCTTCTTTTTCCCTGTTCAGATGCTATGTATTCATGTGAAAGGCAGACTTAGTCTTACCCACGTTCATCTCTGTGGAGAATCACTCTCCTTACACATTCATCTTTACCATCCTACTTTCTCTTCCCCTTGGACCTTTCTCATGCCTTTTTCACCCTGTTACTAATAGTTTTCACCTAATGGAGCCTTCATCTGCAAAGGCATTCAGGACTGTCTTCTAAATAATGACTGAAGTTATGCACATAGATCATTTGGGTGGCAAGCGTCACAGCATCATTCATGTAGATTGCCAAGTTCCTTGCTCAGTGGGCATCTGTGGTTAAGACACACTGCAAAAGCTCTGTGTGGAGAAAGCTGCGGAGAACTGATGACAGTTCTCCTGCTTGGAAACCAGGGGCCCAGTCCTGTCTGCTTGGCATATTTACGAAACTACTATGATTTGTCTTTTATGTCTTTCTAAGCATTCCTATCATTAGGTTAGGCTCTACCTAACGGAAGGGAATTGTTCTTATTTTGTACACAGGTGGCTGGTACATAACAGTCTTTTCAGGCAGGAAGGCAGCAATAGTGTGCTCAGCATCAAGGCTGAGTGAAGAAAAGAACTTCCCAGAGTTTACCCTGAAAAGCTCCCATTCTGAGTGCACCTGTTTCTCCTAGGGCTGTTTACACCCAGACTTTCAGGGTCACTGAGAAAGCTTTGCAACAAATTGGGTTTCTTTTTTTAAACTATTTTTGGTAATTTTGTTACATGTGTCTGGTAATTCATTTAAAATAGTAAAGAGATGGAGACCAAGTATAGACGAATATCTAAATATCTTTAGACTTTTTAAAGATTATGATTTCTTTAAACACATTTTATCCAGGATCAGAAAATTGCAGAATGAAGACTAGAACTAATGTGGTTGGATACAGAACCATTATTATAAGGGGAAATGTGGCTCTGGCTTTTCTTCTCTTGCTGTTTTTTCCTCTAGCCTTTCTACTCTGGAATCAGTTGGAAACATTCAGGATTTTTGTTGTTGTTGTTATTTCACACATTCCATACTACATTCCGTCTTTCTGCAAACCAAAGATAATATTGTCATTCAAAACTCAGCCATCCACAAGCCACAGGATCTATATTTTTATTTTTCAACTGAATATTTAAAGTTTCCTTAACTATATTTTGTGCTCACCTTTGTTATTAAAAATAGAATATAGGCAAGAAACTATTTTTGTGACTCACTAATCATTATTACAGTTGCAATTCTGATTTAAATACTCTCAAACACTATATTCTGTTAACTCATTCAGAACCATTTATTTCTACTACAAATAACTCCAATGTTCTGTATTGGTTGCATCGTCAGTTTTTTTTCTTCACAACTAATACAACTTACAATCAAAATTATTAAATTATTCACAAGCATTTATGTAATAAGGGTTATTCTACCAATAAGAAGACCTTCATTTTATATATTTAGAACATTTTTCTTGGTTTGCTTTTGAGGTATTTAGAAAAAAAATTTGCTTCTTGGCATACTTTCTTCTTTTCAAAAATATTTATGATTTTTATTTATCTATTATTTCTATTCTGTATGCGTGTACTGCCTGCATGCATGCTATGCAACCAATCGTGCAATGCCCACGGAGGTCAGAAGAGGGCGTTGGAGCCACTGGAATTGGCGTTATGAATGGCCATCAGCTGCTATGTGGGTGCTAAGAATCAAACCTGGGTCCTCTGCAAGAGCACCCAATGTTCCCAACCACTGAGCCATCTCTCCAGCCCCTATTTTAAATTAAAATTTTTTATGTGTATGAGTGCATTGTCAGCATACACATAAGTGTACTCATGTCATACAATGTCTGCTGAGGTCAGAAGAGGTTTCAGGTTCCATAGATGGAATTTTGGATGGTTGTCAGCCACCATGTTGGTGCTGGAAACTGAAGCCACGTTCTCTGTAAGAGCAGTCAGTGTCCTTAAGTGCTATGTCATCTCTCTAGCTCCCATAATGCCTTCTTATAGATTATTTGTAGCAAATAATAATTTTTGTAAAAGGCCTTCAAAATTATTCGTCATTAAATATAATTTTTTAACTAGTTGTTCTTTTGTTTTCTTCACCCTAGAGGAAAGACGCTATTCAAATAATGTTTGTTATTGAAGGTCAATTATAATCCATATTGTTTGTTCATATTGTTTGTTTCTGTTGATTCATCAGAATGATGCTCATAGAGAATAGATAATTGTGCTATCGACAATATCCTTCAGTTGTTAAATATGGTAAAAATGGAGAGAAAAGCATAAGCAGACTCGTTGTACTGGACATTCCTTAATTGTGGGTTTTGCCTGTGGGATATACGTTTTGGAGACTGTATTTAGACTCAATGACATGTACACTACTTCTGTATAATAACTGTTCATCTTAAACAGGGAATGCTATTGTGTTCCCTTTGCCAAGTCAGTGTACTATTACACACATCCAATAAAGACCAACTGAATTCTAGTCTCATCCTGAAGTATTAGTTTTGGACATCAGGCTATTCTATGAAATCCACATTTAATGATGAAGAAAATATGGACAAATGTCAAAATTATTGAATATATGTGGCACAAATACAAGTTATTTGAACTATTCTTTAAACATTTTTGCATAATTGACATTTTTATTAATATATTTCAAGTAAATAGAATAGCATGCTAGGAAATGACCAGACAGGTACTCAGGTGGTCAAGGAACCACTCCCATTCCCCTACCCCCTCACAACAATCAACATATCCTGTTGTAAGAGAGAAAAGATGACTGGTGTGGCTGAAATGTAGAAGTTGTGTGTTAGAGATGCAGTCTATCTCTCTTCTACAGGGAAATATTAGAAGTGAGCCAAGGCCAGAATAAGAAGAGTTCCGAAACAACAGCGGAGGGTAGGGGGATATTTGATTCTATTCTAAGTAGATTTTAATCGGGGATATGGCTTACTTCTGGCTTGCATTCTGAATAAAACTGGTTGACTATCATAAAGGTAATTTATTGTTGAGGCATAAAATGCTAAGTATGGAGGTACATCAGAAGACTGCAGGAAGCCAGGTGCAATAGTGGTTTGAACGGAGTGGATTTTATGGAGGCTGAAAAGAAAAGCAGACAAGGCCTGTATAGGCTATTTTTTACAGGTAGAAGGAATAGAACATCCTGATGTATCAGTGCTGTGAGGAAGTAAGGGAAAGAAAAAAACTTTAATCATGATATTACAGGAAAAAATCCATAATCCTAGTTTTTTTTTTTTTTATCTTGAGCAATTTCTTGGCTAGTGACACCATAGGTTGTGTTGGAATAGATCAGGTTGGAAGGAACACTCTTTAGGAAGGAAGGCTGGGGAATACAGCATTCTATTTAGCTGTACTGAAATCAAGACACCCTTTAGACATCTCAGTAGAGATACTGTCTTGATGTTTGGATAAGGCAAGTGTGGTTTTCTGGGAAGAGAATTATTCAGCAGGCACAAAATTGTGATTCTTTGACATATTGATGATGTTTAAAACCACAGGACTGAGATACAGAAATGAAGTCACCAAGGGCACTGTAGAGGTGGAGAAAAAGGAGATTGTACTCTCCAAACTTTAAGGTATTTCCACATTTGGTTGCCAACAAAAGAAAACAAAGCGATAGACAAGATGGTGAGGGCATGGCTACTTAGGCAGGAAAGAAGCCAAAGGGTGTCCTTCATTTAAGCAAAGAACACATACAGGGATGCTGTCAGTGTTACCAAATATCACTAAAGGCTCAAGTCAAATAAGAAATGTGAAATGCCTACTCACTTGAGTCCATTGATGTCTGAGAAGAATATTTTTTTTCTGAGATTGAGAAGCCAAATGAGATTGAGAGCGGGGTTGGAGAGATCAGTAGACATATCCTTGGATGAACATTTTTTCCAGAGATAAGAGAAAAAAAAACTATCAGAAGGAAAAAAATAGAAGAAATAAGGAATTTTTTTCAGGACGGTAAAAAAATGGATAATAGGAACAGATTTGACTCTTCATACAAGGGGAGCTTGGACTTAGATCGGAGGAGTCCCGTTTTATTCCAGAGACACAGGAGGAAGAACAGAAGACTGTGACACTGTCTTGGACAAAGGCTAAGGAGAGGGTACTCAACACAATGAAGAGTGAGGATGAAGTGTGGATATTCCATCTGCCTTCTTTTGTGTTTGTTCTCCTAATCTCAGCTCGTCTGTCAGATAAATGTTCAGGCATGGCTGAATTACTTAACCTATGATCTTTAAAATGCCAAACTGAAACTTGAATAGTGCTGATAAAAGAAGTATATCAAATCAAGGATATACCAGCTTGAAATACTAATAGTTCAATATTTTCATTAGTACCTGACGAAGCATGAATATAGCAGGTATGTTTTGACAGGGAGAATTAACCTTAGTGTTTTTAAAAAGATATTAAATATATTTTATCCTAAGAGAACTAGTTAATGCTTTTCCACATTGAGGATACTTTAGCTGAAATTGAAATTAATATAGATCATTGACAGTAAAAATATAAGCATATTAATTAAAAGATACAAAAGTTAAGGTTAAGCAATTAAGTGATTTACAAGGAGGCCTGAACTCAGAATGCATATGTGAAGTGGTCATATTCAATCATATCCAGTCTCTGGGTTCTACATGGCCATCCACCCATTAGATGCACATATGGAACAAGTTTGAACTGATTAAGATCATCAGTGTGCCTTTGATCTGGGAGCATCAAAGTCACACATTCAATCCAAGAAATACTGGTGGATAAGACAACGGTTGGAGAGCCAGAATAGGTGACCCCTGCCTTAGAAATCTAAGGGATACAGAATCTTAACAGTTTTTTAGCTATGTCCTAGAGTTTATCTATAACATGAATTATAGTGGTATCTAATATATGAATATATGATGTATTCATACTCATAAGTATTTTACCATTAGGAACAGTAAACATTTTATTTTATATTTATTTAAATCATTATTTATTTATTTATTTTTATTTCATATTTATGAGTGTTTTGCCTCTATGTGTGTAGGTACATCAAGTGTGTGCAATGCCCACCGAGGCCAAGAGAGGGTGTTGAATTCCCTGGAACTGGAATTACATGCAGTTGTTAGCAGTCATTTGGGTGCTGGGAACCAAATTTGGGTCTTCTACAAGAGCAACCAGTGAGCCCTTTTCATTTTAAATATATAATAAGACATATACCACTTTGGATGATTATTTTAATTGACTATCATTTTATAAGGAAATTTCATACCCAAACACTCTGCTGTTTTATTGGGGGGCAAGGGTGAGGATATTAAAGGAAGAAAAAAAAATGGAGCATTTCTTATCACTCCTAATCAAAATTTCTTTTTATGTAGTCAGGAAAAGGAACCGGCTATATTGTGCATAAAGCAGAGCATTTAACTTGCAGGGCTGTTTATGTATCTTGGGTTTGCTTATGTTTGCAAGTGTGTACTTTTAAAATTGCCATTTGTATTGGGAGATCTTCTGGCTTTTGAGTATAGTGGAAATTTTAGCCGAAGACAATGACAACTGTGAAGTGGAGTATGTACACTTGCATCCAACTGAGGAAAACCACCACTCTTGTCTGCACTTCAGTCAGCAGGAGGTTCTCTTTAGTTTATTTAGAAGAACTAGGGCCTGTCAACTGCATGGCATGCTGTATTTGATGGAAAATTTTCTTTTGCCATTTGTGTCATAAATGCTGAATGCTAGAAAAACTTCTGTCTAGCTGGAGAATAGTTTAAGGTATCACATGCGACAGTGTTAAATATAAAACTGAATACCATTTCGTGTGATTATATGTAATAGAACAAGTATTATTATCTGAGTACCAAACAGAGCCAAATAATTGTCTGATTCAGATTAGACAGAAAAACATTTAAAAAAACAAGTGTGTGGCATAAACCACTTTGGAAAGTTGTTTGCCGTTATCCATTGTATTTAGTATATACAGACGCCAAGATACTGCAGTTCAGCTGGTAAACATGGGCTGAGAGAAATCTGAGCATTTGTGCACCAAGGCACAAACTGAAGAATGTGTGCAGAAATGCTGTTCATGAAGTGTGGCTAGACACAATGACTTTACTATTAGCATGAGTAAACGTTTTATGGTACATTAATAGAAGGAGTATTACAAAGAAGCAGAAGAGTACAACTAATTGTCATGTTTGACATCATGGTTGAGTCCTTCAGCATAGTATTAAGAGGAAGGAATCAGACAGAGAGGAGCTGATACAGCCTGATTGAATTTATGTAACTTTCAAAGATACACACAGCTTAGTTTTCATGTTAGGCAGAAGATGGCATTTATCTTGGGAGACTGGAGTTAGAGAGCAGGGGTATGGGTATTTTTCTCTTTTGATCAGGATGCTGGCTATCTGGGTTTTGATTTACAATGATCCACTAATAATGTGGTAACAGATTATAGATTTTATTATAATATGTTTAAGTTATAAAAGACAATACACTTGTATATTTGTGTAACTTAAGTGTATATTGTATGAAATGTTATTTATTATCCATCAATTTTTTAAATGTCTAAAAGGAATAAAGAAAGTTTATGGAACAACTTATAGATGCTGTCATCATTCTGTAACACACATGCCTTGTGTTTAGTGTGGCTGCTAAAATTTGCTGGATCAGTAGTTCTGCACCTAGCCTGTGAGGAATGATAGGCTTAAATGCCTTTTATTCCGCTTCTTAAAAACTCAAATGAGACTTTTTCTAAATAATCTTCAATTGTATTAGTCATAAGTAAATTTAAGATGAGTCAGTTGCTTTAAAGTCTTGTCTATATCTTGATTTTCTATCATGTTTGATATTACTGTTTTTAAGTTAAATAAAAGTTTCGTCTTGCTTCTGTTCTTTCTGAGACATTATAATCTTTATATGCGTATTAGACACAGATTGTCAGCATAATTTTAAAACTTTTTATTTTTAATTTTTGTGTATATGAGTGTCTTGCCTACATGTATATAAGTGAACCATGTGTGTGCATTTTTCACTGGTGTCAGAAGAGGTAGTGGGACCCCTTGGAACAGGAATTACAGGTGGCTGTTAGCTACCATGTAGGTACTAGGAACTGAACCTAGATCCTTTGGAAGAGGATTAAGTGCTCGAAATCACTGAGGTACCTTTCTAGTCCATAGTCAGAAATTTTTTACTGATGAGATCACTGTTGATTCAGCAGTATACATACATATATCTATTTATTATGCACCTGCTGCTAAAAATGTACTGGAGTGAAATAAAGGACTTATACACATACTTGGCACTTGGTAGCTGAACTTTGGTGACATAAAGTCTAGGAAAACTTTATTGCTAAAATGATATATTACTTCTGAGGGCTGGATATAGTGGTGCACCCCTTAATCCCAGCACTTGTCTCTTCATCTGTGAGATGAAGACCAGTGTGGTCTACATATCAAATATCAGGCCAGCTTTCGGATGCCTTGTGTAATGTGTGTGTGTGCGTGTGTGTGTGTGTGTGTGTGTGTGTGTGCGTGAATTCTGAAAACCTTTTTTCACAATCTGCTAGGATGTGTTAGCCAAGAGAATACTAAAGATGGTACTTGCAAACATGGTCCTATGTCCAATGATACACCTTAGAATCAATGGTGTGTTTTCCCTGAAACCATTGCTTTATTCATTCTGTTAAGGAGAAAACTGTTCTAAATGAATATCATATTTGGACTGTTATCACTGATAACAGTTGAAATTTCTTTTAAACTGTTTGTAGCAAGGGCTGAAGAGATGGTTCAAAGGGTAAAGCTCTTGGCACACAATCGTGAGGACCAGAGAACCAGATCCATGAGATACCCAGCACTCACCCAAACACAAAGCAGATGGGATTTCTGGAGCAAGGTAGCTAGCTAGACTAGCCAGATTTGTGTTCAAGTGAGAGATCCTGCCTTAGAGAGCAATGGAGATAGCAACTGATGTCATCCTCAGGCCTCCACATGCATACCTCCACATGTGGTCCCACACACATTCAAACACGCATACACACACACACACACACACACAAGTTAGTATCAAAGAGGGTTGAAAGTAACCAAGTCGATCCGGTACAGTTATGTGTTCATAGAGATATCTAGTAACCTGAAACCAGTTTTATCTCTATTGGTGCCATTTTTCATTTTGTGACTTAATTTAAAGGGATTTTCCTGTGTACTTTGCATGAAGGATGATGGCTGGGTGTATTTCTTGGTTAATTGTCATTCCCTTGAAATAAGAAAAAAAGATGAGGTGTGCTAGGTCTTCCAGTTTTTGTTTTTATTATTTCACATGAGAATTGATTGTAGAATAATAATTTCACAGTGATTATGAGAATTTCTTTTTAGAAACAAAAATGAAGTATTTTAGAAAAAAACCTCATTAGAATAGAGGTCATGATCTCATAGACAGCTTTAAGAAGAAGGTTCAGTCACTTAAGGAAGGATAACGTGTCAGAAAATCAATCTGAATTAACCAACTTTGAATAACCAGAAGACTTACAAATGATAGTGCCTGGCATTAGAGAAATGTCTCAGCAGCTATGTGGGCACACTGCTGCTGTGAAGGACAGGTCTCAGTTCCCAGCTCCCAGGCTGGGCGGTTCGCAGCTGCCTGTATCTTCTTCTCCAGGGGAATTCGATGCCCTCTTCTTTTCTCTATTGATACTGTGGTCATCTGCACATACTCATACAGGCACACAAGTAGCAAAAATAAATGTTTTAAAAGTAAAAGAAAACATGACAAAGAAAGGGAAGAATTATTGGGGCATGATAAATGTGATATAAAGCTCAAAGGGAAAGTGTGATGAGATATATTTTTGTGTATTATAATTCCCCAAAGTTTCACTAGTATTGAGGACCTTTGGATTTCAACAAACACACAAACACATCCCATGCTTCTTGTACCCCTAATCACATTCTTTTCAGTTCTGTGCCATTATTTAACATGTCTTGACTTTCATTTCACATTTCATACACCCCCATCTTCTGAACTTCTGTGTTGCTCTTTCTAAAATAATTATGTTAATATCTGACTAAATAGTCACTCCATATTTTGAATGATGCTGTCCTTTGGTAAAATGATTCAATGGGTGTATGTCCTAGTTAGAGTGGTTTTTGTTTGCCCATTTTGCTCTTATTTGTATGTTTTTACATGACAGGTTCTTCCCCATCACAAATTTCACTATATTACTTGTTCTAAATAGCTCATTTATCTTTAGAGCTTTTTGCCCAAAGACATTTGTGTTCTGCCTGAATTTGAAAGGTCCACTGGACTACTTCCTGTCATTGAATTCCTATCTTCTTTTCTGGCTTATCTCTCATTTTCCCAGAGCACATCCTCTAATAATACATTCTCTGGAAATATTGTAGAGATGGTCTATTGAAAGACGGTCATCTCTAATAGACTGAGTTACACAAGGTGGTAGTTCCTGCTCATCTATAAACTTGTTGCTTGCAGGTTTGGAATTATTATTTTTAAATGTAAATTACTTCTATCTGGTGTCTCTGTTCCATCTCACTCTTCTTAAAGTCCTTAAAGTCTCTACTAGTTGAACTTGAATTCAATCTGTTAAAATTTTGATTCCATCTTTTTTACCTCACAGATCTCATACATTTTTCTCTTGTTTTTCTTTCATCAGCGAAGCTTTCCAATTTTTTTTTTTCTAAACGTTTTGTTGAAACTTATTTTAGGACCATTTGTCATTTCAGTATCATTTTATGTTACTCCTTTCCCCTTCTTCAAGCGCTCAAGAATCACACCTGTGTTTTATGTTTTTAAGATGCTGTTGACCACGTTGGTTTGTCTTTTCCGTGACGAACTCTGGTGCTCAGAATGTTGCATGTTCTTCTTTGTTTGTAATTAACTGAGTAGTCCTTAAGACAACCTAAGTGCAACTGAGATCACTGACAGCACTTTACAACAGGACGGAGTAACAAGTGAGTAGACAAAGAGCAGCTGTTTGCCGGACAACGTTAGCAGGAATATGTAGGTTTTCCCCTCTGTGATCTTTTATTTCTCCACGGTGATAACCACCAGCCTTACCCCCAGGAGATGGGTAGCTACAAGTGTTCTGGGGTCACTGCAATTTTGGGTACAAATGAAATAAGTGCTCTTCAATATAGGAAAAGTTCCATTACTTTGTTCGTGTTATGTGTCTGTTTTATACTTTCCCTGTGTGTTTTCATTGCAAATGGTGCTGTGCTATATGGCGGCATTTTCATTTAAGTCTTTGTTGCACATCAAGCATATTCCCATCCCTCCCCTGCTCCCCCTTTCACCTCTTCCATTCCCACTAGCACCCCGGTTCCCCTAGGCAATGCCTTCTACTTTTACATCATACCAATGATTTTGTGTATCTATTAAAAAGCTAGGAAGCACAAATGAGAGAAAAACATTCAATATTTGTCTTTACCACACTGGCTTGATAAATTATCTGTCAGTATAATCAGATCTTGTGAGTTTTATTTCACATAACCGATTGAATGTAAACAAACAAACAAAACCACTTGGATTCCCCAGTAATTCTGGAAGAGTTTTTTTCATTTTAGACTTTTATTTCAGTGTTTTTGAAGTGTAAATCTCAGTGACTGAGAAAGACCCTAGCTTCGAATCACATTCCATTTTGGTAGTAAGTCATGAGAGCTAAACTGCAATATAAATATGCTGGTCAACATGCTGTTGACTTGCTTTCTGTACTATGTCACCTACTTAATATTTCATTTATAAACTCTTTCAGGGATGCTTTCTTGATATAAAAGCTAGACAGATTTTCAAATTATTCTCAAGCTGAAATGAGGTTTTCATTAATTTCAAGGAGATTGTAGGAAGAATTAAGTGCATGTTGTATATAATATAGCTTATTTCTTGAAATTATACAGAAAGTGCATGTAATTCTGGAAATAAAAATGTCACAAGCTAAGAAGCTTTCTCCTATTATTTGTCTTCCATTTACTACAAATGTATTATAGTGTAGGTACTTTTCTAGCAACAAGAATTAGCAGCAGCTTTGGAGAGAAAGGGTAAGAGAAAGAATGCCCTGAGCATCCCTTTGAATGTCTCAGGCAAGAACAGGTGTTATTATCCCAGGAGGAACCTGTAAGTGACTTTTGTGTAATTGGAAGTGTGTCCTAGCTTGATAAGAACTTGTGGAGAAAGAAACAAGAGACTAGTAAATAGCTGAAGGAAAAAAAGCCAGAAAAGCTTGCTGCGTTCCTCCACTTAAATATATGTCATTTCTTTAGGGTCTGCAGAGTTTACAAAGAGACAGGGCTAATTTGGAAATGCTACTTACCTCTGTTTCTTACAGAAAGACTTCTCTAAAATGTGGTTTTAAGTAGGCCATGGGCCAAAAATAGCCATAAGGCATGACAGGCAGCTTTAGGAACTAGGTTCTAGGAAATTTCATCTATTTGAGAATTCTCCTCTGATTTAAACATTATCAAAAGGAAACCAAAGTGAAAATCAATCATGCCAGGCAAATTTTCTCCTGAAAGATATTATTGGATGGAGAGTGCCTAAGTTGCTGTCTAGGTTGGTTGGTTCTGGATATTTCTTGACTTCTTTGCTTGTTGAGTTTTAGCATATAAATAAAGTTCTCAGAGCTAAGAAAATAAGGCATTCTTTCTGGATGCTTTAAGATAAGATCATGCACTGTTGAGGTTTCTAAGGCTGAGAATGTCTTTGGTTTTACTTAACAGGCCTGTTAACAATGCTGCAGGGTTCTGCTTAGCCTACATTTTTGTTTATTCATGAATCTCAGAAAAATTTCATCCATTGAAAAGCTCTCATTGTACATTCACCACAAGACCAAACCCTCATTTACTCTAAAATTAAGCGTTCCATGATACGCATGTTATAAATTCCTTCTCAGTTGCAAAGTTTTCTTGGTGCTTAAGAAATTGGACTTTAATCACATTTGGTTTCAAAGTTTAGAAAAAAAAAAGTACTTTGACATGCAATGTCAGCCTTTTCCCAGATTTTGATAAATGTGGGCAAAAATCAATAAATAGATGAATGAGAAGGACCCAAATAAAATAATCATACCTCAAATGTGTTGCCTAACATAACTCACAGCTGTAGATTCTTCATTTTAACAATATAATCAGGTTTTAAGGCTAGAAATTACCTTCACAATTTGATATTCAAAGAAGATTTCTTTGTTTCTTTGCAGAAGGTAGAAAAATACCCAACAAAATGAATAGAATGTCTAACTTCAATATAGTTTTTTATGCAAAATTAATGTGTTTAGAAATAATTGTTTCCAGTTTAGATATGTGGGAATACTGTTTACATAGACATGCCAATATTAACTGGCTTTCTCCTTTCTCCACTTCATTATCAGGGTATCACTGTCTATAACTCCAGTTCCAGGGGATTTGAGACCCTCTGGCTTCTATGGACACTTGCACACACACCGTGCATATAAACTCATGCAGGTAACCACAGATACACATAGTTAAAAATAAGTAAATCTTAAAAAAAATCATAATAGCTCAATTTTATTTTTATGTGCATGAGTGTTATGTCTGCATGTCTGTAAGTACACTGATATTTTGCAGTACCCGCAGAGGACAGAAGAGGATGTCCAATATGCTGGAACTAGAATGCAGACAGTTGTTAACTGCCAAGTGAGGTCTAGAATTTAAGGCCCGGAGAGTGGGGTTCTCTTAAGTGCTGAACCATCTCTCCAGCCACAAAACTTCAAAATTTTTATATTGAACTTATATGTATATATACCTCAGTGTTGGTGTTACTTAAGTACTGTGTGACAAATACATAAGACATATATAAATCATGTGGGAAAATACAGAAACCATGATAAATTCTTTCCTGATTTCTAGAGGAAATTTATCCTGAAACAGATTTATCCCATTTAGCATTTAGCTGAAGTTATGTCTAGATGAATTCACATTGTATTATGATACAAAGCTTTAATCACAAGTATCTTTCCATTTTTGATTAAATAAATGTGCAGCACAATGAGAATAAAAATATCAGAGGCCTTAAGAAATGTGTTCTATTCTTCTCACAACATTTAAAAATCAATCTAGTGCTACATAGTTTTGGTGCCCGTAATGTTTACAAATGAATTTTGTAGTAGTGAAAATTCATTGTTGAACATTGCAAATGTCCATATCTGAGGGAGTTTGCTGAAGAGTCTAATTTAGTTCCAATCATTGAGAAAAGAGATAATTGAGCTATCGAAAAGTACATGAAATGTGTGCCTGTGCTATTTTTACAGAAAATAGACTTTTCACATCTAATTACAAAACACAAGTCTCTGTCTCAAACCCCTCTCGCATGCTTACCTTGCTTGTTATCTGTAATTAGTCAATTTCTGAGAAAGTAGAAGGACTGGTGCACACATTAAAGGAAGGATGCTATCTGGACACATATTTAAAAGTAAACAAGAGCTCAAATCACGAGTATGGCTTACGGCTATTTTTAAAACAGTGGTCTGAGGATGTTACTGCTCCTTTGTAAGGATGGAGCTGTCACCTCTGACTTTAGTGTAGCTGCAGCTCCTATGCAATCCATAGCTTTGTCAGAGTCAAGGAGGAATCCTTCCTGAGTTGAAGAGTCCATGGAGAGAAGAGCCCAGCCATATCAGAATTAAAGTTAAATTGAAAAATTTAAATCGAGGATACTATTCTTGCTTCTTTCAATATCATGTGCAAATTCATGCATTTTAAATGGGAAATTGGAAATTTCCCAGCCACTGAACAGCAGTGACGGGTTTTGTGGTCACAATCTACCTGCAGATGCTTCTGCTCATTTAAGGAAATTACATTTGCAATGTGGATTCACAAGAAAATTCACAGTAATTTCTTTTTGGTGGAACAAAGTATTTGCTTTTGTTTCAGCTCAGAATCTTTCTCTGACATTCCTGTACTTAAGAAAAAATCACACACACCCGAACACAAATTCATACACGTAAGGTGGTACTGTATAATTCTTTGTTGTATCGAACTCAGCCATTGAATGCAATTTGTGTTTTACTCTGGATTCTAATTTGCTTCATTATTAAAATGGCTTTCAATTACTCTCTTCAAGAACAGACTTTTTTCCCACTAACCCTGTTAGTTATTTCATGTTTAATATGGTATGGCATAAAATGAGAACTCTATGAAATGAAAAATCTTGACATCAATTATCTTTCTGTCATATAGAATAAAATATGTATTTTTACCTGCTGTAAAAAAAGGCTGTGGTAGTTACATACATAACAGATCAACTCGATTTATATGGCATTTATTTCTCTAGTAAATTATGTAACATTTTGATTAAAACAAATATATCGTCAAATTTCAAGCAACACAATGGTAAACACATTTTGCATGAATGTACACTAATTTGAGTCTAATTGCAGAGAGGAACATAGCTGCCCTCCTAGAAATAAACTCTAAGAATAAAACTGTTTTTGTATATATGTGTTTTTTAAAAGACATAGAATTTATTGTAGGTAAAATGCATTAACTCTTTCAGAAATAACAATTCTAGTTTCCAGCCAAGTCCATTCATGTAAGGAATGTGCTTCTTCTTGTGAGTTGGGTTTTAGCTTCCAGATGTTTTCTAATGTTGGAAACTGAAATGCTGGGGTTTGAAATGGTTCTGGGGACCCAGTCTTTCCTGTCAGAAATGCTAGCAGATGCTGATATAATTTAATATCCATAGAAGACAGGGCAAATATAGAATTGTATCAAATTGATTTTGTAGAGTTTTCAAGCCAGATGTCCCTTGGCATTTACATGGGAGAAGTCTACTGTGTACCAAGTTGCGTATTTTTGTGTGCAACTTCTCAGCCATGGTATGTAGTCATTGGTGTTTTGACAGCCATCTGCTCAGACCTACTTCTTTATTCATCCATAACTAAAACTGAATAGTTTTCCAAACTGGAAAGTTCCAGGTACTTTTGATTTTAAGTTAATAAAAAGCTCGGACTCAGTATTAAACCAAAAAAGCAATGTCTATCTTTTGTTTAACCATAACCCCTGAAATGAAATAAACTATCTCATAAATAGCTCTGTAAAAAGTAATCTGTCTGGGAGTGACGATCTCTCCTTATTTTCAATGGTTTTTATTTTATCATGTATGAGGCTCTCAGCTGGATTATGATGAAATTAGAGAAATTTCTAACTCCATACCAGCTGGTCAGTAAGGGTCTTGTACATAAAACTCACTCCATATGTGTTCACTGAAAGAAAGAATGAATTAGTACACATATAGTAATATTCCTATATGTGAATATTATCACTCAATAGGCTTTCACATGTGGTGACGAACCCATGAATACCTGTTTGTGTGAGGGGCATTTATTTGTTGTAAATGAATGAAAGTGTTCACCTACTGATATGATGGATATTTTGGAATTTCACATATGTAGACAATACTGCCTTAATGTCACCCGTGCATCTGCATGGAAAAAAAAAAAAAAAAACAATCCAAGAAGGGTGTTTTTGCAATGAAAACGTGCATGCTATAGATTCATTGGTAAGGAGAAAGAAAGGGTGAGGATTCTTTTTCTAATCTAAGAAAATGACTTTGAACTGATTTTGAAGGAAATACTATTTGGATTTATGGTAATTCAGGAAGGGGCAGGAACATCCCTGGAGAAGATGGGAAATTAGGAAGTGAATTCAGAGAAGCTGGCAGAAATTATTTGACTGGAGCATGACATTTTTAATTTAGAATTAAATGGGAGAAAAATTTAGAATACATTTTGAAGAGTAGGTAGATTATAGTAAGATTATTGAATATTTAAGAAAAATCTGCATATTTTATCTAAGAGTCAAGTGAGAGTTATTCAAGGTTTTGGCAGAAGCAATAATGAAAAATGTGGACTTCTATAGACCTTACTCTTCAATAATGCCCAGGAATCTAATAAATTATGTTAATCTCTGTTTTTAATAAAAATGAAGATTTAAGCTTCAGCAAGACTGATGGAGAATAATTGGAATTTTAACAGTTTAATAAAAGATAAGACCTGATGAATATAAGAAAGAAGGATTTGTTCCACATAGCTCCCAAGAAGTGAATATACCCCTTCAATCATATTTCAAATTGCAAACTATTTGTTTTGCTCTCTGCAATGTCCATATGTACGATGATATTTTAAAGTAGACTGTATGTTGTATCATGTGCCGATTAATTCATTTATCAAATATTTCTTGAGCACTTTCTGGGGTCTGGTGTTACATTGAACAGAGAAATTATTAAACAATGGTTTCAATCTCATTCAGAGAGATGGATATTAGGTAGATATTATTTTATGCAAATGTTAAGATTTCAAATCTATTAGTTTCATAAACATGATTTAAAAATCTACAAACTTTTTATTTCTTAAGTCTAACACATTCCTGGCATGTTTGTTATTGACCAGAAAATATATAGTTCTTAAAATATTGCTTTATCCCCATTTTAAACATGGTTGGACCAAGTTAATATTTACAGTTTCAGATGTGAATAAACCCATATGCTGCAAACATGCTACTCAATAAGTTGATCTTGATTTCTGAATACCTTTAGACCCTGGAGGTACATAGTTCTGAGGTTTAATCTTCTAGCCAGTCTAAGTTTAAACACAGCATATTTTCAATTTGTAAAGCTCTTTTAAAAATATTTTTTATTAAATGAATTTTGTTTTGGATGATATTTTACTCTAGACTATATTTTTGGGCTTCCATTGTCCTTATGGCAAAAGCGGGATTTCATATTAGTAAGAAAAAAATGGCTAACCATTGGCTGTTGTGCCATAACCAAATCCACCAAATATAGTTCCCTCCCAAGATGATTTCAAGGCATAATATCTATATTTGATTTTAGATGATATTGTATACTATTAAATTAGCTTGTGGTGCAAAAATAGTGTTACTCAAAATACAAGGAGAGAGCAATAAGTTCAAGAATTGCATAGATACAAATCAGAAGTTTCTCATCAAAAACTGAAAAGCAATTTACTTGGGAAGCAAAAATCTTATGACACTAAAACAAGATGATGAAAAATCACTCTATGTGCAAGTGTGGAGCAAAAAATAACTTGTGATATCAGAGTGATCTGAGTGCTCATTATGCATCAGCAAGGAAGATTGCTAACGATCTTGCAATTAAAATACCCAAGAGTATAAAAACGAGTGTACCATGTGTGTCAGAACATAAGCACTCAGAAGAGAATTGCATTTCATGTAGTGATACTCTTGAAAAAAAGCTAACTGATTAAGAATACTCAATTAGACCATGGTGGCATGAACAACTTTTATAGCGTTTTTTTGTGTAAAGATTTCTCATGTTGAATATCTTATTTGTAAGATGATTGACACTCCCAAACCTCATCCTCTCTGGACACCGACAGAAATGTCTACCTTTATCCCCAATGGTATATCCAGACTGTCCTCTTTCCTATGTCCTCAACTTCATTCCCAAGCATGAATGAAAATTAACTCAGGTGAAAATAAGAGTTTTTGAAAATAGTGAAATACCTGTAATGGATTCCATTCTGAGAGAACTTTAAGGAAAATGCATAGGTGACTGAAATTAGGAACAGACATTAAAGTGATGGTGACTGATTTCTTTAATGTCTAAGAAGTCTAATAACTGGAGGAAAAGATATGTGCTCCCAAGTGTGAGCTAAGAAATAGCTAGGGTGGGGGATATACCAAGTAATGGATATACCTTGAAATCATGAAGAACACTTTCATTTATTTATTTACTTATTTTATGTGTGTGTACATAGAGAGGTCAGTGATATGGGAGTAGCTTCTCTTGTTCTACCATGTGGGTCCCAAGGATCAAACCTGAGTCATTAGGCTTGGCAACAAGTACTTTTATCTGCTGAATTAATGTTCCCTCATTTTGAAGCTATTGACTCAGAATTAGATCTCTGGTCTAAGAGTTGTATCTTTCAATTCTTCCTCTCAGCGTATGTTCCTGCTCCTTGTCTAAAAATTTAGGTAAACATTGGGTAAGTCTTATTTCTCTGGACTTGTGTCTTAGTTCATCTTCTGGATTTGACCTCAGGCCAGCTGCACTTAAAGTACCTTTGAAACTTTCCTTCATGTTTCTCTGTCAACTACACTTTGAATCCTTTACTTACTGTTTTCAGTATGGAAGCGTGCTTCATAAAAATTCTTCCAAATTGGAGAAATTCAGTGTGAACCTGTCATCAATATAGGAATGTGCTTTGTATCTCGGAAAACATCTATTATTATTTACCTTTCCTTAATTTTCTCTATAAAATTGAGTTAATAATGCCTACCCAGTGTAAGCTGTAGGTTTTTTTTTATTTTTTCTCATGTGTGTGTGAAAGAGATACACACACAGTGAGAGAGAGAGATAGAGAGACAGAGACAGAGACAGAGATAGAGAGACAGAGACAGAGGCAGAGACAGAATCAAGAAAAAATTGAAAATACTTTTCTAAATTTGAATCTTCTATACATATTATTGACAATGATTCAGATAAGATACATAGTTCATGTTATGTGAGTGAAAGGTGTGCAGTTTCGTTTTTGTAATCAGAAAGAGGAGAATAAATAATTCCATACAGAATTCTTTGAAGATCAAAGTATTAGATGATGCCTTAATGTTAAGGATGTTTGCTTTAAGAAAATGCCTCTGGTCTCTGGGAATGAATAGACAGAGAGATCATACCTCTGCTTCCATGGAATTGAGTGGTCATGGCAGGGTGCTGAAGTGAGACCAAAAACTGACAAAAAAACTCATTATGCATGAGAGTTTATATGTCCTTGTAAATGAAAAGCATTATTATCAAAACTGTGCCAAATGACTGTAAAATGCTGATTTTTCACTTCAAGTATTTACAAGAGGATACAGAATATTTGTGTTTTCCTGCATTTTTATGCGTGTGTTCAAACAGCTGCTAGAGAACAACGTGTTTTGCTATAAACACTGTCAAATTTCACTTTGAAACAAATTTGTCTATAAAATCAGTATTTCCATAAATATACTAAAATCGCATAGAATTTGCTTTTATAGCACAAAACAGAATTCAATGCTTGCGTCAGCTATGATTTTTTTTTCATTCATCTTTTATCCTAAATCTTCAACCTAAGAATCAGATTGAATACTGGTATAATTTGAAATTGATAATGCAATGTAAAAGTTCTAGAGTCAACTAGCAATAAGTGTTACTTAAAATTGTGTTATTTAGTTTGTTCCTTCTGGTGTTTGGGGAGGTGGTACCATAGCCAAGTATTAAGGGATATGTAAACCAAACTTATAATGTATTACCCAAACCAACCTAATCCCAGAAAGGAATTCAAGGTGACTCATCAAAAGCCCACAAAATATGACAAGTTTTATGTTCTCACACAGACAATATAAATATACCCTGAGGGCAAGGATATGAGCTCAGGAAGACAATTATCACAATAAATAGGAAATATCGACTTTAATATAGTTCCTGTGCTGCTTAGTTGCTAGAACAATAAAATAAATGTCTTTTTGTTTCTTTTTATTGTGTTTTGTTTTCTACTTTGTTTTAAAATTTGTGACAAAGGGAAGCCAGTTCTTCAGAATAGTCACACATTGTGTTCTGAATTCTGAGAGGAATATCTCATGGGAGAATGTGTTCTGGTCCCTCATGTGTTCAGCTGTGTGCTGGGCTCTGAGATTACAGTGATAAGCACCAATAGTGAACAAAATACGTGAGGTGTCTTCCATCATGAAGTTTGATTTCCAATTATTTTAATTTTTAAATTGCACATTGTATTTAGTACTTCACAAGAAAAATGAGACCAAATCAGCGATTATAACAGAAGACTTGAGCTCTGCTTGGCACCTAAGGTTATAATCCCAGCTGCTTGGGAGCTAGGACGGAAGTATGGCTGGTAAACTCAAGACCAGCTTCTAACTGCAGGACCTTGTATCAAAATGAAAAAGTCAAAGAGTATGTAGATCAGTGGTAGGATGTTTGCCTAGCATGTACAAGTCCCCACGTTCAGTTCTTAGTAGCACACATGCACACACACACGCACACACACACACACACACACACACACACACACACACCATAGAAAAGATCACCTGCTTAAAAATTAAAAAGGGCAGACTACATAAGTTATCAGGCACTTCTGAAACACAGGAAGGCATGAAGAGTGGAAGAATGTTACACAGGAAGGGTTTCTGGCCAAAGTCATGAAGAAGATAAAAACAGTGCCTTGCTCTGAAAGAAGACTAAAGAGAGAAATCTTTACAATTTGATGAGAGGATCTTGTAAGGATAATAATTTTGCCTTTTCCTCTGTATCCAATAACAAATTTTTTGGAAAATTTTGAGAAGAATGACCTCATCAGATTTACATCTTAAGAAAAATTCATTTTATGAAAAAAATGAACAAAGAAAGGCAAAAGGTAACTATGGC
Source organism: Eospalax fontanierii (assembly GCA_035773235.1). Taxonomy (NCBI): domain Eukaryota; kingdom Metazoa; phylum Chordata; class Mammalia; order Rodentia; family Spalacidae; genus Eospalax; species Eospalax fontanierii. Next base: position 32,844,126 of record CM069545.1, on the reverse strand, counting down.
ACATGTAAGGGCTCATGCAGAAGCACTGATGTTGCCATTGTTTGCAACTTGGTCCAACCAGTAGGCACTGGAGAGAAACAGTGGAATCTGACATTTGTTTGGAATTAGTGTTAAATGGTGAAATGATGTCATTATTGAGTCCCAGTTTTTGTCATGTGACCCTTTATGGGTCAAGTAAAGGCGTTGAGCTAAAAAATTCATGAATAATAATTCAGAGAATGTTCTGGGTGGGGGTTGACACACAGGGTGACGGTTGGCATACTGCAACCCCAAGGTTGGCTTTGAGTGGAGTAAACAGGAGATATTCGAGATGTCAAGAAGATTTGAGGATAAGCAGATATAAAGCTTCATAGCGATTTCTGGCCTAGAATTACAGCTGAGGAGGGACTGACTCTGCAGATGGCTTGGAAGTGAATGAAATTATTGGGGGAGATGAATGAAATAAGGAAGTCCCCCAGGAACTCTAATACTTACTGATAAAAACAAAAGAAGGATGGATGAAGTAGACGAATGAAGCTTTCCTTTTTGATTCCTCTATCTAGGTCTGTTAAGCCAGAGTAAACAGAATGAAGAATGGAATTCTCATGGCTTTAATCGCTGAAGATTAGAAATTACAGAGTAGTCATTAAAGGACATGGGGACAGAGGCTAGAGAGATGGCTCAATGTTTAAAAGCACTGGCTGCTCTTGGAGAGGACCAAGGTTTGATTACCAGCACCCACATGGCAGGCCACAACTCCAGTTCCAGAGGATCTGATGACATCTTCTGACCCCTGCCTGCACTGCACCCCATGGGTGCACTTACACACATCCAAACAATACACTCATATGCATAAAATAAAATATTAAAAGAAGAACACAGGAACGTCTTTCCTGGGGCTTCTGTATTCAACAAAGCGTCTGATATTTTTGAATCTCAAAATATAAGCTTTATTTTGAAATACAAGCTTATACCCTTAGCGAAGCTAGCAAATGTATAGAGATCTTTTATATTTTATCTTTTGCTTTGGGATTGTAAAAAGGCATAGCCACAAAGTTTTCAAATGGTCTTTAGTGCTACAAATGCCTTTGTTGTTGGATAATTGCCAATTTTAGCCTCTCAATTTCACTTTTTGTGTTTTAAAGACCTGCCAGAGAGACATCCAATTTACAGGGTTGGTTTTGGAGCACACAGAAGAGAACCAACGGTGAGCATGTGTTCCACTGATATTGATGAAGTGCCTATAGTTGGATAGAGCCTGGAAGCAATTGTTTTCTCCCCAACTGCCACTCCCTCCATATATATTTTGGGTAACCTCATTCAAGATCATTCCAAGTAACAGTCCCAGCTAAGATAATAATTTTTTTAACAGAATGATTTTGAAGACCATTTGGATGATTATTCAGGACTCCCTTACAAGTAGAACATAGTGAAACCCAAACAAAACACTGTGTGGATTCTAAATGCCAGAGTGGCAGGAAAGATCTCCATGCAAGTTGCCGGGATGGGAACGTGAAACAGAGCAATATATGTGAGACAGCAAGGTCTAGTAGAACAGAGTGAGGACCTGTTTCCTGCAGGATTAGATTTGAAATAACAATGTATTCAATCTAGCCATAAAGATGGCTTGCTAAACTGGATTATTCTAAACTTCAAGAAGTACGTTGACGAAAATTAGGGTGATTCAGACGAATGTGTCAAGTATAGCATGGTTCGAATTGGTTACACAAAATATGTTTAGAAGTTTGAGGAGCAAAAATACAAATGTTATTTGAAGTCACTATTATAAACAATTGAAACTTTCTTGGTATATCAGTGTCCCTGTTTAAAGTTTGGGTTTTCATTACATTTATTCTCTTACAATATGTCTAAATTTTAACCCATGACAAATTGATAAGGTAAATTCGCCTGAATTAGATGAATGATATATGTTGTTAAGAATTTAGTAAAGTCCTAAATTCTTGACTGAGTGGGATAATGCCTCAGTGCATAGCAGCTCTTATTTTAGCATGATTATCTGCTGCTACATAGAGTTGGAACTGATACCTGTTGGCCTAATTTCTTACGATCCATGGAAGCTTATTTTGCTTTTGGTGATGACAGAGAGCTGGTTGAATTTTCATCTTTTGAAATCTATCAAATAAAAATAAAACAGTATGAGTAAACATTTTTAAAAATCAATCCACAGAGGAACATGAACTACCTTTACTGATAAAAAACAAACAAACAAACAAACAAAGCAGAAATAGAGACCAAACTAACTCAGATGACTTTAAAAATAGCCTTTTATTTTGGAAGCTGAAAAATTTGGAAGGGTAGAATTAAGTCCCAATATGGGACAAATCTGAAAGTCCTGGAAACAGAACCAGAATACATCGTTTCCTTGGCTTTGTTTGCTTCTGGCCAACTGGGTTCAGCATTGTTTTTCTCCTAGCTTGCAAGCATTGTTGTGTCTGGACAGCTATTAGTTCAAATTGGACTGAATTTTCAGTTCTATAAAACTCTTCATCTGCATTGTGGATGGAGAGCATTAAGCTACTTCCTGCAGTGCACAGCTGGAAATCATTCTCTTCAACATTCTGTTTTGTTCCAATTTTGTTTTATACCAGTGTGTTCCTACACACCCACATAGCTCAGGATTTCAACAGACAAGTGTCTCTTTTACTTCCTTGATACATCGTAGAACATTTTCAATTGGAGTGTTTTCTTTTGTCTTTTAAATAGCGAATCACTTTCAAACAGTTCTGTTTGTATGCATGAATAATATTTTAAAATGTTCCACAGTCTAGAGAACTGAAATGGAAATTTAGATACATTCAAACAGATCTCTGTCTCTGTCTCTCTGTCTCCTTTTTCAAAAAAGAATTTTTTTGAAAATCACTTAATTTTAATAGCTGAGTAGCCTTGAGAGGTGGTAGGAGTTTGCCATGAACTTGCAAGAGAAATGCCATCCCTGACTTTGATCTGCCATACATTATAAATAATGCATGTTTAAACTTCATCCTTATTAAGATGAGTATATTGAAACCAGGTATTACAGTGATTTTAAGACTTTTTGTCAGCAAGCCTCCAAATTCCATTGGTTATCAATTATATGTATTAGTGGTGATCTTTCAAGCTGGACCATGAAAATTGGCAAGTTTGAGAAATTGAAAGAATGTGTATATTAATGATATATCTGTGTCTATAGGTGTCTCTGTTAATTAAAAAGTACAATAATGTGTAAGGCATAGGCAATAAAGTGAATGCACAACATTTAATTAGTTTAATGTTTAAGCTGATGTAGCGGAAGAACATGTTTAGAAGTATTTACACCACATTAAATTAAATTCTCTTTAATATATGAACCAGAGAGTAGTTATATTTTTATTGAATTTTTGTGTATTTCACACAAAACACCCTTATACTACACTCCCTTCCCCCACTGGCACCCTAGCTCTACACAATGGGCCTTGACACAGATGACAGACAGTAATTATTTTAAAATACACTACAGCACTGGGTGCACTTATCAAGCTTTACACAAAAGTAATACAATGTGCTCAATGACATAAAAAGGTATAGAAAAAGAATGAAAACTTCCCTGTGAAATTAAAGTTTTCTAAGTGACCTTGTGACTACTTCTGCTCACGATATTGTATTATTGCTGTATCTTTGAACTTAGTTGTGATTGATGTCAACATCATTATCTTTACAAAAAGTGAGATAAGGATCTGATTATAAATGTTCAGATTACCAAGAAAACTGCTCTTGTGTTATAAGCAACAGACAGTTCACAGAGGTTTTTGTTTTAGAGGTATTTAAGTAAAGTGCATATGTATCTGTTCATTTCGTCATTTACAAGAAAAGTTTTTGCTGTTGATCTCACTCTCTTTACTGTCTGTGTGCATGCACATATGTCTCCCTAGATCCCACATGTGATCTCAGTATCCATTTTGCTTCTTACCTGCAAGCAACAGAAACCATTAGCATCATGTAACAAGCAGAAATGTATTTGAAATATAGCACCTACATTCCAGAATTAATGCCAAATTTGAAAACCATGCTTAGGAAGTGACAGAAATCAAGGTCATCTCTAGTTTTGGATCAATGAACAGTTTTGTCAATAAACCATGGCTGTTGTCATAGCCACTTTCTCTTCCAGTCCTATTGGGATCACCATCTCTGCCACTTTCATGATCTAATGTTCTTGATCTCCATTTTCTGTGCTTCGTATGCTCAAAGTCATATGTGCATGGTTTAACTGCAAAAGGACAGGAAGAAACAGAATTCCTTTGCCAAAGAATGGAAATGGAGAAGAGCCATAGGACTGCAAGAAGGGACAGAGGTCTACTCGATTTTCCAACGAGTTTCATTTCTACCTTTGAATTTTTTTGTTTAGCTGGAGTATCAAAATAGAGTTCCACATTGTTACTATTCCAAGGGTCCAATTAATTTAAGGGGTGTTGGTGGCAAGATTGTCCTCCAAAAAGATTACATAGTGCATGTGTTCTCATTCAATATGGTTCAATTTCAGTGATTATTATATGTTAGCTGGTGTTATGTATTCAGCAATCATTTTATAGAGTAGATATCCATTGTACAGGATTGAAGAATCATTAAGGTTAAATTAAACGTGCTATACAGACACCAAGAAGGAGACAAATTTGATGTGGCCAGATCAGGACCATGTTTACAGGTTTAGGGATACTTGAGTTGGGTCATGAGAATTGAGTAGATGACTTTGTACTACAAACAAGAGCATTTTATGGTATCATGCAAAGAAAATTTCAAAGCACTTGCTCTTTTTTGTAAATGGGATGATGTCAGCATACTTGATATATAAGAAAGGATGAGGTCTAGTTTTGAATGTTCACATGACCCCTGAACTCTGGCTGCTAAGTCTACAGCACAGCTCAGAAGCCTTAACAGAAGAATATGACAAGAAAGATCACTTCAGTGGTACCAGGGAGGATAAAAGGAAGACGTCTTGCAGAAAGACAAGTTAGGTGATCATTATTGGAGTTTCAAGGGAAAGAAATACCGTATATAAAAATAAATATAGTATATAAGGTTAATCTAGAGATAATACTTTAATGAATTGGAAGTTCAAATCTTAGAATGATGAAAAGTTGCACATGTTTACTAAGTACTTTTAAACATTTTTTGGTTTCAGCAGAATTACATTTTATTTATACTGGCTAATATTTACTCATTTAGAAAGAATGATAGAAATTTTGAGGATGAAGATGTCTGAGTCAAGCAATGAATTGTTGAGGGTGGTCTTCAGGAAGTCATTCCACAGTGGAGAAAAGAATATGGAGCGGGAAGATGATTTTGGGTTTGGGAAAATTATGTATTTAGAGACATGGGAAGAACTGATTTATAAGTTCCTCCAGGACCTAGAAGGCATCATCTTGTTCTCTTCGAATGAGTCTGTGAAATTACGGGGAGACCACCAGAAGTGATCCAGTTGTCAGAGGAAGGCGAGTATTCAAATTGCAATAAAGAGTGCTTACTTAAAGTGGAGCTATTTGAAAATGAGCCATAGAGTTCGGGAAACTAGCATGGAAGTAGTCCTGTGACTCCAGCACTTGGGAAAAGAAGAGCGGAACATTGGGCATGCGACTCAGCCGTGAGGGAGGAAGTGACGAGTGGAAAGAGGGCAAGAGAAGGCAGACCTTTGAAAATAGAATTAATTCTCAAGTTTGGGAAATAACTTGTTCAGTAACGTATTTGTCATTCAAGCATAAGCACTTGAATTTGGATTCTCAGCATCCATGTAAAAACCATGCATGGAGATCTTTGCCCCAGTACTGGGGAGGTGGAGACAGAAACACCAGTGGGCTCAATGGCCAGTCTAGCAAAATCGGTGAGCTTTGGGTTCACTGAGAGACCCTGTGTCAGAAAATAAGGTAGTGAGAGCAATATAGGAAGACAATGTTGATCTCTGGACTCCAGGTGAATATACATACATGTTGCACACATGGATACACCACACACACCCAAAATTGATTTTCATTTAGATGCTAATAATTGTGTTTGAATCCTAGTTGTAGCATTTATGTTCTAAGAATTCTTTTCTTTTTTTGTAGAATTTAATTTTGAGCTAGCCTTTATGGATCTGAATTCTTTTATGTTATCTGACAAGAACGTTTTACTTTATTACTTAGAGGAACATTGCCTAAAGCCAGAGGAACGTATCTTCACAGTACCATACAGCAGCTCACTCCCTGTGGTTAATGTGTGTCTCACTGATTTGTGTGTGATTTTTCACAAGACAGTACTTATGTATTAAATGTGATCTGAAGTCAAAGTTCTTTTCTTACTTATAATGGAAGCTAGAACTGGGAAGGTACCCACGTTAAATAGAATATCTTCTGGTCACAGACCTGGGCACTGGGGAGAAACTTGACAGCTTCCTGTCCATTGCTGCTTTATTTACTTCCTCTGGTTCTGGGAGAGTTGGAAGAACTGTTTCAGTTTTATAGTATCCACCAATGTTTCACACACTTAGGAAATGCTAATTTGAATTTTATTTGGACTGCTATTGAACTTTTATTGAAACAAGGGATGAGATGAATCAGACACATATGTTATACCTCTATAGACTTAAAAATTAGGTGTATGTATGTGTGTCTATGTGAGTGCATGCCACATGAATGCAGGTGCCTGCAGAGACCAGACAAGCATATTAGATCCCTTTGAATTTTATATGCAAGCAGTTGTGAACTGCCTGACTTGGGTGCTGAGAACAAAACTCAGGTTCTCTGGAAGATCAGCAAAGGTTCTTAACGACTGAACCATCTCTCTAGCCCCGATTCTATAGAATTTTATTGTCAAATTTTTATGATAAAAATGTTGCAACATGTAGAAAAGTTGAAAAATTTACATGGTGAACATTATGTCCACCATTGAAATTCTAAAGTTAGCATTCTGTTCTCTTTTCATATATCACTTCCATGACCATATATATGTGAATTCCTCTAATTTTTTCATACTATAAACTTCATCCCTGCACATGATACCATTTGCGTAATCAGTGGGAGTTAAATCAGTATAATTCCATTTTAAGATAAAATTATCCACAATGAAATGGATAAATCACCACTAACTTTAGAATCCATTCGCTGATTTAACATTTACCAAGTCTTGGAAAATACATATGCCTGTTTTACACAAACCATTGATAGGAATATTATTAAGGAAGTTTCCTTTAATCCTTTCCCCAGTTAATCTATGCCTTCAAATTCACAAAGATAGCAATTTTATTATTATTCTATTTTCCTGAAAGTTTCAATGTGACCATTTATATGGATGACCTTTTTATTTATTCACTTATCTTCAGGTTTATCTGTCATCCCCAATTTTGAATTAATCATGTACAATTGATTTAAAAAAATTCCAGACACTGCATTTTTAAATTCTAGAACTTATGTTTGTCATTTCTATTATGGTAAAAAGATTTACTATTTGTCTTTTTATAGCAATTATTCTTCATTTGTGTGTCCATGAGCATTTATCCATAAAACTAATTTAAAAGCCGCTTTAAGACATTTCTTTGCTTGTTCTGATATCTGATTGATCTTAGTGGTGATCTCTTTTGAGTGTTTTTTTTTCCTTGAGTTTGGATAACATTTTATTATTTCTCTGCATGTCTCGGACTTTATTTATTGCATACTGAATTTTATGAAGCATTTGTTGAGGAAACTCTGGATTCTGTTATGTTCTTCTGAATAATACTAATTCATCTTTTTGTTGGTGGTTATTAACTGAACTCAAACTCAAAACTCATCTTTCCTATACCTTTTAGCAGCTGGAATCTTTGTTCAGCTTCATTAGAGTGCTTGAAATCTCTCTAGGACTTTCATAGGTTTGACACTTGTGAAACATTTGGACAGAGTATGTACACAGGTTTGGAGCAGATTTTTCTGTGATCCTTCCAGTTCTGGTGTTTCTTGTCAGTTTAGAGCTGCCACAGACTCTCCTAGATTTTGTTCTCTGGTTCTTCCAGGACACGTTTAAGCTGTGTTTTTCTATTTGTGTTTCAATCACACAACCTTGTATCATCTGGGTTTTGTAAAATGATCCTGTGTCATTTCTTTCTTGTATGCACACACATTTCTTCAGCCTTTAATATTCATAATTCCTCTGACTCAACAGAAGCTCATGTATCAACTGTCTGTCAGGTATTACAGCATGGAAATCCACCAGAATTTGCTGCTTTTATCTGTGGAAGATTTGGTCTTATAGAGCTACTCCAATGCTTTTAAAAGTAGAATTTCAGGTGGGCATAGTGGTGCATGCTTTTAGTCCCAGCACTAGGGAGGGAGATGCAGGCAGATCTCTGTGGGACTGAGGTCAGCCCAGTCTACATAGTGAGTTCCAGGCTAACCGAACATAGAGGGAGACTGTTCTCAGCAGCAACAGCAGCAACAACAATAAAAAGTAGAGCTTTCATAGAGTTTACTTTAAATGCATGCCCCACTGGAAACCAGAGGTGACATTTTGACAGTGCAGAACATCAAAATCGTACAATATGTATTAGCATGCCATGTTATTTAAGTAAGCAAACAGCATAAATTGGTCAAACAAATCCAGTGGCATTTGGCATATTAGTGAGTTTTTTAAATACTTGCCATGAGGTAACAGAAGTTTTATTTGTTTCCATTTTAAGACTTACACATTTTCCAAATAATTTACCAAATATATGCCTTAGAAAACAAAAATGTATTATTGTGTAAATAGTATGTATATTATAATCTTTGATACATAATAATATACAAAGAAAAAATATTGTTTTATGTTAGACTTTGTTCTTTTTAACCACAATCCAACTAAATCTATTTACTATAGAGTTTATTCAAAAAATATCAATCATAGTTATATGAATAATGACCACTGGCTTTTATGTCGCTAAAATTACAGGACCTCAAATTGAATTGAGAGCCTCTAGTCAATACTCTAGATAAGTCCATCAACTATTTACAGTTAATTTATACTCCTAATATTTACATAATCTTACCAGGTGACCCATAAATAATGCAATAAATATCAACCTGCAGCTTTTGACAGGGAATAGATAAGTGTAGCCTATGAAGTCTAAATAATGAAAATGGATTGTAATCCACAATCTGACACGGTGAAGATTCAATAAGAGCTCAAATATTGACTAACTCTTTGAATTGTTCATTAACAACTAATTGAGGACCTTTTCAGACCAATACGCTTAACTGTTTTTTAAAAAACAAAATAAAATAGTGATTAAATTTGATAAAGCAATGACTCCTTGATCATGAAGCAAGGCAATTAAAAAGTGAAGAGGTTAATTTGAGTACATGATCAATAAGTATAATAGAAGCAAATAAACACGAAAAAGTGAAAGATGGTGAATATATATTTTATTATTATCTTTAGTCTTATGTTTGAAAAAAAACTCTATGAAACAACAGTAGAGTGAGTGTTAACTGAGTAATTTATTTTACTACATAGATAAATTGGTAAGATTTGCAGATCAAGGTTTGACTCTTTATCAAATCTTGAAAAAAGGCCTTCTGAGATTTTAAAAAATGGGTTCAATCATGTTATCAGTCTTAAAAAACTGTTTACTGATTGATTTTTATATGTATGAATGTTTTGCCTGCATGTATGGAAATATACTTGTGCATGCAATTCCCATGGAGAGGAGAAGAGGGCGTCAGATCCCGTGAAATTGGAATTAACCATGCTTGTTAGCTGCCATGAGGGTGCTGGGAGATGAACCCGGGTCCTCTGTGAGAGCAGGGTACCTATAATCTTTTTATGTACTTACATCTTGCACATTCATTTTGTTATAAAGTTCTGTGAAGAAGCTGGTATGAAATCCAATTCTATATTTTCTCACTATACATTCAATATAGATGGAAATCATGTGTTTTTGCTTCCCTCTTCGACCTTCTTTCATGATTACTTTCGCATGGGATAGAACAGGATCTTTCATGATTACTTTCGCATGGGATAGAACAGGTGGAGTCTTCTCAAATTAAATTTTATAAGGTTATACCACAGCAGAAAATAGGGAGCTTATCAAGATTTGCAAAACAGAACCAAAGGTCATGAAGAAACTCAGGACTAGTTATCAGTGAAGGAGAAGACGAATCACATAACCAAATTTACAGTGCCCTTGGGAGGTTTTAGAGATGTTGATGATGACAGGTCAGAGAAAGCTTTCATGTAAGCAAACTGACTTTCTTAGAAAGGATTACGTGGAGCTTGATTACATAACCTCACATTTCTATTCAGCAGGGAAGATAGAATTTAGCTCTCTCCCACACTGAAAATTCAACATATATTTTCCTTCTTATGTTACTTTTTTACTCTACAAATTAAATATTTGAAGAACTGGAAAAATGGACTAAAATAAATTTCTAGCAACAGGCAGTGGTCTGCTTAGGAGGTATATGTAAACCATTGTACATATTTTATCTATATTTATATCCATGTCATATATTTAGACAATTCGATTACCTTGAATGTTAGAACAAGACAGATACAAACACTCTGACAGTAACAGAGTGCCCACAGTGATCTCCTGCACAAAGTCTAACTTCGATACTTTTCCCTCTGGCTGGAATATTTGCTCATTTTCTTCTTGCTTTTTTCTCTTCCAAGTAAATTCCAATTTATCCAAGAACTAGTTTAAGATCATTTCCCACAATAAACTCATCTTATTACTTCTCAACCCCCTTAATTGCTGGCTTAGTACACATGCTTACAACATCTTTGATGAAAGAATAATTGCATAATTACTCATAACCATGAAGAACGAAAGAAGAGAAAGATATAGAGACATACCTTATTTATTTGATAATATATCACTTACTATAAAATGTCTGAGATACAGAGATAGTGCCCTGGAGACTATTTTAAAATTACAGTTTCATAAACTTCACAAAATTGCCAAAAACTTTCTTATATATGTAGAACAGATAAATAGAAATGATAATACACGACTTTTGAATTAGTGCTTTGCTTCTTGCAAGATACTCCATACTTTTTCATGAAATAAATACAACATTTTTATGACTGACTAATATCTCACATCACATTGACACTGCGTGAGCACTAGATGGCACAGACATGAGAGAGCAGAGGGGGGAATGAATTTCATCAGAAAGAATTCATGAGGTAGTGAATGGGATTAAGTCAAAGAAATGTTGAAATGCTGGAAAATAAGGAAAAATTCTAAATTTGAAATAACTGTTAACTGGAAAAAAGTACAGCAGAAAGGTTAAGAAGAGGACGTTCATGAGAAGAGGAGACCGATTTAGAGACCAGGGAGTGTGGGAAGGGGTGGATGAGGATGCCTTGGGGCAGCTGTTTGAGAGCGATTCAGAAGAGACCCGAAATGGCTCTTGGTTTTGTGCATTTATTTACGTTCCAAAGTTTTGAAACGGACTACAACAAAAATTTAGATATTTTGAGCTTTTTTTCCTGTTTCATTATTTTTTATTCTTCTGATTGAAAAGAAAGTTTAACAATCAATAACAAATAAATCATCAAATATTTTTACATTTAGCATTCTTTTGGTGAAATTCTAAGGTAAACTAGAGCCGCAGATTAGCACAACATTTATTCATGTTTCATATGACATTGCACATCATACAATCTGGGTAGTCCTGACAGGAGAAACTCTGAAGTCAGATAGTTAGATGCAAGTCATAGATCCACTGCTTGTCATCTGTCACCTGAGGCAAGCTGCTTAACACTGTACTAAAGTAGAGGCAAATTAGTCGATGACGATAAAAAGTACCAGAGCAAACCCAGGTGGAATAGGTCTCACACAGTATAGATATGCATTAATGTGAAGGTTATTATGAACATAGGCATATGATGTAGTAGAATGTTTATGAGGTCAACACTATGTCATTTGTCCATTTTAAAGGTATACTGAGTACCATCTCTATCTTCACCCTGTGTCAACTCCTGAGGATAAAACAAAAAGCATTTATGAACTAAAACGTCTAATGATCTCAGTAAAAAACCATAGAGTTTAGTCAGGAAGGCCGTTCTAAAAAGGACTTTCTGTAAAGAAGTTGTAGGAATAGAGGCCTGCCTGGTACAAGGTTAGGGCTGAGAGACCATACAGAATGTTCCAGGGACCAACTGAGTCTAATCATTTGTAATCTCAAATAACATTCTGTAAGAGGAGGTTTCAGTTAAAGAAGGGAATTCATTGCATTGTCCCTGAGATGTTCATGGATGCAAATAGTATACTTAGGTAGAAGATTTGGCATAATATAAGAGGAAGTGAAGAGCTTCTACTGGGTTAGCTCAAACTAATGGCTTCTCCGGTCTTACACATAAATAGACCTACACCAGTCAAATCCTTCCATTATATCTGAAGCAGTAATTTCTGGGTAGTGATCACTGAATGCTATGACTTATTTCTGGCAAGATTTTGCAGTAATCATATGCTTGTATAGCATAGAAGCCAGTAACGAATAAGTTTTTGAAGTCTGTCGGCATTCTCACTTCTTTCCAGTGTGAATATGAAGGATTTTGGTAGCCTCCTTTACAGTACATGATAGTTGTGAGAAAGGTGTAGTCACATAGAAATGATGAATAATTAAAGCTTAATATTGTATTTAAGAGAGACGAGATGGACTATGAAAGATCTTGATTGAATAATATTGTGTTATCAATAAAATGAAGGCTGTTTTTCAATGCCTGAGGCAAGATATTTTAAATTAAATTTTAGAGGCTAAACATTAAGAGGACAGGCTTAGAGTTCAAACTTAAGAACCAAAAAGTAAAAGAAATGTTCTTCTATTAACATGTAGTATTATGTGGTATACTAACTAAGTTGGGTGTTTCTCACTAATTACTTGATTTTGATTTGATTTCTTAATTTTTTTTAATTTTTAGAAAATTATTTTTTATATTATGTGGATGAGTATTTGGCCAGCATGCTTGTGAGTGCAGCCATGCTGTGCAATGCTTATGGAGGCCAGAAGAGGGCGTTTGATCCAGTGGAGCTAGAGTTAGCTGCCTTGTGGGTGCTGAACTCAGGTCCCCTGCAGGTATAACTAGAGATTTTAGCCACTGAGCTATCTTTCCAGTCTCCATTTAGAATTAATTTAGTTCTCTGAAAAATATTTTAATTGTGTCCTTTCAAATCTAGCAAAAATTCATATATATTTAGTTCTGCACCACATTCCTTTATTCATTTCTCTTTTAGGTTTATTTCCTGCTGTCCTGAATCTTGCTTCTAATGCACTCATTACGACCAACGCAACATGTGGGGAGAAAGGACCTGAAATGTACTGCAAACTGGTGGAGCATGTCCCTGGGCAGCCTGTGAGGAATCCTCAGTGTCGAATCTGCAATCAAAACAGCAGCCATCCATACCGTATGTATTTTATATGTATTTATATAACACTGGATAGAATCTGTGACTGAAAGATTTTGAGGCTAGGTTGCATTAACTTCAAAAGGTTTGTGATCCTAAGAATTCTTGAACTTTCTTTTACTATGAACTTCTTTATTGTCCCACTTTGTCATTGTGTAAACATTTTAGTACCAGTCTCTGGTACATATACCAGGTTCAGTGATATAGGAGATTAACTCGTTGAAGTCTTGTGGCAGTCTGTAGACTGGCTCCAGAATGCCATCAAGGGATGTGCTTATTTGCTAGCTTTGGTTGTTTATTGATTCCTTATTTCTCAGGTACTGTAATTGAGATCTAGTGGAAATCAAGTATGGTCCTTGCCTTTAAATAATGAGCCAGGGGGTTCATGAAGCTGGCTACCACTATGAAATACTGGTCCTAAGTGAGAGAGGAATGTACAAACTCAGTCCTGCTGTAAGAGAAAGCCGACCTGATGAAGTCATAATGAAGCTGGTGACCTAAACTGTGACAGAGAGAGAGAGAGAGAGAGAGAGAGAGAGAGGAGAGAGATCAGAATTAGACAGAAATGCTACCTATTGACCTATTGCGAGGATTTACAAATAGTCAAGAAGATCAGAACCTGGAGCTGTCAGGAGGTAGAGTGCAGTGAATGAATGGCGTGCAGAAACTTGAAATAGGACATCAAGAGTCTGATGGCTTATGAGAGGAGGGGCTAAGGAGAGGCACATGCAGAACCCCCTTGTTGGCCTCTATGAACCATGTAATTATTCAACAGAATTTGAGAATGTACTGTGATAATTACATGATACTGGAGTACAATGTTGTCATGTAAGTCTAAGTCTTTGACTTAGAGGAATTAGTGAGGAAATCAGGTAAAGAGAAAAGTAAATTAAGCAATAAGAGAACATTCCAAGACCTAAGAACTCTGGGGAAAAAAAGTAAGTCACAGACGGGGAAAGTGCAAGATAGTAAGATTAAGTACATTAGCAAAAGAGAGAGTGCATGTACCTAGAAAATATAAAGTGATATGTTGAGAGAACTGCGAAGAATCTTGTTTAATATGTAAAGAATTTGTGTAATAAAGGAAAAAATGATTCAACATAATTTCAGATAATGGAATTTGACCAAGATATTTTAGAAAACCATTGTGTCTGCATTTGTAATGATTATCTACAGACACTCAAGCTAAGGGCAAAAGCTAGGACTTGGAAGAAGTAGTAGTAGTAGAAGTCATGTTTCTTAAGAACCCAGATGGGCTTCCAGATGTTGCAGTGTATGCATACTTATAATTCAAAATCACAGGAGGCAGAAGCAAGACTCACAAGTTCCAAGCCAGTGTGGCTGTACAGCAAGCTCGAGACCAGCCAGGGACAATGAGCCACACACAGCACCCTTTGTCAAAAGCTCAAAACCAACCAGAATAAACAACAAAAAACTGATGGATCATTTGGCAAAAGTATAAAAATTAAATTATATCACAGTCTTATGTGGAATATTAGGAATGGAGTGCCTATGCCAGAGGCCTGGAGAAACTTTAACCAAAAAGAGAAATCACTGCAGAGAATATAGGCAGGTGATGAAGATGAACATTTTTCAACCAAGGAAATCATAATGTGACATCAAGTGGAGAGTAAGGAATGTTTAAGAAGAAAGAATAGCCAACATTGTATACAAACTGTATTAGGTAACTTTTCTGTTAATGTGATAAAACACTGTGACCTAGGGAATTTATAGGAAGAGGAGTTTATTTGAGCTTAGGGTTCTGGGTTCCGGAGGGATTAGAGTCCGTCGTGGCGGGGAGGCAGGGTGAGGTGGCTGGAGCAGGTACAAAAAGCTAAGTGCCCACATCTTCAAGCAGCGCAGGAAACTGAGAGTGACTGGAAATCTGCAAGGCTTAAAAGCTTTTTAAGGCCGCCCCCAGTGATGTGCTTCCTCCAGCCCGGCCACACCTTCTAAGACCTCCCAAAACAGCGCCACCAACTGGGGACAAAAATGTCCAAATACTTGGAGCCTATGGGGTCATTCTCGCTAAAACCACCACACACACCTCTCAGTTGACCCCTACCACCATATCCAGACTTCCAGGCAAACACATTCTTAACAAAATCCTTAAGGGAGCAGTCCCCAACCCAGTAGCCAATCCTTTCCATTGGAATTCATTGCCTTCCCAAAGAATGCACAACTTATCAAGAGTAAGTTCCTTTCCTTTCTGGCTTTTGCTTCAGTGTTCTTGGTGTGTATATTTCCACTCTGCTGCCTCTGCACCAGATGTTTGGTATTTTTCTTTGTTTTATATATATATATATACATACATATATATGTATATATATATAATAAAACTATTTTGAATAGTTTTAGAGATGGAATTAAACTAAGATATTTTAGAAAACTATTATGACTGCATCTATATTAGTTATTTAGAGACATTTAAGCTAGGGGCAAAAGCCAGTGCTTGGAAGAATTGTTAGGAGAACTGTGGAGGCGCACATGGTAGAAACGTGTAGCAATGTGCTTACGATAAGGTAAGCACCGGGAGAATTAGAAAGATAAAATATGTCAACACCAGCGTGCTTATACCTGTGTTCATAGGTGTTAAATCTTAAGAAGCGTTGTATATTGCTTTTAAAATATGGTAAGTATAAAAATGTATTCATATATGTAAAATGTGTTTAAACACAGAGATAAAGAAGTGGAGACTATCAGAGGAACAGCATGAATAATGCAAACACTGGGACGAAAGATAATCGAGTGAAGCTGTCTTGTGAAGTGGGTGATCGGTCCTCGCCCAGCCAAGCTGGCACCTGTTCTGTCACCTGTCCTCTTCAGGGCTCTGTGTTCACCCTCTCTCATATCTCAGAAGATGATACTTTTGGCATTCAGCCGAAAGATTTCACATTAATGCCAGACATGATTCTTTCAGGGAAGCAAGATGCACGCGAAGTGAGCTATGTACATCCCCATTTTTACTCACTTGTAGTCTTTTAAACATGCCACAGCTTGGATTTATTTCATGTGACTTTTAAGTGTGAGCGGCTTCATTACATTCCGAAATCAGTTTTGATATTGGAAACTCAGAAAGAATAAACCCTGACTAGACTAAAAATTTGGCAATAAATTAAGTGAATGTGTCTGAGTAAAAGTTGTGGTAACAGATGATAAATTTCCACAAATTCAGTGACCTTCTAGAGTAAATCTGGAAGGTCTGCATTTAATTACCATACAAAGAAAATGAAATTTGAACTTCCTGGCTCTAGTTATTTGTGCCTCCCAATTAAATACCATCAGTTGGAGAGGTGTTTACCTCATCACTCCCTAGCCAGTTTTCAGATGTGGTTAGCCCTTGGCTTGACTTGTAGAGTTTATCATTTTTGATGATATGTTTCTCTCTTCTTTTAAATAAGGGAACTCTGCCAACAGTTAATAAGTATTTGCAAATTAATTATGATTAAATATTAAAATGGGAAAGATGGTTAATTGTTGATTCATCTTCCTGTCTTTATCATGGCTAATTCTCACATCAATTTGACCCGAGGGGGTAGATATCAAAACTTCCAATTAGTTTCTCTGAACAGTTACATAGGAACCATGAATTCTGTTGGAAAGTGTGTTTGCATGCGTGTTTTGCTGCCACATATGAAACAATGAAAGATGTTTTAGGAAAATGTTGCAGGAATGTTTTCTATGACATGTATTTTCTGTTCAAACAATGCCAACAGCATCCCATGTGTTCCTAACATGATAGTTTCCACATCCACTCATATCATGAGGGGCGTTTGTCGATATTTAGTGATGCTTCCTCTATTTGCTGTTGTAATAGAGTGACACTTTCCCTGGCTTTGACTGATTTCAACTAGCACTAATCATTAAACATATTATGCAGTTTTCTTTCATTAATGAGCCATCACAGTCAACTGTTAATGTGATAAAGACTTGGTACAAAGTAAAGTCCATGGAGCAGTTTAGTTGAATTAAAATTTTACCAGTATCAATGTAATACTATCATTCTATCCTATACAATCATATCAACATAAATATGAATATCCATATTTAAAATATGAATGTCGTATCATTAATAAGTGAGTTTGTGTTTCATTTAGAGATTATAGCAGACTTCCTACATAAAATTAATATCAAATTTCTTCAAATCTGAAAATGGAAAATTAATAAACATTTATATGCATATATGTATGTGTGTGTATGTGTGTTTGGGTGTGTGAATGCACATGTGTATATTGTGTATATTCTGTGTACATGTGTAGGAGTAGAAGGTAATCCTAGGTGTTGTTTCTCAGGTGATTTCCATCTTTATTTTAGAGAGAGGGTCACTCCTGTGCCTGTAGATCACCAAACAGATGAGGTGGGCTGATCAGTGAGCCTCAGGGATCCTCGTCTTCTGCTTTACTAGCTCTGGGATCACAGGCATATATCACTATGCTGGGTTCTTTTTTTAAACATAGATGCTGGATTCAGTCAGGACCTCACAGGCTCAAGGCAAGCACTTTACTGACTCATCTGTAATTTTTTTTCTTGTAAACACAGTTTTTACTTTACCATCAGACTCAGTGCATGAAGGACATATTTTGGTTGATTTTTTTTTCATCAAATGCAAAATGTCTGTAAGATTCAGAACGATGCACAATTTTAAAAGGCTTATAATTTTTTTATGTATGGCACAAAATGGTCAGCATATTGATAGTGGTAACATCCTGTGAATAAAGAGGTCCCACCCAAATGTTTCATTAATGGGTGTCAAATAAAATAAATAAGAACAATATTCCATATTTTCTATAAAAATAAAAAGAACACATTTTAATGAATTTAATGAATTATGATTTTTAAAAACATTAAATTATGAAATAGAGGTGATGGTATATTAGATGGTGGTAATGCTGAGTTAAGATTACTATTACTTACAAAATTCTGAGGCTAGAATTATTATATTCACTCTACAAATCTCTCATATGCATTTGTTTTCCTAACCTTATATTTTCTCTGAAAGTTGAGGATCTGGAAACTGCTGCTGTGAGTGGAGATCTGCCATCCCTATCTCAGGGATGAAAATGAGTTTAAGTGATTTGTCCACAGTCAGTTAAGTGCTAAATGGTGAAGCCAAGAAATAGCTGTTTTGTTCTTTCATCAGCATATCATTAGAACGTATGTCTGGGTTCCTGTATTATGTTGTCAAATTAAGAGGGCAGGTCCTCATAATCATGAGGTTTCTATATTCTTTGAGATATTCCTTCAGCTCAAAAATATAGATTTTTGTCCAATCTACAAGGTTGTTTATAGACTATTTGTATTAGTCAGGATTCTCTAGGGAATAGAACCAATAGAATGAATATATATTTACAAGAGGATTAACTAGGTTGACATATGTGCTCTGGTCGGGCTAGTCCAACAACAGCTATCCTCACCTTGGAGAGAGTTCAGTAGCTACTTACTCCATAAGGATGGATATCTCAATAGTCCCACTCTGATGTTGAAGGCCTGGAAAATCAATTCCTGGAGGACTTCTAGTCTTCAGTGCATGCTGAAAGCCTGAAAAGGCTGGGTTTTGATATCAGAGAAAGGAATGTAGCATAGGCAGTCATAACAACAGTCATGGCAGCTATAGGGTAGATGAACTTGCTAGTGACATGAGAAGACAACAAGGAAAAATGCAAAAAGCTCTCTCTCTTTCTCAGATCTCCTTTTATATGTCTTGCCACTGGTGGGTATACCAACGTTTAGGGTAAATCTTCCTACATCAAATAAACTGATCAAAAGAATCCCTCGGGGGTGTGCCCAACAGAATTAACTTCAGATTCAGTCAAATGGAGAACCAAGATTAACATCACACCATTCATTTGAAGTTTGCACACAGGGTGGGTTTTGTACAAGTTCTTATCTGGCACTGAAAAGCATGAATGTCCACTCAAATCAGATTGTACAGGAGCGTAGGAGAGTAGTAGGGAGACTCACCTACATTTTGTTCACATTATGTGAGCAAACATGCTGATTTCCAGGAGAGGCATGGGGGACTTAAACACTCATAGTCAGCCCTGGGAATTGAAGTAGGAATATCAGTAGCCTCCAATGCCACCATGTTCATCTTGTGTAGTCTTTGCGGAGTTAGATGAGGAAAAAAACCAAGAGCTTGCGTTATTTGAAAAATGGGAAGAAAGGGTTTCCAACACCAAAATATAAGAGGACTCAGTAGTAAGGGTAAGTCTGCTACTGTGAGGTCTTTGAGCTGAGTTTGAGAGATGAGAATCTCCAAGCTCTGCAGCTTAGAAAAAAGAATAGAGCTGTAGTGAAGGACTGTTTTGCTGGGGGAGTTGTCAACACATCATTTTCTGTCTCCAGTTTTCCCTTTGATGCCCATAATAGATTTTCTTCTGTCTGGAATAGGGGTGAAAAGAGACCTGTGTTTGGTTGGTAATTTGGAGTTCTCTGCACCAGTCTCCTTGCTAACCATTGTTGTTCAGACTACTCCACTGGAGTTAGTAGTGATGGGGGCCAAGCAAATTCTGTATGGGAAGTTAGGAATCTCTTGCTACAGTTTAAAATCATGATAAAATGATAACAAGTTAAAGGAAGATTTGTTACAAAAAGTCTCATAGGAAGAATGTGTCATCATTTTATATTAAAATCACATATGCACTGAATTACCCAAGTCATAGTAATGAAGAATATGTCTGAGCAATCAATATTCAAGCATTCTTCACACAGTAGGGTTTTTGTTTTGTTAAATGATCAGTACACCAATTGGATTTGCTACTGTTTCTTTACACTTAATTTTTGGAGTAACCTTTAAAGGTGTCCATTTTAGCTAATGGTCCGTTTTAAGAACATTCTTCTTCTGCAGTCGAGGCATGTCACCGTTCTCCCCCACATTGTCCAGTACTATGAAACTGCAGAGATGCTACTGAAGACAGGAATTGCTCTCTTTTTAATGCTTATTTTCCATAGGAGGTTTGCTCTACCTCTCTACTTTTGTTTTACCTTTGCCCTTTAAACAGCTATGAACTCACGATATGACTTTTTTCCTCCTTTCTATGCTGCTGCTGACTCAATAGAGAGACACCCAATTACAAACGCTATTGACGGCAAGAACACTTGGTGGCAGAGTCCCAGTATCAAGAATGGCATCGAATATCATTATGTGACAATTACATTGGATTTACAGCAGGTAGAGTACCTGTTTTTTTTTTTTTTTTTACCATTTTCCAATTTTGAAATTGCACCTCACATTTGCTGTTTGTTTAATTAGTAGGTTTTTTGGATGAAGAGATACAGTTTCTTTTCACTATTGGTTCCTTGATATGAACAAAAATGGTCCTATTCATTTCTATGGCCATTTATCAATGTGTGGCACTTATTTCTAAAGGACAATTGAAGTGGAACCATGTGCTGGTTTAGAAATGAATTAAGAGCTAAGCCTGCGTTAACTAGTTTGGAGTAATGAGGAAAATATGGGTCAATAAAATTTTACATATGAAGAAAATGCAGCAGTACCATTTTAAACTTTTAAAATAATATTTTACTATCATTCTGATCATGGCGTATGCACTTAAAAGGCTCTCGGATAACCAAGCTCTTGAGAAAATTGTCTGTTATTACTGAGAGTTGAGCAAGCTGTGACAGTTGATTCTCAAATTAAACTTTGGCCACTAAACGAGGTAATAAGCCTTATAGCTATTTGAAATTTATGTTGGAAATCATTGAAATTTGTGTTGCATAAGCCTTGGTGCCATATATTCTTAATTTTCTTCTTTCTATTCACAATATTCAAGGCAGGCTGAGGCTATTAATTCAGAATTGTCGTCACACTCAAATTATTTAGTCTCACAAATGGATTTATGATGGATTTTGAAAAGATGTTTCCATATTTTGCCTCAAATACAAAAGATAATTTAATTGACTGGAGGTTGAAACAAGAAATATTAAACAGATAGGTTCTTATTTAGCCTGTTTTTCTTTCACTCTTACATTGTCATAGAAAAATCATTCAACTGTTCCTTTCTGCACCGTGTGAACAAAGGATACTAAGAGAATGTTGGGCTGCTACAAAGGGTGGTGAAGAGGGTTAATGAAACAAGCTGCACAGTGCTTTTCATAGAGTGCTGTGAGGAGGCACTAACCCACTGAACACATTCCTGAGCTACAAATGGCTGCTTTAGGAGCTGGCAAGTCTCGAGGCAGACTCTCCATCATCTCATGTGAGGCTTCTCAGCACCTGCTGCTGGGTGGCAGCAGGGACCCAGTGCTGAATCTGAATTACCAACTGACCTTGATTCTTTTCTATCTATTTCAATGAACATCAGAACAGGTTAACTCCCAAGTTAGGAAGAGTTCCCAAGAAATCTCAGAGCAGTGTCTGGGATGGGTAGGCGAACTACCATCTGATAGAAGAACCATGCTTTAGGTCAGTTAATCTGTGAACAAATTCCTAGAGCATCCTAGCCTCAGAATGACCTTTCTCTGCTTCTGGGTAAAGAAAGCTTGCTCCTTTATTGATCCCAGTAGCTCTCCCCTTCCAAGTGATTATTGAAAGTCAGCCTTCCCAATCAAGAGTCTGCAGTCCATTGACCCAAGTCATAGCCTGGGATTGGGAATCAATAAATACTGAAGGTTTATTGCTCTCACTCACTCTCCATTTATTCCTTTAGATGGTACATGGAGCAAGAGAGTCAATTATTAATATCGTTTGCACAAGTCATTTAAACTATTCTTTGAGCTCGACAATAATATCATTTATCTATTTTCAATGGAGAAGCATTTTTCCTCTTAATTTTCATATGTATTTTACAATTGCAAGTTTGAACTAAATCCTTTATATTTAATCTATCTATTAAGTTATCAAGCTAGAATTCCCCTAAAAGCCACTTTATTTTCAGTGAAGGTAGTTATATGTTGCTAAATTAGTCTTGAATTTTCAACTCATTGAGTCCCATATAGTATTTTCAGAACTAGGTGGATTTGTCTGTTTTCACTTCCTCACAAGTAGTATAATTATGCAGAAGATGGGTTAATAATCTGAGCTGCTGTCTTCTATACTT
Source organism: Eospalax fontanierii (assembly GCA_035773235.1). NCBI lineage: Eukaryota > Metazoa > Chordata > Mammalia > Rodentia > Spalacidae > Eospalax > Eospalax fontanierii. The sequence goes on along the minus strand of CM069545.1, from coordinate 32,821,737 downwards.
CTATCATCAAAACAAGTGGAAAAATTCTGTTCATTATAAAGGTTGACCCAGCTCCAAAGTCTGAATTCACTAAGTGGAATTATTATAGGGGCTATATGCCCAAATGGTTTTATAGGATGATGCTCACCCATTTCCATATTTTTTACCTTCTACTTCTTGAAAATTAGCTGACTAACTGTGTTTCAGAAAAGATAGGCACATATAATTTAGAACATAGAGTAAGTAGTTATTTCTATTTGACTCAAGGTTTTAATTTAGCCAATTATTTAATGATGTAAAAAGTGAAATATGTTTTGTAATCAAGTTTTTTTGTTTTTCTTTAAAATGTCCTATCTTAAATTCTGTGAGTATGCATGTATGTGTATGTGTTTGTGCATTTGAGAGCAGGTGCCCACAGAGACCAGAAGAGGGAGTCAGACATTCTGAAGCTGGAGTTGCAAACAATTGTGAGCTGCCCAGTGTCAGTGCTGGAACCACACTTGGGTTCTCTGCCAGAGAATTAGGTTATCTTTGCTACTCTCCAGCCCCATTTAATTGGGTTTTAAAAAAGAATTCATCAGATAAGAAGGGGTTTCCTACTACTCATTTGTCCTCATAATGTGGAATACAAACTGTGGGAAGTATTTATGGGACTGATTCAGCTACAGAACAAAGCTGTAGGAAAGCATCTTTCAATGCAGTGGCAACCAAGAAAATGTGGATGTCTTTTATTATGCCAGTTCATACTCAAATAATACCATAAGGCAGTTAGTATTATTATTTGCATTTACTAGTTTTTGGAGGGGTTAAACTTTGGGACATTAAGTCATTTACTCTAATCGTTAATTTTATATCTTCTTGGGAAAACATCACTATTGAGTAACTATGGCTTTGTGTGGAGAACTTTGATCTTTGATTACACTAAGAGCTTCTATTTAATAGTTGAAGAGTGCTGAAACTTAGAAAGGTGACTTGCCCTTCTTTAAAAAGCTTATTCCACACAGTGCTGGGTTTGAACCTCATAGATTCAATGCAGAATTATATTTCTACTCATATTCCTGACAGAATTGTGAAGGACTAAGCCCGGGGAATGCATGAGAAATTTTGTGATATATTCCCAAATAGAGCACAAGTCCAAGGAATAACTACATATTTTTTGTTTGGCTTTTATGTGGAGACTATTACTATTATTTATGTTGTCGTAAGACAGGTGGTATGCATCTCATTTTCTAATATACACTGTTAATCCTTTAACATGATATAACTTTTCTTTGCACACACATCATGGAGGATTATCAGGTTATTCAGCATCAGATGAAGTATTGTGAAGTCAGAGTAAAAGACAGTGGTGCTGTAAGGAATAGACAAATATCACTGAAGGTTTACTTGTCATTGTCTCAGCAAGAGGCTTGACCATTTATTGCTTCTTTGAATTCTGAGGTATGTGAATCTTGGGAATTACTAGTGATTTTGTCAATGTATTTTTGACACCTCTGTGAAATACTTTTAATAAATTGCTATTTTAAATATGAGCTATTTCAAATATGGATAGACTTGACTAACTTATTACCAATTGTACTGAGAAGTTCTTCAGTACTTTATCATTCAAGATAAGCACTAGAAAAACAAAACAATTTATTTAGAAAAAAGTAGCTCCTTATTTTATAAACAGATTGGTTTCAGACATTTATTGGTAAGGGATTGCTAATATTTCCCAGTTCTGTTTACTTGCAGCTGATCTTGAGCAAATTATTTAATCATGTTGTGCCTTACCATTGAGATTAGCAGAATAAATATTACAATATTGTGGCAAGAAATACAGAATAATGATTAGAGCAATATAACAACTAAACTCCATTTGGAAATTATGGCTATTATTAGGATGTAGAATCAATAGTCACTTGAACAGAAACTTAACTGTACAGTGATGTGTATGTAAAAGTCCAATATAACAACAAACAAAAATACATAGCAAGTTAGAAGATGAAAACAAGAACTCATAGATTAACAGGTTGTCCACACCTTCAGTATATCCAAAGACTGTCTGTGACCATGTATGATGTCTGATTTCATCTTGTTTTTCTTTGTAATTAGATTACAGAAATCAGAAAGTTGCTTGGTAGATGGTTAAAACAAAGAAAGACAGCTTTTAGTAGACATTTAAAAAATCTTTTTAGCAGTTGCTGTTAGCATGTGTGGAGGATCCCACTTTGGACAGCTGAAGAATACTGTGGAGTTAGTTATGCTCACGTTAAGACATTGCTGCAGCTTAATCAGTTATTCACTGAAGCTGCGTTTATCAAATCAGATTGTCTTACAGCTGTGGCGATTGTGTACCACTTGGGTTGACCTAAATATTTTATTCATTGACTTTATAGAGACACATTTAATGAGACAGGTTGAATTCTTCACTAGTAACACTGCATGAAGTACAATGAAATATTTTACATATTCAAGTTTTCCTATTCATCCTATCTTACTAAAAGTGATTAAACTGTGTCTTAAAAGAAGTTCATTATTTGGGATCTAGAGAGATGGCTCAATAGTTCAGAGTGTGTTCTGTTATTACAGGGAACAGAGTTGTGTTCCCAGCACCCATGCTTGGGTGACTCACAATTGCCTGTAACTCCAGCTGCAGGGGATCTCATGTCCTCTTCTAACCTTTGTAGGCACTTGCACATTTGGGCACATGCCACCTCACGTGTACATACATATACACAGTAGCAAAAAAAAGAATCTATTTTAAATGCTCATTACTTTTTCCATATTAAATTATTTTTTAATAATCTCTGACTACTAAAGAAAAAGTATTGGAAAATTTATAATATCCAAAAATTAAGCAAAATACTTTTGAACAACTAATAGATTGAAGAAATGTTTAAGAAAGCTAAAATATAAATTGTGAGGCAAACGTGTAGACAAAACATTTCCAAACTCAAGGAATGCAGCAAAACATAGTTCCAAGAGAGTTTTTTAAATATCTTATTATTATTTTTATTTTATGTGTGTGAGTGTATTGTCTACATATATTTAAGTGCACCTGTGTTGTGTAATGACTGCAGAGTCAGCAGATGGTGTTGGATTCCCTAGAATTGGAGTTAAGGATGGCTGTCAGCCACCATGTGGGAGCTGGGAACTGAACCTGGGTCCTCTACAAGAACAGGCAGTGTTCTTAACTGTTGAGCTATCTCTCCAGTCCCCTCCCCACAAGAGAGATCTTAACAACAATACATTGAAAATGAACAAAAAAAAATCTCAAAGAATCATCGAGTGTTATTCCTGAAGGAACAAATAAACAAGACACACTAAAGTCTGAGTTAACAGAAGTGAGGAAATAATAAAGATCACAGAAGAAATGATGACAGAAATGGTCAACAAAACTAGAAATTTAAAAAAATATAAACAAACTGGTGAAATTCATGTACATTGCTCAAAAAAAGAGAGAGAAAATGCAAATAAGATCAGAAAAAAATGATACTACATTTCAGTGGATTCCACACAAACAGAATGAATCCAAAATAATTATGAACAGCTTTATACTGATAAATTGAAAATGTAGGAGACAGGGATTGGAGTCCTAGACAAATATACATTCTCACAGCTGAATAATGAAGAAATAGAAAATCCAGATAATCTAGAAGAATAGGATATTGACTTACTAATAAAGTTTTCCATTAGGAGCAACAAGATGGTTCAATTGTTAAAGGTGCTTGCCATGAAGGCAGACAGTCTGATCTGACCCTTAGAACCCACATGATAGCAGAGACCAGGCTCCTGTAAGTTGTCTTCTGATCTCTATATTCTCTCTCTCTCTCTCTCTCTCTCTCTCTCTCTCTCTCTCTCTCTCTCTCTCTCTCTCTCTGTAAGTTTACTCTTTCTCAGTAACTAAATGTTTTTGAATATATGTCTTCCACCAAAGAGAAGCCCAGGATCTTATGAATTCACTCCTGAACTCTATCAAATATTTAAAGAAATGTCCTTCAATTTTTTTCCTAGAAATCGAAGAGGTTGGGATTTTTAAAAAATGACTTTTCTTTTTTAGTCAGAAAAGAATTATACTGATATCAAAGCAGAGCTCTTCTCCCCCCCCCAAAAAAATGCCAAGCTATCAAGCTTAATTCAACATCACATCAAAAGGAGCATTTACCACAATCAAATGGAATGGAATTTATCATTGGGATGCAACTATAATTTAATGTATTTAAATATATACATGTAATATTGTGCATTATCAGAGAAAAGGACAAAATCCTATGAATATTCAGCAATACAGAAAACACATTTGAAAAAAGTTAATGCTAAAATCCTCTCAGCAATTAGATATCAAAGACTTGAACCTTAATATAATAAAAGCCATATAAGATACTTTAAAACTGACATAGTCAGCAGTTAAAAACATTTTACCTAAGACCAGCAGCAGGACAGAGATGCTCACTGTTAACACTTCTGTTGAACATAGTGCTAGAATTCCTAGCCAGAGCATCTAGGCAAAGAAAAAATAAATAAAACACATCCAAATTGGAACCAAAGTATGTAAATCTTCTCTATTTAAGATGACATGATCTTATATATGGAAAAACCAAGGACTCCACCAAAAATGTTAAGGGTAGTAAAAAAAAAATTCAATAAAATTGCAGATTACAAAAGCAACATGCAAAAATGCATATACTTTCTATGTACTGTCAGTAAACTATCCAAAAATAAATTGTGAGACCAATACAGTAGACAATTGCATAAAAATGTAAAATAAAATGCTTCAAAAGATAATCGAGCAAAGAAGTGCAGGATTTCTATCCTAAAATTTACAAAACATGGAAGAGAGAAATTGAAGAAGACAAAAGTAAATAGAAGGGTGTTCTGCATGTACAGATTAGAGGAGTTATTGCTAAAATACCCATACCACCCCAAATAATGTACAGATTCAGTTTAATCTTGTTAAAATTACAATAATACCTTTTTTTGAAAAAAGCAGAGATAACAAGCACCTAAAGTTTCTAGGGATGCCTAAATAAATGCATAGAACAGATCATGAGTAAGCAAAGCCATCCAACGCCAATGGGAAGAAACCAGAAGGCTTTACGTATCTGACCTCAAAATGCTCTGCAAAACTGCAGCAATCAAACTGTGAGATACCAGGCAGAGAGCTCCAAAGGAAAATAACATTTGCCATTGATTGTCAACAAACAAAGGTGCCAAGAACGCACAACAGGATGAGAGTCTCTTCAAGGAAGGATGTGAGAACACAGTGAGAGCCACATGGGAAGAGTGAGAAACTACCGTCAAACATTCCAAATCCACTCAAAATGAATTAAAGACTGAAACTGTGAAATTACTTGAAGTACCTGTGGGAAGAAATTGCATGACCCTGGCTTCCCCTATTGAGCACGCATGCACACACGCACACACACACGCACACACACATACACACACACACACACACACACACACACGCACCATGGCTAATCTTTGCTGAATTTAATTTTTTTTTCTTGGCTCTAGCTGAATGGCTGCTGGGTTGGTAGAACACATCCAGATGCAGAGATCATAATCTACATGTTGAAAATGTCACCTTGTTTAATATAATACTGGGACCTATGGAGAATGCAAAGTGTACTTTCCCTCTATCAAAATAAAGGAAATAAGCAACTCCAGTGTCTTTCTATAGAATGTTGGCTTCCATTACCACCCACCTGTCTGCTTTCAACATACCAGTTAGAGCAATCTCATCACCACAAAACCAGATATAAACTCCACTAAAACCTCTATGGCTTTCCATCAACTGGGGTTGAAAACCCAGTGCCCCACAAGGTCCTATGGGACCTTTTTCTCAGCGCCTTTCATTCCTCTCTTTTCATGCACTAGCCTCCTCTCTGCAGATTGGCTGTCTCTTGAACACTGACATTTGACATCCTCTGCTTGAGAACCCTTGAATTTATTAGTTCTTTCCCCTGAAGCTTTTTCTCCCATTTTCCCTTCAGACTGGATCCTCTTCTCTTTTCTGAGCAAAGGTTTCACTAACAACTCTACTTAACATGGCAGCCACTTCTCTGATTTATTTTTCATCATAAACTATATCATCTATTAACCTACTGTGTTTATTTGACAATTTATATTGAATGCTGTTCATCTTTCCATCTTAAAAGGAAATTTCATGAAGGTAGAAGTTTTCAAATTTTAAAAATAACTCTTATATTATACACAAGACAAAACCAGCTCATATGCCAGTATGGATGACGGAAACTTCATGGATTTGAAACTCTGGATGAAGAGCTACAGAAATCAGTGGATGCTGAGGGAGAGAGAACCAGTTTTCTCCAGGGACGAGCTCCCTGAGAAGTTATCTAATCCCAAGTGGTCGTCTCTAAACACATGTATACGTGAGAATTACCAAATGGGTTCAGAACGTTGTGTGTGTTTGTGTGTGTTTGTGTGTGTGTGTGTGTGTGTGTGTGTGTATAGAAGTTGGGGGATCTGTGAATATTTGGAGGGGAGACTTGGAGGGAGGAATACAAATAATAATAACCATGTATGAAATTCTCAAAAATCAAAAATGATTTAAAATTCTAATTATGAAGTTTGGGAAACAACAATGAAAAGTTTCTGTCTAAGAAGGTGAAAATGCCAAGTCGCATGTAAACTATGATAAGTTAAATGAAATTCTGTGCACAAGAAGCAGCAGGAAATCTGAATAGTAGAAACAGGTTTGGATATAAAGGAAATGACAGATTTTCTCTTTTGAACATGACAGAAAAGACCAAATGGAGGATTACTAAAGTCATCTCAGATAACTCTGTAGGCACATAAGTGATATTTGGAAGATTACTTACTATACAATACAATGGCTAACGTGTCTTAAAATATTCCATATATTCATGTCCCAATTTTGTATATATATATATATATATATGAATGAGTACAGTAAAACATTTCTTGAAAAAAAAAGTAAGAAAATAAAATTATACACGTGAATGGGGTGCCACATGTTTCAGTTGTTATGTGTAAGGAAATAGAAAGGATATGAAAGGAAACCAGCCTACAGAGCCAGCAGATTTATTAGAGAATAAGTCTGAGAAGACAACCCACCTCGACATAGCCTGAGGCCAGAGGAGGTGGGAACATCTTCAAAGCACTGGATCTGGAGGAGAGCACACCCTCCCTTACAGACTCAGTTTATGTTTTCCCACTTTGGGGAAGAAGAAAGAGTTTGGGGCTGAGATTGTGTCATCTCAGGCAGGTGCAACGTCTGTCTCCCCATTATAAGGAGGGTTAGTCATGCAGGACTCCAGTCCAGGGAGCCCCTTGTGACTGGGATTGAGTCATAGCTGAGGAACCGGTCAGGGTTCTGAGGGTGTGAATTGTGAAATACAGTCTTCAGGGAAAGCTGCTACAGAATGGCGACCATGAGAGAAGCACTCAGGACCAAAGATTTCTCCTTCATTATGTTTTTTTTTAAAGGATTTATTTATTTTATGTGCGTGTGTGTATGCATGAGCAACAGTTATGTGCATTGCCTGCAGAGGACAGAAGAGGGCAAAGTTGGGAACTGGAGTTACAGGCAGTTATAAGTCACCATATGGGGTTGGGAACCCAACCCAGTTTCTCTGCAAGAGCAGTAATGCTCTTAACCCCTGAGCCATCTCCTCTGGTTCCTGGTGCTAGCTTTTAATCACCATATTCCAAGCACAGGGAGTAATGCTAGCACATAAGAAGCCCTCGATACGTTTTTCAAAGTGATTGAGTGAATGTATAATACTAAAACATCAATCCATTAAGTAGTTTTTTTCAATCTGGGAGTTAAAAGAGAGATTAAATAATCCCATTGCACTTCTTTGTGTAGCAAGGAAATGCAGAATCTGCAATTGTTGGCATCAAGTTCGCAGATTTATCAAGGAGCTTTGCATGTTTTTGTTCCTATGTGAAGATGTTATGAATAAAGACATGCAAACTTAGGTGCGGAGCTGTATTACTGCATATTAGCACTACTATTAACAATATGTCTTTGATTTTCCTTTGCCAATGTCACAGCTGCTTTTCCATAAGTTTTTGTGCAGCATAACTTTATTTTTAGTCTCTTTAATTCTCTCAAGAAGTATCATCTATGAGCATCATATATTTGGATTACTGAATAAATCTGACAAAACTTTGTCCTTAAACCAGATACTTATTTCATTTACACTGAATGTTACTATTGGTAATTGGGTTCGAATGACTGCATTCTCTTTTGCATTTTCTTTGGTTATCTTGTGCTGGTATTTTGCTCAGGACTTTCCTTCTTTTGGAATATTGATTTTTATTTTTCTCATCCTTTGCTTTTGCTCCGGTAAGTCTTTTATTACTTGTGTGACTTACCATAACTACTAGAGCTTGCAACCTTGCTCTGTCAGTACTGTTGGACATTTTTACTCTCTCTCAGCCTGGTCACTTGTGTCCACTAAATCTCAAGTGACTATTAAGGAGAGGGTAATTGTTGCCATCATACGTAGGCAATGTTCATTTAATTATGAACACATCTCAAATCCTTTTCTGCTGTTCTTTCTTCATTCTTCTGTTGATATGCTTCCATCTGAGATAATTTCCACTTCCTCTGTTACTTTTCTATTAGTTAGCTAGCTAGCTAGTTTGTGTGAGCATGTATGCATCTGTGTGTAAGTGTGTGTGAACAAGTATGTAGAGGCTGGATTGATGTCAAATATCTTTTGGGGTCACTGTCCTCCTTATTTCATAAGGCAGGATCTCTTACTGAGCCTGTGCTACACTAGCTAATCAATGAGCCTCCTGGATTCCCCCGTCTCTGCCTCCCTAGCTCTGTGGTTAGTGGTGTGTCAGCTTCTTTATATCTTCATGCAAGTATCTTACTGATTTCTTCACCTGGGAATACAGTGAAACCCTATCTCAAAACAAGCAACAAACAAACAAACAAACAAACAAAAGCTTCTAGGTTATCTGGATTAATAGTTTTCATGAGTTTTTGAAAATCTCCAGTGATTATTTGCTCAAATATCATTTCTGTCTACTCTTTCTTCTTCTTGGCACTCCAAAAGACATGGTAGATTGCTAATCACATACATTATGCACTCTACGTTATTTTCATTTTTCACTGAGATATCTTCAGTCTGTACCTTTTCTGCTGACATGTTTTTCATATAATAATTCTATTATCCTTATATATTCAATCTTTTGTTGAATACACTTATTGAATCATTTATTTCCTTAATTTTCTTTTTCTGTTCTTAAACTTCCATTTGATACTTCCAAAACATAAGTTCCAGATATCTTTTCCCTTGACCATCTAGAGCATAATTAGTTGTTCTTCTCTATATCCTGGTAACTGTCACATTGTGAAGTGCCTGGATGTCTATTTGTCTTTTCCCCATTTTTAGTTCATGACATGCATGGTAGGTTTGGATTAAATAATGTACTTTGTGTCTGAGACTTTATAAGAATTCTGGATAATGTTGTTTTCCTTTGGAAGGATTTAGTTTCATTTTTCTAAGAGCTTGAAGAGGGCCAACTTGCCTTCATCTAACGCTCCCTTGAGACCTTCCATGGACTGTTTAGGAATTCTGGTGGTACTTTTTGGTGGTACTTGTTCTGGAGCCAGCAGAGAAGTTTGCTGTCCAAAGCCTTTCCTTCTCGACTGACCAGAATCTCTAATGTTAGTTTTTTTTTTCTAGCTCTGTGAGAATTTCTAAAGGTCAGCTTCAGTATTCATTAGCTAAATTGTATATGCTGCTTATCTTCAGGCCCCTAAGCACATACAATTTGTTAGATCTTTGAAGGCAAAGGTGAAATGATGTCTGGGCCCCATCTCTCCATGAATCATCACCTGTCAAGTCCTAGCTGATGTTGTGGTCCTGAACTCCAGTGTGTAAGTTCTTGTGTGTGACTGCATACTTGAAGCAGAAATGTTCTTAGTGACTACTGTTCACCATTCCACAAATCATTGATGGAAAAAAAAAATGGTCCGGTGAATTGATTGTCTTTTGCTTCAGAATTGTACCATCACCATCTGCTCTAATACCATCCAGCAGATGCTTTTCTGTGTGTCTTATTCTTTTTTTTATGTTTGTTGACTTTGGGAAAAGCTGAAAAGCAAGCAGCAAAATATATGTATAAGCATATGCAATAGTTTTTAAAAACAAAAGACAGAATATGTGGTCTAATAAAATCCATGTCTGAGATTTAAGGAATATTCTGAATAACTGTCCTGCAGTATAATAATTTTTGGAGTATTTTGATGGATTTTGAAGAAAACAAGAACGATACTTAAAATTAATATTACTGCAGGAAATGTGGGATAAATGCATTTGCTTTCTAAGGTAGACTGAAACAGTGAGTGTTGTGCTTATGGAGAATTGTGACACCCTTTGTTGGCTCTGGCGTCTTCCCTGAACAGTGCTAAAGAAGACAGTGAAGCCAAGTGTTGCTGTCCATTCTATAGTCACAGCACCTAGAAGGCTGAGGCAGGGGACTGTGAATCCGAGGTTAGGTGGGGCTTGCATAGTGAGCTTAAAGAGAGCCTGGGATGCAAATTAACACTCTGTCTCAGTACAAAGAGAGAATTTAAAATTAGCAATAGTGCATGTGAAAAATATTTATTGAGAGACTAATAGTATTAGGCAGTGTTTTAAACATGAACAGGATAGGAATCAGTGCTTTCTATGACTTTACACTCTAATTTTGTCTAATAATATAGGGAATTGAGTAAACATTTCGAACAGTCAAAATTCTAAGAAGAAAACTAAATGAAGCAATATGATACTATAAATGGGGATAAAAGAGCATCTGTAGTTGCACATTCTATAGATACAGTTTTGAATAGTTCTTCTGGAGATGAAAATTTAGTTGCAAGAAAGAAACTAGGTAAATTTGTTTCCAGCTGGAACCGAGGAATGGATAATGTCTTATGTGTCTACTGTACAGCAATCAAAGACGAAGGTGATGAGAGGTGATGTCAGAGAGAGATCTCTATCTTCTTAGCTACTACAGGGGGTAGTCAGTCACAGTAAGGAGTTTATGTCTAACTTTGAGAATAAAGAGACATCTACAGATCAATCTCCAGCAAGAGTAACCCGCTTTCCATTATTGTGTTAACACATCATGAACTCAGTAACAAGTAGGAGACAGTTGCAATCGCCTGGCAAAGAGGTGATAGTGACTTCAGTTAAGGTTGACATGACTAGACTTAATGGTGAAGAATCTGAAGAGAGGAAGAAATGTTTCTTACTGTGGTAATGTATATTGACCAAGGAAGAGGTTGTAGATAGTGGGCAGTATTAAGGATTTTAGTTAGCTTGTTATATTTGAAATTCACATTAATCACCAATGTGTAATTAGTAACGAGACAATTGGGTTTATGGGTCTGAAATTCAGGGGAAAGAAAAGAGTGACACAAACTTAGACATCACTTGCAAAGGGACTGTATCACTTTCAGGTCAGCTAGACAGACATTGTAGAGTTAGTTCACAGGAGAACTAGAACATAGACATTCCAGATTTCCCATGGTAGATAAACTAGACTGACAAAGAAGGAATTGTAATGCAGCTGCTGAGAGAAGACGCTGCCAGATCCTGGAAACAACAAAGCATCACCTTAAGTAAACAAAAACTACGTCCTAGATTTCAATTAGTAGCATCTTTTTTTTTTCTAAATTAGAGAATCTTTAATAAAAGTCAAGCAGCTTCAAACTGAGATAGAATTTGGAAGCTTCTACCACAGTATCATCTACTAGCAACCAGTTTAATTATTCAAATCTAGACATGTTTACACTGTGATTTTTCAATTAAGATAATAGTCAAAGAAATTGTACAGAACAAAATAGAAGTGGTAACATCTTTGCTTATTAGCCAGGTTGCATCTAAATATTCAAAGTAATATATTACGTGTCAAACTATCTCACTTCTGTTTGCTTTGCAAATATTTAATGCAGCTTTTCTGCTAGGTGACTGCAGGAAGAGGGTTTTAGATTAATCTCAACTTAGTGGAAACAATGAACACAAACAAAGGAAATGTAGCATACATCCAAGAAATCAGTCCAGACACTGCTAAACAGACTCTTCTCAGCAGAAGCCATCATTATCATACTGATGAGCACTCAGGTCCATGGACTGGGAAATGACCCGGTCAGTGAAGTGCTTGAACTGAGTTCTATCCCCAGCACCGGAGGTCCCTTCCTGTAGTCCTCACACTGAGGAGAGAGAAACAGGAAGATCTCTGGAGCTTGGGGCTGAGTTCTAGGTTCAGGGAAATTCAGCCTCAAAAACTAAGTTGAAGAGAGACTGAGGAAGACACCTTATGTAGACCTCTTACCTCCATATGGATTCACACACACACACACACACACACACACACACACACACACACGAGTCAGGTTCAAGGTAGGGTCCAGGATGAATACTCCTCAAATCCAGGATAAATCATAAATTAAGCTGTCTGTCTTTATAATATTTACTTCTTCTAATGCTAAAACAGGTTGGAATGTGTGACTTTCTGAGGAATAATATTTAAATCAAATTTCAGTTTTCACCTGTGGTCATCCTCATTGGTACCTCTCAAACAATTTATTTCAAATGATAAGTCTTTGTGTTTATCAATGTGAAAGTTAGTATATTTACTTAATGATTATGGAAACACAGGGAAGGATGACAAAATGAAATACAGAATTAAAGAATGGAATAAGGGGATTGGAGAGATGGTTCATCGGTTAAGTGCACTGACCTCTCTTGCAGAGGGCCTGGGTTTGAATCCCAGCACCCACATGACAGCTAACAGGTGTCTGTAATTCCAGTTCCAGGAGATTTGATGCCCTCTTTTGGCCTCTACATTACACAACATGGGTGCACTTACATACATACAGGCAACATATTCATACACATAAAGTAAAAATGAAAAATAAAATATAAAAAATTCCAAAATGAGAAAGTGAGTATTGTTTCCCCAACAATTTTATGGTATATTTAATAAAATAAGGCTAATGGCAACAGATTTTAATTACTTAACAAAGTGATTTATGTTAATGGATTTTACTAGAGTTCATATAATCAGATTTGAGCTATTTTTTATTGAATAGATCACATCTTGACATTATTATTAATGTAAACCTGTCAGCCACATTAAATTTCAAGTGGCCATGTGTGGTGATTGGGATGACAATGTCCTCCTTAGGCTCCAAGTATTTGAAGATTTGGCCCCAAATGGAGGTGCTATTTGTGGAGGTTTATCTCTCCTCCCATGCCTCCCTTGCCATGAAGGACTCTTCTCCCTCTGGAACCATAAGCCCTAATAAAATTCTCTCTTCTATGAATTGCCTTGGTCATGGTGTTTTATCCCAGCAAAAGAAAGATAACTAATACAGAAGTTCGTACTAGAAAGTAGGTCTTTACTATGAAGAACTTGACCATGTTGTGTTCAGAAGAATGTGGAAGTCACTGTCATTTGGAATTGTAAAGAAGTTGAATGCTGTTGGCTGAGCTTAACAGGCTGTTCTAGTAGAAGCCTAGAAGAAAGTAGTGCCTGGAGCAATATAATTTCAGAGGGACCAGAGACATAACAACTGGAGTATTTTGGCAAATAATCTGGCTGCTGTCTGCCCATGGCCTAAGAAATTGCTTAAAATTAAAATACAAAGTAATAGATTAATTTTTGTGGCAGAGGAAATTTCAAGATAGACTAACATCAAATCTGTGGTGTTGTTATTGGTGGTGAATATTGTGCAGATCTATAATGAAAAAGAGCAAGGGGCAGAAAGAAATTCAAAATGAACAGTTTGGAGAGGAAAAGAAGGCTAGGAAGCTTAATATTGATGTCAAGGTGTGTAATGGAAAAGAGTCTCAGCTTTCTGCTCTGGCTGTCTCCCGCCATTTCTCCCCCACTGTAATGGACTCTTATCCTTCTGGAACCATAAGTCAAATAAACCTTTCTATAAGTTTCCTTGGTCACGGTGTTTGATCAGAGTGACAAAAACAAAACTAATATACTCTGATACCATTTTACTCATTGACCTTGAGAAATATGAGAATGCCCTGAAACATAAGAGGTGAGCGATCAAGCAGTTATCCTCCACTTGTCTGTGTGGTGTGGAATACTGTATGATATATGGCACCTATTCTAGTTTCATGTCTGTTGCTGTGATAAAATACTCTAAAAGCAACTTGGGAGAGAAAGGGTTTACTTAGTCTGCAACTCCAACTTACGGACAGTCAAATACAGAGAAATGAATGAGTGTATACAGGTCTTCTTGCTTCCTGCTTGTTCTCTACTCCTATATAGTCCAAGTTCCCAAAACAGGGAATGGTGCCGCCCACAGTGACTTAATTCTCTTACATCAGGGAACATGAGCAGTCAAGGCAATTCCCCACAGGTATGACCACAGACCAACCGGTAATAGACGGACGGCCCTTCATTGTAACTCTCTTCCCAGGTGATTCTAGCTTGTGCTGATGCTGACTAGGGTTCCTCCCCACCCCTCAGGTCTTTTCATCACCAGGTAAAGAATTGTAAGATGAGGAGTTTGCACTCAGAACACAGTCAAAGTTTACTAAAGTGAGAGTAACATTTCACACAGCACACCAAAAGACAGACACTTCACAAAGGGAGGCCGTCCAGAGCTGGATCATTGTCTATCCCCTTGGCTAGCCTGGGCTTTTATATTCCTTAGGGAGAAAGTGGGGCAGGACTGGGATTCCCTTTCCCCCTTTGGTTTGGACCGGGCAGGATGCATGTTGCTGGTTGGTTCATTCATAGGAAAGTGGGAACCTGATTGGGTAAAGCAAGGGTGAGAAGTTTGAAATTCTGACCAGAGGGAGCCTGCCAGTAGGTATCGGGGGTGGGAGGTGGGGAGAAGCCTACTATGAGGGCCAAATTTGGGCAATAACCTAGTTGTAGGTCATCTTGGATGAAACAGAAAGAAATTAGCACTCAACTGAATGTAGTCTGAGGCCTCCTTCCCTGATCATTTGACTTACTTAGAACAAACTGAAGTGTCAAGTTCACAGTCAAAGCTAACCCTCACAGTAAGGGAGGCTCATTAGGCTCTGAATATACTACTGACATGGTTCCAGCTTCTTGCACAATCTCTTGATATGCTGCATAATTTTTTTCCTGAAAGCTATTAATTTTGCCAAGATTGTTGTATAAACAAAAATTAGTAACTTCCTTTCATTTGCTTTTAAAAGAAACCAAGTTTTGTAGAATGGAAGGATGAATAGAACACAAGGATTTCTAGGCAGTGAAAATGCAGCATATGATACTGTAATGAAAGATACATCACTATGCAGAATGA
Organism: Eospalax fontanierii; assembly: GCA_035773235.1. NCBI lineage: Eukaryota > Metazoa > Chordata > Mammalia > Rodentia > Spalacidae > Eospalax > Eospalax fontanierii. The sequence continues at coordinate 32,806,478 of CM069545.1, read as the reverse complement.
GCCCTGATATAATCTATGGGCTTTTGTGGCTAAGATGTGTCCTGTAGCTCCATCAGTTCTAACAATGTATGCCTCTGGTAGGGGATGTTGATACTGTGGGAGAGTTGTGCATTTATGTTGTTTGAGGGATTTGAAAAACGTCTTCACTGTCTCCTTGATTTTGCTGTAAAACTAAAACTTCCCTTATCCTGTCAATGACGTCTTTGTAAACAAACAAAAAAGAGTTCCATGTCTTTCACAATGTTTTTTTCTTGGTCAAAGATTACCATTTTCGGCTCACATAGTATTTGACACTTTCAATTACCGTCTTTTCAGAGCTTACCGTGGTACTTTCTAGAAACAAAAATAATATATGTATATAATTTGTTGCTGAGCATGGTGGTATATGCCTTTAATCCAGTACTTGGGAGGCAAAGGGAGGAGGTAGATCTCTGTGAGATTGAGGCCAGCCTGGCCTACATTGTGAGTTTGAGATCAGCTGGTGCTACAGTGGAACCTTGTCTCAAAAAGATAACAACAAATAATTATCCTGATCATTCAGGTGTAAGTTCAATGATACGGAGGGCATTCCCATTGCAGTTGCAATTATTTATTTATCTGAAGACCCCTTTGCATCTGGCAAAACTTGAAACTTTTTACTCATTAAATGGAAACCCCATTTCTCCATTTCACCATTCCCCACAGCCTCTAACAACCGGTGTTTCCCTTCTGTAAATTTGATTCCACTAAGTGCCACAATGAAGTAGAATTACAGTGTTTGGTGTGCGTGTGTAGGTGGGAGGTATGTGTGTGCATGTCCTGTGTGCATATATATGGGTGCATGTGTGCAACTATGCATTCATGGTGTTTGCATGAATGTATGTGTAGGCATGAGTGTGTGGGTTTGTGTGCATGTGTGCTTATGCACACTTGGCTTGTTTTACTTAGAATAATGCTTTTGAGATTCTCGCCTGTCATGGCATGTGCCAGCATTTTCTACTTTTTAAGATGACTAAGTGGAACTGAAGGTGTGTGTGCAGCACTGGTTGCTCTTGCTTCCTCAATGAGGGACCTTTGGGCTATATCCACATTATTACTGTCACCACTTAAAACGAATTAGCTGCTCAAGTCTCTGTGTCTCCCGACCCTGTTGTTTTGCTTCTTGGTTCCACACTTGGAGGTAGAATTGCTAGATACAAGATACTGCCATTTATAATTTTTGAGCGACCTGCACACTCTTTCCACAGTGGCTGCACTGGGGTGTGTTCCCAGTACAGCGCACTGGAGTTCCCGCCTCTGCACACCCTCATGGACACTTCTGCTTTTTAAAAAGTGACCCAGATAAGGTAGTAATGGTTCATCTTTTCAACCAGAGTTCTCTAATATTTCTTGAGGTCGTTTTGACACATCCTGAGAGATACATAATAACTTTAAACTGAGTGCTGTTGGAAAGAAAAGCAGTGGCACTTCCAGTGGAATTGGAAAATCTGGAAACATGATAAATACAAGGTTGTGTTAAAGGAAATTAAATCCTGCTTGATTTTGTGCAGCTTGCTGAAATATGTCATCAGTGAAAGGCGCATGATAAGTCAGAGTCAGGTAGTAAATGAGCTATTTTATTATTTGCATAAATTACTTTTATCATATAAATATAACATATGAGTACTCATGTCTAGAATTCCAAGTGACATTTTTGTCACTAGGGAGTTGCTGCAGGCACTACTTAAAAACCTGTTTTGTCCTAGACAGTGGACAAAATGTTTTACATGAATCATCTAGAATTGTCTCAATGCTTGAAGAAAGATAATATTATAAATGAGAACATTTGCATCACAGAAATTAAGCATTCTGCTGAACATTTCATAGTTGGAAAGCAATAAAACCAGAGCCCAGCTTAGTCCTCCCTGATCTCACAAAGTACCCTCCAGACTCCAAACAGGCATTATATGACTCCACTTTCTTAAGCAAATCCCTGGAGATTGAAGAGATTCAGAGTTTTCCTATTGTTTACAAAACTGTATTTACCATTGATCATAACGTCACTAGAAACTAAATATAAAATAACACTAACAGTTATAATTCTATTTCTAGTAAAACCCAGGATTCACTCAAAGTGTTACTACCCTGGTACACACATTAATAGATAGAACTTTGACATCCTGTATTGACTATTGAAACGTCTGTGTATGCTGTTGCCTCTCAGAATAATTTGGATGGAGTTACTGTATTAGTAAATGCATTCACTGGTCAATGTGAGTATTCTTAAGAAATCCATGTAGATATGTGTCTCTGATAAGAGTGCTCTGAGCAATTTTAATTGTAATACACAAAATATTGTACAGATAGATGTGAGAAAGACTAACATTGATCCCATCGAGCAAAGATGATTTTCATAAACATAAATCCTATGTATATACTTTTAGTGTGATATTTTTATTTTACCATGGAAGGCCATATAACTTTCTTCTGGAAATCACACTGCATAATTTTCTGAATGTTTATGTAGCACCATGGCATTTAAAGTCACTATTATTTAGACATTACATAGATTTCTATACTCAAAATTTTACAAAGAAGAATTTTTGAAAACATAGGAAATTGGGTTAATTTTTGTTACATGACTTTTCAGCTTTATCAAATATGAAAATAAAAGTTAGGATGTTAAAACAGCATCCCAGAAAAAGTGGTTTATCATAAATTCGTTAAATTTATATTCCAAATACCTGAGTTTTTAAGACATATATCAGAATCTTTCTAAAACCACAATGGGAACTTTAAGAAAGCAATATTTTATATTTGAAAGGAAGTTATTGCTGAGTGATTAGATCAAGCGTTAAACCAGAACTGGGAGTGGTGGTGGATGCCTTTAATTCCAGCACTTGGGGGCCAGAGGCTGGTTGGATCATAGCCAATCCTAGTCTCTACAGTGAGTTCCAGGTCAGCTGCAGCTACAAGGAGATTTGTCTCAAAAAGTTCAAAGAAAACAAATAAAACAAAAAACAAAGAGTTAATACAAACTATATTACATGCTTAAATATGGAAATTTATAAAACATATTTGATAATTCTTTTTTTATCTTCCTTTCCTTTTTTTTTTTAGTGGATACTGTACTGGTAACTGACATAACATTGATTGTTGTCTAATAATTGTTACTAAACAGGGTGGAGTTGTAAATTATCTGAAATATGAAGATAATATAAGTGAAACGGAAGAATTGGTTGAACTCCAGGAAAATCCATTGAGTTGAATTCTAGTGTCTGCCCATAATATGGGAGGAAGTCATGTGACCTTTTTGACTACTTCATTTCTGTCAGTAACTAATCACATTTAAAATGTCTTCTACCATTGCACTTAAAATATCTATATTCTATATTTATCATTATAATTTTGAAAAGACCAACAAAAATTAATCAAATGATTATTGGTAGGTAAATTGTAATGACATCTAGGAGAGTCAAGTCCCAAGTATACTTTGTCCCCTATTAAGAAGTATTTATCTCGTATTGGAATTACTCTCTTTCTCTCAGTTAAAAGTTTCAATAACACACTGAATGCCAGACATGGTGCCTCATGCAAAAGCCAAGTCTTGGTCAGCAGAAGACCAATTTCTGTAAGTTTGAGGCCAGTCTGGTCTACATAGAGAGTTCTAGGTCAGCTGGGGCTGTGTAGTGAAACCCTGTCTCAAATCCTCCAAAACCAAAACAAACGCACTGAATGTAGATTCAATTTCCAACATTTATATATCATGTTTTTTTCTTTGAATACTATGTAAAAGTATACCTCCAATCCTATGTATCAATTAGGATATAGGTAAACATGACATTGATTCTAATAACTAATACTTAGTAGGGCTAATGGAGGTAAATCCCACTCTAAGCATTCCTCACAGCTGCATAATGGAATTGTGTTATCATTATTTTCATTATCCTCATGGGGACTAAAACCCTGAGGAACAGAGGGTTAAGAACTTTGCCCAAGTACCAGAGTTATATAACACATACTACATTTGTTTCCCAATGAGCTACTCTACTTGGATATCATGGATCACCACAAACCTTGGCCTTGACTTCCTCAATACCTGCATTCCTCTCAGCAAATGCTTAGCAACTGGCTCTCCAGTGGATACCAAAACCCTGATATAAAATGTTAGGCACTTTTCATGAGATCCTTCTTTCATGAACTGCAAACATAATACTGGGCTTAGGGAAGTTAAATCTCCCGTCTTCATAGTTCTCACAAGGCTTTGCTGATAGTCACTGTTATTTTACAGCCATCTACTGTGTGTTTGTGTTTAACAGAGTCATGATTTCATGTCTCTGTGAGCTTTCTGTGTAAGATCGATTTCAGTGTGCTATGTCTTCGTCTATTGGAGTTGAGCTGCTCACACTGGCTTCTGAAAGTCTGGTCTCCACCCCAGCCCTGGCACATTGCTTGCTTTTCTACTAACTTTAGTATGAGAATGATTTTGACTTCACCTCTGTGTTTCAACAGATACAGTACAGGTGGGCACAGTAAATATTGTGTTAGTCAATAATATTTGCAAAACAAATGGATTAGTGAACTAATTAGCATATTATTCTGTAGGTTTTTAAAAATAGGTATAGAAGTGAAGATTCTATAATGAGGACCTTGGAAAACAAAGGTGAGGGTAATGCTCTTGCAGTGGATTTGACTTCAAGTACAACTGTCCTTCCTACCCTGCTTAATTTGGGAGTCACCCTCTTCCTTATTTATAAGTTCCCTTTCAAATCCTTTAAAAAGATTATTGAGTATACAGATATTCAAATGTATTCTGTTCATGTTTAAATAATTTCATTTACGTTTAGCTTGCAAAGCCTGATCTGAAACTAGCCCAGTATATTATGCACCTTAAGCATATAATACATTTCTAAAATGTTCATGTCAAGAATATCTGCAATTGAAATCATGACCTCTTTTTTAGCTTCCATTCTAATGTTAAGGTTTCTTACCTAGTCTTCAAAAAGATTAACCCAAGAAGTTTAATAGTCATACTGATGCTCCACTTCATATATTTCGGAGTAATACTTGATAATGTAAAATGCTGAACAGGTGAAGGCTGGGGGACTCTGTTACATACAACATATATATAAAGTGTGTTTTCAGTGAGTAACTGTGTTTACTACCTGTAGTTTATGGTTACAATTTGCAATCTCCTTCTTTTATTGACTACAAATACAAAGGCTTGCCTCAAGGAAGATAAGTCTCCATTCTTCATAGTTCTTACAAGGCTTTGCTGACAGTTACAGTTATTTCTCAGCTATCTGCTCTGTGCTTAGGTTTAAGAGTCATGGCTTCATATCATGAGATACACTATATGGTGATACTTTTCATGGTGTCTATTTTATAACTGTTTCTGTATACATTTATGGGGTTCTGCTTTCATCCTCTTTTATCTGGAAAATGGACTCAGTTTTATTGTTGGTAGTCTTACAGCTCTGCTATTTGATGTGAATCAGACTTCCCAGGATGACTTGTGGGAATTACGGTTCATGCCTTGGGTTTCACACATGAGGCAGAGTTTAATTCCAGAAAAGGGAAATACTATCGTTTTCCAGGAAAATAATGCTCTTTAAGATTTGCTTCTAAACATTATAACTAAGTTATAGAAATACATTTACTTATTTCTTCATTTATTTATTGTTTTGTGGAGGGCATGCCATATGTGCATACACAGGACTGAGTACAACTTGTGGAGTGGGTTATAAAATGGAACATGCAAATATGGTTGGGTTAAAATTTGAGTTGTACAACATATCTGTTTAATGAAGTTAATTGAAATGTGCATGTGCATAAAGGATATTGTTATTTAAAAATAAAAGTTTGACAAAACCACATTTGTAAAGTCTTGTTTCATAGCTTTCCATGTAAATAGACTCATTTTTTAGTGTGCTGGTTTTCTTTTGTTTTCATAATGAATTACCACAATCTCAGAACTTAAGTCATCAGCAACTTATTAGTGGGTCAGAAGTCTGACATGGTCCCACTGAGATTTGGGCCTGGTTGCAATTCTTGGAAGTGTAAAATCTGCTTCTTTGATCTGGCTTTCATAGACCACCTACATTCCTTGGATTTTAAGTCCACCCTTCCTTATCTTCAAGATAGCATCTGCTTGAGGTCTCATACTGCATCACCCTGACCTTGTCTTTCGTGACTCTTTTTCTTCTGAGAACTTTGTATATACTTTGCTAACTTGAATGACCCGGACTAGCTCCTAATCTTAATGTTTTTCAATAGATCCTATCAGCAAAGTCCCTTTGCTAAATAAGACAGCATGTTTGTAGATTCCAAGGATTAAGATAGGGACTTCTTAGAAGGCCCAGTGTGCTGTCTATCACAATTAGTTCTTCTCAATATCTATTATTTGTCTCAAGGGAGTCTTGTCTGTAGAAACAAAATTCTGTATACTGAAATGCTAGACAAAGGTGGTCACTAAATGTCATTTTTTCCCTTAAAAACAACAATAAAGGATATTAGGATGTAGATTTTTAAAAGGACTGTAGAACTGCAGGGTTTAGTGAGAACTCAGTTCAGTGCTGTCTTTTGCAACACACCTGAAATTTGCGTGGTCTCTACTTACTGATTCAGTGTAGAGGTAGCAGAAGTCTTCTGTTGTTTACTTTTCATTTTAGGCAAAATTCTCTCTTTTTTTGAGACAGGGTCTCCTACATAGCTCAGGCAACTTAGAACTTACTGTGTAGTCCAGGGTAGCTTCAAATTCATGGCACGCCTGCCACCTCAGTCTCTCAAATGCTGGGATTATACATATGAGCCATCATGCCCAGCAAATACATCTTTTTTTTTTTTTTCTGAAGAAAAAGGAAGATTCAAAAAAGAACAACACAATAAAAATCCATAGGTATTACAGAGAAGAAAATAGAGAAAAATAATATGAATTTTCCAAAACCGTATCTCTGGTATCTTTCTGAGGGTGATTATAACAGGGTGGTGAGGTGATTCATGGACTGCAGTGAATTCAATAGAAAGGGGATGGCAAAGCAGTAAACAACGGAGGATATAGATAATTCATACGAAAAGTCCTTAAGGAAAGAGAAGACCGTGGGGAGATATATGAGCTTGGAAAATGCTGACAGTGTTTTGTCTGTAATAGGAAGAATCAGGTAAGTTTTAAGTGATTCTGATCTGTGGAAAACACCCATGAACCAAGATCAAAAAGTGCCAGTCTGTCTTTGATTTATTATTTTCCACTGTTAACATTACACTTCTAATTCTTCTCATCACTACAAATCTTTGCTATTGTTCGCAATAGCTTTGAACTGCACTGAGTCATTCATGTCTCTAATGTCATAAATTGGAGAGCGCATAGGTTTTCTTTGCCCTGGTAAGTACAGAATCACAAAAACAAAGGCAAGGCTGGGTATTTCTCCAGGGTGAAAAATTTTCAGAAGGCAAGCTTTAAACTGTGACAGTTTTGATTGTCTGTGATTCTCACCAATATTGCGCTCTGCGAAGGCTTCATTGAAAGGGCTGTCATGTTCTAGGGGAACTCAGCCTACCTGCTCTTTTACCAGTGGCTGGTGAGAAAGCCATGCTGAGCCAATGACTTATTCACAGGAGGCAGGTCAATCTTCTGAAACCGTAGATTGTTTCAAATGAGAGACCCGTGTGAAGAGAGAAGAGATGTCAAGGGCAGTGGTAAAGACAAGAAAAATGCTTGCCTGAATTTCCCCTGCAGCTAATGCTATTAAGAACGATAGCAACTTAATGAAGCATGGCTGTCTAAATGTGTTAATAAGCTGAGGGAGGAGCACATTCATTCCAACTTGGAATTCATGTATCATGCTGCTGATTTCCTTAGCCTGCACTGAGATTTAAAGACCATATGGGCCAACAATGTCTCTTAGAGTTGATAACAATTATTGAAACATATTTCTTGATCTTAGAATGCAGCATCATCACAGTAAAATGCCGAGTTAACTATTTATCAAGGTAATTAAGAAAATGCATTAAGCATTTGCACTTTAAGTGTAAACACTAAATTACTGCCAGTGGCAATATTGTTATGTGAAAGAGAAATATTTGTTTATTAAAATGAGATAAACTAGTAAGCCTTTTTGTTCTATGATGAAAATCAAACATACACAAAAATATAGAGAATATGATGCTTGGAGATGTGCCCAGTGCTCAGAAGAATTAACTCCCGTGATTTTTTTCACATCAGTTCCTTATGTGTATGCGTGTGTGTGTGTGTGTGTGTGTGTGTGTGTGTGTGTGTGTGGTGGTGTGTATGTGCCTCCATGTGCATGACGAGGCAAAGGAGGCCATCAAGTGTCTTCCTCTATTGCCTTTTTCCTTTGAGACAGGGTTTCTTACTGAATCTGGAGTTTGCTCCTGTCTGGCCAGAGAATTCCTGGGGTTCATCTGGCTCTGCTTCTCAATACTGAGATTACGGGTATTCCTTGACTCAACCAGCTTTTACACTAGAGGTGGAGAGTTGAACTCAGATCCTCATGCTTATAAAGCATATGCTCTTACCCACTGAGCCATCTTCCAACCTCCCCTCCCTTGCTAGTTCTAAACTCACCCATACTTTACTGTATCCCAAGATTATTTAGAAACAAATTACTTATACATCTCTTTCTTGGTAAGATAAATAGAATCATTTTCATGTCTAAACTTACTACTTGTTTAATATTGACAAGCATGGAGTCATCTTGCAATCCATCACCCTGGCTTTCAGTTTCTCTTTGAGCAGTTAAATAATTTCATCAGGATGAACATGAAGATACATACTACATTTGGTTAGATCTTTGTCTTTCTTGATCTATAAGCCTTGTTATTTTTATTTTCTTGCAGTTTGTTTTGTGCAGTGAAAGTTATCATAGTCTGATGTTGGCTGGTTGCATTCCCAGCCTGCTGCTACGTTTCTTTAAAATGATTCATTCAGACTTGCCCTAATTGAGTTTCACCTTTTTGGCATGGCTATATGAAACATACTGTAGAAATTCTGGATATCCTGATATTGGAGATATTAATGACCATCGATGTCCACTGGTGGCCGTGGATCCATTGTTTTCTGCATAGGCCTCCTTCACAGTGGGGAGATGCATGCCCTGTGGTGCTTTGTGCCGTCTAACCCTGCTTCCCTCTGTTCATTGAACATTGTCTTCATCATTTTCTTGGTTATTTGTGGTTTCAACCTTTTACAAGTTAATTTATGACAAACTTGTTGAGCTCTAGGAAAAATCCTTAATGAAAAAAATGGAATCCTATTACCTTTGTTTATTAACAGGGAGAACTGAAAAGTAATTTGTTACTTATTAGAGCTAGAAGTTGAGATTTGACTTCTTGTACAATGAGATGGAAAGGGCCTTCCAATCATGTGTGTTGAAAAATTAGGCATTGGTAATAAACCTCTTACTTAAAAAAAAAAAAAAAAACAATTTCAACAAATAATTCCAAATTTTCTTTTCACCAGATTATCATTAGTCATCCTACCATGTTATTGTTTTTCAAGAATTCATAGGTGGTAGAGTCATTCATTTCAAATGCATTAATTCCTCATGAGTTTAATGTTGAGTATTAAAAAAAAATCTGTTTTAATTGGGAGCAGAGTGTTCCTGTTTCTCTTGTGATCCATGAGCCATTTATTCCAACGCAGAGAAGCACTTTTGCAACTTCAGTAGATTCAGGCTCAGAAAGGGTAGTAGACATTGCAGGAGTGACCTACACAGTATAATTGAGTGACAATTACAAACCATTTTAGTGTGTGAAATTATCTTAAGTGAATCTGCCTGAAGATAGAAGGCATGAGCAACCTTCCCTGGAGCCCCCGCCCTATTACTCTAGGTTTCTTGAAGTAATTTGGTAAAGGGAACAGAACTCACTTAGAATATAATGTCTGCATATATTTCTAGGTTAGTTTTTTGTTTTTAAATTTATAGCATTATTTAAAAACTTTAAAATATGTAGTCTGACTTAAATTCAAGTCTATTATCAAGGAATATCAAGTCTATTAAATTCAAGTAATATTATCAGAACGTACATAAATATGTCTTTTTGAGAACTGTTAAGATCCTAGTAAGGAACTGATTTTTTTCAACTCGCTCACAAATTTTGCTGTAAGAAAGAGCCTGGTTTTAGGCATCTGAGATGAGAATAGATACCAAACAAGTCTTTTCTTATGCATTGCCGAGTGCCATCTCCTCAGCCCATTCATGCTTCTGCTCCTTCCAGAACTTCCTATAGACGTTTCTGGCTTTCTTTACAGTCATAGTCATTTTGAGCTCTTTGTGTTGTGACCTCTACTCTCTTTCCTCAACAACTTTCATAAACCTTCCAGAAAAGGGCTGAACACTCTTCCTTCTTTTCTCTTTGCTGTTATTACCTTCTATTTTGTTTCTTTATTTTTTCTCTTCAAGGATCCCAGAGGAAAAACCTGATAATCACTTGAACTGTATCCACCAATTTAAAGAAACAACATATATATTTCTATAACCTTCAATTCGAACAAAGAAAGAACATATATATTTCTAGTCCTTCTGAGCACCTTCCAATTGGTACTACTCTTGAAAACTCATACTTTCTGTAATCCTTTCTGGTTCTGATATTAGCTCACTCTCATCACTGTAAAACAAGATAGATAAAGAGGACAAACTGATACACATGCTATGCTAAAGAAAAGAATGCAGATGATCTTTCAAAAATGCAAGTTTGATCAAAAGGAGATTGTATCACAGGTGATAGAATTGTTAGAATTCATAACATGAGCAAAAGCAGATGACAGATTGTCACAGGGTTTTCTGTTGGTGATAACTAACTGTACCCCTCAAACAAACATCAGTGCAAGAAAAGAGGCAGTGTTCAACATAGGACAGACATTAAATGGGCAATTAGGAAAGAATACTTGGAAAAGAATAAGTTGGATTAAGTCCTTCAAGAAGGAGTATACAATGTTTATCACACCCAGTGACCTTCATTAATATTTGCATCATCTTTTATGAGAAGAAACCTATAGAAAAGGTTTCTAAAGACCAGTCCTAGTTCCATTATTGAGTCATATTCATCCTGATTTATTTTTTCTAAGATTTATTTTATTCATTTGTCTGTGTATATATATGTGTTTGTATACATAGACACACACATGCACACAGACTTTGGAGGCCAAAAGAGGGTGTCAGAACCAGAGTTACAGGCATTTGCAACATGCCTGGCTTGTTATGTGGGTACTGGGAACTCTAATCATCATGATTATGAGGTAAGTGCTCTTAAACCCTCAGCCATTTCAACAGCCCGCATTCTGGTTTTCTTCTGTACCAGTGACACTCAAATATCTAGAATAGCCAAAACATGGTGGGTTTTTGGTAGTATCCTTCTGAAACCTAAAGGACCAGGAGAAAGGGGATTCCTGAGTCTTACATGTTTAGAAAAAAGAAACAGTACTCATCAATGCATGTTTTAGAAATTGGTTCTGAATACCAGGCCTAGCTAAGGTGCTAAGGCACTCAGCATCAAAGTCACATGTAGAGTTTTTACAAATTCTAGGATTACTTGCTTCAGGCAATGCTGCACAGATAAAACAATATCTTAGACAATATATGCAATACTATCTCTCTACATGACGCTTCTTTTATTTTATGGTTATCCTGGCACTGAAAGATGCTTCAGAGGGACCCTGGATTAGTTGCTTTTCTGTTTCTGTGATAAAATACCATGGTCAGTGTTAACTTACAGAAGAAAGAGTTTATTTTGACCAATAGTTCTGGAGGGATGAGAGTGCACCATGGTGAGAAGCATGACACCGACCAGTAGGAAAAACAGCAGGAGCCTAAAGCTCAAAAACCACACCTTCCATTGGAAACCAAAGCAGAGAGAGAAAACTGGAATTGAGGTGAGGCTATGAATCCTCAAAGCCCACCCCACTGACATACTTCCTCAAGCTAGGCTACAACTCCTAAAGTCCCTATAACCTCTCCAAAGAGCACTGCCAACTACAGATAATGTGTTCAAATATGGGACACATTTTTCATTCAAACCACCACATTCCACTCTGTGGCCCCATACCTTCATGGCCTTATTTAAGATGCATTTAGTCTAATTTTTAAATTCCCCATAGTCTTTAATAGTCTAAATGCTGTTCAAAAGTCTTTTCTGAGATTCAAGGCAGTTTCTTAACTGTAACCTGCCTGGAAAATCAAAATGACAAATTACATGCTTCCAACATACCGTGACACAGAGTTTACATTCTAATTCCCAAAGAAAACATCAGAACAGAGTAAGGACATACTGAGCCTAGACAAGACTCACAAGGGCAAACAATAAATCATGTTTTGTTAAGTCCCATACCTGCAAATTAAATCTCAAAGGGCATAGGTGGTTCCACCCCTCCAGCTTTGCTGCCTGCAACATATACCTCTCTTTTGAGATGGCTCTATTCCCGCCATTCAACCCTCGTCAGCAGAAGTCTCTGGCATCCCCGACATCTTGGGATCTCCATCACAATCACTGCTTCATACACTGGTCTCTCGTGGCTTTCTTCCCACACGAACTCCCCTGCTCTGGGTTGCCTGGCATCAGCATCTCCCTGAAACCAGAGAGAAGGAATCTACAGCACCGTCACTCTTGGATCTTTTAGGCCTCCATAGCCAGTGTTTTGTAGATGACACTGCCCAGTTTGGCTGCTGGGTCAGGGAGACTCTTCCCCACCTTGAATCACATTTGCTTCAGGTTTTGTAAGCTGTTGTTTTCTAAGAGAAGAAAAGTCCTTATGACTTTTCTTTTTACAACTTGAAAGCTGAGCTGGGTAGGGCTTTGCCTTTAGGACACGCTTCCCATTGTTCCAGTGCAGAGAAGGATGCCTTTCCTAGAAGTTATTCTTCAGAGAATGCTTCTGTTCATTGTATTTTTCAACAGTACTATTTATAGCACTTTAAAAAGTTTATTCATAATAATGCATGCCAATGCATTTAATTAATATTGCATGGGATGTGAAAGAATCCATTGAAAAGAAATGAAAGAATGATATTGTTTTGAAATGAAACTCCTTAATATTTTTGAAGGCAGTAGCTTTTTTTACATGTTGCTCAATAATGGCTGTTATACTGAATTATAGAGAGAGACTTTGAAATATTTTGTATAACTTTTTTCACCTATTATTCCAGAACCAACACAGAATCTCCTGAATCATAATCCATGTTTCAGCTCCAAGAGAATTTGGCTGTTTTCTAAACAAAGTTCTTTATCTATAAGCTCCTCAGTGCATCCTTAATTTTCCTGTGCAGTAACTGTGATTTCTAACATATTTCATTATCTTTTGTTTTATGTATCTTAAAAAAAAAATCTCTGCAATTCTTTTTTTCTGAAAAGAAAGATGCTAACTCAACAGCATCAGATACTCTGCTTCAAAGAGTATGTAGCAGTTTGTGGTCATTATCTCCCAATCTCTTCCATAGGTTGTCTTTGGAAAAGAAATACCAGGAAGCAGAGTGTTAAATAGTTTACATAATTTTCTCAGATTATCAGGACATGGTGATATGAGCGGCAAAGAAATGTATGCCTTGGTTCCGGCAAGTTACTTATACCCTAGAGTTGACCACAATTCAGACTCTCACAGACAGAAATGGCCAATGCTAAACTAAAAGCAGAAATGTGGATGTTACAGTGATGTGAGTTACTCAAGCAGATCTAATAAATACTGAATACTCACTGTCTCAAAAGTATTATAGTAAGAATTACAGCATCTTTAAAGATGTAAAATCCATAGTTCCAGTCCTTGTGGTACTCACAATTTAGTTGTTCACTTTCTTTGTTGTTTTAAAGCTCGGCCAGGATGGCTTTGGGACTATAAACAATTATAAACAATTATTTCATAATTGTACAGTAGAAGCCATTTCCCATTTCCATTTGTAAAGTGGAATTAGTTGGTATATGTCTCCTTATAAGGAAGTTTCATGCAACAAATTGATCCTCTTGAATAGAAATATTTTCTCTGGGACAGCACCTAAAATAATTCAATTCAGAAACAGCAAATACTGTGGAACCAGATCCCCATGGATCTTAGGAAACTAAGAATGGTGGGGCATTATTATAGTTCCTACACTTTGGGGCGTGAAGTAGAAGAATCACAAGCCCTGGGATAACTAGAGATACTTAGTGAGAATCTGTCTCAGAAAAGTAGTATGAAATAGGGTTGGAATTATAGCTAAGTGGTAGAGTTTTTCTAGCATATAAGAGGCTGTGGCTGTACATCCCATCACCACAAAATAGCAAAAACAACAATGACCAAAAAGTAAGACATTGTGTTAATAAAAGTAATATGCAAGTTACTGGGATACAGAAAGAGCTCTCCTGCCCCTCTTCTTGATTCCTCATTCACAAAGGAAACTCCTTCAACATGCTTATGTATACCTTTACCCCAAATGTGTAAGCATTTTCAAATATTTATATTAGCGTGTGTGTCCTTGTGTGTGTGTGTGTGTGTGTGTGTGTGTGTGTGTATTTATACTAAATGTAAACTCAAGGCTGGGAAGATTGCTCAGTGGTTAAGGTTATTGCCTTGCATGCATGAGGTCAAAGTTCAGATTCAAGCATCAGTGTGAAAACTAGGGAGGTATAGCGTCCGTCTTGTAATTCTAGCACTCTGAAACACGAGACAGGGCATCCCTGGAGCAAACTGGAGAGCCAGACTAGACATCTTGACAAGCTATGGGTTCAATGAAAGACCCTGCTTTACTGAATGAGGTAGAGAGTGATGGATAAAGACTCCCAACATCAACTATGGGCCTGCAAACACACACACACACACACACACCACATGAAATGCATGCATGAACATACATACATGTGAGTCCACACAGGTTTGAACATGCATACTCACATATACCAGATACACATAAAAATGGAAGAAAACATAAACACATAAATATTTCCCATGTACATGGTATTCATTAGGACAGAATGCTCAAAGCCCATACTGATCAGAACACATGTTTTGGTTGTTCCTTGCCAAGGATGATTAATCTGATCATCTCAAGGGAAGAGGTGTCCTTTGGACAACAGTAGAAAGATTTCAATGTTTTAACTTTCAGCTTTCCCACTACAGTAAATATCTTCTCTAATTTTAATCATTTGAGGGACTGTGGTATTTTCCTCACTTAAAAACTTGGTATGCCCACATTCTATCAAGCATCTCCCAGAACCACCATCTACACCTATGCCAATTAATTTTTGATATTTTAAAATTCCTTATCTGATTATATATATATGTATATATATATATATATATATATATGTGTGTGTGTGTGTGTGTGTGTGTGTGTGTGATGCATAGTCATTAATCCATAAAGATTTAATGTCCAAATCATGAACTGATAGTTTCTTTTTAAGTATTCTTCTCATCATTCCTTCTATAGCACACTGGTTCCTGTGATAACATTGCTGCATAGAGCTTTTTCCTACCTCAACCCCACTAGTGTACCTGCTGCTAGGAGCTTAGAGCTGTTATGTCTTGCAGAATTTATCAATATGGAATTGATCATATTGTTTTATTATTACTCTTCATGGCTTGTAATTGCAATTTGAGAGGCATGGTAATTTTACCTAGTTTGTATCTATATTTCTACCTAGGACACTGTACAGAAATGTTATTTGATAATATCTATGCATTATTCTTTTAGACTTTCAGATATATTGGTAAAGACATACATTGTCTCAAACATTCAACGTTTCTTTTGAATTTTCAAATTATATGCAGATTTGGAAGTATAAGGTTGACTCTGTTCACTCTGTTGACAATGTAATGATGTCTTTTTATTTCCCCAATTTTTACATGTTTGCTTCTTGTAAAGAGAAGGCACAGAAAGCCCACATTTACTATGCTCCCATTTCAATCACTTGTAGGCATGTCACTGGAATTTCTTCTCCATTATTTTCTATTTACAGATACAGAGAAACTGACGTTTATTGAGTATGCACTGCAAGTTCTTTGTCAAGTACTTTGTGTACATTATCTCATTTAATCTAAGTGATCTCTCAGAGGTGTGCTTATTTTTGACCCTAATTCATAACAAAGGAAGCTGTAAGTTGGAAAAATAATCCTACCAGCTTCACACAAATGCTGGGCCCGCAGTTTGAACATAGGAATATTTCAAAGTCCTATGTTGTTTTTGCTGTAGCACAGTGAGTCTACTTGTGAGAATTAAATGATATAAGTAAACATGTTTTACTTCTAACACATATTTTATTGCCTCTAATGTATAACGTGAGAAAATTCATATGCAATAAGCGCTTTCACAGGTGATGACTATAATGGAACTTTAAAAAGTAGGTGAAATGATGCCAATAAATTGAAGAACTCAAGTCTAATCTTAAGCCATGGCTATCAAAATGAAACAGCTTGTCTTAGCAGAAAGTTATTAAATAAGAACATGCAATAGTAAAATCGTTTCAGAGAACATAATAGAGTTACAGAACAAAATCTGAAATGAAATCTCGGGTAGCAGAAAGCTTTCTACTTGGCAGGAGAGGAGAACCCTTTGGAATTCAAAACTATGCTGTTATTCTTCCACAGGTGTTCCAGATTGCCTATGTGATTGTGAAAGCAGCCAACTCCCCTCGGCCGGGAAACTGGATTCTGGAACGTTCCCTGGATGATGTGGAGTACAAGCCCTGGCAGTATCATGCTGTGACAGACACAGAGTGCCTGACCCTCTACAATATCTATCCCCGTACTGGGCCACCATCCTATGCCAAAGATGATGAGGTCATCTGCACTTCATTTTATTCCAAGATACACCCTTTGGAAAACGGAGAGGTAAGATGAGGAAGTTCTCCATTGAAGCACATTTAAAATGACAAAATAGCCCTGTCAAAACGACATGAATACATCAGTAATTAATGTCAGAGAGATTTTAAAATGGGATTTAGCAGAAGTACTTTTAAATGAGTTATTAAATTAAAAAAAGAAAGCCCAAGGTGATTAGAATGTTAACTACCTTCATATGCCTTCTATCTCCAATAAAGATCAGAGAAGAGGAAATGGGTTTAAGTTGGAAAGTCGGTGATTAATTTTACATCTAAAGAGACTTTCCTGATAATGACATTTGCTAGTGATTAGAAAAGACTGGAGAACTTAGAGAAAACCTTACAGTTTTGCATACACAGTCTGAAGATGGAGACAAAAGAGGGAAATTTGTGAAGAAGTATAAATCACATAAAAAGCAGTCCTGTGAGATCTGCATGTGTTTCTCCTGTCACGATGGAGGGTGACAGTGGTGAATGCTCCCTTTGGCGAGTGACGGGCACTATTCAGGTTCTCAGTCACATGTAAGTGTGCTCATTCAACAGTGTTCAGCTATCAGATAATGGTTCTTTTTGTTCTGTAGCCAATATTTTACTTTTACTCATTCGTTTTAAGCCACAGGTTCCTCAAGGTATGGTGTCCTTGATACTAGCTGTGTGTTCTTGGTTCAGATGCTTAAATTCTCTGTGCCTCAGTTTTACTTAACCATAAACTGGGAACAATAGTAATAGTTACTATGTTTATTTGTGAGTATGAATTATTATATTTAAAGCATTAGGATAGTGATGACATGTAGGTAAAAATTCTATAAATATTTGTGCTTTTGGTTGTTTCTGCAGTATAACAACATATACTATATATAACTGTTATTCTTAATCTCAAAACTACTCTAATCTTGGTTTACTAACTCTTGAATTCTATAGTACCTCTTTATTTTATCTTCTAGCTTTTGTACATTTAGAATATGTGAGTTACCTTCTTTTTGTCCTGTTGACTTAAATAGTTGCTCCTCAACTGTGCATGGGGATATATCTTAAAATACCCATTTCAACATGAAAACACCGTATCCTGAGAATTAATCGACTACACTAACCTAGCAGACTTTGAAGCTCTGTGTAACCTACCTTTATTACTCTCAGCACACTTACATTAGTCTGGACTTGGGTAAAGATATGTAATAACAAAGTGTTGAATACCTCATGTGATTTGCTGAATACTGTATTGAAATGAAAACCAGTGTGGATGTGTGCAGTAGACACAGATGAACGATTTATAGATGTAATGAGATTGGAAAGCACAGCCTTAGTACAGCACAGCATGCTGCAGTGTTCATTGTTTCCCCTTGGGATACAAAGCTGGTAGGGAGATGCAGCTGTTGCTGTTCAGCATAGCAAGAAGGGATTGTACTGTGTACTGTGAGCCTGGGAAAAGACACAGACTGAAAAGTGATTCTATTGAGTGCATCGCCATTTTTAAGCATTCCAAGGGCAAGAAAGTCAGAGGTGATTGGGAACTGGCTCTGGCCCTTCTAATAGTCTCTCCCCCAGGTCAATATCAGAAGCTAGTATCATCTTCTATACATATTTTCAGAAAACCCATACCTTCATCCCATCACTTCACACCAGCCAACCTAGGGAAATCTGGAAATATCTCCAGAGAGGAAGTTAGTTTTATAAATATAAAATCTTTCAGACTCCTTTTCGGCAATTTTATTATGTAAATGCAAACCAATTCTTCACTCCATTTCAAAATCCATATTAAAAAATACCATTTATGGAAAAAGCATTCCAAATGATGTGCCCAACAAAGATCTTAATCTGACAAATCAAATCTGACGAGTCAAGTGTAGTCAGTTAGACACCCTCTCAACCTGCTTTATGCCCAGAAGTGACCAGTTCCTGGCCATTTTGGCCTCAAGACAGGAAAGCAGTGAGTTCTGAGAGAGCATATGCATACACCATGAATTTTATTGTTTTTTCTTTTTTCTTTTCCACTGTTTATCTATGAGTACTAATTCTCTAATATTGTAAGCTTTCTTTCTTTTACCATTAAAAAGAAGTCCAATTCAGAATTTGATTGAGCAATTTAAAGTATACCTAGATAGGTATGTAATGTACATATTATGTGCACAGTTCCTTATTGTGTTCTTCTTGCAGTGTGGATGATTTTCTGTCTTTTTTTGTATTTATTTATTTTTGGAGGTGATAGAAACATTTTCAAACAAATGTATAATGCATTTTTCTACATTCCCTCACTGTTACCAGCTTCTACCCACAGGTTCCATTCGTTCACCTAGAGAGTTCAGCTCATGTTTTTTTGTAAGTGTGTGTGTATGTGTGTGTGTGTATGTGTGTGTACATGGTATGGTGTGTGTATGTGTGTGTTGTCTATGAAATATAGGATCCACAAATGAAAAAGTTCATTCTTGCTTGTTTCTTGAGCTAGCTATATTCTTTCCACCTCCAAGAAAACAACCTATTTGTTTTTGTTGTGAGACTTTCTTCCCTAGGATATATGAACGACATCTATCCCCTTTTAAGGTCCTAACGGCAAACCAAATGATCCAAATGATAATTCCACCAAAGTTCACCTTCGGGAATCAACAAGATTATTGAACTTACAGACTATGAGTGAGGGGTTACTTATAAGAGTGTGAAGGATCCCATAGCTGACATACTGGAAAGTTCTCAGCATAGATGATTGGATGGATCCCCATTTCAATTAGCTCACACCCCATCTACACACTCTAGCACCTCCCAAGATCCCAATGCCATATGCAATCAGGGTAGAATTACATATAAATATCTGGGAGGAGTTATCAGGATCCCAGCTGGGAGAAGGTCTACTGACCTTCCCCAGTTCCTCCTTCAAGAGGGAACATCAGCAGTCGACAAGTCTGATGGTGATGATCTCTTGCAAAGCAGGCACAGCTGATCTAATGAAAATGGCAACTATTTTGCTGGGAAGAATACACTTCACATTACTCACTGATGATGACTAAAAAGAGCTAATCCAGTTTTTCCTGGCACACATTTATCTAAGTCTATTTGTTTCTTAAAGAGAAGGGGCTGAATTAAAAAAAAAGTTATTCCAAACATTTGAAGTAGATTGATAGAATCTAAGAAACATTAAATTCTGACTTCTCCTAGACTACTCATTTTATAGTTTGCTTTGTTGTTTAGAGAATGAAGGTGATATTATCCAGGATTCTCAGTTTACCTGCTAACAGAGCTGAAATAAAAGTTCAGGCCTTCTGATTCTCTGGTAGACATTTCTTTCATGTTCTTGAGGTTGAGTTTTAAAGCATTGTTGGCAGTTGTTAAACTCAGAATGGTTTAGAGTAGCCATGGGCGGTGTTGTTGGATCCAGTATTCCTACAGAGAGTTTTAATTGTGAGATTTCCTGGTATGACGCATGCATAGGACTAGAATACCTAGTTCTAGTTCTAACTTGTTACAGGACCTTGACTAGGTCAGTTTTTCTTTTGATCACTGAAGCTCCCTCACACGCTTCCTTCCCCAGTAGCATGCCATATTCCTTCTTCCCCATCAAGATACTATGAAATAAATCCTAGACTTTGTATTAGGTTTTAGTTTTAAAATGATACACTTTCGGGTAAACCCTGACATGCAGTTTTTGGTGTTTATATTAAAAGTACCCATAGAAGTGGCTGCAAATTATGAGAGACAAATATACTAACTAGCAAACTAGCAAATCTGATCTTATAGAGGACATAATGGAGAGTGACAAATCTACCTCCACCAAGTGGGTGGAAAGTCCTTTGAGAAGATAATCTCAAATTTCAAGGCCGCTATACAAGCATACCTTCAAAAGCATCTCTCTCCAACTTGGTAACTCACATATTGTTTTGACATTGTTATTATGGAGAGAATTTTAGATTTGAAACTATCTTTGTTTTTTGGCACCTTTTATTGTTTTCTGAATGTCTGAATGCCATCATTTATGTAGAGAGTGGAGATAGCTAAGTTCTGTTCTTTGAAGAGTCTTTCACATCATTAAAGATTTCTTTTTAATATTTGTCTTTTTTTATCAGTAATTTGGTGATGACATTCTAAATGTTTGCTTCTCAATACAATAGCCACTGGTTACTTAAATTTAAGTCTTATTCAAATTTTACCAGAATCGAGTCAGTCACAGTATTCATGTTTCAGGTATGCAGTAGCCTGTTGGGCCAGTGCTGCTCTGGATAAGGTCATTTTATTTTTTGGATTGATTTCTCATTGTTTTATGTGCTTACAGAATGCTGTCTTGAATCAGTTCAGGAAATAATTCAGTGAATGTCTCCACAAATATTGTTTCTTCCTCTTGTCTTTCCTTTACAAATCCAGTTGAATATAGAATATCTTGTTGTGTACAGTATGTGTTGTATATTTGTATCACTCACTTGTATATTTTGAAATTTTTGTTTGCTTGAAATCTCTTGTCTTTATTTTCTTCTGATATATTTCTAATGCAAAATCTACAGAAAATTTATAGAATTCTAATTTTTTGATGAAAATATATTTTCTGGAATTTTTCAGGTTCATTTTCAAGTAGAAATTTAGTTTCTGGTTTTCTATTCAAATTTTATGTTTATTAAAATTTATGTAATACTATAGTTTATGTTGAAATTGTCAGTGT
Organism: Eospalax fontanierii; assembly: GCA_035773235.1. Taxonomy (NCBI): domain Eukaryota; kingdom Metazoa; phylum Chordata; class Mammalia; order Rodentia; family Spalacidae; genus Eospalax; species Eospalax fontanierii. The sequence goes on along the minus strand of CM069545.1, from coordinate 32,785,081 downwards.
TGCATTAGTAAAAGTCATAATTTTATGAGATTTTTGATAACTCACTATCTGTACTTTGTGCATGTAGGTTATTGTCAATTTTATTGGATGACTTTTTTATGTTGTCATATATGCCTGATTACTCCTCATAGAGAAATCGTATTTGAAAAAGTGGTTATAGAAATATTTGAAGGTCTTAGATATCACCTACTTCCTGTGGGGATTTTTCTCATGCTTCTGCTGATCTGTAGCAATCTGAATCCTCTTAAAACAATTTAGGGATTTAAATTTCTGGGACACACAGATGACTCAAAGGTCTGGTAGAACCCTGGAACAGCTGCTTTGATTCCAGTTACACTTATTCTTAGGCATCCTGTCTATAGAGTCCAAACCAGTGTGTGTGTGGAATTTACTAAATTCTGATTCTGTCAAGTTCCAGAATCCAACTTTTGCCCTCCTAATACCTCAGGGCTGTCAAAGGCATATGTTCTCTTGGCTGTGTGTTTGGGGCAGGAAAATGCCTGCAAGATTGGAGCTACCAGTCACTTATGTAGATATCATTCTTCTTATTGAGATTGAGAAGGTTATTCTTCACCCTTTGGACAACTCTTGCATGCCTTTAAAACAGTTTCTTATGTATATTGTACAGTTTGTTTGGTTATTATCATTGGAAGTGTTGGCCCTGGTTATATAACCTAGTGTAAACAGAAGCAAAGTCACACATACACTTTTAAAGACTTATTCTTAAAAAAGAATTGATGAACAGTTAAGAGCACTGACTGCTCTTGCAGAGGACCTAGGTTCAATTCCCAGCACCCACATGGCAGCTAACAACCATTTTTAACTCTCATTCCAGAGGAATCCATTACCATCTTCTGACCTCCTTGGGCACTGTACGTAGGTACACTTTCATACGTGCAGGCAATATAGTCATACACATAAAATTTAAAAAAATAAAGTATTTTAATTGAAAAAAATGCTGAAGACAGGCCACATTTTGGACACAATGGAGCAATGGAGCTGGAAAAGACATGCAAGCCTCCTCCCTAAATACTAGTTCTCATTGATATCAGAGGATACTATACACGCTGCCAGACAGAAAAACAATAAATGTTCCCACTCAGCTGTAAAGCCTACAAACCACAGAAGTGACTGACCCTGCAAACTATCACTATAGATAAAGGTGGCTCTTTTATCTTAGGGGTAATCAACCATTGTCTAATTGGAACTAAGGCCCTCACAATGGGGGGAACTCAGATGTGGTGCTGGGGAAGTAATAGATCCTAGAGAAAACCCCCTTTTGCAACATCCCTAGATCAGTGTAATTTCTTACTTTTTTCTAAATGTGCATCCTCATACAGACAAGTATACTTTTCACCCCTATTTCATCAAAAAAGCTTCTTTTTGCAAAAGATGGAGACTATTACAGAGTTCTAGACTTTATCAAATGCAGAGATAAGTGTCTGGTCTGTGAGAAACTTAACTCTTAAGTGACACATCTTCAATGCAACCTCTACATATAAAATAAGTGTATCTCTCAACTTTCGCCAAAGAAGATTCTTTTTCAACAGACAGTGACTAACATAGAAACCCAATGTGGCCAATGTACAGAGAACAAGATGACATAGAGTGCTTATTCCTGAATAGGACAGCTGTTTCAAACCTCTGCCTCCCAAGGCTCAAGATTCATTTTGAAAGAGAAGGCAGAAAGATTGTAAGAGCCAAAGGGGTAGATGACCACAGGAAAACAGAGTCCTCCAAACAGCTAATCAGTAACTCATAGGAACACACAGCAATGGTGACAGCATGCACAAATCCTATGCAAACTCAAACCAGACAAAATTCCAACATAGGCATGGGGAATTGTAGAAGAAATCACAACCCACCCTCCTTAGGAATTTGATGGGTGTTGGGAAGGGAGAGACAGTGTCTTACAGGAATGGGACTCTTGGTGGGCCTAGTGGATAGATCAATTGCTAATTAAAGCACTGATTTTATTCAGATTTCATTAATGGTAGACATTAATGCTTGCTTTCCTCTGTGGGAATCCAGTGCTGGAGATGATGACATCCAGAACTGTGTGTCCATCACTTCTGTCATGTGACAGTTTTAAGAGATATCTTTAGAGCAGCTGAAAATATATTTTGTAAACTATTACTCAGTTTAGACGTGTCCGATTTTTTTTATGATTAAATTAGGATTCTTGGTTTGGGAAAGGAAAACCATGGAGAGAACAGCTTTCTCTTTGTCCCTCGCATTTAATCTTATATGAATTTCTCTTTTGCGCATTTTCATTTTGTTAACTGATAAATATTACTATGTGTCTAGTTAACTTTTGATATTGGGCAACAGTGTCTAAATATTCACTGTAATTTGAATTATGTGTTCTTGACCACTGTGGAGTTGCGACATTTTCATTCAGACCTTCATAATATCCTTTAAGTATAAATCTAAGTCAGAAATAAGAAAAATGACAGTATTTTAAGGACCATCTATAAATAAGACACTAAGAAATAAACACATCCTAATTGTAACACAACAGTTAAACAAAAAGATTTGTTTTACAGATAGACCATAAATATAAAATCATCTCTCCTGAGCAATGTCCAATAGGATGTGTCTAGGTTTATTCCACTGTCATTTGTTACGAGTAGAAAATATATCATTGTGAGGTTGGAAGATAATTAGGCAAATTCATCATTCATCTAGTAAAGGATATGTAGTCCTTGAGTCTGGTCTCTGTGTACAGTTCAGTACTGCCTCTAGGAAGCACGCCAGGGCCGACTTCTAGCTCTTTCTCTAGCCTCTTTCATCTTAACTTGTTTATTTGGCTTTGTTGCTCCAGCACCTGAACTCATTCTTTTCCTTGTTTTTTTCAGCTAATCCTACATGACTTGTGGATTTACTGTGAGGGGACTTCAGGGCTAGGTCTAGTTCCCAAGATCACAAGGTTCAACTACTACCAAGAAAGAGATTAACTCTGCGTGTTGAGCTTGCCTCCCCAGAGAGAAGAGATGCTCACTGGGAGCTGTGATAATTTGATAGGACGTCAGGTATTAGGACCTTGTAAAGGAGGGGTCACAGAGGACCACAGAGGGATAACCCTATGTGTTGTTACCCAGGATGAAAACTAAAGGAGGCATTAGGCAAAAGCCTTTAGCGTTTCATTTTAGGAGGGTGATTTTGTACCATCAGTGGAGAAGGCTCAGCGGGGATCTGCTTTCGCCTGCTCTGAGAGGATGATAAAGAGTTCAGTAATAGAAGTTGCAGGGTGTGAAGCAGCAGACCACCGGGACCCTCCATTAGTCTGTGAGTCCAGCAACAGGGGAAAGACCTGATGGGCACTCCCAATGTGAACACGCCTCCCCACTGTGCTGTGGGGAGTCACTCCCGCAAGACTGACATGAGTCCTGCCTCTGTCAGAAGCAGTTTCCCCAGAAGGAGATACCATAGAGAAATTAGCTTCACTTGCAGATCTCACAGGGTTGTTTCATCTAGGGAGGAGGGAGTTTCATTCAGTACATGTGGGAGGGGCACAGAGGCTCTTTGCACTTTTTAAAAATGTGCTCCTGGTGATTCTGATGTCTTTACTCCTGGCTTGCTCCTCAGACATTTCCGGCTTTGTCACACCCTGGAAGAGAACAGAATAACTGTTATTTAGAGAAAGACTGTTTGCTATTTGTAATGGAAGAGACTAGCATAGTGTGCTTGGGAAACTTCAGAAGCGTTTGTGAGCTGAGTATCTGGATGGTTTTGAGCTGAGTAAATAAGCTGGGTTGTACTAGGTTACTGATGGTTGAAGTGTGATTGAGAGGGAAATTACATTAATAATTGTGAACAACACAGACTATATGGATGATGATGCTTTAGGGATCCTAGAATTAAAATTGTAATCAATGTTTTGCTGTTGTATGAGATTTTTCCCTTTCTGCGGCTAGTATTATTACTTTTAATTTACTTAGATTGTCAGTAGACTGATAACCAAGTATTCATGGTTTCCATGGTGATTTGGCCTCAATTTCGTCATACAGAGACCTTTAAGTTATTTACAAATGATTTTCTTTCCTTATTACTGTGGCCCTTCCTATACTCTACAGGAGTGCAACTCAATGGAATTTAGATTCTCTTTGAGTTTTCTTTTGAAATTTGGCAATCTCATACAAAAATCCCTGTAGACACCATCATTAATTTTCTTTCAGTAAACTGTATGTATAGCTTTGATATTATTTTGATTTCCGATGTGACAGAATTTTATATAGCGAGACAGAATATTTTCTTTCTCTTTTCATCACCTGGTATCATGATGGTCCTTAGAATTGCAAATTGCTGGAGAAAGAAGATACAAGCTAACACTTTAAAAAGTGCTTCAGAGATCCTCTATTGATGTGATATTGTTTAGAGGTATAGCATGATTTTCATGTGTGAACTTGAATGGAAATGAAGAAATGGACATGAGAAATGAGCCCTTCTCAATGAACCCTAGAATGGCTCCCTTAGGGAGAAGCAGCAGGGCTTGACTGATTTATAAATGTTAGAAACAGAGGTCTAGGTAAATGATTATTTGGACCTTCAGATATCTTTTCTCCAAACATAATCACCAATATCAGGTTACTCAGTGCACTCAATACAGTATAACACAAGGTGCCACCTCTGAGGATTGTATGAAATCCTCTAAGAAATAAAAAGTTTCAACTCTGGTTAGAATTAATAGAGCACTTGAAATATTTTGTTCATAAGGCTTTACACACATAAATATTATAATAAATCATTTAATTTTTTATTATTTTTTTCAAAATCACCTTTTTAATGGAGATAAAGTAAGAAGGTTGTATTCTTTCTCTCCATTAATTAGTGTGTAGATTATTCCTCCATGTACACATACAGAGAAAATATTGTAGATAAAAAATATTAGCAAGTGTTTTTTAAATTAATATAGAATTGTTGAACACAAAGATGCACCAAGAAACTAACGAGAGGACAGTCTTGCTGGTAGAACACCAGGATCTATTGAAACAGTGATTGAGGTGAGTGTGCACGTTCAGCTGAATGGAAGTAGTTAATTCTTGCTACAGTCTGTGAGAAAGTTCAGGATGGTTTTAGAAGGCACAGTAGCACTGCGCACTGTCGCTGCATGCTGTTCACTAGGAGGCTCTCACACTTCTCCTAGTGATTAACAGTAGGGCTTGCATAGACAAGTAAACTACCTAATACGTGTCCTAGTCAGGGCACATGGCTCTAGGCAAAACCACATTTGATTATTTATGGCAATTCTTATGTGTAACCTATATAACATGACAGCAAGTTCTTTCCAGTTCTATAGCTCCCATAGCCCAGCCCTAGTCACAGAAAGACATAGCTGGCTCAAGCTGGATGGAGATTGGAGGGCATCCCCGAAGCAGAGGCATGTGGTACTGTTTTGTGGATGGTTGTAGGTGGAGTTGGGGGGGGGGGTGAAAAACCAGACTGAAGAAATGAGTGAAGCAAACAACAGCAACAGCTTTCTAAAGGAAAGAACAGAAGAGAGCCTCAGATGCTGTTGTGAGGATAGCACACAGCCACTAGCATAATAACAGCAGCTGGCGATTATTGTCTAGGTCTTTTATTACATGTTATCTAAGGGTTTTATGAGTATAAACTCACATGCACTAATCTCATCAATTGTGCTTATCTGTAAGAGGATGATGGATCGTTACAACATCCCCAATGGAAGTCTAAAACCACAAATACTGCTGACTCCCCACATATGTTTTCCTTATACATACATGCCTATAATAAATTTAATTTGTGAATTAGACAGAAGAGTAACAATAGCAATAAACAGCAAAAACAGAGCAATTGGAACAACATACTATACTAAAATTTCCAGCATCACCAGTCTTGCTCTTTGGGATCATTATTAAGTAGAGTAAGAATTCATTTGAACACAAGTACTGTGATACTACAACTGGGCTTATGGAGAGATGGTTACATAGTGACTAATGATCAGAGACACACAGTGGATACACTGTGATCACGCCTCAGATGGGATGGAGGAAAAGTAAGTTCATGATACTCAGAGCTTACTATGCACAATTGGATGAGTGTTTTAATTATCCATGAAGGGCAATATCATCGATAAAGGAATTGTTTTACTTTATAGTTGAGGAGAAGGTGGTATAGAGAAGTTGAATAGCATTCTCAGGAGTTCATACTACTATTTAATCTTGGCAGCTATGATTTGAACTCAGATGGGTTGCTGGAGCACCAGAAAGGTAGAATGTTAGGAATTTTCCTCTGTGCCTGGAAAATCTATGGAGTACTGAAAACGTGGGCACACCACCTCCAAACTGCCCTGCCCTTCTGTGTGTATGAGTTTGTACAGGCCTAGCTTTAAGCTGCTGCACATTTTAGTTGTAACATTAAAATCAAGTTTAAATTCCTGAGCAAATAGACGATTCATGGAATGATAAGTCATTCAATATTTGATGAGTCTTATCCATTTTATTTCATATCATTAAATAAATTCTAAGACCTTCTGTTTAAAAAGACGAATCCTAAGAAGCAAGGATGAAGATTATTAAAAGCACTAATGTTTTGTTATCAAATATTGCAGTAACCATTTTGTCTAGGTAACAAGATCTTTATCAAGCATTCTTCTATCTGATCCTCATCAAAGCCTTGGAGACACTTGAAGTTCCCATTTTATTATACTTGAGTCAGAGATAGAGGCTATGCAAGTTGTTTGAGGTCATGTAGTGGTAAATGTTCAACATTAATATCCACTTCAGATCTTCTGATGGTGAGTTTCATCAACTAAACCCTTAGGTCCAATCAGCCATCTTCTAAATGTGTGTTTCCATTGGGCCCAAGGGCTGGATAACACTGTGTGGATAATTAAGTGCCATCCAACTGTTTCTTCTGGGAAAACCCGAGGGTGTGACAGTATCCATTAATCAGTCTCACACAGGAAAGATAGTGTAGTATTATCTTTATTCCCCGAGTATACTTGAAAATACAACAAAGGATCTTGAAGTTATTAAAATAAGCTCTGCTCCTTAGGGAAACTGTTTCAACACTCAAGCTATCATCAAAAGTCCTTGAGACAGGTAACCCAGGAGTGGAATGGTTATGATTACACTTTATAAGCTAACACAGAGAGATATCAGAAGCTACCGGTCCCCTGCTAAGAAATGAAAACTGGAGAAAAATCTACTGCAAAGGACTCTGGCCTATGAATGTAGCAGATCTACTGCAACAAAACATTTTCACTGGAAATATATAAATGAATAGCTTTTCTGAATTCTGCTACCTGGGAAGCACAGGAGACAGAGAATTTACATTCTAATCATGAGTAGCAAAACTGCAATGATATTCATTTTATGAGGGAGACTGGCAACCCTGGCAAGATTACAACTTAGGAAATTATATTTTCCTCCTTCAAATTTGTCCTTAAGCTTCAGTCAATAAGAAGAATGACTTATTTTCCTATTCAACTGATAAGTGCTTTCTAAATCTATCCCTACTATTAGATTGCAGTTGACAATATTCAACTATTTTTAGTAAATCAAATGCAGCTTCATATAGTTTTAAACTAATATATGCAAAAACATGAATAGAAACACTTGTAGAAACTTAAACGAGCCTGAATATAAACTTAGTTTTATACAGTATTATCACAAAGCACATCAAAAAAGGAATCAAACCCTTCTAAAACAATAATTCACGATAACTTATGCTAATTCTTTTCTGAGGTCTTTTTATGACTGAATTAGTGATATAGTGACACTGAACTAAAATGATTGATACTCTATTTGTCTGTTAATTGTGGGGGGCGGTGAGGGAAGGCAGCAGATGGCATTTTTGTATGAATAATCAGAATTCCCTCTGGCGCTATGGGGAACTGGTGAATATTGAAGGTATATTGATTGCTAGTAATGAGTTTGGAACTGTGTGATTTAATCATCGACTGTAAAGTGTGATTGAGTGTATCTGTGTTTCCAGAGCCACGTTCCTATTTCCTTATACAAGTGGTTCAGAGGATTAGACACTCACAGAATCAGGATTGACAGCTGCCATCTTTGTGGAGCTTTTCACATATTTTAGAACCTGATATCCACTTACAGCAGTTATCCAGTATTCTCAAGATGAATTACTTTATTGCAAGATTATTGGTAAAAAAAAAAGTCTTAGAGATTATGTCAAGGAAAAAAAAATGCTTTTTGGAAAAGAAAAATCTTGGCAGTGATTTAATTTTGCCTTCTTTCTTATCGCCACATTAATTCAGAGGATGAAAAACATTTTGCTCTTCTTCCTTATAATTTGTTATGTTGTACTCAGTTATCTCATAACAAGATAAAGTTTTGTGTTGAATTAGCGGCAGGAGAGCAGCTTACATTTTTATCACTCCTAAGCAAATGCTTTACTCAAAAGACAGGGCACCAAAAATATGGCTGGAATACAGTTTTAGTTCATCCAACAAATGGTTTGCTATTATGAAAAATGTTTCATGAGTTTATATAGATAGTGAGTAAGACTCAATATTTAGCTTTTATTTTTCCATTTGACAAATATCAAGAACCATCTGTGGGCAAACACTGTTATGGGTACAGAGATTAAAGTATATTATGTTTGAGTAAAGGTGGTTGGCAAACTTCCAGGTGCTAAAAAGGCGAATGAGAGAGACAGAGAGACAGAAAGAGCACAAATGAACTGTCTGGGGAACTGCATGGTGGAAAATGTGGGAGGGAGAGGAGGAAGGTAGACTGTGTTCATGGCAATTGCTTTGACTCACCATGATTATTTCTGCTACCGACTAACTCAATTAGTTAGTAATAAATAAACTGAGCAAAGATGCTGTCTCTGCTGAGGTGTAAAAAAATTGAAAATGAGAAAACTCCATTTTAAACTTTCCCTTAGCAAAACAAAAGGAGGGAAAAAGGCCAACTACCTCACACAAACCTGTCACATATGCAGATTTAAAAGGAGCAGAATTCTGTCCTTATATAATGATTATGGGTGAGTAACGGTTAAAATATCAGTGAGAATGTTTATTAGCAGGAAGAATGAAACCTTTGGGTTTTCCCCTAGTTTCACCTTTGCTTTCTCAGTGTGCTTACATAACATGAAGTGACGCTCCAATGAGGGATTCCGTCCCAAGGGGCAGTGCTGTAGTTCAGCTCCCTTCTCTCCCCCAACCCAGTAACAAGATCCCCCAACCCAGTAACACGACAAAACTATCCGCAGGTTGATACCTTTAAATAACTCCCAAAGTCGAGAACAATGTTTGACTTCTAAGTTCCTGTCATAGATAAGCCAGTCCAGTTGACAGAAGATTGGTGTCATCTTTTTGCCAGGACTCTATTCACAGTAAGTCATATGTATATTTATTTCTTAGCACAATGAACACCTAAAAGTATTAGGGAATCAGAGAAACAAATGCTGTCTTCACACATTCAATGTGTTATCTGGAACTGTAACAGTCACTACTCACTAATTCAGTACAGCTTGTTAAACCAACAAGACTAGTTCCTTACATGAGCCATTAAAACACTGCCATGCCTTGAACAGTGATATTTCAGCAAATCACATCATATACCATGGTTGTCCTGTCAGAATACAATGGAATAGAAAAGTTCCTGAGGGCTAGTGACATCGTGGCTGTTCTTATAATAAGTGTGCATAAGACATTGCTCAAGTTTGTGGTGACAGTGATGCAAATAAACCAACTGTGCTATACAAAAACATGGTTTATCCAATTACATACGATCCAATCCAAGAACTCAGTAACATTTATTAAGACTGCTTCTAGCTCATTTGTTTGGAAAGCTTTTCTACATTATTTTAAGGTGCACTCTCTTAACAAAAGTTAACTGTACAAAAAATTCTTCCATGTGACATTGGACACACACACACACACACACACACACACACACACACACCAAATAACCCCATGCATCCCTATCACATACAAACACTCCCATATTCCCTACATAGCACGGATATGGAGCAGGCCGTTCTCATACTGACATGTGGCTACACAATCATTATGTCACTTAGCAATGCATTTCTGGCAGACTGTCCCCATGTTAAAGATATAAAGACTATATAAGCAAACAACAGTAAAGCACTCAGACAAGTGGACAGTCCATCTGTACCCACAGAGTATCTAGTATGGACAGAGGAATTTGAATTAAGGCAGGAGCAAAACACAGGAAGCATAGCCTGGGCTGCTGTGGCATGTTCATGAATTTCTTCTTACCCACAGAGCCTCTGTTAAAGCTTGCCAAGGCAGACTGGTCTCTCTGAAGGACCTCAAAGGGGAAGCCAGGGATATCAGCCATCCTTGCCTTTCTCCTGGCTGACACTGCATTTGCAGACACAGAGAAGATGGTTTGAGGCATTTAGTCCCGATTCTGGCACCGTTGGTGTCTTTCTTTTCTGAAAATAGCACAAGGTGGTTTTCCAGCCAAATGATATTTTTATCAGAAACAAAGGCCAAATGAGAAAAGAAAGAATGTCAATGCTTCCCATATACCAAAGTTTGTTTTAGAACCATAAAAGAAACTGCCTCTTGGTCCTGTAAGACTTGAAAATTGGAAGGAGATCAAATCATGATATATAGGATATTTGTGTTTTCTAAATGAGAAGCCTTGTATAGTATAAGGTAATTATAAACTAAGGTTGAAAAGATTAAAAATAATTAACTTAGCTGCTATTAGTACACTATCTGCCAAGCCAAACAGTATGATAATATTCTGGTCTGAAAAAAGATTGAGGGTTATTTTGAAAAATAAGGTCTTTACAATTCTGTCCAGAACTCACAGCTGCAGAAGCGGAAGTAAACAACTCCTATTAGAAGACTGCAAGGTTAAGGACAGCTAAAGTCTCCACACCAAATGAAATTCTTCATAGTTCCCATTGATGTGATTATAACTCATACAATTCCCCAAAGAAAGAACTATGAAAGGATGTTTGTGAAGATGGGAATACAAATAACTTTTCTTGCTTGTTCACTTGGTTTTAAAATCAGATAACAAGTGTATTTTCTCTATTTTTTATAGGTATCTCTATATTTTATAGGCTGTTAGGAAACACAAACCATTCCCTGCTGTCTTCTCTCAGGTTACAGGTATCGGAAAGTTGCCTCTTTTTCTAGTCCATGTTGGAAGCAATCTTGGCTTGCTCTCTCATGCATGTCACCTCCCCTCATATTGTAACACAAATGTATGTGTAAGGTCTTCTGCGCAGACTCCCCTACCAGTTAAACCATGCCTGAAAGTAGAAAGCAGGATCTGACAGACTAGTTTAACAGTTATGACTAGTAAACCACATAACCTCCAAGTTTCTATTAAATTTGTGGCAAAAAAGGAACAGTAGAATTCTGAAATATCAGCATGTGTCATTCATGTGTGGGTTTCTGCTTCACCGAGATCTCAAGAGACTCAGTCATAAAATGGTAAGTTTTATTCTGGATACAAATCTAGGCACCCAGAGAAGACTATTTAACAGGCACAAATTACTGGAATGACAATTTTATGTGTGTGTTTTATCTGTCAGTTACCGAAGAGGTCTCTGCTTAATCCAAAATCCACACTACAGCAAACTGCTACAAAGACCGCAGCATATTATCCTGAAAATGGCATTGTCTTCTATAGCTAGGAAATAATGTCACAACATTATTACATCCTTTGCCAGAGTTCTGCCTAAATATGTACTCTAAAAAACAAAACAAAACAGAGGAATAGTTGGTCTTTTGCAACTCAGCAAACCCTTGCCATCAAAAACAAAAGTAAAACACAAAATTGGTGTCTCTACTTTGATATCTCTTTTGAATCATTTTATCATTTTTTAGTTTGGTTTTCTTCTGCCATTGGAATTTTGGATGATCATTTTGTAACATCTGGATAATTTCGTAGAAACATCTGGGATGGGATTTTTTTTTTTAATTGTCTGATGCATGAAGGCTACTTCTTACAGAAATGTATTTTTCCAGCTGTGGTTACAATACTTTAGTGAGTGTAAGAACCTCTGAAATTCCATAGGAAACAAACTATTATTAATCTGAAGTCTTGGGTCTATTTTTTCTCCCACTATCTTTTCCCCATAGAAGAAATAGTTGATGTCTGCAGCAGAATGAGTTTAGAATAGTTTCAGGTGGTATCCCTGACTATGGGAGCCTTTGAAATCAAGAATTTGGATTCTGGGTCTGGCAGTCAGTGGTTCTTTCTGTAACCCTGGACAACAGTTTGAAGTTCACTATACTTATCTCAAGATAGGGAAGTATAAATACATATCTTCTAATGTTGTTTGTACTAAATGAAGTGATTTATACAAAATATCTGGCTCAGGGTATAGATGCAAGAAACGACAGTTATTACGAGTGTTTATCACAGTGCTTGAAGATACCATCTTTTCTTGACCTACAGTGGATTTTATGCATGTAATTACCAGTCTGACATTTTGCATAAGGGCTTTCCAGAACATAAGATATTTTGTGAGCTGCAACTGAATCTTGCTTGTTAAAATATTTCTCTCTGAGTGGAGGAGAAGAAAGAAATTAAGCTGCCTTATGATATTACTGAGAAGCCAGAGAATAGTTTCAAGTCTTTGTAGCAGACAATGAAGTGAGCTCACAAAGTAACTTCAAGCTTTAGGCAAACTTCAGAATTCATAATAAAACAATGAATGAAATGTTCAGACTATAATTGGAACCCTTCTTGGGTTTAGTTACTTTTTACTGGTAACTTATTCAGCCACCTCTGGGACTTTTGAGCATTAGTTCCCTTCAAAGATGAAATTCTGCAATACCGAGAGAATCAACAGAATGTTCTAATATCTTGTATTTAAGTTTACATACTTACAACATCGCTAGGTCTTATTGGATATGTAGAGAACCAAAGTGATTAGTGTAAAGGGCTTTGCATTCATATAATTGCATGATTTTCAATATTTTTATCTTAAAACAAGCACTTTCCTTCTGTATTCACAAACAAAAAGGTAAATTTTCAAGGAACATAGGATATCAGTGCTTCAGGAGAATGACCTTAATGACATGAATTTCATTCATAAATTCTGAAAACTCAGTAATTGTATTCAATATGTTGCTATTCTTTTATACTACTTAAAACAACATTTCCAGAATGCTTGATTTTAGTTTGTTGTTATTTTGCTTTTTGTTTTTACAAAACTAAGTAAGCAAGTTAGTGAAGAGATGTGACATCAAACATATTAAAGAAGTATTATTTTGGCTTTCTTTTTTAATTATTATTTTATGTATATGAGTGTTTTGCATGCATGTATGTAAATCCAGCTGTGTCATGCAATGCTCATAGATACCAGAAGAGGACATCAGATTCCCTGGAATTGGAGTTATGGATGATTGTTAGTTGTCATGTGAGTTCTGGGAACTAAACCTAGGTCCTCTGCAAGAGCAACTTCTACTCTTAACCACTGAACAGTCCCTCTACCATTCCTGAAGTGTCCTTTTTCTTATACATCTACTTATGTCAAAAAAAAGAAAATCATGGTGGCACACAGCAAAGTGCAACATTAAGGATACAGCCGAAAAGAAAACTAAAAACATTTGAAGTGCACATTTTAGTTATCACAGTCAAACTCTGAATCCAGAATTTTAAGACAAAGGAAAATAACAAAGGAAAATATTAAATTGTGTTGCTTCTTTATCTGATGAAACAGGGGGGGGGGGTGGTAAGAGGCCAAAATTTTAAGATGAACATTTTCCTGGCAATGAATTTTCAGAGCAAATCTGAATGCTGTCCTTTGGGGAGGACTTGAGATAGCCCAAAGTTTCAGTTTTCCCAGAGTGAGTGCAGCGGGTATGTAAACTGTTTATTTCTACCATGTAAGAAAACTAGAAATGTCAAGACAATTTGTATTCAACTACAATACATGTGATTCTGAGGAACTTGACAATAAGCTGCATCATTTTCTGCTGTTTTAAAGTAACATTACCCACAAGGAGCCCTGGCATTGACGGTGAGTGTGTGCATTGTGTTGTATGCAGGCAAGTCCTCAAGGTAGAATTATTTGACCGGGACTTAACATTAACCTTCTTCATTGTGGGATAGCCTTCATGTGACTCACATATAGAATTCATTCCTACCCCATGGAGAGTCATCCAAATGCCACAAAGAAACACATTTTCAAAGATGGCTTGCAATTAGAACGAGTATCTCTTCCCAGCACTCACTTGGAGCAATATTAGCTACCGGTCATTGGTACTTGCCATATTTCAGGCATGATTGTGGTTAGAAACTCATAACTTATTACATCTTCACAATACTCTATATAGTGAACACTAATCATTTCCATTTATAAATAAGGAAATTGATGTGAAATGTCACTTTGCTTATGATTATGCAGCTTGTATGTGGTGAGCTGAGATGAGATACAAACCCAGGATGTCCTGAGCCACCGTTATAATCACACCCTCAAATGGTCTATGAGTTCTCATAAACCTTTAGCCCCAGAGGATAGATACATTAGACTCATAAGTAGAAGGAACAATAATGAAAGGGCATGACATGAACAATTATAAAGGAAGTTATATCTAAATTTCATTTCCTTTAACAGGGAAAAATCATTAACTTCAGTCTCTGCCACGTATCTTGCAGGGAACAAAATTGCATCATGATCAGCAGGCTAAGTTGAAATATACAACACAAAATTGTCGTAAATAGCTGAATAAATTAATTTAAACAATTAACATCAAGATAAAAAAGAACGTTCACCTTTGGAAAGTGACTATGGTCTAATGGAAAGTGTGCTGAATTTTTATTAAAGAAAATTTAAAAATAGAATTTAATTTCCATTTATATTTGTTTATTCATCTTGGTGAGGAATGGGGGAAAGTGTGTGTATGCCACAGTGTGTGTGTGTGTGTGTGTGTGTGTGTGTGTGTGTGTGTGTGTATATGTAGATCAGACGACAGCTTGTTGGAGTCAGTTCTATCCATCTACCATGTGGATCTTGGGTATGGAACTCAAGTCTTAAGTCCTAGTAACATACATCTTTACCTATCTCACCAAATTTACCTCACAGTCTTGCTACTCAGTCCCTGTAAATCTAACCTTAGTTTTTCTGGAACCTCAGAGATTTTTAAATGCTAAATCTTATCCATAAGTGTACTCAAGATTCCTTCACTCTCTGCCTGTTCATTTATTGTGGTAGCAATTGTTCTGCTTTATGTACATGTCAGGGTATTCTGAGGCAATCTCAAAAGGCATAGTATTCAGACATACTTGTGTTAGGTGGAAGGCACACATCCTGTAAAGTACAAATGCCGCCAAGTTATTTTTTTAGTTCAATTAAAAAGACAGGAACTTATGGGCCCATTTCATAGCATTTCAAGATGGAATTTCATCTGTTCTAAATCTATTCCTAACTACACTGTCTTTAAGGAAACGTGACTAGACTATATATATACCAAGTACGTGTTAAGTCCTATCTTGCTGAAAATCAAAGTGTGTCATTGTTTTTAACTGCTTCCCTAAAGAGTGGAAGATGCTGAAGCTGGCCCTCTGGAGGAGTTGGTGTGCTGCTCCTTATGAACGATTATGAATGATATGTGAGAATGAAGACTTGGGTCTGAAAATTCCTTAAGGAAAACAAAAAAATTTTATAGCATACTTAAAGTTTTGTTGTAATACTTTTCAAATACAAGTGCAAAATAAATGCTGCATTATAGACAGCAATTATATTCAGAGAAGTGATGGGATCAGCAGATTAAGATGAAGAAAGTCTTTTCTTCTGTGTCTTCTTTCCACAGCTCACAATAATGAACAGTTTGGTGTTTGTTTTTTTTTTCCTACATTTCATTTTCTGAGAATATATGGGCATACACATAGGAAAGCTTTATAACTTAATCCTGTTTTTAAACAAATGCAATGATCCTTTATGTGGTATTATGATTTTTTTCTCTTGTGCTGTATACATTCTTTTCATGTTTTATTAGTGGATTTAATTTTTGCTTTTCTTCAGTGCTGGGAATCAAACCCACGACCCTTTATAGATGAGTCACCTTTCTACCCCCGAGCTATGTCCTTTCCCCACTTTTTTGAAACAGGGTCTCAGATAGCCCGTGAAGATTTCAGACTTGCTGGATAGCACAGCTAGCTTTGTGCTCATGATCCTCCTGCCTCTACCGCTCAAGTGCTGAGATTATGGCTGTGTATCACTACATCTAATTTAAAAGTAAAATTCAAAACTCTTCTGAAACGTTGGTGTTCCACAATGTGTTTATTTCATCACATTCCTTTGATGGCATTTCAGATTACTTTCAATTTTTGTCGTTAGTTGCCATGCTGGTGTCAGCCTCTTTCATGCTCTCCCCAAAGTATTTATATAAATAAATTTGATCAAAGAATATATTAATATTTAATGTTAGATACATACTGACACAAAATTGAGTGCGTGACTATAAATAAACATGACTGGAAATACAGAAGTTTTCTTTGTTTTAATTATTATAAATTGTCATTTACAGAGATTCCAGTTACATCTATGATATCAATTTAAGAAACATCCAAGTGTATTTTCCAGTAGCTCTATACCAGTGTCAGAAAAAGTTCTGTTTGTAATCAGAAACTGTCGATGCCATATAAGAACTATATCAAAGTATATCAAGAACATTTTTTTTTTGTCTAATTGAAACAAGGTCTCCCTGTAACCCCAGTTGGGGACTGGTCTGGCCTCTATCTCATAGAAAGCTCCTGCCTCTGCCTCCTGAGTCCTGGGATTAAAAGTGTGTGCCAGCATACCCAACTTCAAGAACATTTTTGAAGTTGCAGAATTCAAGCTATTATAGCCTAAGACCTTCAGATCAATGTTTCAGTCTAGCCAGAAAAAGACGAAAATTATTTATCCAAATATCCAAAATAGCATTTATATTAGAATTATCAGTACAATAAGATTGAAAATTGAGGTTTAAATATTTTCAGATTATATCTTAGAAAGTGAAAAATCCAAAATGGAAATATTTGTGTTTTTTTTATAGTTTATTATCATGGTGAAAGAGAAAACTGAATGTGGTTGAACAAATGAGCTTTGTTCTGAGGGGCATCACAGACACTCAAATTTGACACAGTTTTACTCGAATGAATTTTTTCCATCTTTTGTATTTAGTTAATTTATTAATTGAAATTTTGTGAATTTCATCTAATATATTTTGATTCTATTTAGACCTCTTCCCTATCTGCACGGCTCTTAGAACCCCTCACCTGATTTTATGTATTCTGTCATATATAGTAAGGCCTATGGTGTCAAATTTGTGTCCTCAAATGCCCTTTTGTGTGGGTCTGTCTATTGGAGCCTAGTTGAGCTACCTAGGTTCATACCTTAGAGAAACCAGTTCTCCCTCTCCCAGCAGCTATGTGTTGCCAGTGAATGTTTTAACTTGTAGGGTTTTATGATGATCACTCTGAGCAGATATACATAGTTATCTCATAAGTAGTTATCTTGTAAATGCAAGTGTTTGGAGCTTTTATATTAAGGAAAGTAGACTTGCCTTATGATGCGTAATAGAGGACAGTGATGAATACACCTTAAAACATCTGGATTCAGGATATGATTCATGACCTTAAAAGTGAGTCCTTTCCCTTTTCATGACTCACCATTTGCCTCTGGTGCTGTTTTGTTGAAAGGATCATTTATCCTCCGTCATGGGATGACTCTATGACTTTTCAATATGTTGTTTCATGTTGAGTTGAGAAGTCTTCAAGGACATTAGTCACCTTGAATCTGGACAGTCTTTTGCTATTGAATCTGAGGAAAAAGAAGGAGGAAAATGTGGATGCTAACAACATGAAGGAATCAAGATGTATCCAGCAACTTCCTTGTTGCTTTTAATTGAAACAAAAAAGCTTATGCACTGGAAGGATATTTTTAACCACATGAATGAGTACCCCTTCTGCTAGGCTTTTTAATCAGGCTTTGTGAGTACTGAAATGATTAACAGTATCTGATGCTAAATTGCTCAGAACTCTGCGGTGTGGTCATAGTGGGTGGGAATGGGTGTTAGCCGAGAGGCCCCTGCTGAGAAGTCAGAGACCACCCTCCCAATTGTCCCTCACTGATGGTGGGCTTGGGAAGTACTTTTAGAAATAATTATTTACAGAGAACTTATAACAATAAATGAATCATCCCCATTGTGCTTGTTCTGAGATGTTTGTCTACTAGGCTGACTAAAATTGGGAGATTTAAAAGTTAAATGAAAAACACACTTCTTTTTCTCCTTTGAGGACCTCAGAGTCCTTTCTTATATTGAATTGGGCAGTTTCAGTAGGGGGAGGTGTGGATCGGGGAGGGGATCTAAATATCACTAAATTATATTGTACAAAAATCGCAAAACTTTCAATATAGTTTTTTTAATTGAGACTTGGGAGAAGGTGGCTGGAGAGATGGTTCAGCAGTTATGGACACTGGTTAAATTTGCAGAGGACCTGGGTTCAGTCCCTCCCCAGCATGCACATGGTGGCAAACAACTGGCTGTAACTCCAGTTTCAGAGGATTCAATGCCTTCTTCTGACCTTCCCAGGCATTGTATGACATGGGTGCACCTACCTACATGCAAGCATTGCACTCATACACATAAAATAAAAGTAGCAAATAAATGTGTTTTTAAAAAAGATGAGACTTGGTAAGTTGACTAGGCTCCAGTGAATGAACCCGAACTGAAGGACAGTTGAGGATCAACCCTGACATCCCAAGGTCTTTCTTTTCTTTTTCCTAATGCACTTCTAATTTTTATTATTACTCCCCCTTTGATGTTGTCGTTGACCACTGAAAGTTTGTTTGACCTGAATATTTTAATTTAATATAAGTCATTATTTATCAGATTTTTGTGAATTTCATACAATATATTTTAATCATATTTAAATCTCTCCCCATCTGCATCTCTTACTACCCTCACCCAATTTCATACATATACACACACACACACACACACACACATATATATGTGTATATTCACATATATTTGGGATGTCAGGGTTGGTCCTCAACTGTCCTCCAGTTTGGGTTTATTCACTGGAGCCTAGTCAACCTACGAAGTCTCATCTTTTGAAAAGCACATTTATTTGTTACTTTTATTTTATGTGTATGAGCTCAATGCTTGCATGTAGGTAGGTGCACCCATGTCATACAATGCCTGGGAAGGTCAAAAGAAGGCATTGAATCCCCTGGAACTGGAGTTACAGTCAGTTGTTTGCCACCATGTGCATGCCGAGGAGGGACTGAACCCAGGTCCTCTGCAAACTTAACCAGTGTCCTTAACTGCTGAACCATCTCTCCAGCCACACCCCCCAAGTCTCAATTAAAAAATCTTATTGAAAGTTTTGCGACTTCTGTACAATATAATTTAATGATATTTAGATCCCCTCCCTCATCCACACCTCCTCCTACTGACCCTGCCCAATTCAATATACTCCATTATATATACACCATATGGCTTATAGAGTCTGATTTGTATCCCCACATTGTCCCTCAGTATGGGTCCATCCACTAGAACCTGGTCAACTTACAAAGAGTCCTGTCCCTGTAAGAGACTGGCTCCACTATTCCCAGAAGCCATGGGTCATTCTTATAGTGCAGAATTTTCAGTTCTAACAAGACTAGTCATACCATCTATGTGCTTTCAGTTAGACTACTGTCCCTACAAAGATCTTCCCAGACTCTTCACATTCAACCTGGTGATACCTGGACTACAGCTGGAAGTGATGGAAGAGGGACCTATCAAAATCAGGGTATTGTGTTCTTTGCAAAAGGAAATCATGCTGTTAATAGAGTTCTAGATTAGATTTTCTGGATTATTATAAGTGAAGTGTTTTTATGACTTCTGATTTTTATAAGTTTATTTCCCAGAATATAATCTACATTAAGTATATTTTATCCATATCCTTTTTCTTCTTCTTCTTCTTCTACCCTTTCCCACCAATCTGTTTGATTGTCTAAGCAGTTTCATTTCTCTTTTCTTATCTGATAAAGGCATATGATTTTATAATTGACTAATTATATTAATGGCTCTTAAAAACTCTGGAAGAGACTGTGACACAACAAAATTTTAATGCAGTTGCAACATGTTTAGAAATTAAAATTAACCAGAGTCAATTTTCTGAGGCATTGAGCTATTAAAGATTTAAAAATGGCCTAAGCCTCAAACCGTTCTTGAGGTAATCACTTCAGCTGGCATAAATGAAAGTTATCTTATGTGCTGCTTTGCTACTTAAACCAGCATGAAAAAACCTAAAATTTGCGATTCTTATTTATTATTAGGATGCACGCTGCAAAGTTACAGCTTACTTCAAATTATGTGAGGAGAGGTCACTAAAAATTGTCTTAGTCATTCCTTAAATGTATAAGCAACTTAGATGTTCCCCATGGTGATTAATATCTACTTGTACATATAGCTAAATGTCCTATCAAAATTTTAGTCTTGACATAAATCTTTCATATGAACTGCTAATTTATAAATTGTTAGCAAAATATTGAAAGAAATCGATTTAAAATTTTGTTTTAATTCATTAGTTTCTATTTTGTATGAATGTTTTGCCTGGAAACCCAGGAATCTGGATGATACAAGAAGTTTAGCACTCTACCTGTAAGTGTGCTTGAGTGATGTTTGTGATTTGTGCTTTAGTGGAGACTGAGTCGTTCCCAACTACCAAACTTCCTAGCTGTTTTTGGTCATATTCTTTAACCTCTTCTAGCTTTTCCTTATTAGCAAAAATAATGAACAAAACAATACCTTTGCAATATTGAGACTTAAATAAGAGGAATTTCAATTACAGGCGACATCTGGTGGGGGGGCAGCTAATAATAAAGATGCTACCAAGATTGTTTCAAAGATTTTAAAATGGGACTTTTGAATGATCCTTCATTTTACTCTGGGAGCAGTTAGAACCTGAAAGTGATGACTACACTCCACTCTTCTTTGTAGCTTTACTCATGATAACTAAGACACCAAAACAATGGAAATGCTCTTAAGTAGGTGAACAGATAGCATGTAGCATGTGCCATCTGCCCAGAAGTATTATTCAGTCTTTTAAAAAAGACAGAAATCCAATGAGATACAATGTGTATGAACACAGAGGACATTAAATAATTGAAATAAACCAGACATAGGACACATACTATAGGATTCCACTTATATAAGGAATGTAAAAGTTAAAATTCACAGAAGCTGAGTGAATAGGTTACCATTAGCGTCTGTGGGGGAAGAATAATAAATGAATTAATGAAAGGTACAAAGTTTCAGTTTAATAACATGGATGCCTCTTAGAGATTCTCTTACTCTTTCGCATAATGCTTATCTGTATTACAATGTATAGTTAAAACTCTGCTACATAGTCAACCTTAAATCATATGTTCTGATCATAAGATGAGAAATAAGGTGAGAAGAAATTTTGAGCGATTATGGAAATGCTTGTCACACAGAGTCTGGTGCTGGTTTCATAAATGAATAAGTGTTATATTCATTAAATATGTACCACAACTTGTATAATATACAGTGAGTATACACAACAGCATTAATTAACCAGAAAGTGTTTAAAATATTTTATGTTTTATTTTATTTTTATTTTTTATGTGTATCAGTGTATTCTCTACATGCATGTAAGTACTTCTGTGACGTGCAGTGCCCTTGGAAGTCAGGAAAAGGCTTTGAATCCCCTAGAACTGGAATTATGGATGGTTGTTAGCCACCATATGGGTGCTGGGAATTGAACCTGGTCCTCTGCAAGAGCAATCTGTGTTCTTGACCACTGAGCCATCTCTTCAGCCCTGAGTATTTTATTTTATAAAGGGCATAATAAATGATTTTTCTTTTTTTAAATTAGTGCCTTCCAAAGCCATGTAACTGTTGAAACAGTATTTTATATCTTGCTTAATAGCTGAAATCTAAAAGTTTAGACTTAGGCTTAGAAATGTTGGTGATCTGCTTATAAGTTTTGAAACCAAAGTCAATCACCTTTGGTCCAGATAATCTTTTCTAGGATGTTTATAAAATAATAGTCTAGGAATGCAGAGTGTATATTGTGAACAAATGGTACCTTGACTTGAACATGGGGATAGTTTCCATCCAGATAAAGGAGCAAGCAAGATTGGCACACAAGAAAAAGAATGATATCCTAGGGTCTGGATTCACCTCCAATCACTCACAGTGAAGCCAGACACAGCTGGCCCTCTCTCCACTCTGGGAATTAGAGTTCAGGGAACCGGTACCACATTATAACTCACCAATTTAATGTTGTATAGTCTAGTTGTATTTAGGATAGTCACAGTTTTGCAGCTAACACCTCAATCCAAACTTAGATCATTTTCAGCACGCATAAAATAAACCTTCATTACATAAACAGTCAGTCTCTAGACAAACTCCCTCTTCCTCTCCTTGCTCCAGCTGTCCTGGGTGGATGCTTAAGACCAAATGGGAAGAGTGGGAACAAGACAGTAGTTAGGAGACTTCAGCAGCAATCCATAGGGTAAACGATATCTTGGAATGTTGTGGCCACAGGAAGGTGTGAGAAATGGGGCAATTGAAGTCAATAGGACTTCCTGACACAGTTGATCTGTCAGGAGAATGTGCTGATGGGTTTTCTATGAGGTGTTAGGGAAGGAGGAGTCCCTGGCCTGAGCAATTGGAAGGATTAAGTTGCCATCAGGGAGTCAGGGAAGACTGAGGGTACAGTTGTTTTGACAGAGCATCTTGGGAGTTCAGTTTGGTATTTCTTAAAAATAAAGGATCTAGTCAACATTGTGTTGAGGGTGAATAGACAATATGCAGTGATTTGAGTCCTCATGAGAAATGATGCTTTAAAATAAGATTTGGGAGATTGAAAACCATGACATTGTCATCGCCAAGGAAGTTCATGAAGTCAATGGTCTAGTGTCGGGGTAGAGAAAGGGGGTGTCTCCCTTTAGAAGTCAGTGAGAAAGTGAAACCTATAAAAGTCAAAGCCCCAGGGGTGGAGAGATAGGGCTTAGTGGTTGAGAGCACTGACTGGCTGCTCTTTCTGAAGACTGGGGTTTGAGTCCCAGCACCCACATGGTGGCTAACAACCATTTGAACACCAGTTCCAGGTGATCTGATGTCCTCTTTTATCCTCCATGGGCATTGCATGACATGTACACTTACATGTAGGCAACATGCTCATATGCATAAAAAATAAAAATGAAATATTAAAAAAAATCAATTGGGGAAAATTTCTCTAAAGAACATTTCAAGTGTTATATAGGGTGTTGGATGGCATGAAGTACTTTTAGGGGTAAAATGTGTGCTTAATTCTAGTGTAATTTATACAGTAAGTGGTGAGCGATTTGCTAATTCCATTGTATAATCAAGAAAACAAAAGAGTTATTTAAAAACCTTATCAGGATAAGTGGTTTCCAGGTCCAAAAATAAAAACATGGACAGACTTTTCTGGATTTTTGTATCTTTGGGATTCATATTCTAAATTGTTATATCTATATAATGTTATACATTGTATATTTAAGAATATATCATAATGCCACAAACATTTGAAAAATAAACTTTGTAATCCAGACATATAAAATAATTTTATAACAGAAGACACCTAGTCAGTATCTGATGGCCTCATTTAACACTAGATATTCAAAATTAGCTTTTCTTTTTCCTTTTGAGACAGGGTTTCCTTGTAGCCCCAGGTGGTCTGGGATTCATGATGTGTATCAATCAGTTTGATCTTGATCTCAGAGAGATTCTCCTGCCTGTGCCTCTTTTGAGTGCTGTGTTAAAGGCATGCACCACCATTCTTGGCTCAGTTTTTATTTTTGTTTGTATTGGTAAATATTGGAAGATATTGTTGTCAAGTTAAATTTATTTGCAATATTGTGAAGGCCTTGTCAATAGAATTGTTTATATCGAGAAAAATGGGTAGTGCCCTGCTATCTTAGCTCTTAGACTTACCTGGGTGGAGAAAGCCTATCCCATCCTGGATCTACACACCTCATCTTGACCAAGTGAGTAAATTCCAAGCATCTTTGTTCTCAGCCCAGCCTGGCTGTCAGGGATCCTCCCCTACTCTGGAATTGTGATTCGGTGCTCCATTTCTGAGACTTCCCTGCACCCCCACCATCTAAGCTCTGTTGACCCCAGATCTATGACCTATGAAAAAAAATCTAACCAATAAATAGGCACAATAGGAGATTAATAACAGTAATTAACTTAGAGCAATATTAGTAATGTACTGTAATTGAAGTTATTTAAGTGTGGCCTGTCCTGAAATAATCATTATAATGCATTATATTGACCATGGTTGACCACAAGTAACTGAGACCATGCAGCTCAAAGCAGAATAGAAAAGGGGACAAGTAAAGCTAAAAGCTGTTTATGTAAAGTGTCTTTGGTTACCAGTCCTTTCCTCAAATCTTCAGTGTTTCCCCCCAGTTCTTGGTAGTGATTCTGAAGGATTATGAAGCTGAACTGGGCGCTGGAATTGTGGGTGATGAGGATGTAGCTGTATGGTCTCTGCTCTGCTGGCCTTCCTCTCCTTTCAACTTGAATTTTGTCCCTCTACTGACCTTTAGTTATTTTTTTTCTGTTCTATTCCCAACCCAATATCCTTTGCTTTTGAAATATTCTTCTTCCTACCACTTCAAGAAAATTTTCAAGTAAAAAGAAAAGCAGAGTAATTTTAAAATAATGAGACAAAGAATTATTTTTATAAGACTACTCCAAATAATTATTTGAAATGAACAATACTCACTTGGATGGATAAACTCTGGAGTATTTATTTTAAACTTGTTCATGAACTTGTAGAACTACATACATATTTGTATATTTACCTGAGGAAGAAATGGGAATTGGAGTAGTTTGGAGTGTCTGCTTCTCTTTTAACTCTGTAAACCAGCAATGAGGTCTGTTTCCTAAGAGAATTGTCTCTTTCCTTATCATCGGTGCCATCATGTTATTTCACATTCTGTAATGAAGGAGGGAAATGTAAAAATGAGAGAAGATGCCCAAGTGAAAGCACAACTGTGCATCCCTTAGAAATGAAAATCAGTTTGACTTTATTTTTTAAATTGATATTCTTTAGAGACTTACTAAGGGAACTTTGAAGATGCAGGCATAAAGATATAGCAGTTAGGGAGAAAGGTTACTCAGCTACAGTATATTATCAAAGGACTGAAGATCATGAGATATTTCAGAAAAAGAACTTAATTATGACTAGAGATAGAAAAGAAAATGAATTCTCAGAAATGAAGTCAAAGAAAGGACTGAATATTGATCAGATTTTCAGAAAACCTGCATAGAAACCTGAACCTATACAGGCCTCATCATAGGCCTGAGCGATTCAGAGCTGGCTCCCCAGAGGTACATTCAGGTTCACTAGGACTGAAGACCAGGGAACATGGCCTTTGGGATCTCTGGTACCATATATCATAGTGAGATATTTGGGACAGGAGGGAGGCCAGGCATCATCTCTCCACAGAAGTACTAGAGCCCACTGGGCTGCTTGTAAACAGAGTTTCAGATTATTCCTTCTCTTTCTCAAATCCCAGCCATGCCTAGCCACCTGCTAAGGAATGACTCCCTCTGGTAATAAGTTTATGTCTTCATTTGAACATCATAAGTCTGAGAAAGCCTGTGGATGGCAGTGATGCTGGTGGTGAAAGGCAATTTTTTGAAAGTGAGGTGTTAGACGCATTTTACTCAGGCAATGAATATTCACTGGACTTTTGGCATACCCTTTCAGAAACAAGTTTACAGTTGTGAGAAGGATGCAAGTTGCATCTGATATGCGTGACATCTGCTTCTTTCAGATTTTCTTAGGTATCACTGTGACATCTTGCCTCAATAAAGACAGTCCTGTGAGCTTCATGTTTTGGAAATAAGATAATGAGAGAGAAGAAAGAAAGGAAATAGTCTACTGCCATCTCTCTTTGGAGGGAGCCAGTTTAGAATGAAAGCAAACATGCACAAAAACCTCTCAACCCCAACAGCAACATCCATAACAATTTTCCTAATTTAACAGCCTTTCTTTGTGTTAAGGAGGAACAGTTGTGTTTTGATCATTAATAGAAAAGGGAACAGTGCCTAAACAACCTATTATAAATTCTTCTGGGAAAACATATTACAAATAATTGGAAACAAACCTGATTCTATGAACTTGGCATCAAAAGTATACAAGAAAGCAATTTAGCCCTGGCCCCTGGATGATTGATTAAATGTTTGATTCCCTTTACCTTTCATTCATACTGTGTTTATCAAGAGGAAAGAGAAAAGAAATGTTGTGTAACAAAGTCCCCTTTAGATGAATTACTTACAGAAATGATCAATGACCTTTAATCAGCTGTTTATTCATTTTGGTTCTCAAGTTTTAATGGTTCAAAATATTAGCATTTCTGCATGGGATCCTCTAGAAAATAAGACCTGGAGTTTATGCCTGTCCTACCCCCCACCAGCTAACCAACAACATCCACTGTTTCTGAATCTCTTTGAGGGCACGGCCCGGCAGCTTCCTGTGGTCAGTTATTAGTTGGAGTCCAGAAAAAGAACAAGAACACTGTGTACTTGATAAATCTGCAGAAAACTTCATCTTCTGGTTGTGTGGGAGGCAAGGTCTCTGTGTACAGGCTGTTTCTTTGAAAAGACTAGAAATCTGCTGGAGCTGTACAGATGTCAAAATGCAATGAAGCCAACATCCTACAAACCTAGTAAATAAATGATTAGGATCTAGACAATACAGAGTAATAGAAAGAACCTCAATATAAGAAACCATTGATAGGTATCAACAGTTTGGGGGCCACATTCTATAAAGGCCACGAAATGAAGACCAACCCTCTTCATGAAGCACTTTCTTAAAACCTTGTTTGTTTTAAATATCTATCCATCTGTGCATGTCACAAGGATGAACAACAAATTACGTGGCCCCCAAAACCTTTTAAGTCTTGAGTCAGATTTACAGACAGTCCCTTGTTACATCACGTTCTTTTTATTTTCATCTTTCTCCTCTTGCAAGTTGCTATCCAGATGTTAGCAATTCTACAGCTTCTTCTTCCTGTAACTTTTATATCGGTAGTTGGTCATCTCCTCTGATTTCAGCTCCCCAAACTATCATGTCAGAGGTTGAGAACACAGGGCATCCCCAGAGCAATAGCCTCAGTACAGACCCACAGGGACTTGAGCTTGGAACTCCTCTGATCTTTTCCTCCCTTAATTGCATGAGTGAAAACTGGATATAGATAAGATGAGAAAACTTACAAGATGTCTCATGCTTGCCTTTATCATTTTCTTCCATGGATGACCAACCACGTTAGCATCTCAAACACTTCTCCATGGCAGGTGAGAACTTTGTTACCCTCACATTGTCTGAGGCTGTACAGGTTGGCAATAGGTAACTAATGTAAAGAGAGGAGCACAGAAAGATATATAGTCATTTCAGGATTTTGCTTATTCACAATAGTAACAACTAAACTAGCTTTTCCTTTGTGCTTGTGTGTTAGTCTGTTTCATGAGAGCTTCCTTTAATTCATACAACAGAAGTTTAAGGTTTGTGTTATTATTGTTTACCCTTTACAAAGGAAACTCTAGCACAAACAATTAAGAAAATTGGCTTTATTTTTTTCAGGGTCGTGAGTAGATGTATCATACATTGAAGATGAACTTTCCCTGATGTGTGTGGCCATAAACGATTATACTTTCTGAGACTTATACTTAGAAAAGGAACCCTCAAAACCACAGAGATAGCCAATGTTAGGAAAGCATGCAAAGTTCCTTACAATCTTAAATAGATTCAGACTCATAAGCTCATTGAAATGAAAAACTAAACATTTGTGGAAACATAATCTTTGCTGTACAAAATATTATTTATTTTTACATTATGGTATGGTGCAGGAGAGACGGCTTAACAACAGTTTAAGGTCACTGGCTGCTCTTGCAGAGAACCCAAGATTCAGTTCCCAGCATGTACATGATGGTCAATAACTGTCCTTAACTCCAGTTCCAAGGAATTCTGGCCTCCGCAGGCATTACACTCACAGGTATACATCCATACATGCAAACAAGACACTCATATACATAAATTCAAAATACCTTATGCAATGAAAACCTATGAAACAGGCAGGATAAAACCAGCTATTTCTTTTAGAAAGCTAGTTCTAGTCTATGTACAGAGTAATAGAACATATGATTTTACTTAAAACCATAGAAACTTGACCAACAATTGATATACAGTTTTGCTCTTATGATGAAAAATTAGGCAGGGCAACAGTAAAGAAATGAAAGATGACTGTACTGTAAGTGAGGATATGTAGGTTCTACCAAAGAATAGTAACCTGAAAATAAAAATAAGGGAAGGCATTCAAAGAACAGGAAGGCAAGTGTCACAGGATAGGAGGATGCAGGGAATGACCAGGGACACTGGTTTGCAAACGTGTAATGATAAGAGTATCAGGACTATAGATAGTCTAAGAAACATGGTCAGTACCGGGGACTATGTTTCATCCAAACTCTTCTTCAAATATTAATATCCATTTCTAACTTAAAGTCTCTAACATCTTGCTCCTTTAGAGTAAAAATTTTGAAGTAGTTAATCTATTGAGGTTATCAATGGTCAATATATAACAAGCCACATCACTTCAAAATGGGAAAAAAACAAATTAATATAGTTTTGTACATTTTCATTTATACACATGTAAGGCATACATAATTTGTCCCCGAGGAAGCTTTGAATCAGAGAATGATTCTGAAAGAGACTGAATTTCTCCTTTAAGTACACAGGCAGGTTTTATTCCAACTGAATGACACAGGATCTGGCACTGTATTTAGACCTCCTGCTCCAAGATTTTATTTTAATGTTAAACAAGTGTTCCCACACGGGAATTGCAAACAAAATAGGAAAATATTGCTTAAGTTTTCCTTTGTGGTGGTGCATGTCTTTCAAATGTACTGATTGTTCTGTCCTACCAATGTAGGTCATTGCCTGCTCACTTCATTTCCTATGGAAGATTTTCTCTAATTTGGGCTTTCACATTAAGAAAGATCATATTAATTTCATAGCTATTTATTTTGAGTATTAACATATTTTCCATCTCTCTGTAGCTTGAAGTTTTAGTAACGCCTCCCTTGTAGAATTATCAAGAAGTACAGTTTTTTGCATATGACTTAAACAATACTCATAAGACAATAGGAGTTGTTGGTTTAGTTCTGAATAACAACGCTTAATTCCTCAACTCAGAAAAAATGGTAGTTATAGTTTTGAACTTCTAAAAGTTTTGTTTCCATTTACCAGGAGTCTCCACTGACATGATTTGATGCTAGCGGTATTACTGAGTCTGAGGCTGTCTGCTGGCTTAGTGACATTCTGTGGTCTATTCTGACTCATGCCTTGATTGTTCTCCATCTGGTCCAGTGATGTGTCTTAAGTAGACATGGGACATAACAAGCAGTCTATACGAGGTCAGGAATTCCTCAATGAATATAAGCTGTGGGGGGCAAATCTCACATCTCATACAAATTTGTGAAGAACAACCAGAACCAAAAGATGATTCCGAAGAAGCGTGAATAAGACAATTAATAGGAAATGGAGATAGTCTACCAGATCTTTCATATTCAGAGCCCAATGGAAGCAAGTCTGATGATAAAATTGGGAACAGATGTAGGGAAAAGACTCATCTTGGATGTTTTCTATCAATAGCAGTCTTCTAACAGTGTCTACATGACCAACTCTTATTCATTGAACAAATGTTTATTGAACTACTGCTTTGTTACATAATGTAACGATAAGTGGAAGTTCCTGGTCAGTAAAAACACATCCCAGCTATATCTAACCATAATCGTTTCAATTTCAGCGTTACTTTTTTTTGAAAAAAAGACATACTCTCATTATGTAGCTCTGGCTGGCCTGGAATATGCTATGTAGCTCAGTCTGCTCTTAAACTCACAGAGGTCTGCCTGCCTGTGCCTCCAAAGTGCTAAAGGTATGTGCCACCATGCCTGAACCTTTCTTTAATAAAAAAAAACACCCCTTTCATGAGCTTGTTGGAAGCATGAGACTAATTAATTTCCTATGAGATGGTACATAGAGATCCCATGTAATACTTTATGATATCTAGTAAGTACATAATAATAACCACTCTTGATTCTATAAGCAAAGTCCTGTGTGTTGTACAGGAATATCTGAAATAGCTATGAAAGTGGAAGAGATGAAAACTGATTCTATTTTCCTGGTTTCTCTGGAGCTGAGGCACACCCAAAGCAAAATTTGGAGCAATGCAAATGTCTGAGGAGAGCGAGAGAATTTCCTTCTGGTATTTTCCCTTGTGGCTTACTCTGAACCTTCTCCTCTTAGATTCTTTCCTGGCTGCAACTATCACTTGATGACTGTATCCTTATATAGTCTTGGCTTGACAGCACAAAGATTTAGCAATGACATTTACATTTTTATCAAATGTAAATGAGAAGCTCCCAAAAGAGATGGAGAAAACCTATTTTGACAACTCTTTTTTTTTTATCAATGCAAATATAATAGAACCAGAGAAAGAAAAACACAATGGTAAATAAAATATATTCAACTCAGAGCGCTTTTATATTACTTTTAAAAACACTGAAAAAACTATAAAATCAACTTTTGCGTATCAAGGTCCTTTCAGAGCTAAAAATAAAAGGAGGGGTGGGGTGTACACTTAGCAATGATTTTTCTCCTTTTGAAAATTCTAGGCACTTAGTGACCAGGGCTCTCTTTATACGTCAGGACCAGTGGGAGTCATATGAAGAGCTTTCATTTAATTTTGATGGATTACAGGTCACCCATCAGTGCAGGTTTCAGATGAAACTAATCTAAGCTCATCGTGAGCAAAGGCCTTAGAAGTAAATGCTTTGCTGGATTGCTTTGAGTTGTAGAAAGCAGGAAAACCAGCAGATACTTTCTTAAAAGCAGGACCATGCGAAGGATGTGGATATGAGACAAACAGACCTCCTAAAGCAACTGAGACTTTGCTTCTATTTATGATCTCAGCTAAAATTTATGCCTATCTAATAAGCAGTATTATGGGTTCCAGAAACCACTGTCCCCTGAAATCAGTCATTGGCATGCAAGGGGAAAAGAGTCACATCTAACTAGCTTTGTTACAAAATGAGAGGAAGGGGATGTTTTCTCTGACTAGCTTATATATCAGGCAAGCCAAAGATTTTGAATAGTTTCACTAGAATAAGAGAGTCAAAAGATGAGATGACAAAAACTATTTGAAAGCTGATTTTCTTATTATGTTGCAATTTATTAATGACAATCCATTTGACAGTGAAGAATTTGTTTAAATATTTTGTGAAAGGAAAAGCTTTCATGCAGGAAAGACAAATGTAAGAAATATATTTCAATACAAGAGAAAAACAAGTTCAGTGCAACTGGAACCAAGTAGGTGTCTGAATCGAATTACATTTTGGGAGAGCATAAGACCTATTAGGATAAAGATTAAGGGGCTGGAAAGAGATGACTCAGCAGTTAAGAACACTGTTCTTGCAGAGGACTTGGGTTGGTTCCCAGCACTCATATGACTGCTAACAACAATCCGTAATTACAGTTCAAGGGGATCTGATGCCCTCTTCTAACCTCTGTGGGCATTGCATTTATACACAAGCAGGCAACACATCCATACATGTAGAAATAAAAAAAAATAGAAATAATTAAAAAGATGAAGTTGAAGACAAGAGTTGTCAACGATACAACTGAATTTGCTGAACAGTGCCTTAAACTGATGTTTTCTTACAGTTTTTGGAGCAGGTTATTTAAGGAAGTCAAGGTCAAGAACATTATTGACATTTTATCCCTAAAACTTCACTTTTCAAGCAGCTCTGAAGTCATCAACCATGTAAAAGTACTTGTTTTAGTTGGTTTGTGTACTTCTAATGAAGTGACATAGTTATCAAAGTCTCTCCAGTTGAATTCACTACACTGTACACTGCAAAGAAAATCTTTCCAGTCCTGGTTAGGAGGAAGGGATATAGCATTTTTTTACAAGCAGATTCCATTAGTTTTCTTTTCAAAAATAACTCCATGATGATACATTTGATAATTTTTCATTGATTTATCCAAGCTGTGGGGTTAACCAGTAGATAAGGTCTACTATGGTTGACTAAATCAAGTTGAATAACTCTTAAGTTCAAACCATTGTTTTTTTTTTTTCTTTCACAAACTACATTTGTGCTTATTCTCAGCTAGAAACAGCCTGTCATAAGGAAACTTTGTCTTAATGCAAGTAAACTAATATTTAATTCATATTAACAAGCTTAAGTACACTAAGATCTAAGAGCTAAAGAGCTAAAGTTAATTTTCTAAATTTATTTAGATCAACATAAACTATGCTAGATAGCTTTAGTTGTCAACTTGACACACCTAGGTAGAAGGGGCCTCACCTGGGGAATTGCCTCATTGGATTGGACTGTGGTCATGTCTGTGGGGCTTTTGCTTCATTATTGAGTGATGAGGGAGAGCCCAGCCCACAGTAGGTGGTGCCACCCCTGGACAGGTGATCCTGTATTGTATTAGAAAGCAGGTTAAGCATGGGCCAGGGGAGCAAGACAGTAAGCAGCATTCCTCCATGGCCTGTACTTCAGCTCCTGCCTCCAGGTTCCTGCCCTGGGCTTCCTTAATGAGGTACTGTGACCCAGGAGATGTAAGTTGGAAAAATCCTTTTATCCCTGTGGTGCTTTCAGTGGGAACATCTCCCATAGACTCCAAGTATTTGAGTATTTTGGCCCCAGTTGGTGGTGATGTTTTGGGAGGTCTCAGAAGGTGTGGTCATGCTGGAGGGAGTATGTCACTGGGGGAGGGCTCAGAGAATTCTTAAGCCTTACCAGATTTCCAGTCATTTTCTGATTCCTGTGCCTGCTTGGAGATGTGAGCCTATGCTTTCTGCTTCAGCGCCCACCACCTCGAATCACCATGTCTCTCCACCATGATGGATTCTAATTCCCTTGGAGCCGCAAGCTCAAATAAACTCTTCCTTTTATAAATTCCCTGCATCATAGTGTTTTATCACAGCAACAGAAAAGTAACTAATACAGAAACTGGTATAAAAAATGGGGCACAGCTGTGACAAACCTGACCTTGGTGCTTTGGGGTGGATTGTGAAAGCATTTGGAACTTTGGGCTAGTAAAGCCATTGAGTGTATCAGGGTTGTGTGTATGGTATTTTGAATTGAAAATCTGTGGTTTCTGGTCAGCTAGGGATGAAGAATCAGCTCTGATTAAGAAGAGACCAGAACTACTTTGCTTTACTGGGACAATTGATACTGGTTAACTGGGGCTGAAAAATCAGCTGTGAATAATAAGAAATCACTGTCACTGTGGCAAGATCTTCTGGGAAGTATTTCCTCTGTGGAAGTATTTCCACAGAGGTTGTGTCCAGAGGGAGCCTGAGTCTCCATCAAAAGCTGGAAGCTGGACTTGGTATGTATAAGAGCCTCCTGCATGGTTCTGGTGTTGAAAGCATGAATGGGGTCACATAGAGCAGCTGAGGCTTGACACTGTGAGAAGCTAGGAGAGGCCATTAGTGAAAGTGCAGCCTTGGTTACAGAGAAGACCCCATGATTGCAGAGGTCATGGAGAGAATCTGAAGCTTTGTACCCCGAGAGGCCAGAAGAGTCCATTGGTGAAGGTGCATCCCCAGCTTCAGTGGAAACCCCAGCTGTTTGGAGATGCCGGGACATGGGATGACTACTAAGGGCAGCAGCAGGTGTGGAATGGAGCCAGCCTGGGCCTTCGAGACAAGCTCTGTAAGCTGTGTGTGCTGTGGACGGCAGAGTCAGAGAAGGGCTGAAATCCTTTGGAACCCAGAAGATTGTGATTGACTCTCAGATGTCCAGCCCTTAAGATACTTTCTTGGACTTAGGTTTTGCTTATGTGTGCCCGAGTCATCCCTTTGAATAAGACAGTTCTTGTTTTGTATTTTAAAGGAGCCCACAGTTGAGACTTTTAAAAGAGACTTAACTTTGAGCATTTAGATTTTTTTTAAGGCTATGGGACTTTTACATAGACTGTGGGTCTTATGTTGTGATATTAACATTCTATCTCATGGACAAGAAACAAAAGGTTATGGTTTAATAATGATGTGTTTATGTGTCAAGTTGACAAGATGTCAACTGTGCTGGATAGCTTTAGTTATCACTTTGACAAACCTGGGTTGAGGGAGCTTCAAATGCAGAATTTCCTCTTTGGACGGGTCTGTGGCCATGCCTGTGGGGTATTCTCTTGATTGCTGAGTTATGTGGGAGTGTCCAGTCCACTGTGGGCACTGCCAACCCTGGGCAGGATGTTCTGTACTATATAAGAAGGTAGGATGAGCATGGACCAGTGCAGCAAGCCAGTATGCAGCGTTCCTCCATGCTCTGTACTTCAGCTTCTGCCTCCAGGTTCCTACCCTGAGTAGGCTCTCTAAGGGATGAACTGTGACCTGGGAGATGTAAGCTAAATAAACCCCTTCCTCCCCAACCTGGTATTGGTCAGAATGTTTTGTCACAGTGATTAGACACGATCTAGGACAGAAATTTGGTCAGAGTGTTTTGTCACAGCAATTGAAAGCAGACTAGAATAAGAGCTGAGGAGTGATCATTTTCCCTAGTAACATGAAGGAAATTGTGACCTGTTAGGGCACACGAAGCAGGATGGACAAAGGTGGAGCGTAAGGGCAGCACAGACCAAGAGGGCTCTAGTTACCACCGAGAGCCAGATCCAGAGCTTTACCCTGTGCTAGAAAGAACAAAAAACTGCCATATTGTCACCTTCTCCTAAGCTTCCCACAGCTCATCTTCCTTCTGCAAATATTTTCTTCGTACACAGTCTAAAATAAAACCGATTAGGCTAATTTTCCAAAGTCATCTTCAGAGTCTAACTCTTAGAAATAATACTATCTTAGTCATAATTGGATTTAAAAGGCTCCCAGATGTCTCCCTCTCTTTTATGAATAAAGACTTTGACCACAAAGATGACTATTTAATCCTATTCTATTCATATGGACTGGCAGTTTGGGCTCATGGAGTCAGTTTACTTTCAACTTGTACCTACATCACTGGCACACTCCTAGAGGTTTCTGATACTATTAGGATTTTGAAAATCCTATAGAGCATGTTACTTTTCAAACTCATCTCCTTCCACAACCCAAGGCAAAGTTTCTGGTGTGTATTATGGTTCTTCAATCTTCATTCTCTTGGCTGTCCATTCCCATAGCAGATTTGTATCATTAAGAAAGATATTAGGAATAATCTAAAAGCACGAGTAATATTATAAAGGAAAATAATAGAAATCTGATTATTTGCTGCAGAAAACATTTTAAAGTTGCAATTTAAAGTAAAATGCCATAGATGCACAGAGACCTTACCCATCTCTGAAAAGAACAGGACATAGAATATGCTTAACCTCATGCAAAACAGAGTCATTTGGGTGAGCAGAGTATTATATGGATGAAGCCATTTGGTAATAAAAGGAAATATTCTGATTTTTCCCCCTTTATTTGTGTGTTAAAAGCTCATTTCAGGAAAAAAAGCCATTTGAAAATTTAAAAAGCCATTTGTTCATCATAGTCGGATATTTTCAGTTGGAACGGATTCATTAGATGGCAAGGATATATACCATCAGTATGTCCTTAACAGGAACCATTTCAGAAAACACTAGACTGCCACAGATTCCCAGGGTCTCACAGCAAGGCAGTGGTGGTCTTGTGGTCAGATGCATTTCATCTTCCTTGAAGATGAAACTCCAGTTGTCACCCCATAGGAAGTCAGGAAGTATGCTAAACAATCCCCTGTAAACTAGAAATTCCACAGTATTGTACCAGAGGAAACATCCCATCCAATGTTATGATTTATTTTGAAGGAGAGTGGGAAGAAAAGAAAGAAAGAAAGGGGCGGGCAGTGTAAGAAAGCTGCATGCAACATGGCCAAACAGCTGGCTGGTTTATATCCCAGAAACAGCTTGGGACTAGCTCTGCTCACAAGATCTCTTGGCAGAGGGACTTGATGAAAATACCAAAGCTGTGAGGAGAAGTGTTCTTCTGAATGTCTCATGGTGCTATCTTGTGGCTGACTAACCCAAATGAGAACATGCACACCTAGTTTTTAAATGTCTGTGTGGGTGAGAAATTCTCTGATTCCTCATAGCGTGTAGATGTGGTTTGCCATAGCATCAACACAGAGGAAACTTTAATAATGCTCAGATAGTCCAGTCCTCCACATTTAGTAATTCCTATTTTAATTCATTTGTATGTGTGTGGGGGGCAGTCAAGAGGAAAACTGAAGCAAATTTAAACATGAATTCAGGAACACTGCTGACATTTTTGTATGTCAGTGTTGATTTGTAAGAGAAACTAGTGTTAATGGTTTATGTACCATTTGTGAATTTGTTGAACATTTAATTGATGCCTCCTGAAGCAATAGAAAGAGCTTAATTTAAAATGTGCATGTCTTTAATTCCAGCACTTGAAAGGGAGGGAGGGACAGGTGGATCTATGAGATCCAGACCAGCCTGGTCTACATAGCAAGTTCCAGATCAACTTAGGCTACATGGAGACCCTGTATCCCCTCTCCCCACCAAAAGTTTTTTTGACTTAACCAACTAGATGCCAGAGCTTTGGAGTAACTGAAAATTGATATTAGTCTTTACACTTTCTAGCGGGGAAAGGGGTTATCTAGTATCAAGAGACTCAGTATTTTAGGGGAATTTGCATTCTTTTGCCTCTTCTCGCCCCCATGTTAATTCGATGAATTTATTCACTGCAAAGTATCAAAGTTTGATTCAATTAGCTGGAACATTTCATATTTTTACCGCAAAGCATTTTTGGTCGGTTTTATTCTATGTGTGTGACATCAGAATTAGTTTCTCATCTTGGAGTTTGCTATATTTCTCCAGTGACTGAAGTAGTTTATTGGCAGTCGGTTTGTAAAATGCTCTCTGGGATTATCTAAAAGTAGGATGCTAGCATGGAAATACATATCATTGACTTGCCTGTCAAAAAATGTAATTAACACAGATGATACACTGCCTTGCAAAAGCCGATGAAAATTCTGGAGGTGACCTGAGCCATGGCTCCCCAGTGCCTGCACAGAGGACCCTGAGCACTCTCCCGCTATGCTATAGGCCCCTACTTTTAGTTTCTCTGTCCTGTCACTTTAGTCCCATGTGCTTGTCTCTGTGCATGTCTGGGTTTGTGTGTGTACTTTTAGTTTACACTCAATTTCAATTTTTCACAATTCTGATTTGATTAAGTTTATTACATGAGGAATATTCAATTTAGACAAGATGCAAAATGAAAACATCAACATATTACAGTATTTTTTTCTTTTTTTATGGTTACATATAATTCAATATGTTGGTATGTAATTTATTTAACTAGTCTCACATTGATGGACACGAAGTTCTTTCTACTCTTTTGCTATGTTTCCCCAAATAATAAAAGAATAATATTTCTTTTCTGCAATCAAGAAGTTAGAGTATTATAAGACCAAATGGCTTACAAAGAGGAAAAAATAAGATTTCTCACAGCCCGGGAAGCTGGCAGGCTGAGGTTAGGGGTCAGCATGGTACACATGAATCAGCCCAAGAACTCTCTTGCTGGAGTGTGCACTCTGTACTTGTGTTTTCACTCAGCGGAAAGGAAGCCGGCTTTCTGTCATCTTCTTTTTAGGGCACTAATTCCATTCATGAAGGTGTCCCCCCTAGATCCAAATTATCTTCTAAAGGCCCAACATCCAAATAGCATCTCTGTGAAAGCAAGGATGCAACATCAATTTAGGAGTGGCTAATGAAAACTTTCAGTCCATTTGGTTTATTCAGCCCATATGTGTATTATTTTACAGTATGTATGATAATTCTGGAAGTAAAATTACAAGGCAATACCTCTGCACATTTCTCAGGTAGAAATTTATTGCCCGGTTCATTTGTTGAGCTATCTGTGCTGTTATACTTCATCCGTACATGTGTGAGAGACATGACTGCATATCCGTATTCTCGTCATTGGAGTGTTATATATTGGTATGTTATCAACCTAAAAATAGGGAAGAATTTTTAGTGCATGTTTAGTTAACAGTTACCTTATTTGATGGTCAATATTTTATGTAGTTTATAAGTCACATAAATTTGTATTCTCTCAAAAGTGCTCATAACATTTTTTGTTCATTGATGTGTTATATTGTTGGTCTTTTTCTTATCACGTTACAAACATTCTTTAGATACTAAGGCCCAGTTTCTTTTATTTGTGATAGCTCTCTGGATCTATTTGATCCTTCATTAGAATTCTGTGCTCTTGAGATAATCCTGAGAGCATACAGGCTTCATGTGCATTTGGAGGAGGAGGTTCCATTTACACTTGGAAAATGGTCTGATCGAATTGAATTTCTTCTACTGTCAACTGTGCTAAATTATTTTCCTAAAACAATCACTATTACGTTCACATTTAATGCATTTTCAGACAATGCATTTTTCTTACAGTATATTACAGCCTGTGTAAATTTTTGTCTCCTTGGTCTATCAATTACTAAAAAATAAATAAATCACAACAAAAACAAATCTATCGAAATGTCTGTGAGCAGAGATTTGTCTAGTTTCCATCAAAATTTATCATGTTTTCTTCCTATAATGTCTCTAAAATATATTTCCCTGTCCATCATGAGAAGAATTCAATTTCAGAATTATTTTTGGTTCCTAATGCAGTCCTATTTTTGTCAAATATGGGTAACATTTTCCGACCAGGTTTTCTTATTTTCTACTATATAACAGAATTTAAAATAATTCAGACCAGAATAATTTGCAGGAAAAGAATGGTTGATTTAATAGCGAGTTTATGGAAATGCTGTGAAAGGCAAGATGATGCAATGGCTCAGAAGAGACAATTCTAAGTAACTGCAGCGTGCAGGAAAGGGACCATGTGACGTATGTATGAGCAAACTTACTGTCTGCACAAGTGTTGAAAGGGTTGTAAATACCTCAGTTGCTTCACCATGCTCTGATGTGGAAACATGAGCCATATCTGCTGTGTTGGGGTACAGGAAAATAAACATACTTTTAAAATTATTTTTTGCCTCATGTAGATTCACATTTCTTTGATCAATGGGAGACCAAGTGCTGATGACCCTTCTCCCGAGCTATTGGAATTCACCTCTGCTCGCTATATTCGCCTGAGATTCCAGCGGATTCGCACTTTGAATGCTGACTTGATGATGTTTGCTCACAAAGACCCCAGAGAAATCGACCCCATTGTCACAAGAAGAGTAAGTTATGGGGAATTGCACTGGAGCCTGTGAAATTATATCACGCCCGTCTTCTTAATTGTTTGTAGAGAAATTTAGAAAGAAACTATTCTGTGGTTATCATCAAAGATTTTAAATTCAGCCGACCGTCCTTTGTTCAAATCCAAGCTCTGCTGCATATTGTCTCCCTAGCATTTATCAAGCCCTTCAAAATTCTTCAACTTTAATTTCCTCTTTTGTAAAGGGGAGGATCATAATATCTAGTTCATAATCTTTTTTTAAAAGCAGTAAATTAGTTTTTGTCACTTTAGGTGACCTGTATTACTGTATTGACTCTGGGCAGTTGCTACTGGAAGCTCAAGGGCTTTGAAATACTTTTAGCCATAATGCAAATACAAAAATCCTTTTTATGTATTTATTGTACACATACAGCTGGTGTTCGTGTGGGAACATGTATTCTAATTCAGTAAGTATGTGGCTGGATAGACTGTACTATTCTAAAAATTTCTATATTGTCAATGTTGCTGGTCCATACACCTTACTATTTCATCAGCTATTCCAGCTCCATTAATGAATTAGTACTAAATAAAGCACTGCTAGAGTGGAAAATGATTCTGCATACTGCTTTTGTCTTTATGAGTAAAATAACAGAAGCAAATAAAAGTTTAAAATACCTTTTCAATAGATCTTTGACAAACAAAGTGCTGCCTTCATTATCAAGCAGGAATTTATGGGATTGTAACAAAGATGATCAAGCCCAGATTACCATGAATGATCATTTTCAATCTGCCTGAGTACCCTGTTCTCTAAGCAACAGTTTGCACCACTCTCTATCTGAACCTACACAACCAGTACATTACAATAGATTCAGTTGAGCTGTGACTCATAGGCACATCTGTGCTAACAAATTGATTGCTGTATGATCAAAAGTATAGCTAAGAAAGGAGAGTGAAACTAAAATTGTGGTCTAAGCACTTAGATCTAGAAAGATCTACTAAGATCAGGAGCACTGCCACCATCAGACATACTCATGACTCAGCAAACTTTAAATACTACCATCCTGGCACATCCCTCACTTGTTTTCTCTCCTCACTGCTTTAATTTTGAAGCTTAACCTCTCCATCATCAGAAAATAATGTTTAAAGTTTTAATTATCCCTGTGCAATGTATGATCAATACCTTTTTTGTTTTCCAAGCTTGAAACAATTTTATTTTACATTATTATATTTCACTATATAGTCAATTGCCTTATGCAGAAGCAATCATTATTTTATAACAGTGTTTGGATTCTTCACATGTTTAAAAATCACCTTTAATTCCAATTTTAGCATGAGGAAGGCAAGCTAATATTGAAAGGAACTTTATTCTTTCTTGACAACAATCTCAGAGAGAAATCAATGGAAATAAATTATTGTTCATTTTTTCATCCTTTGCCGGAGCAGAGTGGGGGTTGGAGTGCACATTTACTATTCTTGGCTGCATTGTATACGAGTCTTTGAAATTGTTCAGTGCCAGTAAACAAATGTATATGCTTTTTGAAGTGCTCACTTCAATAATGACTACATGCAAATTTAAATATATAAACAATAGAATATTACATTTCAGATCTTCAAGATTCAAAAGCAAAAAAGCTATACATTCATATTCAAAATCAATTTCCCAATTTTAAAAGCATCTACAAATAATACTGTATCAGCTTTTTGAGCAAATATCTCTATTTGTATCTATTATCATTATGTTATGGAGTTAGGTGAAGAGGAGACCTTTTTTAATATTATCTAAATTTCCTAACATATTCCATTAGTTCAAGATCTAGGCCTAACAAATAGCATGAGGCAAAAAATTATTTTCAAAGATATTACATATGAACAGCAAAAAAATGAAAAAGGAGGGAGGTAGGAAGGAAAGCAGTAAACAGAAAAATTATAGTTTTAGTCAGGGGTCTCAGATTTGTACCCATGTTCTTGCTTTTGCTAAATCTGGTACTTTTTCCTACATATAAATAGAATGACAGAACTTTCTTCCACTGAGGGTTAGTTGGATGCTGTATGATAATGGAAAAGTCTCTGGTGATTATAAAATGTTATACATATATTAATTAAAATTTTAATTTAGTCTAGCTGTATAATTATGAATAGTATTTTTTTAAATATCTGGTAGGTTAAAATAACTATGACTATTGCCTTGTGTTAGCTTCTGATAAGAAAGTGGTTGCATGGGCTTTTTAACATATAAGAAGCAAGTATTCTGTGCATTGAATTTGCACTTTATCCTTTTTTTTCCTTCTGAAATCCTTGTGAATTTGTATATATTGTTATTACCACAATTTCCCCTAAATTTTGTTTCTTTTTAAATCTATCGGGTAAAAGAAGACATTTTGATTCATAATTACTTTGTTTCCCATGATCACAATTAAAGTGTGTTTCT
Source organism: Eospalax fontanierii (assembly GCA_035773235.1). Lineage (NCBI taxonomy): Eukaryota > Metazoa > Chordata > Mammalia > Rodentia > Spalacidae > Eospalax > Eospalax fontanierii. Next base: position 32,743,488 of record CM069545.1, on the reverse strand, counting down.
TTTAAGGAACTATATAAAACAGTTGTGAAGAATGGCTGTCCTCAGCCCAAGGTCAAAGCTACGATAACCCTGTACATACCATCCTGGCCACCATAATGCCCATGGGAAAGAAAACCTTAGGATGCCCAAGTCACATAAATTGCAGGCCTTCTCTTGAGGGCATGTGCATGCAGAGCTAGGAGTTGCTCTATCAACTTAGGGAGCCCTGATTTGCCTTTTGGAAACACAAGTATACTTGAAACAGCCTGAGAGCAAAAAGTGAAGCTTTGACTGAATGCAGCCTCTTGCTGCTTTCTCCTCTTGCCATCCTGATGGGTTTCTCTCTGCGTTGCTTTTTTGCAGTATTACTACTCAGTCAAGGATATTTCAGTTGGAGGGATGTGCATCTGCTATGGTCATGCTCGGGCTTGTCCACTTGATCCAGCGACAAATGTATGTATATTTATAGGACGCTTAGGCAAAATGAAAGTCTGAACTGTAAAATGCTTGAAGAGAGGCTTTGCTGAGAGGAAAGGCTGTGAATGGGTGTCAGGTCCCCACTTAGACGCTCTAACGGGAAGCCTTGCCAGGGTGAAATAGAGCTGGCAGTTAAGATGATAGACTTGGACGTCAACCCTCACGGTATCAGAAAACAGATTAGTTTTTTTTTTTTTTTTTTTTTTTTTCGTTTCTCCTCACAAAAGTTCCAAACTGGTATCTATTCTGAAGTGTCTCTAGCTGTGACAACACGCTGCATGATTTAGCATTTGAGAACGCCTGCCATCAATCTACCTGTCTGATCCTTTTACATTTTTTAAATAAAAAACATGGAAATAAATGAAAATTATGCATGGAGATAAGCATATACACGGCTGGCCGTGTCGGGGAGGGACAATGAGGACTCAGGTGGAAGGGAGCATCGAAGTGTTGAAACTGCCTCGCCTGAAAATGCTGGAAAGTTTCATGTAGGATTTTTCATTAATATTAGGTGAACATAACCTAAAGAGGAAGATGAATGAGTATGTGTTTTGCTCCAGCCATAAACAAACCGGTGAAATTCAAAACCATCTACTGTGCAGGATATGGAAGAGAGGCATTGAATTCCTAGATAAGTAAATGTCTGTAAGGCCACACCATTTTTTTTTACCTCTATCAGAATTATATTACAAATGGCATTACACATAAAGGTACTTTTTTGATTAATGGCTTATTTAATGTTGTCTCCTAGGAAGATTAAAAGCCCTGGAATCTTCTGTATCAGGTTACAGTGCGGCTTGCTCCATGTTTCTTGTGTTATCTAAGGTCAATGATGAACAGTATTTCCTAAGCTTTGAGAGCTCACTAAGCAACCTTGGAAGAGCAGTTTCTTATGAATAGAGACTGGAACTCAGAGCCCAGGCAGAAAGAAGGCTGAGTGATAGGGAGACTAGATTCTCATGCATCTGGATGCATATTTGGGGAGAGATTAAATTCTCCCTTTCTTGCCACATCAAAAAATGTTAAGAGCACGTTGAAGGAAGCCTATAGTATGCCTCTGCCCTGGAAAGCACAGATTCCAGTCACCAGAGACAAATTAATCTTCAAGTAGCCCTCTGCTCTCCTGGAGTCACTGGGTAATTCCAGAACTCCCTGGACCACACTATGCTGGTGTGGATCACTTGCAGCCACCTCAGGATTGGCACTGTTTCCTGCCCAGGCCAAGTGCCATTTTATCTTTTTAGCATGTAGTCTTGGAATCCTCTCTTTTCTTCATCCTCTTTCAGACAGCCCCTCCCCTGTGGTTCTAAATAACAGTCCACATGGACCTGTCTCTCCCTCCTGTTTTGTGACTAGAAATCTCGCTGTGAGTGTGAGCACAACACCTGTGGGGAGAGCTGTGACAGGTGCTGCCCTGGATTCCATCAGAAGCCCTGGAGGGCCGGGACTTTCCTGACCAAGACTGAGTGTGAAGGTATGCTTCTGGCCTAAGAGGCCAATGTGCCACTCTGCCTTTCTGGGGTCACAGGGCCATTACCATGTGCTGATGTTGCTTAGGAGAGCGTATACTTCCAGTTACATAGTGTATCAAAATCTAAGCTGGAAAATCTCTTATCTTGCTGTCTTAGTCCTTCAACTCTCCAGGGTATTAATTTCATTTTAATTTGTTAAATATTTGCTATAGTGCCTATGAACTTATCATAAGTATAAGGATTATGGGAAATATGGAAAAGTATTGTGTATTTTTTGTCATCAAGGAAAACCTAGTATTTATATCATAATGTGCACATAATATACACACAAATAAACATTAATACAAGTTACACAAAGACACATGCAAGCACAAATGTACAGACCCAAATGCAACCACATGCAAAACACAAACACACAGAGAAAAACAAATACACACACAAACATAGAAACACAAATACACAAGAACAAACAAATATACATGCAGAAATACACACAAGTAAATATATAAATACACACACACAAACTCAAACACACAAAAAACCATACATAGAAACCCAGAGGAATATGTGCACACACACACACACACACACACACACACACACACAGACACGTATACACACGACACATATTCACACAAACATACATGAACAGAGAAACCCACATACAAATGCACAAATACAAAACTACACATATGCATATAAATGGAAGCAGAAATAAATATTAAGTAAAACTAAGACTGTGTAGAGACACTTTCTAAGCACAGGTACTTACGAAGTGGTTCTGGAGTTGTGCTAGCTGCACGCTTTCCAGATGCTTCATTGAAACCCTGTACCATATCCCCTTGCACACTCAGTAATCTTTGAACAACACTCATTGTTTAATATAAGAAGGCCTTTGGAGGTGAGAGACTACCCTTATTTTAGAGCCAGGCTACTAACAAAAGAAAAGAATTTATCCATCAAGACTCACTAGTTCCACTCTTGTTCTGTAATGGTGGGCAGTAGCCAAGAAAGATATGACTGGATGGGACAGAGAGGTCAAGGCATGATGCTTTTTGCAAATGACAAGTATTGGTTTTTAGTAGAAATATAAAATTATACATATGCATGGAGTCACATGTGAAGTTTATACACATTGCATAATGCTCAAATCTAGAATAGTTATCATTACTTAGTGGTGAAAATATTCAAGATTTTTTCATCTGGCTACTGTGAAATATACAGTTCATTGTCATTTTCCATGCTGTGCAACGGGACAACAGAATTTGTAATTATAATGCACTAGGTGACCAAGCATTCCCCGTCTTAATCTCCTACCTCTGCATTATTTTACTCTCAAGTCCAATGAGATCAGCCTTACTAGATTATAACTTTAAATCATGATCGCTGTGTTTGTGTACCTATGCCTAACTTATTTCATTTAACATAATGTCCCCTAGTTCCATCCATATTCCAAATGGAAGATTTCACCCTTTCTTTAGTTTAATAGCATTCTACTAAGCACATATTCCACATTTTCTTAATCTGTTCTTTAACTGATAGGCATTAGATGGATCCTGCATATTGCCTTTTGTGAATAGTGCTCCAGTAGGCATAGAAGTGAGGATATTTCTTTGACATACTTATTAGTAACAGACAAGACACTTTCAAAAAACAGATTCTGAATAACATTAGTATGTAGCTACTTGTATAAAAATGGCATCAGCAATATTCATTTGCATAAACTATGCTGTAGTGGTTGATGGACAGTGACCAAGACAGAAGACAGAAATGAGAAGTTGAGAGATCACTAGCTGAGGAAATGTGTCAACAGATCTTTATACTTTATCACCTTGGAGATGCTGAGTGACTGTTTTCTCCTGAGGAAAGTGATAAGAAGCATACCATAAGATTTTATAGCCCGTTTGGCCAAGTGGCCCAGTGTAGTGACAGAGATTCTAGAAAAACTTGGTTTCAAAGATTTTCTTAGGCCAAGAAAAGATCTAAAAATACATCTCTACAGTAATTTAAACTCAAACCGGCATGAAACCAAATTCAGCTGAATTCAAATAGGTAGCCCAAACTATATATTTTAAATTCAACAAGTATATAAAGAATCTGATGTAAGTGTGGTACATAGTAAACTAAATCAACTTACTATATGCACTGAATTTAAACTAATTTAGCGCATGCTTATCCTGTACTGTTATTGCTAGATATGATGATACTTTAAACATTCTCCACCGTTAGACATATCTATTTTCTGTTTAGGATGCTGTCAGTACTCTGACTCTTCATTTTCTACACTTATATCAGTTATTTTTTATGTGTCTGCCTGTTTCTAAAGATGTGTTGACTCTAGAGGTTTCCATCATCAGTGAACATATATAGAGGTTTGGGCCACTGCTGGACTCTCAGTCACCATGATTGGGCACCATTAGAGGTTCACTCTGTTTTTATTAGCTATTCCTAGTTGGTCTTAATCTGAATAGATCCACTTCTTATTATATCTTTTTTAAATATTAGAATTATGAGACTATTTCTCTCATTGAAGGGCAGAAGGTAGGTTTTACTTCTAAATTCTAAAGGATAAAGATTTGGAAAGTCCAGAAATTAATGGTGGGTATCTTACCCATAAAACCTAGCTAAGCATCATGCCCTTCATTGGCAAGGCATGCATTCCTAAAGCTTGATATAAAATATCGCTTATCCTAGTTGAATTGTATTCTAATCACTGTAATATTTAGGAAACTCTCCAACAATAGGATAAATCTCTCTATATAATAGATAATCACTTCCCAATTCATTTGAGTTTAAATTGGATTTTTCTAACTTATTTAAAGGAAGATGTATCTCTAAAGTGCAACAAATATTCACTGATTACTAAGATTTTATACAAAGAACAGTTTCACAGCACATATTAAGGATTTTCTGTGAAGTAGAAAGTTGCTAATGTGGAGCAGAAAATGGCTCACTGGTAGCAGGCACCAACTCTGCCCTCTGATGCCATCTATCTAGAGCTGGACAGGGTGTGATTGATAAACAAGCAAGGGTCCTGGTTGCAAAGAATGTGAGATGGAATGTCACTCAGACATCAGACATTAGCTCGTAATTTAAACACTGAACAGCACTCATTCTATATATGGGAATATAAGACTGCATTACATTATATTTTCCTCTACATTGGTGGCAGAAATGCTTGCTGGCTTTGTAATGCATATTTAAAAGAAGATGTTTAAATATTTGTGTGTATTGCCCCAAAGATATAAAGTCATTTATAATTCATAGTGGTTTATATTTATTACTAGGTATTCCTTAAAATAAAGTTTGAAATCCACAAATATAAGAAAATGACTGTATTCTAAGTCCAAAATCAGTGAATTATAGAAGGCTTTTGCAGCAAATATGTCGTGGAGCTATCATCCCTTCTACAATAAAAGATCTTGCATGTCAATAAGTAAAAACAATAATCTATTATTAGCTAAGACCAAAACAGGTATATCTCTGAAAAATAATGATATTCACAATTCATGCAAAAGAGACTCATACTCAAATTGAGGAAATGCAAATTAAAACAATGAAAGTATTGTTTTGACACATCAATGTATACATCCATCTTCTTAACATACCCTTGAATACTTGTATGTCTAGGAATGATATTAACTGTGATAAGCTACAATATTAATGAGAATATGGGGAGATAGTTTCATCATGTACACTAGGGAGAGAATAATCTAATCCAGTCTAATTGGATGGCAATTTTTCAAGCTATTAAAATTAAAATGTAACATGTCTTTTGACTAAACTTAGACTTCCAACAATTTATCTCAAAGACATCTTCATACATGTGCACAGGCTAGATTGTAATAATCTTTGTCAGTATTTTCAATTGCTACGACCGATGCTTTTATTGCGTGTATCTCGAGCATTCTTTTAAGTATTCAACATTTGCAAAATAGGTGCAAGAAGACATAAAATGGCACTAAGAATTGAATTTACTCCCTACCGTCATTCAACTAATACACAAGAAACCATTTAGCATCACAAACCAGACCTACCTCTTAGCTTTGTTCTCCACCCCTCCATCCCCTAGTATGTGCACAGTTACTTGTAAGGAGAAACCTGATAACAGCCTATCGTTGTCCATTAACACAGCACGAGCATAATCCTCCATTCAAGTAGTTCTTTGTGTAGGCCTAGCGATATCCATGCAGCTATGGAAAGAGCACCACTAATGTTAGTAAAATCAAGCAGTTCAGAGGATTATATACATATATAAAATAGCTGTGTACATACATGTGCATCTTCCTATGTGTGCATGCATTCCTTCAGATACACAAACACAAATGAATGAAAGGACAGGTACTAGCATGTGTGGAAGGAAGGAGACTTAAAAAGAGGTTATTTTTGGATTCCTATCTTCATAAAAATTCCATGTATATTTCAAAGCTTTGCCAAGTCTTTTCTGGGAAAAGTGATTTGTCAGTGTCTTGAATTCCTATAATGTAACATGAAAAAAGACAGGGAGGATGAAGAACAGGGCACATCAATTAACTTATTTATAAGGCATTATGCTAATGATTTTACATGTGTCATCTCACTTGATGTTTTTAAACATCCTTATCTGGTAATGACTATTGACCATCTCAGGCATTACATGGCAATGAAGTCCTAGTGAAATTAGGTCATTTTGCTCACATCCCATGACTGCTAATCAAGCGGGAAGGTGTCCAACTACACGCTCATTTGGGCTTTCATCCTGTCTTTATTTCTTGACACGTACTGTGTATCTTCTGTCGCTGACTGTGTAGAATCAGAGAGGACTGTGGCAATTCTTAGGAAAATGTACATATATGTAAGCGCATGTTCTGGAACCTCACTCCAGAATGAGATTTCCAGTACTGATGGGAGTATCATTGAGTGTGACTTCTTTTAGTAATAATTGGAGAGCTAATTGTAATGAAAGTCAGTATTAGTAAATATAAGACGATTAAAGCAGTCTACCTTATTGAAAATTTTTACTTGTTATTAATAGTAAAAGAAATGACATATTAAATCCTACATGTCCTTTTTACCAATAGAGCTCAGAAACTAGCATATGATAATTACTTATTAGAGATTACATATTTGTTAATGATCCAGTGCTATTTTCAATAATTTTTGTTATAATAGAAAACTGTAGACTGAATATGTGAAATTGTACTATTTTATTTGAAATATAAGTAAAATATTGAAAATTTCAGTTTAATTTATACATTTTAATTATTTCAATTTTTATTAAGACTGAATTTGACAATATATCTAATAATTCCAAGGACTTTTTTTAAATACATTTGTGTATGTATGCTATATGAATATCAGGAAATATCTTTTAAATATATCTGATACCTGAAATGGACTTTTACTAATTTGTTTTTTCTTACTGTAGCATGCAATTGTCATGGGAAAGCTGAAGAATGCTATTATGATGAAGATGTTGCCAGAAGAAATTTGAGTTTAAATATACATGGAAGGTACATCGGAGGAGGGGTGTGCATCAACTGCACACAAAATACCGCTGGAATAAATTGTGAGACGTGTGCTGATGGATTCTTCAGACCCAAAGGGGTAAAATACACGTTTCTTTCCTAGTTTTATTTCTGTTGTTTTTCATGCAAAGACAGAAAAATAAAACTTCTCAAAAGCGGTGAGTCAACCTTTAAAGGATGACTAGGAAGATTTTATGATTGAACCAGGCCTACATTTCTAAGGATGTGGTATAGAATATTACAACCACTCAGGAAAAATTTATTGTGCTTCATTCCAATCAGTCCTCACCCCCGGAAAACCTCTCTTATGATCTGAGTTTACCTTCCAGTGTATTTTATAAAAGTGGAATCAAAGTATATGCTAATTTGTGCCTTCATTTCTTCCATAACATTTTACTATTATTTATCAATAATTATTTATTTTTAAAGAATTGGTAATATTACTTAGCATGAACATACAAAAAAATCCATTCTTCTGTTGAGGGATAGTTCTTCAGTTTCTGATTATATTCTACCAATAACTTTATATATATCCTGCTATGGTTCTGTTTTAACTTAGCTTGTATAATAGCGAGGAATAAAATTATTATTTCATAGGACAATTCTGCCCTTAGCTTTATAAAAAATGATATATTGTTCCAAATTACTGACTTTGCACATGTTCACAAAATATATGCTTTTTATAAATATTCATGTATTATTTTTACTTTATATGTATGAGTATATTGCCTGCTTATGTATAAATGCACCTGCGTCATGCAATGTCCATGGAGATCAAAACAGAGTGTCAGATTCCCCTGGAACTGGAGTTATGGATGTTTGTTAGCCTCCATGTGACTTCTGAAAACTGAACCCTGGTCCTCTAAAAGAACATCCAGTGATCTTAATCATTGAGCTGTCTTTCCAGTCCCCCCAAATGTATACTTTTTATGAGTTCCAGTAGCTCCATATCACCAGTCATATTTAAGGCTAACAACTTTTTTGAAATTTTAGTCATTCCAATAGCTTGAAACTATCTCACTGTAGATTTAATTTTTATTTCAAGTGCCTCTTGGCCATTTCTCTATCGTCTATCATGATGCATATACTCAAGTAATGATACCATTTTCTTTTACTTTAGAGAGTTTCTAATTTTAATTTTTTTTTTACTTTTATGTGTTTGAGTGTACTATTTGCATGTGTAAATGCACCCAGTGTTATTTATGCCTATGGAGGTCAGAAGAAGGCATTGGATCCCCTGGAACTGGAGTTATGGATGGTTGTTAGCTGCTGTGTGGGTGCTGGGAATTGAATCTGGCTCCTCTGCAAAAGCAGCCAGTGCTCTCAAACACTGAGTCATTGTTCCAGCCCCCTAATTTTAATTTTTAAACAACATCCTTAGCAAATGCTTGGATTTGGCAGGGAGTATTGATTTAGACTTACATGATCAACTAGTAGTTTAAGAATCATAAAATGTGGTAATACAATGCAGATCAGTTTGTACAATTACAGTATGCTCTATGGATCTGTTTTGCCCATTCTGTACTGTCTTTGAGTACAATTAAGAGTCCATTCAGTGTAGGTAGAGGCATACCAGCCCTATACTATGTTTGGAATAAAGCTTGCTATATATTAGTTTATTTGTTCTTCCATAGAATAAATTTGTCAATTAAAGATATTACCTGAGAACTATTATTTAAAATCTATATATAAATAAGAGACGTCATATTTAATAATAATGATGATGAGTAATTTAATCAATGAACATATCATATCTTTCTATGTCCTTTCCATGTTTTACTTTTTCCTAAATAGTTTTGGAATAAAAAAATATACATTTTTTTTGTTAAATTTAATATCTAGCATTTCATTTGTATAATATAATTTTATTATTTTTTTGTAGAAGAGTCATAGTTTTGTATATTTTCTAATTTTTCGTCTTGTTATTAGGAAGAGTTTTGACTATTCAGTTTATTTTTGTATATTGATAGAAAATATATTTGTTATTTGGGCAGTGTAAAGAGATTCTTTAAAAGTGCACACTTAAACTCTTGACTGTTGATAAATTCATGCTTACTCTTCCCCTTGCAATATTTATGCCAGTATTAAGTAGAAACGGTGAGAGCTGACAGTTTTATTTTGTTCTCAATTTAAAGGGAAAGATAGTAAGTCACTGCTGAGTGCGATGAGAGTTACAGACTTTTATGTGTGCCTTTTATCAGAGTCAGCAACTTCTGTATTATTCACAGGTCGCTGAGAATTTTTATAATAAATGCTTTTCAGAATCAACTAAAATAAGAATAAATATTTTTACTTTGCATGTTAATATGGGTAGCTAGTATGGACTTGTAAAATATGTAACCAATTTGGCATTTGAGGATCAGATTTGACATAGTTGTAAAATACTATAACTTTCAAATGTTGATTTATTTTATTTAGTTGATTAGTTTTGCATCTCTGTGTAAGGGGTTTTGGTCTGTAATTTTATTTCAGTTTTTATATTATTATGAATTGTTTGTAGTGGGGTATATTAACCTCAAGCAAAACAGTCAGGAAATGCTTCCTCTTTCTGACTTTTAAAGTTATGTCAAATTGAAATTAATTCTTTTTAAAATGTTTGATACATTTTTAGACTACAATCCTCCTGTGAGACATCCGAGCTTTCCATTTTCCCTTTTCATGTGGATATGGAATGAAATTTAAAATTTTTTTTAAAATTTGATATAACACTAAACCTAGTAAGTTTTGTATTTTCATGCGTCTGTTCAGCAGGATCTCATGCTGTTATCAAATTTGAGATCTCCTAGTCAGCCTCCTAAGTACAGGCCTATTTTGCCTGACTAGCTCTCATCAATCTTTTCTAAAATTTCTATTATTTATTTTAATTTTATGTGTATGTTTTGCCTTCCTGCTGCATCTGTGAACAGGTACCCATACATACAATGTTTGAAGAGGCTAGAAGAGGGGGGTGAGACCCCCTGGAACTAGAGTTATATATGGTTGTTAGCACTCTGTGGGTGCTGGGACCTGAGTACTCTTAACTACTAGGCCATCTCTCCACCCCCCCTCTTGATCACTTTGATCATATTTTTCAAAGCATTTGTTTATTTCATTCAAGCAGTCAAACTATTGTGATAAACATTTTTTTTTAGTGTGTTCTCCTTTTAAGTTCTAGAACACTCTATGGATGCTGTATCATTATCTGTGGATTTCACCAGTCCTTTTGAGGGCTGTCATCTTTGCTGTCCTATGTGTAATGCTTGTTTCATTCACTAGCTGAAGTTAATTAACTGACTACGTTTGAGACGTGTAGTTTAGGATGGTTTGGAATGCAGTTCTAAGTGCAATTTCATTATCCTTCTCCTTCAGTCTCCTGAGTTCTGGAGTTGTGGCAGGTACCACTCCCTTTCACCTTTCAGCATTTATACCAAGTACTGAAAAACTGGCCTACAGACCAGATCAGGCCCATGGACTACTGGTGGGTGTCCTGCAAGCAACAATTTGTCTCTGCATCTGTAAAGATTATCTGAGATAGGAAAGAAAAACAGAGAAGGACAAGTGGGAAGAGGGTGACCAGCAGAGACAGACACTTCGTATGGCATGCAGCATGTATGTTGCCCTGTCCCAGTCATTCTGCAGAAAATAATTTCCAACTTCAGTAGTCAGAGATATGTTTCCCTGGATTTCTTTCTACTTATTGTCATATATTTAGATTTTATTATACATTTAGAACATTGAAGGCTATTTGTTTTTGTTTGTTGTTTTGTTCAGTCAAGTTCCCAAGTAGCCCAGGCTATACTCAAACTCATTGTATAACTGAGGCTAGCTTTGAACTGCTGATCCTCTTGCTTCTACCTTCCAAGTAAGCACTTGGATTACAGGCATGCATTTCTGGTGGTCCATTATTTCATTGAAAGTATTCTTTCTTTTGGGACTCCAAGTATTTGTATGTCAAGTTGCTTACTTTTAATTAGCGGAGCTAATTTTTAATTTTTTTTCCATTTTAATATTAAACAGTTTCTCCCTATAAGACATCATGTCATTGGGTTGACGACTTTTCCTCTTGTTATTTTTAAATTTATTTATGTATTATTATTATGTGAATAAATGTATTGCCTACATGTTTGGAATTGTACCCATGTCATGCAGTGCCCACAGAGGTCAGAAGGGGGCTTCAAATTTCCCTGGAATTGGACTTTTAGATAGTTTTTAACCACCATGTGGGTGCTAGGATTTGAACCCGAATTCTCTGCAAAATCCACCAGGGCTCTTAACTTCTGAGGCATCTCTCCAACCCCATCTCCTGCTGTTTCTAATCTGCTATTAAACACATTCTTTGGATTTTAAATAATTTTTATTATTTTTATTTTATGTGTATGAATGTATTGCCTGCGTGTATGTAAGTGCACCTGTGTCATGCAATGTCCACAGAAGTCAGAAGAGGGCATCAGATCTCTAGGACCTAGAGTTACTTATGGTTGTTAGCCACCATATGGTTGGTGGGATCGAAACCCAGACCCTCTGTAGGATCAGCCAATGCCCTTAATCACTGAGCCATTTCTCCAGCCCCTCCACTGAATTTTTAAAAATGTATTTTATGTATTTATTATTTATTTTTATTATTTTCTGGGTGTAAATGCACCTATGTTGTGCAATGCCACAGAGGTCAAAAGAGGGCATCAGATCCCCTGGAACTGGAGTAATGGGCATTTGTTAGACACCATGTGGGTGGTGGGAACCAAAACTGGATCTTCTGCAAGAACAGCCAGTGCCCTTAACTGCTGAGCCATCTCTCCAACCCTCGCCCCCATTGAATTTTAAAAGCTCGGATTTTCTTTTTCAGCACTCCGGAGTTTTTTGAATTTTAGTTGAGATTTTACTTTTCAGCTGTGTGGAGTTCTTATATTTCTTACAGTTTCTATTTTCAGCTGAAATATTGCATGCTTTCACTCATAAGCATCAGTTTTTCTATGTTCCTAGGAGTATTTTCAGCATCCACATTGACTTCCTTATATTAATTTCAAGACCTGGGTCACCTCAAGGTCTATTTTTATTGACTTGTATTTCTTAAAGGATGACCACATTTTTTCTGACTTTACTAATACATGATTCTTGTGTTTTTATAAGATTTGATAATGTAATTTAAACATTCTAGATTCTGTTTTCTTCCTTTGGAGATTCTGAATGTGGCCTAATGAGTAGTAAGCTCACTATTACAAGGGCATTGTTGAGACTTGCGTTTGGCTTCATAGGTCAGTTTGATGGAAATCTCATGATATTTAAATCACATTTCTAACTTAGCTGGTTTAATCTCTTGTTTTCTTGGTGTGAAACATGAAAACTCTACTCAGATCTCTCAAGTTTCTTAAAATAATGGAGGTCATGGAATTAAGAGGGGGATATTGGTAAGGAATTGAAGAGGAGGAGGAGGTTTGAATGTGATCAAAATACATGGTATGAAATTCTAGAATCAATAAAAATTATGCACAAATAAAATATGTCTTAAACTTTGGAGAGGGAGCTTATCAATAAAGCCTTTATCTAGCATGAATGAGGCCCTGAGTTTTGTTAAATTTAATTTGATTATAGATTTATCTACTAAATATATGAAATTGATTATATGTGTATATTTCACATGTGAACTTTGTAAGCAGAATTAATTTAGAGGGCTAGATGGTAATCTGAATTATTATTCTAATAACATTAAACTCATAGAGCATGTCTATTTGTAGAGTCTCATAAGTTAGAAATTTCTTATCAACAGTATAATTCAGTAGGTTTTCCTAATCAGCATGATGTCTGATAATGAACTACAGACTTGGCTAACTATAGCATATCACTATGATCATAAATCATATTTGTGAGAGCCAAATGTTTATCCCAAGGAATTTTTATTTCCTCTAATATGTCAAAGAGGTTTTTCTTTTCTGGTGGTTCATCTGAGTAGAAAATCAAGCTCTCTCTGCCACTCTAAATTACTCTTACTTTTTTGTGCTTCAGTTTAAATGTTTCTTAGTCTGCCTTATTATTGTCTGACTTTACTGGGCTATGCTATTATTTCTCTTTTCATTCATGAGTCTTTTGTATGCCTATTTTATTGCTTATCATATTTCCTTTAATCTGTATTTTTAAACCTGTTATTCCCATAAGTTTATTTATGGGAGAGGACATGTCTGTGTTACATACAATGCTTACTATCTGAGGCATAATTATAAGTGTCTTGAACAAATGATGATTTTGAAATTGTTCTGTGAACCAGAGTCATGTCACCCAGATATATAGACAGCTCTAATTTTTACACCATGATTTGCTTTAACAAATAGATTTCTACTTGAACATGAAAACCATGTATAGACACATATAAATGGTATAGTCTACTAGAGAAGTGTATAACTGTACACACATGTAAATATATACCTAGTATGTATATGTTCATTTCCGAGGAAACCAATTTAGCCCCCGCCCTCATTCAATCAGGCAAACAAATGTATTTGCCATATTATGAGCATAGTCTAGATTTGTTAAAATATTCAACAGTAGCAGCTACCCAATATGTTAAGTATTTAATATAGGCAAGAAATCTTCTGAGATGTGTTTCATGACATTCTTCATTTTACCTTTTATAACATCTCAGTAGCTGTTTCCTTTATCCTTGTATTATAATGAAGGAAATAAAACTGCACAAGACTACATAGTAAGTGGCCACACTGGGAAATGACCTCAGTTTCTACTTGCAGAATTCACTGTTTCTGTCCAGACTTCTAGCCTCCTAGAAAAGCAAGGTTTTAATTTGAATATTTGATTATGCCATTTTGAGAAAGAAATATAAATGTCTAATATTTAAATAGTTGTGCCATGATCAATGTGAAGGTTCTTGAAAAGTAAATTGGGAGGAAACTTTACATTGTAATGGAAAGCATAATCATTAGATTGGTTACACTATGTAATAGATATTAAAGGAGATCAAGCAAATATTGCAATTTTTATTTTTTAGGATCATAACACAATAGTTATAAAGCAAATTTTCTTAACTGTGCTAGGAAGTGAAGGCTCTTCATCATGATATCCTTTAGAAAATCTTGTGAAAGCTGAAAAATGATGAAACTAATATGGCAAAACCTTCATTATTATTGAATCTGAAAAACGCTATCATACTCTTTACTCTGTGCATCTGTTTAGAAAACATGGATTTGGGAAGTTGCAAATATATGTTAAAGATAAACCTTTATAATTTTATCAAACCCTTACTGTGTATTTTAAAAACTTGTTTGTTCTTAAATGTTTGCTGAGTTGAAAATATTGGTGTTTCTATTTCACTTGATAAAAGCATTTCAATATTATTTTTAGGTATCACCAAATTATCCAAGACCATGTCAGCCATGTCATTGTGATCCAGTTGGTTCTTTAAGTAAAGTCTGTGTCAAGGATGAGAAATACGCCCGGCGAGGTGAGCCACTGTAGAGAGCTGCTCTGATGAAAGCAAGATTGACAGCGGATATGGTTCTCTTCCAAGTATTTTTCAGTAAATTCCATTCACATATTCAGCATTCTGACATCTCTCAGTGTCCTCTCCAGTACCCAATTTTTATTCACCACTATAATTAATTTTATGTTTAATTATAATGCTTTAAAAGCAAGAAGAGTCAGATCATGTTGACATATGTTTGTTGTAATGTGTCTCTTCATTGAAGAAATAAATTCTGAAATTTATCTTTTGGCATTTTAGTTGGAAAACTATACAAACCACAATGTCACTAGGTAATATAATCTTATAGGATCACTACCATCTATGTGATGTGTCCTTGACAAAAATTATCTTATGAGAATGACTCTGTATGGGAGTGTGGTGAGAATGCGGCATAAACAGAAGGCTGTATGTGTATAAATTACAAATTTGATGTATGTGACTTTTATAACCTGTTACGAAGATTTGTTTCATGGATTCCGTTGGTTCAGGTGTCAAGTGGCAGCATTCACTGAGGAATGTGTAGGTCATAGTGATGGCATGGTGAGACCTAGGTCATAGTGTTGACATCAAGTGTTCATGAGAGACAAATGATGGTAGCATTGAAGAGGAGGAGAATGCTGACACTAATTAAAGCCAGATACCCAGAACAATGAAATTCATGATGAACTCTGAATAGTAAGGAGTCAAATGAAAACTTAACTCCTTGTTATTAAATATTTGGAATCTAGTTTCAGGTCAGTTGCCTTGGAAGTATTTGGTCTTAAATTCATATACTGTGTCTTGGGACTGGAGAGATGGCTCAGCGGTTAAGAGCACTGACTGCTCTTGTAGGGGACTCAATTTTGGTTTCCCAGCATCCACATGGCACTAAAACCTGTCTGAAAGTCCAGGGGATCTGATGTCCTCTTCTGGACAGGGCGGGCATTGCACACACAGGTACACTGGCGTGTATGCAGGCAAAACACACATAAAAAAATAAATAAATAATGTTCATAGATTATGTCTCAATTGCTGAATGTTTGTCTTGTTTGGAAAGACTCAAGTAAATCATGAATGCCACGTGTGTTTTACCCTAATGACTTAAAGGCTGGTGTGATGTGATGAATTACTTTGATTTGCTTTTTTATTTTATTTTTATTATTTTTGTTTTACTTTTTTGAGACAAGTTCTTATAACTGCAGCTGGCCTGTAACTCACAATGTAGACCAGGCTGGCCTCCATCTTACAGAGATCTGCCCCCTTCTGCCTCCAAAGTACTAGGATTAAAGGTGTGCTCCACCACACCCTGCATATTTTTACATTTTTGGTCACAAGTAAATCATAGTGTTATTTTCACTAATAGTATTTAAGTCTCCATTAAAATAAGGATATTATTTAAAAGGTTCTAAAATAGAATAATCAAAAAATAAACATACAGTATAGTGTTAGTTTAACAGAAATTCTAACATTTTGTAGACTTTTGTTTTAAT
The DNA here is from genome assembly GCA_035773235.1 of Eospalax fontanierii. NCBI lineage: Eukaryota > Metazoa > Chordata > Mammalia > Rodentia > Spalacidae > Eospalax > Eospalax fontanierii. The sequence continues at coordinate 32,727,137 of CM069545.1, read as the reverse complement.
ACTTAGAAAACTTTTGATACTGATATTTCTTTTAACTTTACCTAATGAAATTTAACCTGATACTAGATAATTTCTGCCTTGATAAATCAACATGTATATAGATTAAACAAATATAAACCTTGGCAAATATTTATGCACTTGAAAATATGTAATTCAAATATCTTTTGTTTTCCAATTCATCTGTAAATATTTAAAGTAGTTTGATGACATTCTGAGCCAGTCTTTTCCGAAGAATATTCTTTATTTCTAGTGTCTTTGTTTGTCTGTATCTTTTTGAACTAGGAATTGGTACTTTTTTGAAGCAAACATTTAACAAATCCTTGTATTACATCTTTATCAATTTAAATGAAAGCTTGCTGCATTGAACCTATTTTATTTGGTGGCTCTAATCTGTTCTTGCATCTATTTTTACTTTATACATTTTTCCCTGACATAGACATATGTTCTTTATGTTTAATATTTCTAGTCATTTTCTGGTTCATGTGCATGTTACACAAACGTGTTATTAATACTAACAAATCTATTTGACTTATTCGTGTATACTTAATATTCTTTCATTCAATTTTATTTTTTATCTTAACATATCCTTGCTTTCTTTTTCTTTTGCCTTTGCTCAATGAAGACTACATTGTATTGATTTGCTGTTTATTTTTTCCAAATTTTGAAGGTCTATTACTTATATTCCTTCATTTGACTTTTTTTTCCTAATCAAAGTCATGAACAGCAGGTAGAATCCCTGAATGAATTACTGAAGAAGAGACTAATGGTGTTCATGTGGATAAAAGCCATCCTTTACATTTCTCTATTTCAAAAAAAAATGAAATTGATTTGGCTTTGGCATCCACATTCCACGAACAGCCGCAGTCTTGTCTTCGGAGCTTCTGCAGTAGCCCTGTCCTTAGATTAATATTGTTAAGTTGTTGTATGTAATCAACCGCTATTCCCGAAGGCCTTCTCCATCTGTGTGTGATGGGGCAGGCTTGTTTTGTGAGCCATCAGATACACACGATATTTCTTATTCACAATGTGGCTCTATTTGTCTGAAAGTTTAAGAAAGTACTTCATGATCATTGTTACACTGGTTTTTTGTAGACTTGATGAACAGTAACTGGACTTTCACAGATGCTTCAGTTTCATCCTTCTGTCTTCCATTTTTTCTTACATTTTGTGTGATGGTGTATGTATATATCTTTATAGGGGAGCACATGTGTGCAGGTACACTTTTCTGTGTACACACATGGAAATCAGAGGTTAAACGTTGGTTGTCTTGCTTTATTGCTCTTCATGCTGTTTTGGAGACTGGCTCTCTCACTGAATCTGAAGTTCACCCATTTCATTACACTCACTCTCCAGCAAACTTCATGGGTCTGGCTGTCTCTCTCGGACCTCCTCCATCCCCCATGGCTGGTGTTTCAGGTATGCACTGCCATGCCCAGCTTTTATGTTGCTGCCGGGATACAAACACAGATCCTCATGCTTGCACAGCATTATTTTACCCACTGAGCCATTTCTCTAGCCCCTCCATTTAATATTTTTAAAGATACATAGTACTGCTGTTAGCATAACCAGGGCAAGAATTTATTTAAGCTCCAGATCCTTTGGTTTTTAACTTTATATATATGAATCTAATTTGAGTGTCAAAATAAACTTTAAAGGTTACTGAAATTCAAACCTCAAGAAATTAAATTATATCTTAAAAGTGCTGATGTGTAATGCTCTTCCTTAGGTTTGACACCTGGATCCTGTCTTTGCAAAACTGGCTTTGGAGGCATGAACTGTGGTCGGTGTGCCAGGGGCTACAGCGGCTACCCAGACTGTCAGCCCTGTAACTGCAGTGGATTAGGGAGCACAAACAGGGACCCTTGTGTTGGGCCCTGTAGCTGCAAGGTACGTTGTTTATTCCAGTTATGTTCCTCTGTCAAAGGAAGTCAGCTTCCCTTGGCTTTTCTGTTATGTCTTCCGGCATTAGGCATTTGTAACTTCTGTAATATGTGATGTCTATTCTGTATATGGTGCTTCTGTTGATGCCATTAAATGTTGACGCAGCAGCATAGCATTATGACACCTGGCATTTATCTAGAAACCTACACATATACAAAGTACAGGTCACCCTTAATACTCCATGCCATTTTATAATAGACTTTCCTTCCATTGCCCATCAGTATCTACATGTCACCAAAAATAGAAGCTCTTTAAGCATCTATACTTTGCATCTGGTTCCGAAGATAATGCTGTCAAAGATTTAATTCTGGATTTTTATATAACCCCATGAAGTTTGAACTGAGATAGGTTTTAAAATTCTTACCATATTTAAGGTCCTCTGTTTAGTTACCTAAGTGTAAGAAGGCCTAGTGGAATGGATTAGAGACCCAAAATTTCCTCCTATCTGTACTTTCAGAAATGCAGTTTTATTTGTTGTACACACTCAACTAATAGCTTGCCATGTTACCACTAAGGGATGCATTACACCTGCAGGTTACACACACAGAGGAAATAGAGACATGAACAAGGCTAAAGTGATAGGAGAGGTTTGCTTTAGCTCTAGTACTCTGTTCCATGATGTTCTGATTAGTTTCTAACTGTATACCTGAAAGAATGAACAAGTCTTTGAAAATGTTAATATAAACATTGAGTTTTAGATGGACTCTCACTAAAGTTAAACATTTACATTGAGTCTTTAACTTAGGATAAATCTTCCAGTTATTAACTAATGAGGTTTATCTAGGCATGTATAAAATATAGGATTATATTTTATAGGTATAGGTATAAATAGGCACATGTGTGTTTACATGTATGTATACAAATATAGTGCAAATATTATAAATATGCATAATATTAAGGGATATAAGATAAAGCATTTCTTAAATAGACTAAATATATAGTCATGCTATAACACACTGTATTATTACAAACAATAGTTTATTATGTATATTTAAATAGAGGGACCTGTCTTAGTCTATTGAAACTGGACTGTTTATTTGTCTACACAAGTGAACAGAAAATCCATGAGCCACTGTGAAAGATACCATGTACTGGAACATAGTAAATTTTCTAGATTTAGTACATTTCATTCCAGTATTTGAAATGAAAAAATTGCTCTCTGTGATGAAGACAGGAGCAGTGAATGAGGGATTGCTTGCTTCAGGATGCCCCTCCTCTTGACTGCATGTTGGGGAAATCATGTAGACTTTCAGTTTCTCTTCTTTAAAATGTACTGAAATATACCTTGTTTGTGCCTCATTCGTTTTACTAAAAAGCTACAGAAATCTCTCATCTTTGCCACTTGCTCCAATAGGGGACAGGTAAAACAGGTAAGCTTAAAAGGGAAGAAAAACTTCTTGTGTCTATAGAATATAGGAACTCAAACAGGAAAAAAAGAAGTCTTTTTATACAAGAACCACTCACAGAATGGTGACATATGCTGTGTTTTAGGAAAGAGTAGTAAATGAGAGGCAAGCCTCATTTCCTTCAGTTTCTTTAAGAGACAAAATGAAGAGGGCTGACACCAGAAAGCTGTGGTGATGAGCTGAGCTCAGAGGGAATGCTCCAAGAGCTCCGTAAACCAGATCTTAGCCTGACTCCATCTGCAAAGAGTGCTTATAATCCTAAGAAGAGGAATGCCCGCCAAAGACACTTGAAGTCTAAACACACACTTAAAACCGTACAGTAAACAGCAATTAAGAAATCATAAAGGAGATTTAAAAAAACTCGATAATGTCATTAAGAGAAATGTCTCTCATCTGTGTGATATTTTAAACAGAAAGCTATCAGGTCTTGGAAAGAAGTCTTTTCTTGGGACAAAAACTTGAAGAAAGCAAGTTTCATAAAATATCAACCAAACTGTAAGAATAAAAAAGTATATTTGTGCAATGAATAAGTTAGTTACATAAAAATTTTGTCATAACACATTTATATGTCAATATATTATAATGAACTGTCACAATGTACAGACAATTCACTTTGATTAATTGCCTATCACCTCTTATTTACAAGAATGGAAAATAGTTGAGTATTTCAAATAGCTATGAATGCAAATTAATTACTGAAAGAAACACTTACATATAAATGAATTTGATTTTTCCTTCTGGCCAATAAAATCATGGACTAATTGTGCCAACTGATTATTCAAAGAGTATGGGTCAAAATGCTACATAAAAAGAAATATGTTATTGGAGATTTGAAGTAGAAGAATATGATAGATCTTTGGCTCAGTTGAACAATGTCCATTACAGACATAGGGAAGTGGGTAGTAGACCCTGTCCCAACCTAAGGAAATTTGGCAGCTGATGGCTTCTGGGGCTGGGAGATACAGTCTCTTTCAAGGATGGAACACTTGTTAGTTACCTAGGCTCCAATGGATGAACCCATGCTAAAGGACATATTTGACTCTCTAGGCCTTATTTTACACACACACACACACACACATATAATATATATATATATATATATATATATATAGAGAGAGAGAGAGAGAGAGAGAGAGAACATTAATTGTGTAGGGAGCAATAAGGGGAAGTGTGGATTGGGGAGGTGATCTAAAATATTATCAAATTATATTGGATAAAAATTGCAAAAATTCAGCTAATTTTTTAAAATAATAAAATAAAAAACATTTGTGATTAAAAAAAGAAAATGTGTATGAATATGTGTGTATGTTTGCATATGTATGTGTATGTTTATATGTATGTAAAAAAGAAAATGTATATGTGTGTGTTTTCATATGTATGTATGTTTATATGTATGTATGTCTATATGTAATTGTGCGTATGTATGTGTATGTATATCTACATGTATATGCATGTATGTGTGTATATATAAGTATGAGTGTGTGTGTATATGTGTGTCTATGTATTTGTGTATGTGTACATGTGTATTTGTTTATGTATGTGTGTACTTATGTGCACGTATGTACATGAGCATGTTTGTATGTGGGTCTGTTTGTGTATTTATGTGACATTAATATTAAATTTACTGATTTTAAATAGAACATAAAATAAACATAAATTAAATCTACATAATATTCATCTCCACTATATATTAATCAGTAAACATTTGGATATGTATTTCTTTATATTATTATATAAGGAAACTTTTCTCATAATTTTCTATTTAAAACTCTTATTTAAAAAGTTTGTGTTAAATTTATTTATTGTGTATATGTGCATGTGTATGTGTGTCTAAGCATTCCACAGTGCAGAGGACAACTTGTAGGAGTAGGTTCCCTCCACCCATCATGTGAGTGCTCAGGACTGAACTTAGATTGCCAGACTGGGAAGCGAGCACCTTCATCAGCTGAACCATCACACCTTATTTTATTATTTTCATGGAAATAAATATCTCACTGAAACATGAAGACATTTCAAATAATTACTTCTTCACTATGAAGCCCTGGGTCTAATTTTATTCTTTTAGGAATCTTAAGTAACAGATATTCTAAATGCTGTACAAAGGTGAGAGGGATAACACTTTTTCAATTTCCACTATTTCAAACATATAGATGGGCTCTATAAACACAGCAAATAAACTTAAAACATTTAGATGCAGGAAGAGATGGAAATTTCTAGGTGTCTGATCAAAAAGGGATATTTCTTAAGTCTAAGTAAAAAGTGAGTAAAACTGAGTAAAAAAAATTCTAGTGTGGCAGACAGAAAATGAGTCTTTTTCTTAAGACACAAGTCCAATATTTAATGTCCTTGAATTTGGCCCACAGAGATAAACTGGAATTGAACTGGATATTGTGGAATGTCTAGAAATATTTTCCAACAGTAAGGATATTGCAGATCCTTGGTCCAGCTTTCTTTTGTCTCTGAGACTATGGGTGGACAGAAGGTAGTGGCTTGTGAAGAATCAAGTCACTAAACTTGTATCCTGCATGGGAATATGTGGATATTCTCTCTTTATGATATCCAGAAATAGATGTTTCAAGGATAGTGATATTTCAAAAAAAGATTATTCAAGTACAAAATAAAATTGAAAATGTGGAGAGATCTGATAAACACCACAGAAAATCTGGAGAAATTAAGTTAAATGTTTGCTGTTGTTATTGTTGCGCTGAATTAGTACCAAAATGTAGGGGAGGAATGTGACATTATCTGTCTTCCTTAAGATGAAGAAATCCTGTGCTCCAGAAACTCCAAATATAAATGTTTATCTTAAACTAACAAAAAGAGAGAAAAGGATAAAATGTGAAAACAATAGTTCTGTCTTTCTTTTTTGAAAAAATAGTTTGTGTGTATGCGTATATTACCTGCATGTATGCAAATGCACCTGTGTTGTACAGTGTCAACAGAGGTCATAAGAGGGTCAGATCCTTTGGAATTGGAGTTACTAACTGGTTGTTAGCTGCCATGTGGATGTTGGGAACCAAACCCAGGTCCTCTGAAGAACAGCCTGTGCTCTTAGCTGCTGAGCTAACTCTCTAGTCCCACATGTTTCTTTCTTATAATCTAAATGTTATAGGGTAACAACTATTGATGTATAATTTACATTGTATTGGGATTGGGGAACAATCGAGATGACATAATTAAGGAGAAGGATGGGCATTTTTTAGACACAAACGACAATGATTTTACTTAAGAACATGAGCATCAGTGATTTGGGTACCCAGTCTGTCCTGTAACACCCCAGAGACACTTAGAGACATCTGAATCTTTACTCAATCTAATAAGAGAGACAACTAAGTTAGAATAGTAAGTCTTCAAGTGTAAGCATTGATAAGTTCCACAAATGTCAGTAAAGAAAATGAGTGCCATGAAGTTATTGTTCATGTAAAGTTGTAAAATATTAAATAATTCTACATTTTTGTGGATGAGCACAAGTGTAATAGAAACTAAATATACTCATTTCAGAATGGTAGGTAAGTAGAGAGAGGGATTCAATACAGAGCAAACACTAAATGAGTTAGTTGTGTTTAAGAATAAAAATCTACATGAAGTAAATATAAAATATCAGTTCTGTTTATTCCTAGAGTGTAGGAAATTGTACTTACCATTAAGTCCTCATAACCCACAAGACTGTGTGATCAGCCTTGGCTTATCTGTCTAGAGTGATTTTGAGTACCAATCACTCTGTTCCAGCTTTGCTTAAATTTCCTGGGACACCAAGCTTTAGCGATATCTGGAAATTTACAAGATCCTTCAAGCTGCTTAGGAAACCTCATGTCTTCTCTGTGCTTGCTTAGCCTGTTTTTGTTGGTCTCATCTTGATCCTCACTTTCTCAAAAAGTTCTTTGGGTCCCCTATGAAGAAGCATTTTCCTGCCTCAATCACTTTCACATTTTTATTTTCCTTTAAGATCTTTTTACCATTTGCAGTCCTATTTTATGCAGTCCTATTTGGTGATGACACAGATCCTCTGAAATGCCTTCATCATTGTACAATGAGAAAATAACACAATGATTATATATATCAATGAAGGATGGAAGAAAATAGAAGCACTGTGGAGTACAACATGCCAGTTATTTATTCCTTTTAGCTTTGTTCCATTACTTATGATGTCATGATATTGATTCTTTCCTAGCTAAATCTCAACAGGTGTACCCTGGACACAGAACCTCTGTATGAGTATAATTTAGTTGTTTTCCTTTTTGCAAATACTCAAGTTATGATAAGACTCCACTTTCTAATTTCTTTAATGATGTACTAACATTTTACTGATTTTGGATTTTCTTCCTTGTTTCTATTTGTATTCAGGAATAATCACCCTGGTTAACTTATTAGACTTAAACCGTGGGCATTTCTACAAAGAGTATTTGATATATGTAATTTTATACCTAATCTAAATTATAAGTAAAAATTTCAACTCAAGAAGTATATGTTTCTGGCTGCAGTTCAAATAATAAATAATATAATAATGTATATTATTATACACACATATATTTACATTGAGAAAGATTGTCTCCTTAACCAAAATTGGACAGACTCATTTTACCCTGCCCCCTTTTGTTTTTGGTTTATGCCTTATCATTGGGTCTCATCCACAAGGCTAGATCAGCTTGTAGCAAGAATCCTGCCAAATGTTGATTGGGAATCCTCATTTTCCATAGCTGAGCAGCCTGACCTGCCTTCCACATGTCTGTTGCTGTGTAGGTTTAACAAGAACAACACCTACTACCTTTGGTGCCTCCTTTGGTAAATTCCTATGCCTTGATCTTTTCCTGCTCTGCACTCTCTCTAGAAAGCCCTAGCTGTGTTTGGAATGAACGCAAGTTCTATACTGAGATCTCTTTCCCCTTATTTGAATAATTTCTAAGTAAAATCTATTTTTGACTGCTTTCACTAGTATTTGACTCTTAAAAAACAAGATTTAAGCTCATCCTGTGAGTAGTGAAAACCACTATTTATTTTCTTCTTTCTAGCCTATCAGCTATCTATTATCTAGCCTTGTAACTGTGTTTAAAGAGTAAGCACTCAATAAATACTACCAATTAACTAATTATCCATCCATGTGCTAATTTATGTTAATACTGGGGCACACTAAAGTGAAGGCTCTCTTGGAAACAAACCTGTAATTGACTACACATACCCAAAAACAGAGCGTGATTACAGAATTTCTGAGGTGATTATTATAATAAAAAAATAACTTAATGTCATTGTAGATATCCTCAGTAACTTTATCAATAGAATTCACAGTTGGCTAACAATCACAGTAAATATGTACTGCTGGAGTTGTACCTAACTTATAAGGAGGCAGCTTCAGGAGAAAGAAAATGGGAAACTCCTGTGCCTCTGTTTCTCCAGAGAGAAACTGTACTGAGGGAACTTATACTAAAAAGAAAATAGAGGTCAGCCCAATAAACTGACTTCAAGAAATCAAAAACACTGAAGGAAACTCACAAGGTTTCTCAAATTTGACAGCTTCTAGGCAAAAATAATATTAAAACAAAAAAGGGAAGTTACTACGATAGGCCAAAATATAATTAATTAGGCCTTCTGATAGGTATATCCAGTGGAAACATGTACCAAAAGCAAGCATGTCTCCTTAAGGGAATGAACATCAATTTTAGAGGGATAGAAACACTCACTTTACATATAAGACAAGCATATCCATGGTATATCTATACATGCAGTAGTGATAAAATTTTATGGTGAGAATTATTATGAAAAAAGTTCCTAAGGAATGTTCTTTAGGGTCATGATAATGAAAAATAGATTGAGTTGATTAAGCAAGGTGACACTTTAAAAAATGTTATAGATGAATAATAATATACATATTTAAGGGCCTATAGAGTCAACTTTGTGCCCCCCTGGCCCAATGTCTTTTGATGTGGATTCATCCACTGGAGGAGCTTGGTCAATTTACCAGGAGTCTCACCCTTAGAAGAATTGACTCTTCCCCTCCCACTGTCCCTCAGTTGGCAACACTTTCTCAGGTAGGGTTGAGGTTTCTTACCTGCTTCCCCATTTTTAATGCTTGGATTTCACCATGCTTGAGCTTAAATGGGACTTGTGCATGCTGTCACCATTGCTGTGACTACATGAGCAACTTCCCAACTGTTGGAAGACTTCCTCTGGCTTTTACAATCTTTTGCCTCCTCTTCTGCAATGATTCCTGAACTTTGGGAGGAAAAAAGTGTCCTATTCAGAGATACGAAGTCTGAAGTTTGAGCCTATTTTTATGTTCCTTGTAATATTTCCTAGCATACAGTGAATAGAATACCCCAACTATGACTTGATGAATGAATCGTAGAAAGAATAATTGAAATGAGAAGTAATGTGCATGGCATTAACAATTTGATACAGATAGAAATGGAAATTAAGTTGTTCTGTTAGTTCACTCATAGTGTAGATGGTCCACTTTTAAGCTGGGAGCCAGGACATTTAAGTCCTGGATCTCACCTATCCAGAATATCTTCCTGAATCAATTGGAAATGCAATGATTGCCTGAGTCATGGATGAAATGCTGAGTCACAATTTTGAAAAATCAGTGGTAGGTGCTGAAGAGATGGCTCAGTGTTTTAAGAGTACTGACTTCACTTGCAGAGGACCCAGATTCAGTTCCTAGCACCCATATGTTGGCTGACAATCAGCTGAAACTCTAGTTCCAGAGGATTTGACACCCTCTTATGGTTTTACAGACATTGCACATCATGAGTCTGTAGGCAAAACACCCATATGCATAAAAGAAAAATAAATAAATCCCTCCAAAATGTTTTAAAGAAAAAAAGAAAAGCAAAAAATGTGTGATGCTCTCAAATTCACAAAAAGGATGGGTCTCTGTCTTCAGACTGCATGCGTTAGCATGAAGGTATTAATTATATAGATAAATTTGTAACATTCTATAGAAGTAGGAATACTTTGACTTTATTAAGGCACATGCAGAAGTCTTAGAATACACTTCTACATTTGAATTATGCTGTTTTCTATTATATAAAATATATGTATCACACTGCAATGTTCTCTGATTTAATCACTTTGAAAACTGTTGCTTTTAAAGAAATATTTTCACATGTAGACCTAAAAGTTAATTGTATATAAGTATCATCATTTATGTACTTTTGAAGTTTGGTAAAGAAAATGAAAGGAGAAACCAATAAATTTAGTTTTTACATGTTGAGAAGTATTTAGAAAGAAGAATTCTAGTGAACTAAACAGATTTTCACTTCTATCTTTCCCACTAAAAACTCAGAAGACCCTGTCTTAGCTCTATTGGTTACTTTTCTTGTTGCTGTGTCCAAATACCCAATAAGAAGCAATTTAAGGGAGTATGGGCTCATTTTAATGTAACAGTTCAAGGAGATACAAGTCCTTTGTGGTGGGGAAGTCATGATGGCAAGAGGGGAATGAGTGTCTAGTCAGACTTGTTTGCAGTGTGGAGATGGATAGGAAATGGGATCAGACTGTCAGTCCTCAGAGCTCGTTCCCAGTGACTTTCTTACTCTAGCAAGACTTTATCTCTTAAAGGTTCTATGACCTTCCAAAGCAACACTACCATTTGGAGCCAAGAGTTCCACTGCATGAGCCTATACAGGCATTTCACATTCAAGCCATAACAGTAAGCATAAGGATGGATATATAAATAAGCAGATACAGTAGACACCAACTTTTCTATTTAGTCTGTTTTAATGTTTGCCTCTAGTAAGGCTGAGAATAATCAAAGTTTAGAAGTTTTTGGATGGAATGAGTGAACTTCAATCTAATTCAGAGCAAAGATAGGTTCATGATTCAGGTAACACTCAGAAGGAGACTCAGAAAGCTCTGTTCTCAAATATGGTCAATAAGCCCATATAGACAAAAAAAGAGTGAAAGTCCTGAAATAGCTGAACTGGATGCATCCAGGTTTTTGCCTTATTTGGTCATGGTCTAACCAGTTAGCAGCTTATGTTTGGCTGAAGCTCAGCTGCTTGAGACTTGCTAAAACTTATGTCTTACAACACTATGCTCTAAATTAGGTTTTTGGCTTACTGTTAAGGTGAAGCTTATTATGCAGGGGCTTGAGAACCAGTAACTAGGCCCAAAATATCATGTCAGTTCAAAGAACTATCACAATGAACAAGGCAAAACTAGCAACTGGTTAATATGTTAGTATTAGTTTATACATGTTTTATAGGTATTGGTCATCACTGTTATGGTTTGTGGAGTTCCCCCAAGACTATCCTCAGTTTCAGTGACTTACTAGGTCTTATAGAACTTAGAAAATTTGTTATATTCATGTTATATTTTATTACAAGGAAAGTTTCAGATTAAAGTTACCAAAGACAGAAAACACATAGTGAATATTTCAGGATAGACAATGCACAAACTTCAGCTATCCACTTTCAGTGGAAGCAAAATGCCTAATTCTCCCAACAAAGAAGAATAACTAGGGCAAGCACTGTTACCTAAAGAAACTCACCCAAATTATGGACCCAGGGGCCTACCAAGGGGTAGATTGTATATACTTATGAAATGTCCATTTGAAATATCTTTACTTGGTTTGTAGTATCCATGGAAGTCCAGCCATCACTGCATGGTCCTGAGGCTTCCAGATGAGCAAGATGAGATATTAACCAAAGTGCTAGCATAAAATAGTTCATATGCTAGGCCCTGAGCATATGAAGCTGCTGTTTCTGGTAGGAAATTCAAATACATTAGCTTTCTGTAATATAACATTCATTGTGATATGGTAATTTGAGCCTTCCAGTCCTGTTGAGTTAACCTATAACTGTACCATATAGTAATGAAAGTTTTCTGTGTCTCTCTATCTCACATCTCATAGACATTTCACCTGCTACTGTCAGCTCAAGTTCCTCAGTTACAGATGTGTGAATTTGTCTCCTACTTAGCAGCCATTAATGATTTATCAAATCCTAAGAGAAAAAGTTCTATCTCTTAGGATATCATCAAATGTCTATTTTTGAAGGATCCGGTCCTGGATAATAAAAATCAAATTCAATTCTTAGCAAATAGGAAATAGTATATTTACTTTCAAAGGATAAGGAATAAGTGACAAATAAAACTTCCACTTCTTTATCAAATCTGATTTCCACTATCTTTGCTAATATAGGCCTCTTTCTATCTCTACCATCAAGTTGCATTTTTAAGAACCTGCTTCTTCTTCTACTTCTGCCATAAAGTCTTGTGAAATTTCATAGCAAGAATTCTGGCTTCCTTCTGTGTGTTCACATAATCTAATTTGCTTCTTAGACGCACTTAAAATATTTTACCTTGCATTAAAGCTGACTTCAAGTGCATCTTTTTATCTAAGTAGATACTGGCTTTTAAGGACAGGGACCTTGATGATTCTCTCATCTTTACAGTACCTAGTCATCCTACCCTAATGTGTTGCTTCAGGTTATTAGATCAAATTGAATTTGCAATTATTTATTCATAATTTTTGGAGGTCACATTACCATGATAAAGTCAAGCTAAGGAAATGTAACTAAATCTAAATTTTTCTAATTGTTAACCTCAGTCTGAATCTCAAACAAAGTGGTATTATTTGCTTTCAAATTTGAGTAAATGAAAAATAGATTAGACCAAGCACAGAAAAACACAGTGTCCAGAACCACTGTACAGTGTCCTCAAGAGGACAAGCTAAATTATAATTGTAGATATGTTTCATCTTTCTTGATTGTGTTCTCTTTTGAAGTTGCTCTTAATTCCAGTGCTTAGGGGGTTGATTTGTCCCTCCAGTTCTGAGAGTAGTTTAGTTGTATTTGCTAACATCTATCGTCTCAAAATATTTGAAATCTGCCTAAAAAAGTTAAAACTGCCAAGACTGTTAGTAATCATGCTTCAGTTTCTGTATGCATCAGGATGCTGAAGTTTAAGACATGGGACAAGACTGTGGGGCTCTCCCCCTGTTAATGCTACTAGCAATGAAGAAATAGTTGGAGTTGTGAGTGGGTCATAGAAAGTAAGAGCCAAAAAAATTTTTTTTAAGTTAATTCAGATCTAAGGAGATCTTTACAGAATCTTTTTATTTTTATACCATTTCTCTGTCTTCTGTTTTCCTTACATGTTTTCATATTTCTCCACTTCTACATTTCCCCATTCTTTGCTTATTAAAATATTTTTGTGTATGTTTATGAGTGTATATGTTTGTGTGTGTACATGTATGATTACAGAAGGATATGAATCTGTATGAATGTTCATGTGGGGCCAGAGGTCGACACTGGGTGTCTTCTATTACTCTTTACCTTTATGCTTTTGAGATACGGTCTCCGGGTGAACCCAGAATTTGTCATTTCAGCTGAAATGGCTGGTTAGAAAGCCTAGGAATCTCTCTCAAAATTCCAGTGTCTCTCAAGCACTGGAATTACAGGCTCACACTACGCATCCAGATTATTTGTTGTTTTTTAAATATGGGTATTGGGGATTGACTTTCGGTCCTTCTGCTTGTCCGGTAAGGATTTTACCATCTGAAACATCTCCTCAGACTATCAAATACATTTTTTAGTAAGCATCTACTCTGCTATATACACATGCATGAAATCACCCCCACTAAGCAATTCTTTTCAACTTAATAACTTTTGTGAAGCTGTGCTCAGTGTTGTACCAGGATCCCTGTTTTTTTGGGGGGGACATAAATATGTGTACAATAGGGTTCCTACCTACAACTCAACATTGTATGTAGCTGGAGAGAATAACCTTTATAAACCTAGCTACGTATTTTTTGTGGTTATAATAAAGCAATGTACATAAGGCCATACAAACAGTCTTGAATGGTTTTAATTCTCTAAGGGAACGGAGGTTTCAGAATGAAGCAGACAGTATTCAAGGAAGAGAGGGCTCGACAGTAAAGTTCTTTTAAGGAATGCTGAGGATTTGTTTCCTGCAAAGCAGGAAGCCTTAATTTCAAAGTATTAGTCAAGACTACCTATTTCTTAAATTGAGAGATTACACCCTTCCCAGGTTTTCATTATACAGGCAGTTTTCACTTGTCTGAGTGCATGTTATAGACTTATCTATAAGCAAATACATTTTCAACGTAGTGGGACTAGGATTAATGAAAACAATCTAGAGAACAGTCACCAAACAAAATGAATTTCGCCCATAACATCACTGTATAGCTAACTGACTAGACCATTGTATTAAAGGAAGCACTAAAAAAAATATCTAGGGAAAGTATTTTCCTCTTTTCTATTTATTCTGATCAGGTACATACTACAGCAGTTGACCCCAAACTCTCCACATGTCAAATTTGTATGCTTGCTTCCAATCTGTATTTTTAACTAGTAACATGAAAATATTTTACAATGTAATATAATATAAATGCTTCATGATACATCTATAAGTTAGTTTGTCTTTAATTTTCTCATATATTTAAAGATGAAGGTGCTTCCTAACACAGAATAGTGAATCTAATTGAACCCACTGTCATCAGACTAATGCATTCTTGGATTTGTCATGGCATTTACTCTATATTCTTAAGAAAGATCTAAATCATAACTTTGAGTACAGTACTTTAGCAGCCAGAAGTCTTCCCCATCATGTTAGAATGAGATAGTTTAGCAAGAAGGCTGTGAGCAGCTGTTTTCTGTTTCATCACTGTACTTTTCACATGGCTGAGAAAATAGAATAAGGAGTGTGGTCACATTTTCCGTATACAGGCCTAGACTTGACTGTTCATTAGAGGAATGCATCTGTTGCTAACACACTTCTCTGTTTCTGCAGGAGAATGTTGAAGGTGACGACTGCAGTCGTTGCAAACCTGGCTTCTTTAACTTGCAAGAGGATAATGAGAAAGGCTGTGATGAGTGCTTCTGTTCTGGAGTGTCAAACAGATGTCAGAGTTCCTACTGGACCTACGGCAATGTAAGAGCTCTCCTTACACTTTGTGTCCTGTCCCATGTACCTGAACTGCTGCTGCTGCTGCTCTTGATTTGTAGGAAATTGAAAAACGTATACAGTTAGTTTCTACTTACACTTACCTCCACCACACATACACACAAAATTTTGGAATTTTCTGCAAATGCTCTTTGAAACTCTTTGTTCAAAGCCTTTTAGGTTTTATCTGTGTGTAGACTGTGCCATCTCAGAAGTAGAGGCTGGCCTTGAGAGTGTCCTCTATGTGAAACCATAATTGAGATATGATGCTTTCATTCCTAGAGGGCCTAATGTATTAGAGAGAACATGGTATCCTAATATTAAAATATGTATTTCCATTCAGTAATATGTTTATGTATCAGATAAGAAAAAAATCTAATAATATATGTACATAACACACATTACCCATTTTGGGTACTATCTGGGCTTTCTGGGTGCTTTCAAGATTGAAGATTCCAAATTTGGATGGTACCTCGCTTCTTAGGTGATTTGAAAAGTTTCAGGTTACAACCTCTTCAGCAGTAACGAGACGACTGTCTTCCTCTAAAAAAATTTTGTCTATCTGTTCACCTCCATTGCCCACCACATCCCCAGTACCCCTCTCAGACAGCAGTCTGTTCCCCTGTAGAAAATATGAAAGGAAAATAGGACCTTCAGGGACTGTCCATAGCCTCCTCCACTAGCCTTTAGAGTGCAGAGCATAGGAATCAGACTGGAGAAAGAAGCCTTCAGAGTGAATGAGAAGTTATGCTTTTAAGAATAAGATGGCTGTACTCTATTTGAGGGTTATTAACGGATTGTGAGCAGTAAGGTGGTGTGATGAGAACTGTGTTTTACAGACTACTAGTTTGATAAACTGTCACGTAAACACTTCTTTCTTCAGCTTTGATCAGAAAACTAATCCAGAATACAACCATCAAAATTTTTTGTGTCCATATTGCGTTTAAGTCAAATGTGCCGTGATTAGTTTCTGACTATACTCTCGTAGCTAAACTTGAATCTCTGTATACATTATTGAATGTACTGCTTTCAAAACAGTCTTCAAAGGATGAACAACGAATGATATTCTAAGTCTAATGTCTTTATTTAGTTTGTCAAATCCTACTTAGCCTTCCTGACAGCTCTGCTGATAAATAGTTTCCTGGATAATCAAGGGACATAGGAGATAACATTCAGGTTTTGGTCTTCAGAACCTAAGTCAAAACAGTCCCATTGTCTTAGAATATTTGAAAGATAACTAAATTTAGAAAGGACAGAAAATGGAAGAATTAACTCTTATCCAGCTAGCCAATGGCTTTTTAACTGGTCCTACATTTTCTTTTCACCAAAAGAATCCTAACTTTTCAAAAAATTTTGAAATAAGCAAATAATAAATAATCTACATGACAAAAAGTTATATTTTGGCCTCACATTGTCACCATTATCACAGTGGTTCCCTACAATGCCAAGCATGTCTCTAGGAGCAACTTCCTGGAAGTTGGTAGCCCCTGTGATGATTGGCCTTGGTCATCAACTTGACTAGAGTGACTAGGATATACCCAGAGATGCTGGGCTCATGGAAGCACTCATCTCATCAATGGTTTGCTCTATAACAGGTTAAAAGTATGAACAGACTATTGAAAATTGGTGGGAACTCTAGAAGCAGGGCCTGCTTAGAGGAAGTATGTCAGTGGGATGTGCTTTGAAAGGCCACACCAGGCCTTGGCCTCTTCCTGTCTTCACTCTGTTCACTGGTGGCCATAAGTTCAATGACTCTCTTCCACCACAATCTCTTTACAAGGCTGGAAAAAAAATTTGGAAACTATGAGCAAAATAAATGTTTCCTCCATTAAGATGTTTATATTAGTTACTTGGCCACTGTGATGATAGTGATGATAGACTGCATACAAGACCAGGTAGCTGATAGCCTGGTACTTTGGCAAATGCTGTTTTGTATTAACTTGATAGGATGGCTTACTTTTTAAATGTAGCTGTATGCCTGACCTTGGCTCAGGCATAACCCTGTAAAGCACCTCATTACTCATCTTTTATTCCTCCTTTACAATGACTTCCTTTTCTGGTCCAGGTTATGGGTTCCCAGAGCACTTATGACCCCATGGGAAAAAATATATCCACTATTGGAAGATGTTGTCATAGCAACAGTCTGGTGGGTACAAATGACCTGAAGCTCGAAAGTAGAAAAAAAATTAAGAGTAGGAGGAAAGGGAATACTGAATGAAAAACTAGATTTAGGTACTTGAGTGTTTGATTTCTTTACTCCCCCTGCATTACAAATACATATACAGCACTTTTAATGTATTTTGTTTCCTTAACAATAAAAAATACTGCTGAAGTGAAAAATAAAAAGGGGAAATTCCAAGTCAAAGTAGTGGTAAATTGTATAACTTTTTAAAATTTTTATTTATTATTTTTATTTTAGGTTAATGTAAGTGCATCTGTGTCATGCAATGCCCGCAGAAGTCAGAAGAGGGGGGTCAGATCCCCTGGAAATGGAGTTACAAACAGTTGTTAGCCTCCCTATAGGTCTTCTGCCAGAGCACCCAGTGTTCTTAACCACTGAGCCATCTCTCCAGCTCTGACATTATAACCATTGTGTAACTTAGAATGAATTTCTCTTTTTGGCTAGGTCAGTAAAGTGCTTGCTCAATGGCAAGCATCTATAACACCAGGTGACATAGTGACGGGAGGGTCCCTGGAGCTTGCAGGTCATCCAGTGTGGCTGAATCAATGAGCTCCAGTTTAGGTGAGAAGCTCTGTGTGAAAAAATAAGAGTGGAAAGCAATTGAGGAAGATACTTGATATCAATCTCTGTTCTCCACACATAAACTCAAACATGTACATCCACCTGTATGCACATGTGCACACACATATCACTCACACACACAATAATTGGAATCACAGTTTTCAGGAACAATAAATGTTGGTTCTTATATAGTTCTATCAAGACTTTTGGGAACGTGAAGAAAAGGATAAACAATTGATCTTATATGAGCACACATGGTAGTGTCTGCAGCTTTCTGTCTCCCTAATTTCCAAAACTGGCAATACAAACACAGTGTAGAGAAAAGCAGTTCATGATTCATTCTGTGGAACCAATAGGATTATGTGTTTTCTCTAAGGTTCAAGACATGCATGGCTGGTATCTCACGGACATCTCTGGCAGCATGCGTGTGGCTCCACAGCATGACAATCCAGACTCACCTCAGCAGATCAGTGTCAGTAACTCTGAGGCCAGAAGATCCTTCCCAGACGGCTACTACTGGAGTGCTCCAGCTCCTTTTCTGGGAAACAAAGTAAGTCCATTTTGTGCATACCTCTCAAAACTCTGGTAACCGACCAATCCAGAGACTGTTTATATTTGACATTTATCTCTTTTTAAAAAGACGACATACTGTATTAGATGACCAGAAGCAGCTTAATCAGATCAACTTGTGCATTGTTCTGTGTTGTATGGGTTGAAGTGTATGTGAAAGACATTGAAGGGCCATGACATCCTTAGCCCTTGATATGGAGTAGAGCTTTATAAATGAGTGAATAGATGAATGACATCTCTAGGGCAATTCTGAAAAACATACTTTAGATGGTGAAGGAACCCATGCTGTGATTATTTAAATATAACTGGTGTTTAGAGTGTTCTAAGGTGGCATCATTAATAAAGTTTTTCTTATCTGTTTAAATTTTATTTCAAAACTGATATGCAAGGCATCTACTTTTCCTTCTACCCAATATGAATGTTCATTGGAAACTCTATTTGTTTTATACTAATTCAGTGCTTGCCATTAGGGTTATGTAAACAGCATATTTTCTGGAATTTGGGTAGAGAAGTACCCTGAACATACCATATTGAAAGCACATGTTATTGTCAAGCTGACTCACATGTATATAAAAAATATACACAAATAAACAAATGTAGTACCTTTGGAAATGCAGGATTGGTTTTATTTTATTTATTTTAGTTTTTTTTTTCTATTATAAATGAACTCTCATTATATAGATTCCTTGATGCTTAGAATTTCATTCTTTATCGATAAGTCATTTGTTAGAAACTAAATTTGGTTATTTTGTGAATATTTCCATATAATGTGAAAATTAATATGTTGGCAGATATTAAATTACCCTATTATGCCAGAAGCTGATAAAGGAAAAGTGCCTTAGGGAAGTGATGAAATTTCAACCTAATTGTCACCTGTAAAAATATATTATTAGGGGACTGGAGAAATAGACTAGAGGTCAAGAGTGCTGACTGCTCTTGCAAAAGACACAGGTTTGAATCCATCACCCACATGGTAGATAATAACCATTGGTAACTCCAGTTCCAGGTGGATCCAACACCCTTTACCGATCTCCGCAGGCATTGCATGATATGGGTATACTTAAATACATGTAGATGTAAAAGTTATAATCATAAAATAAAAATAAATAATTTTTTAAAAACATATCGCTAGTATGAAGAAAGCACCATTGATTAAGTAAATAAATAAAAGCATATCTATAGCTATTGGCTTTCTAACATAACATGTGAGTGTTGAAATAGGAAAACAGTAGCTCAGAAGCCACTTTGTGAATGGGAACTGGTAGTTGTACTTGTTTGAAAAATGTTAGCTCATGACCAGGTTCTTATTTTTAACTGGCTTCTAAAGGCTGTTATGGAAAATGTGTAAATGAATAAAGCAGGTTTTCAGTGAACATGTATTTTAAAAGAGACAGCATATGTTGCATAAAATTCAATAGCTGTAATAAAAATCTAATTAAACTTTTATTTGCTAGGCCCTTTACGACAAGAAAAAGTCATTTTATCCTGTTCTATTTAGGAACCTCCCATCTTCCCATCATGCACAAAATAGTATATAAGACTTGAGCGCCTACTGCTTAACACTGCCAAAAAGTAAAACAAAACAACAACAACAACAACAACAACAAAAAAAAAACCCTGTAATTTCTCCTTTCCTTTCATTGCGGGAAGGAGCTTCAAGAAGAGACTTGGGTCAAATTCAGATGAGTTTTAGAGATCTTATTTTTTTATATACTCTAGTAAATTTTATTTAAAGATAGTTACTAATGGAAATTGCCATATTTTCCATAATTTCATTTTGGTCATAAGATTTTTCTTTCTGTTGGCTGAAAATCAAACTGACAGAAGGAAAGCAAGCAAAAATGGGATATTAAATAACATCAGAGCAAAGAATTTGGACATCTTGTTCTTAGTGGTTGGTTCCCAAAGATAACTTCCCTTATCTGGCTGAACTGTTACTTCAAACCACCCACGGTGAAGCTCTTCATGCTCCCCTGTGGATCGTTTTCACTTCACAAAGCTGTGCTTGCCTGTGCTTCCTGTTTCCATTTGGTGAGCAAAACGATGGCAACAGGGTGTGTAAATTATTTGAATATGGAAGGCATTATTTAATGTAACATGGAAGCCCTTGGTGGTTTACTGTCAGCCATCTCAGTATGAATGAAACAATTTGCCTTAATAACTGAACCATATAAATTTTTGATACTACAATAATACTGCCAGCTCTCAGAAATTACCACAGTACATCTTAGCTGCCATGTCACATCACGTAAATTACAGTCATGATGACACACTTAGCTTGGTTGATTTAATATCTTGCTAAGGAAATGGAAAATTGTTAGGTCCTTGTTTGTAAATTCAATAAAGCTTCTTTTCTAAATAGTTGAGGCTAATTTTTTTTTTTTTTTTGCCAGTAATTGCTGTTTGAAACAGAGCCACTGTCAGAATCTGCTAGGAACAGTATGTCAAGGTTCCTTTTCATCTGCTTAAACACTGAATTTTATTGATATCCATGATCCTCTAGCTATTACTGTATGATTTCTTCTCCACATTTTCAATGTTAATTTCTAAGTTGAAAAAATTATTTATAAGAGGCAGTTACTTCTTCCTAATTATATATGTAACTGACTCATTAACATTTTCCTAGATTCTTAGTTATAAGGCTGCTTGCTATAGAATGAAGAGATACTAGGCATAATCTCCCATAATGGAGATGCCACAGCTCTTTGTTCCTCTCTTAGGATCCTAAACCCAAGATAATAGTGCTCCTAGCTGGGACATACCTTGCTAACACAGAAATCCGCCTGATTATATTCAAACTCAAGATTACAAGGCAATTTAGAAAAGAGGTCCTTTTATACTGCAAAACAATTCTACTCTGGAATAGTGAGGGGAAACTAAGTGATTCTAAGTGTGTGGATAGTGGAAGTAGCCCAGAAGATCTTAGCCCATTTCTGTATAAGCAATCAAAAACATTTCTATCATCTCAACTACGAATTATTCCTCAGTAGTAACCATGAATTTTTTTTCTCCTACCTGAGTGAATATTGGCAGTTTATTTTTATATAATTTTCCTACCTCCTTCTCAAACGTCAAAGAGCATTAAGTCAACTTCCCACTGGGCTTGCAGGCAGCTGCATTTTATTTTCACAATGCTCGGCAAATGTTAATGGTTGGTTTCGGGGCATTTGTGTAAGTGTGGAACCAGGCAAGAGAGGAGAGAGCAAGAGGACATGGAACCCTGCTGGCCCGCTAGAGGCAGCTGGTATTCACAAACACTTTGGGAATTTCAGTTAGGGTAATTTACTGCTTTAGTAAACTGAATGCTACTGGAATCTTGAAAGAGTCATTTGCTAAAGGATCCCCTAGTGGACTGAAATGGTCGGTGCAGCTTCCAAAAGCAGTTCTCTACATCTGCAAGATTCTTGGAAAAGCTGGCTTGGCAAGTTCGCTTCTGTTCCTACATTGCCATTAAGGTTTCGAATTCCATCTCTGAACATTACTGAGTGAACTTTATGTGATTTTTTCTGACAAAATAATTCTTAGTTTCTGCACCGTTATATTGAATTGTGATGGTGAGCCCAGAGAAACTTGCAATTGTTTCCTGTAGCTGCCATTAACACCTGTCCGCTACTGTTAAGATCCCCTTGATGAGAACTTTGATATAATAGCATGTGGCTTCAGAAAGTAATCTCTGGTAAACTCCTTTGTTGTATTTGCTTGACTTTCAGTTCTACTTCAGAGAGCCCAAATTACAGCTGTGTGTTTGAAGGAGATTGATGCTTGAGATGTCCAGGACAGGATAGCTCTTACCACATAAAACGAGCTTGTGATTGACCCTACATGCTTAACACAAACAAACAAGAATCAAAAAATTGTTTTGATTAGATTGTTCACACAGGACCTTGGAGTGGGTATTTGTGTGAGAGTTGAAAGTGGATTTCAACTTCCTACGTTTAGAAAAGTTGAAACACTAACGAGCAAGGTCTCCTCTCTTCTTTACCGGCATAATTTGCACTGGTAGCTTCATTGCTCCACATTTCTCAAAATTGTTCAAAAATGGAGTTCAAATTGAGCATGGTGCTCACACTTGAAAACTAGTACTCGGATTGGGGGGTGTACTGTGAGTTCACAGTGAGCCTTGGTGATATAGGACAACATGGATTACAAAAAATAAAACAGCCAAAAAGTGGGCTTTGGAATTCTTTTCTCCATCCAAAACTCCCTCTAATGTAAACTTTGGATTCAATTAAATGGATTAATTAAAATCCCCATGAATGTGAAGAAAGGCCTGGTCAAAGAAGTAAAAAGGGTAAAATTAAATGTGATTGGTTACTTTTATTTCATAAATCAAATTTTATCACGAATGATTTAAAGATAGAGTAGAGCCGAGGAAATATTTTCTGCCTGGAATAACTCAACTAGACGGTAAAGGATAAACAAGAAAATTTAAAACATAAAAATGATGAAGGAATCCATCATTGGCTAAAGTTATTATGCAATCTGCTGTACCAAAGTAGCCCACCAAGGAGGGTTCAAGGTCATACAGCACAATCTCCCATCATTGTGTTATGTTGATATTTCCCTCAGCTGTATTTACAGAGTAATGATTCTCATTATTATTACACTATTACATCGTAATTCTCATTATTATGTAAACGAGCACTGTAATATTCATATGAATTTTGTTTCCATTATTGCATAATGAAATGTAAGAGGCACAAAGATCAGATTTTATAATTGATCAGCTGAACAAATGTTAGGTAGGGAAGCATTCAGTTTGGTAACAAGTTGGTAGGGAAAATAAAAGTTTAGTTAGCAGAATTGGTTGTGATATGTGATACACTTGGCAGAAGAAACCCTCCTATATTCTAGGAATACATCAGTAGGAACGTATTGGTCAGGACAAAGGAGACAATGGCTGTACTGGTTCTGTATAAAACACAGTCATCTAAAATATTCACTTAGATGTCAATTTATCATCTTTGTTACTATGCATCATCAAAGTCATCAAGGTATTCCAACTAAAGGAAAAACGTCCAAATCGGTTTCTAGATGTATGTTCGCAGTTAAGCCTTGTTCAGATGTTCTGTCTTTAAATTCTTTGAGTCTTTTAGCTTTGGCATAAAGCTGAGGAAGCCACATGTGCAGAAGAAAGGATAAGAAGAGAAGCAGTAAGCAGAGGTGGTGCCTTACACCTGCAAACTCAGCACTGGGGACACGAGGCAGGAGTTGTGCCATGGGTTTGAATCTAGTCCAACCTGGGGTACAGAGTGAGAGTCTATCTCAAACAAACAAAGAATGAAGATATAACTTAATTGAATGAAATGAAAATCAAAGAAAGCAAATGGCAACAGAGAAGACACAGACTATCTCAAACTTGTTTTAAAGTTTGCAAGACAAGTCAAGCAAAAATGGGGTAAAGGTACATATAAATAGTTTTAGAAAAGTAAAGAAGTGGGACTGGGATAATGGCTATTCAGTGAGGTTCTTGTTACATAAGCGCAAAGATCTGACTTCTAATCCCAGCACCCAGATGAAAGCCTCACGCAGGAGCCCTTGCTTTTAATCCCAATGTTGGAGAAGTGGAGGAGGCAGATCTCTGGAGCTCACTGGTCAGCTAGCCCAGGTGAATTGACAGACTCCAGGTTCTGCAAGAGACCTTGCCTGTCTCAAAAATTAAAGGTGGAGCACTTGGAAGGCAGCGAAATAGGTGGATCTCTGTGACTTCAAGGCCATCATGGTCTTTATAACTAATTCCAAGCCATCCAGGACAACACAGTGAGTCCCTGTCTCAGTAAATAAATGAATAAAGGTAGAGAGCAATTTAGGAAGACACCGGATGTTAATTTCCAGCCTCCTTATGCACACACACATGTAAACATGTGCACACATACACATGCATAAACACATACAGAAGAAACATAAGGATGAGCATAATTTAAATTACTTCAAAAAATTAACAAATGAGGGACTATCAGAAAATACAGAAACAAGAAAACTCACATCATTAATTTAAATAACTTCAAAAATGCAGAAAAATGAGTAAGTTATGCTCAATAAACTGACCAAGTTGGAAGAAGCCTGTGCTATCTTCAGTCTTATAAAAGTCTTTTTAATGTATATTTGTATTGAATTTTTGTGAATTTAATACAAAATATTTTAAGCTCATTTAGATCCCTTCCCTGTCTACATGTCTCCATGGCCCTCCCACAGGCTTTCATGCACTCTGTCTTATATGTGTAGGCTTGCTGAGTCAAGTTTGAGTACTCAGATGCCTCTCAGTATGAGCTGAAACGACACAGACTTTCCTCATGGAAATGGATGTGACTTGATAACCTTAATCTAAAACTTGACAAGGGACGTATGAACTTGGGAAAGCCTCACCCAAAGTCACTCAGGAAAATAGAAGAAAATGTATTTTAACAAAACATTAGCAAGATCTTTTCAGAGGAAAATCAAGAAATTAATACAACTGAAAAAATAACCCATAGAACACCCTATGCATAGATGGACACTTACGTTTCAGACAAATTACAGATTCATGGCAGCAGGATGAAACATGAAATAAAGGGCTCTGGTGCCATTGATTATCTATGAGAAAAAAAAATCTCTGCGCTCTTAGCTTTCATTATACATAAAAATGAATTTCATTTGGTAAGAAAGACTAAAACTTCACAAATCACACTAAATAAGCTCTATAACGATAATATATTTGGATTCTGACCATGATGGAATAACAGGATCTAGATTTACTTCCTTGTTTTAAATCACAAGAAAACGAGCAAAAATATGTAACAGAACAGTTTTTAAATACTTTAATTTGATACCTAAAATGATCTGATGTCTGAGGAAAGGCAATGACTTAAGTCAGGCTTACAGCTGTCTCAGATTAGTGTCTGGTGGGGGCCAGGGGAGGCTTCCAGAGTGCTAGGCATTGAGGTTAAACCTAAGTAGACCGTGGACTTGACAAGTAGAGGGGTTGGTTTTCATGTAGGCCGAGGCAGCTAAAATTTACAAAACAGAATGAAAAGGAAGGCCACGCTGCAGAAAGCAGAGATGGGCTTTGTGAGATTTGTAAGACTGCAGATGCTGAGGAGCAGAAGCAGGAACGAAAACTCAAAAAGCTTTTGGAGAAGTCACCCAAAAGTAGTTGTGGGAAAAACTGGATCTAATAGTGTTCCCTAAAGCCAGCTTATCTTCCCTGTTCTAACGTGGGACATCTTCCCCACAGAGAGGACGTGGGATAGAGTATCAGGGTTATTTTCTTAGTAGAGGGACTAAGTCAGCCCCAGACAGCAAGATACTCTTAATTTATGCTAACAAATTCTAAAGGCAAGTCTGAAAAGAATCATCTTTTTCTAAATCAATGAACAGAGTTCAATCCAAGGGAAATACAACCAAATTCAGGACTCAGCAGCACACAATTTCCTCATGTCTAGCATCCAGCCGGAAATTACTAGGTGCACAAGGAAGCAGAGCATGTCAGCTTGAAAGGAAATGCAAACAGGGCAAAATTATCCTGTCAAAGTGTAACAGAACCAGGTTATCAAGATGAAAAAGAAGCAGTGCAGAGTGTGGAGGGAACGGTTCGATATGCCCAGAGGAACGAAGACAAGAAGCAGGAGAGACTCCTTCTCTGATTGGCAGTACAAGTATCACCTTGTTCAGATGCACTGGTATCTGGAAGACTGGCATCTGGGCATGACAGTGAAGGGTTATCTTGACTGATGTGGGAAGACTCTCCCAGTTTGAATGGCACGATTCCCTGACTAGGATGCCGGACTGCCTAAGTTGAGAAAGGAGTTAAGAAGCAGTGTGTGTCATCTCTCTCTGATTCCTGGTTATAGATGTGATAGGGCAGCTACATCGAGCTCCCATTGACTTGACTTCCCTGCCATAATGGACTGTATGTGGCCTTGACCTATGAACCAAATAACCACTTTCAACTCTAAGTTGCTTTTTTTCAGAGCATTTTATCTCAAGAACAGGAGAAGAAATTAAAACATTCCCAGCACTCTTTAAGATGATCTGCATTTTGATGTCCTCTCCAACTTCATAGATGGGAACCTAGTATTGAATTTGTTGGTACTAACAGGCAGGGGATTTGGGGAAGTGATTAACTCATTCCTTGTAAATGGGATCTGTGTCCTTTTAAAGGAGGTTGAAGGGGGCCCCTTGGGTCATGTGAGAACACAACAAGATTGTACCATTTGGGGAGCAGAGAGGAAGACTTCATCAGACAATGAATCTGTTGATGCCTTGATTTTAGACCTGTTTTTCTCCAAACTGTGAACAATATATTTCTGTTGTTGATAACTGACTTTTTTGGGTATTTTGCTATAGTATTTAATAGACAAAGACTGTATAAGTCAAATTCAATATGAAGATATTTTAAAGGTTTTGAGGAATAAAGTAAAAGCAGCAAAAATGAGTATAGAAGTTTTTAGCAGACTAAAATGTGTATGAAAATGAAGACAAAGACTTTTATAGAGAAGTAAAGTAATAGAGAGAGTTACATTAGAAGTGATGGAGAAAATCCTTCAGTAAAAAATCATACCAGATGGAAATGTGTCCATAGATGAACAAATTCAATGTATAAGAAAAGGCAAATTAAAAAAAAATTCATTTTCCCACCATTGCTAGCTATTATAAGACTTCTGGCCAGTTATCTCTAGCTATCAGGTCAAATACAATAATTATTAAATAATAACTAAAGACATGAACTTAAACTAGAACTACAACTCCATGTATAAAAATCTTTCTCTGAAGTTGGAAAAAAGACTATACCAATGCAAGAGTATAAAAATGGTTTCCTATGCCATTTGTCAACCCTTATCTCAAAACTAAAGACAACAAACCAGTATCAATTTGAAAATGTTTTATTCACCTCTTAATACAGAATGGCATCTTTTTATGTGTCTTGTCTTATTGAGTAACACTTCACAAACATGTTCCATGAACAGATTAGCAGATAACTATTGGGACCAACAGATTGTGGGTTCAAGTATTCTAGCTGATTCTAAATGGGACAAACCTTCCATGTGCTGCCCTTTGACAGTTGCAGAAGAGATAACATTAGGTGTAGGGTAATGGGGCCCTAGTACGCCATTTCTGAACCTGTCCTGGTAAGAGTTTTCTTTACATAATCTTTTACTTGCTGACTGCGTTTGCCCTTTGTGAAAGTAGAACCATGCAGAAGGCATGGTCAACAAAGGGAAGGCAGTGTTAAAGATAGCTATTGATATGTTGGAGACAAAGATCTGGAACTGAAGGTACCTCACTGCTCTTAGAATGGACGATTCTTGCCAACAACTTGATCTTAGACTTTCTTTATTCTCCATTTTCATGAGTAATGACTTAAAGCTAATGTGCATGTATGAGGGTGACTTGGTTTGGTAATACCCATGGCTGTGTTGATTAATGTTTTGCTCTATATGTCTTTCACGGGCCTTATTTAAATGGTAGATCTCCATTAGTGTTATAATCCATTTAAACTCGGCTTCCATGGTTTCCAAAATAGGGGTTGTAGCACCCTTTTAGAGTCACACAAATCCCTCAAAAATGCTCTAAGCACACACAAGCCCTTCAGTAAAACCAAATTGCCTTTTGATTTCTGTATAATTATTTGCTGTGGCAACAACTTATATTGAATATAATCTTCATATCAAGAAGATGCTAGTTGGGGCTGGAGAGATGACTCAGCAATTAAGAGCATTGGCTGCTCTTACAGAGGACCCAGGTTTGGTCCTTAGCACAAACATGGGGGCTGACAACTGTCCATAACTCCAGTTCCATGGGATATAAAACCCTCCTTGAACCTCCAGACATTGTATGACATTGGTGCACTTATATACATGCAGGCAAAACACTCATACACACAAAAATGAAAGTAAATTAATTTAAAAAATTTAAAGTAGATGTTAGTTAGCACCTTTTTGCTTTCTGACTTACCACCTGGTGGTAACATAGCATTCCAAATAAAAATTGGCAGCCTTAAATTTAATTTTAGCAAGTAAGGAGATTATATGACTTAAATGGCAGCTTTGCAGGAAATAGCCAAATTTTGAAAATATTTGAAGAACATTTTATGCTTTATTTTGAATATCTCAGAAGAGAGCTAATATGTGTCAATTCGTGTCATCCAAATCAAGCGGCATACATGTCCCACTACTCACTGAATTCAGACAAGGCAGTAAAAGAGATTTGAATTTTCTGCCTATCAGCCTTTGCTCAAAGAAGTAAATTTCAAAAGGTCCATTGATATTTTGATAAGAATTTGTCAAATGAAAAGAAAGAAATTAAGAGGGAACCTAACCCAATGTAACTGGGTTATTAGAGGAAGGGGAAATGTAGAGACAGTCTAATAGACAGCGGAGAATGGCATGTGTACATGAAGATAGCCACCTAAAGCCAAAAAATGAAGTCAGGAATGGACTCTTCCCTCTCAGCCCTGCTAAGCTCTCAGTTTCAGATATTTAGACTGCAGAACTGTGGGGTTATAATTTCAATTATATAAGTCAGCCAGTCCATGACATTTTGTTATGGCAACCTTAGCAAAGCAAACAATAAAATATTAATTCTCTTTGAAAATCCCATAGCTTTCATTCTTGATATAACATATGGCAAACAAAAGACAATATCTCAATCCTATAAAAAATCATGGAAATTGATAAGAGAAATGTCTACCATCCAACTGAAAAATGGGCAGTCGATATGAACAAATGGTACCTAAGAGGGGAAAATGACTCTGAAATATAAGTAAAAGTGTTCAAGCTTTGTATATGATAATCACACCAAGCAAGCACTTGTCATCTGCCATGTAATAAAGGTAAGAAGTGGATAGCATGCTCTTTAATGAGTGCTTAAAGCGACAGACTCTCATCCTTTGATAGTCAGGATATACATTGATACTGTCTAAGAAAACCAACTCAGCTGTCTCCACTGAATTTATAAATGCACATATTCTGAAAATCTTCTCTCCTGGGAACTCAGCCTACAAGTATATATAAACCAGTGTGAAATGACACATATGCACATTCATTCTAGAAACGTTGACAGCCACAGAAATATCTATCAATGAGAGATTGATACCAGGAATTCTGCCATGCACTCAAACACTATACAAAAATGAATAAATTAGAAAGCTATTTTTGCATATTTGTATAATAATATGGAATGATACAGAGTTTACCTTTAAATGGTTAAACCTAGAAATGGAATATATATATATATATATATATATATATATATAATTTTTCTCTTGGAGAAAAAGAACATATATTTGTACTTATAAGGTGACTTGGCTAGTTGGAATTACTTCTAGCATTTGAATGGGATGAACTTATGTCAAAGACTGTTCTATCACCCCACTCAAAAGCAAAGTATTGTCAAATTCATAAAACAAGACATTTTAACTAAAATAGCTTTAATTAATATTTAAATGTAGTCTGTTTTAAACTGTTATTTCCCCATTCTGCATTTTGTTGTATAAGTTGTTGCTTTAATGTGGTCCCTTAATACCTATTAAGAGCCTTTCCTATCTGCTAAAAAGTAGTAGCCATGCTTCATGAATCTCAAGGTTCCAAACAGCAGCACTCTTATCTTCCCGGATTCTACAGTAAACCATGCTTTAAGAGCAGGCCTATTTAGAAAATACAAAGTCGACTTTGTATCCTTCCTCTTCCTGTCACTTCCTCATAGCAGCTGAGTCAAAGCATGTGCTGACTTACCTCACATCTTCTAAAGCTGCTCCTCTATTACCTGGGTCTGAGATCCCAAGCAGGCCCCAAAATCTAACATTTGCCACATTGAAAAAGGAACTAGGAGCTAGGACCCCTATCTGAAATGTGATGAATTATTAAACAGATAGTTTGTGGGTGATTGAAAATTACCTGCAAAAGAGTGCTTATCTCCTTGAGGCACATCGAAAGCTTGCAGAATTGAGCCAATTAGACTGACTGTCTCTTCAATGAGTTGTGACCTATCAATGGTAATAGCTTATTATGATGATAAATGAACCCATCTCTCAAACTGAAGCCTGAGTACACACTTCAGCAGTTTCCTTGAATCATGAGGCCATTACCTCTCAGCCTCAGATCGACAGTAGTGACAGCTACGGAGGCAAAGAGCACGCATGACTAGACACAGATGATTGTTTTACCCAGATGAATATATTTACAGTGATTTCCAAAGAAACAGGCCTTCCTTGTGTTCTATGTGTTGATATCTGAAATAGTTACCATCTCAGACCTCCTTCATTAGTAAGAGCCCCTCTCTGCCTTCTAACATTCTGAGACAACTGGACTAGGGATTTTTTTTTTAAGTTTTGAATTGTTTATAGTGTTTGAATATCTCATTCTTGCTGGCTTCTTGGTTGAGTAAAATTTCCAAATAAAAACATTTTCTTTCACTGAAAAAATAAGAATATATGAATAAGTATATTTCTGAAAGAAATAATTTCATCCATTAAATTTCATATTTTATTTTTCATGTGGGTTAGTGGAACTATTCAATGACGTCATCTATAATTAGAGAGAAATTTTATAAATATCAGTGGTTTAAAAATCACACAAGTGTAAATTCATTGAGTTTTGTTCTTTGTTGTGAAGTGTCAAAAACTTAAGTAGTTACTAAAGTTGGATAATCTTCATCTGTTACTCTAGCCATCTTTTTGACTTTAGAGGAACTCAGGCAATAAACGGCCATTTTAATTTAAAAAATATACTCTTCAGACTCTATCAAAGTATTAGATAGATTTTAGCTTCCAAATTCCACAAATTCGGATAAAACCTGTTGGTTTAGCAAAGCTCTGCTTATGAAATTTCTGCAGGGAGGGGAGGTGGCATCTTGACAGAATTTGCATAGCAGCTTAGAAGATGAAGGCCAGGAGTGATGCCTACAAGTTTTAGGGGACATGTGTGATTTTGAAGTAGTTCTCCTTGACAGGATCTGTTTGAGACTGTGCAGAATGCATGATCCAATACCTAGGAATTTATCAACAAGGTGGGGTAATGGCATTGAATCACATACTGGAGAGCTTGCTACTAATCTGTGTTAGTTTAGATGGATCTTAGTCCAGGAATAAAATTCTCTTGGAATTTAATCAAGCTTTTTTATTTCTTTTACAAATAGGGGTTGGAAGTTATGATTACTCACAACATTACTTCTCGTGGGAACAGGAATTCTGTTGACTTTCATTCTTTTAAACAACAGGAAAGAGAATGTTATATAGTTTCTTTGTTTTTATACACATTTCCCTGCATGTGTAAAATGGAAGTCATAGTAATAACTACTTCATAGAGCTACTTGAAGTTTCAATGAATTAAGAAATATCCAGGACTCTAGACAAGACCTGGAAAAATATAAACACTTGGCAGTGGCTATTATGGTTAATTCCAAAAATTCCAAATGTGTCTTACTGGAGTTCAGATTTTATTTACACAGAGACTGCAAACCTTCCTGAACACACACACATGCGCGCACACACACACACACACACACACACACACAGATGGTAAAAGAAAAAGGAGAGGAGGGGCGATAGGAAAATAAGTTGGGCAAGGAAGAAGATAATGGAGGAAAGCGGAGAGGAAGGAACAGGAAGAGAGGAGGAAGAAGCAGATAGGAGG
Source organism: Eospalax fontanierii (assembly GCA_035773235.1). Classification (NCBI taxonomy): domain Eukaryota; kingdom Metazoa; phylum Chordata; class Mammalia; order Rodentia; family Spalacidae; genus Eospalax; species Eospalax fontanierii. Next base: position 32,694,966 of record CM069545.1, on the reverse strand, counting down.
GAGGAGAAGAGAGGAAAAAGAAAGGGAAAAATAAGAGAATGAGGAGAATAGAGCATGAAAGGAAAGACCAACCTGGTGACCCACATTTAAATTGGAGGTACTTTGATTTATCAAGAAACTATCAGAAATGTTTGCCCTGTCTATGAGGCTCTGGACTGCTAGGAAAGGAAATGACTTTTCTCTCTAGTTTACAGCAGAGACTGGGTTTGAGGGATCATCAGCCTCAGTGTTCTGGAAAACTGTCCTCCATAATGAACGAAGTGGAAATAACCCACAGGCAAATCTTTCTTGGTCATTGAAGGTCCTCTAGACCATTTACTGCCTCAAGCTTATTTCTACTCACATCACAGTAGAAAAAAAAATGAGCAAGTTGTTGTTTTATTGTTATTTTAATCAAATGTTTTAAAATTAAAATTGCTTAAAGTGTGCAATACTTTATTTGGCTCTTCTTCATCAAAACAAGTCTAAAATTCCAGTTTAAAAATGGTTAACATCCAACTTAATTCTGTTCTTATTCAGGACTCTTGTAACTTTAAAGTAAAGCAAGTTAGTGCATATCACTCTAGTAGATATATAGAGGATGATGGATAGGATAATGGTTTGAAACAGGAAATCACTCCAGTTGTGCCAAGCTCTTGATCTTTGTGTTTGCTAAAATATATTTAGGCTCAGGGGAATGTTAACTATGCTGAGAATGAAACCCACAACAGCTTGATTCCCTAAGCACAGTCTGGACCATGTTTAACTCCCCATAGCTCTGATTCAGGAAGTATAGTATTTTTACTTAAAGGAGACAGGACACATTAAGGGGTTGAGAAAATACATCGAATCCAAGACTCCTTTTGAAATTGGAGTATATTAATGGGCACAAGACTTCCTGCAGGGTGTTGTTACATCCACTGTGTGTTAATCACCTGAAGTCTTTATTAAACTGGATACTGTTGACCCTCATCCTGAATTCCTTCAGAAGGCAAGATGAAATTCCTGAGAATCCATATTTTTGTTGAAATTTTGTCTCCTGTGTGTGTGCGCGCGCGCGCGTGTGTGTGTGTGTGTGTGTGTGTGTGTGTGTGTGCATGTCCATATTTGTAGGTTGGAAGGTATTCTCATGTGTTGGTTCTTGCCTTACACCTAGTTTATGACAGTGTCTCTGTTGTTCACAGCTACATACACAAAGTTAGCTAGCCTTTGAATTTCCATAGATTCTCCTATCTCTGGCTATCATCTCTCTATGAGAACAGTGGGCTAGTGTGCCCAGCACTGATGTGGGCTCTGGGAATTCGAACTCATATCCTCAAGCTTATGTTAGCTTTTCCCTCAATGCTCATCCCTCCAGCCTCAAAATCTATACTTATAACAACCTTTCCAACTGATTCTTCATCCATAAAATATGAGCTACTCTTTTAGGATGACATTTTGAATTACTGATGATTAATTATCTGTAGATTATTCTGCAAACAGGCTTCCCAAAGCTTAAGAAAATACAATATTTGAACTGAGAGGCTAACTTTCTTATCTAATTGTTTAGTATGTATAAGGGGCCCGTAAAATAATCTCTTAACTATCATAAAAGACTATATAAATCCAAATGTATTATCAGTTTCATTATAAACAAACATCTACACACATTTACTCAGAAAGAAAATTAATCTTAGAAAGCAGCTGTTTTCTTTCATAATAGGAAGTCTGAAGTACATGGCCATTAATACTTGGAACGAGGAAGAAGTGAGACTTGGCAGGAACGGAATGTAATTGAAGGGGTTGGGAATAGTTTCAGATTCCATAAGGACTGATTTCTAACTCTTCCCAAGTATTTGGGAAGCTTTGCCATTGAGATCTACTACTACCAAACAAGAACCAATGCAGGCGAACTCTTTTCCTTACTGAGCTTTGATTCCTTATGAGTTGTGCAGTTACAAGGCAAAAGACCTGTTTTAAATCTTTCTTTTTTTCTTTTTATTCGTTTGTTGATATGTAGGCACTTGCATGCCATGGTGTGCATGGTCAGAGGACAACTCTGGAATTTCTTCTCTCCTTCTACATTGAGAGTTCTGGGTGTTTAACACAGGTTGTCAGGTCTGCATGCAAATGCTTTTAGTCACTGAACCATCTCATAGGCTTTGCACAAAATCTTAATGAGAACATCCAAAACACAGAAAAAATTATTAAAGTGGTGATAGGGCTGGTGCAGGTTACAGAAGGAGATGGAGTGATCCAGGTGAGTGGATGGTAGGCATTGGCACTGATTTCATTGGTTAGAGGGCAGTAAGAATGGAGCTGGCTTGTAGAAGAAGGTAGGGGTGATGGTGGTAGTAAGGGAAGGTAGAACAGCACTGCTTAGAGAGCTGTGAGAACAGAACTGGTTAGAGGTGTGAGGTGTGAGAACGGCACTGGTTACAGGGTGAAGTGGGGATGCTCTGAATCCGGAGAGAGATGGGAATGCGTTGATTGGGGGTGAGACTGCTCTGTTACACGGGGAGGTGGAGGATGGTACTGGTTACAGTGTCTACGTGGGTGGGTTTTAGTTCAAGTGGGAGACTGTGCTGGTGGCTGTGGGGTTGATTCTTGATAATGACAGGTGACAAGTTAGGAACTCTGTCTACATTTATACCTTCACAAGCCTATGTGATTTCTCCTTAAGAAAGTCCAGTTCTGGAGAAACATGTGAAAACAAATAGATCAGGTAAATTAGAAGTCTTCTATGGATTTAAATTGCTGTGATTCTAACACCAAATAGAATCGTGTGCTCCTTGGATATTGTTAGATAGGAGATAATAACTCTACAAAGTCTGGTGAAGGCACTACATGACACCAGTTGAAAAGAGAAAAATTTTACCCAGCTGGGCTATTGTCCGTATCCAGGTGCTCTGATGAAACATAAGCCTAGCCATAGAAAACGTGAGAAGTGTCAAGCAAAGCAACTAAGATGATTCAGAACCCGGGACAGCCAGTGTTCAGGACACATCATATTCTGCCTAGATTGCTGAAAAAGCCATTGAACTTTCTTTCCACCTCTAGCCTCTCAACACTAACATGCTTTTCACATATCTAATAGAGAGTCTTTACAAAACTCAAATCTGATTGCCTATCCCTTCTTTAAGAACCTTAATAGCAGAAAGATAAAATGGCTTAGAGTCCATTTTGGACTTACAGCTGCTTGGAGCTCAAGAAGATGTTGGTGTAGCTGTTAAAATGCCCATCACTCTCCACTGCTTTCTCAGGATTTTCTGTATCAGCATTTCTTTTGTGTGGAATTTCATTCTCCATTTTCCAAATTGGTTAGCTTCCATTTATCTTGAAAGATGCAGATCTGCTGCTGATTCCTACAGGAAACGTTTCTGACCTGGTCTCCTAGCTGTGTCAGAGTTAGGCCTTTTCCTGAGACCTCCCACCCCCGACTTTACAAATATTTCTTTTCAATACCCCACAAATCTCTAGCTTCTTGCACTTTTACAACTGGATTACCCCCAGAAGCCCATAGATAGCTTTGGACAACTCCATAATTCCTTTTGAATGAATAAATACATGTTCTGTGTTAACAATCATTATTTCTATTTCTGTAAAAGAGGAGGAAGGGAAGTTATAAGTTGAGTTCTCTTCAATGAGAAAAGTTTGAAATCAGTGAAAGTACTTGGTTGGAATTTCCTGAGAAGCCTCTGACTAAATTTTCTAAACATTTTTTTTTAAAATATGTCTGGGATCATTTAAGACCACATCTGCTCAGAACCAAGGGGAGGGCCTATACAGTCTTCTACATTCTTTTCTAATTTTTATGAACCTGTGGAGCACTGTTGGGTAAATGCTTATCCTGGATAGATCTGCAGAAAGTTAAGATGTGTGTATTTACACAAAGGCAAAGAATTTCAAGACTGGAAAGACCTCGAGCTGTGCTCTACTCAGTAATATCTACACCATTTTATGTGGCACGACACCTTGCTGTGCTCTGTATGATCCCTTTGCTTAATGTCAAAACAGAAGAGGATCAGACAGGGATATCCTTCTTCTTAAGCCAAGGTGTTGGTATCTGCTCCCCATTTTCCCTTTTCACAACATATTGAATGAGATGTAGAAACTGAAACCTCAAGATTCAGTCATTTGAGCAGAGATACCCAGCTTTTCCAGAGACTAAACACACATTGAATTTTAGACTCCTTGACATCCACTTTGATCTCTTCCCATTTTCTAAGGCAAAGCACAAAAATGTAAAAGTAAAAGACTATCTTGTACTCAACGTAGGTTAAAATCAAGATGCTTATTTTCAAACAGTAATTTGGTTAAATGAGTTTAATTTGTTTTCAATTAAATGCAGCTACATTTCAATGTAATAAAATAGATATGATAATATTTGGTCAACTGTGGCCTGTAATTCAAATGTTTAATTTAGTGCTGTTTAGTCTGTTTCATTCCAAAACATCCTCCTAGGTAGAAGTGAATGCACTTTAAAGTATTTCAGATGTTCATTCTAACACCCTAGATCTGACTCTCTTTCTATTCTTCTGCATCTGCTGACCAGACATAATACTTATCTTTTTCATGGATGTTGTTTGTGTGTTTATGTGGGTGTATGTGCATGTGTGTTCACATGTGTGTGGAGGTTAGAGGTCTTCCTAATCCCTTTCCACTTTATTTTTGGAAACAGAGTCTCCTATTCAACCTGGAGTTCATATGTTCTGCTAGGCTTGCTGGCCAGTGTATTATGGGGATCCACCTGTCTCTGCCTCCCTAGGGTTGGGGTTATGAATGGTGCCTCTGTATTTGCCTTTTTACGTGGGTGTTGGGGATCTGAACTTATACTTGCACAGAAGAACTTTGCCCACTGAGTCTTGACTCTAGCCCTGTGAGGATATTTTCTGATGTGCATTTTATCTTCATATTTAAAATTGAAAATTATCAAATAACATAGACTATCATCATGTTCAGTTTCTCTGTTTTTGTCTTTTCCCAAATGTCCTGTTCTTGGAATCATGACCACATGTACTCTCCAGAATGATTTCTTTTACTTAGTATTATGCATCTAGTTGTTATCTATGCTTTTTTAAAGTTTGATGGGTCATTTGTTTTAAGTGCTGAGTAATATTCCATTATCTTCATGTGCCTCAGGTTAATTGTCCTTAATCTACTTGAAGTCATCTTGGCTGCATACAACTGTTTTCAGTATATATAAAGCTTCTGCCAGAAACACTTAGGTTTTTACAACATGTAACTTTTAAATTCTTTGGATAAATACTGAGTAGTGTGTCTTGATTTTGCTGTGTGTTCACTTCTGTCAGGAAGTGTGGAAGCTCTACTTTGTGTACTCTTGCATTCTTATGGGTTATGAGGACTCATGTTTTCCCACATCCTCAGCATTGCACTGCCAACATTTTTCACCTAAGCCAATCTAATAGATTCTAGTGGTGGCTTGTTGTTCCTACTGACAGCTGTGTAGATGTTTACGATGCTGAGCACTTTTCAGAGTTCTCATCTGTACTTTCAGAGTTCTCACCTGTAACTTTTGGTGCGATGTCTCCACGTCTTTGTCCAGTTCTGAATTTGTGCATTTGTTTTCCTGATTCTGATATTGAAGAGGTCACTGTGCATTTTGGAACAGCTCTTTTTTTTTTTTCATCAGAAATAATCTTTTTTCCAATATCCCTTTCCTATCCAGGGCCTCTCTTCTCACTGTTTGGCTGAGGCCATAATCTCTGCTTTTGATGAAAATCAACCTCAGCTTTTCATTCATGAATCTCCCATTTGGCATTTTGTTGAAAAATTCATTGCAAACACAATGCCATTTAAATTTAATCCTATGTTATCTTCCAAGTATCTTATTTTTATTTTACTTTTTAAATTTTGAGGTTTAAAGTTCATTCCTGTCAATATGCATGGAGAATGTAAGGTCTGAGTACAGATTTATTGCTCATTTATATACGTGATGTCCAGTTGTTTAAGCATTAGCTGCAGAAAAGGTGTTCTCTCCTCTGAACTACCCTGCTTCCTTTGTTAATAGTATGATTCTTTCATACATACATGGCATTATAGTTTGCTTATGTTTATACCCTACCTGCCTCACCTGCCCTTTCTCCCCCTTTCTCACTGATCCTCTCTCTCTCCCAAAATATCTTGAAAAGTCTTATCTGTAAGATTTATAACATGTACTTCTAAAGGTTATGGATAAGATGCTTATTTGGTATGACCAGGAGCAGTGATGACTATGTCAAAAATCAGCTCAATATGTGATAATCACAGATCAGAAAGATAATATTGTTTCTTAAATGAAAAATTACCCACAGAGTGACTAGAAAACACAAACTGTAGTAACCTGTAGCCATATTCTACAGAATAAACACCATTGCAGAGATAGAAACTTCATCATTTATATTTTATGAAAATTCTCTTCTTTTGTTTTCATGTCAGTTTGAGGATGGAAGAACATCCTTCAGGGCAAAATGTGCTTTTCATACATTAGGACTGCCTGGAGCAGATACTGGCACATTATATAAATATTAAGTAATCTCTGTAATTAAAATGATGTTCTTTGGAATAAAGATGGAGACACATGGTTATCTGAATAGCCGTGAGCTAATTTTACAATAAGTAGATTTCTACTTTTCTAGAATATGTAATGAATCATGATATGTTACAAGTAAGTATTAATTAATGGCTAAAAGACAGAGGACATTTTCTTGGGGATATGGGAAAATCTACTTTATGACTAAAGGCATTTATTATGACATGCTAACCAGTGTTGAATTGTGAAGAACTATATGGAATCTATTTCCACTCTTAAAGGAAACTGTTTTATTTTATTAATACAGTGGTATAGTAATAAATAATAAAATAAAATTAGTGAAGTAAAATTCATTATATTTATGATGAAGACTTTTGCTTTCATAATTAGAAGATACTTTAAGATATGAAGAATACTCAGAAAGAGGTATAATTACCAAGAACTCCTATTACTCCATAAACTTCTGTTAAGGCCTTTGTTTTGAAAATTAGATTTAGAGCAAAAAAGTAAGCTATATAATTATATTCTTAAAATACTAGCTAAATACCAGGCAGGAATGCATTTCAAATATAAAGCATCGAGTTTTAGAGTCACTGACCTTTGTTACTTCTTTTCTTATACAGGTCTAAACATCAGTTGTCTATAATCTTCCCATTACACATAAGATGTGTAATTATATTAATATGTATATATTAATATGAATGCAGAAATCACCAGTCTTAAAGTTCTTTTAAACCATTAACTACTGTCCTTGCACTGCAGTCAGCTTCTCCTTTAAATAAAAAAAAAAAAAATGAGTGTCAGCAGACTATCTTCAGCCCAGCTTTTATGGAGCTGTGTATTGTTCTAATCAAAGAAATTTTGTCCTAAATCACTGCCAAGATGCTTTACATAGTGATACTCTGTTGTCAAGTCAGAAGTAGGTATAAACCTTCCCCCAATCAATGTGCTCTGTGTTATTAAAACAAAATACACTTTCTTCTTTGAAATGATCTGTAGAAGGTCTGGTTGATATTCATTTGAATATTTTTCACAGAAAAAATGAAAAAAATCAAATCAGAGTTTATGGCAAGCCCCGCCATGTAATGTATTCTAGACTCGCTCATGGATGGTGACTGCTTCCTATTTATAGTCTGAGGATAGTTTAGCCTCTATGACTTGAGATAAGTCTGAAACTCAGATAAAATGGATTTTGCAACATTCCACAAACTGTTTATCACAGTCCCTTGAGAAGAATGAATTTGAGCCAATGCCCTACAGTTTGCACCCCAGCAGATTCCTAGAAATCTGACGGGTTAAAAAATACCCTTTCTCCCTTGGTCCTGTAGAGGTATACCCAGTGAGGGAGTTAGCAGCCATTTATGGTCCAACCTGCACCGTTCTAAATTCAAAAGCTTTTGGCTCACAGTAGATTTGTCAGAACTTATTGATTTCTTTTTCAAACACAGAAGCATCAACTTTTCATTTCCATAGCACTCAAATTTTAGTGTATTAATGGAAAATGTAACTAATGAATCAAAGCTTGAAGCACTGAAATATAAACTAGATCAAGACAGATAATATGCCCAAGTCCATCATCTCAGATGACATTAAGAGCTATTACCAAGATGGTGTCCCAATTAACTCCTTATATATAAAAACCAAGCTTCATATTTTCAGTAATATAAGGATATTTGAAGTGAATTGTCTTACTTATTGTGAAAAGTTTCATCTCTTCAGTGTTTCTTCTTCTTTAGATAAAAACAAGATTCTGACTACTTTGCAATAAGCAGGAGTTTACTGACTTTGTGGTGACCTTCTGTATTCACCTACCTTACACACAATAGCTTTCAACAGGATTTGCTATGTCAATGGAATTGTATAAATCTTAGTTTAAAACCTTTTAAATCAATTCAGTATACTCATTCAAATCATAAAGCTTTTCATATAACATGGATAAAGTATATTTTTGTCATTAAAAACATAGGAAAACCTGTAAATTGGATGCAAACTACTCTGCATTATAAAACAGCAATAGACTCTAAGTTAAAATAATGATTTTCTCATTCCCCAATAGCATTCATTAAATGCTTAATATAACTAAGTACTTTCTGAAAATTGATTATAATGAAAAGATCGTGTGGCTATTATAAAATTGTCATATGGTCATAGGTAAAATAAATGAGAAAATTACAGTGCTTTAAATATAGAAATTATTTGAATTGGAGAAAAGATGAAATTGTGTTTTTAAGACATTCATTGCTCATTTTCCATATTGATGTTCAATGAAGCGATGTGGATAGATAATATTTTTATTTGCACAAACTTAAATTTAGATATATGATCAGTTTTATTAAACAAGAGATAAAATTATTAAATTTGTTGTAAAAGGTTAAACTAATAGTATCAAATATTTGTACATAAAGCACAATTAAGGTGATTCAGTGGTACCTGAGTTCCGCCAAGGTTGGCCTTCTTTTTTGTTTGTGTTTTTATTTTTTTGATATAAGGTTTCGAGGTACAGACAAGTCCAATCTGAAACCAGAGCTCCTCAACTTCTGAGTCTGAGTGCAGGGATTACAGATCGGTACCACCACACCCACGTGAAATAAATGTTTCTTTTTATTACATTTTAAAAATTCTTGGCCATGTGTTTAGGTACTTGGGACTGGATAGCCTGTCCAGGAGCTCACCAGATTCTCCTTTATCAGCAGTTCAGGAGACATGAATTCCTGTAGTTCTTCATCTAGGGGTGGGACCTGAAATTTCCCCCACCCACGCTGACAGGTCAGCTGTTGTTGTCATTATGCTGATTGTATTTAGGCAATCTTGTTGAAATTTTATGGATACAACTTTCCTGTCATGTCTAGAAGACACTATCTAGCAGAAGGCTTCCTTGTCCTCTGTTGCAATCTGTCCACGTCTTTATTGCCTTTATTTTTTTCTGAGCCTTAGTTGTTAGGATTGCAGTGTAGAGGTATCGGTTCAGACCCTTCCCCTTGGTTACTTATTCTCCTTATTTTGATCCATTGTGGATATCTGAAATAGTCTCTATCTGTTGTAAAAAGCACAAGATAGAGATGCTTTTTGGATGAGTGATGAGAGCTATATTTATCTGTAGATATAAAGATGCATACATGGTTGGGAAAATTACAGTAGTAGGTTCTCCTCTCAAGTCTATGACCTCTCCAGCCTCAGGTATTTGTCTAGACTTATTGCACCCAGCAGAAATGACCTCCTACTGCGTGAGCCTTAAGTCCAAATAGACGGCTGCTGTTTACTTCCAAGATAAAAGTGCACCACTAGGAAATTCTCACTGACTGCTCACTGTGGCTTGCAGGCTTTGCTGTTGATTGTTCTCCCTTTGTGGTCCCTTCCTATATTCTGAAGTTTATTCCTCAGGGAGGAGGTTTCCAGGTCAGTTCTAGTTCAATTCTTCCAAGTTCTATGTCTGAAGTGTGTGATATCTCTAGAAATAGGTCTTCCCGTCAAATTCTGGGAGGCAGTGCCTGTAGCTTACATTGTTTTGAGACTCTCTTGGACACCCCTGACCAACAACTTGAAGGGATGTTTCCCGTACTTGACAGTAGGGTTTTTGTTAGCTAGTCTGGGGCTACTGGAGGGGAGCATTATCACCCTTTGTGATATAACATCATTAAAAATATAATACATATTATATATTTATTTACATAATTTATACCTATACACATAGAGATATATGCACATATTTGTTTTTAAGTGTTAAATATATGGTCAATACTAGCCTATTCACATATTAGGGTCTTGTGTTCAAGATAGTCTAAGGGAAAATTGACATTAGCAAGTTGAAATGACATATTGTTCATCTTTCTCATTTATTAGTTTTGATACATGAAACATTGTTCTTAATTTTGTTTGAATAAATTGATTTATGAACTTTGTCTACTAAAATTTAAAATCAATGTGGTGACCAAAAATATCTGTATGCTAACATATCACTTCAAAAAACCTTATGCTGCAAGTGGTATTAACATTATTACTAAGCAGCAGGAAAATACCAATGATGCCTACAGTTAGAGCTGTCCCCTGTCACCAAGGGAAAAGTCATGACACCATGGAGTGTAAGAAGAAAGAGCCAATGAAGTAAACACTGCCTTGAAAAGGACATTTTTAGCATTGAGAGACCATTTTGAAAAGAGTTAGTTTTAAGGTTTCTAGTATTTAATGGATTTAGGACTTACATAGTCGTTAGTCTATTGTTGGGGGTCCCTGTGCTAGGGACCAGCCTAAGGGGATGAAGGGTCTCTGCCGTGGGGGGCACGGAATCAACACACAGACTCCAGAGGCTGAGTGAGAAGTAGAGATGTGGCAAGCTACTGCAAGCACCATTTATTCAAGGAAGTGCAAGGGATCGGATAGGTCTGATTAGCCAATGGCTTTATGGGGTGGGGTCCCAATTGCAGCCAATAGTAATCTGTCCTCAGGTAGATCATCTCAGTGCAGGTTCTTTCCAGATGCTGGGCAGAAGCTGGTCTCACGACTAGCCAGAGCGGAGCATCACACCCACAGTAGCCATTTCTCTATTCCTCATAGCAGGTGACCTCACTAAGGCCCATCTTGCCTTGTGCCCTACAGTTTATCAACTGTAAATATTCTTTTTTGCATGTTACAATGGAAATAAAAAATGATTATTTTTAACTAAGATAACTTATTTAAGAAGGATAACTTATTTTTTAATTTTTCTGAACACAAATTTTCAGTGGGCTTTGATCCCTTCTATTAAATATGTTAAAATGTCTCACTGACAATATATTTTTCAAGTATTATCAATTAACATTAGGAGATTTATTAACTGAATTTCAATGGGATCCTAAAATAATTGGTCAAGAAAATAGAAAAATGACGATGTTATAACTTAGTGTGCTCAGCCTTTAATGTAATTCTTATACTAGGACCTGGATTTTTCATCTGTGTAATATCATTTTACACATAAAAATATTAAATTTTGAGTATTAAAACAAACATTCTGAACCAAATCTTCAAATGCCAATATTTAATAATATTTTAAATATTAAGCCAAGATTTTCAGAAGTACAAAAGCAGGTTGATTTTTGTGAGTAAAACAGCAGTTTTAGGTCATAAAATTACTATTTGAAAATAATGTGTAGGTCTGAAGAGGTAACTCAGTGATTAAAAGCGCTACCTACTTTTCCAGAGGTCTTGTGTTCAGTTCGCATCACCCATTGGTGACTATCAACCATCCATAGCTCCAGTTCCAGTGGATCTAACACTTTCTTCTGGCTCTAAGGACATTTCATGATATGGGTGCACTTACACACATATAGGCAAAACACTCATATACATAGAACATTACTTTTATTAAAAATTAATAAAAAATGTTTATTTTACTTCTTAGTCTTTTAGATATTTTATGTCTTAATAATATACTAAAGCATAGTTTGTATACTTAATAAATATATATGTATACTTAATAAATAACTACACACATAGAGTGTACATGCATGATTGTATACATGACGTTTGTGTTGGACCCTGTTCTCATTCTGGGGCCAAATACCTGACAAAAAGCAACTCAAGAAGGAAAAGTTTGTTCTGGCTCAAAGTTTAGAGGAATCCAGTCCATCAGGTTAGGATTGACAGCACAGGAGGAGTGTGAGGCAGCTGATCACACTGAGGCTGCAGTCAGGAAGCAGAGAGAGATGAATGCTAGTGGTTAGCTCACTGCTGTCTTCCATGTTTTATTCAGTCTGAGGGCCCCAGGCCCTGGGATGATGCTGCCCTCATTTACAATGGGCTTTTCTTCTTCAGCTAAATCTCTCTGGAAATTCTCTCAAATACACATCCAGATGTGTGCCGATGACGTGATTCCAAATCCAGTTTGACAATGAAGATTGACCATCTTAGCGCTGAAAGAATTTTAACTGATGGCATTGTAAAACCAAAATCCAAGATTCCCTATTTCATGAGATTGTAAAATACAGCAAATCCAAACACAAGAAAAATACACAAGATAGATGTCAGCTATCTTTCTGTTTCTTCCAGTGTGGCTGTCATGTTCCTCGCTGGTATCTGCAATTCACTACAGCTCTCAGCAAATCCAAAGAGATCCAGGGACCAAGCACTCCACTGTAATATTTGGAGGTTAGGGAAGTGAGAAGGAATTGGAAGTGAACAGCAGAGTGGCCATAGAGGCCGTAGGAAAATCAGGAGAGTGGAGTGTGGGATGTGGAGTTAATCAGTAGTGGGCAAATTAGTCATATAGTGATGAGTGCTTAAATTAGTGGAAAAGGAGAATTAGCCATTGGAATCGGTAGTATATGTTATTGATGACCCTGAAAAGCACAGTTGCACTGGAGAGATAAGGTTCCCTGATGACAGAATGGGAAGAAAGGAAATAGAGAGAGCAAGTTCAATCCCTTTTTCAAGATAAAAAGGGCACAGCGGACTGTGAGTGGAGTGGCACTGGTGTGTGATGCTCTCTGCTTGGTTGATCTTTAGATGCTCAGAAATACAGGAAGTAACGAGCATGGCATTATGGGAGGAAGATTTGGTAGCTACAAAAAGAAAGGAGGAAAGATTGAAGAGCATCAAAGAACATAAGAGAGAAAACATACTAATCACCGTTAAAAATCCATAGCTATGGGACTGTAGAGATGGCACAGTGGTTAGGAACACTGGCTGCTCCTGCAGAGGACCCAGGTTTGATTCCCAGGACCCACATGGTGGCTAACAACATTTCATAATTCTAGTTCCGGAGAATCCAGCATCCTCTTTTGACCTCTGTGGGCTTTATATAACACAGGTTTGCTAGCATACATGCAGGCAATGCACTCATACACATAAAATTAAAAAAAAATCAATAAAATCTAAAAACAAATTAAAAACATACCTTTAATCCCAGCCCTGGGGAAGCAGAGGCAGGCTGATCTCTGAGAGATCAAGGCCACCATCGTCCACACAGTGACTTCCAGGCAGACTGAAACTAGGAATACCCTGTCAAAAAAACAAAGCAAAACAACAACAAAATTAATTAATAATACCAAAATCCATATCTATATAGTAATCTTGAATTTAAAATAATTTTAGGCAACAAAAAGATGTATTTCTTCAAATATGTCCATCTTGGAACTGGCTCGGCAGTTAAGAGAATGTCCTGCTCTTGCAAAGGACTAGAGTTCAGTTCTCAGCACTCATGTTGGGCAGCTCACAACTACTTTTAACTCCAGCTCCAGGTAATTCTGACTTCCACAGGCAGCTACACTCATGTACACAAGCCCATTGATATACACGCTTACACCTAGTTAAAAACAAACAAATACATAAATAGACAAATCTGCCTCAACAGTTGAAACCACAAACTATTGAACTTAAGGTTTATTTTATCCAAAAGACTATAGTGAACTTAAGAGGGGAAAACAGTTTAAAATATTTTATTTATTAATTTATTATTATTATTATTTATATCAACATATTGCCTGCATGTAGGTAGGTGCAAACATGTCCTACAATGCCTGCACAGGTCAGAAGAAGGCTTAGATGCTTTGTGGGTGCTGGGAAATGAATCTGGGTCCTCTGCAAAACAGCCAGTGCTCTTAATCACTGAGCCATCTCTCTAGCCCCATAAGGGAAAAGAGTTTGGATTCAGTTTATCCTCTCATTTTAATAGAGAGATTAAAATGGTTTACAATGGAATCACAATAATGGTGGAAAATTGTCCAGGCTGCAGTGAATTTGCTTTTTTCCTTTTCTTACATGATGCTATTGGCAAACATGGTAGGTTACACGGGTCTTGGTTTTATGGCCTATACAAGGAAGCATAGGGTATTTAGCATCTGTAGTTTACTTCACCACAAATTCAATGAACAATATGTAATCTTTAACGTGATTTTAAACTCACTGTCCTTTCTCTCTCATTGGAATGGTGTTTTTTTCTAAATGTTCCCCAAACCATGATGAGTTACTCTAATTTAATAATATTTTGAAATCACAAAAATCAATCCAATCATCTGCCTGTTATATCCAGAATAAAACAGTCCAGCAAGGAAAGGCAGGTTAACATTGTGAAACTGTACTTCACTTGACATGCAAAAATTTCTATTCAGTGTTTAGTTATTTTATTTCATATACATGAATAGTAATTTGAATGTATTGAACATGCATATATGTGTGGAATGTATTAATTGCTTCTATGGTTAATTGGCACAATACTAATTGTTTTAGCTGCATTATCTGGTTTGATCTTTGCACAGAGCTCCCTTATTTTACAAACAGTAGGAAATGTGATTATTATTCAGGGAATGGAGCAATGTTTCTTGCGTTTCAGTGTGGCTGATCACTGTCCATCCACACTGGATCTCTTCACCAGAGTGTTTCAAGATGGGAAGGCAACACTCTCAGACCTCAGACCCCACCTTTTCCTCTAGATTTAAATAAACACTTCCTATTTTTCAGTCCTTTAGTTCCTCAAACTGTTAACATGCTTTTGACCTCTCACTTTCCACAGTGATGGCTAAGATTAGTATTTTTTAGGAAAAATACAAGTCATTGGAACACATACTCTCCAAAACATTGCTTAGAGCATATTAAACATCAGATAATTCAAAAGCTTGAAGAAAAATTTCAGTTTATGAAACAGCATGTCATTGGAAATTAGTGACATTTATTTATGAATGCATGTATAGAACTGGACTCTATGCAACTACCATCAACTTATGCACAGAATACACATTATTTAAACAGTAATATAAATTATAAAAGTGGTCATTTATAATCACCTGTATTAAATATGTGTTTTCTAATGTTCCTTCCTTTCAGCTCAATAACCTAAAATGGCTAAAGATGTTTTGTTTGGCCTACATACAATACGATCCTAATTTATATCTCCATGTGCTAAGCTTAGCAAAGTCACTTTAAATTTTACTGAATTTATTGGGTATTAACTCTTATTTTTGACATGATTTATTTTCTAAGCATATCTCAGTTTCTTCCTGCTTTGAAACTCAGCAGTATGACATTAGCTGGAAAGATATGTGCTTCTGTTATAGCAGTGTCTACCAGGGCTTCAATCCTGTTGCTAGAGCCTGTCAGAATTTTCAGTATGAGTCTTCCTTTTCTAGATATTATGATCTAATCTGCTAGATTCTGTTACTCCTTGAAAGCTGTGCAGCCATCTACATAACTTACAACAAAGTGCATATATTGCACATCAATCCTGCCCCCAAAGTTATACAATTTCAAAATTACAGTCACAGCCTATGACTCCAAATTCTAGATCAATTTACAGAGCTAGTGACCAGTGAGCCCCTAATGGGCATGTACTTGTATGTATTGAGAATTATATTTTTATGTTTATATTGATATTGATTGATATATGTGGTAGGATAAATGATTCTCCCCCAAAAGATATTTATGTCTGAATCTGACAACCTTGTAAATATGCTTCATGAACAAAATGTTTTGTAAATGTGAATTAACTTTAAACACCTTAAGTTGTTGTTGATAAGACAGGGTTTCTTACAGCCCAGACTGGCCTCTCCCTCGCTGTACAGCTGAGAATGATCTTAGACCTCCTACGCTCCAGCTTCTACATCCTAAATGCTGGAATGACAGGTTTGTGTCGCCACTCCCAGATTTACGTGGTGCTGAGGATTCATCCCAGGGTTTCCTGCACGCTAAGCCAGCATTTAGCTGACTAAGTTATATCCCCAGCCTCTTACATACCTTGAGATGGAAAGATTATCTTGAATGAGATAGATGGGCACAATTTAATCACCATGGAACCTTGAAGAGGAGGAAGAAGAAAGAGAGCCTTACATGATGTTCTAACGGAGAGAAAGGAAGGAGAGGTCAAAGCATGGAAGAGGCTCCATCTGTCTTCGCTGGCCTTGCCGATGTTCCTGCACCTCTAGAATCTGGGGATGGACAGTGGCAGCCAGCATGTCTATGGGAACTTCCGTTGCGCCACCACAGTAACTGAATTCTCCCAACAAACTGCACAAGCAAGGGCATGGTTTTACCCTGTGAGACTACAGATAGGGTATATTTCTCCTGAAATTGTGAATTTTAGTCTTTTATCTAGGTAGACAAATGTTGGAATTCTCACCTATGAAACTGTGAGATAATGTATGTTGCTTTCATCGGCTACGTTTCTTAGGCAAGAATTGGACACTAATATTATGTGTATACTCTACTACTAATATGTGAATATCAATACTATATGGATACCTTCTTTGAACAAAAGGAAATGGGGAGCATTTTATGTACAGGACTAGAAGACAATAGTTGGATGAAAGAAATCATGAAGAAAATGTCATAAAATTTGCTCCACTTTTCCTTTTACCATGGGTCTTGAAAAGCTACTTGAGGCCTTTCTGCAACAAAGGGGGGAAAAACTTGAAGGGAAAGAGAAACTGATGAAAAATGCTATAAGACCAACAACAGGCTGAGACAAGTTTTAGGCCACCCAAGAGAAGGTTTGATGCCTTCTAAGTAAAGGACAGCCTTGTCTGAAACTGTAGTCTCATTACAGATATCAAGTAAAGAGGGTTTTGTTCTGGAGACAATATTTCACCATGTAGGCTATACTGGCTTGGAGCTTATTACACATCCCAGATCATCTTTGAATTTGTGATTCTCTTGCCTTAGCCATCTAAGTAGCTGGGATTTTAGGGTTCTACCATCAGTCCCAATGCAGAGGTATTTTGATGAGGATTGTGAGCAAATTTGCTTTGGAGTTGTAAAGGGGCTTAAGAACAATATTTATGTGTATGTGTGTCTACATATCATTGTACATGTGTAGAGGTCAAATGAAAACTTGGAAGACTCAGTTCTCTCCTTCCAGGGTCCCAGGGATGAAACTCAGGTCTGCAGCCTTGGCAGAACGGGCCTTTACCCACTGAGTCAATACGCTAGTCCTGAACTACCTTTAGTGGACATGAAAGTTCATGTGACTTTGTGTATACCATAGGATTATATGGCTAGGATATGTAACTATCATATAAAAAGAAATCCACAAGTAATTAATGTCAAAATATTCAGCCAGTTCAGTGCTGTCTGCCTGATGCTACACGTGCCCAGAAAAAGCTTATAGAGTCTTTCATCATGACAATATTTCCAGGTTCACAGTGGAATGTAGAGGCCCACTGTAGAATGCCTCAACCTGCTAACATTTGAGGGCTCTTCAGTTGTATTGCAGAGTCCAGATGCTTAAAATATAACAAATAAAGGGAGATCATTTGAAAAAAATTAAATGTGATAATGACATTTCTTCTCCCATAAGCATGTTCTATTGGTGCTATATTTTTAGAATAAGAATTTCATTAGTGTAGATCATGCCTAGATTTAATACATTTTATTAAAGCAGCAAGATGTTTATCTCATGGGCATAGTTATGAATGATTACAAAATCAAAATTGCATCCTCAAAATTAAGTCATATCAATGTAAGTCAATAGTAATATGCTCATTGTTAATTATATATGTAATTATGTGATATTTACAAAACTCAATCCAAAGTACACATGGAATGTGTTTTAAATATTCAGCAGGATAACCACTCTGTACCTATCCTGAGAGTGTATTGAGTTATTAACTCTATTTGTCTTCCAAAATGCATGCATTAAATTTTTTTTTTCTGGTCACTGTGTGAAAATATATGAAAGAAGCATTTTCAGGAAGAAAGGATTTACTTTGGTTCATGGTTTCAGGGGCTGTCAGTCCATAACGGTGGGAAAGGTATTGCAGTTGGAAGTGGGTTAGTTTATGGCAGCAGGAACTTGAAGCAGCAACTTCTTTCATCTGGAACCAAAAGTGAATACCACTTTCATGGCCAGTCCCAAGTCATCCATTCCAGCTAGCTATGCCCCATTCCTGAAGTTCTTCAACCTTTCCAAACAGCACCACCAACTGGTGATGGAGAGTTCAAGCATGTTAGCCTGTGGGGCACATTTCACATTCAAGTCATTAACAGTCAATAACAGCAAGAAAAATTTGCCAATTACTTAGCTGAATTTATCTCTGCCCTATACATTGAGCCCTGCGAGTGAATAAAATGCAACAAATTGGGTTAATCCAATTTGATGCTAGTTTATTTTAGATATAAACATATGATTTTAAAAATTCTATAAATAAATTCTGGACCATGTATCTGAGATGTTAAAGGGACAATTTCATACATGAGACCTTTACCAAACCTCAGGTGGCCCTTCCTAGAATGGGCATATTCACTACTGGATGTTCATCTGAATGACACACAAGAAACTTAAGATGTGGAGAAGCCTAGAACCACTGAATGAGAACAAAGTAAACACTGAACACTTCAGTGCATGGAGCTTTTGAACAAAGAGTTCTTACCAAATCGTGGTGCTGCTAATAGATTCAGAGTTCTGTGTTGTTTTATTTTGCTTTCACTAAACTTTAGTGAGGGGTAAATGAGTGATTTTTGAGAATGGATGAAAGGCTTGCTCTTTTTCTTGGCATGCCATGCACAATGATTGCCTTTCCAATAAAGTGGACTTGCTTTGTCTATTCTTCCCATCCATTGCCAGGGCCACGATGTTTTCTACCTTTCTTCTGTGACATGAAAGAGAGATTTATGACAGCTGGAGAGAAGGCTCAGTGGTTAAGAGTACTTACTGCTCATACAGATGACCCATGCTTGGTTCCCAGAAAACACATGGAAGCTACAGCCATATGTAACTCCAATTCTAAGACAGCCTATGCTCCTTCTGGCCTCTATGGGCCCTAGGCATGCACATGGAGTCTATATATAAATGCAGGTAAACACTCATACACATAAAATAAAATAATATTTTTTAAAAGAGAGATTTATGAAGCTTGAAAAATGGCTCAGTGGTTAAGAGTCCTGGCTGTTCTTGCAGAGGATTCTGGTATGGTTCCCAGCATCCACATGGTAGGCAGCAACTATCCCAAACTCCAATTCTAGTGAATTCAACACCCTCTTCTGGCTTCTGTAGGCATTGAATGCATGTAGTACACATTCATACATGTAGCCAAAATACTCTTACACATAAAAAGTAAAAAAATACATACACCCAAATATAATTCTAAGAAAGATTTATATTTGGGGGAATGGTGGCAAAATATAAATATAATAATTCTCTTTGCTTTTCTTAAGTGATGTAGCAGGATAAAGCATTGTAACCAACCAAATACAAAACTATGCCAATTGGATATTATTTATAATAAATAAAATTACAACTAAATTTTATTTGACCAGAAAAATGATTACATTTTCTTGAATGTCGGGTTTATAAAATATTAAACAGTTGTAATATGATGTATGTTCTTGCCTAATGAGCATGAAACACATTAACATTTTGGCAGTTCTTATTAGCTAATTACAATGCAACTCTTAAAATGTCTACTCTGGCATTAATTTGCTGAAAATTTATTATACAACTTACCATGCAGCAAGAATACTTCACCTAGTTAATTTCTTCCTTTCCTAATTTTGAACTTCTATTAACAAATTTAAAGTGTATTGCCAAATTTGAACATGTTTTTTTAGTAGCAATGAAATTCCCTCACTAAGGCTATCTAATTATTTGATTCTATTTCATTGTTTTTAAAAAATTGCATGATTTATTTAAATATTTGATGCCCTAAATAACAATATAAAACCTCTCTAACCTATATTTGTAAAAAATAATATATAAAAGATGGTGTGAAATAGATCTTAAATAAATATTAAGAAAAATGAAGCTATTGACTAGCATACATTTTGATTGTGAGCCTGAGCCTTTAATGGCTGTGCCAGATCTACAGCCTAACAGCACAGCTTTTAAATGATGGTAACTGAACTTGTCAGATGAACCAGTGTACTCGACACCATGTTGGACACAACAACAACAACAACAAGCTAATGGTATTCCACTATATCTATCTAGAGTACTAAAGCACCTCAAATTGGGAATGTAAAAAGAAAAACTAATTTAACATGCTCACAAGTTTTGCAGGAAAGAATTTGACTGCATATTTAGGGATGACTTGATTTGTTCCACGATATCTCAGCTTGACAGACTTGAATAGTTGTGAATGAACTGAATGGCTGGGAGCCTCTTCCCTTACAATCTAGTGTGTGGACTACAAGAGCACAGGCTAGGCTAGGCTGAGGGGGACCATCATATCTCACTCATGACTTATAGATGTCCCTTAAAGCTTCTCGGCATCAGGTAGCTGAATTTCCTTCATGGCTGCTTTGTACGTCAATAGAATATGTTCTCAGGAAATAAGGCATGGCTCAATGACCTTTATAATCTTAGTTCAGAAGTCATCGAACACAACTTCTATGATATTTCACCCATCAAAGCAATCACACAACATACAGACTCAGGGTAGGGAGCAAAGACATCACTGGTCTAAATATCAAGAAAATTTTGGCCATATTTTATAAGCACTCTAACAAAATAAATAAAAAAACATGTTAAGCCAAATCTATAATCACATTTGAATACACAAGACTAAAGCCCAAGACCCAGATTCTCTATCAATATTTTCTGTTTGTCTCTGATAGCTTGTAGGTCTTCTCTGGTACCATTTCCTTTTTGTTAAAATATGTTCTTTGTGGTTAAAAAATAATGTAAGATGCTTTGACATCTGAAGATATGAATATAATTAATTTGACTTTCTTTACTTCTTGAAGTATGATTACTTTCAGAAATTAAGCTATAGATTCTGAAATGGTAGGAAATTGTTCATAACATCAAAATACTGCTCATTTATCATTGAATATGTGACAACTGAAAACCAGGCAAGTAGATTTGCTTTTATTTACTTTTGGTGACTTTAAGAATTTTTTAGTATTTTAAAATTATAACTGTCACTTCTAAGAATTGCACGAATGACCCAAATTTATTTAATTTGTGAGAAAAATAAAAGTCAATATATTTATGTCTTAGTAGTCACATTAACTTAAAGAATAATTCTATTTCTTCCTTCTTGGTGGGACAAGTTGCTATTAAATGGACCAGAAAACTCATGGAGTTTCAAACTAGGAAAATCTTTGCTCTTGTCATTTCTAAACAAGGACAGGAAATGCTACACATTTAACTAGAAATGTTTTATATTAGTCATTTATGGTTAAAAAAGCATCCTCACCAATAACACCAGGCCCAGGCATTTTCCCATTCCAAGATTTAAATGGAAGCTTAGTGAGAGAAATTGATGAGGAGCCTAACATTGAATGAGACATAAAAGCTCTTGACTGTGACCTTGAGATGTTATTTGTTAGATGTGAAATGACTTGCCTTCTTTTAAAAGGAGAAACATCTGGTTTGTGTGGGAATGGTGTTCAGAAATAAATGAAAAATTTAAAAATCACAGGAAATGGTACATAAAATTATATATTACAAATTCTAACGTGATATGTGAAAAGTCACAGAATGCACGAAAGTTGCCCCCACCAAGAATATGGTTGCTGTGCTGATGTGAAGATGCACGAAGAAAATAAGTCTGCCAAGCTGCATAAATATTTGCATCCTGTGAGAGTGTGAGAAAGAGTGTTTTATGTTATGATTGATAGCCTGGCTTTCATGTCCCACTTTGAACTCTTAGCAGGAACTTAGGAGTATCCTGAGGGTCTGTCTGCTTTTGTGTGGCAGGAACTCTATTTTCTTAGAAAACAGTAAAGAACACTGTTTGTCCTCCTTTTGTTCTCAAAAGGTCCCTATAATTTTTGAGAATTATAGAACTTAGAAAAAAAATCACAAACTTTTAAATTCATCTTATGGTGAGTGTCAGTCATTGGGAAACTTTGGCCACAGTTTTCCTCCGTGGTCTTGATCTTCCTAATCTCCTTTCACTTCCTTTCTAGCTTTTCTTCTTCCTTCTTTCTCCTTACATTGCTCTTTATTTTCCTGCTTGCTCTTCTAGTAACTAGGGAGGGTATAGTCTGAACTACTTAGTAATATATGTGTGGTAAGATAAGAAGACTGAGAAAACATTTATTCTAATGAGTTATTTATAGAAAATAAAAGGAAATGAAATGAAGGTTAGGTCTAAAAATATTGTGTAATGCATTTACTTGAAGGCTGTAAGTTCTGAATACTCCAGAATTTTCCAGCTAAAGAAGTCTGAAACACTGTGATGAAATACCACCTTAGGATCACGTGATTTCTACTTAAGAGATTTTTAAATCCCTGCCACTTAGGTCAGGGAATATTAGAATGAAAGGTGTCAAACACTAAAATTTTGCATATAGAAGATCAAGGCAGCTTAAACCCTAGTGCGAATGGGGAAGAGGCTCAGAAAGTCTCATCTCTCAGTTGAGGAGCTATTTATATTTGATGTCTACTGGGGTAGGGAGAGTCAGTTTCCTTGAAGGACCCCTGATAGGCTGCCCATATTCCAATAGATGGCCCCACACCCCTGCATATACGTGCAGCACTAAATGAACTGGATGCATTTTTAAAAACACATAACATTCAGAGGAAAAAGTGTGGAGGTCAATAGGGGATGATGTGGAGAGCAAATTGAAATAGTTTGATAAAAACACATTATATGCATATATGAAAATTTTAAACCATAACGGCAATTCTTTAAAAACTGTACATATATGGAGTCTGTGAATTATGTTAAATGTTACTCCATACAGATCTCAAAGCCGAAAGGAAAATTGTTGACATTTGCACATAGGAGATGGTGATTTTAAAGCTCACTAAGGCAAAAAATATATTCCAACCAGAGCTCTAGAAAACTCTCAAGGCAGAACATCACATGAGTTCTTTTGCTTTCAGGTTCTATATTTTGCTCTTGAGTTTTAGGTTCAGGAACCAGTATTTTTAAACCAGCACAGCCAAATAAGTGCTGTATCCCCTGGATCTCCATTCCTTGTGTTGTCTGTGTCAAACTTTCTGAATTTCTCAATGTAATTGAAGCCAACCATTTTTTAATTAATTTTTTTTTTTTGAGAATTTCATGCATGAGTCTTAGTGTTGTTTCCATACCTTCAAGGCCCTCACCAACTCTTTCATTCCCCCCGACCCACGTGATTTCTTGTTCTCTTCTTTGATTATTATTGTTATTATGTATACATAGATACATTTGTAAACACACAGACACATGCAGACAAAAAGACAGACAGACACACACACATAATACATTGAGTCTATTTAGTGGTACTTCTAGTGTGTTCTTCAATTTATTTTTTAAAAGGTTTAAAATTTTCATTGCAGAGATCTTTAATGTCTTTGGTTAGGTTTTATTCCTAGATATTTTTCGAGGCTATTGCGAATAGAAGTGTTTCCTTGACCTCTTTTTCTGACAGTTTATTATTAATATATAAAAGGTTAGTGTTTCTTTTGTAAATTGGTTTTGTATCTTGTCATATTACTAAAAGTGTTGATGACTTCTTGTAGTTTTCTGGTAAATTTTTTGAGATTTCCTATGTATTGTGTCATATCATCTTCAAATAGGGATGCTTTATCTACTTCCTTTCCAATTAGTACCACTTTAATCAACTTCTCTTGCCTTATTTTTCTAGCAATGGTTTCAAGCACTATATTGAAAAGGAATGGAGATAGTGGACAGCCTTGTCTGTTTCCGATTTTAATGGGAATGTTCAAATCATTCTCTATAAAATATAATTTTTGATAGGATAATAGTGACATTTTGTAGATGTTAAATGTATACAATTATTTTACTTAATTTAAATATTCCATATAGGAATATAGAAACTTTTTCTTAATATTTTTCATGCAAAGACACTTTTTATCTATTTTTCTTTTTAATAATTTTTGTTATTGAATCATGTATTTCATAAAGATCAGCTAAATCAATTTTAATCATCTTTACACCCCCTTCCCCATGGGGGGCTCCCCATTGCCCCCCAACTGGAATCCATACATTCTTTCATCTGTACTAAGGACTCTTGTGTCGTTAGTGTTCCTCAGTGCAGGTTCATCCACTGAGGTCTAGTCAGCCTATCCAGAGTCCCTCACTTTAAGAAGATTAGCTCATCCTCACCCAACAGTAATCAGTTGCCAATATTTCTTCAGCAAAGATTGGGGTCTGCCAATCCCCAGTTCGATGCTATGTTTCATCTGCTTGAGTGTGCATGGGTCTTGAGCATGCCAACATCATTGCTGTAAATCCATTTGAGCAGGGTCCCAGGAGCTTGTAGGAATCTATTTCCATAGGATCATGCACCTCCTCACTGGCTCTTACAATCTTTTCACCCCTTCTTCTCCAGTGGTTTCTGAGCCCTTGGTGAGTAAAACTTAATATAGAAGTCCTGTCCAGGGACCCACACTCTGTAGACTCCTAATCTCCATGCTTTAGCCATTGGTGACCCTTTGAGTTCCTGATCCTCTATTGCCTGAGGGAACTTCATTGATGAGAGTTCAGAGATTCATTAGTGTCTTCTTTACCCCTTTTTCTATGTTTAGTTAGCTTTAGGTGTAAAGGTTGCATTGTAGATGTGCTGGTTAGGCATGGAAAATTCACAGACGATGTCTGTGTGTCCAGTTGTGGTACTATGTAGTAGTCTCCATTTGGTATAAAAGAAACTTCTTTGATGAGTGGTGACTGGGATACTTGACTGTAAATATAGGGACGCAGATTTTGCATTTAATAAAAAGTTACATAAGCCTAAGGATTCCTTGGGGAACTCTCTAAGACCTATGACCTCTTCATTCATGTGTATTTGGCCATGATTACAGTACCACACATGAGCTTTCTCCCATTGAGTGCACTCTTGACCAATTAGGTAGCCATTGATTGGCCCCAGGATAAAAGTGTCTCCCACTATTCTTCTCTTTCAGGTTCCTTCTTTTCCTGGTTCTTGTAGCTATATCAGGATACATACTCACATTTAAACGTTTGGTGCTAGGATCCACAAATGAGGGAGAACATACATCATTTGTTTTTCTGACTCTGTGTTACTCTACTTAGTATAACAGTTTCTAGTTCCATCAATTTACCTGAAAATTTCATGGTTTCATCTTTCTTTACCACTGAGTAGAACTCCATTGTGTAAATGTACTCCATTTTCATTATCCACTGGTAAGTTGAGAGACACTTATGTTGCTTCCATCCCTTAGCAGGGAAGAAGTCTGGTCACATGAATCCAAGGCAGGTTAGGGGAGGGGACAGGGTAGATGCCCGGTCTTAGGCAGGCAGTTTGAAATGGGAACAGCCTGTGAAGGCTCTAACAAACTAGACTGAAAATTGAGCTGAGTATAGGGGATCAGGACACAGTGGGTGGGATCTGGCTAGACGAAGAGAATGTGGGGTGGGTGAGACAATGGAAAGTCATTTTATATAATAAACCTAATTAAAGAATAAATGATATTGGAGTAATAATGACCATTTGGGGACTAGCAACATTTCTTTTTCTATGTACATATGAAAAATACATATACTTCTTATGTATATAATTTCCTCAGTTTACGGTAATTACAACATGCAGTGTACATTTTATAAATGTTATACTTTATTTTTGTTTAACATAATTTGAAGTTAGTTCCATAGGTCAGTTCCTAAAATATTTCCTCTCCATGATCTTGGGAGAATAGTTTGTTCAGTTGACTAGATGCACTCAGATTTTCTTAGCACCCAAAACAAAAGTTAAACTTTTTTCTCATATTGGATGTGTGAGTTCAAATCTTGGTCTCACCACCTATGATCTTTGTATCCTTGAATGAGTGGTGCTATCATTCTCTGCTTCAGTTGTCCAATGGTTAAAATGAAAAAAGAAAAATCAGTAATAATAAGCTTGTCTCACAAGGCCATGTCTATAATTCTGAGGATTAAAAATACATACAAAGCCACAGTTCAGAGGGTTTCACTTAGTGAGGACACTATGAGTCAACTCTCCTGTCCTGCAATATCATTATTATGTCTATTAGAAATACCTACTGTTGGGCATAGGGTATTTTCAATGTTTTTCTACTATAGACACTGTCTGGATGTATAACCACAAGTTCCATCTCTTCCATTGTGCAGATATAACAGCTTCATAAATTTCTAGGGATGAAATTGTTCTCTAGTTATTCTTCTATATTTTACATATTCTACACCAATGTATAAGCATATTTGTTTTTCTAAGTACCTCACTAAAAAGTTGCATTATTAGAAGTTTTGGGCTTTATCAGTCCGACAGGTAAAAGATTCATTAGCAAATTATTTTCTTTTACTAGTGGAAACAGGAAGTTCAAAATTCACGAAACTATTTTTCATATTTAACTCTCAGTATAAAGAGCAAAGGAAAAGAGGTAACATTTAAATAAATTCTGCATGCCTCATACAGAAAATGAAGAATGAGTTACCTGTATTCCTGCCATGAAATCCGTACTTAAAAGGTTTCAAGGCATGTATTTTTATTCCCTTTAGACACAAGATAATTTTTACTTCACTGTTAAATTGATTTTTACAAAGTCACACAGTAAATACATACACAAAATGTATTAAAAATCTTTTTTGAAACTTTTATTTACTTAGTGTGAATGTGTGTGTGTGTGTTTGTGTGTGTGTGTGTGTAAGTGTGCACATACCTCTGCCATGGTACTTAGAGGTCAGAGGACTATTTGCAGAATCAGTTTTCTCCTTCCCCCATGTGGTTCCCAAGTATCAAACTCAGATATTAAGGCTTGGCAGCAGATCGCTTTACTGGCTTGGCCGTCTTGCCAGCCCATAGATTAGAGAGCTCTTAGTCTTAATCATATATCTTTGTGTTACTGTCACATCATGTACATTGATGATGATGAAGATGCTGCTGCTGATTTTATGTGTATGAGTGTATTCCCTGCATGTGTGTAAATGTACCCATGTCATGCTATTCTCATGGAGGTCAAAAGAAGGCATTGGATTCCCCAGGAACTGGAATTATGGATGGTTGTTAGCTACCATGTGATGCTGGGAATCAAACCTGGGTCCTCTGCAAGAGCAGTCAGTGTTCTTAACCGCAGAGTCATCTTTCCAGCCCCACATGCACATTGTTTTGACTGTATTTTTGTGCTTGTGTTTGTGGGTGAAGACAAGGGGTGTGAGGCAGAGAGAGAGAGAGAGAGAGAGAGAGAGAGAGAGAGAGAGAGAGAGTTTTCGAGGGCAATGATTGAAAAAGAAAACATAAATCAAGGAGACATGTCAATATCATTGAAGTAACACTGCAGCCTTAAACAATTTGGCTTCTAGCATATTTCCACTTCATACAGTGGAACAGTAGGAAATCTACCATACTAGGACTAGACGTGTGGCTCGTGCCTTTTATGCCAGCATATGGAAGGCAGAGGGAGGATTTCTGAGATCGAAGTCATCTTGGCCCAATAGTTCCAGTCAAGCTAGGGCTACAGTAGTCTCAAAAAGGAAAACAAACAAACAAGAAAACAGACAAAGAAATCTATGCATCAGGTATTCAATAGAATAATAGTAAACTTACACTGTAAAATATTTAGAAATTAAATAATGATCAAGTATACTAATAAAATCCCAAAGCTCCAGGAAAACATTAACTTTGATTCTGAGTGGTTCAGATATTGAATCTCCTTCCTTTTGAGACCTGCCTATTTTTCTCTTCACAGATATGTTATTAGAATAAAGATAATATTTTCAAAATTTTCTCAAATTTAAAAACAAAATCCAGTAACACTGATTTGTTACAATGGCCATGTAGTCAGAGAATCTTGCTTTTGGACACTGAGTAAATAACAATAAGAACAAGAACATCTGAGCTTTAGGAAACATGTGTAAAATGGAAGAATTCATTCAGCATAATCCTCTTGCAGCACCCCATGCAGTCTCTTCTGTCAATCCCGTTTTTCAGATGAAGACTTGAGAAGCAAGACTAGGTAATTTCCTTTGGTCACACAGCTGATCCTCCAATGGTTTAACTCAAGAACTATGTTATTTTCCCATACTGTACTATCTCTTTGAGATTTTATATACAAATTGCTTTCTCTTCATTCAGGATATTCTTCACTCACATATGGTGTAGCTCTAAAATCATAAGGTAGGGAGCAGGTACTCATAAAGCTAATTATTATTCTGGTGCTTCGCACTAGACCGTGCAAAGAATTAACTCTAACTTTGAAATAACCTGCTATTGATAAATTAACTGTAAAGCCAGTAGAATAGAATTGCAAGTCGTCCGGTGATATCAAATCTAGTCCCAACATTCAGCTGCTATGGGAATCTTTTCCTACATCTCAGACAGATGGACCTCTATTCCTGCATCTTCAGGAACAAGAATAACTCACAAAGTAGCTCACTCCATTTCCAAATATTCTCGTTGTTAGAAGTTAACTTTTATGTAGTAAAAATACCTCTCCCCTGACATTTTCTGTGCAGGTTCTATTTACACACAATAAATACAAAGTTTCCCTTTCTATTAAACTTGATAAACCTTCAAATGTTTCTAGGAAACAACTGTGGTTTCTTTAAGTCTTCTCTTTTTAAGGTTAAGTACTTGTATTACTTTTTTAAACCCCTTGTTCAGATGTTGGACCCATCAACATCCTGGTCACACTTCTTTGGATGAACTCTAATTTGTCAACTACTCTCTTAAATGGTGGTGTCGGAAACGGATCACAAGGCACTGGATGTGTTCTGACTAGCTATGAGTGCAGGTGGATCACAGCTTCCTTAAGTCAGTGCCCTTGCTCCCTTTTTAATACAGTGAGGATGTGGCTTACCCATATATCAAAACACACTACAAATGTGCTTATGATTATAAAATATGTATTGATGCTGAAATTTACATTATTATCCTATTATATAGAAACTGGCAAACAATATCATATAGCTGATTT
Source organism: Eospalax fontanierii (assembly GCA_035773235.1). Classification (NCBI taxonomy): domain Eukaryota; kingdom Metazoa; phylum Chordata; class Mammalia; order Rodentia; family Spalacidae; genus Eospalax; species Eospalax fontanierii. The sequence goes on along the minus strand of CM069545.1, from coordinate 32,665,735 downwards.
ATATGTGTGTCTAAATGACTTAAATATTGATTTTTTTCTTTTTCTTTTCAACTGCAAGTCAAATTTTCTAAATGCTAAAAGTCCCTTCCATTAAAACTAGTGCATTTGTGGCTTAGCAGTCAGCACTACAGGAAGTGTCTATAAGTAAGCTCAAATAACTACAATGTGTGTGTGTGTGTGTATATATATACATATATATATATATATATATATATATATATATGCTTTGGTCCATTTTTAAGACTGATAAGGTAAGAATAGAGAAACCAACAGAGACATAGTTGATAAACAACTGCAGACTGTCTCATGGAGTAGTACAACTTTACCTTGATCTTTATGTTCTCTCCATATATATTACATTGAAATGATACATAGTGATGAACTTGATTAAAATTCAGCAGACACTTATGCAGGGTCTGCTGTCTGTGAAATGCGTATGCAAAGCACCATAGGGAAACATTAAGATGTGTAAGAGCGGAGTCCTCATCACTATGATCTCTCCCGGAAATCCTAAGATTTAAAATGCTTTTAGAATAATGAAATAAAGATCCTTGATATTGGGTCTTGAGTGAGAGCTGTTTGTAGAATTTTAATTTGAAAAACTTCACTTAACAATTGGAAAAGCAAACAATATTTACTGATATATGATATGTACAGGGTACCAGATTAAGAATTTTATGTATATTTTATCATTTTATTCTCAAAATGAACCTCCAAGGTAGGAACTATTCAAGTCATATTACTGACAATTAACAGAAGCTGTGAAAGCACAATAATCTTCCCAAGAGCCACACATCACATAAAATCAGACGAGCCAAAGCTCAGTTGTAAAAAGTGCCAGGAATGAGCTTCACCTCTGCTTGGTTTATATATGACTCTTGTATTAATAGACATGTCAGATCACTAACACAGCTCCACCCGTGTATTCTGGAAGAAGATGCTTCATTGTATTTTATTATCCCACTGATTCTTCTCTGGAGTATGACTTAGTATCCACTGTACCTCTGGGATTCTTCTACAATTCACAACCGGCTTCCACTGCTATAATAAAGAATCACCTGCAGAGTCCGTGATGAGGGAGAAGAAGAAAGAAAATAGTGAAATATCAGTAACTCTTACAATCAAATAAAAATACAACCAAGCTGGCGTTCATGCTTCTGTTTTTGTAGAAAATATATTAACTGCTATTTTAAAATACCCTTCATCTGAACACTGTAAACTGAAATTAACTGAGCATACAGCTTGTCAGACTGTATTCAGGTTTCCCAAAGGTGTAAACATAAATGTTTACTGCAGAGGTGCCTATAGCCAAGAAGAAAACACTGTTTTTCTTCACATTTGTTCATCACTTTGAATAAAGAAAGAAAGAGCTGGACAATAGCCACTATACTCCAAAAGGTAGTAATATACTTAAGAGACAAAATCCTTAAACAGTGAGAAAAAGGCTAGAGTCCTTTCATTCAAAAAGAAAATAGCAATAATGATTTTTTGAACATTGTTCCCATAAATTTTTCAAAAGGATTATACATCTTATTTTTACCCCTTTATCATTTATAATAATAAGTCTGGTTCTCTTTAACTTAAAAGAACTTGAATTAAAACGCATCCTGTTATTTTTCTTAGCACCAGTCTTGTACATCATAAGTGAGCAGTTTCCATTTTATTGGTAGAGATCTAGAAAATAACTTAAGCCCTAGTTGGAAAAAAAAACTATGTGTGTATAAAATCACAATTTATGCTTTATCCAACTTGATTGGTGTTTAATTATGTGCTGTATGTATTATTGCACAGTATATTTACACATAAATTAATCTCGTCCATAGCAAGAGTGCCAATGGAATGTTCCATCCAAACATAAGTAGATGGAAAGCAAACAGCTGTTGCAAAGACCTTGTTTTTGAGTCTGAGCCTGAGAACAGAGAACAGATTTGAGGATTTGGCTGCTACCCTGGCTTCTGATGAGATTTTATTCTCTCAGCTCAAGATCTTATCAGTGTATGTCACAAGATCACAAGTAGTCCTCAAAGTAAAAAAAAAAAAACTTGAAGGGAACAATAAATATTAATTTATTATAAGAGACATTATAAAGCATTATATCATTCTCTACAAATGTTTAAAAAATAAATATGTTCACAGGGCATTGATATTGTCAAGAGCCTCCAGTTGGAGCTAAACACACAGTAAAGAAAAACGAATCTGTTTGCTGTGCATTAAAATGTGATCATCTTACTAAATTTTGCTGGATTTCTTGTGAAAGAAGAACCACTAATGGCCTGGTTTTCAATTGCAGCCCAAAGTATTCTGACCACACTTTTATAATTCTATTCAACTGACTATATGTACAATATAATGTGGTCCTGGCTTATTACACAGGGATGAGAAAATGTATACCAAACCCATGTTGCTGGAACTCAAGTGAATAATCAATTTTGCAAAAATGTAGGGAACTCATTCTGGCTTCTCAATCCCTCTTTATATGTCAAAATGGCTTTGCACCATTGTCAGTCAACACATTATAGTGTCTCTTATCAGTAAGAAACATTGCCTAGGACACAGTTTGTGAAAATTTGGAGGAATATGGTGAATTTTGGCCAAACTAAATTTAATTTGGCAATCCTGTGGACAGCCCCGAGATGCAGGGATCCTCTATCACTGCTGGTTAAACTGAGGAATCATCTCTGGCCATCTACCCTAGAACATACATAATTTTTGCCATTACCTTGTAGTTACAAAATTTAGATGTCACCAAAAGCCAAGGGATATAAATCACCAGATCAGATGGATTGTAGTGGCAATGTCTAAAAGGTAAACTAAATTTAGCTTTTCCCCAACTAATTCTAATTGATGAAAAGGATATAGAAATTGTGATAGTAAATACGTTTGAAATGTGTAATGGTACCCAGAAAGTTGAAAGAAAAGGAAGAGAAAAGTGGAGCATATGATTAAAATAAATGAAGGAAAGAGGCATAGACTTGGAAGGGAGGGAGGGAGGGAGGAAGGAAGGAAGGGAAGGAGGGAGGGAGGGAGGAGATAGAGAAAGCAGAAATGGAAGGGAAAAAAGAAAACAGGAAGCAGTACAGGCTGGAAGGAAGAAAAAGAAGGAAGCAATTAATTTAGGAAGAATATTTCCTCCTGGTTTCTTCTCATAAGATCTATAAACTGCCTTCCAAGCACCATTTCTGAAATGGATCGTCTCTGTTTGACAGCCTTAGCCACTAGTCAATTTCCTGTATGCCAAAAGTAATATATCCTTCACATTCATGCTAATTCTGCCTCTTCTATAATTTTATATCTTCTCACCTTCCTTTGTTCTAATACTCAACAATCTCTGAAAAATAAAGTGCTCTTACTTAAATGTTATAAGTGTTTGAAAGAACACAACAGAACCTTTTAGTCTCTGGGGCCTTAGAAACTAGAAAGATAAGTGACTTGCCCTTTTTGTGATACTAAATAGAAATTGACAGCTATGTTTAATTTACCTGGCTCAGTATTACAAACCCCTTTCCTCATTTGATTCTACTATAGTCCTGAAATATTTGCTTTGGGAAGCAAAAGCAAATATTAGATTTTACACTCCATTTAGTGGGATAACAGTGATGATAAGCTGACATCGGTGAACCAAATATTTCCAGCTTGTTTCCTGAATGGAATTTCCTCTCCAGATGCAGTGTCCTCAATAATTTATTCCATCTCCCCATTCATATTTATTTTCTAAAACTTTATTTATTTATATTTTATGAGTAGGAGTGCCTACATGTTTGTAAGTATACCAGGTGTGTGTGTGATGCCTGCAGAGTACAGAAGAAGGTGCCAGATCTCCTGGAACTGTAAGTAATGAAGATTGTTAGCTACCATGTGGGTACTGGGAACTGAACCCAGGTCCTCTGCAAGAGCAGATAATGCTCTTAACCCATGAGCCATTTCTCCACCCCCCAACTCATATTTCTTGAAACTGGGAAGAGCAGAAGCAACCTTATTCTCAAAACTTTGGTAAAGATTCATTTTATGAAAACCTGCCCACTCATGAGGGAAAGCTTTCCTGCTTGAGCCAATGCTTAATGCAAAGAATGCCAGATGTGCCATGCTATTGTGTGTGACACCTGCTTCTGTATTGCCTAGACTCAATAATGTTACAAAGCAGTTGTTTCTCTCCACTGTAGGGAGAATTAAGACAGGTACTCATGGGAGACAGCTATCTGTAATGTTAGCTTCTTAATGGACAGTGGAGAATGTAGTCTTCAACCCTGAACTTTCCTCTGGAATAGAAGGTTGCCACTATTTACAGTGGAAAACTCCCACTTGGTACCTAAATGTTCCTGCAGAGAATTTTTCTTAATAAAATATGAAGAAAGACGTAAAAAGCTAAATCAGTAAGATATTACAGAATGACCTACTCTCATTAACTTTACCTTTTCTTTGTATTGAAAAGATTTGCAACATTGCCATCTGATAGGCATAGCCTAATCCACCCAGTAAATATTGTAATTGTATTGACATAGACTGAAACAATAGTTAATAAAATGAAAATAAACATTGTTCCCCAAATGAACTAATTTGAAAATTCCCAAAATAGAATTTATAAATGGATTCTAGAGAAGCCCCAAATTATGGATAATTAATTATACACATTCCGTGTAACTCATCATTTATTATGTTGTTTTGCTGAAATCTTCAGTGAATGCTAATGGCTGAGTTTGGGGGCCCAGCTGTACCTATTCTAGAGTCAGTTAGCTCGGTTACTTCCTGTGTTTGCTAATTCTTTATTATACTTTGCAATTGCTAAAGCTGTTATTTTTTCCCCCATTAGTGTTTTGGCTACTGAGACATCAGCCAAGCAAACAAAGAAAATATTTGAATTATCAGAAAACTACAGGGATGCTTCAAGGAAAATTCTAATATGAAAACTAGTTAAAGCTATGACAGAGATAGGGTTTTTTCTAGGACTATGACTTTTCCAGCCATGTGTATTTGGCTATAATTATAGTGCCAACCATAAGTTATTCCCACTGAGAGAGCTTTAAATTCAATTAGAGAGCTTTTGAAGACCCCTTGCCCCCAGGTAACAACGCTACTACTGCACCAATAGAGGTCGCATGCTGTGCCACTTGTTATGGTTATTCGGTTTTAGGGCTGGTTTGGACCATTGATTTTTCTTCCTTCATCAGCTTGTATAAGATAGGACTCCTGTATTAAACATCACTCACCCAGGGCTCAGGGATCATTCCAGAAGAGGAGGCAGAAATATTGTAAGAGCCATAGTTGGTCAGTGAACATAAGGAAGAGAAGCTTTCAGACCACTGGAAGCTTGCACACATGAACTTGTGGCAATGGAGGCATCAAGCACAAGAACAATGCCAACTCAGACAAGGGCCGAGTGGAGCTAGGCAACTGGGCAGCAGCCACCCTAGCCTGGGAGCTGGTGGAGACTGATTGCTGCTGGATGAAGGAGAATAGAGTGAACCTTCTTTAAGATCTCTAGATAGACTGACCAGACTCCAGTGGATGGACTGGTACTGAAATCAATCTTGGTACAAATGATTGATGGGATGGGACTTAACATGTATGTCGGAGTACATGAAGTCCTGTGGAGTGGGTATGGATGGGGGAAGGGGTCTAAATCTGATTAAGAACTTGTATGAAATGTGCAATAACTCGATAAAAATATTTTAAATAAAACTAGTTAAGCAAATATAAATTAATATCAGAGTAGACAGATTCATAAGTGCCCACAATCACCCAGCTCTTAATATTTTATTTGTTTTACAATTTTTTTGCCATGATGCCTTGACTTATAGAAATATTTCCCAGTTTTATTTATTAAGGAGCCAGGGACAAACAACTTGATAAACATTTATGTTTTAGCATCTTATCAATCATTTAGAAAAATAACACACATAAGTTCAAAGACAGTATTAAACTTTATTTCTTTGTAAATACAAGAAAAATTACAGATAAACTATGGTATCTGCTGTGTATTAATTACAGTGGTCCTTTGGTTCACTGAGACTAGTTCCAGGCTCCTCAAAATAACAAAATTCATGGATGCTCAAATCCTTACATGAAATGACTTTACATTTTCATATAAGGTATCCACTCATCCTATATATTTTATGTCATTTTCTAGAACACTTATATTGTTTAATGCAAATAAAATGCTACTTAAATAGTTGTATCATTTAGGAAAAATCTTGTACATGTTTTGTGAGAAGCAAGAATTTGGTTTTTTAGTTCACATTAGTTGAATCCATAAATGTAAAATGAACATATACAAAGATCAGAGACTGTACAGCTTCTTAAACTTCTGAGTAATCTGACATCACAGGGTATTAATCTGACATAGCTCCTGTCCACATTGATTCCATGCAATCCTTGCACACACTTTCCCTCTTTTTTCTCTCTCTCGCTCTGTCTCTGTGTGCGTATGTGTGTGTGTTGATTTATATATTAATTACTTTTTTGTTGCTATGATAAAATACTATGACCAAGACAACTTCTAGAAGGAAGAGTTTATTTGGCTTATGGTTTTGCAGGGGAAGAGCTCATCATAGCACGGCGGCAGAGGCGGCCAGAGCAGAAAGATAAGCTCATATCTTCATGCAAACACAGGAATCAGAGAGAACCAAACTAGAAGTGGGAAAGCTATATTATACTCCCAAAGTCCACCCCCGTGGTGTGCTTTTTCAGAATTGGCTGCACCTCCTAAAGGTTCCATGACTCTCCCCAGAAAGTATCACAAACTGGGAACCAAGGGTCCAAATACTTTGAACTTGCAGAGGATACTCATTTAAACCATCACATTCTACTCTTTAGCCTTAATAGGCTCAAGACCATATCATAAGGCCAAATGCATTTAGTTTAACCTTAAAAGTCCCTATAGTCTTAACATAAGAGTCCTGTACAGGTCCCCACACTCTGAAGATTTCTAATCTCCATGATTTAGCCATTTGTGACCTTTGTGTTACTGACCCTTTGTTACATGAGGGAGCTTCATTAATGAAAGTTGAAAGATTCATTAGTGACCATCTTGACACTATTTGAAAAGTTTGGAGTCTACACTCTCTTTTGAGAGTCAAAGCAATCTCTAAATTGTATACTCCTGCAAAATCAAAACAGAAATTTCATACTTCCAATGTGTACTAGAACCAAATATACATTCCCATTCCCAAAGGGAGGAATGCAAGCATGTTGAAGAAATACCAGACTAAAGCTAGACTAGAAACCAGCAAGGCAAACATCAAATCCAGAAGTTCCATGTTGATTTCTGGGACTTTACTTCCAAAGATCTTAGATGGTTCGGCCCCTCTGCTTTTGCAACATGCTGTATACACCTTTCCCTTGGACTGGTACAACTCCCTGTGTTAATGTGTGGAACTACACTGCTCTCAGCACTGCTTTTTTCCACGCTTCTAGAATGCTTACAGCATTAAGCTGCCTTTCTAGTCCAAACTTCTAAAATCTTCCACATTTCTCAAAAAGTCCACATAGCCAGGTTCTTCACAGCAATAGCCTATTCTCTGGTACCAACTTATTTATTAGTTTTCTGTTGGTGTGGTAAAACACCATGACAAAGGCAACTTATGGAAGGGAAAATTTATTTGGCTTGATAAGGAAAATATAGCTAACTATATTCTTATATAATATACTTGTAAAACCTAGCCCATTTGAAGTTTCTTCTTGATCTACATACTGGGTAGATATATTGAAAATGCCACCTGTAACGTTTTACTACCCAGTGATATTTATTATTCTGTAATATTTTGAAACTCTGTTCACCATGTCTAATTACTGATATTGATGTAAAACTAAGAAAATGGAAAAGTCACCAAAGAGCTCAATGAGGCACCTGGTCCAAGTGTCTAAATACTTGGAGCCTCTAGTGGACAATCATTCCAGCTACTATAGCATGCATTGCACATGCTCATATGCATGGATGTGTGGGGTGCACATGCATATATGTATGCATACATAAAGAAGCTGGAGCTCAGCATCAAGTGTATTCCTCAATTGTTTTGCATCTTCATTTTTGAGAAAAGGTTTCTTACTGAACCTGGAGCTCACTAACTCTGCTAGGCTGCCTGACAAATAAGCTCGAGATCTCAACGCTGGGATTAAGATATATGACACTACTCCTGCATTTTTCATGGGTTCTGTTGATCCAAACTCAAGTTCATATACTCATATAGCAAGCAAGCACTTTACCAACCGAGCTTTCACCCTAGACCACAATGTTTGTTTTTGTTAATCACCATTCCCATTTCCTTAGCAGTGAGATGAACAGGTAAATGATACACAAAAAGAACATGGTTAAAAAATTTAAATATCTTTAAAATGAATTTAACAGTATCTAATATTAAAATTATGAGTTGCCTTGGGCTAGTTGCTTGTTCACTGTCCTATATATATTTAGATATTTTTGTGTTTTCATAAAATCTTTACATTATCCTATATCACCTGTATGTTGTTGTTGTGCTCTGGGCACCCTTCCATGGACTTTGCGACCAGAACTAGCCACACTGAGCCTAGAAGGTACAGAAACCATACAGAGACTTGAAAAGAATTTTAGGTCTTACATAGAAGATTCATTATGGAAAAGACCCAAACAGAAGTTAAAGGTTGATTAAACTTCCCCAGAAAGAAGGCTGAAGTCAGAGAATTGGATTTAGATACTAGATGAAGACCTAACAAGTATGACATATTAGTGATAATGGAAAATTAAACAAGAAGCATTTCAAGAGAGTAAGTTTAAGGACTTATTTAATGTTATTAATAACATAAAAATATTATCTTCCAGAAAGACTGCTGAAATACAGCCTTCACCTTGACCCAATGATAGAAGCTGAGAAAATGACCAAGGGTGAAATAATGAAACACTTTCTAAGAGTAATGTTGGAAAGATTCAGACAGTGAGGTTAATTTTGGGTGTATGGAGCATTTGAGACATTACTGAATAATCATTTCGTATAGCTTTGAATTCAGTTGTGACATCCCAAAATTCACATGCCCAGAGTCCTAATTCACATTACTTTATGTCTATATTCCAAGACAGAATCCTTAATGACTACCTCCTACTGAAAATTGTTACTAATTTAAAATTCTAACTAGCTCAGTCTTCTTTGAAATATTAAAAAATTATTATTCTGTCACCTTTTTAGACTATCCTTTTATTGAGAGAATGGCTAGCTGATTTGAACAAGCTAGCTATGTGAAATTTTGGATGCCTATCTTAGCAGAGCTGAATCCTTTTTATACAAATTCACCCTTCATTACACACAATAATGCCATGTGCCATCTTCCAGGCAGATATGTATTATTTTATATATGAAAAGGCATTAGTGTAAGACCGTTTCTCATGGAACAGGGGAATAAAAGTTTTCTGAATCTCAGTTCCTTCCAGAGCACCATGTAATGAGCTCTTATAAGACATCGCCAAGCTGCAATCTAAAATCCTGTTTAATCAGCCGTAGCAAGCTCTGTGTGGTCCCCATGGAACAACTCTAAGAAATCAGGACTCCTCCTCTTCCATCTACTGACTTGCCAGGAAATGCTTTCTGGTCAAAGTCTGCCCATGAAAGGCCACAGAGAGCTGATGGCTGCAAGGCTGGGGCTTTGCATGTCAGCATAGAACAAACAGCAGAATACAAATCATCAGGTTTGTTTTATGAATGTCTTTGTTTACAATGCCAGAGTGGAATTTTTAAAGCCTACCACATTTGCATTGAATCTGTCACTCACAGCTCCAGGGTTGATTCTTGCCCTATAAATGATCTTGTGTTCCAATTAAAAAAATTTTTTACAATGTTACTGTCAATGTCAGAAAATGAAAGCATCAGGCATATGTTAGAAGAAATGAAGTTTGCTTAATGAAAAGGGGATAATAACATTCATTTAAACTAAACTTATTCGATTACACAAGCCAAACATACCTTCTTAGGCAGTTTTGATTGAATTTGCATGTAAATTTTGAAGCTAACCTTTTATTTTATCTTATTTCATTTTTGACCAGTAGCATTTCTTAGCTTAGTTCATAGTCTATGTAAAGTGCCTTTCAGAGGGAAGAATGTCTTTGCTGAATATATTCAGACCCACAAAACATAAGTGACCTTAAGGATGGATAGAAACCTTCCAATTTTGACAATGATCCTTCTTGTTTGGGAATTATAAAACTGAAACTACAGACTTAGAAGATGACAGGAGGGACTGTGGTTAGTTTGAAAGAACCTGACCTATTTCAGCAAGCCTGTAATACTGAGAAAATAATACACGAATTTATATTTATGTCAAGCTTGCTGTTGATGGGTAGAGGTTCATACAAAAGTCATCTTACAGAAAAGTCTGCCATCTCCACTCTGCACTCAGTGATTTCAGCTTTTTCCAAACTCTGCCCTCTAGAACAATAAAAAGAATTTAAAATAATAAGGAAAATATGATTCAATCATCCATTTCCTGTGCTGAAATGATGTTGCCTCTCTTATAGCTCCCTGCTGTAGGAGGACAGTTGACATTTACCGTCTCATATGACCTTGAAGAAGGAGAAGAAGATACAGAAAAGATCCTCCAGCTGATGATTATCTTAGAGGTAGAGTACTTACCATGTCACTGTTAAGTCACCATATTCCATTCACTGGTTACCAAGGTTACCAGAGTAACCTTAACGTGTCACTGTTAAGTCACCATATTCCATTCACTGGTTACCAAGGTTTCTCATGCTGCTTTAAACTGGTTTGTTTGGCATTGATGTACATACTATTCAGGAAACATACCTTAGCAATTTTATGACACACCCATGTTTCTAGACGTGTCTAGAAAATCAAGAACATTCATTGGGTTTTGATGGCAAAGAAGAGCCTTAGAACCATTTGATACTTGAATTTAAATCATGATCATGTGGGCAAGTTTAGGAAAACTATGCAAATACTTAGGTCTATCTTGGTCTATATAATACATGATATTATTTCTACATAGATTTTGTTTATATTATGCAGAAGTAAAGGAAAAAGAAAATTATTTCTTGAACTGTTGTTCAACCTTGATTTCAAACACCTACTTTGGGAAAAAAAAATATGAAAAAACTGCTTCCAGGGACCTGAAGAACATAAGCTACTCCACAATGCTGTATGTTTCAATGGTGTACCAGAGCCCTTTCCTACCCTGTCTTATGTCCTTCCATTCCAGTGATAGATACTTCCCCCAATAGTCACACATACAGGTGCACACATACACCCACAGGCACACACATGTGTGTGCATTCACAGTTTGTGAATACACAGTAGTCTCTGTTCTGTCTTGAACCTTCCTTGCACATGAATCAGTGACAAAATGACAGCATACCTCAGAATGAATACCTTCCCAAACTAGATGAAACAGTCTAGATTTCATGTAAATGTAAAAGGACATGTCTATCTTGTAAATCCTTTAAAATAAAACGGTGCAAAGTTACATATCATTAATATGATAAACTACAAAGGACGACCTACATGTCACAGATCAGCCTACATAATTCTTAATGTGATGCTGTTATCGTATTGTGAGTATTGTGTAACATAAGTGAACAAGGAGCATGCAGATCCTTTCCTTGTTTGTTTCTCCATATGTAGAAGTCAGAAGTCCTTTGAATAACAGATTAATGAAAATTTCCTTCCATTGTCCTCTGATTCTTACATCTGCCATAACATATGTGAATATATAATTTTGCATATTTATATGAAAGAAACCAATGTGTAACCACAGATGTATATGAATTTTCAGATATGTTATTTGATTTGATGGGGGAAGCAAGGTCATGTGAGCCTGAGAAGCCTTTTCTTTATAATGGGTCTAGTGAAGGCTGATTTTTATGTTGCTTTATCTTTGTTTCATGCATACCAGAAATGTGCTGAATGACAGGGAGAGCAGATGAGAAGCTAAACCCATGTGAAGATAATCTAGCACAAAGAGCTGAGATGATTTCTATACTTTTGTGCCTACTTTTTTTTCAGTTTTACCTATATATACTTTCTTTTACTCCCTTTAGGGAAATAGCTTGAGAATCAGCACTGCCTTCAAGGAGGTGTATTTGGAACCATCTGAAGAACACACTGAGGTCTTGTTACTCAAAGAAGAGTCATTTACCATCTATAGAACAAATGCACCAGTCAGCAGAAAAGATTTTATGACCATACTTGCAAAGTTAGAGAGAGTCCTTCTACAAATCACATACAACTTGGGGATGGATGCCATCTTCAGGTAAGGTCTGGAACTCCATCTCCCAAGGTCCATACATATATCTTGGGGCAAATGGGTGTGCTAGAAAATTACATTTTAAAAGATCTGTGTTTTTAGCTTCAAATACAAGAACATACACACTGGTTTTCTAGAAGGCATTCCTATTAAATCTTTGAAATTTTAAATATCAAAAAATAAATCTTTCTCAGCCTCTAATATTACTGATGAGTCCTTTAAAATTCTGCCAGTGTCCAAGACAATGATTTCCATATTGAAAAAGGACAATAAAGATTTTTATGATGTCCCATAGTGTGGTATTAAAGAGATATAATTCCAGGACACCATATTCATTAAATAGTTTGTAAAATATTTTCTTCCAGTAACGAATTAAGTAGTTTCTGACTTAATATTATCTGGTTTGAAGAGTAAACTTCTTTATTTGCTTAACTGCTTTTCTTTATAAAACACTGTGACACTAAATGGGCACATTAGTGTAAAAAAAGAAAGAGTAAGAAGTTTTGGAGCCCAAATAAGTATCATTCTGTAAAGTCGGTTGATCTTGGGAAAGTGATTGGTATTTATGAAACCTTGATCTGAAATTTAATGTACAGATAAGACTACGCATCTCACTTCTCAAGGTTGCAGTTAAAGTGCTCATTAACCTGGACGGTTTCAAAGGCTAGTTCTTTCTTGTTTCTATATTCTTTTATTGTAGACAAAACCTCTGACTTGAACCAAATTTGCTCATATGAGGATTGACTAGAAGCTGCTGTATTTCTCATTTTACAAACAAAGACATCTTGTCTGATAAAATTTTAACTTCATCTATTGGAATACATTCTTCCTCCTTCATTTTTGTCCAGATAATAAACAGCATAAAATAGTATTGTGCCTTCTTTCTAAATCAGATTAAGCCAGATGATCAAGTTTGACCCCACTCTGACAACTGGTATACATTTAGGCAAAGCAATATCTCCTACATTGGACTTTTCAGTTGCAAATTCTAGCCCTGTTATTTTGTGCTGCCGAATGTGTCTCTCACTTGTAATATTTCAACAAAGTACTCTCATCGTTACCATCTCCCAAAGGAGGGAGCTATAGTTTCATAAACAAAACCACTGCCAAACAATGTACCTCTTTTGCATAGGCAATTCTGCTAGAGACTTGGTTAAAGTGTCATAAATATGAGAAGCAGCACTTAGAAATTAATTATATTTTTTTCACATTTAGTAAATAGACATTGTCATGATGTTTAAACAGTACAAAGAGATGAGTCCTCTAGCTTTCAAAGTGAATGACAACCAAATTGACAAAAAGTGGCTAGAAGGCTAGTTAATTCAAAGACACTTCCCCCTGATTTATGTCAAACAATTTCAATGTCTACTCATCTTAAAATCATTGGTTTCATTTAAAGCCTTGGGAGGATTCCTCTGTACTTAGGAATGTGGCCATGGAACATGGCTCTGTGAACTGACTTAGGAGCTTTCCACATAGGTGGCTGCTCTTCACTATTTTCATGGAAGCACTGTGGTTCAGGAAACGAAGGCCAATGTCAGATTTGAAGCTCCGGTCCATTTTAGGAGAGCTAAAAGTCAGCATGAATCCTGAGTCAGTAAGCTTGTTACATATTTTATTTATCTCTGATCTCTAGTTGATTGAGCCATATTTGCAAAACATCACCTGAATTGATTTCAACTTACCTTGCACAGTAGGCTTCTGAGTTGGTATATTGTTTGTGTGCAAGCATAAGGAAATTGAAGCTATCACAACAATATTTCATGTATTGAAGGGTGGTTATCTCAGCAAATGGGTTTAGTTTTGCCCAGTTACATGGTAAGATGGAATTGGGTAGAAAACAGAGAAAGGTCAAGGATTTTGACTTCTGTTTCCAACACAGCTATTTAATAGTTGTAAACATGAATATGGTTTTGACCTCTTTACGTTTCCATCACTTCATCTCAAACATAAGGGAGACAATTGCTGTGCCAACTTCAAGAGGTCACTCTGAGAATGGATTCAGAGAATTTCTGAAACACTTTTCTAACAGAAAATCAGAACATAAATGTGAATATTTCTATCTGACCCACCTCATTCCAAGTGATAACATTATCTCTAAATATCATTAATGCTTGAAGATATATAGATTAAGGGACATGCTGTTTCCACAACTTTGAGCATTCTTACTTTCATTCTTACCGTGAATGCTGAAAAAGTCAACTAGTGAAATGAATTGATTTCTTCACTATCTTCAGTAAAGATGAGAAGAAAACCAGAAAGTTTTCATTCCTTTTTTAAGAAGGTAAGATAGGATGTTTAGGTGATGGTTCAGTGTGCTTGTCACACAAGCATGAGAACTGGAGTTTGGATACGCACACCTACATATATGTCAGGTAGTTGGGCATGGTCGCCTATCTGCAAACCTACCAACTCAGGAGGTAGAAATATGAGTTCATTAGCACAAGGTAGACTAGAGAATTGGCAAGCTCTGGGTTCAGGTGATAGAACGTGTCCCAATATAGAAAGCAAATACCACACACCATCCTTTGGCTTTCATATGCATGAGCATGCATGTAGATACCCATATACATGTATGTGCATGCACACCACACACAAAATAAGAAGAGTAATAAGATAAATCAAACCACTTATAGATCTTTCTCCTTTAATAACATACTTGATCTTTAACACAGCAAGGTATTTCTTAAGCACCTATTAGACAACTTTGAGCAAATATGCTTTCTTTGGGCCCCTAGGGTAGACATTATTACAGTTCACCAAATTCCTAATCTATCTATCAGGGATTTCATAATCCTCCTACGTGAGAGTAGATTACCTGGTTTGGCTAATGAAATGTGAACAAAAGTGATATGTATTTTCCCTGAGAGGAACATTGAGTTGCCATGTGGGATCATCTGGAGTTTATTCAGAAACCAGAAGATCAAACGACTTGGAGCCCTGACAGCACTTTGGAGGCCAGTGCCTTGGTTATTTTGATCTCCTGATTATGGAACAAGGTTTACTTCAGGAAATCCTCTATAGTCTTGTATCATCTCTGTGAATTTGGACTTGTTACCACAGCACAACAAAGCTCATTGTTAATTTATTGGCATATACTGCATGTACTTTTACCTGATTAAAATAAGTAGAGAATCTTTAAAATATTTTGAGATATATTCATTGTACAAATTGATGGGCTTCATAAACACATTTTCTTGTAAGTACATCATGGGATTTGATCATATCTGCCTTAATAAAGAGTCTTAAAGGTAAACTAATTTCGTGGGAAGGTTACAGTGAATTTTGGAGTTTTGTAACGAGCAAAATTTGACAGTTTATTTCATAAATAATGTAAGAAAAGCCCCATAAGCAGAGCACTTTGGTCATTATAGAAATAGATTTGATGGGGTATACTTTGCATCTCCCTTTGAAATTGCCAATCTAGGTGACCAGATCTGAAAAAAATATGCTGACTAGGACCCTAGGACTTAAAAAATTTATGTAACACCCTTGTCATCTCACTGTTGGTGCCAGTGGAGCAGTAATTTAAACCTACAGGTGTTTCCTCCCCATCTTCTTTTAGTGTCCCCCAAGGCTAGTCTGTAAATATTGCATTAATTCAGTCCGCAAACATTTACTGAGCGCCTCTCGTGTGTCTCTGTCTAAATCTCCATTCTCCGCCCAATAAAATTGCAGAAACAATACTTCACTTTCCAGACTAAAGATGAGGTATGTAAATGATGCCTAGAAAACATCCAATATACTACCTAGCATATGTTGGGAGACAATGAAGGGTGACAAGGGGCTCAGTAGATACAAAGATGAGCACTGCATTTTTAAAAAGCATAATCCAAAAGGCAAGGCAGATGCATGCATTGGTGATAATGTAGTGAGCAATGCAACCAAAGTATATGCTTTCTATACTTGGATGACTAAGGAGAAAGCAGTGAAATCTTAAGCAAGCATTTAATGTTTTTGAGAAGTGCCTATAGTAACATGAGATCATGCTACTCATTTCTCATGGTTGATGTGAATCAAAATGTTTGGAGAGGGACTGGGGAAATGGCTCAGTAAATATAAAGCTTGCCATAGAAGAAAACCTGAGTTTTGATCCCCAGCACCCGTATAAAAATCTCTATGTAAACTCTTACCTATAATTCCCAGAACCTTTGAAGCAGAGAAATGCAGATCCTTGCAGCACAATGGCCAACCAGCCTAGCAAAATCAGTAAGCTCCAGGTTCAGTGAGAGAGCTTGTCTCAAAAATTAAGATGGAGAATAATTGAGGAAGACACCCAGCATTGACCTTTGGCCTCCATATACATATGTGTGCCCACAGAGCACTCACATATGTACACACACAACATAAGCCCACATAAAATTTCCAAGATGTGCCTTTAGACATTGACTGAACCACTGAATCATTCTGTTGCCTCTTTAACAATGAAGAAAAATGATTTTTCACCTTTAAGAAAGAGGTATTTTGCAAAATCTACACAGGGCAGAAGCTAGAGAGAGGCTTTTGTGTAACTGGGGATAACCTCACATATGCTAGGCTAGTCTAATAACACTGAGCTTTATCTCCAGCCCTCTTTTTATTCTTTATTTTGAGGTGTAGTTTCACAATGTTGCTAGGATAGCTTTCTATTCTTTCTGTAGCTCAAGCAAGCCTTGAACTTGTTATTTTCCCTCTTTAGGCTTGTAAGTGCTAGATTATAAGCCTATATAACCAGGCCCAGTAAAGAGGAGTCCTGAATCACTGTCATAGATTTTGATAAAAGCAAAACAAAACAAAATGCTTTGTCATCAATTAAACCTTTACCTGTGATGGCTGATTTAAAGTAACAGTTTTTTAAAGTTGAATAAAATGAATGGCTTAAAGGTAAGAAGAAAAGGCCATGTATTTAAATGAGTTTTAAGACCAAGGTCTTTTTTGTTTGT
Source organism: Eospalax fontanierii (assembly GCA_035773235.1). NCBI lineage: Eukaryota > Metazoa > Chordata > Mammalia > Rodentia > Spalacidae > Eospalax > Eospalax fontanierii. The sequence continues at coordinate 32,648,597 of CM069545.1, read as the reverse complement.
TTGTTTAAAGTATGGTGTCTGGTGCCGGAGATTTTAGTATAGCATGATGTATCTAACTCTGTTGAAAAGTCTGGTGAAACAGGAATACATAGAGGCAGTGCTGGGATAGTGTGTCTGATGTGATGCCAGGATTTTTGGTTGTCACTTCTATAATCGTGGCTTTCCTCCCCATCCATCCTCTTATCTGCATTTTCAAGTCACAATAATGAGAGTGAGCTAGAGCGTTTGACTTAGTTGACAAATCTTTGATAGTTCATGCATCTCCAAAATTTAGTACTTTATCACTGCCAACATTTTGTATTTAAATGAATGTGGCCTGATATCAAGAAAAGCAAATGACCATATTGAAGAGGGAAAAAATAAACTGCAGTCTTCTTCATGAGTAACATTAAAACTGTTAAACGCATTAAAATCCCATTTAACAAATAGCAGAACTTAATGAACATTGGGACTGCTCAGTGAATACTAATGTAGAATATTACATGGAAAGATGTTTGAGGGCTGAAATTTCTCACAGCTCAAAATGGTTACTCAGATTAAGGAGAGGAACATCTGTTGTTTAAAAGACAAAGGAAACTTGGCAAGTCACTGAAAATATTTTTTGTTTTGTATCATTATTTTTAAAATGTTTCTTAAAGCACTAAACTGCTCATTCTTCTATCTTGAAACTTCTATTGTTCTTTAACTTTTTCCTATCAGTTTTGCTGTGGAAATTCTGAATTTTATCTGTCTACATCAATCAAGCTGCTATTTAGTAAACTGTGACACTCTTGTATTATAATCAACTAATTTATCAACAGTGAAACCATTTGATTCTTAATGATTAGAATTATGGGTCTTATTGTGTGATAGTACATTAATTCCCAGCAATTAGATGTCATGATATATTCAGGTTAGTTCTAGCCTCTGGTTTTGACTCCTGATCAACTTTTCCCCATTTATTTTCTCTGTCAAATCAAACACATAATTTAACTTTACTTATAGGATTTTATTCCTCCAAAATGTGAATATTAGGCTTTATTACACTTATGGCTATGGAGTATTTTAGCCTTCATTTATAATATAGTTGCATTTCATTCATCATTAGTCTATGTGTATTTTAATTATATTTGTATCTATCTATTCATTATCCATTCATCTTTCCATCCATGTAAGCATTAAGTGCAAAATGAACTCACAGTGCTTACAACAGCATGTATAACACCCATGCAGACACAAAGAAGACAGGGCCCAAGCATCTATGGGGAGATGTACTGAGGATATATTGACAATTATAGATGGTAGGAGAGGGAGAGTCAGTTTTCCTTATTGTTATAATGCCTGGTAGGTTCACCAGACTCCAAAGGATGGGAAACATAGATTAGACTTGATAAGCTTTTTAAAAAAGAAAAATATTAGTAGAGGACATGAGTTGGCATGGGGGGGCATAGTAAGATGGGAATGGGGATCTATGATAAAATATGATAAAAATGAATTGTATGAAATTCTCAAACCAATAAAAGTATTCTTAAAACAATATATGGTGCAAATATTGGGACAGTCATGTTGCATCTAAAAATGACATGAGAAGGTTTATGTTAACAAAGAGTAGCTAGAAGTTGCCTTAGCTACTGTATGTAAATAGTATCTTCAATTTACTATCTCTTGTGTTAAGAAGACAACTTGTGGGGCTGGGTAGAAGGCTCAGCATTTAAAATCACTGGCTGCTTTTCCAGAGGACCTGTGTTTGAGTCCCAGCACCCACATGGCATCTAACAACCATCTGTAACTCCAGTTCCAGGGAATCCAGTGCCCTGTTTTGGCATCTATGGGCAATGCACAACACAGGTGTCCTTACCTATATGAAGGCAAAACATTCATATATGTAAGATAAAAATAAATAAATTTAAAAGAAGACAATTTGTCAGACCTAAAAATTCTTCAAAGTATGTAACCATGAAAAATGGAAAACAAGTACTGAAACTACATTTTTATTTTTAGCACCCATATGGTAGAAACAACCCTTATATCCATCAACAAATAAATGGAAAATAAATGTGGCATATCTTCAAAATGCAATATTACTCAAGCATATAAAAAGTAGTGCTATGTGCCAAAATGAAACTAAATCTCAGAAGCGTTGTGCGAAATGAGAGAAATCAGATACAAAATTCACAAAGTTCCAGCATTTAACAATATAAAATATTCAGAAAAGGTAAATCCATAGTAAGAGAGCTGACTGATGTAAGAAGGGAACAGCAACTGACTGATGGAAACAGGTTTTCTTCTGGGGTGATAAAATGTCCTGGATGCATATGGAGGTGACAGCTGCATGATATCATGAAGGATATCACTGTACCCTTTAAAATGCAGAAGGACTAATGCAGTTCCATCCCTAGATGAGGAACTATTTGCAGTTGATGGAGGCTGGGAAAAAGTCAGTTTTCTTCGGGGTTGATCCTCTAATCATGCATATATAGGCATCACTAAGTGGACTTGGTAGGTTAAAAAAAATCACATGAAGTAGGAAGGGAAAAGTGTTGGGAGGAAGAGGAAGAACTTCAGGGGAGGGAAAAGGAGTGGATTTGACCAAAATATGTTACATAAAATTCTCAACTAATATAAAATGGTTAATTGTATTTTGTGAATTTTAACTCATATAATAAGAGGTAAAGGATATGCCCATGATACTGGATCTTCACATGCAAAAGTTTACTTGGTAAGTGAAAAGATTCCACTTAGTGATTCTCAAATCACCCATGCAACAATAAGACATACAATGACTTCCTGTCAGTCTAGGACCTTCCACCAAGCTGTCCAACCTATGTCACTAGAAAAGAAAGCACTTGAAAAATAGTGTTGGCTGACTATATATGCAGCTAAAGATAATGCCCTGGTCCATTCATTGTTCTAGAGTCACTCGGCATCCAGGAAAATTCCAACCATTTGCCCATTTTCTGACACTTTAAATTAACTTTCCTCCTCTGCTTTGTGATCATATAAGAAACTAATACTTATTCCTAAGGTCTATCCCTTAGAAACAGTGAGGAGGAAATAATTAACACCAAAAATGAAAAAAAAAATACCAATCAGTAAATGTACCCATGAGCTGAACCAACAGTTCTCAGAAGAAATACAAATGGCCAATAAATATGAAAAAAATTTTCAGCATCCTAAACAATCAGAGAAATACACATTAAAAGCACTTTGAGATTCCATCTTACCCCACAAGAAAGACCACCTTTAAGATAACAAAGTCTCTTCTGAGGCTCAAGCCCACATAATCAGAATGCAAGGACTTAGTGTAAACCAAAAATAACTTTAAAAAAAGTCATTCCTCATTAAACAGAAATTCAGAGAAAGTTTCACTTGTACCTACTGTCAACATGCAGACTTATTGCTGGGAAAAAAAGAATAGTTTCCATCTTTCCTTTCAATTTAAAATCAGTGATTTAAGGGGCTAGAAAGATGGCTTAGCACTTAACAGCACTGACTGCTCTTGCAGATGACCTAGTTTTGATTCCCAGCACCCACATGACCACTCAAAACTATTTGTAACTCCAATTCTGGGGAAACTGATTCCTCTTCTGTCCTCTACAGACATGGCATGTACACCGCATGCTTTCATACACTCAAACAACTCACATGCATGAAAATTTAAATTTTTTTTAAATTAAAAGATTTAAGATTAACAGTATCTCTTCATTTTTTTTCAGTTTAAATATTAAAATAATCATGGGAATACTTTATGTTTTGTTGATAAAATATCTTCAACTATTTGATTATGAATTGTCTGTGGATGGGAGAGGTGAGTGAAGATCAAGATGTATAGCTATGCACTACAGCATGAAGGACATTCTCAAGTCTTTTTAGCATTTGATAGTAATGGTGGCTGGTAGGTCTCATAATGGATCAGACTTTATCTAATGGGTCCCTACCTCTGCATCAGGAAAGGTCCTCTAGGACATCTAAAGATCGCCAGTCCATGAATGTGCAATCCTTATATTTGGAACTAACCAATGTAGTCTTGCCACTGTATTAGTTACTTCTATAATGCCTTTGAAAAAATACCCTACTGAAACAACTGAAGGGAGGAGAGGCCTATTTTGTCTCATGGTACAGGGAATACAATCTATCAAGGCAGGATGGCATATTGGGGGAGGTCCATGGAAATGAGAACTTGAAACTCAGGTTATTATGTCTCCACAGATCAAGAAGTAGAAAAAGAGTTTGGCCAGATGCAGGGCTGACTATAACTTTCAAATCTATGAGTCTGTATCCACAGGTTAGCCCCATATTCAGAAAAGTCCACAGCCTTCCAAAACAGCACCTCCAGCTAAGGCCCATATATTTAAACACATGAGACTGTGAGGTACAATGATATCCCAACCCTGGGATTCTATTCCTGGCCTGTCATAAGCTAATGGTCACCTCAAGATTCAAAATATACTCAGCTCAACTTCAAAAGTCTTCATAGTTTTAGTAGGTCCCCACTATTTTCAAGTTCAAAGCTCAAAGTCTCTTCTAGACTTTTCTAGCCCCACCCCACAGCCTTGTTGCCTGAAACACATATGTGGCATCTCTTTGGACCCTGCTTCTCTCAGTGCCATGAGCTTTCCTTTGTAGACAGCCCATGTTCCTGGCATCTCAATCATTCTTGGATCACCTTTGAAAATTAGACTTCACTTCATAGATTCAACCACTGGCCTCTTAAGAACTAGTTGGGAGGAACCCAGCCTTGCCATACACTTCCTAATCTCATCAGCTTGTTCTCCAGAATCTTGGTACAAGCCTTTATGACTCCATAATATTTACATTTGCCTACCTGCAAAACCAGTGCCACAGGGATGATGCCAAGTTCTTCTGCTTATTTCAGCTGTAGCCTGGCTCTCTTTTACCACACTGCAGTGGCCTCCAATACCTGCGTGATGGGTGGAGTCTTGCCACAAGGCGCCTTTTCTATTGATCTGGTGCAAAGGAGAAGCTTCTACTAACTGGCACCCATCTTTATAATAATTAGAACCACCTTTTCATCACCAGCCTAACCAAGTTCATGCTACTTTATCTCCAAATTGCATATTTTCTTCATACTTTTCTGCTCTAACTTTTGTTCTCTCTTACTGTAAGTCTTGCTAAAAACAGTGAGCAATAACTATGCCACAGCCCGAAGGCTGTTCTGTTTTGAAATTTTCTTGTCAAAAGAATTAGTTCATTACTTTTGAATTAAACATCACTCACATTTTCAGGGCCTGGGAAGCATATAGCAAGATTCTTTGATTCTATCTATCCCCATTCCTGACAGAAATCTTGTTCTCATCTGAAGCCTCATAAGCATAGCAGTTTTTACTCTTTGTCTCTAGTCTCTTGGACTTACAGTAGAATGTCCCCTTAAAATTTGCTTAAATTTTGCTTAAAATTTGCTTAAAGCACTAGTGTTTCTCTAATCCATAGCTCCAAATCCTTCCACATTCCTCCTCCAGCTAGTTCCTAAGGTCCTAAAACCAAGTAGACTTATCGCATCAAAATTCCCACTGTTCAGTAGCAATTTCACAGACTACAGATTTGCAACTTCTCTCTTGCTGTGCCAGAATAGTTGACTCAAACAGCTGATATTGGGATATTTTGGCTCAGGGTTCAGGAGATGCAGCATATCATGGAGAGGTAGCAGGGTGACTGAAGTGCTTGGAAGCATCCAGTATAACTTCTTATATCTCAGGATGAGGAATCAGAAAGCTCTTGGGGCAGTAGCAGGATTAAACTCTAACCCTCAAAGCCCAACTCTAGGTCCATGCCAAAAATTCCAGTCACTGAAAGCAGTACTACTACCTCGTGGTACAGACCAAGTGTTTAAGGTGCCACATGAACCTGTGGGAGATATTTTAGATCCAAACTAGAACATAATACATGAAATGATGGCTAGATTGGGTATGATACTGAATAAAAATGTCAGTGATATGTAAACAGATATTACATGGTATTATTTAGGAAATAATGACAGATTTTGAAAGTCTATAAACATTAATTACAAATACAAGGATTTTAAAAATATTTTCAGTCTACAGATGGTTTAATCCACGGATGTGGAACCCACTGGCAGCCAGGACTGAGTCTTGAATGACCAAAGTTTTAAGACATGGAAGTGTTCTTTCTCAGCATAGATAATTTGCTCATATTTACATTGTTGATGAATCCTTTCTCTAGTTTTAAAATACCTAATAACTTGCTTATTAACTGATCATTCTCCTCTTCCCTCAGGTTGAGCTCTGTCAATCTTGAATCTGCTGTCCCCTTTCATACTGATGGAAGTCTTGCTGCTGCTGTTGAAGTCTGTCAGTGTCCCCCAGGATATAGTGGCCCCTCTTGTGAGGTAAAGTGTGTATGAATATACCTTTTAAACACCGTGACTGATAAAGTGTTCTAAAACAGATATTTCGATTTTTTTCCATCAATAACTGTACAAACAAATCATAGCTTATTACTTAAAGGAGAAAGTTGTTCTTACTATCTGATTTATATATTTTTCTTATTCTTTGAGAATTTTACACTTTGATTCAATAAAATATGATCATATTTGCCACCTCCCATTTCTCCTCACCAACAAATCTCCCCAACTTGCCCCTTTCCTTTCTTCATGTCTTCTAATATTTTTGTTAATGTACCACAAAGTCTAATTAGTGCTACCCATTGGCGGATGGGTTTGGGCCATCTAATGGATCATGAGAAACCTACCAATGACCACAACCTCAGGAGCTGTTTCTGTCATCCTTCTCTCAGCAGCCATCAACTGTCAATAGCTCCTCACGAGCTATTGTGTGAGGCCTTATGAGCTCCTCCTACATCCATGATAGATTAAAGCAGAAATCTGAATTTCTACCTAAAGTTTATGGCTTTTAAATTTGAATATCAAGCATGTACTTTGCAAAGCTGTATTTCCTTTTGAAGCATTTTTCCTTATTGTAACTGAAAAATCTGATGGTTTCTGTGTTTCTTCCTTATTTAATTGCCTGCATATTGGATGATAGCAGAATAATATTTCTAAATATTTTCCCCTTTTCAAGTCAGAATTTGACACATTTCATTATTCTTCCCTCTCCTATTTTCCTATCACCCCCTTTTCTCTATTTCTTTCTGATTAATATACCCCAGTCCTAACTACCTGAAGTATATAATCTTTGACATTTCAAAAATAAAATACATGGGCTAAATAACTTGATCCAGAAAATTCTTCGCAAGTGTTTGGCATGTAAAGTTTGAGATATTTACTGCTCTCTCATTATTCTAGATTTGTAACATAAACCAATACTTCTTAGTCTTATACCACATCATTTTAAGGTAATTTAAAATTTTTAGTTTTATATATATATATACATATATATATGTATATATATATTTCTTTTATGTAGCTTGAAACTTGATTTTCTTGAAATCATGTATATATATGTGCATGTATATTTACACACACATATTTAAAAACAAAATCACTAAGACTAGTATGAGAAGCATACTACAGAAGGTCATAGCTAGTTGAAGGAGAACAATTAATAGTGTATTGCATGAGTACAAGGCACACCAGTGATGTTGGTTGGAGTTAGGATGGCGGCAGAGGACTTAGAGAAACACTGGCATATTTCTGTCTCTGTCTACCATCTAATGACTGACCTATCTATTTATGTATCCATCTATCATCTGTCATCTAAGTAGCTCACCAATGGACCTAATGATAGACTGCATGCTAGAGAAAAAATAAAAGAAACGAAGTTTAAGAATGGGTCCTATATTACTAGTTTGAAAAATTCATCAGAATGTGATGTTATTTACTGAACTGAAGATGGCTGGGAAAGAAATTGCTGGGTTGGTAGAAAAAGAAGAATTAAGAGTCAATTTTAAAAATGATAATCAAGTTTGGAAATTCCATGAAACACATGTAAATGTAGAGTCAGAAGATACAGCATAGACTTAGAAATACAATGAACACATATAGAATGCACAAGAACTTGTCATACCTGTATGGCTTGACATTTATTTAGAAGCCATCAATCTGTGAGTCTACATAAACTATTGAAAAGAGAGTATGATCATAAGAAGGAGAAGAGCCCATGTCTGGAGGGCTTCTGATAAGTGCAGTCATAGTAGAGCACATGGCAAAGGGTAAAGCCTGGAAATTTGGGACATGATGAAACATAGGTTGGAAAAAGAAAGCCTTTGAGGGGAAGAGGGATCACCTAGGTCACATGATGATTGTGGATCAGGTAGCATGCAGAGACAGAATTGCATTGGGCTACCTGGATTCTCCTGGCAAGAACAAAAGCAGTTTCAGTTGCTTGGACATAAGGAAGGAATGACTGGAAAAGAGCTGAGGAAGAAAAAGAATTTTGATCCTCTGAAAAAACATGTGCAGAATATCATAGGTTTGATTTTTGTCCGTTTTGGTATTTATTTTTGTTGTTTTGTTTTGATTTGTGTTTTTTCCTTGAAAGTTTATATAGTTTTTTCAGTGTCTATTTTTATTGAATTTGGTGCATTTTATACTGCTTCCCCCACCTGCACCTCCTCATAGTTCCTGCTTTGTTATTTGTGTTAATTTTTGCTGGGACTACCTTTTCATATTTTCATGCGGATGGAAAATGTTCAATACAAAACATTTACTGATGTATCATAGAAAGATAATATTGGAAAAATATTATAATATAAACTGAATCTCAAAATACAAGCCAAGTGAAATAATATCTTTTTCAGAATACCCAGCATTCCCACTTTGATTGTTCTATAGGGGCAGTTATTAAAAATGTCTAGAGATAAGTGCTTATGTTTGTTATCTTATAAAGGGAAAGAGGGACCTAGTGGCTTTAATTTTTCTGTTAATATTGGCTAAGAAAGAGGTATATGTATAAAGAAAAAAGTTGCAAGTAAATTTCAAAATATTTAGAATCATGCACCCAAGAAAACACCATGGAGGCCTGCCTTGGCAACAGTGAATCTCTTTTCTCTTGGTCTGAATACCCTTACATTTCACCTCCATTTCAATAGTTTTACTGGTTTTGAAAAAATACATATTATAGAATGAATCACTGCTATAATGAATCTAGGAATGGCAAAAAATTTCATGGGGAAAAATTAATGGAAGGAGATAGAAAACTGGAGCCATCCTTTCTCTCCAGCTCAAATTGAGAGGAAAGTTCATTTTTTTCTTATAAAAAAAAACTATAAGTCTTTTTTCACCTATTTGTTATTGCTGTTCAAATGGAAGGTTCCTCACATCCTGAGGCAGACAGATCATTCCCAACAATACACAATACAATTCTATAAACTTTATTACTTTAGTGGTTTTCTCTTCCATTTCCAACTAGAAAGAAAGGCCCTTTTATGACGTATGATGGTGTATTTAACCATCCAGAAACATAGTAAAATCCCACGAGAGGCAATTGCAACCTAAGGGGATCAAAACCTCCTGGAGGACAGCAATATTTCCTTCATAGTTATTTTATATCCCATCTAAACTATAGAATTCCACACAAAAGGGAAATTTAATGAAGGGTGATAGCAGACTTGGAGCCCTAACACTCGGGTAACCTAAGATGCAAACAGTCCATCATAATTCAGTTTTTACTTTCATATAATTGTCTGAGTCACATTTTAAAAATTAGTAGTAAAAAATAAGCAAGCTCATAGTCAAATAAAATAAACTGTTAAAGCAATAAGTGATCAATAAATCATAAACTATTTTGAAAGCAGAATGGAATGGAGAAGATTCAGGAAGAAATATACGAATTACATATGTGTGCCAGTCACAGTGTGTGTTTTCAAATGGGAGGGGACTCTCAAGGGGCAATACAGATGTGTCTTCCAAACAATTTCAAAGATTTTCTGGAAGTGAAAGGGTTAACAGCTGTCAGCATATTGGAAAAGATAGTGCATTCCAAAGAACTGAATTACTTGATAGCATCAGGTGCTCTTTTAGGCTAAGATTCTCTGCACCTCCTTTTATGCAGGCTGCATTCTCAGTGCTTTTCTTCATATTTCCTTGTCTGTACTCTTTACTTTGAGACTGTCACATTTCAATTCTTTATATCTATGCTTTATTTTACCATTTCAGAAGAGACAACAAGCTAACGCTTCCTCTAATCTCATACGTGCCAGTAACACTAAGGTCAGTACAAAGCTCCAGTGTCAGGAGTAATAGCTCAGTAGCAATGTTTCAATAATGGCTATGCTTTGACAAGCACTTTGCTGAGTTTGCTACCTAAGTTGTTTTCTATTATCAAGGAAAAAAAGGAATTTCTTTCTTTTAATACGGAAGACTGACTGAAACCTTATCTTTCTTTAGTCTTGTTGGCCTGGGCACAGAAGAGTTAACAGCACTATTTTTGGTGGCATCTGTGAACCATGTCAGTGCTTTGGTCATGCAGAATCTTGTGATGACATCACAGGAGAGTGCCTGGTAAGTGCTTTTTCCCTTTTTTAGAATGCTGATTGATAAAGCTGAGAACCACTCAACAAAACCTGCAGCTAAACTGTTATCCTTGGAACCGTGAATACTTGGGTCAAGAAGCGATGTTTCAAATATCTTTATATGGAACTGAGTTGGAAGAATAGATTATTCTTGCATATGCGATCTCCATAGCAAGTTTGAGGAAGTGTTTATTCATTGTCATCTAAGAACTGAATAAACATCAAGTATATGATTATAAAACAGAACTGATGATAGAGATTCATATCTACTATGGATATATTTTGTCTCTTTCCCTTCTATAAATCTGCCAAAAGTGGATTATTCTAAAATAGAAAGTGATTTATATGTAAAAAGCATAAAGTACAACGATTATAATAAACATAATTCACTTTTTTATACTTCAGGGGTTTCTTCCACTTTGAAAAAGAAGACACAGTGCAGCTGTTTATTTAAAATTTGGAGCATTCGGCTCAATTAAACATACTATACAAAGATTCAAAAATACAAAATATATGTAATACATACTCATCAAAGTTGTTCCTCCTTCTACGATTATTATTTTTAACCAGGAAATAATCTCTACAAAGTGTAGAGCACTTTCTGTTCTCTAAAAAGCCTGCGGACTGGAGAGTGACTCTGAACAGACAATTCTGATTAACTCAAGGGCATGCTAGCTTTATATTGTCTGACATGGCATGAAGCTTGAAACAACACTTCTCATTTCATTAGTCTCGCAGAAACACAATTTGAAATGGTGCCAATTGGGGAGGATATCATACTCTCATTTCCCTGCAGAATTTAAGCAGACTCTGTTGTCTGTAATTCTTAATGTTCTCCTCTCTTGCTCATTTCCCCCTGCATTCCCTTCTACTTAAATGCTTCTGGGAAAATTCCAAAATGAAAAATCAGGGCTTTTGTTTCACTGTAATTGGGCATTTAGGTTTATTGATGCACTTTCTGCTTTCTCTATATAAGATTGTGTTTAATTGCATAGCTGCATAAAGCATGATAGCCTTAATTTGAAGATCAGTAGATTTTTCAAATGGCGTTTTTACAAATAAAAAGACAGCAATTTTCATTTTAATTATACAACAGTTTTTTTAACATACCTAAGGAAAAATATTGAATTACCTTTAAACACTTTATTAGCATGTGATGGGGTAAATCCACCTCCAAACTAATATGGATTAGTCTTTCTTACTGTGAAAAGACAAAAATATATGTGCCACAAAACCAAATTCATAATGCCCCATTAAGGTGTTTTTGGCAGTTAAGTTCATTAGGATAAAATCAAATCCTGCAGTTGGTCCTTTGGTGATATGATAATTCACAGGGTGGAAAACAGTTGTTTTAGTGCAATATAGTTTCATTCTGTATAATGTGCAGAGAAAGGATAGGTGAGCCTCCATACCTGAGGCCTTCTAGTAATAACAAAACAAAGAAACCTAGGTTATTACTGGGCATCTATTGATAGAGACCCAATTTCTTCTTCCCTGGGTTTCCCCAGTACCTAGTAAGGTGGTAATCATGTGGGATATTTTCTGGAGATGGTGAAGTGCCATATTTTTGAATTGGTATTGATAACTTAGTGCTGATTCCCATTTCCAACTCACTGATTCTGACATAAGGCACAGAGAAAAATATTTGAATACTGCATATGAAAGGAATTCTTACTTGCTTCTTGTTCAAGTTTTCATTGTATCTTCCTTTTCATTGTTCATGAGGGATTTTTCAATAGTAATAGTAAACATGACTCATGAAATTTATGGATACACTAGTTTTTAGTGTAGCTTAGCTTTGAAATCTGATTATAAATGAGCACTTTTGGCTTCAGAACAAATTCAGACCTGCTATAAATGTGGGCCGACATATCAAGGCCAATTTAACTCAAGTGCATTGGAGAGGACTCAGGGAATATTACAAACCACAAGGGAAGGTTGTATCCTTCTCAATGTTTTGTTTTGTTTTTTAATGTAATGGGAGCACACATTTGAAAGATACCTTCAATAGCAAGATATGTATGAAAATTAACAGCTTATCAGAGTATATCCTCCATCATTTTCTGTTTTGATTTCTACTGTGTTGGTCCCCTAATACTTACAGATTCAAATATAAAAATATTGGAATTATAAGATCATTTTTGTTCCATTTAATGAAACATTTCATTAAGAAGTATAAGAAGAATGTTACATTTATTTCTCATTCAAATCAAGAGTTGAACCAAAGCAAATTGTTTAAGTTTTTCAGTTCAGTTTTAGAAATTATATATTGACCTGAGTAAGGTGTAATCAATTTAATGCTCATATTTTTTGCAACACACAGAAGTTTGTAAATATAATTTTCATTGTGTCAACTTGAAAATGTGCAAAGAATTTTTCAAAGAACATGCAGACTTTAGTAATTAGTGATTTAAGATAGACTGCAAAAATGAAATGAAGTGTTATGAAGACCTGATCAAAGGAGACAAGATTTTCTGCAAATTGACCCATTTTCTTTAAAAACTGTGTATTTTTGATGACTGTTAACAGAACGATTAACGCTTATGCTTTCTTTAAAAATGCTTACTAAACAAATTGAGAGAAAAACTCATTTTTTAAAGAATACCTATTTGGTTGTAGTGAATGAAGCTGGTGTGGGATTTCAGAGCTCCAGAATCTGGTAGATTAGCAAGCTTAGTGCCATGATTTCACAAAATTAAATGGGAAGTTCTGAGTTAAATGACTGAATTATGTTTCAGATTTCTTTTAACAAACAAGTCTGACTCCTCCAATAAATTTTAAAAAGTTATGTTCAAAACTTATCTTTATTTATTTATTTGTTTGTTTATGCACTCTTGTAAACTTCATTTACTAAATGTATCTGAAATCAGTCTTACTTTAAAACATCAAAATAAATAATATTCAGAATTTCATTAGCTTAATCTATTCCAGTGGTCACACAGGTTAATAACTTTATACTCTCAGTTTAAGATTAATTTATATTTTAGCTATTTCTTTCACAGAATTTGGTTACTGATCATAAAATAAAGGCTGCAGACTTCTGGGTTCTGGCGAACTCTTTCACAACATGCAGGAAACTTTTAATTGTATGTCCTTATTTAATTGAAATATATTTCAGTAATAATGACTCAATTTTTAATAGGAATTACATGTCTTTATTGTGCCACTGGAGAATAATTACAATGTTCTATTGGAAGCTTTGGAGACAATTCTGCTATTGGTCAGCAGAACTGTTCACCTGCTTCTCAGTTTTGACGACTTTTCGCAATCACTGCCCATCTTAAAGAAGGCATCTTAATTGGTATGAAGAAATGGAGAAATAGTTTATTTTTATTTTTCAAAAAAAATGTTTCCAAAAATACAGATTGGCGGGAAAATGTAGTTCCTATTTTCTTTTAAAATGTCTAAAGGAAGTTGTTATGTGACTTGTGGTTTCATTATATATTGCTATAACTATTTCATTTTTTAAACATTTAATTACAGGTCAAGCAATCTCTTCATAGAAGTAATATGGGACTATACTCTCCAAGCCATCAGTATCCACTCAATTCCAAACGAATGTCTGAGCTAAGAGAGGATAGTCCCAGCTTTGTGTGATTAGCCACAGTTCTCATTAAATCAGCACTTTTAAGATGTCCAATTGATTTTGTTTTTTACTTAGAATCTGCTGTAATATCCATTAAACATATGTCATTAGGGCTCTCTGATGCACATACACACACAAATATATGCACAAACAATCATATATAGTTCCTTAGGAGAAAAAAAAAACATGAAACAAAATTTTCCTATTGAAAAATTTCACAATGAATTTCAGTCATCATTTTGCAAATATGCATATGCCAAAACTAAGATGAAGTTGTAACTGGATATTAAATTAACTTCTAATGCTATTTCCCTGCTGTAAAATTGACCATTTAATGTGGAAAAATTACTTTCCCTGGTGGTCCATACTAATAACTTTGTAGAACTATTTTCGTCAACAAGATTCTGACTGAGACCAAAACAATAAATTCTACTGTGCGCTTCTTCCTCAGAACTGTAAGGATCACACAGGTGGCCCGTATTGCAGTAACTGTCTTCCTGGTTTCTATGGTGATCCTACTCAAGGAACTTCTGAAGACTGTCAGCCCTGTGCTTGTCCACTCAATATCCCATCCAATAAGTGAGTAACAGAATTGCCTTACCGCGGAAATTCACTTCCATTTCTACAGGTGTACATTTGATAGCAAATAAATAAATAGCAAATGCATGCATAAAATTTTCAAGAGTTTTAAAAAGCAAAGTATTAAAAATATGACTAATTTCTGAGGACTTTGATATTTGCGCTTTAGATTTGTCTAATTCAGAATCTAAGAGATAAAACTCAAAAGGATTTCTTAAATTAATTTTAATGAACAGACCTGTTTTATACAGACCTATATACTCTTTGTTATCATATGATCCAAAATATGGATGTATTATAAAAGTCTTATTAAAAATTTTTAGTAATATACATTATCATGAGTATTGAACTACAGAGCACTGTCTTATCTTAAACAACAATGTGCCTCTGAAAAAGTTTAATTTGAACTTAATACAATTTCTATCCATTTTTCCCAATTTTTATATTTAGAGAATAATTTATTAGAACAAACTTTTAAGAACATTTAAAAATTAAAGACAAAAGACCCTTAGCTACATAGATCTACTTGATTGAATCTTCACATAAAAACTGTAGTTGACCAGTTTCACTTTAAAATATTTAAAATTTCTGCCCCATAAATATTATCACAGCATGTGGAAAGAACTAGAAACATCCTATAGTAAGAATTTTATTAAGCACTAAATTTGTCTTTAAAAAGTGCTCTTCAAAAAGGAAATTTATTTCATTTAAATTTAGTTAAAAGAAAAAGAGATTAATTCACTGGTAAAGCCTGTGCTTAGGTAGCATGCACAGTGTCCTGCATTAATTTCTTAGCATGAAACATGTCAAAAAAAGTGAGTATAACTATACTTATGTATAATTACTGCTAGAAAAATTACTGTTATGTGCAATATAGTATGTCTCATAACTTTTTTTTATTTTAATGTCTATTTATTAAGACATGCCTATGCCTTTTTAGCCTTAAAATATATCATTCTCTTAAAAAGATGGAAAATACAGCTAAGGTGTGTGCTCTAAGATCTCCAAGTGCTATTATCTGCTTCTTTCAGCAAAGACTTAGAGATACATTGTTGTTAAGATAAGACAGTGATCTGTAGTTCTTTCTACAACACATCTTCTCAGCTTCAGTGCTGTCAGTGTTCCCACGGGTGTCAAGTCAGTCAGCATTCTGGCCATTCATTGAGGCATGCGAATCCCAGCCCAGTACACTTAAAAATATAAATAAATAGAAAATATAAAATTAACAAATATAAAACAAAATATATATGTATATAAAAGCAATTGAATGTACAGACCTTATGGATTTCCTCTCTCGTGTCTGGCCAATACTACTCATAAGCAAGTAGACCTATTATGGAGAGACCTTGCCTGGGTAATTACAGACATTCGTAAACCTTCTTTCCTTCTACATTGTTGTGTGTCTCTTTTTATAATGATTTCTAATTGTGTTCTTCATGAGCAACAGGAATCTCAACAAACTTTAAAACCCCAACCATCTCTTCCAGAGGGACTGGAGTCCTAGTGTCTAGTGACTGTGTTTCCTTAAGGAAAATGTATTCCAATTTTGTTTAATCAGGTAGATATCAGTTTTCTAACAAGTAAAGCAACAAAAACATAACAATATCAGTAAAATAACAGTAACACAGAATATAATTTTTTTTAGTCTCTTTGAGACAGGGTCTCCCTGTCGCGCCAGCTGACCTGGAATGCCTATATAGACTAGACTGGCCTTGAACTCATAGAGATCTGCCTGCCTCTGCCTCCCAAGTGCTGGGATTAAAGTCATGCACCAACAGATCCAGCCATTAGATGATTACATTTTAAGACTTTTCAATTGCAGTAAATAATTATTGAATTATGAAGTAATAAATTTATCTTTAGTAGTATGTTTAAGGAGAAGGTATTCACTTGTTTCAATTTCCAGATTTAATTGTAACCTTTTCGTTATTTTTATTTTGTGTGTATGAGTGTATTGCCTGCATGTTTATAAGTGTAACCATAAGTGCAGTGCCCAAGGAGGTCAGAGGAAAAGGTAGGATCTCCTAGAGCTAGAATTATTTTCAGTTGTTAAATGCCATGTGGGTGCTGGGAATCGAATCTGGGTCCTCTGCAAGAACTGTCAGTGTGCTTACCTACTAAGCCATCCATCTCTCCAGCCCCTTCTTTATACGCATAAAAATAAAAATTTGTGGTATTCTACTCATTTTATAAACCATAGACATTTTATGGTGAACAATATACTATCTTATAAGTATAAAACAACTTAGAAAATTATCATAGTTCAGCTGCACAAATTTGATGGGAACAGTCCATTTTATTCTAGTAGCATAAATGTTTTCTTTAAAAACAACCAGTAACTAGTTAGACACTTAGTAATGAGTAAAACTATCCTTTATAAAAAACTTTACTGTTGTAATCTGAGCTAGGTATTCTAAGGTATAAGTGAATAATCACAGTTAATTTATAAGATGATTTTTGAATTTTCACAGGTTATTCAGAAATAATAAAAAAAAGCTAAAGGTTGCCATAACCTTCATCTGAAGTATGAAGTTCAGTGATAGTTCTTAGTGATTTATCTTTTAATGCCTGGTCATATATCTTAGAGATCACAACCATTTTGACTTCAAATTTCATAGATAATATTGCCAAATAAATCAAATGTGTAGGGAGATAAAGACAGATTGGTATAATTGCTATGATATATGAATATAGCCAAGCATACATTCAAATTATATGTACAGATAACTTTCATCAGCTTAGCTTTTTCATTTTGATAATGTATATATTTTAGCTACAAATTATAATTAAGTAGTTAAATATACCTCTGGAGAAATGGATAAAAGTAAATATTTCAAAGTTTATATTTCTTTATTTCTAGTATCACATAGATTATAGTTTAAATAAGATATCTATGAATGTCTTCCCTTAAACACTTAGACTGTGCTTGAATATATAATATTATCAAAGTCCTTATAGATTTTCATCAGTCATGTAATTAGTTTGGAAATATTCTTGGCACAGTCAGCACTACTATTATTACGTCACTTTGTGTGCATCAGGAATGCTAAAAGTCATATTTCTGAAAAATGAAACATGTCTAGAGTTGACTTTAGGGCTTACTCATAAGGTTATATTTGACTGAGGTGATGGCTCTGGTGGATAAAATTTTTCCATACAATCATGAGCACCAGAGTTTAGATTCCCAGCACTCATGTCAAAGCCAACCAAGCATGAAAGCTTCCGTAATCTCAGCACTTATGCTGAAGAGACAGGGTCCCTGGAGCAAGATCTCAAGTTAAACTACCTGAAATTAGTGAGCTCCAGGTTGATTGAGAGACCCTGCCTCAAAAAATAAAGTAGATAGTCATTGAGGAAGATATCCAACATCAACTTCAGGCCTCCACATGCATGTGCACACATGTGCTTGCACCACCTCTATGCACATGTATATTCATACACACATACATGCATACACACCACACATTCACACACATACACAGAAAATAGTTATATTGAATTATAAAAATTAGTACTTATAATTATGAAATATATTCCAGTATAATAAATTCCAATATAGTCTAAGAAAGTTTAATGTCATTTTGGAACAAAAATCACTATTCCTATATGTATGTATTCCTATAAACATATATAGTGATAGATTCACATGCATATTCATGTGTAAATATCATTATATATATGAATATGCATACATGCTTGGACCATTGTGCATATAATAATATATGCTTGGCTATTGAGAGGGGCTCTATGTAGGAATAGATTCTTACAGTTAATTCCACAGCAGCCTGCCTTCCTTTTTATCCTTGTTCACGGCTCTCCTCACATTTGGTGTGATGAGATGGAAAGTCTAGGAAATAGAACATTCTTTCTACTGATGAAAAAAAAGCAACCCAACCAGTGTTGAATGACATGTTGGAATAACTTGAAGTCAGTGATTATCTTACCATTCCTTCTTTGTGTCACAAAGCAACCATCTTCATGTTTAGGACAAAATCAGTGTTCAGTTGCTTCTTTTGCCAATTTGAAGTCCAGTGTCATTGTTGTTATGCATGTTTATTTCTACTTTCTCATTTTGTTTATGCTGTCAGATGTCTGATGTCATCCTCTTCTCTAACTGCATGTGCAATTATAGCAGTAAGGAGAAGAATGCTTACTTAACATTGCTTGAAGAATAGAAACCACAAATAAGGATATATTTAAGAAGATATATTATTTGAATATATCATGTCAAGCATTTATATTTACTGGAAGCTGAAATTCGTGAGTTTCACCAGCAGCTTTGAATGACTGGTGGTATAAGAGGACAAAATCAAATGGAGACCCTGAAGTCATAGATCTCATGCTAAATTCTCCTGGAAATTAACGTATGACCTTGAGAAAGAGAAATTATGTCTGGATCAGTCAGCTCATAGGACTTTGTGGAAATGTGGTCCAATTATTATAAAAATATTCTGAAATGTAAAAAGCTAGTCAAATCTCATATATAGTTATTGCTTAATTTTTTCCTGGGAAAGTATTGCTTTCTGTCAGAGAGCATATTTTACTTTATTTCTGTTGGTTCTACCTGGCATGGGAGTATTTTTGAGAATTTGGAATCTATTTTAGAAATATTTTAAGGTGTCAGAAGCCTTGTCAAACACCTTTGACATGTCTTTCTGGTAAACTGATTTAGAATTTTAAAAATCATTCACATACTTTTTTGTTCAGGCACTGTAGTCTCATGAGGTGGCAATTCAGGGCTTCTGCTTAGAGCCTCTTTCTGCATAGAATACGAAATAGTTATAGAATGCCAACTTTGGAAGAAGACATACATGTAATAGCGATCTGTCAAAATTCAGTTTCCTCTTTCATTTTTGCAAACAATAACAAATAACAAGCAAGAATAGGGGAAATTCTTTTTTTTCTGGTGTTTTTATTTTGTTTTACCATGTGCCTTTTCTTATATAAACATTCCTTCCAAGATCACCAATGTGACCCTTTTGGTACAAGCCCTTCTCTAATAAGAGAAATACTTACCTCTCTCAGTCTACAAACTGAGTACCCAGAACCCCTTTTGCCTGGATAATATTTATAAAGCCAAGTTCTCCCAGACTAACTTCTCCCCTGCTAAACTTAATAGATTCATTTAGAATTTTGAGGAGTTGAAGTGCTAGGACGATGGAGCTAATGGACCCTAAGAACTTGATACTATAGAAAAATGAGAATTATCAAGTCTTTGGAGGTCTACTGTGAGTTAAGGTAGAGGAAGTATATTTTAAAATGGTACTCATGATCTGATCAGCACCAAAGTTAAGTAAGTATTCCAGAGTTATACCAAGTGTCTGAAGCAGAGCAAGGTCAGGACTTCCGGGAATCATTTGTTATCTCTCTAGTTATTTAGCCATCAAGCAAACCTCTGCTGAATTGTCTTGTCATGTGTAATAGAAAATAGTATATGAAAAACATACTTGGAAAAAGATTGGAAGGATTTCCCTTTAAAATGACAAGGTGACACAGAATCTAAGACTGCTGACCTCACAAGTATCACTCTACTCATGAGAGTAGAACAGTTTAGGAGAGTAACAAGAGTATGAAGTTATAGTTAGATAGGACCAAAATGTTCTCATGTGTTATTGTATAGGTAATAACGATGTACTATTCAGCTAAGAAATGTAGAACAAGTGACTTTGAAAAATTTCACCATAAAGTGATGAGATAGGTTTAATATGTTTCAAATACATACAAAATATAGTAATGTGTACAATTTTTATGTGTCAGTTAAAAATAAAAATTTAAAAAGAACAACATAACTTAAAGAACTCAAAATAGATAAGGGCTCTTCAGAGGACCAGAGAATAAGGGGAACCTTGTTACACAGGTAGTGTTTTTTACCAGGCAAAGAAATGATGCTGGGGTTGGACAAAATGTCAAAGGCTGATGGTGCCATGTGATAACTGTACTGGCTCTTAATTTCATCAAATGACATTACACCCTGTCATTTCAGTCCTAAGTTAGAAGTATTTAAAGAAAGGTAAAGTTTGGAGCATGCCAGAACATGTGAAATGACAAAGCTGGTTTGGTTTGATTTGTTTGATTATAAATCTGGCATAACCCGAACAATAGATCTGTTCTGAAAGCTTTCCTAACCATTCTGTCCATGTAAAATCATGCCTATGAGTGCACATGTGCTGCAGCCTGCACATATGCCCATACCACCTGGTCTGGATGCAGGAACCCATGCAGTCACTGTGACCACTACCACAACGCACACAGCTTTGTAAAGAATGCTACCACTTCTCTGTGCTGCTTCAAATTCTGAGCGAGATGATTAGAGAAAAAGAATGTGAGAGCAGGTTTTGTCAGGCTAGGGACTTCCTGTAAAGCAGTTATACACACCCTGTTCTTACTGATGATCATAGACCCAGAACAGTCAAGAGTCAGTTAATAACATGTCACAGGGACACAGCTCTCTCCTGGGTTATATTCACGTCTGTAGAAATAGCAATGTCATTTCATCCTCCATTGCCCAGACCCAAATGTCTGCCTGGGAGATGCGAATGACCAGTCTGTACCCTCTGGTCACAGCAGTAGTGGTGAAAGAAATGAGAATACTCTGCTAATGGTTTCACGTACGCTCTTCTTCCTTACCCCTGTTGTTCCCTGGACAACAACGCCACAGCTTTAGCCCGACGTGTCATTTAGACCGGAGCCTTGGATTGATTTGCGATGAATGTCCTGTTGGCTACACAGGACCACGCTGTGAGAGGTAAGCACGTACTACGCTGCCTTGCAAAATGATTTCTACCTTGGGAGTTTGAAACCCATAGGTGTGTTCGTCCTCCAGGCTGTTCCAGAAAAGCTGCCACGCTCAGTAGGGTGAAATAAACTTTCCTATCACACTTGTCACACAATGCATTCTGTTTTTATAGTTTATTTATTCTCTGGAAATTGCTCTATAAATCTTCATTCACTCATAGGATATCTGATTAATGATTTAATCTTAAAGGTTAAGCATTAACCTACAGTTTTTCTAAAAAGTATAGTTCAAGTGGAAAGTCTTCATTTTAAGATTTATCTTACTGTCTACCCGAAGCATCATTTATTTTTTATAATTAGCTTTTGGTCCTTACGGTGTGGCTTAAATTCATAGTTCATAGTTCAGCAAGTGGTCTACAATTTACTTTATATATGGAAACAAGCTGTAATTTTTAAATCATGATTTATAACCCCTTCTAATTAATCTTTTACCAGTATTTTAATTCTTGTTGTGTTGCTGGGTTGCAGAACCACAGATATTATTTTAGGTAATTTACATAATTATATTACTTCTTTAAATATTTTTGAAAAAAATGTTTTATGTGTGTATTCAGTTCCAATCTAACAATGATACAAATTTTCCCTTCATGATATTGATAAATGGAATAACTCGTTCTTTTTTTAGCATTGAGAGTATTCCCCTTGGTTATCCTTGCTGAGAACCTGGGTGAGGCAGAGGAAAGGGCCCATGACATGCACATGACCTGGCTTCCCTTCCTCCCAAAAGGTCACCCTAAGGAGTACTATTTCTGCCCATCCTTTGCCTTCTTGGCTGCCATTAACCTGTTTCAGGCAGGACATATGAAGTCAGGGAGCAGGGGCCAAACACCCAGAGAGAATTTGGCCAGGAGCTAGCAGTCTATGGACAGCATGCCAACGACAGTTTCCAGCAGCAAGAAGTCCTGTTTGTGATTACGACAGCATTTTTAAATTAGTATAGGATGAAAAGACCTGAAATAAGGAGAATTTATTTACAATTGAGAAACTGAAGATCTTTAGTTGTGTATTTTTCAAGAAAGAAAGCACGTGTGTATGATATTATAATAGGAGAGTGTATTGTTGCCAAGACAGATTTATGTCAAATGCCTAGTATCCTCCAGCTCACCACAGGCAACCTTTTTATAGCAACTGGAAAATGACAGCTGCTCTGTCATACAAGTCTATTAAATCTGCTTTGCTAGGTGAGAGTGGTTTCTGATGTATTTATACTTCTTTTGCCTTATGCTCTGCTCTTTCTAGTCATGTTAGACAATAATTTGTAAGGCATCTACAATTTAACTTACTGAATTTTGTTTGGCAAATATTTATTCAACAACTTAAGTACAAGGCAAGAGATTGAGCACAAGAGATGATGTGGTGGCTTAAATAAATGTCTACCATAGGTTCCAAGTATTTCAGCACTTAATCTCCAGTGAATACCGCTGTTTGTGTTGGTTTAGGTGTGGCCTTGATGCAGGCGTTTGGGGTGGGTTTTGAGAGTAAATAGCTTGCCCACTTCCAGTCTGTCTCCCTGTGCTTTCTGTGCCTGCTTGATTATATGAGTGTTCAGCTTTCTGCACTGGCTGCGTCCTGTCACCTCAAGCTATGACTACCCCACCATGATGGTCTCTGATCCCACTGGAACTATAAGCCCAATAAACTCACCCTTTTGTAAGTTGCCTTGGTCACGGTATCTAATCACTGCAACAGAAAATGTAACTAATATAGATGCATTTTTCCATTTTTTTTTCTCTCAAATAGCTCATAGCTTTCTTTATTGTGGGTAAGAATGATCACTTGTGTTATAGTGAGAACTATAACTGATAAAAATTAGCAAAGAATGATTTAGTTGATAAAAGCTTGATGTACTATCTAAAATCTGTGCTAATTTTCAGATTCCACAGATAGCAGAATACATGCACTGTCTAGCAAATAGCACATCTTCAAGTCTGTCAGCCCAAAGGAATCCTTAACTATTATTATAGAGATTTTTATTATTATTTATTTAATAATATTATTATTTATAGAGGTTAGTTATAGGGCCATTGTGGGTTTTTTTTGCTGGAAGTTGGGTTAAAATTTTCCATAAGTATTTAGTATTTACCATTTATATGAGTAACATTTAATCAAGTTTTAAGCAGTGCATTTGTATGAGTCAACAAGCCTATTAGTTGAATCAGAAATACTAAGAAAACCACTTTTTGAGATCTGTATGTTGAAATATTGAGGGAGGTAAACAAACGCTATTTTAAAAGTGAGCTGTGGGTTGCATTGAACATGTTGTGATCAAAATCATCCTCTAAAAGACTTGTATGATCACTGTGTGCACATCACCCATAAAAAGCATCATTTTGCAGTTAACATGCTACCTTCCGTGTTGTCAGTATTCCTGTAATAACAGATTGTGTAACCACGTAGGTTTGGGTGATACCATTGACATGTGAAAGTTCTGGCATTTCCTGTCATGTATAGTGAAGAAATTCAGTCAATTTGGTTAGCTGAGCATTCACTAACCGTGTGGCCCTAAATCTTCTGCCTTTATTATACGGCATTAATCTGTCTCAGATTACAGCTCAAGAGGGCAAGGATTAAAATTTGACAGTCTCCACCTCAATCCATTTCCTTTGTGACATCCCAGTCTTTTGTCTCTGAGCTATGATGACTTAAGAAACCTGATCCTGGACAATTGGGGCTTTTGTTCCATCTCTCTTCCAAGCTTAAATCCAAGTTTTAACCAGTCCTGAGTGCCAATGAACTTGTGTGCCTGTATGCAGTAGGTGGGTGGCTGTGGTTATGAGTGTGTCAGACAATGGATTTAACAATTAAGCCAACCAACCAGTTGTGTGTAATCTATCTGAGCCTGTTTATGCTGACCTGTTCATATCCCATTCACTCATGTCCTCAAAATGATCTTTCACTTTAAATCTTTCAATCATCTCTTCTACTGTCTTCCTGCCTTTGGTGGAATGTGTATCTTCTTTCAATCTTTTTTAAATTCTGGGGCCCACCAACATCTCTAATAGTATTTCTCCATCTCTTTCCAGTTCCATCACATTTCCTTTTTGATTGGGTGATGTTTATAAGGATATATGCCACATTCAAAGAAATCACAATTTAAAGTCTAGGAATGTCTTGGTTTTCTTGCCCATCAAATTCATTTACTCAGGCATGTAGTACAAGAGAGACTTACTTCTTGAATTGTGGGAATGAATGAAAAACATATAAGCAAACCAACCAAAAGCAAAAAATGAATAAAATGAAAAATGTGCATATCACAATATATGGACTGGTACTTTCTAATATGCTGAATGCTAGTTATAGCCTGGATACACTCACGTAGCTGCATCATTAGGGTATAGTGTCACAAAGGAAATAGAATTAGGCTGTTGAGGAAGAAGGTGTTGAGTATGGTAATTTGTTGTCATTCTAGGCTTTCACCTTTTGGAAAAGAGAGAAAAACAGAGACAACATTGTGAAAATCAAAAGGGGATGGAGTGAGCATTGGAGCATCAAGAGAAATTAGACAAAGAACAAAAACAATGGCCAATGATACCTGCCCAACCAGACACTAAGTATATTTTACTATAGACTGTAAGTCTATAGTCTCAGTAACAAATCATACATCATGGAGACATTCACAGATACCATGGTATGCACACTTAGAGGAATACATGGGAAAACAAGGAAACTTTTTGCAATGCATGGATCTTAAACCAACCTCCTTCCAGGCTGACAAATACTAAACAGTCATTCCTAGATGAGGAGGGAGAGGCTTAAGATGACTTTCAGGTTGCCTTGAAAATTTGGAATTTAATTGACTCCAATTGCCTAATATTTTGAAATTTTACCTATAATTTTATTCACATGATTCACAGTAGATATCAATGTATTACTTTTGTTACCTTAATTTCAATTCCAAAATCTCATTTAGATATTGTCTGCTTCAGAAGTATTTGGATCTGTATGGAGTCCACTCACCCTCATCACAATACCACCAACATTTTCTACTCATGTCTAAATCTTCTTCAGTCGTTGGGACTTGGCTACTGATGGAGCATGGGATGATAGGAGCAACAGGACACTTATTCTTCCTCAGTAGTGCTTTATCAAAATGTCAGCTGAGGTTTGAAGAGGCTGCTCACATGTGACTGTGCTGGAGGAGCAGGGAATGATTGACACCAGAAACCAGTACCACAGTGTTTTTCCAAGAAGAGTTTCTTGTAGTACACCTTCTGTGATGCTCTCAAGTGTCCAGGTGGACCCACGGCTTTTACACTGATTTCCATTGGGAGAAAGGTTGCCATGAGAATGCCAGCTTTTTTAGTCTTTGACTGGTCTAGGAAACAGGAGGTAATGGGAATAGAGCATTATCGATTCTAGCCATTTTCGATTCTAGCCACTTTCTGAGCATTTGCTAATACAGTTCTCCCTGCTTGGAAGACTACAGTCCTTTTAGTCTTCTATCCAAGGTTATCCCCCTGTTTTATCATTAAGATTCAGTTCTGAAATCTTCAGTCTTTGATGATTTTTTTTTCCTATGCTTTGATGCAAGCCCTCACCTATCTCTAGTTGTTTTGTGGTTATGTTTTTAAGTGTATATTTCTTGGTTCTGGACAATAAGATAATATTACACCCTATTTTTATTAGTGTCTTATAAAATTGCACTGTAGATGTCTTTTTTCTTTTACTCTCTTTGAAAAAGATAGGGGAATAGCAATGTAGGTCACAGATTATAGCTAAAAATTGCTGAAGAGAATGGTTGAACAGAATGAGATAAAAGTCCCATTAGTCCTATTATAATTTTTCTTGCCCTTGGTCTCCACCTCTGCCATTCATTTTCATTCCCTCCTTCCATGCTCTATAATAATATTGTTTCCAAATTATAAATAGCAGCAACCAAAGTTATATAACTGCTACCTGAACTCATATTTTCACTTAGAGGGCCTTTTGTCAAACTATCATGATACAATTTAAAAAATTAACAAATGTAAGAAAAAAGGAGCAGTAATTTTAATGTCAAGACATCCTATCACCCTATCTTTAGCAAAGAATCCTATAAAGTGTTGTGCAATGTCCTCATTTTCCCATATACAATAAAGTAAGAGTACTTTTGGTATAGAGAAAATCTGGGAAGATGTAAAGGCCTATAGAACTATAAATTTTAACTAAGTTTAATTAGATGAAACTAAATTGATCAAACCATAAATTCTATTGTTATTAATAAAAGGATATGACTATAATATCATGATATTCTTTAGGATTGCTTTTGAATTCCTAATGCTACATATTTTAGGTCTTTATAAAATCTGCTATGTGCATGAACATACACAACACATGGCATTCCTAAAACTCAAATGTGCTTCAGAGAATGGTTTCTCTTTCTGTCAAGTGACATAAGAATTTTTGTCATGCATATTCACATATTTCCCCTACATATCTGAAATGTTTAAAAGTCAGACACTTCTTTGCTCTGTTTAATTATATTTTGCTACACCTACTGAACACTTGTTACTGTAGGAAAACTTTGAACTTACAAACTAGTATCTATGTGAAAAGAACTGTAGTATATTCTTATATAAGATCATCTCTCCTAAGGATAGTAAGTCATTTTGAGGGGAACAAGCTGAAAGTAATAGGTTTTTGTGGCTGTGATAATGATCAGTGTATATACTATTCTACCTGGACAAAGGCACTCAGGGTAAACAAAGTGGGATGGAAGAATATATAGATGTTATCATAAGCTCTGAATATCAAATAAGGCAAGAAGAATCAGGCTAAAATTCAATTAAATCACCTTGCAACTTTATTAAATAATACTGCTGAAGAGATTGTGGGGATATTACGTGAACTAACATGCTCTTTCATATTCTGTACTAGAAAATTACTGAAGCAGTATTATTTGTGGGTTTCAATATCATTCTAAGATCTGTTTAGACAACTTTCAGAATTTTATAAACAATTTTGTGAATATAATTAAAACTATTGATCTCATTTTAAAAGATTATGACAAGACATCAAATTGATAACATTATTATCAGACCTATATCTCTAAAAGTTTTTTAAATGACAGAGTGCCTCTTGCTAACCCAGGACTTCCACATCTGGGTAGAATAGTTACATACTGTAACTATATTATACTATAATGTTTCTGTTCTGTTTTAGTTTTGACCCTTTTTACAAAATAGTTCATTTAATAAGATACCACAGATAATAGAACTGGACTGGCCATAAACTTTGAATGTTATTTTACTTCTTATTGATAAGTGTGGCTTAATGTAAAGTGTGAGAATATATACTTGAAATTGGGTGGAACAGAATAGAAACAGGAGCTTCTGCAAGAATGGAATTGGGTATCTGTGCCATAGAACAATATGTTAAAATAACTTTAAGCAAGGAAACTTGCATATTATAGTTTTAAAATATTTTTGTCATTCCTTATAAATATTGAACTTTTGTTTTCTAAATAATCTGTACAATTTTGCCTGATTTTTATTTTTATGGAGACCTAGAATCTGCTGAAGTGAATTATAGGCACAGGTCAACATCATCTTATGACCTGTTATGGTAACTGGCAGATATTTCTATATAGATTTCTAAAAGAAGAATTTTCATTGAAAACCACACTCTTAATCTACATGCAAATGTGGATAAATATTTGTTAATTGAGAAACACATACAACTTCTGCACAAATACAGGCATCTCTTCTGAGTCACAATTTCTATTCAGTAAATACTGAATCTGAGCTTGTTTCCTCATAACAAGCTCTTGCTGCAAAACAAAAAAGAAAGAAAATGTAAATCTTACATATTTGCACAGAAAATAACCAATTGGAGAGGAGACATATGATATGTTGTGATATGTTGCACTACAAGGGCTTTACAACATGGACCCGAATTCCTCCAGAGTGCCAACCACAGATTTCTTATTATGCTTTGTTCTCATCTTCAGTGTCACTCACAAGATTTGGGAGATGGGCGTGGAAAGGGGGTTCTGACTAAAATCTAATTAATAATGATGCTGACAAGATCTCACATTGTATCGCTACGCTGCAGTTATAGAAAAATACTTTTTCAACACCCTGTATTTGAAGCAAAGAATACTTTTAGGGCAAAACCTTTATCCTAGGAAAGGAATTTCAAAGATATGTAAACATTACCCTGGGTGGTTTCCTGAGTCCCTCCTAAAGCCTCACTGTTGGAATTTTTACCTTAGGTGTGCAGAAGGCTATTTTGGACAACCTTCTGTACCTGGAGGATCATGTCAGCCATGCCAATGCAATGACAACCTTGACTTCTCCATCCCTGGCAGCTGTGACAGCTTGTCTGGATCTTGTCTGATATGTAAGCCAGGTACAACAGGCCGGTACTGTGAGCTCTGTGCTGATGGATATTTTGGAGACGCAGTTGATGCAAAGAACTGTCAGCGTAAGTCTTGAACTATTGATGTGCCTGACAGAATTGATGTATGATACCTCAAAGAAGCTGATGAGTTCTTGAGTTGGGATTGGAGACTAGGAAATTATCTGTAATGTATGGATGATGAATCGTCAGCTAAAGCATGGATTTTACATGTTCCAAAATATTTCTTTATGCTAACGAATAGAATAGACCCTTTGAAATTTGTTTTATTGCTAATGCATTGGTTTTCAAATGATATTTCTGCTTACATGTGCAATGAAGATTGAAACTGAACTTAAGTCTGTAACTGGAAAGAATGAATTGGACATTATATAGGCCTGTTAGAGTTTTTCTTTTCCATTTATATCTGTTTAAACAATTGGAGTGAAATAAATTTATCTGTCCAAATTGTTTCATAGTACCTGTGAGGGTTAATTGGCTTTGTTTTCATATGCAGATTTTACAGTTCTTGTGTCTCATAATAGGTATTAAAATTTGCCAGTATTTTCAGACCCTGGCATCTGATAGTTGAGAAATTAATGCACATGCTTGGAACTATTCATCTAATGCTACTCAAGGGCTTCATCCATTTCAGTACAACATATTCCTCATTGTTGCCTCCTTAGGTACATTATTCAGTGTTACAGTGGAGTTGCAACTGCTTTATCCTACTGATAACACAACATGCAAAGGAGACCTGGTGGTGGTATTCCAATGGAATATGAATTTACACTACCTTAATTCCAGTGCTTTATTTGACCATTTTCTGCTTTTACTGCCATCATAGTCTTTACGAAAAGCAAGTTGTGAAATCAGCACAACAGTTCATTTCTGATCGACATGTGTTGTCAAAAGAACGTGCAATTATTCCAGTGGGCTCCAGGACCTGCAAAGTTACAGATTCACAGGAAACAGTCTGTTTCTGCCTTAAGCACCAAAGTCTAAATTTTATTACAAAATGTTTCTCTCCTATGAAGTTGAGAAGCTTAGTGTTAACCTTTTGTCATTTAGGAATGATAATTTGTTCAATCAAAACAAATCATTCTCTGGAACAATTGGCATTTGCAAATATCATAATTGACTTTTTCAACAAAATCTGCAACAAGACCTGAATAACTTTAAGCACTGTGGGTTCTGGAATTTCTATAAAATCTCAAGGATCTCAAGTTCTTCTGTTCATCCTGACCACCTGGGATTTTTACTTTCTAGTGCTGTGACCTTGGGAAGGCATTTGATCTTGCTGTGACTCAGTTTCACTATATCCATAGGGTCATGAACTTTCTGAGGGGATTATGGATGTTGCACCCAGAGGAGACCCATGAGCTCCTGAGGTCTGGAGATGCCCACCATGGTAGTCATGAGTATTGGTGGCGCATTATTCTCGGTTTAATTAACCATTCCATGAGCTCTTTATCGGTTTTCTAAAACCCTCTTCACAAACTTCAGGATAGTTTGCTAATTTTATTATAATAAACTGAGTATCTATAGCCTGAAGTCCTAAGGGAACAGAGAAAAATATAGGAATGAAAACTTCTTGAATTATTTCCAGTTTTTGTACCACTTTCCATGGTTTATAGATGTGGTTATGGTTTTTATGATTCTTCAGCATATAATATGGTTTAAAGTATATAAAATATTTTATTATATATTTTATAATTTTATGGGTATAATAAGCTCTTTAAAGTATAGATGGTAAACCTTCACTCAAGAAAAGCAATATCAGAACTGGATATGGGCCTACACACTTGAAATTCCAGTACTAATAGGGCTGAGGTAGTAGGATCACAGAGTTCTAGGCTAGCCTGGTCTACATAATAGGAGCCTGTCTTTAAAAAACAAACACATACATACAAAGAAGTTGTGAAAAAAACGTAATAGCCTCAAATTTTGTTCATGAAAAACAAACCACTCTAAAGGAACATACTTTATCTTACTTTATCTAAAGCAACATTCTTCATTTTTTAAAGTTGTATCTATTATTTAAGTGTGTTTCAGACTCCCTTATTAATATTGTTACAAAAAATAACATTGCTTTTGTTGTTTTTAAGATGATATTAATTAGTTACCACCATCTTTATGATAAATTTAACTTTATAGTCCATGCTTTTTAAAATCGGACTTGGATATGCGACTGAGTTGGTTTAAGGATTAAGAGCACTTACTGCTCTTCCAGAGGGCCCAGATTCAGTTCCCAGCACCCACATGGCGGCTAAAAAGCATTCTTAGTTCCAGTTCTAGAGGATCAATGCCGTCTTTGGAACTCCATGGGCATTTCACAACACAGGTATATTTACATACATGCAGGCAAAGTACTCATATACATAAAATAAAAATAAAAAGTTTTAAAGAGACTTGGATATTCTAAACAACTTAAAATTCCAAAAGATTATCATAATGTACCCAAGAAATTGATCTAAAGTTGCAGTATGCACAGCAATTTTAATGGCCACATAAATGTGAAATTTTAGTAATGAAAATATATTCCCTCATCTCGTTTTTACACTTCAGTCATAGACTGTTTTTAGGCTCCTTAATGAGGGAAAGAATTGGTTACTGGCTGGGCCAGTTTCTTAGTGGCCTCAAGTTAGCTGATACTGAAGGCCAAACCTCCCTAGAAGTAATTTTTAGAAAAACAGGAAAAGGAAGTAGAACCTGGAGCCAGGTGAGCAGAACAATGCATGAGCAGAGGGAGTTGCTATTTATAATATGTTCAGGAGTTGTGCTCAAAATAGTCAGGAACAATGTCCAACACTTCCCAAAGCCACATATGAATAAATTCCCATGTCATTCCCCCTCATGGTTCTATTCTGGCATCAACGCAATTATATGTACCATTAAAAACAGGCTTCTAGAATATCTCATAAGCCATTAATTACTGGTTCTATTTGTGAAATGAAACAGGTTTTAGACTGATTTATTATATGCTTCAAAATAACTTCAGATAATTTTCCTAACACAAAATGACAAAAAATTATTTAAAACAAGTATGTTTTTTATCTTTGGAGATGGACTATAAATTGTAAAATAAATGTGATTTTTAGCAATTATTATGTTACATTACTAATAGATTTGAAGTAATGATTGTGTCCTCTTACATACTTTTCTAACCTAAAATGGAAATATATTTATTTCAACTCAATAATTTTTTGGTGCTTATCACAAAAACTGGCACATAGTAAATATTAATAGTATTGTAAAATTAATGTTTTATTAATAATGACATTAATACAATGTCAAGAGAACTATTACTATTGATAATTTCTCAAAAATTATTTCAGCCTTTGAGTCAGTATGTATTATTTACAATGAGACTGTAATGATTACATATGACCCAAGAGTGTCCTTGAAGTAGTAAAATTGCACTGAATCTAGAATCAGGGAACTCCAAGGCCAGAAAGATTTCTGGATCTACAAATCACATGACCTGTTACATGTTATTGCTTCTTTGCACTTTGCGGGGAGGGGGGTCTTCATTCTTTACATCATGATAATAATGCCATTCATATTTAGCAATATGACATTCCAAAGACTAGTCCAAATCCTGAATATGAACTGTATGTACAGAATAGAGATGTAGGGATTAAATAATAGGATGCCTCACAGAGCACTACACAAGCTAGATGACATCCTAGTATTGAATTTAGGTGTCAACGTTCCCACATCATATTTTTATTTAACAAACTCCATAAAATTTGGTGCATTTTAAGCTTAGATTTTCAGAATACAATGCTCAATCACAAAGGTCTATGCAAATATTACAAAATTTAAAAAAAATGTATCCAAAACCTGAGACTCTTCTGGTGCCAAGAATTTTAGCTAAGGGCTTCTCACTCTGTGTTTGGATTCTGAAGGACTATTAGCCAGTGATCATGTCCTTTTATTTTTGCAGCCTGCCATTGTAATGTCAATGGTTCCTTCTCGGAGATTTGTCATACTAGAACCGGGCAGTGCGAATGCAGACCCAATGTGCAGGGGAGACGCTGTGATGAGTGTAAGGTATGGAGATGACCTATGCTGTGCTTCCTCCTTGAACCATTCCTTGGCTTTTGATGATGGGTTTCATATACCTTAACATCTTGAACAAAGGGTTCAGAATTATTTAAATTCTGCAGATGCTATTTCTGTGCACAGTGAAACATTTTCTGAACTGCACAAAAGCTGCTGTCCATGACAAGTGTTCCACATTCTTATATCTGTATATGTATATTTGCTGTAGTTTAAGTGTTTCTTTAACAAATAGCATAGATTTAATTCTGGTTTGTGGAATACAAAGAAATCTTTCCTTTACCCTGAGGGGAATTAAAATGCAGAGTGCCTTTTGCTGTTAGTGAACTACCTTCTCTCATAGTCTTATTATTGAAAAGCTAGTTTTAGTGAATAAGCATTCTATTTAATGAAAGTTTATATTTGTTGAAATTTAATAAATTTCATACAATATATTTTGGTAGAATTTAGATCCCCTTCCCCATATGCACTCCCCTACTACTCTTAGACAATTTCATGTACTCTCTACATACACACGAGTCAAACTTTGTCCTCAAATGCCTTTAGTGTGGGTCCGTCCATTGGAGCCTGGTCAACCTACCAAGAGTCTTATCCTTAAATGAAACTGTTTCTCCACCTCCCAGCAGCCATCAGTTGCCAAACGTTTCTCAGGTAGGACTGAGGTTTCTTACCCACCTCCCCGAATCGGTTTGGGAATTTTGTCTGACTTGAATTTACATGGGACTTAGGCATGCTGTCCGTTCATATGACCAAGTGGCCCACTGTCTGGAAAGCGTGAATATTATAGGAGTGACCAACCACTTTCAATATATTTTTAGTCATATTATTTTGGTTAAATAAAATATTCAATTATAATATGTTGTTTTCCATCCCTGAGCACACTGATGAGCCTGCCTTGGGTAGGGGCAGGCACCTTGAGATTCCTCCAATGGACCTCTACTGTTGTCACATAAATACACTTTATTATTCGGCAGACACAAGTAATTCTCCGATGGCAGACTGGCCTTTAGGAGGAAATTTCAAAATATCATCTGCTTCTATGTCTTGAATAATACCATATGCTCAATTTGCTTTGCTTTGTTTTGTTTCTTTTTTCTTTTTTTTTCCTGTTGGCTTCTAAAGCCCACTACATGGTGGGACCCAGCGAAGCGGTTCTGTAAGCTGTGTGACTGCAGTCCCCTGGGCTCTGTGTCACTGCAATGTGATCTGACGGGAAGATGTGTTTGTAAATCAGGCTTCATAGGGAAACAGTGTGACCTCAGCAGGCAGGTGCACCATCAAGAGGAGCAGCGGTGGACAGCACAACGGGTGCTGGAGTCTCCTCGGAGGTGGGGTTCCAGCAGCTCCAGCGGGTGCCCTCGGGGGGCCTATCGCGCCCCAACTCCGGTAATCCCACAGGCTCTGCATGGCTCAGCTCGTGTGGGCATGCTGTGTTCTGTGTGCTACAGCTGAAGCTCCCTTGGAGCCTTTTACCAGATAACCGTTACTAGGAGTGCAAATTGCAAATGCAGACATTAGACAGTGCCTGACTAAAACCTGACCTTTTTAAAAACAGTTGCCCTTAAGCTTTTAAAATTATATTCAAATGCATAATTTGCATTAAGCATGACTGTGAACAAACCAAATAAAAGTTTCATTGTGAGGAATGCAAGGTATCATTTGGAGAAAACTCTCCTGTAAGAATGAAAGGAAGAAAGGAAATAGAACAAAGAAAATGACTTCTCTTGAAAAATTAAGAGCACTGATGTAGCATTTGTCTGACATTTCATCACAACTAAGATTTTGGTAACAATAGACAAATTCCGTCACTAAATTAGATTCAGGGATTGTGGGGAATGGAGGATTAGAATTAGGAGAGAATGAATTCAAAAGTAAAGGAAGAAAAGAATCATATATATTTATATATAGTTTCTCCTGGAACACCATCTTACATTTTAAGAAAACAAATTCTGATAAGAAAGAATCTCAGATCAAATCCCAACCTTGTGGCTTCCTGACTGCATATTCCTTCAAATTTTCTATGACTTAAATTCTTCATGTATAGAAGTCACTTCATAAAGGCTGTATCTGCAGAGATATTCTGAAGACTAAACACTGAAAGATTTTGGAACCCCAGTATAGTGATTTGAGGCTAGTCAGGGCCACATAATGTGATATCTTGTGATCCTGTTACATAGACAAAAAAAAAATGCAAAAAAAAGCACCTGCATACAAGTGATAAAAGGAGAGAGCATTGCTTTTAACGTGTGCTGCATGGGAGCTCTGACTTCTAATGGAAAGTGATACAAAGAATTGACTAGAAAAAGTTCCACTTGATGTATTCTGCACAAATCTAAACATTTTTTTAACAAATTGATATGAAAGACTCAAGTAAACTTTGTCCATGTTCAGGGTTTTTAATTTAGCACTTACTATAATCTTTCATTGGTTGAGAGAATCCTGGAGTGAACTCAATTCAGTCAGGTTAGTATGCTGTATTTAAAAAAAGTTACACTAGCTGACATAGAAAAATGCATCCCTTGAATTTGGGGCCACAGACTTGACACAGTAGACCTTAACACGGATAAAAGAATGTATGAATTCCAGTTGGGAGGCCATGGGGTGTGCCAGTGGGGAAAGGGGCGGTATAAAGATGATTAAGATTGATTGAGATGTTCTGTATGAAGCACACAATGATTCAATTAAAATATTTGAGGAAAAAAAATAAGGAAGCTTGAGGTCACCATACTGACCCATCCCTGAGGTGATGTCTATCTTGTGATGATGTCTCACCTCCTCAGGTCACTCACATTCTCACAGCAACTTCACAGGGTGGAGAAATGTAGAGGTTGGGGACTCTACAATATGTGCAATAGCCTCCTTCATAAGGATTCTATCCTCGTGATGTAATCATTTTCAAAAGGTCTCTGATTCTATCCTCATGTGGGTGAGAATTTCAGAATGGGTAATTTGGTGGACATAGACTCTATTCCAGCCCTGAGCTCCTTTAGTAGACTCGGGAGAGCAAAAGATGAAGGTTTTGAGGCATCCACATTCTGCACTGCAGATTCTTCTTTGTGGAGATCACCCCTGGGTGTCTTAACAGGTTTCAGGCTAGCAGTGAGAACAGTATATAAGACACTGAGATGGGACCATCATGGTGAATGTTAGGTGTTTTGGCTACAAATACTGTTAAGAAATGAAGAAATCTTTAAAACATATTTTTCAAAACTAAATCTGTTTAAAATAAAAAATGATAGTAGTTGATCAAAATATTCCTAAAACATTTGTTTAGAAGAAAATCAACCCCTATGCATACCTTTTCCGAGCTATTTCACAAGACTTTTGTCCTAAGCCTCTTGTTCCTCTAAAGCAATGTAAACATTAAGAGCAGACTCAGAAACCAGGGTGACTGATTTGGGATCCTGACTCCACAGTTGATTGCTTTAGACAACTGTTTACTTTTGTATGCCTGTTTTACCACTATGTAATAAAGTGATGATAATTATAGCTATCTGCCAGGTTGTGCTGGGAGTTCATATATTTTGTTAAGGGTTTGAGACAGTGCTTTGCATATTGGAAGCAGCATGCAAGTGTTGTGTTTTATTACCACCCCAAATGAGAATTATTGATGGGAAGCCATCCAATTTCCTGTTCAAACTGGACTACAGTTCTTTCTGTATTTGCATTTCCCTGTTAATCTCAATAATCAAATATGAATGTTTGCTCCTTAGATTTCTTTACTTGGGATGTTTTACTTGGCTTTTGGAATAGATTTTTGAGTACCAAGTATATTAAAATTTTATTAATGAAGTTTGGTAGCTTTATTTTGAAATAATTTGGCCTTTCAAAGTACATTATATAAATAGCAGAAAAGGATAGAAACTGTATTTCTGCATATATATATATATATATATATACACACTCAGCTTTGGGTTTCTAATGATAACTATGATTTGGACATTAATTTAATATTTGTTTGATTTGTGCATAAAAATCCATTAAGGTATATATTTTATTTATGCTAAAATAAGGCAATTTAAGAAACAAAGATGAACGTAAAGTGCAATCTTTATAAATCAGCATACCAAATAAAAACATTTAGAAAACTGAGAAATGGGAAGGATTACTTCTATAATTCAGACATTAAAAGTGTAAATATTCTGAACCAGTGAAATGGCTGAACAGTAAAAGTCCATGTTGTGTAAGCCTGAAAGGCTGAATTCATTCCTCGAACCCCACAGTGGAAGGAGAGAGCTGACTCATGAAAGTTGTCCTTCTGCTCCCCACCCCCCCACACACATACACACACATGTGCACATGTGTGCTTGCACTCAGAAACACATCATACACCCACATAAAGGATAATAATAAATTCACTTTACTTTTTACTAGATAGATGATAGATAGATACATGATAGATAGGTGATAGATGATAGATCGATAGATAGATAGATTCTAGACTTTTGGTCAATACATGTGTTTATATTTGTGTGTTTCTGGGTAGTGATGCATCATTATAAGTATGTGTTTGAAATCTCAGACTGTATAATGTATATGCTGCTTTTTAAAATTTTTACATAATTCTGAATCTGAAATATATTCATATCATTAAAACTGCGTCAGAAAAGATTTTAATCATTGCATTGCATTTTGTTGCATGGATGCACCATACTTAATTTATTTAGCTCCTTTTCTAACAATGAACATTTTGGTGTCAGCACAATTACATGCCACGATAAATAATTCTGTAATGGGTTTGCATGTTATTTAGCCTCCATCCTCATATCTGATCATTTCTCTAGGGCCAAGCAGTCTACATTGAATTAATTTTTAAGGGTAAAAATATTATGTTATACTTTTACTTTATAGGGATGAATTTAATTTAAACACATCACTTACTGTTACTGTTACATACTTTTTACATTAATACAATAAGACTTGACTTATAATGAGAAATAAAAATAAAGCCAACAGTAAAAATTAGAATGATTATCACACTCAATCAACTCATTTTACATTTTAAACAATAAAACTATGCTTAGCTAGTAATTTAAGTCTAATTCTCAGTGTGATTTTAATTTCTGAAATTTATTTTTAATACTGTTAACAATCATATATAAAATATAATGAGGCTTATTCATTTCTTTTTTTCGGTGATTCACATTAAATAGCAAGATTAATTTTTGCCAAGAAGTAATCATTAAGCTTACTTTTCAAAAATGCAAATTATTTTACAAAGAAGTAATCACTGAGACTAATTTTCCAGATTAAAATACCATAATAATGTGACATACTTTATAAAGGAAACTCTGATATACTTTAAGTAGGATATATGCTTTTCATTTTTCCATTGGTAATGGCTTCTGAATCCACCAGCATTTTTTAAATAGTTACCATAGGCCAGATAACATGTATTTCAAGAAAGTCTCCAAAATTGGTAATACAAACCCGATTGTACAAAATAATGTAATTCAAGTAGATAAGAGGTCTGCATCTTCGAACACAGGATGAACAGGGGCCTTTTCCCTCTCAACCTAGTGCTTTCATACTTTCTTCATAAACCTGTTCAATGATTAGAATGAAACCCAAAAACAAAATCTTTCTTTGTTGAACCAATTATTTGGTCAATATAGGCATGACCAGTAAGTTGTATTTCTACGAACATGTATATCATGGACAAGAACAGAAGTATTTATGAATGACAAAATTAGACAAAATATTACGGGGAAATGCTATTTTGACTTAAGATTGCTGGTCAATAATATTGAAAATATTTTTACCAACCATAAATAGTCATAAGATCTCAAGTAATCTATTTGCAAAATTAGCAATAAAGTGAGTAAAATTTTATCTTGAATCTAAAAATACATAATTTATTTCACTTTGCTCTTAGAACCTCTGAGAGTTTAGGGAGAGACTGGTGAAAACATAAGGTGAAAAGACAGTGCTTCTTTTTGTCATTAAATTTTAAAAATTTTACTTATTTACTTATTTTATTTTGTGTGTATGAGTGTATTACCTGCATGCATGTGAGCGCACCGGTCTTGTGCAGTGCCCCAGGAGGTGGGAAGAAGGCATCGGATTCCTCTGGAACTGGAGTTACAGGCAGTTGTTAGCAGTCATGTGGGTGCTGGGAATCGATCCCCAGTCCTCTACAAGAGCAGCCAGTGCTCTTAATTGCTGAGCTCTCCAGCCCCTTGGTCATTAATTTCAATGATCTTTCTAAG
Organism: Eospalax fontanierii; assembly: GCA_035773235.1. NCBI lineage: Eukaryota > Metazoa > Chordata > Mammalia > Rodentia > Spalacidae > Eospalax > Eospalax fontanierii. Next base: position 32,609,618 of record CM069545.1, on the reverse strand, counting down.
TCAATGAAGTTCGTGCTTTGATCATCATAGAAAATCTCCACTTCGTTAGGTAACAGCCCAGTTGTAATCACACGCGTGTGTAGCCTGGTGACCCACACGTTCTTGTTTCCTGCCTGCTCTCTTGGTTTTGTGCATCTTGTTTCATGGTGATATGTTGCTGAGATTTAATCGGCTTCTTTGCTTTCCAACTGCAGCCTGAGACGTTTGGCTTGCAATCAGCCAGGGCCTGTGTGCCGTGCAGCTGCAATTCTTTCGGATCTAAGTCATTTGACTGTGAAGAGAACGGGCAGTGCTGGTGCCAGCCTGGAGTCGCAGGGAAGAAATGTGACCGCTGTGCCCATGGCTACTTTAACTTCCAAGAAGGAGGCTGCACAGGTCTGTAAAGGAGCTGAACTTGTACACGTTTATTCTTGGTGTTTATTGTCCTGCTTCCTTAAGAGTTTGTTTTGTATTTAAGGAAATTCACGTTGACAACAAATGCAGATACCAAATATTTAAAGTAATAAATATGCTAATTCTTAATAATTAACAATTGGAATGCAGTGCAGCTTGAAACCTGCCTTACCTGTAACTGTGCTTGCAAGTATTATCCTTGATTTCCATACAACTAATTTAGAACTGATGCTATTCCAACAACCACAAGCTTGAATTTTACTTTTACTGTCTCTTGACCCTAATGCTACTTCCACACTATATGCTCAGCACCACAGTAAGATTTTCAAATATTGTCATTGACACTTGGAGCAAATTTATGTGAGAATCAGTAGCAATGATAATTTAAAGTATTTAAAGTACCAACATCTTTCAGAAATTCCCCTGAATTTTAGATATATGTTTTTTCATCATAAAATAAGTTATTTTAAGTTATTTGGAATGGGAATATTAGAACTCTGCTATGAATTAGTATATGGCCTCTAGGCTAACATCTGTATGCACTAAAAATTATAAAGAAGTACTTAAATATTCTGTTTTTTAAGTATAATTCTCAATGATATTTTAACTTTTCATGAATTTATTCGAGGCTATTATAGATTCAAAGAAACCTGCTAGCAGAAGTCATTAATGAAGTCAAGAATATTATCTAAAATCATGAAGTGATGAAAACACACACAAAATACAAACTTCAGAGCATTCTAAGCCAGAGGAATACCATAGAGAGAAGCAGAAACCAGGCAGGTTAAGATTATAATTGTGTATAAATTAGTTTTTTCATGTGTGTGACCAACTGTCTGAGAGAAGCCATTTAAGGAAGGGTTTGTACCAGCTCAGAGTCGGCAGTCTGAAGAAATAGTCCATCAGGGCAGGAATGGGAAGCAGATGGTCACTTTGGGTCTTCAGTCAAGAAGGACTGGAAATGAATACTGATGGTTGGATGGCTTTCTCCATTCCCTGAGATCCTAGACCATGGGGTGCTGCTGCCTGAGCTGAGGGTGGGTCTGCTCTCCCTTCTTAAACCTCTCTAAGAACACTCTCACAGACATGTCTCCAAGGTGATTCCAAATCCCATCATAAATTGAAAGTACACCTCCCACCAATCAGCCTGGATTTTCTTAGTGACTCTACCAATAACTGGTTTTATGACCTTGACTGTATGTTTTGACCTTGCCTTCCCTCTGCAAAATTCATCTGTTCCCTTAAGATAATAATAGAATTTATATCAAAGAGATCCATAGGAATTTAAGTTAATGGCTTTAAACTGATGGCTGACTATGAGTGTTATATGTTTCTTGTCGTCTTTATTCACATTTTGTTGGTAGTACACACTGCACTTTGGCAGAGAAACTTAGTCATTGTTCAGGTTTTCTGGTTCTGTGTTATGATTACACTGAAGCTCTTCTTAGAGAATTTTTTTTTGCAAGTAATGATTCAAACTGTTCCAAGATACTTTGTAGCACATAAATTTAAACCTAATGGTATTTTTCATCTTAATTAATGTCACATATGAAATAAATCCATTGATTCAAAATTAGTAAAATTAGCAACAACAACAATAATAAAAGCAATAACCACGGGTATTTATTTAGTGTTCACTCTGTGTGAAGTGTTGTGCCAAGCATTTTTCACAGCTTGTGTGAAGTCCTGTGAGCAAGAATAATTGTGATCTCTTCAAAATAAACTTAATCAAACACATAACTAGATTCAATTGAAATGATTTAATCAGCATTTAACCCATTAAAAGCTTTCTTGACATGAATGATCTTGTGTTTGAATTTGGTATTTGGTATTTCTTTTCTTATAGTCACTTCTTTTAGATTAAATATAGAACTAGATTTCTATAACTAGATTCAATTGAAATGATTTAATCAGCATTTAACCCATTAAAAGCTTTCTTGACATGAATGATCTTGTGTTTGAATTTGGTATTTGGTATTTCTTTTCTTATAGTCACTTCTTTTAGATTAAATAGTATATTTAAATATGTTCTTAGCAGTCGGATCAGTAGGTAATGAGTTGAACATACTACTTGTCCCAGTATGCCTCTGAAGATCTTTTTAAACCTTATCTTCACATTCCTTGAGAAAATTTGCTGGTGGATGGGAAATGCATGCTTCCATCTATCATTCATAGTCAGGAAAAGGAAAACAAAAACCATTGAAAATCAAGCATTAAATGATGCAGTGAAGAAAAATTAGAAATATTTCTATCTTGACAGTTTCAATATGTAACTATTTTAACATATTTGTGAAACTTGGATATACTTTGTGTAATTTATACCTACATATATGATGTACTGAATTTAACAAACCTGTTAAATTTATTGAGTTTTATTGAAAATCAGAGTATTAAAATGAAAGAAAAATTAATGTTTACAGCAAAGATAAATAGTCATAAATTTTAAAGTTACAAACAAAAATTTTGAACTTTATAGCATTGCATCTGGGTCTGAGCTAATCTAGTCAAAATGAAATTTGATAGCACTGTTTATTTCCTTAAAATTAATAGGAGAACTAAAAACATTTTACTTTGGAAATTTTGAAGTGAAGCACACCATATAGAGTGGAACAAATGCTCTGTGAAAAGACTGTAGTAGGTATAAATGAAGAGGAAGCTAAGTTTTTATTTCCAGGGATCCAAGCATAGGAAAGAAAATGGAAAAGCAACACAAATCAGCACACTGAAAACTACACATTTCATATCGTGTCAACCTGCCTTTGCTTCCTCCCTTTCCCTTGTGAAGCTTGCGACTGTTCCCACCTGGGTGATAATTGCGACCCCAAAACTGGCCGGTGCATTTGTCCGCCCAACACCATTGGAGAGAAATGTTCTGAATGTCTACCCAGCACCTGGGGCCACAGCATTGTCACTGGCTGTAAGGTGAGTGGACCGTCTTTTTCATCTGATCGCTTCCTTCTAGAGTCTTCATTTAGTAGAGGTCTAGAACTTCACATTTCAGCCTGAATTGTGCCCAAATCAAAGAGTTATCAGAGAATATTTTAATTAATTTATTTATTTTTAAATATTTTATATATATGAGTGTTTTGCCTGCATGTTTGAAAGTGCACCTGTGCATACAATGCTGGTAGGGGTCAGAAGAGGACACTGGATCCCCTAGAACTGAACCCAGGTCCTCTGCAAGAACAGTCAGTGCTCTTAACTAGTGAGCCATCTCTTCAACCCCCTATCAGAATATTTTAAAGATAACGGTAAATATTTCAGTTTTACTATGGGAAAGACATTTATTAGCTGAATTCACGAAACGTAAAAGTAGAGAGCAAGAACAAAAAATAATTCTATAATAAAACTAGAAATCAACTTATCTGATTCTAGTTAGCCACAATAAAGTATACCTGTAAAATACAAGGGACTGAGAAAATTTCAAAATTGCCCAAATTCTGTTACAATTGAGCCAAATTAACTTGGTCTTAATTTTCAAGATGTTATTGAATGGATTCTAAAAAGTCAAATGGATAACATTTAGTTTAGAAAAATTCTCATTCCTCCTCCCATGGATAGCTAATAGAAAATGTCAAGACTGACTCTTGTTTACAGAAGCATATCTATGATCAGCAGGGAGAGTAAAATCTTGCTAGACTATTAAAGAAATATTAAGGAAAGATGGCCTAGCACTTTATTCCATTTACTTGCTTACATATAACATTGTATGTTCTACCATATCTTGTTTAATCTGTTGACACCTGATAGATATTTGAGCCTTTCCTAGTTTGGAGATTTAATTAATTTTTTGCATGGACATTAGTGTGCAATCACATATTCTCATCTCAGTAAGAATACATCTTTACCAACACTGAAAATTCAGAATATTTTAATTATTTTATCGATCGTGTACTCATCTTTTGTAACTTAGTGTCCAACAATGGTGGGAATTGTGTTATTTATTCACTTAACTATGTGTTGATCATGTGTTTTCTCTTAATAAGTATTTTAAAAATTTGACCATTTTATTCTGAGGCTGTTTTCCTTTAAGAATTAGTTGTGGGAATACCATGGATATTGTAAATACTGATTCTTTTACATATATGTTGTGTAACACTATATATTCTGAAGAAAATGAACTTCATCTTACTTTATATCTTCATCTAACTTTTATGATCACTAGTTTTTGGTATCGTTTTCTTTTGTGGTTCATGGCAATATAAGGAAATATTTATTTGCGTACATTATGTCTAAAGATTGAATTCCTGTGCACTTTTAAACAAATGTTTACAGTTTTAGCTGTTAAATTTAAGTCCATTTTTTACATTTAATATCAATGTCTCTCTATGGTAGGAGATAATTAAATTCACTTTTGTATAACTATTCAATTTTCCTAACACCATTTGTTGAAAAGACTTCTGTTTAGAAATGTTTTCTCTCTGTGTAAGAGTGTTTTGCCTGCATGTATGTAAGTGTACCCATGTTGTGAAATCCCCACTGAAATTAGAAGAGGGCATTGGATCCCCAAGAACAAGAGTTGCAGATGGTTGTTAGCTGTCATGTAAGTGCTGGGAACTGAACGTGGGTCTTCTGCAAGAGCAGCCAGTGCTCTTAACTGCTGAATCATCTCTCCAGCTCCTGAAAAGACTTCTTTTCCATTGAATTAATTTGACCCCTTTGTTGAAGCTGTTGGCAACACAGAATGTTCATGAATTTCTGGACTCATCTGTTTCCTATATAATTGTGTGACTACTTGTGTGAATAGTACAATGCCTTCAAGCAAGGAATGGATTTAGTTATATACCCTCCATCTTTATGTCTAATTTCTAATACCTTTGGGGTGCTTTAAATGCATTATGTTATATTTTGTTGTGTTCCTCTAAAGAGTGTTGGGTTTTACCTGAAACTATTTAATTATTCTTTGATCATCTGGACTATTTTTAAGCCTGTTTTCAAAGACTATGCAGAGAAACCTTAAATCTATGAACCAGTTAACTGTACCGCTGACCAGTCTGAGAATATTATTCATGCATTATCATATCTATCCAACTGTATGATTGGAAATGTCAAGGATTCCAAGGTTTCTGTGAGGTCTAGACATGTTTCATTTTTCAGTGCTTCTCTCTCTCTCTCTCTCTCTCTCTCTCTCTCTCTCTTTCTCCTCCGTTTCTCTCTCTCCACACATCATTTTAATCTTCTGCCTGTGCACATCTGTATTTGGCCAAAAATTCAGGTTTTCTCAGAATTTCTGCCTATCTCTGGAATTCTCATTATAAAACTCATTTTTTGGAACATATATTTACTCCCATAAATTTTAGCTGCTTCTGCTTTTCAGGTCTCTACCAGTTGTTTCTCAGTCAGGCTGTTTGCTGGCCTTCCTGGTTTACCCTCTCTGTCCTGTTACAGACTTGAAGTTACCTCCATACAAAACTTCATTCCGGTTTTTTTTTTTCTCAGAAATAATAGTTTTATATATCCTGTTATCCAACGTCCAAAAGTTTCCTGATTTTATTTCTTACCTTTTGATTTTGTAATTTAATGGCTAAACAAGAAATTTAGTTTTTTAAAAAATCTAATAACACTGTTCAGAAAGAAGTAGTTTTGATATCAAATAAATAAGAACATTTTAAATTAGTTACACCAGGTTAAGGAATATTGAAATGTGATAAAGTGTCGCCTCTTTGGTTCTATGACACTGCTCTGCAGAGATACAGACTGTATTCTCACATGTAGACCATCCTCACATGTGATGAAATTCTGAATACTGGTCTGGAATGCAGTAACCTCAAGAGATTAAAAGTGCTGAGGATTGTTTAAGGAAGCTCAGACATCTGGCTACAACGTGTAATCAGAAAGCATAAACATTAGCTAGGATGCTCATTTTCTTATTTCATGTGAAATTAAGTTTATCATTCTAGAACTATATTTTGGAAAACAAAATGAAGTTTTTCAAGGGTTTAAATTTTTTTCATAAGCATGAGCAAAGCTCTAAGTTCCTAAGTGTGATTATTTGATATTTTAAACTCAAACCCAAGCATCTGCCCTGTCACTTGGAATTTTAAGGGAAAAACAAAAACAAATACAGTCTTACAGGAATTCCTTCCTATCCACAAAATCTTTTGACATGGCCAAATTCTGATAGAATTCTTGATTTTAAAAAGTACCTTATGCTTAGTATATAACCCAAGCTAGAATATGGCTTAAAGTAGTTATTATTTGACATTCTAACTTTTTCTCATCATTGAATAAATGTTATGTTGATTGAAGATGAATTTTTATTACTTTGAACTAGTGTTACAAAATCTAGTTTTCTGAGCAACTGCACATTTTACTCTTATAAAGAATTACAAACATGTATGCGGCCACCACAAACTATAAGCATACAGACTACCATTAAAAAGCTTGAGTGAGTATAATTTAAATCAATAGTGATTTGAGATGTAAGTCATCTTTCTTTTAGCCATGGGTAATTTCTCTGTGCTGAAGTGTGAGAATATACATCCTTTAGGCTGCTGATGAAGTAAAATAACAAGCCTGTCATCCTTCACTAGCAGAGGAATAGTGCATAAATTCTCTGTTGCTAAACAAACATTACATCTAAACATACAGTTAACGGTCTTGCTCCCACTCTAAGTTCCTGATTTGGACCGGTCCCAAAGTCCATTTATACTGTCAACTATTAAGAATCAGTTCTTAGATTTTATAAAATAAATTGACTAGAAGACATTTTATATTTTTATATTTATAAATAAGGATGAGGTCTTGACATGGTGGCCCACACCTTTAATCGTAGCACATGGGGAGGCAGATGATCAGATGGATCTTTGTGAGACTGAGTCTAGCCTGATCTGCATAATGAGTTCCAGGCCAGCTTGGGCTACAGCAAGAGCATATCTCAAAAACACAAAATCAAAAAGAATAAACAAATAAAAATACAAGGATTTCTCATGGGACCTTTTAAAAAATTTACTCCCTGTAGCTTTCTCATAATTTTCTTTTTGATTATGACACTCACTCAGTAACACTGACAAAGAAAAAATATTTGTAAACAACTAAGTCACCCAGATTTTGAAGTTTCTTTCTATTTATGATTCTCATTAAGGATAAGTTACTTGGGGATCATGGTAATGAGTCTTTCCATGTCTTAAAATCTATATTCACTTTGGCGACTGATGACCACTGAGAGGGGATAGTCAGTATCTTTCAAAAATGTGCCCCAGTAGGTTAACCAGTCTCCAGTGAATGGACCTAAACTGAAGGACATTTAGGGACACAAATTAGACATTGTAGGCCTTATCATAGATACGACAGAGTACATTAAACTGAGTCGGGGGCAGTAAGGGGAAATGCAGACAAGAGAGGCCATCTAAATACCATCAAATTGTAGTGTATGAAAATTACAAAATTTCAATAGTATTTTAAAACCAATGTTCACATTTTAATATAATAAACAATTATAGTCCAGATGCTAAGGTTTAGAATAAATTTTCCAATTCTCTTTAAAACTTATTTAAAGTGTGTGTGCATGCTTGTGCACACAAATATACAGGCATGCACATATCCTGTTGTCAATACGGAGGTCAAAAGACAACTCTTGGGAGTCAGTTCTCCTCTGTTACCTTGTAGTCAGCACAGGAACCAAACATACATCATCAGGCCTGCACATAGCCAGCACAATCTACTCATTGAGTCATCTCACCTCACTGACTCTGAAATAACTTTTAGTTGCTCAACATTGAAGAGATACAAAAATACTTAAGTATTGGGGCTTAGGGGATCACTCAGTCAGTAAAGTGCTTGCCTTACAAGCTTGTGGACCTGAATTTGAGTCCAGAACCCAAACAAATAGTCTAATTGGTAAGCCACAGGCCCCAGTGAGAGACCCTGTCTTTTAAAGCAGGGTAGATGGCTCTTGAAGAGAGAAACCTGAACTTACCCTCTGGCTTTCATATACACCTACAGTCAGGAGCATGTACCCAGCCATCCACCTCCACACACAAAGAATATATTTAACCATAAGGACATCAAAAATAATTTCTGATTATTTTAATATTATTTTTTATTTTATATGTATGAATATATTGCCTGTATGTGTTTAAGTGCACTTGTGTCATGCAATGCCTATGGAGGTCAGAGGAGGGTGACCTTATTTATAGTATTCAAGAGACTAGGGTCCCCTAAGCCCCTCCCCTTCTTCTGGGGATCTAGGATGGAAACTGCGAAGGGAGATACTCAGTGTGTTGGAGGCTGAGTCAGGTCAGGGAACCCCCAGCGAAGGGCCTCTCTCTTCCTCTTGCAAGGGTGAGTGGTTCAGGGCTTCTTACACCCTGAGGTCATGTGGACCATGAGACCACGTTGTTGCTCTAGCCAAATTCATTCCCATGCCAGGAAATGAGCTTGACAAAGTGGTCGCTGAGGCTAACCCTAGCATCAAAGGCAGAAGAGTGGATGTCACTATTAAAGTCACAGGAGATGACCTGGTCCTCAGTATAGCTCAGGGTGACTGTTAGGGGGCTCTCCGATACCTGCTTCACCACCTTCTTGATGTTATCTTATTTAACAACTTTCTCCAGATGGCAGATCAGATTCACATGGAAGACCATGTCAGTGAGTTTCCCGTTCAGCTCTTGAATGACCTTGCCCACAGCCTTGACATTGCCAGTGGGTTCAGGGATGATGTTCTGGGCAGTCCCATGTCCATCGTGCCACAGTTTCCCAGAGGAGCCTTCCACAGTATTCTGGGTAGCTGTGATGGCATGAATGTGGTCACAAGTCCTTCAACGATGCCAAAGTTGTCATGGATGACCTTGGCCAGAAGGGCTAAGCAGTTGGTGGTGCAGAAGGCATTGCTGATGATCTTGAGAGAGTTGTCATATTTTTCATGGTTCATGCCCATCACAAACACGGGGGCATCAGCAGAAGGTGAAGAGATGATGACACTTTTGGCTATACTCTTCAAGTGGTCCCCAAGCTTCCCCATGGTAGTGAAGACCCCAGTAGAGTCTACAACATACAGAGCACTAGCATCACTCCATTAGAAGTTGACGGGATCTTAATCTTGGAAGATGGCCTTACCATTGATGACAAGTTTCCCGTTCTCAGTCTTGAACTTGCCTTGGGTGGAGACATATTGGAACATGTAGATCATGTAACTGAGGTCAATGAAGGGATCAGGGATCATTGATATTAACAATGTCCACTTTGCCAGAGCTGAAGGAAGCCCTGATGACCAGGTGCCCAATGCCAACAAATCTATTTATTCCAACCTTCACCATCATGTCTCAGAGATGAGGCTGGCAGTTCATGAGATGATGTGGCTGTCTCTAGGACCAGGAGGAGCAGAGTTCTGCTGATTTTAACATTAGAATCTGGGGAGATCTTTTTTTTTTTTCTTTTACCAAATATTCTGGCAAGATGAGTCAGTTGAGCATGTGTGTGCAGTGTGTGTGTGTGTGTGTGTGTGTGTGTGTGTACACCATGTCCTTGAAATAATAGTCATAAGTAGGAACAGGAGTAGCAAGATCCCTGGCGGCGACGGATCTGAGAAGTCAGCTGAGTGATGGAGTGGGAGTCAGATATGGTCTGCATAAGAGTTTTCTGCTGTGCCGCCTGCTGTAGATCTGAGAATCAAATAGGACACTTCCCTTATAAGAGTAAGGCCACAGAGGAAGTATTCATCCTCTGGTGGCAAAGACTCAAAGGGAGATGGTACTCATGAGTAGCCAGTCAGACCCCATTTGGGAGGTGGAATCTACAGTTTATTTAAATATGGAAAACAGAATATAAAGTGTTGTTGACAGGCAAAAGATGGTAAAACTGGATAAAAGATATTGTTATGTACAAACGGACTACTACTGCCTCCAGCTTGAGAAAGGACAGACAGTGACGGAACTAAAACAAGACTAATATTCTGATGCCTTAAAGAAAGCCGTGACTGCCACAGCAATGCACTGCCTGCTGGTAGTCAAATGTGACAGCTTGTGGGCAAGTGCTCCTCTGTGGAACCTACCCACCATCTTGGAGGATATGGACACCCAGAAGCTACTGAGTAGCAGTGTTCTGATAAGAACAGCTTGGTGGAAACCAAATCTGTTCAGAAAGGGAACTGTTAGGAGAGCATAGCCTGAAGGCTCAGCTGGGATTTGATCTGAGTCTCTGACTCTTATGCTTAGTAATAAAATAGTGATGGTATGATGAAGAACCCAAACCCACAATGGAGCTCTCTTCGACCTATCACTTTGATTTTACTGAGTCCTTTCAGAACCCCATATTGACTAAACTGAACATTATGCAACAGGCCATAGAGAAATATCTCCACATTGTAAAGGGTACCCCACAGTATCACAAAGCAGAGTGGAATGGAAGCTCGAAGACTCTGGCTTTGTTAACTGGTAACTAGATTCTAAAAATGATTGACTCCAGGAGCCTAAAAGACATGTTGGGACCCCACTTAGTATTTTTATTAAATTTCAAGGACCTATGAATTCTGCACATCAAGAAACCATTAAAGGAGAAAATAAGGCAAAAAAAAAAAGACAACTGGTGAGAAGAAATTGGAAATAAGTGAAATGAAATAAGAAAATGATTTAAGAAACAATGGTGTAGTTAAACTATATGTGGCATAGAATTAACATAGATTTTTCACACTGTACAATAGTATCTTTTGAATGGAGAGCAAGTCTGAGACATAAATAGAGCAGGAAAGATGAAGAAAAGAGGTTAAAGAAGACATGCAGCTATTAGAGGACTTTTATGCTATGATCTTTAAAAATTATAGTTGACAACAAAGAATAAAATAATCACAGATATAAAAAATTAAAAAATTGATTCAGATCTGAATTTTATATAAAAAGTGTATTGTCAAAAGAGAATGTACCTATTCCAGTGAATAAATGATAAAAGGGTTTCAAATCTCTTAAAATTCTAGCAAAGACTTATATTAGTTATGTAAAGAAAGCATCATTTGAATATTCAAAGTAATGGATATAGTTAAGAGTGAAACAGGTCAGTTTACTGTAAACCTAAATGTCAAAACCCAGTATACTTCACATTGCTTCCCTTCCAAGCCTTCTCAGCCTTACTGTGTCCAATGTTGCTCCTTGAGAGTTCTCATACCGTTTTGAACCTCTCCCAAAGCTTACTTCCATAACTACTTAGTTATAGCTTTCTCTTTAGCTATGTATTTAATAGTCTTCCTCCACAAGACTTTAAGCATGTTTCCATGCAACTTAATTGCTACAGTAATGAAATGATGAGAGGAAACAAACTTGCCTAAAGTTTAATACATGAGCCAAAATGCACTTGAAGAAAACCACACCTAACTCTTCTCCATCCTGAAAAATCAAACAATATAGGAGGATGAGGTGTCTCAGTGTATAAAGGTGCCTGCTCCCAAGCCCAATGACCAACATTCAGTAGTTCAGTCCCCAGGACCCACATAGTATAGAGAACCAACTCTTGCAAGCTGTCCTGTGACCAACACATGTGGACCTCGGGGCATGCATTCTTTCTCTCTTTCTCTCTTTCTCTCTCTCCCTTCCTCTCTTTCTCACACATACACACACACACACGTACACACACACACACACACACGTACACACACTAAATAAATAAATAAATAAATAAACAAGTATAATTAAAAATAGGTTAGAGTCTAGGCATGGTGGCATATGCCTTAATTCCAGCACTCAAGAGATAGGTGAATCCACGTAAGTTTGAGGCCAGCTCTTCTACATAGAGAGATCTAGGTCAGCCAAAGCAACATAGAGAAATCTTTCCAAAAAATAAAAAAGCAAGCAATAATAATAATAATAATAGCAATATTAATTTAGAAAAAAAACAAGAATTGCAACTTCCTTACTATCACATAACCAGATGTGCTTCTGGATTACCATATATTTTCTAGAAGCTTTTAAGTGCTTTTATGCTCACTGATGTGCCCTAAAGGACTAAACACTAGCTGTATACAGCATATTATAGATACATGATTCACATGTGCTTAGTGGGAATTTAGAAACATTAGGATTAAATTTTAAGGTTTTCCCTATGCAGTTGTATGAACAGTTGCTGTTTGTCTCTCCTCCGCAGGCTTGTAACTGCAGCACAGTGGGATCCTTGGATTCCCAGTGTAATGTGAACACAGGCCAGTGCAACTGCCATCCAAAATTCTCTGGGGCACAATGCACAGAGTGCAGTCGAGGTCACTGGAACTACCCTCATTGCAGTCTCTGTGAGTGCTTCCTACCTGGGACAGATGCCATGACCTGTGATCCAGAGACTAAAAAATGTTCCTGCAGTGATCAGACTGGGCAGTGTACTTGTAAGGTATGGGCTGCTGAAATACAGCGAGGAAACCCCTCATTTACTTTGGATTCTGTTGCTCAGTTTTCTTTCATTATTCCTGCTTCATTAAGCAATGCAAACAAAAGTCCATTGCCAGGCACAGAGGTGTCATTGGTATATTGTGATTGGCAAACACAGAGATAAGCTCTGCTTTTCAAGAACTTATTTTGAACTCAACCCAACACCCAACCTTGTTTCCAGTACATAGAAAGAAGTGAAATAGTTTTTCTTTTGTTTTCCTTTCCCTTAAACAAGAAGACTGGGGTAGAGAAGACATTTCTTTAATACTGTCAGAAAAAAAGTTAATAACCAAGCTTATTATAAACCATTTCTCCTAAACTTAATCTGAAATCACTGTACACTGAAAATATATTTACTGCTGTGGAGGTTCAGTAAAATTCCATCATGTATAAACACTAACATTACAAACAGTGACTATGTGAAAATTTCAGCCCTCATTAATACTGTTAAATGATGTAGAAAACCATCCAATTAAAAAGGATAAGAAGGATTTTGTTCCTTATATATTCCTGAAAAAATAATTCCAGGATAAATGTTGTTAAAACTGTGTCACAGATAGCTTTTCAAGATAAAGTCTAAGCAAAGAAAGCCAGGGAATTAGGCTGATAAACTCTGGACCATACTGGTTAATGCAGTCCTGAGAAATTAGAAAAATAGCAACCGCTGCCATTAAGGACCCTGGTCCAAGCAGAGTATAATCCTGCATAGCTACATGTTTTAAGTATAGTTATATGCTGTATTTGCTTCAAGCTAGATGTATGTAATTAAATATCTACATACATGTAATTTCAACCATATAAATGCCATTTTAGTTCTCACAATGTGGCTTAGCACCACTGTCTAGCAATTGGTTTAATTTGCTTTTGAAATTCTTATTGCTGGCCACAGAGTTGCAGGAAATGTGCTGCTTAGATTTCAAAAGCAATATGCAATGTCCTTGGTAATAGATGCACTTATAATTAAGCACTTTTTTAAAAGCTATAAACTCCTAAAAGTAATGTGAACTACAAATGCCATTTGAGGTAGGAGTCTCAGACTCTGGATTCTTTGGTTTTGTATTGTTTAATTAAAAAGAAACATGTTGCTGTTCTTGGTTCTTAAGTTGATTTCTCCTATCATGTAATGAGCTTTGAGAGACATTCTTCTTTCTTCAGGTGAATGTGGAAGGCATCCATTGTGACAGGTGCCGCCCTGGTAAATTCGGACTTGATGCCAAGAATCCACTTGGCTGCAGCAGCTGTTATTGCTTTGGGGTTACCAGTCAGTGCGCTGAAGCAAAGGGACTGATCCGTACGTGGGTGAGTAAGAAGCTGCTGAGCCATGTAATAGTATAATGTTCATTCCTGCTGGTGTCTTTTAGTCAGGCCCTGAGGGGGCGTGGGAAATGGCAAAACATTTAAGTAACCTTGTCCCCTGTGCACATTCAGAAATGGTAAAGGCACTATGTGCCATCAGGCAGTTGGCACAAATGTCTTTCTAAAATTCTTCCTAAAAGATTGTTCTTTTATTGTAGATGGGAGAAACGTGGTAAATGAAAAACAGAAACATGTTAGGGAGACATGGTATGAAAAAGGGAAGAAGCTGTGTTTTGAGGAGTGAAGGACCAGAGGATGGCTGTTGACATCTTCTAATGTAGCCATGAAAACCAGAATGAGCCTTTGTTCCAACCAGCAATAGGAAATCATGTACTTGCTTAGATTTTAAATTTTCTCTAACTCTTATGGATTTAATTTCCACTTTTATTAGTGTGAAATATTTCAATGTTCAGAAATTATGATTTTTCACTATGCAAACTAGTTCAAGGGATTATTCTCTACTGTCCCTAACCACCTTACATCAGTGAGAGCACCTTATCAGACTGGGGACCAGTGTTCATCAGATGTGTAGTCACTTAGCATTAAAGGGATGCGCCAAAGACTCATATTCAGCTTCCTGCTGAATTTTGGCCCCATACAGGTGACTCTGCATGATGATCGGACCATCTTGCCCCTGGTAGATGAGGCCCTGCAGCACACAACTACAAAAGGCATTGCTTTTCAACACCCAGAGATTGTTGCAGACATGGACGAGGTCAGGCAAGATCTCCATTTGGAACCTTTTTATTGGAAACTCCCAGAGCAATTTGAAGGAAAGAAGGTAAGAATAATCCTGAATTAGCAAGTGAACAAAGTGAAATGTGGTTTCGGAGTCAGGTGATTTTCAGGTTTACCTAAGTCATCACTCTTTATTCTGTTTTGTTAGTTGATGGCCTACGGGGGTAAACTCAAGTACACAATCTATTTTGAGGCTCGGGAAGAGACAAGCTTCACAACATACAAACCTCAAGTTATCATTCGAGGCGGGACACCTGCTCATGCTAGAATTATCACCAGGCACGTGGCTGCACCTCTCATTGGCCAGTTGACAAGGCATGAGATTGAAATGACAGAGGTAAAGTTAGTGGTTGTTTGGGGCAAAGGTACCAGTGGTTTTACATTCAGTTTTATCAGAGTGGTTTTGTTTTTTCCTTGTTAACAGAAAGAATGGAAATACTATGGTGATGATCCTCGAGTCAGCAGAACTGTGACCCGTGAAGACTTCTTGGATATACTATATGATATTCATTATATTCTCATCAAGGCTACTTATGGAAATGTCATGAGACAAAGCCGGTAAATTTAATAGGAAATACTCAAGTCTTGTTCTAGCATATTGTAGTGAAGGACAGGAAGGCGTCAGACAAGAAAGTTTTAAAAGTGTTTGATTTGGGACTGTGGTGATAGGACACAAGTCGGGGTGGCTTCTAATCAGTCACCTGAAAGAAGATAACGTATTTACTCCAAAGGTAAACAGCATAAGAAACTATGTAAAAGGGAAACTATATTTATTTATATTAGTGAGTTTAAGAGGCCTATAGACAAAATTCAGGAAAGCACATATTGCAGGTCACATATAATCAACTGTAATGCTATAAAAATGTTATAATATTATTGAGAAAATGACCTTGAACATCATCGGAAGGAGCCAGGGGCAAATTAGTACTCTCTCTTCCCAAAATAAACGTTCTCATCTGTTCATCCCGGTGTGCCATATTATGTACATTTACCCTGGACATCATGATGTGAAACAATTCAATATCATGCTGAAAAAAAAAAACCCAAACCAGAAAAACAGCAAAAAAAAAAAATGAAGATGACATCAAGGAATCCAAGCTGGGAATACTTCAAAAGAGCATTCAGTGTTTTCATATGACCTAAAGAGGACATTTTAAAAAAGGATCACTGGAACTGACACCGAGAACCACACTGCTGCCATTCACTGATTTTCAATGTTTTCCTGGAACAGAAATAATCTCAGTTTTAAAGAATGATTGAAACACAAAGAAAACTAATATTGGCAGTATGCACCAGTTTTCTGTGACTCTATAAAAGGATAGAATGATGTAGTGTTCAAAATCAAGGGATATTTACTTAATTTGAAAAGAAGTAAGCATGCTAATTGACTATGGGAAAGAGATCAATAGCAAGAAAAGAATCATAATAACATAGAATAGAGCACAGGTCTTTAATCCCAGCACTTGTACTTGGGAGGCAGTCAGATGGCTCTCTGAGGGATGGAGGTCAGCCCAGACTACATGAGTTTCGGCTGGAGTTACAGGGAGCCCCTGACTCAAAAATAAGTATATAGAATAAAGGTAATAATGAAGTCCCTGAGAGATATCAATCTGTGGCTTTAGTAGAAGGAATCACTTTCCAATGAGATTAAAAAGAGAACAAACACAGATATAGCCAAGTCTGACACTGCAGGCATAGAAATGGATTTGAATTCATTCAGTGATCTCAATTTCTCTTGCATGTGTTTTTCTCTTGTGTTTGGGGAAATATGGAATCAATATATGTTTGTAAAATAGTCTTATGACAAATTAATAGATCAAGCTAGGGAAAAACCAAACTATGAAACTTGTCACGGTCAAATTAATGAATCTAAAACTTTCTATTTTTCAAATATTTCTACCGTGATAGGCATACAATATAACAAAGAACATTTTTAGTTCAAACAGAAGATCCATATTGCTTTTTTGATTGATGAAGGGACTTGTAGCAGAAGAGTAAATCAAGAGCAGAATTCATTTTCCTATTAAATTCTTTTGGTTTCTTTGTCATAGTCCTAGTCCACAGGGAAGAGTTTGTTTTATATAAAAATAAAACAATATACAACAATAATGTTGTTGCCTATATTGTAATAGTTTTATAATAACAAAGGTACATACATTAGGTGTAGAAGCAAGGCAGATTTGCTTATCACAGATAGGCAAATAGGTTATTCTGCAAATCCTTCCAAGCTGCAGCAAGAGTTTGGTAGTTTATAGAGCATTTTGTTAGTGTAACTGATTAAAACAGCATTGTCGTTCATTTTCATTATGCATTGCTTTCTCTAAGCCCCATTAAAACTTGGTTGTTGGCTAGCCAAGATAAAAAGGAAGACATATCACCAGCTCTTGGTCACGTACGACAGTGGACTTATGACAAAAGTTATGATGCTTTCAAATTGTCAAGCACAACCCCACTTCCTTAGTGCTACTCAAACCTTAACAGTCATAGAAGCAGAGTTTAGTAGTTATACATGTGGTTTCTGGTTTAGTGTTTATATATTTTCATCAATGCTGGCATTTTCATTTTTCTTGGCATCTGTCTCAGCATTGTCTAAGAAAGTAACTCCTAGGATTCAGTACTTTGTAAATGGAAACCACATCTTCATACAAGCAAAATCATTGCACTTCCATCCGTCCCACCTTTCCACCCTTTCAGTAGCCTGTGACCCCTCAATCACCTCAGAAGAATTACTCATGACAGCACTCTCCCTTATTGCTACCATTCAAGTTTCACTTGATTTTAAACACCACTTTCCAGTCCACGTACATGTGCAAGAGACAGAATGCAAGATGATGTTTGTAACATTCATGGCTGTAAAGCACCACATGGGTGTCAGTGGACAGAGGGCTTGTCCATAAGCATCAACGTTCCGTCTTTGATCCCTTAGAGTCCAGGAGGAGTCAAAGAGCAGAGACTTCCTTATCACAGGGGAGTGGCTTATTTACCGCTCCCTACTGTTATTCTCCTCTAAAAAAGGGAGAGCAAAACCTGCGTTTTGGCTGAAAATTGGTGCCATAAAGTCTCCCAAGTGCAAATTACAGACCTAGTGAAACCAGAATGCGCATTCATAATTCAATAAAACTTACCTATGCTTGTTGTAAAGTTTATGACTCAACCTCCTTAAGCTATTGGAGGTGCCTTTTATTGGGGCAAAACTATACGGTGTCTCATTTGAAAGTTTATTTGCAGAACATTTTCATGTTGCAGTTAGTCAGTCATGAAATAGTCCAAGTTTATGGACTACATATATATTTTAATGTATAATTTCAAATTAATGAAAAATATATCCCTGGTTTCACTGGGAATATATATTTTTGCATTCGTAAGAACTTTGTTCACCAATAGGAAGGATGAATTAAGCCACTTGAAAGATTTATTTAATAAGTCTAATAAAATATTAATTTGAAGGGCTCTTTCTCCTTTGAAAGATCATGATTAGATCATGCTCAGTCATTGTTTTCCAGGAGGATTTCCAATGTTCTCCAAAGGACATTCAGAGGCTCTAGAGAAAGAAAGTAGTAAATTAAAAGCAAATTCACCAGTGACTGACTAGAGGAGATAGTCTGACCTTGGGTTGAGTGTTTGAAGGAATGTAAATGTCTAACTAATTGTCCCTATCTATATGAAGCCACTCACATATTTTTAAGTGGGGGAAAAATTGTTATCATAACTTCTCAACAGGATAGCAAATGTCCAATGCCCTTAATATTTATGTGGAAATTTTAATGATATTTAATCTTAGGTTTTAAGGAAACAAAAATCTAGTAACAGATGAAACACGTAAGCCCCTAGAATTTAAGCAGCTTCAAAATCATATAACCATTAGTTGATTGACTCCACAATGCATATGGTAGCATGATAACAATAATATCATGGCACATTGATCAATATATGTACTACTTATTTGGTAATTTAAAATAATCAAACAATAGATTTTAGTTGTGACTAACAAAAGTTGGAGAAGATTCTTCTCTGAGAGCTGGGTATCCACTGGGAGGCTTTATCTGGCTGAGTCATCATGAACTCTGTGCTTGTTGTTTCCAGGATTTCTGAAATCTCCATGGAAGTAGCTGAGCCAGGACATATAACAGTAGCAACTCCACCTGCAAACCTGATAGAAAGATGTGACTGCCCCCCAGGCTATTCTGGCCTGTCCTGTGAGGTAAGCTAGCTGCTAAACTGCTTATACCCAATTCCCTTTGAGTGCTGAATGGGAGTGTTCCCAGAACCATCTTTGTGGTTGATTTCTGAGCATACTCTTGGCCTCTTTCACACACACTATGAGACACAGTAGCAATGGGATGATGCTATTATTACCTTGTAATCTCACAACTGAAAGGAAATATTGGATAAAATTTAAAGATTTATAATGATGTGGCACAATCAAAGAATAGCAATGTTTTCAACATGCTGGTTATTATAACTGGTCTATTTTATTGCCACAATTTCCTAATCCTTAGGGCATTTAAACTACAGTGATTACAAGATATGATTATATCAGGCTTTGAAGGTGTTTTGATATACAACAGACACAGTTTGCACACTGAATAACACTCTGCCCCATTCAACATAGTCTTCTGAAAAGGAAAAAAAAATCTGTTCCATGGTGTACTATCATTCAGTTATCACATTTTAACTTTTGTTTCTTTTTTATTCATTGATGTGGTCTTCCTCTGAATACCTTCAAAACTGGAAAATTACATAGCTCATCACTCTCTGGTACTTTGATCAATTTCTACAAATATAAATTAGTAACAGGAATACTACACCATCAGGAAGTTCGAATAGATAAAGAACTGGGCTAGATTTGAGACTCAGTTTCACCATATACTGGGCTGAGATCTTGACAGGTTTCTAAACCTTCTTAAGCTGAACATGGTAAACAATCAAGTCCCTAAGTAGCTAAAGGCCACCACATCTGGTCTGCTACCACATCTGGCCTTCTCCTGAAAAGTTCTAGTTTAATGCATGGCATGAAGAGTCATCTGGGACCTGCTGCATCCCAGGTCCTTTCTAATCAGTCACACTAGTTGTTGTCCATGATATAGTAGTCAGATATTATTAGCTCTTCCTCCTATAGCCTATGACTCTTATGAAGACCGAATGAGCTGTGAATCTTAAACATTCATCAGAGTGTCTGGTTTACAATCAGTGTTTCTTGTCAGAGTAGATACTATTATGAATGTACTAACTAGCTATATATCTATGTACTGATTTGTTTAAAATTCTTTTTCTGTTTATTTTGTAAATGAGATCTTAGAAGTTTATTAAGTATGGCACATTAGGAACTAGAGAGATGACTCAATGGTTAAGAACACTAAATGCCTTTGCAGAGAACCCAGGTTCAGTTCTCAGTATCTACATGATGGCTAACAACCACTCAGAACTCCAGTTCTAGAGGGTGTGATGTCCTCTGTTGGCCTCCTCAGGCACTGCATGATAAGGGTGCATTATTACTATACATGCAGGCAAAACACTCAAACATGTAAAATGAAGTTTTTAAAAATTAAGAATTTTTTAAAAGAATAGCACATGAAGATGATATGGCTCCAGGTCAAAACTGAAGTAACTTTAAAAATATTAAATGTGCACTCGTGAGATGGCTCAGTAGATAAAAGTGCTCTGCACCAAGCCAGACAGAAGAGCTCATTCTATCATGTTGAAAGAAAAGAACCAACTGCTTCACATTGTCTTTTGACCTCTGAATACTCACTGTTGTGTGTATGTGCCCACGCTCATATACACAAAAGGAATAAATAAGTACATAAATGCATATATCTAATAAAATACTAAATATAAGTTTCCTAAGAGTGAAAAGAAAAAGAAATTTGATTTGGGGACTCCTAAGTTACACTGCCGTTTTAAACACTTATTCTTCTTTGTCACTGAGTGTCTGGTTTCTACCTACAGAATCACCATGGAGATTCATACAAATGAAAACATGTTGGAGAAGGCCCAACATAAACTCAGGGACCATTCACCTTAGGTAGCATTGTATGGACTCTGCACTGCATAAAGAAAAGATTTGTGGTTATTCAAATATCTTGAAACAATTCCATATCCATTTCATTAACTACTCAAAATACAATATTCATTTTAATGTTTCCACTTTGATCTAATAAAGAATCAAACAGTTCATCTCATTATTAAAAACTAGTTCCCACCTACATCTATTTGTCCATTTGTATGCACAACAGTCAGTGTATAAGTTGTATTTATCTGCATGCCCCTTCCAAATACACATAATATATGCTGGGAATAAGGTAATGGATATACAAAATATACTAGTTTTTCAATGATCACAGATGATGAAAAGATAGAGGACAGAAAGAACATGAGATTTTTCTATAGACAAGTTGATAGTTCATTTCACTGTATAGTTTGTGTGAATGTACTGCTGAAAATTGTGTGATCTTGGTCAATTCCCTTAAACTGCTATGGGCTTCATTTTTATATATACTTATTATTATGTATTTAGTGACTCTGTAAAATGATAGCTGTGAAATTCTCTGGCTACAATATCATTTCCAATAAAAACATTCAATTAGTAGTCAAAATTGACCTTTAGATATTGTGAAGAGTTATTACAACTCTTTTTCTCCATTTGCTTAATATAGTACCATTCATTTATCAACAGAAATATGGGTGGTGTATAAAGTGATTTTAATTCATTCTGTCTTCCTTCACAGATTTCATGTTAAGTGCTTTGCTTTGAATTCTACTGACTCTTAAATTAGTAAACCACACGTTTCACTAATATTTTATCATTTACCATTTTCTTCAAATATAAATTAGCTCAAATAAAACCAATAATAAATGAAAGAAACTAAGAAAAAAACATATATATATATATACAAATAACTGTGTGCAGTTGCAGCTTTGTCTATATTTTGTGAGTTCCACTTAAGCTCCTATTTACAGACAATAATTACAGTAAAGTCTTAGTGGAGAGATTACGGAGATGAAAACTTATCTCTCATAATAAGTTACCAGAGGTGTACTTATTATGGGTACAACCCATTGCCTCTAATCCATTATACATCTTATTTATAATTCATCTTGATTCTGAAGTGTAATTACCCAGGCATAAAATCTAATCGTCAAAGCAGGACAGTTTTGAAATAACACACCCCTTCCAGTAACATATGCTTTGGTTTACGAATACACTAAGTGATTGCTTTGCAACATTTTCATCAAATGTATGGAATTCCACAGACATTTGCATTGATAAGCTATATGTTCCTTGCTTTTACCCAAAATGTGGGTGACTATAGACAAAATTAAATATTACCGCTTACATTCTAGCCAGTTCAAAACATGCTTGACTCTTGTCCAATACTTAGCATGTTTTGGCACAATTGCTGTTCATTAAAAATCCTTGTTCTTGAAATACCTAATTATTGTGATTTATGATTTGAAGTAGGGGCTAGGCTTCCTTAAGAAGTCAAATAAAGGACACTTTCTGCACTCTGCTTGCTTCAGAACCATCTGTACTAAACCTGCTCTTCAAGTTAAGTTAGGATTAGGTGATTACCTAAACTAACCTCAATTCAATTTAGATAAATGAAGATATCATTGATTTACAACTTTTCAGCATGAGTATGTGGCTCTCTGCAGTGACATCATAGGAATCAGAAGTTTGCTAGTGATGACCAGTCCATACTTTGATAGTTCCAGTCTTTTTGTGTTCTTTAGGTTTTGTTTTATTGTTGTTGATTAGTTTATTGGTCTTTTTATTTGTTTGGGTTTTTGTTGATGCAGTGTCTCTCTGTAGTCCCAGCAGCTGGCCTAGAACTCTTTACATACACCGGACTGGCCTCAATCTCACAGACATTCAGCTTCCTCTACCTCCGTACTTGAGGGGATTAAAGGCATGCACAACTATGCCCAGCAATTCTAGTCTCTTAACCCCTCTTTCCAAATTTTATTTTAGTAAGGATTCTAGCTTACAGTTGAATGGTTGAAGCAGTTGGGTCACTCAAAACCCGCCACTATGGACAAATCAATTTTTAAGTCCCAAATGTATATTTAGTAGCCAGTCATAAGACCCCAAAATTCATGCATATATTTATACACAGTAAGATAGCTATGAAATCCATGGGCGTTATAATCTGTGAGACCATGGTTGTGTATGTCATCTGGGATTGACTGAAACATTGTTCTGTGACACACAATTGTACACACAATTTTTAAGGACCAAGGTATGAATGAATATATATATATATATATATATATATATATATATATATAGTCATTTTCTTTCCCAACAAACCTTAGAACATTTTCATTAATTGTGTGTAAAATATTAAATATATGATTTAATCCTTGCAACAACACTATACAAAAGAAACCTTAATTTATTGCATACTTCCTGGGTCCTGTACAATTTGAAGCACAGTTCATGTAGACCTACACCATCACCACAGGGTCTGATTTATCATCTTTGTGTTCCCAGTAGGGAAACTGAGGCTCAGGCAGGTTAGGGAACTTGTGTAGGATCATGCAGCTGTGCAGTAGCCAAGCTACAATTTGAATCCAGATAATTTTTTCCAAAGATAGATACTAACTTATACTCAGTTGTTATGGTATAACAGTTGTTTATGATTCCAGTAAGGAAACTGAGGCCTGAGGTACTTAAAATCTGCACACAGTCATATGTAGTAAGTGCTAGAGGAAGACGCTTCATGTTTGCCTGACTAAAAAGTCCATGCAGCACTCTTCATACATATCTATTCTCCTTGTTGACTCCAGGAAGAGAGAAATTACATTTGGCAATTTCGAGGCATGCTAACTCTACCCTCTCTTGTTTTCTTCTCTCTACCTTCCTGTGTACAAATTTGACTCCAATGTTTTGAAGAGACACCATATTATGAGAGTAAAGATGGAAAGAGCAGAGGGAAATTGAGTCATGTAAAAATCTTAGAACACAGGAAGAGAACTTTTGAAAAGCATGAATTACAGGAGATTAAAACAGACAAAATGAACTTAGAAAAGATTTACTAATTCGATTATTTTAAATTCTTCATTAATTTCCAGACAAAAACCAGAGGAAACATTAAAAGTATCTTTCTTTGGTCCTAACTTGACCATTCTCATTATCAAGAATTTTGCCCTTTTTGAGAGAGGGAACATTTGATTTTTTAAAAAAGCCTTCAATTGTTTTGCCAAATGGAGAGAATAAATATAAAAAGATCCAGGGAAAGAGGAAACTAAAAAAAAAAGACACATTATGTTTTTACATAGATTTTAAGGCTCTCTAGTTCTTATATTATGAAATAAACCCTTTTTTCTTTAGAAAAACCATCAGGACAAAATATTAAACTGTTAGAAAGACATGTTAAAAATTAAATCAATTACTACACCTGCTGATTTGTGGGAAAAGCAAAGTATGTCAAAGACAGTAACTGGCCCACATCTTCATACAGACTAACTTTTGCAACCACAGCTTCCAAATCCATTAGGTTACAGGACCAAAGAGCCCAACATGTCCTTTGACAAGTCTACTTTTACAACAGGGGATAAGGAGTGTGCTGGTGACCGTTGGCCCTGACCTTCCTTGGAGATTGAACATAGACCTTTGGCTCTCTACAAATTCAATTATCATCTCAGGTGTGGGCTCCCTCTCTAGCTTGAAATTTGTCTAGGAAAGAGCCACAGCAATAGGAAACAAATTGTGTGTCACAATACACATCACCCTAGTGCTCACCAGCATATCTCAACCCAGTACCCTGAGATTCCTGCTTTCTCCAATGAAGTGTACTGTTTATTAACTTTGCTCTTTCAAGCCTTATTTGATTTTTGAGGTATAAAGTACAAGTAGGGACTGTCAATTTCTGTAATTTTAAATACATATATACAATATACAAACATACTGAGAGACAGAACTAGAGCACATGAATCAATAAGATAACAATACTTTGATGATATTAAAAAATGAGATCTATGTAAATAGAATTCCATTTTTTGCTCAAGTTAACATATTTAAAATTGCAACAGCCCACACTATGTAACTCATATTTTGGAGCACATGCATGTATATGCACATGTGAAGTGTGTATGTATATATGTGTTTACAAATTCTCATGTGGGTAAGCATGGGTGTGTGCATGTTCTCATGTTTCTGATTGTATGTGCCTGTGTTTGTGAATGCACAAAGCGTACGCAGAGACCAGAGGTTGACAAAGAGAGTCTCCCTTGACCACATTTCATCTTTTAGGTGGAGAGGCTGAGGCAAGATCTCTAGCTGAAACCAGATCTCCCTTGACTGGTTTGGCTACCCAACTTACTCCAGGAATTCTGTCTCTGCTTCCTGCACTCTGAGATTACAAGCAAGCTACTACCCCTGCACTGCTCTGTTTGGGTGCTGCCAGGCCAAACTCCATTCCTTGCTTGAGCCTCGAGTACTTTACAGACAGCATCCCCAGACCAATGTGTGCCACCTCCAAAGCTCCCCCTGTACCAGTTTCAATACACCTGAGATTGTTTTTCAGTTATTACTCAGTGACTTCGTCAGCTATAAGTTCTATACCTTCTTCTGTAACAATCAACTTTCAATAGCATGATTACATTTGGTTTAAATATATTTGTGTCTGCCATAAGACAAATGAGATGCAAAGAGTTTTGAATACTGGTTTGTTTTCTTTATCAATTTGCTCAAAGTCGGGGCATTATTAAATCTCATTAGAATTTCTTATAGACTGATAAAAGCCAAGAGACTCTTAATTAGGTGTTTAATTGAGATAACCGTTAGACAAATCAAAATAAACATAGGGAGAGTACTGAGTATTGATTTTTTTTCTCTTTCTAATGAATTTCTATATATTTAATTCTGGCTACTCAGGCCAGATGAAAGGGATGTGCGGGCATTAGGAAATTCTTAGCAAAGCAAGTCTACTGTGCTTCCAGCCATCACATTCTTTCATCAATGGGCATAAGATTTTTAAGGGAAAAAAGAAAATTCTACTTAGTGAAGTTGGTGAAACAGTCTCTGTGTAATCTTCGCTGTCATCTGAGAACTGACTCCTACTTCTAAGCAGAAATTAAGCCATGCCTCACAAATGTAAGACAGCTGAACCTGGAATGCTAGGAAGTCCCCTACTTCCAGAAAGCCAAAGATGATTTTGATATATTCATATAATCAAACTTGAATGAAGATGCATCTGTTAATTGTGCATCTACCAGCTTTGCAAGCAACTTTCTGTTGGATTTTGGATTTTATTGCAGAATGAAAAAATACAGATCAGGAAAAGACAAATTTTATGAGAGCCCAATAGGTCCAAACCACATGGAGATTTTATTATTTTGAGCTTTTCCTTTAACATTTTTGAACTTATATTGATATAAATAATGTACCTACAACATTTTTAATAGTTGCAGTTTCTCTGGACATTTTCTAGTTACTCATCAACCATAGTGGAAGCAGATTTTAGGTTGTCAAGGACATTGGAATATGTTCGTCCATATGACAATGTTAGTTAAAATTAAACTTCTCTCTCTCAAGAAAAAGACACTTTGAAGCTTTTTTGGGCTAAAAGTTGTAGATGCAAATAAAAACTTTCTCTGCTACAATCTGATTGCATGTATGTTGCCTGCATCTGTGAACAGAATAAAGAACCAACAGACATATACATATACATAAGCTAACAAAACCGGCACTTTAGCTTGTAAGTAATACACCCCAATACACATACACATAAGGGCTGAGGGAGTTTGTCTTTATAACCACTGAAAACTTCAGTATTGCTGAAGAAAGAGTGCTAACCTGATGTCCTAATTGTCTTCTTTTTCTTCCAGACATGTTCACCAGGATTTTATCGATTGCATTCTGAAGCAGGTGGCCGAACTCCTCGACCAACTTTAGGCACATGTGTTCCCTGTCAGTGTAATGGGCACAGCAGCCAGTGTGACCCTGAGACCTCTGTATGCCAGGTAGGCACCTTCAGGTTTCATGAACAAGACCCAAGTGCTCTTTTCTTTTCCCATAATTACAGGTTCAGCATTTCTAAGACACATTCCAGTTATACCTGAATTAAGAAACAGCCTGACTCTTAGCATTCATTTTAAGGCCCAGAGTGGACCTGCACTGTGAAATACCTGTTACTTTAGGCATCTCCGAGAACTGCGTTCTAGAGCCACTCCTCACACATTCTTTTATTGAAATAGTGCCTTAGTACGTTCGGTATGAATTGGGGCAGTAGAAGCCAGGACCCACTCTTATTTTATCAGAGAATCTTTCCCTTTGATCGCTAGGCCTAGAAAATTCTCTCTCTTTCCCTCTCTCTCCCTCTCACATACACACAATTGCAAACAGTCTTCTCATTTTTTTCTCATTGTTTGCAGTGAGGAAAACATGCTGCTTCCAGTGCTTGATATGTACATCATGCACACCCACATCTATCCGCTCTCTTGATATGTACATCATGCAACCCACATCCATCCACTCTCTTGATATGGACACCATGCACACCCACATCCATCCACTCTCTTTATTGGAGATCAAAGTGGGGTCCTAAGAAGTTTTAAGGTCAGGTACCCAGGTCACAAGAGGAGCAAATGGCTCAGTGATTTTGTTCACATTATAAACTGTAACATTTTGGTTGCAAGGTTTCAGATTATATTCATATTGTAAAAATCATTTCTGCATATAGACCTTTCATGCAGAGGTGATATCACCTTCAAAGAATATAACTGTGTACATTTAATATGGAACATACAATTAAAAAGACATCCATCATGATCTTCCCTTTAAAAAATAATGAAAGAAATAATAACTGAAAAAAAGCACTGTTCATATCAAGAAGCAGAGTAAGAGCATCTTAGAGCACTGGAGAAGACAGCTGGATAAAAATTAAACCAGGGTTTATTTTATAATGATAACCCAAAGTAGGCTTTCCTGTTTTTGATGTTGTTCTTTGGTTTTATTTCTTTCCCCCCAGTGAGGAGGGGTGAGACAAAATATCCCAGTAGCCCCAGTGAGTCTAGATCTTGCTATGTAAGCTAGGCTGTCATTGATATCACAGAAATCTGCTTGCTTCTGCCTCTATGATGCTAAGATTAAAGCCATGTGTCACCACACCAGATTAGGATGGTAGCTCAGGGTAGAGTGTGTCTGGCATATATGAGATTTTTGGCTTTGATTCCCAATGTTAAAAGAAAGAGGAAGAGAGAAAGAGAGAGACAGAGAACAGAAAAGGAAGGAAGGAAGGAAGGAAGGATTTTAAAAGAAAAGAGTGGCTGAAGTAATGGCTTATTGGTTAAGATCAAAGATCACCTGCTGCTCTTCTAGAAGATCTGGGTTCATTTCCTAGCACTCACATGGTCATTCATAACCATCTATAACTCAAGTTCCAGGAAATCCAACTCCCTCTTCCGGCCCCCACAGGAACCAGGCACATACATTGTACCGGTACATAACATGCTGACACTCATACAGATAAAACAAAAATAAATAAATCTTTTAAAAAATATAAATGAAAGCAAAATTATTGCAAAAAGTATAATTTGCCTCTAATGCCACCTAAGATAAAGTTTTAATATTTTAGATCTTTCCTATCAACGTTATGTTTTTAGAAAACAAGACATATAATTCTGTTATAGTTTTGTGTTCTACCTTTTACATTTGGCTATCATGAGCTTATTTTTTGTTAGTCTTTATACTCATTAATTGGATATCTTGCAATTTGCCTATTTCTCATAGAATTGAGGCTGTTTTTAGTGTTTTATCTTCCTCTGACACTCAAAACTCTCAACCATCATTCTCTTTAAAATCGTCAAAACTCTCCTATCTTTCTCTTTTGTGTTTCAATCACCATAACTTCACATCTCACTATTACCAGTGGCCCCCAAAGTTGAACTCTATATATCTTTATAGGATAACTTCCTGCCTCTGGTGTTTTGAAACCTCTCCATTGAACCTTGTAGAATTCATGGTCAGATATCAGCCAGAACCCCTCCAGAAGCTCCCTCTTTCTTTCCCCAATGTTCTCCTCGCTGTGATCAAATAGAAATCTTGTCCCTCTGCAGGTTACCGTCCCTGTGACATTGCTTTCTCACCCCGCCATGCGCCTGATCGTGAAGATAGTGTAGATGTCCCTACCTTTCACTGTCATCTTCATGCCTCCTCTCTTCCTCCTCATCACCACTCAGCTTTCAGTCTCTTCCCTCACCCATCTTCCTACTCTACTCACATGTTAAAGTCACATACTTACCGTCTAGTCAGCTCCTTTTCTCCCTGATGATTTTTCCTCTGTGTCGTATCCATAATCTAGCACTCCTCAGATAATTCTTGTTGATTTTAATGTCCATAAAATGAACACCTCCATCCCTTTTGCTATCAATCCTGTGTCTATGTTCTCTATTTTGAACATCTGATTCTTTGTCCACCATCTGTTTCTCTCCTATCCAGTTCTTCATATTTCCGCATTTTTAATGTCTCTTATGCCCTCATTTTAAAATAGCCTGATATTCGTGACCTTTCATTCGCATGGGTGTTTTGCCATGCACATTTCACTGCTCTCCGTTCACTGGTCATTACTCAGTTTACTCCAGCTCTGCTTAAATCCTATTTTATTTCCTTTGGAACAGTGCTTCCTTAGCAAATGGACCTGTAGAAAAAGACAACTTTGCCACCTGGCCTCGCTGTAAGTGCCTGGTCACCCTCTTGGTTGCTCTGACATCAGTTGGTGTCCATTTGTTTCTATATCTTCAAGCCAAAAGCTTCCTTCACAACCTTACTTCCCATTGCTAATGTAGCTTCTTTTGTGTATGTTCTTATATGTGCCTGTGTACATAAGTGCACATGTGTGTTCCTGAGACTCGATCCTGGGAGCAATTTGCCTCCCTAATTACATTCATCCTCATGTTGATCTTACTCAGGCACATGAAATTCAATACCTAGGCTGTGATCCCATAGAATTTATCATAATTTTTATGATTTAACCTTAAATCTATGCTAATAATTCTAAAACTGACTGTGGTATGAGGAAGTACTCTTTCCTTACATGTATAATATAGTAAAGACACATTTTATTGATTAATATTTCCTCTTCGTATTATATGATATCTGAATATATCCATATTTGTTGTTCCATATTAAAATGTATTTGTTCTACTTGCTTTTTAATTTTGTTATGTTTTGTCTCCGTCATATGAAACTATTTTATGCTGTGAAAGCAAGGCTTTTTATATCACCCTTCTTTCTCCCAGTTCTCTTAACTAGATACTTATATTTTCATTCTGCTGACCTCATTATTCCCTATTTCAATCCCTGCTCAACAATGTTAGTAGAATTTGATTGAAGATGCATTAAACCTCCTAATAAAGAATAGTTTTATCTGTAGTTTTCAGTTACCACCTCTCATTTTGTATCTCATAGGAAACTGTAACGATAGTAAAAGTATAGGTCATATATTTCATGAATTTAGTGGCATATAGCATACGTTTTCATTTCAATAGTAAACATTAGATTTTTTGTTACAACAGTGCATTTAATAGTAGAGTTTTATTGGTAAAAAATTTAACATGTATTTTGTATTCAACTATTTTTATTTGAGATCTATAATTTTCAATTGATTGTATAATTTATTCTATAGTTATAAAATGCTGTTTTAAATATTTGTCATGACATTGTTTCTTGTCAGGATATATGTCTATATTCATAATTTTATAGTTTTTATTTATTTGGGTTCTATAGAAATAATTGAGCGGATGAAAATCAGCAGACTATGATTCCTGATTTTAATAGAAATCTCATACCTTCTGCTGTACAGTGTGTTGGTGGTAGTTGACCTAAACAAAACATTTACTGTCATGTTAAGGAGGCACCTTCCTCTTCCTGCATTCTTACAGATGCTGTACTTCAGTCATGTTAAGATACTGAAATATGTCATGCACACATTTGTGGATGGTGGGATGGGAGTAAAGATAGTTAAGAGGTGATAATTTATAGTGTTTTCAACCTACACAATGAATGCCATGAGTAAATGAACAACTAATATTAACTATCCTTGAATTCCTGAAATAATTACTATTTACTTTTAGTGTCTTAGACTCTTTCTTTCTGCTTGTGTGTCAATTCCAAAAGATAATTTGGGGAAGAACAAGGCTTAGAAATTAAATGCATCTTATACCATTTTATTTTCCTAGCAGTTTTATCTAGGCTATATTTTCTTCATATGATTAATGTAGATGCATGCATAACGGATACACTTTAAATTCATTCTTATTAGAATGAATATTATTCTCTTCTGCTGTCATCTTTGGTCAGCTGTGTATTATTGCTAGTTTTCTTTCTTTAAGAATTGTCAATGCAAGTCTATTTTCTAAGAAATCCCCAGATGAAGTAAAAAACAAATAAATACTTCCATCAAACATACACAGCTAGTATAAATTGTTATGCCCTGAATTTTTATATTTTCCTTAAGGGAACTTACAGCTTTTGAATTTAGACAACTTTATTTATCTTTGAAACAGGCCTGTGAGGCAAATAGGAAATAGCTATTATAGCTCCCATGCTGTAAATGAGGAAACAGAAGCATACTGATTTCTCTTCTGGCAGATTCCAGCCTAATAGTATATCAGTTAGACAGCACAGGTCCCTGGAATCGATAGACCATCAAGCATGATTTCTGCTATCAGAGTGCCTTTACTCAAATCCTGGCTTCTCTGCTCATGAGCTTGGTGACCCTAGTCAGCCTTTAACCTCAGTGGTGTCTGAAGTTCCACATTTATCAAATAGTAGTAATAATAGCACCTACTCAGAGAATTTTTGCATAAGCTCAATGAAATACTTAACAGAAACCTTAAAAACATGGGCACCTGGGTCACCCCATAAAAATGATAAAAATGATAATCACCACATGTCGTCACTGTTGGTAGTCTCAGAACCAGTTGATTATGAAAATTGTAACAAGCACTTTCACATCTATCACTATGAAAGATGCTGTCACTGCCTTTGTCTATTTGAGTTAATAAAACAAATGACCATGATATCATGGCTTACAAACAGCAGAAATTATTTATTATAGTTCTGAAGGCTGGGGTGTCAAGATCATGGCACTAGCAAACTTGGAAGCCAATAAGAACAGGTTTCCTGATCACAAATGATGCTATCATTCAGTGGCCTCACGTACTATGTACTAAAAGGAATTATAATTGTAGTTCTCCTCAATCCCTTTTGTAAGGGCACAGATCCCAATTATGAGGACTCTATACCAATCATCTGATCACATCTCAAAGGTGCCATATCTTAATACAATCACATTAGGAGTTAGAATTTCAATAAACAAATTTGAAAAGGACACAGTGTCAAAACATTCCAAGCTATTTAGATATGGCAACTTTACTATCCTTTGTTTTTATCTTTGTTTTTTTTTTCAAATGTATATTTTGAATTTTTGTGCATTTTATACAAAACGACTTAATCATCTTTGTATTCCCTCCCCATCTGTACTTCAATAGACCCCCACCAGATTTCATGTACTCTATTCTATATGTTAAGGCTTATCAAGTCAAGTTTGTGTTCCCAGATGTCCCTCAGTGAAAGTTCATCTATTGGAGTCTAATCAGTCTATCTAGAGTCATTCTCTTAGAGAAGATCAATTCTCCCTCACCCAGCAGTAATCAACGGCCAGTAGTTCTTAGGCTAAGGTTAGGGGCTGCTGCCCGTTTCCCCATTTCTATGCTGGGTTTTTTATTTGATTGAGTCTGCTTGGTCTTGTACATGCTGACACCATTATTGTAAATTCATATGAGCAAATTCCCAGAGACCTGGACGACTCAGTTTTCTTATGATCATGCACCTACACTGGCTCTTACAATCTTTCTATCCCCTCTTTCACAATGGTCCCTGAGCAATGGATGGGTGAGGTTAAATTCAGGAGTCCTATCCAGGGACACACATTCTACAGTCATTCTCTTTGTAGCTTTTCTGTGTTAATCATCCTCTGTTGCAGATGAAGCTTTGCTGGTGAAAGTTGAGAGATGCATT
This sequence comes from Eospalax fontanierii, assembly GCA_035773235.1. Taxonomy (NCBI): domain Eukaryota; kingdom Metazoa; phylum Chordata; class Mammalia; order Rodentia; family Spalacidae; genus Eospalax; species Eospalax fontanierii. The sequence goes on along the minus strand of CM069545.1, from coordinate 32,576,762 downwards.
AATATTCTTTCTCCTCAGTGTTCCACCAAGTTCCATGAGACTTACTTAGGTGTAGACATCCATTGTAAATTTGTCTAGGCATAGACGTATAGAGGTAGGCATATCTCAGATACTTATTTTCTGTGTGTGAGCAGTTGTGAAGCTCTGTAGTATCTCCATTTGTTACAGAAAGAAGCTTCTTTGATGAAAGGTGAATGGTATACTTGTCTATAAATCTAAGGTTCCACATTTAGCATACAGTAAGAAATTACATTTGCCTAGAGATACTACAGAGGTAGGGTTCTTTCCTCGGATCTATGACCTCTCCAGTCGTGTCTTTGACTATGATTACACTGCCACCCATGAGTTCCCTCTCATTGAGAGGGCTTTAACTCCAATTAGATGGCTGTTGATAACCCTAAGATAAAAGTACCACTCCTGCACTGCTATAGTTTGCTGTGCCAGTCATTGCTGTGGTTCTTTGGCTTTAAAGCTATGGTTGGACCACTGATTGGTTTTTCTCCCCTAACAACTCATATTGTATCCTCCAGAACTATGAAAGCTAGTCTTCAGGGAGAAGGCTTCCATGTCAATTTGAGCCCCATTGCTCCAAGTTTTGTGTCTGAAGAATGTCCTGTCTTCAGCAATAGGGTCTGACCTTCATGACTGGGAAGGCGATCAAGGGCTGTGCAGTAGACTGTGTAATTTTTGGAGTTCCTTGAACTACCCTGGCCAAGACCTCAAAGGGATGTTTCTCCTGTTGAACATGGTGTTTCTTGTTATAGAGACTTCAGGTATACACATGAACTCATGTTCAGATTTTGTATGTCTTTTTCAGTAGGTTTTTTTACTTATCCTTTGTATTTTGTGCACTCTTTTGAAAACTAAGGTGGAAAGAAAATATAACTATAGAGAAATGCGTAGATTAAATAATTCTTCTGATCAGACACATCACATCTATATGGCTATGCTCTTGTAAATGACATTTGCAGGATAGTAGCTGGTTCATCCATGGATTTAATAAGTCCTATACCTTCTGTAATATTGATTAGTACCAATACCTCAGTGACTTTTGCCGCTAATAGAACTTGTTTTTTCCCCAAAATATAAAACTCTAATATATGTGCTATTGAACCCCAAGCAAGGAAGGCAAGCTAACTTTAATTAGTAGACACACATACACATGCAAAAGGAGTCATGTGGATGAGTGGGCAGATGGGTGGAGGGACTTTACTAATCATTACACCCATAGTCAGCATTGTCTCTCTGATAATTTGCATGGGAATATTGGGGCCTCAACTAAATTAGAAAACTTTTTTAAAATGACATAGCTGGTGAAAATGTTGTTTTCACTCCATTGTAATTCTTATTTTAGAAAGCAAAAGGTTAGACTCCTTCATTGATGTGGCCCATTGCTTGATGCACCATCAGTTTCTGTAATTAAACTATAAGCCCTCTCCTCAGTGAACAGAATTTAATTGGAATCTGTGGTGTTTAAGGTATATTATAAACCTTCCTTAATCTATCTAACAACCTGCCAAAACAGGGATTATACACATCTTGTTATAACTCTGAATATTGATGCTAAGAAAATTTAAGCAGCCTATAGGAACCCTGGCCAAAAAGTATTAAGTAATGTTTTAAGCACTACAAAATGTTGCCTCACATCTGAGAAAGAGAAAATGTACATTTAGTCAGTTAAATGAGCTTTATTTTGGAGGCCCAGATGACTTATAGTCTAGAGAATGGATAGAATCTATAAAGTGATCATTGTTACATGTGAAAATTATTTAAGAAATCATGAAAATAATAAACATATACAAGATAGAAAGCAATTAAATGTCTTCCCACACTTTTTGCAAAGGAAAGGAAAATCAGGGAAGAGATTGTTGATCTCCATTGAAACTTAATTCTGACATATTTAACCATTTATTTATCCATTGGAGATGAGAAAAATTTCTTTCAAAATAATCTGTATCACTATGTACATAATATGTGACACCTTGGTTTTTTGCATCTCAGAATATTATCAAATTCCTCATATAATGTATGCATCATATCTCAGATTCTTAAAACCTAGTGTGCATTCAGTCCTGTGTATATACCAGGACTTGGGATGGCCATAATACACATATTTTCCCATTTATTCTTGCAATACACTCATGAGATAGAATCATTTTTCTTTTATAATTCATGAACCAATATTACAGAAACTTATAATTTGCCTAAGTCAAAAGAGTGAGACTATATCTGTTATTCAAATGCTGGCTTTTTTAAGTAGGTATTTGATACATGTTTCATGATACCCCCACAAACGAAGCTGAGAATATGAGCCACATGTTCACAGTGGACAGATTAATGGGGCCTATAAATTGCTGAAAAAGACATACCAGACTAAGCTCTAGAGGACTCACAAATAATAAGACACAGACTTTGTGACTGATGCTATAGTACAAGTTCAAAATATTTACCAGTGATTCAGTGAGATCTATCCAACATTTAAATCATATAAAACTGAGAGTGTTACCCAATGCTTTGGATGATGTGGAAAGATCCTGAAATAGTGACCTATAAACAACAAATATAACATTAATAGGATTTCTGAAAATTTAGTTTGCGTGTCCATTCATTCTGTGGCTTTTGTTCAGAAGTTTCTCCCATATGCCTGTTTCATTGTAGGTACTGAAATGTAAAGATAAAGTTGAGTTCTTCCCTGTAGGAGCTTCCTCTCCAGATTTTAAAGGAAAGAACAAAGGAGATGGCATGAAATATTAATTCATATGATGTAGGAGTTCTTACTGCATTGAAGATTTATGGGGACCAACATAGGGTATTGCTGTTTGTGCAGGATCCAAAAATCAAGACTAGAAATACTTTCAGCATGTTTGCAAGGCTCAGCTACAGACTTATAATCCCCTATGTTTTAAAAGAAATTCAGAGTAACTAGACTTGTTAAATGCTTAACTTGTAACAAGAGATTTAGGAAGTAATAGTGTTCTTAGATAGCTGAGTGCCTTCCCTGGGAAATGGGAATTAGAGTTAATCTGCATAGCTTCAGAAGGCAGAACTTGGACTGCTGACTGAAAATTAGAGTGAAACAAATGTTGAGACAGCACAGGAAAACTTCATACCTTATAGTCATACAAGATGGAAAGCCCTGCCTTATGAGATTCATATGCTCTGTGATATCTGAAGAAAAATACAGAAATTAGCCCTATAATATATAAGATTATATTAAGTAACTTCTCACTTTGAGTTTAAAACACTATAAAATTATTAGGTAATATTATTTAGATATAGTAGAAGATATATATATATATATATATATATATATATTACAAGTAATTCAGGGTACAAAGAAAACATACAACTTTCATGTATTCTAAAGTATTATTGAGAAACCACTATTCAATAACCTTTAAGAATGTGATTAAAGCTCTCCTTTGGCATCTATAGTATATAAATTTCCCTATAGGATAATTTCTACATAAGAGAAAAGATTATATACACTATTTCAAAATACAGGCAAGTCAAATGAAAGGACAATGTTAAAAGTTTCTAAAATAGTCTCCTGTTTATGTGTTGTTTGTAGAGTGAAATAGGACTGTTGATTCACTTAACCTAGTGTAGTATGAAATAGGCCTGTTGATTCACTTAACCTACTGTCATAGGTCAGCACATCTGTAATAGATTGACTCTTCAGATAAGGTTAAAATATATTTGCTTTTTCTGTAAATAAATAATATAAAGCTACATATAGAAGAAAAATGAGACCATATTTTTAAATCTCTGTATGTTTAGTCACGTTCTTTACGTTGCAGCACTTGGGTTCACTATAAATGTCATATTTAGAGTACATAAAAGACAACAATTTTATGACAAAAACAGAAATGTTATAAACTATTACAGAAGGATGTGTGTATTTTTTGTCAGTTACTCCTGTAATTATAAGATATGATTGTAATACTTTCCTCAGATATTCATCATCTGATGACTTGTCGAATGATTTGAGATAAAAATTGAAACATAATAGTTTCATCTTGAAATCATTCTCTCTCACAAAGCTGTCATTAAGTGTAGAATGGCTACTTAACTGCTCAGATATTGTGGATACTTTTAAATGGTCAAATAAAAGAGGATGATGGCACCTAGATCAATATTATAATACAGCAAATCATATCCTGCTGGTCACATTTCTTTATTTACTAGACTTGAGACTTGGCCTTTTTTATCTTAAAATCTTGGCCATTCTTATCTGTGGTGCCTAGAGCATGTGCTTCTTCATTCAGTCATTTAGAATAGTCACTAAATACACTAAATTAGCTGTATTAAGCTGGAAGGAGTTGTTAAGCCAGTTTGAGGACACTAGGGAATGTTGATCAGAGAAAAAGATGTTTAAAATGAAAGGTAAAATGAAATATCCAGGCAAGAAGTCAAAAAAGGATTTTTAAGTGAAAAGTCCTTGAGATGAGGACCACACAACTTTGGGGACTTTGGGGTGCTCCCTTGAGACTAGCACAGTGTGTACAGGGAGCACTGGCTAGAGATGGGGACAGGAAAGTGGGGGCAGGTCATGAAGGTCATCCTGGCCATGTTAAGGAGTTCATGACTCCTTTTGATTACACTGAAAATCAGAATAGGCTTAGCAAGAGTAAGGCCTGGATGTTGTGTATGTTCTGGGGTTTCAATATGCAGTAATAACTGGACAGGGAACTGTTGGAAACAGAATATTTAGCTAAGAAGTAGAATATTTAGCTAAGAAGTAGAAGATTTAGTACAGATAAAAAGAGAAACAGGGAAATCCAGAAAAAGAGCTATAGAATTGTGGAACAATGAAAGAATGCATATCTTGGATCAGAGAAACCTCTAAGTGGTGACCCAGGAAAGGAAAAGATGACTATGACCTACAGGGAAGTGGGAAATCAGGAGCAGTAGCACACTGGGAGAGAAAGGAGCTTAAATAGAGATGTTCAGATTTGAGGTCTTATGTGATAAAAACCTAGCAAAACAACAATTAGAAATGTAAGTCAGGAGAACAGGGGTGGAGGGCAGTGGGCGGAGGGCAGTGGGCGGAGGGCAGTGGGCAGAGCATCTGTCTACAGTAGGCAGGACTCTGGCTGGGTTCAATGCCTAGCATCATAAAAAAGTGAAATAAAACAGAAATATAAACCTGGAACTCAAAGGAGATATTCATGAAGTCATAGAAATCACCAAGTTAGAATGTTTAGGTCTTTCCTAAAAGTATGTCATTGAAAATAGCTATGCTAAGCTTACTTAAAACATTATCAGATTGTGTTTGCAATGTTTTAATTTCTTTTTCTCTTCTTAATAGTAAAAAATCAGGAAAAGGATGTATCCAGTGTGGCCCCATTGGAAAGAGAGACAATGATATCAGTGGATACTCCTCACACACAGACATAGACACACACACACACACACACACACACACACACACACACACACACACACACATCTTCCTATTTTTGCGATTGTTTTGGCCTGGTAATTCACTGACATGGTTCTCAAGTATGAGCACTCTAGATGACAATATTGTGTCCTAGTGTCAGAAAGTTTGACAGAGCTGATTTAGAGGGAAATGAAGGTAAAATATATGTTACAATCATAAAAGCCACTCTTACTAAACAGAAAGGGAGAGTCCATGAAGAAAAACAAGAAAACTAGGCATAAAGGTTGAAAGAAACAAACCAAGAGGTTATATGCCTGGACCCTGTTCATAATAAACCTACAGTAATGATTTCAGCATACTCAAAACCCATACAAACTCAAGCTGACAAAAACGTTTGTTTAAGAACTATTGGCAACTGAGGGTGAGATAGTTACTGTTGGGTAAGGATGAACTAGTCTTCCTAAATTGATGGACTCTGGACAGACAGGCTAGATCTCAGTGAATGAACCTGCACTGAGGTCATTTGGAGACACTAACTTGACACAATATACCTAAACACAGATGAAAGAATGCATGGGCTATGGGAGGTGCTTGTGGGAAAAGAGATAAAGATTGATTGAGATGTTTTGTATGAAACACACAATGATTCAATAAAAACTATCTTTAGAAAACCATAGGAGGAAAATCTCAAAGAAAGAGTGCCTAAAATATTAGGTGATACAGAAAATCCACAGGCCACAAGGACTAATGAATATCAGTAAGTTTAGTGAAGAAACAAAGATCTTATAAGTACTCCTGAAATTATGCGTCAGTGGTGAGATGAAAATCCTGTTTATAGTGCTTATGGGTGACAGATATACTATAGACCAGAAGATAAACTAGAAGTTCTAAAGGGATTTAAGACCCACTAGATTTTCTTTTTGCTTTGGGACAGTTTCATAGTGGTATATAATGATTTTAGCTGATTTTACCCCCATCAATCTTTCCATCCTCCCTCCTCTCCCATGAAATCCTTCTTCCCAGCAAGCTCTTTCATGTGTTTTGTGCATGTAAATATATTAGGATTGCTTGCATGAGAATGGATGGGAGGTTATTTACTGGAGCTTGGACAGCCTATCAATGGCTACACCACTGAAGAAACTGATACTTCCTTTCCAAGCAACCATTAACTGTCAGTAGTCCTTGGCCTTGATAAACCCTTCTGGGTGGGGCCTGATGAACCTTTCCCCATTCCATGATAAAATATTGACCGGCCTAATCCTGTGTGGGTGATCACAGCTACAGTGACTCATGAGTGCAAGGCCATGTCATGTCCTTTAGGGACATTCCTCCCCATAGGAAAGCATTAACCAATTTCCACTTTTATTGGGAAAAAGTCCTCAAAGGAGAGAGTGTAGATGCTGGAGAAAATGAGAGAAATGAACGAGGAAATCAATTTAGTAGGACAATGGTTTTAAGGGAAAGACAAATCACCATCAATGCAAAAGTGATAGAAAATACATAGACAAAATAGTGAATTGTTCGGAAGTATCCCTTAGTCAAGGGAACCAAGAAATGAGGGGTATCTTTTCTCTGAAAGTAGGGGACTATTATCGACTGAGAGTATACTGAAGACTTGGAAGAAGTGAGGTTTTTAGTTTTTGTATTTGGCAATGGATCCATTGTGCAAAAGTTTTGAAATACATATGAAAGTGATATATTTTGATTATAGCATCAAAAATGTAAAAGGCTAATTTGGGGTCTAAAATAAACAGTGGCAATGTCAAGCTCTCACTACAGAGACTAGCATAACCTTTGAAAGAGAGTACTAAAAGCTTAAAGAAAATTGAAAGTCCAGGGTACAATCCATGGTGGAAGTGACCAGTTACTATTTGTTGTGAGAGACTACACAGCCCATACTAAATATTGTTCGCTTTGAGACAACAAAGGAAAAATGAACATATTCCTCACGATTATCTTAGAGAAAGAGTTCAATAGATGAATGCCATCCAGGTTCAAGTTCATCCATGTAGGCAGTGACATGGTTCCAGCTGAGTTGACTGGGGGATCATTTCATAAACATCTACATACATCTTGATGCTGAATTTTGCTTCTCAGCATTTCTTTTATGAAGTTTATAAGAAATAAGCCATTGTTCTGACCACTAAATACTGTCTTATAGGACCAAGCTGAAATCTCACTCTAAATTCCCTGTAATTTCTTACCTTCAGCTCCCAAACTCAGCATCCCAAAAATGTCATATTTTTCCAAAACATTTTTTTTTAGTTTTTAATATTTTATTGAGTTTTTTCCAGTGCATATAATACATCTTAATCAAATTTAGACTGACTCCCCACCCCCGTAGAATCCCCACCAGATTTCAGGTACTCTATCATATATGTTAGGTCCTATATGGTCAAGCATTTCTATCCTGGTGTCCCTTTGGTACAAGTTCATTACTGGAATCTAGTCAGCTTATCTAGTGTGCTGGGGTTTTGTCTGATTGAGTTGACACTGGTCTTGTGCATGCTGTCACCTTTGCTGCAAGTTCATAGGAACAAGTTTCCAGGGTCTGAAAGTCTCTGTTTTCTTATGTTCATTCACCAACCCTGGCTCTTACTGCCCCCTCTTTCTCAGTGGTCCCTGAGCCATATATGGATGAGGTTTAATATGAGTCCTATCCAGGGACACACATTCTTCAGTCTCTTATTCTCTAAAATTTGACCAATTGTGGCCTTCTGTGTGCATCACACCACACTTTGTTGTATGAGGAAGCTTCACTGTTGAGAGTTGAGGGCTGTATCAGTATGTTCTCTATCCCCTTTTCTGCTATGTTCCATGAGCCTTAGATGTAGAGATTCCACTGTAGATGTGTCACTTAGAGTTGGGCATCTCTCAGACAGATATATTATGTGTGTGACCAGTTACGGACTCTGTAACAGCCTCCATCTGTTGAAAAAAGAAGCTTCTTTAATATTGTACAGTACATTTGTCTGTTACTATAAGAATCCATATTTACCATACAGTAAGAAATTTCATTTGTCTAGAGATATGACAGAAATAGTGTTTTCTCTAAGGTCTATGACCCCTCTATCTGTGTGTATTTGGCTGTATTTACAGTGCCACACACTGAGAGAACTTTAAGTCCAATTAAACATCTGTTGGTTACCCCATAGATAATAGTGCCACTACTGCACCAATAGAGGTAGTTTGGAGGGCCAGCTATTGTGGTTATATGACTAGAACTGGACCAGAGCATTGTTTGGTTTTCTCCCTAAGCAGCTTGCATAGTACCCTCTAGAACTATGAGAGCTTGTCTTTTTTCATTTGAGAGACTGATGTTATTATACCCTTATTGTTAATAAGGTTAAACATAGTATCAGTTTCTCAATTGAAAAAGTCTCTTTGCCTCAAAAACAGGTAATAAACAGGATGTGTGTGTGTGTGTGTGTGTGTGTGTGTGCGTGTGTGTACATTGTGACTCCTCATAAATTGAAAGCTACTCTTCTTTTCTTTTACAGAGTTGCCAACATCACACTGCTGGTGATTTCTGTGAGCAATGTGCCCTTGGCTACTATGGAATTGTCAAGGGATTACCAAATGACTGTCAGCCATGTGCATGCCCTCTGATTTCTCCCAGCAACAAGTAAGATTGAGAAATATATATTTTTTATCATAAAGCCATCCTGGTATATGTCGTATCTATAATTTGCCCATTTTTCTATGAAGATAAAAATCTGACTTTAAGACAGATTTTTAAAAATAATCTAAAAACATGATCAAAGCCAGTGTATATACTCTACAGTTCATTTCCCCTTTAAAATCCTGTCTCAAATAAATAATACTGTTAATAAAAATGTAAGGGTCGATATTAACATAAGACTAGTTTCTAAAACAAATGATATATGTACAAATGTGCAAGGTTTTACAAATGCACAAGTCTAGTGTGAATATATATATATATATATATATATATATACACTATTGCTGTGATTCAGCTGTGAAGGATTGTCTGGGTACATACTATATCACTTTTGTGACTATTTCCATTCATTTCATGTTTAAATTCAATATTGGGAAATAATAATCAAGGAAGCAATTGAAAAATAGCACAACGAAAGCATGATAACTTACTGTTAGGTTCTAAGAAAAGTCAGTATCAGCTGGAAGCACAGACCCCTTTCTGTTAAGATGTTTTGAGCTTGGTGCCATGGAAACACAGCCATACGGGGAAACAAATGCTGAAATATCTTATTTCCATGCTGTCTGAACCTTCTGCCTTGGTTTATATATTGTTGAAAACCTCTTGCCTTTTTTATTTTCCCTTTGACTAAAACTATCTATACTTTCTGTTAAGAGATTTATAGACTTCAATCTCTCCATGGTAAAGTAGTTTTCTTCTGAGAATTTGAAAAGAAAGTACGGCAGTTTGTCCAGAGTTGGAATTCTAGATACCTTATCTTGAGTATAAAAATCATTCAGACAAAATGGCCTTTCAGCTGGTGCCCATTCACCTTGTTTCTTCAGCTGCAGGTCTGAATGCATTCTGAAAACACTGTACACAAATATCTCCCTTTCCTCTTCAAGCTCTGAATGCATTGTTGGACAGAAACACAGCTGTCTCCAGTGTGAGATGTAAATTTGTAGGCTGTTGGATATTGATGAAGATAATATACATGATTTTATTATTCAAGTATGAAGTGGCAGGTGTATGAAATAGAACATTATTTTTCTTTTCCCTTTTCCGAATCCCTTTCTGATGCCCCTATTTAAACAAGATAATTCCATTCATTTCATTATTTATTAAAATGTGAACCATTTGGATTAGGAAAAAAATTCAATAAGTAATTATTCCCCTCTGGGTACACTATAATAACCTCTATGGAGAATATGAAAGAGAATCCTGTGATTTCTTGGTGAACTTCATTCCAAACCTGGATGTCAAGAGAAATCAACCTACATGGTTTTACATGTTTACAGAAACCAAAGGCGCAAATTGCCACTTTTAATCTTCTAGAGCATATTAAAGGAAATATTTTTATTATATGTTACTAACAGTAGATTAAAGATTTTTACAAGTTTTGGTAGCAAGAAACTATTTGCACAATGCTTAGAAAACACAAAAGACCAGGGCTCATTAAGTAACAGAGTTTGGCGTGTAGACAGAGCTTCATAATTACTTATTAAAATGAATGGGAGAATCAGGACTATGTTTCAGAAATCTTTGAGTGCCAGTCTAAGAAACTGCTCTTTAATTTTTTATGTTAATAAAAAACTGCAAGTTATCATCTTCCTAAACAAGTTAATAAGAGCAGAGACACATTTTGGGAAGCCTCTTATGATAGAGCTCAAATCAATGAATTGAAGGAGGCAAAAGAGAAAAGCAATGAGACTAATTAAAAGGCTATACCGCTAACCTAGGAAGAGATAATGAGAACAGGAAGCAAGGGAGTGGGAACGAGGGTGCACAAAATGGAAATCTGAAAAGCGCAGGAGCAGAGGAAGGAGAAACTATGTTAATAAATGAATTAAAGTCAGATTGGATTTCTCGGATGAATGTTCCTCAAGGAAGCAGATGGAAAGAAGGAAAAACAGAACTTCCTCTGTTGGGATCACCAGAAAATAGAGTCAAGGCAGGAGCAGTTCGGGAGACCAGAACCCAAGCCACACCATCACTGATACGAAGGGAGAGAGCATCACTAGCCAGCAAGCACCAGCTTTGTGCTTTCGAGGGAGATCGTGCAGATGAAGCAGTTAGCCAGGGGGTTGCTGCTGAAGGCTGAAAATGTTGGAAGTGACTTTAAGAAGAAAGACTTTTAGCTTACGGTTTTATAAAATTTCAAAAAGAGAAGAAATACTATTTTGGTTGGTTTGGTAGAATCAATAAAAATTATGTTTATATTTTGGTTCATACTTGGATTTGTGTGATCTAAGTATTATTTTCATGTGAAGAAACCTGAAAGAATCAAAATACTAAAGTAACTGCCTCAGTGACATTTGACCTTTATTGATCACAGCTCTAACTAGTACTTTTTAAAATAACATATTCCAGTACTCAAAAACTTAAAAGTTGGAACTCAAACGCATGTCCACATAACCCACCATTTATTCAGTTTTCTCATCTCAAGATTTTAGAAAAATCTTAGTCAAAAATACGCTAAACTACTAATCTCACCAGCTTCAGCTTGGAACATATCAGAGTAATTAGCAAAAGAGATCTATAGACAGTGAGATGGATTAAAAGGGGAAGTAGGAAAACCAACAGAGGCAAAGAGAGGCACTTCTTCCTGACGTATGGTAGTTTACCAAGAGGTGCATTATGACAAACAAGATGATGGGGAAATTACACAGGGTCCCACCTCAGAATGGAGAGCTACAGGCAATCAATGGACGCTGTGGGGAAATTACACAGGGTCCCACCTCAGAATGGAGAGCTACAGGCAATCAATGGACGCTGTGGGAGGAGGAAGAATCAGTTTTCTTCAGGGACTAGCTCTGTGAGAGGTTAACTGTTCCCAAGTGGGCAGCCTTAAACACAGGTACACATAAGCCCTACTAAATAGACTCACTGCATCATCTATCTATCTATCTATCTATCTATCTATCTATCTATCTATCTATCTATCACATTGTATATAATATATATATTTTTTAAATACATGCATATGTAAAAATAATAATCAAAAAAGAAGACAAGAAATTGAGATGGAGTTGGGGGAGACTGGAGGGGTGGAAATAACGCAAACACACATAACTCATGTATGACATTTTCAAATAATAAATACAATTTTAAAAACAGATTCTGAGCTGCAAGATTAAAATAGTTTGAAATGAGTACAAATGTCAGATTTTAGTGACATTAATATGTGTAGTACATGAGAAGTAAAAGGAAGACATGGTGATTACAACTCACGTCCACAGAACTAACTCCTCTTCCTTATTGCTTATCAAAACAAATATGATAAGCTTTTATAGGGTAACCAAACAGCAGCACTCACACACCCTTGGATTTCCTAGAACACACCCAAGGAAAGGTTGGATTTTTAAATGTATCATCAGAAACCCTCTTTATCTGATTATCTTTGCAAGCCATTCCTTTCAATTCTGTTCCACATTATGCTAAGCTTGCTTGCTCTTTCCGAAACATGCTTAGAAATCTATGTTCTTACCATTGCCTGAGATAACCCCTGTAAAATTCAGGACACTTTTAACAACCCAGTTTAAGGGCCACTTCTGCTATAAAGTCTTTTTCACAGAATATCACCGCGTTTGTACTTTCTCTACACTACTAATGCATTTTACCTCATATCTTGACTTCAATCAGATGTTCTTTCAGAAATGGAACATTTACTAAGCAATAAACACTCCATTCCAATACCCTGAATAAGAGATAAAATATGTGTACTGTACTACATTTGTGTGTGTGTCTCATACTGAATTGTGAACTCCATAAAGGTGAAGTTAATATTTTAGTTATTTTTTTAGTCAACAAATATTTCATGAAGGTCTAACTTAGTGCCAGGCATGGCTCCTCATGATGGGAGTACATAAGCAGAATAACTCTATCCCTTGCTCTTCTGGAGCTTTCATTTTTCATAAGGAAGATGAGAGAGAGAGAGAGAGACTATATATGCATAGGGTTGAGACAAGTACTTCCAGGAAAAATTAAGTAGCCACAGAGGATTTAGAGAGGTGGGTGCCATTTTCAATATAGTGGTCAGTAACCTTCACCGACAGATGTAGCTGATGCCAAGATTTGAATACAGTGGTAGAGGAAGCCTCGAATATCTACACAAAGTCTAGTTCAGTGGAGAGAAAGCAGTGCACTGCTCATAAAGCAGGCCCATGTCCTGCCTGTGACTGGCAGATAGCAGGTCAGTGTGGCTGAAGTAGAGTGAATAAGGAAGAAGGTACAGAGATCAAAGCAGCAAACTCTGCTAACTAATATGCCAAGGGTCCATAATCTAACAATGGTAAAGGGCGGGGGGCTTCTTATAGAATAATATGTAAAGATGCTAGTGACATTTAGGTACCAAGCAGTGTGGAATGTAAGAGGACAGTTTTGACTCTACATATGGGTTATAACACATAGAAAGAAGCCTGAAATTTATGGGAAGGTCAAGTGCAGTTTCTGGAGGAAGAGAAGGTAGACTTTAGATATTAGGGTAATCACATTGCATAAAGACCTCAGGGATGAATGAAGTCAGAGGAGAGGGGAGCAGAAATCTGAAAATGGCTCTGGGAAACACATTAAGAGATCAAGGTCAAGACCTAGATTCAACAATATTCAGCAGGATGTTTGAAACTAGTTACCACAGGGAAATGGGAAAAGATGGTTCTGCAGAGAAAAGCACAGTGTTTCCAAGTGACCCTGCAGATGCAATGACAACTGACAGCAGACAGGGGAGCTGTGAGCAAAAAGAAGCCACTCTTAACTTCAGACAAGATGGGATTCCTACTCCTTCCTTCCAAAACTCTTTGATATGCTATAATCAAAAAACAAAGTCCACCAAGAACCATAATTCAAAAATTTATTCATCAAGAATTACTACATTCCTGTATAGTATTTGTGAATATGTTTTAATTAATTTTCTGTTTTATGTGTATGAGTGGTTTGCTTTCATGTAAATGCACCACATACATGCAATGCCTGCAGAGGCCAGAAAAGGATATTAGATCCCCTAGAACTGGAGTTTCAGGCCATTATCAGCCACCATGTGGGTGTTGGGAATCAAATCCTGATCCTTCTTCAAGAGAAGTCAAGGCTCTTAACTGCTGAGCCATCTCTCCAACCTCTTTTGTATAGTAATTTGTGAAGTACCTTATTATTCTTATTTTATGTATATGAGTATATTGCTTACTGGTAGGTATGTACACCCATGTCATGTAGTGCCCATGGAGGTCAGAAGAGGGTGCTGGATCCCCTGGAACTGGAGTTACAGATGGTTGTTAGCTGCCATGTGGGTGTTGAGAATCGAACCCCAGTCCTCTGCAGGAGCATCCACTGCTCTTAACCACTGAGCTACCTCTCCAGCCAGAAAAATGATTTTCTTCATTACTTTATTATGTCATTATAAGGGGGTGTAATTCAATCGTGCTGGATATCTGGAGTTGCACTGCATATGTCCATAGTCTATTACTTAGGCCTATGTGTGAGAATCGGTGTGACCACAAGTTTTAACCAAGAGCTGAATTGACACACAATGCCAATTAATGAGTTCAAGAGGGCTTATAGTTTGGGAAGGCAAAAAATAAATTTGTCAGGATAACAAGTTGGTGAGTAGTAGATTCTTTAGTTCACACATTTTGCAAAAGCTAATTCATTTATGATCTATGAGTTTATATGGATTTGAAACATGCATAGCTATAGTAAGTTAGACCCTAATAATACCTAAAACAAAGAATGTATTCCTGGTCTGTATTTCAGAAGTGTTGGGATCGCAGGCAAGTCCTGCTATGTGTATTTTGGCCTGTATTCTTTATTGATTTTCTGTTTAGACCTATTGGCAGACTCAAAATAATGAAACATGATGTTTGAAGCATTTACCATTTTATAGCAAGTAAATATCGCTTCCTAAGTTTCTATGGTCCATGCAATTTTATTCAATGAAAATATAGCGCCCAATATTTGAGAAAAGAATGGTATAACTCCAAATAAATAATAAAGTTTTATTTTCAAATCTCTTCAAGTCTTGAAGCTGTGGTCTGGCTGTGGCCTACCAATGAGATAAGGAAATTACAGGACAAGTTACATAAGACCTAATTATTAAAAAAAAAAGACCATAAAATAGTGAGCCAGTTGTATTGATTTTCATATAGAATGCTTTGTCTTCTTGCTGCACAATGAATCCACATCATTGTGTTTAAAGAAAAATGCGATCTGAAATCCAGATATGAATTGGGAAAAGCACTATTTCAGTCTGATAGGAACATCTGCTCACACTTCATGGTGCGGATGTGCCAGTGGCAAGTTGGATTATTTTCAGAAAAAAAATGATATGGTTTTTATGAACCATTTTCCTTTACATTTTAACCTGGAAAGTATTTGGTAATACTTAGTCTACTTTAATATAAAATTATGTACACAAGTTTCAGTCCAAGTTTCCTTTGAATTAGCAATCAGTTTGTCAACTTTGCTAAATGTTTAATTCTTATGTAGGTTTTATATAATTGTTAGAATTCAGAAATACTGACTTTTTGTGTGATACTACCCAGTATTAATTAATTAGTATTGAATTGTAATATCTTCTCAATAATAAAAACATGATCGATAATTATAGATAATAGCGATCAATCCCTCATAGGTCCCAGTCACTTTAATAATAAATAGGAATAGTGAGTTTTATCAAACAAATGATTAACAAGTTTTTCTGATTCAGTTTCAGTCCCTCTTGTGTGATGGAAGGTCTGGATGATTACCGCTGCACAGCCTGCCCACGGGGATATGAAGGACAGTACTGTGAAAGGTACAACAATCATGATACGTGGAGACCGAAAGGGTCACAGAGACCGAAAGGGTCACAGTACTATTTTAGTAATTTCGCTACTTCCATCTACTTCAGTCGTTTTTTCCTTATGTTTTATTATTTTTATTTTATGTGTATGAGTGTATTGCCTGCATGTATGTAAGTGCACCCATATCATACAATACCTGTGGAGATCCAGAGGAAGGGTTGTCTGATCCCTTGGAACTGGGTTAGTTCACATGGTTGTTAGCTGCCATGTGTGTGCTTGGAATTGAACCCAGGTCCTCTGCAAGAGCAGCCAGGATGCTTAACCACTAAGCTGTCTCTACAGACCTCTGCTTGAGTAGTTTAACTCTGAGGCTTTCAGAACTATTTCACAGCTTTAGAACTGATGCTTTAGAAAGTTGTTTACTTTGATCGCTCAGTGATTCCAAATTATTTCATGATTATTTAATTTATGTTTAAGTATAAACAGAGTTAGATATAATTTTATAAGAACAAGCATCAGTTTTTTCAAAACTTTTCAGTAGTTACAGGAATTGAAACACTGGCTACAACATTTAGTTCACTGGACAACACTGTCTAGTAACAATGGCACGGACCTGGTTGTTCTTGGCATGCTATCCCTGTATCAATGGGTATATACATACTATGGAATTCAAGTAGTAATGGATATATTTAAGTACTAGTATCCAGAATCTACAGTCGTTCTTTCTTAATTCTCATTTTGATAGGCTAGCAATGTTCTTTAAAGGCTGTTTCTTACAATCAGAAAACACAACATCTGATAAAGCATTATAGCAACTATTAAATTGAATTCTAGGTGTGATATAGATGCTAAACTATGGAATATAACCCCAGACTGACTAATAAGATAGTAATTACTATCTTCCAGATACATACTTTGTGTAGGATCAGGAAACTAGATGTTAAAACTTGTTACTGTCTATTTTTGTATATTAGAGACAGCAAAGAGTAATTAATAGCAAACAATAGTATGATGTATGCGTACTGTAATCTTAGTATAATCAACAACAATAAAAAGATTTTTCAAAATATTCATGGATCTAATTTAGCTCCACCAACTTATCTAAGTTCCATTCTTCTCATCTGTGACATAAGACTAGCTCATGTTTCTCTTTTTTAACATTGTGACAATAAAGTGTGTAAGAGACACTTGGTATCCTGTCTAAGATCCTACACAGAAGCCTCTTCACCCCAACAGGAGGTGCAAATAACCCTGAGAATTGGCCTCCATCTTTCTCTGGTAGCTGATATATAATGGCTAACAAGAAAAGAAGCTTTACAAAAGTTTGTGTACTTTGCTTGAAAGCAGAACAAATTTTGAGATGTTATTTATATCCTAGAACTTTCTATGTAATCAAGCTAAAATTGATCATCACCTAAAATCATACCCTTGTTTAGATTGTTTCTTTCCATGGCTTGTCTTGCCACCTGCCCCCAGAGTCTCCTAGTAGCTTCTGAAACTATTAAAGCTTTTGAAAAAAAAATAGCATTTATTATTTTCTATCAACTACTCAAGAATCTTTTACCTAACTAGCAGTGGTTTATATTGATAATTGCAATAGGAATTAAATTAAGTAACTAGATAGAAATTCTATAAATTGTGATATAGTTTATGTGTTTGAGAGTTGTACTTCCAAATAACATCTGTATATGCTAACTGTAAACATAACATATGATACTTTTGAGTGTATACAGAGAAATACGTTCACCATGTTCAGATCAATAGAAATTAGCAACAAATAAGCAATTCTATACAAACACCCAAACATATTTTCAGTTGTTTGGAAGATTCAGACTTCTTTTGGACAAAGGTTATAGACGACAAAGGTATATATTCTATACGTCCACCATGTCCTTTGGTATTTATGTTTAGACTAATCTTCACTTTATGCCCTTGTAAATACCAGTAGGCTTACTGAAAATATTCCTGAATACCAATTGGATTATCTGAAGCAATTTATGACACAAATATTTTGTGGTAGCTACATTTATAAATTGAAATTACTGTTATCTGCAGGACCATGTGTTTAGAAAGCCTGGAAGGGCCTGTAATGAGATCAAAATTACTGTCAAAAATAGAGTGATTACAGAAATGTAGCATTCTAACATGTGTTCATGTCAAATCAACAAGAGTTGACAGTTCATATAGTGTATGGATGAGCAGGGTCATACATTATCAGATGTAAGTGGTTGATTGTTTATACAATTCTCAATTGTTATTATAGCTTTGAATTCATCGTCTTTAACATATAAGTGATCAGGTTGTATTTCCCTAAAAAATTGCTTCCTTTCAGTTAAATTAAACCAAAGGTCTTAGTTAAATTTTCATTGTAACCTTCCAGATAAATTTGTTCCACTTCTGAGAGCTTCTTCAATCATTTAAATCACCTTATGACCTGCCCAAATGCAGTTCAGATATAAAACAGCTTGAATTTCTTGATTGCTCCTATGATATGGAAACCTCTCCCTATGCTTTATCTCCATTACTCTTGTAATAAACTCTTTGAATATATAATCAATCTGAACCTACTTAGAATACAATTATTCACACTGCAAATGTTAAAAAATGATTTAAGTGGATTTATTCAAATAATACTTTCATTGAGCATTGCAATCTTATATTATGATGAAAATAACAAAACTAGGCCTGGTAACAAAAGGTCCCTAATCCCAGTGACTCTAGAGGCTAAGACAGGAGGAATGTAAATTCAAAACCAATCTGGGCTATAGAGTGAGTTCAAAGGTCAGACCGGGCAACTTAATGATACTCATTCCCAGAATAAAAAATGAAAAGGGATTCTTGAATATACATAATGGAGGCTCACACACATGCTCATAGAAGAAAGAAAATAACAATCTAAAAGATAAATATTACCAAGTTTTCTTTGTTCTTTGCCTTTTCTGACTAGCAAGGATGATGCAGCTCTCATTACCAGCCAAGCAAAGTTTTTCCATCTCAATCCTCTAAATATGATCAAGGATTATCTGATTAGTACTTACAACTTTGGTTTCCAACCTGCTACTGTCTAGCTCCCAGCTTCTTTTAAACCCATACTTAATAGTAAACAAAATTCTTGTTGGTTATATTTATTTGGATCATATTAATAATTTCTTTCTCAATCAGAGACTCTCTGAGTATTAGAAAATGCTTTTAGTAAGTAAAAATAATAATAATCTGAGACTGCTTCAGACAAGGCAGAAACATGTGGCCCAATTAGTAATTTGGAGTTACCAAACTTAGAGTGTTGTGGTCCATGGTGCTGTGCACTTCAATGAAAAGATACCCGGATACTAGGAAGAGGAGGAAAATGGGCTTCTTTCAGTCAAATTCCTTTCTTCTGTCTCAAGGCAGTGCTAAACATGGCATTTGTATAACATGAACCTGCTTTTCATATATGTGATAAAAAATTCCTTCTGAGGAAGGCGTGATAAAGAAACAGTAACAAGATTAAATATAAAATGGAAGTTTAACTGCCATTCAGTTGCTTCTTCTTGACTGGTGCAGTTATTGGATATTACTAATTTTGATCTACAAAATGCATGAGTATAGATATCTTAGGTGTCAACACATCATTTCCTTAAACTGTAATTATAAAAAGAAATTAATAAAAATTTATTAAAGATGATATGGGTAAACCACAACAGGTGAAATTCGACCCTCTCCTTGTTCTGCAGGGCATGCAAGGTAGGAATTGCTGTAATAAGATCAGCTCCATATGCCGATTCTTATCTAAGAAATATTCAAAACCTCAGAAAGAATTCCACTAATTATCTTCTTCTTTATAATGGATGTGCATTACAAACTAAATTCTCAAATATTTTTAAATTTTAATTTCATCAAAAAATTTTAAATTTTCTTTCTTGCTGCATAAATAATTTTTGCTCTTAATCTGCAACACATATAATTTATTGGCTGATCTTTTTATTTGTGTGTATGTGTGTGTAAGAGTGTGGGGTGTGTGTCCAGTAAATGTGTTCATGTGCTCATGCCTGAGAAAGCCAGAGGGGAAATTTGGTGTCATGGTCTATCTCTGTCTTCCTTATTTCCTAGAGACAGGAATTCTCACTGAACCTGGGGGCAAGCTGGTAGCCAGTAAGCCCCAGCAATCCTCCTGTCTCTGCCTTCATAGTACTCGGGTTGCAGATATATGTATGACTGCACCCAGAGTTCTTATACAAGTTCTGGGATTTGAACTCAGGTCCACATGAGCCCACAGCAAGTGCTCTTACTTACTGACCCATCTCTCCAGCCCTTATCTGATCTTTGACAAGAAAAAAATTGATGACCTCTAATAAATATTATATATAATATATACAGCCCCATGACCTTCATAAGTTAGGGAAAAGCTATACCGCTGTGCTATATTCTTAGTCTCTACAGTCTTGTTATCAGAACTCTTTAAAAACATACTAAATAGGTGCAAACAAGCTGATTTGGGATGTACCTTCCATTCATCTGCAGTGTTCTGTCCTGTTCCAATCTAGGTGTGCCCCAGGCTACACTGGCAGTCCAAACAGCCCCGGAGGCTCCTGCCAAGAATGTGAGTGTGACCCTTATGGCTCCCTGCCTGTCCCCTGTGACCCAGTCACAGGACTCTGCACGTGCCGCCCTGGAGCCACAGGAAGAAAGTGTGACGGCTGCAAGCATTGGCATGCACGCGAGGGTCCAGAGTGTGTCTGTACGTATGCTAACTTACCTAGTTCTGGGGGCCGGCCTTCCGTTTCTGTCTCTTTTCCAACAAGCTTGGCTTCTTATTTGCAGTAGCTAGTGCTGCTCTCCACCCTTCCTGACACTATCTATCCACTTTCTGCTGCGTGCATGCTGCTTTCGTCTCCATCCCACTGAGCCAAGAACAGCTGAGAAAATCCTCAGCATGCCTAAGTCAGTTCATTGAAGACCTGTAACAATGTCCCTCGAGGCATTTTCTTTCCGTCTTGTAGTTTGTCGTTTTGCCTAAAGTTGGCATTGCTTTTGTGACAGATTAAAAATCCAGCTGTATTAAATTTTTTAGAATCCTCCTGAATTTATAAGCGGCTGAAGAGGCACATTAAGTCTTGAGTTATAACTGACTTTTCTTTGCCCAGATTTTACGGAAATTCATGGGCATAATGCTTTGTAACTTCCTCTTGGACCACAAACCCTGGAAACAATTGCAGTGCTCTCCAGTATTGAAGTGTGTTACATAGACAGTAAATAGAGAGGAGAGTGCTCCTTCTTTCTCCTTTCTCTCTCCCCTTACTGATTCTGTACTTGATAGTAAACGTATAGCATTGGACCCAACAACAATTCAAATCTAGAATAAGTTATTTACAAAGTCAAAGAGAGAATATTGAACTATGATATTCTTTTTCTTGAAGGAATTTATTTCAATGTCTTTGATTGCAATATTTACTTATTGAAATACATTTGTGCATGATACTTCCCGGGTTTTTTTGTAAATTTTTATTGAATTTTTGTGCATTTCATACACATCTTAATCATCTTTATACCTCCTTCCACAGTGGCATCCTTTCATAGACCCCCTCCCCACACTAAATTTCATGCATTCTGTCATTTGTGTTAAGACATACGGAGTCAAATTGGTGTCCCCTGTGCAAATTCATCCACTGAGGTATAGTCAGCCTATCTAAAGTCTCTCCCTTTAAGATCAGATCCTCATCACCATGAGTAAGCAGCTACCAATAGTTCTTCACCTGGGATTGGGGCCTGCTGTACATTTCCACAGTTCTATGCTGGAATTTTTGTCTGCTTGAGTTTGCATGGGTCTTGTGCATGCTGACACCATTGCTGTGGGTTCATATCACCAAACAAGAGAAAGCTCCCTTGAGTTTCTTGGTCAGGGTAATTCAAGAGATTCCCAAAATTTACATAAGCTAATGCTACAGTCCTTGATTGCATCCCAGAACTTGAAGGTAAGATCCTGTTGCTGAAGACAGGACATACTTCAGACACAGGATTTGAAGTAATGAAGCTAGAACTGACCTAGAAGCCACCTCCCCTGAAAGCTATTTCTCATAGTTTTGTAGAACACTATGCAAGCTGCTGTGAACTTCAACAGTGGTTCAATCCCAGCTTCAAGGCCTAATAACCACAACAATGACCAACACAGCAAACTATATTGGGGCAGTAGTGGCAGTTTTATCTTGGGAGTAATCAACAGCTACTTAATTAGACTTAAAGTCCACTCAATGGGAGGAAACTCATATGTGGTACTGTGAACATAGTAAGATACATATGGCTGGAGAGGTCACAGATCTTAGAGAACACCCCAAGGCTGTCACATCCCAATTCCTTACTCTTTCCTGTTTCAGTGTCTTATGTTTGTCTAACTCTTAGTTGCGTTATAATTAAAAGAATTTGGGGTTTTTCCCTGGTTTAATAGAGTTATCTCAAAAACCAAGACTAGATTTAAAAACAGAACAAAACACTAAGACTGGAGGTGTGTGGAAAAATACATTTTAAGAATGTCTTTGTATTTCAATGATGTTTAATAAAAACACTTGGGGTAAAAAGAAGAGCTTTGGATAGGACCCAGTTTGGAACACTTTGCATAGCCTGCGCAAGACCTCAAGTTCCCCATCACCCAGTTGTGGGATGGGAGAGGGGTAAAAACATACTGAAGGTGGGAGTGAGGAAGGAGATTAAATGTACTATATATATTAATTTCATCATATTGTTATGGTATATACAATTTACTCTTTATAAGAATGATTATGTATTTTAATGATAATTTTTAAAGTGGACTATCAGGACAAGATAGTTCAGCAGGTAAAGACACTTGCTACCAAGCCTTACAACTTCAGGTCAGTCCTGGGAATTCACATGATAGAAGAAGAGAGCCACCTCCCGCCAGCAAGTTGTCCTCTGACTTACACAAATGTGCTGTGGCATGCACACATACACATACATATATACACAAATAAATAAGCAGTTGTGGTTTACCAATATTCCATAGCCATGCTTTCAAGTTACCTGATTGATGTGGATATAACTAACTAAATAATATACACTCAATTAAACACTAATATTAATAATCCTTTAAGTATAAGTCAACAACTTAATTATTTAACCAAAAGTCAACCTGAAATAAAAATAGCATCTTTAAGATGATGCACAAAAATTAAATAGCAGTGCACTAAAATGTGCAAAAGATAAAATGAAAGACTTACTTTCTCTGAACATCTATTTTAAAAAGAATTGCCATTCTTCTGGTCAAATGTACCTTAAAGTTCCGTTTCTGATGATGATAAGTACTTACATAAGTAAAATACATTTTATGTAAATGTATCATAAGAAATTTTGACTCATTCCTGTCATATATTTCTGATCCACATGTCCTATCTGATATTAACAGGAGTGCTGACTCTCCAATTGGAAAAAAATCATATGACCTGACATTTATTTCCATTATTCAGAACTCATAGGAAACACATTTGTGCCTGTTATGCACAATACTCAGCTCAATTACTGTGTCCTGGAGATTTTAGTACCCACGTGGAGAATGGAACATGATATAGTGATTTTTATTCTATGAGAAAATGTTATGTCATTGTTGTTAATATGCAAACACCTTTCCTCGGTTTACAGCAATACTGTGTAGGTAGGTGCTCTTCAACTGCCTTCCGTCCACTTCAGTGACTTCCACTCACTTCTAGAAATGTCTTCTCACCCTTCTTTATCCATCTTCTTACTCATCTCTTACACTCTCTACAGTTTGGAATTAATAAGCTGTGGTTTTCTTATGCTGATCTTCCCTAGACCACTGTTCCTACTCCTAGTTTTGAAGTGACTTAAGTAAACAAGGCTCAGTGAGGACAAAATTCTGATTTATTCTCTATTCTTTGTAAGAGACTTTTCTGTCTTCAAGGGAACAAACACTAGACTCACACAGCATGTAAGATCTGTAGGACCTGCCTCACCACATGTGATTACAGCGGGATGTTTTTAAGGCTCAAGGGTGTGAATTAAGGGGAAGAACCTCAGAAATGGAAAGAAGGTAAAATATGTAGTAAGAGAAAAAATGTGTTTCCATTATTAAGTATGCTGCTGCCTGTAGAAAGGAAGACGTTTCTGCTTGATGGATGCCAAGAACCACCCCGACAGATCATTTGCATGAATTATAATAATTCATTTTCCCTCTTTCATTCACAAGGAACACAGCTGAAGTTGGCTTATATTACAGATTTGTATTTTTTTGCTTTTGTTTTTAATTATTTATTTATTTGAAAACACTTTTATTTATGGATATTCTTTATGCATGGTAAGAACTGTGTTACATAAGGACATTTCATACATGTACAAGACTTAGGAGTCTTCATTGTGTTATTGCAGGAAAGCTGCATATTTCTGGAAAGGATCACTGTAAAGTAAGATTAAACTTTTATTTAACAAAAAATAAAAAATTCCACTGAAGGGACTGGACAACACACAGCAGATGAAGTAATCATGCCACAGTTTGCTGTGACTCCCTACATCCCTGAAAATGGCAGACAGCTGCTGGAGACATTGGCCTTAGAGCACGCTAGGATTTTATTGCATTTAAAATGGGCTTTCCTCAGCCTGTTATGGTGGAGAATGTTTGTCTTCTTAGCACTTGAGATGTGGAAGCAAGAGGTTGGGAAGAAGATCTGGAATTCGAGGTCATCCTTGACTGTATCACAAGTTTGAGGCCAGCTTGGGCTACATTAAATCTTTTCTCAAAATGAATGGAGGTTGGAGAGTTTCCTGAAGGATACAATCTTTCTGTGTGAGATTTCCATTACTATAATGATGAATTGACCCAAGTAATCTCATCTCTTCTAATTAGGAAATATGAAGACCCCAGAGGCTCTCAGTAAGTTGAACTTAGCCTCATCAGGGTGATCAGCTTCGTCAAGAAGAATCAGGACTTGGGTGTCATTAAGTACCATGTACCTCAGCTTCCAAGTTCAGATTTCAGACACTCCCCAATGTAGTCCCTTCACCACAAACAGTGTCATCAAAACAGCAATCTTTTTAAAGACTCACCTTGCCTGTGAATTTCCCATGTACCAGATACACTGTTAAACATGTTATGCAGATCTTTTCATTCTTGCAATGTATCTATACATGTTACCAAGATCTGATTCTAACCTCCCTTCAGCTGCCTAGTCCTTGTGATCACCATCAAAAGATTTCTGATGACACACACACAGTGTAGGATAGAGGACATATAAGAGTAATATGATGGATGTCATGTATGGAGAGTGGACAATGGCCAGAGAAACCGTTCTTTTGACTTTCATGTTTAGGTAGGCTTTAAATGATTTCTTTTTCTAAAATTTGTATTGCGTTTAAAAAATTTATCTATTTAGTGTATATGTGTACTTGTGTATGTTTGTGCTTGTGTGTGTGTGTGCTCATGTGTGTATATGTGTCTGTATACATGTGGGCATGTGCATGCCACAGCACGCATGTAGAGATCGGAGGACAACTTGCAAGAATTGGTTTTTTCTTTACACAATATAGGTTCCAGGGATCCAACTCATATCTTCAGGTTTGGTAACAAGTACCTTTACCAGCTGAACCATCTTGCTGACCCAAGGCAAAATTTCTACTAGTAAGCATAGAGGTTGTATCCTCCAAGGTTTAGGAAATTGCATAGTTAATTAAGGTGGATGCTTATTCATCAGAAGTTGCCTAGTAAAGATTGTACTTCCTTAAAGGGAGCCTGTATTTTTTTCTTGTTTCTAGGGATCAAATCCAGGGCTTTGTATCTGACAGTCAGACCCTGTACTACTCGTCTACATCTGAAGCCCAAATTTCACACCTTAAAAAAAAATTACTTGAATCATCTATACAGTGTTTTGTCCATTGGTTATGTTTGTGAATTCTGAATATTTTTCTGATATTCCAAAATCAGAAGCTGTTTATTAAGTTGAATTAAGCAAAGCCATCTTCCTCTTTTTATCCTCATTGATAGCTGACATGCCATTTTATAAAATGAGAATAACCACCTGCCCTGATATTTGAGAATGAACAACATAGCCATTATTTATTCAGTGCTAACATTCTGTATTATGAAATGCAAAAGAACACAACACCTTGATTTTTGTGCCCTATTTTCTTAATTCATATCTAACACAGAATAACCCATATGCTGTTTAAAATAGATTGTGACTGGCAGAGTAAAATACGTGATACTCCTGGAGAACTGCAATTTAAATTAGTAACTTCTGACAAGATGTTACTCCACAAAAGTACCTGAAATAACATCTTGAATCTTATAAATATCAAATTCATGCTACTGTTTTAGTCACTGCAAATGAGGCATTTGGGATATATTTATTTTCTTATCTATATCACAATTTCTTTAAAATATAACACATAAGATGACGTTTCTTTCGCCAGTATTGCCAAAACAATCATGAAGTGACCTTAATTCTGATTCTGACCTATGGAGACACAATCTTCTTGTAAAAATTGTATTTATCTATTTATTTATTGTGTGGGTTGCCACACATACCATGGCATGCCTTTAGAGGTCAGAGGACATGAGGGAGCTTATTCCTTATACATAGGAGCTCTGGGGATTGAACTCTACTCATTGCGTTTGGTGGCATGCATCCTTGCCCTTTCAGCCTTCTCACTGGCTCACGAGTCTTGCTCTAAATAACTAGTTGCCATCAAGCTTCTTATAACTCAGAGCTCCATTTTATCACTATAATACTGTCCTTTATGGTAGAAGATAATCAGTAATGACAGTTACCATTTTCTATACCCAGAGACAGGAGTAAAATAGCAGAATTCTCTCATCAATGGAAAAATAAAAGAGTTTCTGCTCTAAAGGATGATTTAAAAATGAACTGATCACCACAAGTGATTTATCAATCTATGACTTTGTACATGATCATCCTCCATCCTCAGACCTAAATATTATACTATCTGTAGCACCATATAGTGTTCAAGTAGGTTACTATTCAAAGACTAGTATGTGTGTCATAACTTTCCCAAGCTTTGAGCTAAGGTGTTATGTTCCAGTCTAAATGTGGGGCAATCTATTGACACAACTTCCATGTACCTTTCTAGTCATCTGTTTCATTAGTAAGACATGCTTGAGTTTCTTGTTGCTAATTTTCTTGGCATTGGTCCAGGATATTGTTGTGTAGAACAGCAGTTGTCAGACTGATTGCTGATAGATTTTAGCTCCTGGGGATGAGCCTTAATGGTCTGCAGATTTCATTGAGGAACTTACACTGTTAGCAGACTAAGGGGCTGCATAGTTGGATTATGGAGAGCACTTTACTGCCTTTATTTTAAGCATGCTTGTTTTTAAGAGTAAACTGAACTCTACTTTGATTCCTATCTCTATCTAGGCCCTAAAGGTTTATTGATCTCAAAGAGCAGCAGAATTATATGTTGTCTAAAGTTAGCTAGTTTTTTTAACCCTCATTTCATCATCCATAGAATGGAAATGCTACCTATATGTATGTGAAATGTGTTAAATATAAAGATAGAACCTAGCCATTCCTTTAACCTGGTTATCTTTGTGGCATTTATAAAGACAAGGTATTTTGAGACTCTGTCTTTAGTTTCTGATGAAATAGTTTCCTTGGCTTACACTAAATTCCAGCTTAACATAATTATCTCTAATTCTAGATACATTTTAAATTAATCAATTAATTTAAAAACTATTTTTGTGTAGGGGTGTTTTGCTTGCGTGTGTCTAAGTGCACTAGTGTTGTGCAAATGACTCTAGACCAGAGGAGGGCATCAGATCTCCTGGAACTGGAGTTACAGCTGATTAGCTGCCTTATGGCTATAGGAACTGTACTCAGGTCCTCTGTCACAGCAACCAGTGCTCTAAACCAGTGAACCATTTCTTCAGCCCCAAAGTCTAGATTTTTAATCACGAAAACCCACTCTTATGACCACTTATGATCAGCCTGTGTTTCCCTTTGCCTTACCTTCTTTGCATACATTGTCTATACATTCCTAACCACTAATCAGGATTATTTTGATCACCTGTTCTTTACCTCATCAAACGGCTGTGAACATCAGATGAAAGAATCATATTAAGCATGGCACCTTGGGTAAAGTTGTTATCTTATGATTATCCATGGTGCATTCATAATTTCAAAATATCTACTTGGTTTTTGAGAAACAATATCATCCTGGAATAACACTGAGCTTATTTTCCCATTTTGTTTTTTGAATTTATTTTTGTATGTATGTGTATACATGTGTGTGTATGTTCGTGTGTGCTCTGTGTATGCAAATATGTGCCCATTAGTGTGGATGCCAGAAGACAATCTCAGAGTGGAGCATCTATTTGCATGTGTGTGTGTGTTTGTGTGTGTGTGTTTCACAGTTTGATGCATGAAGAAATTTATCATCCTCAAATCCACAAATAGTTTTTCTCTAACCAAAGAAGCAACAGGCAATAAATTCCTTTTGAAAAAACCTGAAATCAAATTATTCTGTCAGTGTTTACTTATAAATGATAAAGAGTAAATTAAACCACTTTAATAAGCCCTTCTCACTGTGACACACAGACTTGCCTAGAACTCACCATATAGCCTGGGAAGGTCTTAAACTCCTACATCTGCTGCCATAGTCACTGAAGTGCTAAGATTATAGGCATATACCACCATGCCCTGCTTAAATGTTCCATTTTCAAGGGGTGAAAGATAGAAACATAAAATCCAGATCCAGACATGAATCAGTGGTATTCATCTGTCATGATTAATTTAAAATATATACATTAAGGCGTAAACTGTATCCTTTTTAAAAAATGTATACTGATCCTCTATCCCTACCTGGTTGTCGTAGATAATTTATACATTGATGCCTAAAATTGGCTAAAGGGTTTGGCCTTTTCAGAAATGCACAGGGTGTGCATTCCAGCTTCAGCTTCTCTGGTTCAAATGTACTTTTGTGAATTTTTTGTGACAGTAAGCCAGCAATTACTATGCATGGGGGAGTCTGGTAGAAATGCAATATTTTTCACTAATTGCTAACAGAAAAATGTGTAATATTAGCTGCATGATTTGCCCCTTACATGTGCCCAGTTATAACGATCTGAATTTAGTACTGCATTTGTTAATATTAGACACCAATTCATCCTGACACTTTTATAGGCAAAGCCTCGGAAACATTTAGTCATGTAAAAAATAATCATAGTCTTGAAATATTTGTTTTTGCTCTCATGCTTCCTTGGCAAGCTCTCACTTGATAACCTTATCTATATTCCTGAGTTAATAGGATAGTTTAGAGAGGTTTGGGGGGTGTCCTGATTACGAGATAGGTGTTAATTTACACAGCAGCCTTGTCAGGGAGTTGTTTACATAATGTGAATATCCCATGTCTCTCTACTCTCTTCAGATCTTTCTATCAAAGTGAATTAAATTTGTTTTTCATTTGCATGCCATTTTGAATGTCTGTTGCCAGACATTTCCGACTTTTTGAGGGCAAATAAAAGCCACTTATGGCGTAAGTAAAATATTTCATGTCAGAATGAAATAGCAAAGCATTATGTAAAGGGCACAATCTTCACGTGCTTGCCTTAAAACTGCATGAGCTAGTTGGATAGAAGCTTTGAAAAATCCTTGTGCCTGTTCTATTCATAAGTCTTTCTGACCCATTCAGACAGATGTGAGTATATTACTGGAGCATCTATAAAACTTACCTTTCACTTACAGAAATCTGCTTGTACTTTGCTTCCTAAGAAGTGAACATAGACAGAGACCATGAGATATGGGATAACAGTATACCTTTAAACCCAGAGGCAGAAAATAGAAGGAATGAGTTCTTGAAGAAGCAATTACGTACATTTTTATTTCAGCAAATGAACAGGAACCACGTACATTGGGTGGGGGGATAGAATAAAAGAGAGGAACTCAGTCTTCTTTGTATCTTTTGGCATTTTTAGCTCAACAATTCACCCTATGCTAAACCACAGTGAATCAAATCTATCTGCATTCAAGTTCCCAGTTTATTCTGCTATGAAGTAACATGGAGAAAACTATGGACCTTTTCCCTGGAAAGTTCTGAACTCATTCAATAACAATGACCCTTTATCAATTTTATTATAAACTGGCCTGAATCAGTTATTTCTTGTAAATAGGTAAAATATAGAAAATAAATAAGAGAAGGGGCTAGCTGAAGAATGTACAACCCCAAAAAGTCTGGGAGCCAGCACATTACCAAGTGTCCTCTAAGACCTTGAAGCTGAAGAAAATAGAACCAATTACCTGCTTATATTCTGGGAATAGCTTCCAAAAATTGAATTTCACTGGAAACAAATGAAATTTACTTGGGCACGGTGGGAAAGGAATTTTCATTGTGTTCTTGTATGTGTGCTTGTGTTGTGTGTGCACGTGCGTGTGTGCGTGTGTGTGTGCATGTGTGCGTGTGTGTGTGTGTATCTACATTTGCTAGGTATCCATGCTCTGCTACTGAGCTGTATCCTCAACTCCTTAATTCTTAACAATAACAATTATTTCAGGCTACAGAGAAGGCTCAGGAGTTAAGAGCCTAACTGCTTCTGCAGAAGAGTGGAGTTTAGTTCCAAGCACCCACATTAAGCATGTCACAGCTGCCTATAATTCCAGCTCCAAGGGATCTGACACTCTCTTTTGGTTCCCTTGAGCAATTTTTTGTGTACTCAAACCCATATACAGACACATTCATAAATAAAAGTACAAAATAAAATCTTTAAAGAATTGTGACAAATTCTTGTTTTTAGCTTTTGAATTCTGACTAGAAAGAAAGTCTCTGATTTGAATTTACACTCAGAATCATACTCTCAGGAGCTTGTGTACGTGTGCCTGGTGCCTTCTTCAAATATTGGCCCCTGTCATTCTTAGTCCAAAATGTCTTCTTATGCCTTCTTCACAAAGATAATAATGCACAAGTAGTCATTGAAGTTTTACTGTTGTTTACTTTCCTAGACACCATGACAAGATATTTAAAGTTCTTTCTGAAGGAGAAACAATGCATAGATATGCAAACAACAAACTATAATAGCCAGCCCAAGCATGAGGATTAAATTAATAAGACACAGGGAATAAAGTCAGCCTTATAACTAACTAGTTCATGGAACAGGAACATCAGTCATCAACATCTTCCCTTCTGAGGAAGCCATACATTTGCCCTGAACACTTGGGAGCCAGGTGGCTAAAGATGATGTGTCCCAGACAAAGGAGAAAGCATTCAAAATGGCGTCCTCCAAACCCTTCCCACCTTTAACATTGCGCATCCCCTGCGTTTATCATATGGTATAGTCTTTCAAAGCTCTGGCTCCAAGAGAGAATTATCTGGAATTTTTTAGAAATGGGGATGCCTGAATTTTATCATAGACATATTGAATCAGAATCCCTGAGGTGGAACAGGGAAAGGACCAGGGATCTGCACTTTACATCTCCGTGATTCTAATGTATAGTCAATACTGAGAACCACTGATCTCCAGCAGAGCTTTCTAGACTTTCATGTGTATAGGTCACATGAAATCTTTCTAAATACAGACCGTGATTTGTAAGCTCCGGGGTGGATATGCCCAAGGTGATGCGTTTCTATGAAGCTCCCAGGCAATGCCTGGACTGCTGGTCTGCTTGTTACTCTCTCAGCATGGTGCTCAGACGAGCAGTATGAGTGCCACCTGGAAAATTGTCAGAAAGTACATTCTCAGCATGAGAATCGGAGGGCAGAGCGTTTGATCACCTCTGGAATCAGAAGGCCAAGATATAGCTTAGTCCTCTGGGATTTCAGAAAGCCCTTCCAGTGATTCAGAGGCTACTGGAGTTTGAAAATTACACCAGGGATCTTCACATTTAGACCATTTAGCACTTCATTATGCCCTGTGATATGTTTTCTACAATAGTGAGTGTTGACAGGTCTATCTAAGCTGGCCCTGCTCAAGGGTTTGAAAAAGCCACAATGCTTTTTTTTTTTTTTCCTTTTATTTTGTTTCCAAGATGCAAAAATCTCTCTTTGTTCTAGTTGGAACAGTAGAAGACATAGTTCTGACTCTAGACTCTCTCTTGCTTCTGCCTCCAGAGCCTCTTGTAAGTGCCAGGAGCTTGCAGAGTAACCCACACGATGCTCCATCGTTGTATGTGTTACCTGAAAGGAACAGATTTATTAAAAAGCCTGCTGGGGCAGTGAAATCCCTGTGAAGGATATGGCAACTCACCTCTGACTGCTGTCCTATCACAAAATCACGTTCTGTACTACTTGCTCTTGTTAACAAGCTTCTGTTAATGGTTTTCTCTCCATTAAGTAGCTCAGGGGAGTGCTATTTAGAGAACTAATTAATTGAATTCTTGCCAGTTTGGGGCATGAGCCAATCCCGCTCCAGATCTCAGTATTTTCCATGTTACATATTTTCCTCTTTTCTAACCCAGATATGATTTTGATACCTCTGTCTACAGAAGAGAAGATAGAAATTGTAACTGTATACATGGATATGCATATGTTACTATTCGGGCAGTCGATGTTTCTTAGTATGACAATAAACATGATTACTCTGCCATATAGAACTTAAAAATACAACGTGAGAAGCTGTGGATGTTGCTTTGTTGAGAAAGTGCTTGCTTAGCATGCACACAGCCCTGGGCTTTGTGGAACCCCAGCACTGCATAACAGTCATGGCAGCTCGAGCCTGTAATCTAACACGCCTGGGGTGGACACAGGAGGATCTGAAGTTCAAAGTCATCTTTAGCTGCCTCATAGCAAGTCTGAGACCAGCGTAGGCTACATTAGACCTTGTCTCAAAAAATGCAAAGTAAATTATGTATATTTTTATAACTTTACAAAGAATCAATATATACATATATATATCCATTTTTTAAATTACAATACTATTTATGGATTTTATTTGGTAATGAAGAGACAAAAATCCATTTATCTTTCTATGCTTATCTACCACTGTGAACTTTGAATTGTTCCTCTTTCTGATTCTTAACAAGCTAATATGAGTATGTCCACAAATTTAGTTATTTAAAAAATAAACCTTACTCTTAGAAGGCATTTATTTACAAGACTGGATAAAGTTAATAGTAGAAATTTGTGGGGCTGCAGCACGTTGTGTATCATGGCATACTTAGCATGAAAGAGGAACTGGCAAAATGTAAAAAGAAATATCAAGATGGAAAAAGAAAGCGAAGGGAAGGTTCTTCATTGACTCCTGTTGAGGGTCTGGAGAAATGTCTCAGTCAATAAAGTGCTTATCATGTAAGCATGAGGATTTAAGTTTCAATCCTCTGCACACATGTAAAAAGCTGGACACGGCAACATATACATATTTTCCCAGTTCTGGGGAGATGGAGACAAGAGAATTCCCAGGGCTTGCTGACCAATCAGTCTAGCCAAGATGGTGAGGTCCTGGTTTAATAAAAGATGCAGTCTGATAAAGTGGGAAACAATTAAAAGAAGATACTTGGCCTCAACAAGCACACAGGCACACACAGGCATGTTCATCTGCATACACATGCACATACATACACATACATATGCATAAAATCTGTTGAATATATATCAAGATAGGACACAAAGCAGTTTGCAGGCCAAACTGCTTCAGATTTCTGGGCCAGTGCTACAGAAGGCACAGCATGCTTGGATGCAGAGAGCAGTCAGATGCAGTCGGAGTTGTGTTCTTTAGAGTTCTGCTGTGAGGATTTTGACTCTTCATAGTTTTACATTCTGTGTTTTGCATTTCTTTTACTGCTTCTGCAACACCCCCATACAATGCACACATGCACGCGTGCGCACGCACACACACACACACACACACATCACACACACAAAACTCCTCAATATGTTCCTCCTCTTTGCTCCCTCTACTTAGATCATCCTCTGTTTTTCCGGTTCTTGGTGACAGAAATAATTTGCTCTTTTTTCATTGATGTTTTCATCTTTTATGAGCTGTTGCCAATGTGATAACATTAATTACCTGAGATGAGTCTCAGAGTTATGCTTGGTCCATAAAGTATCTCAAAGCTGAAATCTTTGAGCATCTGGCTGGGGTGTTCAGCCAAAGTAAATATTCTTCGTGATTTCCTTTTCACAGTCTGTGGAGATGAGTGCACAGGTCTTCTTCTTGGTGACCTGGCTCGCCTGGAGCAGACAGTCATGAGCATCAACCTTACTGGCCCACTTCCCGCTCCATATAAAATTCTGTATGGTCTGGAAAACACGACTCAGGAACTGAAGGTAGGTGGGACACTTAGCAGTAGGGGTAAGTGTGAGATGACAGATGCTCCCCAAGTGGTATTGGCCATCATAGGTGCCTGCTGCTTCCATCACCTTAAATCAGGCAATGAGCTGTGAGGAAGTTCAGAGTCTCTAAAGCAATGTTTCAAACTAGAGAACTACAGTATGCAGAATGCTATTAAAGGAAAAGAAACTCACGTGCCCCCCTCTGTTTGGCCTAAATCAGTTTTATTATGTGACTTAAACATGTGTAAGCATAAAATCAGGTATGTATTCCTTATACTTATGGTGTCATAAAATCAAAACAAATTAATCCTTACAAAAGCCTGCAAAGCCAATAAAATTCAAATTAAAAACATGAATCTAAAGTACTATGACTTTGGCGGAAAGTGAATTCTTCTTGCAAGAAGAAAATGGTATGAACTTCTTCACCACGGGTTTTTATCTGTCCAGGTGACATGTGTAACTCAGTTCCACCTTCCCACAGCTTAACTGGAGAGCCCTTTGCAAGGGGTCCAGAATGACAATTGATCATGACTTATGCACTCAAATTGCCCATTGCCTCATTCAAATGTAGAACTTCAACGGTGGCATTCACCTCTCAGGTGCCTAAACCTGGGATCTAGGAATGCTTTAATTAATATTAATTATTATTGTCAAGCTGAAATTAAGATTAAAATGTTATGCAACTTTGAAAGTGATTCATAAACACCAATCCAAGACACATCATGCTTATTAAAGCTTTCAAGCTGGGAAGAGCTGAGAGGAAATGTTTAGAAAATTGAGGTTGTTTACAAAGGTCATTTACAAAAATATACACAACATGCAGTTACTGAGAGGCTGTCATTCAATAATCAAGTACTTACTGAGAAATTACAGGGGCCCCCTGGATCACACTCAGTTCCCTGGGAATTTTTTAACTCTTCTGATTTTTGTCACTATCTTCAGGAAGCTTAGATTCTATGTTATTTTGTTAAAAAGTTAAAAAATAAGCCATTAGCAAAAATGCATAGTTGTATAGTTATCTAAAGATTTGAAATATAAGATAACACAAAAGTTGGAAAAATCAGTAAGACTCAGGTTAGCTAGGGAATGTACCCAAATCAAAGTATAGTCCGCTTGGATTTGGATAGTAGACCCCACTTTAAGATGAAGAGATGTACCAGTGAAGACAGGAGGAAGAAACCAAGGATTTATTCCAGAGATGGTGTCAAGCGTTTGTCTAGGGAGCATGTTTAATGCCCACCATTACTTTATTATCATCTCAGCTTTCCAGAGAGGAAAGTAATGACAGCAAGAATAACCAACATTTGTTGAAAATCTATACAATTAAATCTTAGATGAATTATCAAACATCACTCATGCAAAATAGTCCAAGAAGCAAGAAAAACATTTGAATATGTACGCCCAAATTCGTATGTTGAACATGTGTCTTAATCTACTTGGTTGCTACCACAAAATACATAACTTGCTATCTTATAACCAGTAGAAACTTATTTTTAGCCATTCTGGTGGCTTGGAAGCCCAAGATCAAGGCAGCTTCATTATCTGGTAAGGGCTGTTCCTTATAGGTGCTACCTTCTTACAGTTTCCTGATAGAAAAGAAAGTAAGCTGTCTAGTTGTATTTCAAAGGGCACTATTCTAAGCATAAAGAATCATCTCTAATAGCCCAATCACTTCCCCAAAGCACCACTTGCTAATATCATTGCCTTAGGTTTAACATTTAAGCACAGGAATTTGTGAGCTTCACAGACATTCCCTAACCACAGCAAACCCTAATCCCTAGTGTGATGGTATTTTGAAGTGAAGGTCTTTGATAAGTGGTCAGGGTTAAATTATGTCATGGAAATGAGGCCCTTATGATGGGATTAATAGAAAGAACAGGAAGAAGGAGATAGCTCCATGCCAGCCATTAGAGTACCTGAGAAGAAAATGACCATGTACAGACCCTCACCAGAAACCAAATTGATTGTCATCTTGACCTTATACTTCCCAGCCTCCAGAGCTATACGTTATGTTCAAGCCACCCAGTCTTTCATCATTTTTGTTATAGCAGCCTGACTGAAACAAAAGCACTGTGTTAATTCTATTTCAGGTAGGGAAACTGAGGCATGATGAAATTTTGTTTGAAGCGCATGGTTTCGTGGTTTCTATATGTAGAAGTGAGATTTGAATAAAAAAGATGTGATTTTATGAGATGTGACTTCATGGCGTTTGACATTGAAACAGTCTTTGTAAACCTCAAAAATACAAAAATAACTCACCTGGGAGGATCTAGCTAGCCGGTAATGAGGCCTCCCTCTCCCCAGGCCATATTCTTGCCATTGAATCCTGCCTAAGAGAGCCTCATACACAAGGCAGAGGGTATGAATTGGGCCTGTCTGGCAGACATTAGAAGTCAGGCCTGCTTGCTAGAGATAAGACTGAAGACTGAAGGGGGCAGGACCATATGATGAAGAGCCTTGAAAGCCAGGCCACAATCTATTTACCTTATACTCTCACATTTATGGGAATAAATCTATTCATGAAAAGGAGGCTAACCAGCATTTTCCATATACACAGAGAGACTATGAAAAATAGAAAATGACCTAGGCACATATTTCAGTTGACATAAACATCTTTAAAAATAGTCCTTAAGCAATGGATGGTGAGTTCAGAGAAGACCTCTGAAAGAGGATTCATCCATGCACATCATCAAATTGAAAATCTCCCACCCTGTAAGTCTGGGTGTTCATCAAAATGACCTTGATATTTCTTATATTCTAATCTTTCCTCATTCTGCAGTTCTGTTCTTTGTTCATAATGCATCTGTTATTTGAATATTTTGGATCACATTTTGATACTTTACCTTCAGGAAAATATATTTTGTTGAGTCATAGTTCCTCAAGTCACACACAACCGAATACCACCAGAACCACATGTATGATGGTAAAAGTTTGATTTATTAGATCGTTGCAACCATGGATGTTAATCACCATGGGAAAATTGTAGGGGAGTCTTGATGAGATGGAGTAGGAAACAGCATATGGTACTTGGACGAGTGCTTGGCCTCCTCCAATAGGGCAGATTCCAGGACACAGGAGTTTGTACTCTACTGTGCTGTTAGGAAGTAGGAGTAACTCCATAATTGATAGTGAATCTGATCTAGAAGGGACAAGCCCAAGGGTAGCCAAAGCTGTGATTAATAAGAAGCAGAATTCCTCTCATTAGATAAGAAATAAATGGATGAGGTATTTTTGTGATCTACACAAAGACATGGCCACTCTCTATGCTTAGACAAGATTTCACAGTGGCCTACTTTTTATTTTATCCTTCACTATCACGAGGTGACTCTAAGTTAGCAGCCTTTCAGAATGTTTATGTTCAACTATGGAATCTGGCTCAGTTGCGTATCCCAAGCCAGCTCCTAACCATCCTGACCCCAGGGGAGTTTGTGCCCAGCAAGCGAGGTTGTGTGGCCCTGGCTGCT
Organism: Eospalax fontanierii; assembly: GCA_035773235.1. Taxonomy (NCBI): domain Eukaryota; kingdom Metazoa; phylum Chordata; class Mammalia; order Rodentia; family Spalacidae; genus Eospalax; species Eospalax fontanierii. The sequence goes on along the minus strand of CM069545.1, from coordinate 32,539,265 downwards.
GCTCTCGTTACTTGTCAGCTGTAGCTCTTCCGATTGGAATGGGAGCCTTAAGAAATCAAATTTTCACCAAACTCAACCCTTTACTGGCTGTATGCTCTTCTACAAAACACTCTTTTCAATCCACAGTTTGTTCATCCAAAAAATGGATCAAATGTTACTTCATAGAGTTCTTATAAAAGTGAATTCAAAAGACAAATACTCAGTCTGCAGTAATTGCTGAACAAATTGCTGTCAGGCTTACTGTTTGGCATGGCCGTCAATGGATATGTGCCTGGTTGTAACAGTTTCTCTTGAATTGGAGGTGGAGAAGCTAAGTTCTCTGGGTATACAGGAAAAATGCACTCTTTACAACCCAAACCATTTACTGAAGCTAAGTTCTCTGGGTATACAGGAAAAATGCACTCTTTACAACTCAAACATTTACTAAGACGTATATGTTATGAAATCTTTTTCAGCACCTGCTCTCACCGCAGCAGGCACCAGAGAGGCTCCTTCGGGTGGCAGAGGGCAACCTCAACACACTTGTGATGGAAATGAATGAACTTCTGACCAGAGTGAGTTGGAAACATGAATCTCCTTAAAGCACACAATTTTAAAAACTCAATTCTTTAGATATTAAAGGGAATCACATCAAAGTTCTGAAATCTTCCTTATTCCAAATTTGGTGCAGAAAATATAGGAATTATGGCTTGCTATTCATGCTTCAAATACAGTCTTATAACTCAGTGACCCATCCTAACACACACACACACACACACACACACACACACACCAAAAAAAAATGCAAAGTTGGCACACTTGGCATGGGTCAAGGAAGAAAAAGTCTAGAGTGTCAGTAGCTTCTATGGTAGAAGCTTTTATCAATTCTAAATTTTAAAATCTCTGTCCTGGATTATGTAAAGAAAAAGAAAAACAAGTGAAAATACTTGTGGTCTCTGAGCTCCAGGGAGAGTTTTTGCATTTGAATAGAAACACAGTCAAAGCAGTGCTCCTTCTCAAAAGATGAAATCTTCCCTGTGACAATCCAAAGCATTTAAGACAACATTTAGAGTCAGAATGTAGAATCCATGTTGCATTTATCAGACTTTTTCCAGAAACTGGTGTTTTAAATTTTCGAAACTGCAAGAGAGTTGAGGTTCTTTTTAGTTTGGAGTGAAGAAAACAACATAAAGTCCGCCATCTTGTGGCCAGAACAGTACATGAACAGGGAAACTGGCCTGCAGCCTAGGGATTCAGCAGATTGTCTAAATTCAACTTGAAAAATGACAAAACTGGGCTAGAAGGGTCTTGGAGATTACCTAGTCCTTTTAAAGAAAGGCTGCATGCAGCCTCAAGAAGGAAATGAATTAACACTGACCATAATATTTGCCAAACTCAGATTCCTAAGCAGGACCCAGCTCCAGATTCCCGCTGGCTGAGTGCTTTTACCATGAACTGCTACTGGATTTGGGAAATTTCCACAGGGAAATAAAACGGCTTCTGAGTCCATATGACTGAACGAAAGTCCTGATGTTACAAATCACATAAGAAACACCTTTTCACGGACCCAGCCTGCAATGTAGACTGTAAAGACACAGAACAGAGCTTCCTAACAGTATTGAAACCCTAAGTATATGAAGGACATGAAACTCATATTAATTTATTAGTTACTGATCTTTGACTTGTTACGTGAATATTACTAAGAGAATTTAAATAAGACATGGTAATTCAATTCAATCCATTTTCATCTGTTTGTCCATCACATATAAAGCCCAAGTGAAGTGTTAGCAGATAAAAAATATTAGTGAGGCTCCAACTGGGTCTTCAAGGAATGTTTAATTGTGTGTGTGTGTGTGTGTGTGTGTGTGTGTGTGTGTGTGTGCGTGCATATGCATGCACATATATAGATGTGTAAGTGTTTAGGGTATATGGACGATATTACATAACAGTTGCATTCAAATAAATAATAAAACATGAAATAAAATAATAAAAAATATACATGAGGATTTCGCAAAATTGGAACAGTTGAATGTGATAACCAGTAATTAGAAAATCCACAAAACACTTGGCATTTCATTCATGGACCTGTTCATTGATGGGTCTCCCTGTGGCGGGCACTGTGGAAGACCCTGCAGCTGGTAATGTAAGAGAGATGACACGGGTCCTGCCTGAACTGTGTTATTGTAGCCTAATGATCTCAGTCTGAAGACATATGAATTATTTCACCAGAAGTGTCAGATCTCTTTTGTGCCTTAGCCCACATGCTTCCTTCTTTCCAGAAGACTGTTCTCACACTAAATTTATATAATTTCTAAAAGCATTTTTAGAGCATTTTTAAGTTGAAGCAAAACTGAACAGAAAGTACAGAGTTCCTACATACCTTTGGCCTTCCCACACTCATCACTGCCCTACTAGAAGGGGACATTTATCATCGTCAGTGAGCCTGATGATAATATAATACTATATATTATAATAATACTATATTATTCTTGCCCAAAGTTCATCCCTTACTTTACTGTTTACTCCTGGCATTGTACATTCTATACAGATATATAACAGTAAATGTTTAACATTACAACATATTACATCACAGTTTCATTGCCCCAGGGATCAGTTATGCTCACCTCTTCATCCATCCGTCCTCTCTAGCCTCTAGCAACTACTGAACTTTTTGGTATCTCAGTGGTGAAGTCTTAGCTAGAATGTCATATTACTGAAAACAAAGAATGAAGCAACTTCAGATTGGCTTCTTGCCTTCAGTGATATATACCTAAGCTTTCTTTATATCCTTTCATAGCTTAGTAGCTTATTTGTTTTTAGCTCTGAAGAATATTCTGTTGTCTTCACACATCACAGCTCATTTGTTCCTTCACTTACTGAAGGGCATCTGAGTTGCTCTCAAGTTTTAGCAATGTGAATAAATTCACTATAAATATCAATGTTCAACTTTTTGTGCGGACATAGATTTCAACTCATTTGAATAAACACCAAGCATTATAATTGCAGAATATTTTTAAGAGTATGTTTACTTTTCTAAGACATTTTCCTAAGGTCTAAACTGTACGTACCTTTCCACATTCCCAACCATGGAGAATCGGAGCTGCTGCTGCTCCACGTCCTTAGTGTCATCTGATTTTGTTAGTGTTTTGGAATTGGACCATCACAAAGGCACAACACTGTATTTGGCTTTTTTATGTGGGCAGTAGGGATCCTAACTCAGGTTTTCACGATTGTACAGCAAGCACTTTACTCACTAAAACATCTCCTCAGCCTGTGTTACTGTTATTTAATAGTTATTTGTTAAGGTATGCAGTAGCTTTTTACCAAATATATTTTTCTATTTAAAAAAATTTGTTAAATGTTTGTGCAGTTATACAATAAATCTTAATCATATTTAGGTCCCTCCCCTGTAACCATACCAGCCAGATTTCCTGCATTCTGTCATAGATGTTAAGGCCTATCAAGTCACGATTCTGTTCCCAAATGTCTCTCAGTGTGAGTCCATCCACGGGAGCTTGGTCACTCCCTTAAAGAAGGCCAACTCTCCCTCCACTCGCAATGATCAGTTGCCAATAGTTCGTCACCTTAGGTTTGGGCTTCTTACCCATTTCCCCAGCTAAGTTTTTATCTGTTTTGAGTTTGCATGGGTCTTATACATGCAGTCACCATTGCTGTAAATCTGTATGAGCAAGTTCCCAGATGCATGGGAAATTCTGTTTCCTTGTGGTCATCTACCACCACTTCTGGCTCTTACAGTCTTTCTGCCACCTCTTTTGCAATGGTTCCTGATCCCTGGGTGGGTAAGATTTAATATAGAGGGTCCTGTCCAGGGACACACACTCCGCAGTCTGTTATTCTCTACACTTCGGTTGGTTTGACCTTCTATGTTCATCTCCCTCTGTTGCATGAGGAAGATTCACTGGTGAGAGTTGAGAGATGCATTAATGCTCTCTCTACCCCCTTCTTCCACTCTGTTCCATAAGTATTAGGCGTAGAGGTTCCATTGTAGGTGTGTCACTTAGGACTAGGCATCTCACAGACATTCTCTTTGTGATCAGTTGTGCATCCATGAAATAGTTTCCATCTTTTGCATAAAGAAGTTTCTTTAAGGAGTGCTGAGAGGTATTCTTGTCTGTAAATATAAGGATATATATTTAGCATAGAGTAAGAAATTACATTTGTCTAGGGATCTGACAGATGTGGATTTTTCTCTAGGATCTATGGCCTCTCCAGGTATGTGCATTCCACTATGTTTATAGTATCACACATGAGTCCCCTCCCATTGAGCAGGTCTTAATTCCAATTAGATAGCTGTTGATTACCACCAAGATAAAAAGTATCACTACTGTCCAATAGAGGTAGTTTCCTGTACTAGTCATTGTTGTGGTTATGAGGAGTAAAGCTTGTGTACTATGAATATACAGTGCATAGTATCCTCTGTAACTATGAGAGCTAATCTTCAGAGAGGAGGCTTCCAGGTCAGTTCCAACTCTATTGCTCAAAGTTCTGTGTGCAAAGTATGTTCTGTTTTCTGCAATAGGGTCTTAACTTCAAGTTTTGGAGGCAATCAAGGGCTGTGGCAGTAGTCTATGTTATTATGGGAGACTCTTAGACTACCAATAACCAACAATTTGAAGGAGACTTCTGTCTGGCACTGTGTTTCTCATTATGTAGACTTCAGCTCTACACACACATACACCTATCATATATGTGTGTGTGTGTGTGTGTGTGTGTGTGTGTATTATGCATAGATATAGATGTGTATTTTCAATAGGCTTTTGAACTAATACATTTCCCTCTGAATTTTCACACACCTAAGCATTACTTATCTCACCTCTGTCTTCCCCAATATAAGCTTCCCTCCTCCCTCCACGGTTTTTCCTTTTTCTCTATTTCCCCTTGCTAACCCCAGCCTCCTACCATTCCCCTCTTTTGAGCTCTCCAGGGATCCTTTCCATTTTCCTGATTCCTGAGGTTCCATCAGAATATATACTCACATCTAAAGATTTGGAGCTAAGATCCACAAATGAAAGAGAATATACATCACTTGGTTTTCTGAGTCTGTTACTTCACTTAGTATAACACTTAGTATAGCATTTACTGGCCCATTTCATGATTTCCTTTTTCATCACCTCTGAGTAGAATTCCATTGTGTAAATGTACCACATTTTCATTATCAACTTATCAGCTGAGGGCATTGGGTGGTTTTAGATTTCTTTGCTATTGTGAAAAGAACAGTAACAAATAGGATATAAGTCAAAGTATGGTAAAACCGATCAGATGGCAGATTTTAAGTTCCAAAAGAGTTCTCCACACTAATCTCCGAAGTTGGTGCACCAGTTTGCACCCCACTAGCAGTAAATGAAAGTTCTCCTTCCCCTGCACCTTCACCAGCATTTGGTATCATTTGTTCTCTTGATTTTAGCCATTCAGACTGGAGTAAGATAAAATCTTAAAGTAGTTTTGATTTGCATTTCCCTAATTCCTAAAAATGTTGAACATTTTGAAGGTGTTTCTTAGTCATTTTTATTTCTTCTGTTGAGAGCTCTCTGTGCTTATTCATAGCCCATTTTTTTTGTTGAATCATTTTCTTTCTTTGTTTCTTTTTAGATTTTTTGTATATTCTGAATATTAATCTTCTGTCAGATGTGTAGCTGGTGAACAATTTATCCCACTCTGTGGGCTTCCTCTTCGGATTGGTTGTTTACTTTGTGTTTAATGAGGTCCCACTTCTCAACTGTTGACCTTAATTCCTGAGCAACTGATGCCCAATTTAGAAAGCGCTTTCCTGCACATATAGCTTGTACAGTAGTACCTATGTTTTCTTTTAAAAATATTTTATTTAGTATTTTTATTTTATGTGTATGAGTGTATTACCTGCCCGAGTATACACGCACCCATGCTGTGCAATGTCCGCAGAGGTCTGAAGAGGATGTAAGATCCCTTGGAACTGGAATTACAGATGGTTGTTAGCTGCCATGTGGGTGTTGGAAATCTAACCCAGGTCTTCTGTAAAAGCAATCAGTGCTCTTAACTGCTGAGCCACCTCTTCCGCTCTGGAGATTAGTGTGGAGAACTCTTTTGGAACTTAAAATCTACCATCTGATCGGTTTTACCATACTTTGACTTATATCCTATTTCATCTAACAGTTTCAGTGTTTCAGATTTAATGTTGAACTCTTTGATTCATTTGGAGTTGACTTTTGTGCAGCGTGGTCTTTCGTTTTTTTCAATATATATTTTTATTGAATTTTTTTGCATTTTATATAATACATCTTAGTCATATTTAGATGCCCTCCCCTATCTGAACCCTCCATCGCTCTCCAGATTTTATCCTCAGGGCAGGCATACTATAAATCTCAGCAGCTGCTCTGAGGGGGAGAATGAAGGAGAGAAGGAAAATGTCACAAAACCATGCTGGTTTAGAGCTTGCTGGTTTAGAGGTCAGACAGACACAAGCAGCCTCTTGGCAGGAAGAGGAACAGAGCTTTAGAAAAAGTAAAGAAGTACAAGATATTGCGGTAGCTCAAAGCATTTGGGAAAGCATGTTTGGAAAACAGACATAAAGAAGAAAAGGAGAGGTTACAGCTTTCTGAATTTTTCAGAAAAGTGAGCAAGACTTACAGAGAGCCTCATCTGTGACCTGATCCACACAACGGATCTGGGAAGAGGGAGGTATTCTAGGGAGGAAAAACGTTTAACCTCTTACCTTAATTTGGTGCATCTGACATGTTATTATTAGTGAAAGACAACTTACATCGAGTTTCCTACTTGATGTTATTTTACTCTTATTCATCAAGAGTGCCAGGCTCCGTGTAGTACTATTTTCTTAGATTGCTCTAGTGACAATGGTTTCTCAGATTTGCTTTGATAATTTTACAGCTAGGACATATTGTATTTCCTATACGATGTCCTGAGATGGGGTTCCATGTCATACTTTGTCATTGTTAGAATGGAGTGATTAGTTCTTGTGAGAAAGACCTTAGATGTTAAGTGCCATCTCCACAGTGCCATCTTGAAGACCGCTATGCTCAGTAGATCTTACTGTTGAAATTAACCATGAGCACTTGGCTAAGACGGTATTTGGAAGATTTTTCCACTTCAACATTAACTTTTTTCTTCCTCAGTCCAATACCATTTTTATCTACTCATTTTTCATGTTCTATATTCTAAATAGCCTAGAAAATAGATCATTGAAAACAAACTTTCTTGGCATTACAACAAGGAAGAAAACTAAAAATATCTATTAACTAACCTTGCCCGTCTGCACTGAATTAATAACATAAAATATAATTATCACAGAGACCATAAATAGTCAAGTCAACATGACCAACTGTCTGCATGTAGTCAAGATGCCCAAAACTCAAAAAGGTTGTACATACATGTGAAATCATAACCAGAGGCCTAGATGACTGAAGTATCCAACATTAGGCTACCACCATCAATGCATACTCATGGAGAGTCCTGCAGTTTGGAGCAGAGCATGATAAATGCAAGAGCCACAACTTCCTGTTACCTACCAGATACTGCCTTAGATGATGCTACACTTCGGAATTACCTGGGACCAGGGCCCCGGCCCACAGGCCTGAGCACTGGGGTTTTCATGAGCCCCCCCAGATGATTCTAACATCAGCCACTGTTGAAAACCACAGTGTTCTATGGTTCCTTTGCAGCTAAAGCTTCTACTCTTCTGACAGCCTTTATATTGCTTACAACACGTACACTTTTCATTTGGTGTAGTGGCAAAGCTCTGCTCCTTTCTCCTTGAACTTCCTTCATATTTTGTGCTCATTTTTTAAAGGAGAAATGTATTTCCCTTACAGCCCTGGATAGGAAGCAGAATAATAGCACTGAGTAGTCACATGAAAGGTAGGCCAATCCAAAATAAGCACTTGCTTTGAATGTCTTTAAACCTGTCTTAAAACAAAGCAAGGCTCACATTAAGTTTGATACTTTTTTGATAATCACTTCACACATGTTTATATTTCAATAAGAAGAAAATGTTATATAATAAATTGAAAATCCAAATGCAGTTTTGTTTATTTTGTCTTTTACTGTGCATTGAAAATCAGGTTTAATAAAGATGAAGCATCTCCAAAGTGATGAAACCATTTTTTAAAATGATTTAAGTAACAACAGTGGTATATGTTTACAATTCTTTATAGTTTTTAAAAGGTTCAGGTTTTTAGCCTTGTCTTTTATTTCTCCTTCTGTATTTTAAAAGAGAGAGAGAGAGACAGAGAGAGACAGAGACAGAGACAGAGAGAGAAATGACATGTAGAAAATCACATTTGTTTGGTTTGAGACTTTGAAAATCAACAGGAGACATATTTAGGAAGACATTCCATTTGGGCACATTCCCTTATCATTCCACAGGGCCTGATGGCATTTTTCTATCTCTTTCCTTATGTATCAGTCTAACAATTTACCCAAGGAGTTAGTCTTTGCCACTTAGGCAGATAGAACAGGTAGTGTCTAAAGATGACCCTCGAGACTATCATACAAATGATTAGATTTGAAATTTAATTTTAGCAGGAATCCATGAGTTTCAGCTGCAAAGGGAGATGGCATTTAAACAGTGCTTCTATTCAGTAGTTAGATTTGCTCCATTAGATTCTAGTTTTAATACAGAGATGCCAGTAAATGAAAGGCACTAGTAATATCCAACCAAGAAAATTATGTGCAGATTTTAAGAGGCATGGTGAGAACTGCTTGAGCTACCACAGGGAGGCTACGGCTATGATGTTCAGAAGTAAATTAATGTCTGCCTAATGGTCAAGCATGCTGCCTAAATAGAAATACTGTAAAAAAAATTAAGCAAAAACCAGAAAAAAAGAGAGAGGAAAAAAACTCTAGCTGAGTAAACATAGATATTTTTTAAATAATCAAAGGTAAAGAAATTTGATAGTGTCTAAAGCATCTTTTACCAAAGAACACTGGAAAGATTTCAGTATAGAAGCAAGGATATGCGAAACCAAGAAAAGCAAGAAGAATGAAACAAGATTGTATAAGCATATCAGAGTAAATAAGAAGATATTAGTCAAATAGTCAAAGGAATAAGAGAGGGTGTGACAGATATTATCAACAGTCTATGCTGGGTGAAGCTGATTTTTGTAAAATTCTCCCCCTGCAGTTTGTCAGGCACTGTTTCTGACACTCTTAGTAATAAGCAGAGGTAAGATGTATTCCTAGCCACAGAAGTTAAATGGTCTCACAGAAACCCCTCTGTCAGTCACCACTGTCCTATGTGATGGAGTGTTTGTCAGAGACTTCCTTATGGCATCTGTCCTGGAGTGGTTTTGACCAGGTAACTCTTCAACTTGACTGCTGTATAATGAGACACTATTTAAAAGCTATATATCTAGGTTTTCTATTGAGATGTGCTAGTTTATTAAAAGTCAAAGCTTATATGTGTGCTTAATGTATTACACGTGCTGGAACTATGGCCTTGTCTCATCTTAGAGGCTCAAAATGTTCATATATTTTCTAATTTGCCTAGATATTAACTTGATACAAATAGCACTTGGCACATACAAAATTTACAAAAACTGAAAGACAATAAACAAATACTATTTTCCATAGTATTTTACCTGTAAATTCAAATAAATCATTTAGCTTCTTCTTAATTTCATTTCCACCTTCAAATAATATGGACCATATCATGTTTTGATCTGTCTCTAAGGCAGGAAAATAACTGAGACAGTTTTATAAGCCCTTCTGATCTGCATAGAAATCCAGAGTATGGCAGAGACTGACTGCGTGAAGCCAAAAAGACTGATTGCACAGGGTCTCAGTGATTAGCTTCGTGAACATGTTTCTTATGCCAAGAGTGATACTGTAGTATTTATATAATTTGTACTGAGTGTTAATATCTCTTATGCATTACTCCATAAATAAAGTAGGCCAAGAGAACACAATAAATATGATCTTGGCCATCCAAATGTAAGAGAGAGTGTATGAATACGCATTTTTTAAAGGCTTAGATGTATTAAGTGGTTTAGAATGCTAATCTTATGATTAGCTAATCCAATGATTTTGGTGCCAAGAACTTCACATCACCTCCTCTCCTGGAGTGCAGGCAAGAGATGAAGTTCTTGCATGTGTCGAGGAAGAGAATCATCGTCAGTCAGCCCTAAGGTGACACTAGTGACTCTACCCACCCAAACCTCTACTGTTCCTTTCCCAGCCTGAACCTGGTATGTCATCACAGAGCCCATCCTTGTTACTAAGAGGACAGGGTGGAATGCAGTGTGCCTGCAAAAGGAGAACCTTTCTGCCTGGCCCTCTTCCCGTGTACTCAGCTGCACCTTCTGAGCAGGAGCTTCCTATGAGGCAGCAAGAAATGCCCAGAAACCTGTTCTGCCATCCACATTTGCTGGCAAGCGGAGCAGCAGGCATATGGTCAGCCTGAATGGCGTTGGGAGTCCTCCAGCAGGCTTTAGCACTTCAGAAGGCTGCTTGGTTTGAGTCTCTGTATACTAGCCAATCAACCACCATTTTAGACCACCTGCAATTTGCCATATACCACAACTGGATTGTTCAGGAATAAACAAAGGTGAGACAAAGTCCTAGCACCCAAAGGTGAAAATTAAGTGGATATGGCAAACCATCTAACAATTTGGGTAAGATTTGAAGGGACAATTATTTAGTCATCTATGTAACTACATTTAGGAACTCTTTGCTGTTTAATTAGGAACCACACTAGGTGTGGAGCAAAATGAGGAGCACAGCTGCCCACAACATGCCCCCTTGGTGCGGACTGTTAGAGGAAAGGGGAGTCAGTAAGTAGGTTGTCCATTATTTAGTCATTAGAAGTAAATGTGATTCAAAGACACATCACGCTATGAAGGAAATGTTTGGCTACAGTGAACTGAAGGCCTAGTTAAGAACCCTTGCTAAGAAGAGACACTTAAATTGAAGGTGACAGAAGATAAAGGTAGAATCTCTTAAAAGTGTTGAAAAGCTCATTCTGGGCAAAAACAATCAGAGAGAAAAGGATCCCACGAAGGGAAAGGTTTGGCATATCTGATGTGATGAAAGGAAGCCAGGGAGACTGCAGAGGGCCTCAGTTATCACCTTTGTAAATATGTTTCTTATCCCAAGAGTGATACTGAAGTTCTACAATTTGTACTAAAAGTAAAATGTTCATCAATGATGTCTCTCCTACATTACCCCATAAATGCAGTAGGCCAAGAGAACACAATAAATATGATCTTGGCCATCCAAATGTAAGAGAGAATGTATTCATTCACAGTATTAAGTGGTTAAGAAAATTTAGACTTAAACTGTGACTATGTGATCATTCAGGATTGAAGAAGATATTGATAAAACAAAAAAATTTCAGCTAAAATTCTAGCACATTGTTTCTGTCTAATAAGATATACTGGTACTGTTGGATGCATTAATTCTTAAGATAGTGGAGGATGGCCATGTTGCCGAGTGAGTCCCTTATGGTATTCTGTGATATGTGAAAGTGGGAGTGGCGTCAGAAGATCTAGTCAAGGTACAGGTTCGAATATAGAAACTTCTAAGATATTTCAAACTGACAGTATCTTAAGTAGTTGACTTAGTAATCCAAAATAATATTTAAAAACTGTGTGGTGTGTGTGTGTGTGTGTGTGTGTGTGTGTGTATGTAAGAAGTCATTTGACCCATTTGAGCCTCGAATACAAACACCTGCAAAGACCTAATTTGAAAGGAACTACTGTGACATACTTATAGTGATCACCATGACAGCAGTAAATTGAGCTACTTAAGATTATATGTACAGTTTACTTCCAAAGAGAATATCCAAAACCCTAAAGGAGAAAATAACCCCATTACTAATATTTCAGAAGAATAAATCCAAAAAGAGTAAATACATTGATTACTCTTATCCAGGTCATTTTTATGTGTACTACCTACTATAAAGAGGAGTTGAAATCCTGGCCAATGGAATCTTCACTTTTCATCATTGTGATATTAACACTTGCAAATAGAAAGATTAGATAATAATAGATGCACTTCATATTTTTCCTTTAATGCAAAATCTTGAAAATTTTCGTGCATTGAACCTGTTGCTACCCCTGAGAAATAATAAAATGCAGAGCAATTCCTGGAGCTTCGCTGGCCAAACATTTAGTTCTATTTAAAATCCACTTATGTATATAAATATATATATATATATATATATATATATATATATAAAACATTAATTCTCTGGCTATGACTACATTGAAAACACTCTGGTACAAGATTGTAGGGTATTAATACTCTGCCAACTTGAACCTTATTCAAAATCACAGGGATGCAATTTTTGATTCTCTGATTCATTATCAGTTGTTGGATTACTCGAATCTTTTGAGTAAACTAGAAGTCCTATTTGCATGTTCGTACACATAGAAAAATGAACATAAAACCTGTACCAGTGTGCTCTGAATTTCACGATTTCCTTTAAAGAAGCATTTAGCATCAAACATACGACTTGTATTTGATTATTTTATTTCTTTGAACACATCCAATACATCCCACTGTGTCAAATGACATTTTCAATATGAACAAAAGTAAGCCTGGTTTAGGGTACTCTTTGGGAGAAGAGCTACCTGTCTTTATTGGTTGAAAGTGGTATGCAATTCTGTGATTAACAGCCATATTTCAAATGATGTTGTATGGGAAAACTAACATTGATTCTGCCTTAATGTTTTACTGGCATCTTGGAAGTGTTATAAAACAGGCATTTACTGCTGGAGAGCTAAGCACTTCCCCGCCTCTTTGTTTCTTTAATTAACGTATTGATCTAAACTGAATCTATAGGATCAAGCTTATTGAGAGAGGCGGCCAGTTCCTTCCTCAGGAGATCATTCTTGCACTTCACATGTTTTCAGTGAATAAAATATAAACAGACCACTGCATGCAGAGGCTGAGGATTCCACTAAAGATTTCGACCAATAGTACCTTGAAGATGTCTGGAAAATAATTGTGTTTTATCACTTCTCTGTGCTATCACATATAAGGTTTTGAAAAGACCAAATACAGCTCTCTGATCTCTGTTTAATGGAAGACGTAATAAAGTTTAATTCTATACCTGAGCGAAGGGCATCATTACTGGTATATCTGATCAATATTTCATCAATTGCCGTTGATTCAAAATGTAGCCAGAAAGAAAATGTAGCCAGCAGGAACTTATCTAGTTTTAGCTTCATCATCTCTATTAATTATGCTTTTCCTGAATTTGGATCATTAGGCAACCAAAGTGACAGCAGATGGCGAGCAGACAGGACAGGATGCCGAAAGGACCAATGCAAGAGCAAAGTCCTTAGGAGAATTCATTAAAGAGCTTGTCCAGGATGCTGAAGGTATTATAAAATCACATTTTAATCTTGATTTCTCCACACAGAAAAATGGAAGAATGGATTGCATGGGCCTTGAATTTCCCCTGTCTAAGGAGCTAACATCCTTAAATTTAAGTGTGGAATTTAAAAACTACTTTGGTTTGGATATTCAGGGTTACTGTTTGCTGAAATCTACGGCATTCAGAGTTAAATGAACAACAATTACTGATGAATTAATGATTATGAATGCAGAATGATAATAAATTCTTGAATCAATTTTAGGATGATTGAATATTTCATTGAAAATCTATACTTTGCTATTGTATTCAAAGCTATTTTAAAATACTTTTAATTCTTAAAAAGTATGTTATTGCATTTGGCACATGAATATTATTCCTTCGCTTCTCAAACTGGCCCTTTGAGTACTTGGTATGGATTTTGAGTGAACATCTGTTGCTCAGGATTTGGATGTGCTCATTCACTTGAAGCTCTCTGGCATTCAGTTCACAATTCCCTGGGAATTAGTTCTTGGCATCCATCAATACAACTGAGAGTTAAAATGGAAGCCACTTCTTTGGGCAAAAGCCCAGGATAAGAAGCCCTTAGCTCTCCAAAATTGATAAATGCATATTAAACATGCATGCATGCTCAGGAAGTTCAAAACGTCGGCGTTTTAAAGTAAAATGTTTTTATTGTTCTACAGTATTATTCAGTTTTGAAGTTTTACCTTGTGATATAGACCAATAAAAGCTTCGAGGTAAATTCTGACTGGAGGTCCTGGCATCACTAAGAACAGAAACTGGCTCCTCACTGCAAGGAGCAACAGCGTTTTCATCTGAGGTTTTTCCAAAGCAGAACATGCCTACCTCTGAAACAAGTTACTTCTACCAGAAAAAAAAAAATCATACTTAACTCACTGTGCTCAGCCCCACGAACTGTGATTGTTCCTTTGTGTTTGTTCCCATTGAAAAATACATGCCTCTCAAGCAACAAATTCCATGGTAGAGAGCTGTTTTCCTCTATACAGAGAGATCTCTGAAGGTGAGTTACTTGTCCATCTTCTATCGAAAGTCTCAAATACTCCCCACCCAGCATTCTGTCCTTGTGACTCATTTTAAAGTCGTGTCAATTAAACTTTAGTTTGTGGGGCTAGAGAGATGACTCAGCAATTAAGAATACTTGTTGCTTTGCAAAGAATCGAGGTTCATTTTCCAGCACCCACATGGGGCAGCTCAAAGTAACCTGAATCCAACACCTTCTGTGGTTCTGTAAACACCTGGAGGCATGTGGTAGACATACATATTCTCAATGGACACACAGATACAAATACATACATATATACATACATAAATATTTTTTAAAAAGTAACTCTTTCTTTGGTGACAAACACTAACATGTTTTAATGGAACCCAGAATCAGCATTGGTTACCTTCTTTGCAATGAATCCTCCACCTCCCACACCACAGAGGCAGATATAACTAGATAGATAGACAAACAGATAGATAGATAGATAGATAGATAGATAGATAGATAGATAGATAGATAGATAGATAGAGCTGCTACTTTGGCCACCATGGATTTTTTTAAATCATAGTATAATTTGTACACAGAATAAAGCCATTAATAGGGGGCAGTGTCTGACAGTACTTAAGCCAGACTATGCTCACCTTGGATATCCTCTGGTCACATCAGGCCCAAAACATTACCAATCACTAGATGTTTCTCTCTTCCTACACTGTGCTTTGATCAGATGATCTGAATGCATCTATGTTGATCAGTCCTGTCTCCCAGTTCCTGTAAGGTGTCATGTGGGATAGCTGTACTTGAGGAAACAGGGACACTGCTCACTTCTTCCAGCAAACACTACTTGGCAGAATGAATGCAATTATTAAAATCGAATAAAATTTCAAAGCATTTATGTGAGAGATATGCTAAATTCTAGCTGAGATGGGCTACAAAGATTGGCAGTTTAGAGAAGAAGAGAGCAAAGAAGGAGAGGGGGACAGGAAACAGGGATGGGGACAGGGAGAGGCAGAGAAAGGGAGGGAAAGACTCACCTCAAGGTTTGGATAGGTCATGTACACAGCCACACTTCGCTTTCCTTCCCCTAAACTGAAATAATGGCGATAATCCTGAGTACATTTGTATTTTATTAGTGACAGTAAATTTCTGTGGAGGAGTGAATGCTTCAGCTGGGCATTTGTCTGTTTCAGTTTTATGTTTAGAAAGACGGACTCCTCATCTTATTCATTTTCAGCCTCAGTCTTTCTAGACAGCCAAATCCTATTCACCCAAGATATTCTTACCTCACTGTAATTTATAATATCTACTGTGCCCTGACTCTTGATTAGATTATGAATGAACCACATTTTAACTCATGCATTAGAGTTAATGAAAGGACATAGTTCAACTCCATTCATGTTTATGTCCTGACATATAATAAGACTTAATTAATATTATACATCCTTCTTTGCTCTTTCTCATGGCGGTGTAACAATTTTTCCTTTCTGCTAAATTAACTCAGAGGATTTTTTTCTTATTAAAAAAGTATATTTGTTTTTTATGAACATATTATAAAAACCGTATTTGCTTCTTCCAAGCAGTTGGTTTATTTTTTATTTTATAGATGCTACGTATTTCTTTTCTGCTCTGTTTGTGTTCTGCTGCACATCTGCTGCTGTGGTGATTTAAAGCTGATCTATTGTACAAATCAGGTCTTTCCACCTAGAAATGCCTTCCTTCCCTGTCATTGTTTTTCTTATTTCTTTCTATGTTCATTTTATCTTGTGTTTAAAATATTTTAATTGCCTATTTTAGATAATTAATGTACTTAAGGATTTATCTCTTCTATGATGCAGTGGGAAGAAATAATTCAAGAGATATATTTTATAATTATTTTCAACACTGAAAAAATATTGAAAGGGACACTGTATATACCTTGACTGACGGATTAAATAGCACATTGACTTTTAGTTCAAATATAGAGGAATTCTAATCCCACATATATAAGCAGTAAAGAAGTCAACCTTCTGCCAAAGTTTTTTCTAATTTTTTACTCAGTCCTGAAGAGTGACTCTACAGGCCTCTTCCTCTTCCTACATGCTAGGCAAACGTTGTAGCTTTGACTGCTGACCCCAGTCCCTCTTCGTAAAAATGATGTTTTCTTAATATGGCATAATTTTGTGGCCATTTTGTGTCTCCTACTTATTTCTTCCGTCTTTTACATCTCATTTCAATTGAAAAGAAAGCATGTAGCATTCTAAAAGGGGCAGCCAAGGTTTGCCTTTTCCTTCTTCTCTTTCTCAGGTCATTTCTTTTTCTACCGCATTCTTCTCTGCAATAATTTGAGATTTATGTTTGAGAACAGACCATAAGAGACACAGTGAGATTTCATCTCACATGTTCCTCTTAATACTGCCTAGGAACTAAATTAGAACAAATTTCAAAGACATCTTTTGTCAAAATATCTTTTATTACTGAGTGTGGTGGTGCAGGCCTTTAGTCCCAGCACTCAGGAGGCAGAGGCAGGTGGATCTCTGTGAATTCAAGACCAGCCTCATTTGCATAGTGAGTTCCAGGTCAGCTGGAGCTATGGGAAGACCCTGTTTTCTTTTATTATTAATATGTTAGTTGATAAACAAAAACCATGACTTTGGCAGGTTGGTTAGTGAAAATGATTGTTTAAGTATATACAAATGATATGGTAGTTACATACTATACAGACTAAAGTCAACTGTATAGGCAGGACTGTAATCAACAAGGATGTAGCTGGCCCAGATGTAGGTAAATCTACTATATTTAGTACTTACTTTTCTTGAAATCTTAAAAGAAGAAACTTCTTAAATTTGCTCAATAGCCCTCTGGCATGCTTTCCTTATGGGGTGAGGGAGTTTCCCAATTAATCAGTCTATCTATGGCCCACCTACTTCTGTGACAAAATGACCCAGCTTGGCAAGTATCTTACTAATAATAGTAGTAGGATTGTGAAAGGATTCTCTGGCATCTTTTCAGCAGTCTTCTAAGAAGGAGTCACCTTGATAAATTTCCAGAATATAGCACCTAAGGATTTTCTACCAAATAGTCAGTAATGGCCATATTTGTTTGTTAAAGATATGATTTAATTTTTCTTGCAACCCTGTGGCTGTCCAAGAACATTCAAATGTTATAACAAAACTATCATAGACTAAGCAGTTTATAAACAACAGGAATGGTTTCTTACACTTTGGGAAGTTGGGAGGTCAGAGATCAAGACAGACACACTTTAGTGACTAGTGAGAAGCCACTTCCATGATAACTGGTGGCTTTTTTCTAGTGATATTTACAATGGGAAGGGGTAAAGGACATTTTCTGTATCCATTCCATAAACATACTGTCTACTTCTTAACCACACGATCTAATCCCATCTCAAATGCCCCATCTAAATACTATCACATGGAAACTGGATTTCACCATAAGAACTTTGAAGGAACATATACCTTCTGTCTTTAGCCATGACAATCAGGAATGAGTGTTGACTTCAGCAACTTCCTAACCAAACACATTGTTAAGGAAAAGATGCATTTTAGAATAGGTAAGTAAGATATTGAGACCATGGATGCTCCTCCTTCTCAGTGGTCTTTCTCCTCTGGTGTGCATCTGGAGCTTTTAGGGGGCTTGGTAAAACACAGATGATTGGATCCCACTCCCAGACTTTTTGACTCAATAGCTCTGTGGTGGGGCCTGAGAATCTGCATTTCTACCGAACCCCAACTTTATGCTGCTGCTTCTGGGTAGGGTGCCATATTTCCGAGCTACCCACTTAAAGTCCACCCCGGCTGCTGTGTGCCCCTGATTCATGAGCTCTAACAAATGAAAATCTGAAAAATTTCTCCAATAAGGAAAGTTCAAGATTTATTAAGACTTAAAGAAGTCTTCAGATATACCTTTAAATGTTAGAAAATACCTCCTGGGCATCCCAGACTCTTCAGTCTGAAGATTTCATGGATAGTATTATAGAAGTATTCAACAGACAAAAGAGTTTGAGAAAATATCTCCCTTCAGCTCACCAAATTAATGTCCCATAGAGCACACTTCAGAAAACTTTTGTCTAAAATGAATGGTAGAACTGTGAAAATGTTTCAATTCACCAATTTTTAAAAAACTTTTATTTGACAGAGAATTCTTTTTCCAAATGAAATCTTGCCCAGAACACCAGCCTATAAAACAGATTCTTGGCAGAACAAACATCATTTGTAGAATACTTGAAGCACTTGGAGAATCCTAATATTCCAAAGAGCATAGCATGAAACTCCATTTACTACATAGTAAACAAAGACTCCTAGGATTGACGTTGCTGCTGAAGGCATCTTTGAGGCCTAATCTATACCCCTCATCCCTGGACCAGTGCTTCTTCCCTCCCTCTCTTCAAAAATGAATGTAAGAGAACCTGCAAGGGCAGGTTCGTGTTCATAGAGTTCGCAGCTGATAGCATTTCCGTACTTAGTATTTGAAAATGCACTGAATATGACTGTCTGTTCAGCAGCGAAGATCGTGTATTTTAGTGTTGAAGTGTTAAACTACATAGCTTATCTTTTTTACCTCTTACCTGATTCACTTCTTTATTTGTATGCCTTTCATTTGAAGTTAGAAACGCACTACTTTAATTACCGTGCTTCCTTAAAAGAAATTTAATGTGGAGAACTGCGTCACATTTCTTTCTTTGATGCTGACTGTCATGATACTTCTTCTGGCTGACTCTCAGCAGAAACACCCCCCGGCAAATGACATTTCATTTGGTTTTGGTGAGGAAGAACAGATGTTGAATGCGAGTGTTGCATGTGACATTTTCTTTTCCTAATTTACAAAATTTGTTTTACCCCCTGCAGCTGTAAATGAAAAAGCTGTAAAACTAAATGAAACACTAAGAAGTCAAGACAAGGCTGTGGAGAGAAATGTGCAAGAACTTCAGAAGGAAATGGATCAGATGCTGAAGGAACTCAGGAGGAGGAATTTCGACATCCAGAAGGAAGTGGCTGAGGATGAGCTGGTGTAAGTAGATGCTCTGTGGTCTTTTCATTTGGTAGGTTGAGCCTAGAAATTTATTTATAGCTTTCTAACTTTCCATCACATGTGTGAGCAGAAGATACTTTGTTTTTCTCACCTAAAGATGTTCGCTGTTTATCTAGTTTTCATTTAGTTCTCCTTTACTTTGCTTTAAAATGAATTAAGAACACAATTTTCCTCTATATAATCACATAACCTATCCTCTCTAGTGTCATCATTTCTGTAGTTAGGCCAGTAGGCTTGCATTATTAATCTCCTGTTAGGGGTTTTTGAATATCAAGAAATTTTAAAGGTTAGGGATATATCTTGGTTAGAAGAGTGCTTGTCTAGCATGCACAAAGCCCTGGGTTCAATCCCAAGCACTGCACAAACTGGGCACAGTGCCACAGTGACATACTCCTATAATCCCAACACTTGTGAGATAGAGAGGCAGGAAGATCAGAAATTCAAGGTATCTTTGGTTACACAGCAAATTCAAGGGCCAGGTTGGAATATATGAAACCTTATCTCAAAAAATAATTTTGATAAATGAAGTAGTAACTTCACCAGCCATCCTATACATTGTCATTTTAGGAACTATGGTCAAGGTGAATTAAAGACCTTCCAGACTACTCAATTAGAAGACAAAGAAGAGTATATCAAAATTATGGCCCTACACTAGCATGGTAAAATTATAATACCATTCTATCTGCGGTTACCAAGTAAACATGTGACTATTCATCCCTTATAACCAAAGTAATAGGGAAAGTATCTGTTTGTGAGAGACAGGTGACATTTGGGTTCATTTTGCGTATGAAATGAGCTATAAACTCTCCTTTCATCAACCACATTATGACAATGCCATGTTCAGATGCCAGTTTTTAACTGATTTAGTGCACAGTGGATCTGCTTGGTATGTTTTCACGTAATTTAACCTTTTCACATTAGCATCTCTTAATAACGTACTTTACTATCAGTAAACCCTGAAGCTGTGAAATGAATCTATGTGCTTGAACTTGGGTGTTTTCAGAGCTGCAGAAGCCCTTCTGAAGAGAGTGAACAAGCTGTTTGGAGACCCTAGAGCCCAAAATGAAGAAAAGGAAAAGGATCTCCAGGAAAAACTGGCAGACTACAAGAACAAAATTGAAGATGCTTGGGGCCTGTTGAGAGAAGCCACAGATAAAACACGAGAAGCAAATCGTTTGTCTACTGACAACCAGAAAAACATGACTGATTTGGAGGTGAGTGTTGGGGCCTTTCATCACAGTCTTGGGGATGGACGGCAGGTTGAACAACGCTAGAGCAGTGAGGTTGATATATGCTTACGAAGGTCAAGAGGAAGAATCTGGAAGGTTCTAAAAAGGCAGAACAGGAAATGATTTTGCGTGTGTGTGTGTGTGTGTGTGTGTGTGTGTGTCCTTAATGATCAATTCCATTTAGAATTTAGACTTACTCAGATTATGGAAGATTTTTAAGTGATATGAAAGAAGCTCTTCCCTATGTCAGGACACCTTGGTCTCAATGACAGCTACAACTACAAGTCTAAATGGGATCAGTCCTTTCCCCAACTCTACCCTGAGTGTATTACATTGTACAGGAGCATGTATAGAGCACTGTCAAGCCCTGCTATCATACAGTTCTGCAGATCCCCAGCCTAATCTGCAAACTGAGTTGAGATATCTGGCTGCAATCACAGCTGTTCCCCGTGTTCTATTAGAAACTGGGCATTTAAGAAACAGTTCATTGAGAGATCAGAACTGGAGGGACCCTCATTCCGCCTTTTCTCTGGAATGGCCTTATAGCCAAAGTTGTGTGTGGTTTTTTTTTTTTTTTTTTTTTTTTTCATTTTATGTGTATGAGTGTTTTGCCTGCATGAAAGTAAGTGCATCTGTGTCGTGCAATGTTCATAGAGGCCAGAAGAGAGCATTGCATCTCTTGGATCTGGGAACTGAAGTTATGAATGGGTTTTAGCCATCTTGTGAGTATTAGGAACCGAACCTGAATATTCTGCAAGAGCCACCAGTGGTCTTAAAGGCTGAGCCATCTCACCAGCCCCAGCAAAGTTTTCTTTTTCTTTTGAGTTGTTGTTGTTGTTGTTGTTGTTTGAGATATTATCTCCCTGTAGCCCCAGCTGATCTGGAACTTGGTATATAGATTATGCATCTGTTCCTACCTTCCAAGTGCTAGGATTAAAGGCCTACATCACCACATTCTGTGAAAGATTATTTTTAAAGGTAACAGTGTGAATAGATCCTTCAGGGTTGTTTTCCCCTCCTTTTCTTTCAGAGAACCTAACGCACCCTTTTCCAACCTGCTGCTGAGTCTAAAAGTGAGACAGATTATTCATCATTCCCCCTCCCTGCTTTCTTCCTTGCTGTCGTTCTTTCTCCTTGGTCTTAACATGGTGATTACTTTCCCTAAGACTGCATTTGCCACACATAATGCCACAGAATTGTATTTGGTGTTTAAATAACTTTCACCCCACAAACAATGCATCCTTTGCTATTAGTTTCCCAGAAGATCTGAAATCTTCAGGAGACCTGTAGCTCTTCTAATATCTAATTACATAATCAATATGTAAATCATAACTTAGCACTCTACCCTAGCCTAAGATTTCTAAAATGTTTGTTGAATGATAGTGATAGTTAAAAAAAAAAAACTTTGATTTTTCTCTCACTGCTTTCCTTTGTGTTTAAGGACCAAAGAAATAAAATAAATTAAAACAAAATGTAAGGGGTGTCCCTGTATGGTATTTAGCCTTGTCATAGTAAAAGACTGAAGAGGCACACTTTTGCCGGAAGTCATGTATCTAATCTTAACCAATTTGGGAAGTACTGACACATTAGCAATATTCAAGAGAAAGCAGTATCTGGAGAGACAGGAAATGGTACAACTGTCCTGTCACAGGCTCCAGCATGATTCAACCAGCTCTGTGACATACTGGTGCTGTAACTCACCCATAGGAGAACCTCTGTGTTTTATGGCACCAGTTTAAGAAATTAAAATTACCTGTGTGGAAAGCATACTAAGCTTTTGAGAAGTATTTCAGCAAGAGTTATAGTAGCATACTAGACAATAATTTCAATGCTGCTCAGGTTAGTGATGTTTAAAACCAAGAGCTATCATTCTCAGGCACCCCAGAGATGATGCTTGGGGAGTATGTAGTCAGAGGTGAAGTTCTAAGTCATCATTTTGATATTTTATTTTATGTGATGTGCTTAATGAAAGTTTTGCTTTAAAACTTGTTGGCTAAAATAAGTAAACCAGGAAAATTAGTACAAATGAAACACAGGTTATCTGCATTGATAGGTCTACCAGAGTCGGTGTCAACGTGCCAACTAGCTTTAAAAAATAGTCACCCAGGGACCAGCAAGATGGCTTAGGGGGCGAAGGTCTGGCTGCCAAGCCTAAAAAATAAGTTAGTTTAGTTCTTAGAACCACATAGTTGAAAGAGAGAACAAACTCACAAGTTTTTCTCTGACCTACACACATAAACACACACACCCCAAAAATGTATATATATATATATAATATTTTATATATATTTTATATATTTTTTATCATTTTAAGTCACCAAGAAAATTAGTTAAACAGAAAGTATCCATAAACTTCTTTGAAGAATCTGAGTAAGAAGATCTAGGGTGTGGAGAAGACTTCTAGGTTCATTTGATGACCACAGATTTGAAAATAAGTGGATATATTGCATCCAGTAGATTGAATAATGCACTGGTTTTAAACCACCTCTGTACCATGCCTAAAATGAAGGTGATAGTATATCCAAGTCAAATGTTTTTTGTTCATTGTAAGGTGATTAGCATGTAATTTATATTATTACAAAAAACTTTTATCTACCTATTTCTATCTACTACATTTAGTAAGCATACTAAATCTTCAGTATATCAAACACTATTTTTCCTGATGTATTCCTGGAAACAGTATCATCAATAATGCCTAAAAACTTGTTAAAAATGAAATTTCTCAGGTCCTCTCCCAAACCTATCAACTCAGAAACTGAGAGAAAAAGGAGAGTAGCCTCAGTTTTCTAAAATGTCCTGCAAGAGTGGGAATGATGGCACATTCCTGGAAGGCCAGCATTTGGAAGGCAGAGGCAGAAGGATCATGAGTTCTAACCTCTACTGAACTGATGAGTAGACTGTTTCAAAAGACAAATTAGAGGGAAAATCCTTCATCAGCTTAGATGTAACCTCAAGTCTAAGAACCACTATGTAAAACACCAACTTTAACGACCTGTGTCTATTGGGAGGTATGTATTGGCAAATAAGGAAACCACACTGCTTACTACAGTAATTATCATGGATGTAACCAAAGTTAAGGGGGAAAAGCATATTCCACCCTTTCATGGAGATCCTGGTACTTGTTACAGACCAAAGAAGATAAATATCACTTAATAGAAGAGAGGACAAGAGCATTTCAGAAACGTAAATCATATGAAAAGAAAGGAAAAGTGGTAACATATTCAAGAGAAAATTCGTGGTTGATAGAACTGTGATATACTATCTAAACAGTACATGTGAATGGACAGAGGCAGATAGATACAGCCAGCAGAGATGGGCAGACTCCAGCCCTCAAGTGACTTATAAGATAATTATGGAGTTATATATTACTATTACATTTGGTGGAATTTATGAGGGATTCATGTAAACTGGAGAATCAGCTTTGTATTATAAAACAGTATGCTCTTAGATTAGGGAAGTGTTCTAGCTAGCTTTTCTATTCTTGTGATAAAAACACTGGCCAAAACCAACTTGAAGAGAAAAGGGTTTATTTTATCTTACATCTCCCAGGTCGCAATTTATCACTGAGGGAAGCCAAGGCAAGAATCTGGAGCACAGACCGTGGAGGAACACTGCTCACTGGCTTGCGCCCCTGGCCCATGCTCAACCTACTGCCTTTACAATACAATACCAGCTGCCCAGGGGTGGCACCACCAACAGTAGACTAGGCCCTCATGAATCACTCAAAAAACAAGAAAATTCCCTGTAGACATGGCCATAGGCCAGTACAATGGAGACAATTTCCCAACTGAAGCTCTGTCAACCCACATGTGTCAAGTTGACAACTAAAGCTACCCAGCATAGAAAGTAAGCTGGCAGAGCATTCAAATATTGAGCATATCTATATTGTATTGGTAACCATATAATTGGACGTTGAATGTGAATTAAACTTATAATCTGAAATTTGTAGACATTTTATCCTTCCACTATATGTAAAATTGTAATTAATATTGGCTAGGAGGGTCAGCAAAAATTCGAAAACATAATGGCATTACAGCAAGCATTGTGAGAAAATTGAAAGAAATGAAGAAACTGTATGAGCTCAAATATAGAGCTGTGAAGGTATGGAGTGATAGGAGGAAATGTCAAGTAGATCAGGCCTGCTCCTTCAAAAGCTACATAAAAGTCTGTAGTGAAAGATGGCTCTGGAAATGACATTTGCAGTGAGATCATAGAAGGCTTTGAACACAAAGTCTTGGAGGCGACAGTTAGAAAGGCATTGCCAGCAATGAAGAGAAAATGGGGGTGGAGGAGGGGCTTAGGAACAATAGAAAGAGATCGGGGAGCCATCAGTGAGCATCGAAGTCTGCTCTTAGAACTTAGCTGAAGAAGAGGCTTCAAGGAAGGAAACCGTGTTGTTACGGAAAGGACAGGCAGGAAGATATAGTCTTTGTAGGGTCCTGAAGAATCTATCCACCAACAACAGCAAAAGTATTCAATCTGAAGAGCTTTAGAAGGAATTAAAATCTAAGTAGTCAGAAGTTAAATGTAGAAATATAATCAACTTTATACCTAACAATATTCTCATGCATATTTTTTATTTTTTATTGTTTGAAAATTTCATACATACATGCATATGTATTTTTATGGTTTTTTTATTTGTTTGGTTTGGGAGTTTTGTTTTTTTGTTTTGTTTTTGTTTTGGGGGTTACTGAGATATGGTCTCTCTTTAGCCACAGCTGGCCTGGAACCTGTTAGGTAGACCAGGGTGGCTTACATCTCACAGAGATCCTCCTGCCTCTAACTCCCAAAGGCTGTTATTAAAGGCATGGACTACCACACCCGACTGGAATGCTTATGTATTTTGAGCAAATCTCTCTATTCTTTTGCTTCTTCAGTTCTTCCCCTGATCCCAGAACAACCACTTTTTCCTCTGAACTTCATGTGCTCTTTTTCTAAAAACCCACTGAGTGTATTTAGTGCTGCCAGTATGAGCACGGGCTCAGGACCGTCTACCCAAGCATGGGTAGCTTCTCAGGGCAGCTGCCCTGAAGAAAACTCATTTTCTTTCCCCAGCAGCTATCAGTTGCCAATTGCTCCTCAGCTAGGAATGGGACTTCATGAGCCCCTTTCCCATCCATGACATACTTTAAAGAATAAATGTCTACACATAGATCTTCCATTTTGTCTCTTAAGCATTAAGCTTCCTGTCTTAGATATTTTATATCCTATGTATTTTATATACCTTCTATTTATTTTTATGACATTTATTTCATGATTACTTAAGAAAATACATTAATGTACTCATTCACTTTCTCCTTTCTGTGTTAGTTATCTCTCCACAGTTGTGACAGAGTAAATACAAAGAAAACAACTCATGATTCCCAGTTTCAGGGGTTTTAATACATAGCCCACTGGCTACACTGAATAGGGCCCATGATAAGGCAGAATATAGCAAGAAGCTAGCAGTGGAGGAAAGTCAGACACCTTATGCTGACCAGAAAGGTGAGGGAGAGACAGACAGGCAGACAGAGACAGAGAAAGGCATAGAGAGACAAAGGGACATGGGCACAGGGACAAAGACCTCACTTCCTGAAGTTTTCATTTTCTTTCAGTAGTGATTCATCTGACCCTTGGTTAACATTTAAGATCCATACCAAAATATTCTTTCAGTGGATTCCTGGAGAATAAATCTTCATTCTGACTGTCTCACAAAATGGTGTTTAGCTCAAAGACAAAGTACACTTCTTGAAATCAATAAAAAGAAGTGTCATAAAGCAAGAGAAAGCCGTTATCTCTGTATTTCCATAGAGCTTCGATGCTCCATGTTTCCTTGTTTCAAAGCAAGAGTCCATTGTTTAATTAGAAAATCAGTCTCCTTTAAAGTTTCTTTAATCTCTAGATCATCATTTGCTTTAGTATGATAAAGAACACATCTTGATCTTCACATTACAATTGATTCCTTAAAGTGACCCAGTTAGAGCTTTATAAGATACTTTCTGTTTTATTTAAACTAAAACAGAGGTTGCTGGTTAGAAATATTCTCTCCCTCTTCATTGACATAGGATTTTATTTTTTGTGTATTTTAATTGAATTTTAGTGTATATCATATTCAATTTCTTAATCATCTTTTACCCTTTACACCATCATCAGTCTCCCATCACCTGCCCCTACTTTCACTGGCCTCCATGCATTCTGTCATTTATGTTAAGGCATATAGAGTTAAGTTAGTGTCCCCAGACATCCCTCAGTGCAAGTTCATCCACTGGGGTCTAATCAGCCTACATAGAGTCACTCCCTTAAGGAAGATCAGGTCTTCTTCACCCCAAAGTAACAGTTGCCCAATAGTTCTTCAGATAAGATTAGGTTCTGCTAGCCACACATTTCTGTGGTGGGTTTTTGTCTGCCTGAGTTTCCATGGGTCTTGTGCATGCTATCACCATTGCTGGAAGTTCATATGAGCAAGATCTCAGGAGCCGACGCATTTCCATGTAGTCATGCAATTTCTCCCCTGGCTCTTATAATCTTTCTGCCCCCCTCTTCCTCAATGGTCCCTGATCCCTGTGTGGGTGGAGTTTAATATAGGAGTCCTGTCCAAGGACCCACACTCTGCAGATTCTTATTCTCTTTGCTTTGGCCATTTATGACCCTGTGCATTCATTGCCTCTCTAGAAAGAGGACTCTGTATTGATGGGAGTTGAGAGATGTGTTGGTATTCTCTATCCCTTGTTCCACTGTCTTCCTCGAGCCTTAGGGGTAGAGGTTCTAATGTAGATGTGCCACTTAGGGTTGGGCATTTCACAGACATCTAATCTCTTTCAGTGACCGGTTTTGGAACTCTTTAATAGTCTCCATCAGCTGCAAAAGAAGATATTTGATGAGTGGTGACTGGAATACTTGACTGTAAATATAAGGATTCATATTTAGCCCATACTAAGAAATTCCATTTGTCTATAAATAAGCCACCCTTGGGGTTTTCTCTAAGATCTGTGAGTTCTCCAGCCATATGTATTTAGCTATGTTTATAGCATCACACATGAATTATCTTCCACTGAGTTGGCTTTAAGTCAAATTACTAGGTGTTAATTATCCCCAAGATAAATTATCTCACTACTGCCCCAATATAGTTTGCTGTGCTGGTCATTGTTGTGGTCATTAGGCTTTGCTCCAATTTCTGTGTCCAAAATATATCCTGTCCTCAGCAATAGGGTCTTACCTTCAAGTTCTGGGAGGCAATCAAGGGCAAGGGCTGTTGCAATAGCTTTGTAATTTGGGGGGACTCTTGGACTACCCTAGCCAAAAACTCAATGGGAGTTTTCTCCTGTTTGGCACTGTTTCTTTTTATATAGCCTTCAGCTATACACATGGGCTCATGTACAGATAGTGTACGTATAATTTTTCAGTAGGTTTTTTAACTAAAACATTTCCCTCTGGTTTTTCACACCAGTTAGGCATTATGTATCCCTCCTCTCTTACTCCCTGTCTCAGGATCCTTGATTCATTAATACAAACAAAAAATATTGTTTGAAATTCTGTATATAATAAACTTCCCTCCACCTGTACAAAAGCTAAGGGCTAAATTGGCATGTAAAGAGTATCAGGCTCTTGAAAGCAAATATAAGACTTGAAATCAGGGACACTGGAACTGCTCTGCATTTATTGTCTGCGAAGACACAATAGCAAATCAGAATGTGCCCTGAGTCTTCCAGAGACAGAGTAGCTGAATGAGTATGTTACCAGCACAAGGCACATACTTCATTTTCATTCATTCATTCGAAACTACTTATTGAGGAAGTTTGTGTGGAAACTAGCGAGACAGTAATGTATAAGTTTGTTTCTAAGGAATTCACATTGCAGTGAAAGATATATTCACAGTGCCAATTAACAAGCAAATGATATGGCTGTAAAGTCTGGATATCTGAGGTAACTTACAGAGTAATGGTTTATTGATGTTTGACACATGACCTCTGTGGTGTCACATGATACATTCTACACGGCAACCATAAGCAATTCAGTTAAGCAGGCTGTACCTTTCCAGTGACCCCTATATACATCTGTGATATGTTGATGTATCTGGCATTCATTAAATAACTTATGGTTTTAGGAATCCCCCAAAGTAATCAAGATGCCTCAGTCTATATAAAAATAAAAGTTATCTATGTTTCTATAATTTATAAGCATCCCAGAGAATAAAACTCAGGCGAATTAATGAGCTCTAGGCTCAGTGACGGACCTTTGGTCAAAAAATAAGATGGGAAGCAAGTGAAGAGGACACCTTTCATTGGCCACTGGCCTCCACATGCATGTGCACACTCCCATTTAGTGAGTACTAAGAACAGAATAATCACTATCATGAGTAATAATTACGCAGAGTTTCTGTGTGCCAGGTAGTTCTAAGCCAGGTCTTGTCTAGCTAACTTCACCACACATATCGATCACTTATGGTTCTTATAATTGTGTGGTTCTGAGTCACTTTCCCAGAAGGGCTTGAGATGGCATATTTTTAACAAGCTTCCTGGTAAGGCTCATGCTGCTGGTGAGTGAGCCTCACTTTTAAGTAGTAAGGGACTGACTATTTTATATGACACTATGTTGCTTGGTCCAAGGTTCATAGCTTTGAAAGCTGGAATCATTCCAGGCAGATTCTTACCCGACTGTGACTTTTAGTCGCTGCTTAGAGCATATAACGAATGATTAGGGTGAGAACAGGTGCTTTTTCAGGTAGGTGGTCAAGAAATTGACCATGAGCCAGAAACAGAGGGAGGAACTGAAGGGACTGAAGAAGAAGACCTGGTAGAAGGAACCAACAAGATGTGTGTACTTGGAGCATAGTGAATTAATAGGTAAAAAGCTTGGGAAAGGAGAGTATGACATTAGCACTAACCCAGTGCAAATAAAAAATGTGATTCGTAGAACAGTAGAGAATACTTTCACAGTTCATAATTCAAGTCCTGTTAGGTAGATCGGGGTCCACTTTTAACAACATTGTTAAAGCACTTAATGTCTTAGTCTATTCAAGCTTCTGTAACAAAATACCAGTCACGGATGGCTTTAAAGCAAAAGAAATGTATGTCTCATAGTCTAGGAAGCTAGAAACTCCAAGGATTTCAGGAGGATTGGTGTCTGGTGAATGCCTGTTTTGGGGCTCACAAACCTATCTCTTTGCTGTATCCTGACATGGCAGAATGGTGGGTAGTCTCCCATGGGTCTCTTCTATAAGGGCATTGACCCCATTTATGAGGGTTCCACCTCATGCTCTTCTCACCCCCGAAGGCCCTGCCTTCTCATCTTAACAGCATGGGGATTTCAACATAGAATTGTGATGGACACACAAGCACTGAAATCTTGACATTGAAGTTATTCAGTTTCCTACTCATTTTAAGGTGATCAGCTCAGGACACATAGAATTAAGTAATAAAAGTTTATAACCTGCTGTGCACACACCGAGAACTGCGTGATATAAACCACCATATGAAAAGCATACAATGGCAGGAGACTAACATTTTAATTGATTCAGTTAAACCTGTAGGTAAAATGAGGTTTGGAAGAGTAAGAATGAGTTGAAAGCCAAAGAAAATAAATGGCAAAGGCGTGCTCTGGAGGAAGGAGTAACAGCAATTCTTGCATTAATTTTCCCCTTCCCCAGGAATAATCTTATGTAATCTTAAGACAAACCTTCAGTTCCACAGGAAGTATTAGAGTATATTCTAATCTTATAAGACAGTTCATTAGGTTTATTCTTTGAGCTGATCACTTTTTTACTTGAAAAGTGTTCTAAAATCTCCCCTTTAAAAGAATCCCACTTCTTTGAATTTTATAGTGTAATCTTAAAATAAATATGCTAATGTTTATGCTCCCAAAGTACTCATTTCTAAACAGAGTCTGGAATATGAACAGTACTTGAGCTTGATCCAGTGAGTTACACATTAGTTGGACATATTCAGCTCTTGCCTTGAAGTTAGAAATGAACATTCCACCTTGATTTAGCAGTACTTTTAATTCTCTAGTTACTATCACAGTGCTTTGCTTCACTTGGATGACTTTCTCAGATGTAAGGAACAGTTAGTTACCTGTGCACGCTCTCAATAGAGAAATTCTTGGAGGGCTGGCCAAGTAAGTTATACCATTGTCATCTAGCCATACCCTCTCAGCATGATATACCTTGTCTGCAAGCCTTTTGTTCAGATCATTCAGGAGAAGCAGGTATACAGTGTTGAGAAGGCTTTACCCAGACAGTGTTGTGATATCTTTTCTTTCCTGTGCTACAGAAAAAAAAGGCGGCTGTTGAAAGTGGCAAACGTGAAATTGAGAACACTTTAAAAGAGGGCAGTGATATACTGGATGAAGCCAACCGACTTGCAGCAGAAATCAACTCAGTCATAGTTGTGAGTATTGAATGAAGCCAATTGTGCGAATGCTAGCAGTTTGGAAATAAAGAGAAAACTGAGTAACAGAAGCACGTACTTACATTTACTTTCTGGTGAAAATATATTTTTGTAGTAGTCTGTTAGGAAGACACCTGTAGGCAACAATTAGAACTTGACATTGTTCTCTCAGCAGACTCTGGTGTTTACCTAGAATATTCACACAGCCAGGCAAGTCTGGGCTTTGCTTTTACCACAGTGACCAGAGCGTTCTTTGATCCTAGGATAGCACTTAGAATTTGTTTTAATATCATAAAGCCTTAGTTAAAGAGAAATGGAAATCTGTAAATGGACCTTTAACATACCATCTCATGCATTGCAAAATGACATGTAGAAACAGAGTCACAAGTGTCCTAAAAGTCCCTAATGACTGTCATTTGTGCATTTATTGTTATGAAGAAACCCTTAAAAAAAAAGAGATTCTCCATGGTGTGAATAGCTTCATAAAGTTCCTAATGTTTTCTATTAAATGGCTTTTGTATTTTCTATTTTTTTCTTCTGGTATGCTAGTAAATTCAAAGTTTCATTTTTAAAAAAGTGTGTGTAATTACGTCTCATGGAGAAATTAGCAAATTCCTGGAGGCTTGGATTGACTTTCTTTAAATGCCCTCTCTTCTCTCTACACATCAGTATGTTGAAGACATTAAGACTAAATTGCCACCGATGTCCGAGGAGCTTAGTGACAAAATAAATGACCTCTCCCAGGAAATAAAAGACAGGAAGCTTGCTGAGAAGGTGTCCCAGGCTGAGAGCCACGCGGCTCAGCTGAATGACTCTGCTGCTGTGCTTGATGGGTATGTCATGTGCTGTTAGAAATGTCTGCATAGACACTTGTCCAAAAGTTCTGACAAGCAGAAATGATAGAGACTCATTTTCAACTGTTGATTTCTGTCATTAGGACAAAAGAGCCGCATGGCTTTTGTATGGAAGATCCTAATTAGGGTCCTAATTAGATCCTAATTAGGAGAGAATGGCCAAAATGGTACTGAAGAAGCATCAGAAATCCCAGTTAAAAGTGGATTCGAGGATGACTGGTTTAGGAAACCAGCACAGCCTTAGGCTACCCTTAGAGTATTCTTTTATGTTCTTTATTAGAAAGCACACTGTTTGTCTTATTAGCATTTTAAAGAATAATACGCAAACATATAAAGCTACAAATTTCAGTTTTATGTTTCTAATGAAATCAAAACAATTAATTTTAAGCACCTTTGAAAATGTGGCTTTCTATACAACTCTCCAATCTCCTCCAACTTTTTCTTTTTTTTTTTACAAACTCTAGTTAGATCTTACAGAAACTCTGAAATTATAGTTTATGACTGGGTGATACACACCTCTAATCCCAGCACTTGGGAGATGGAATCAGGAAAATCATCAGTTCAAGTCCAGCTGCAGCTGCACAGTAAGCTCAAAGCTAGCCTGGGTTACCAGAAACCCTATCAAAATGAAATAAACTAAAATAACAAAAGCAGTTCACTCTAGATGGGATTAACACATGGATCACCGGAGAGAAGGGTATGAGACTAGAATATGATCCACAGTGGACAGGCTGGGAACTTGGTAGTTCCCTGTCCATGAAATTGGCTGGGCTCCTCTGCAGTCAGAGTGCTTCCATAGTGGCTGCCTCATACTGGAGACTAACCATCTAGAAATTTCTCAGTCTACCCGGCTGGGTACCTCAGCCGTCCCAATCTGGAACTGAAAAACCTGGAGGGCTCCTGGAGAACCACTGGTCTGTAGTCAGCAGTGGAAGCCTGGACACTGCTTCTGATGTCAGTGAAGGAGTTAGCAACAGCAGCATCCGCAGAATAAACTCTTTTGGTAGCAAAGAGAGAAAGCCAAACATGCAAAAGTCAAATGATCTCCTTCTACCTGGGCTGCTACCAGAAGGTGCCATCAACATCTGGGGTGGGTCTTCCTATGACAGTGGAGCTCTCTACTAAGGTGATTCTAGTTTGTAGCAAGTTGATATTAAAACCAGTTATCACAATTAGATGAACATCTCTGTAGATATAACTGATTTACTTCCCCTGAACTTTTGTAATTGACACAATAATATGGGAGCTATTAACCCCAGGAATAATTTCCCAAATAAATCTATTTACTCTATACCACATGCGAGTCTGGGTTCCCATACCTGATACTCATTGATTCAGAAAGAGAATATTATTGTTGGAAAACTCAATATTGCATGAACAAGTCACTTCTTAACAAACTATCACCAATCTAGAGTGAAGAGTGGTAGATGAAAGAGTGACCAGGAATCAGCAAACCGGGTTCCCGATCTTCCAGTAGGGACATGTTAGTCATTTTAGCTAAAGCAAAGGATTTGATTTTCTGTCATCTCTTTATGCTTTCTAGGAAGTATAGCTACCATGGAGAGATTTGGCAAAATTGACTCAATTATTGGGGTATAAAGGCTCTGAAACCTGTACAGTGCTTCACAAATAGCAGGAAACTTTGTCCTCCCTGTACATACTTGTCTGGTACATATGATTGAAGAGGCTGTAGGAAGATATTACAAATGTTTAACATATATTGATAGAGAACTAGCAAGTTGGCTCACTAAGTAAAAGTACTTGCCACCAAGGTCTGACAACTTGATTTTGATCCCCAGAACCCACACTGTAGAAGGAGAGAACAAACTCCTGCAAGTTGTGTACAGGTTCATACACAATACAACACACACAGTAAATCAGTTAATAAATAGATGCTAGATAGATAGATGATTGATAGATGATAGATAGATAGATAGATAGATAGATAGATAGATAGATAGATAGATAGATATTGGTCTTATTTCAAAGCAGAAGTCTTGAGGAATGTAAATTTTAATGTAACTATGCAGCATCAATAGATATCCAATTAGGATTTGTAATTATCCTGATTATATTGGTCATAATCCTCTGGAAGCTGGATTTGTATGACATGACCATTCCTTATTTGAGTGTTAACTCCTCTCAAGTTCTTTTCTCCCTTCAATCTGACAGCATCCTGGATGAGGCTAAGAACATCTCTTTCAATGCAACTGCTGCCTTCAGAGCTTACAGCAATATTAAAGACCACATTGATGAAGCTGAGAAAGTTGCCAAAGAAGCCAAAGATCTTGCACAAGAAGCTATAAAACTGGTAAGAAACGTCCTTGTGAACCGAGAATAGAAGTCTAATTATTATTTTAATTTTTGAACAGGAATATATTATATACTGAGCATATCTCCCACACCCCATCCTCCTTTTCCTTAACCCTCTCTCTCCCATTTATCTCATTACCCTGGGGAATTTCAGTTTTGCTTTGTTTTATGTACACACATACATGATTTTATATGACTTTCCCTGTGAATGAGAGAAAACATATTTGTCTTTCTGAGACTTGCTTAACTCACTTAATATGATGATCTCCAGTTGCCTCCATTTTCCAGCAAACAACCTTATTTCATTATTCTTAATGGCTGAGAAACATTCCATTGTGTACATTTACCATGTTTTTAAGTTAGTTCCATCCCTTAACTAGTCAAATCTTTTTTTGAATAAATTCCTAAACAAAAAAATTCAAGGTTGAACGAGCTGTGAAAATTCTATTACATTAGAATACTTGCAAAGAATTACTTCTGAAGTTCTCTTTAAAATTTCATCCAAAACAAATTCTCAATATCTGTATTCACAACAGAATTCTTTACTCAGACACCCAGTACTCATTGTCAGAAAAATTGTAAATTACCATAAGTGCCATGCAAATTTGTACTGAAGTTCACACAATTTAAAAAAGCAAATAGAATACTCCAGAACAACACCTTTATCACCATTAGTCCAAATGCCATAAGTTCTTAAAAGTACCTTGAAAATTAACAGCATTGCTTTACAATTGCACACAGGTTGATTATATATGAAGTTTGACTATCAAGTATACATTTATAAAACACATATCATATCTTCTATATTATGTACTGTATTTTTTCAGTTAAAAAGACCTTAAAATTTGGTATCATTGTTCAAAAAACTGTGAAAGCAATATTTTAGAGCTGTGAGCATCCACATTATGCAGATTAACTGAGTACCTTCAATCATGGCAAATCTTCATTTTTTTTTAATATGCAGAGCAACATTTTGTAAGTAATTTGTCCAGTAAACATTGTTCAGACCACTTTAGATGAAGAGGGTCTCATAGAAATTCACTGTGAGTTACAACATGAAGAATGATTATTTAGTCCATTTTCTTCAGATAGAATTTCCAGAAACTTTGGAGGTGGGAGGGGCGGGACTTTGTTACTGGATATTTGTGAGTGGGATACACATAAATCGTGACTTGAAAAAAAAATCAGTATTTCCTTTGCTTTGCTATTGAGCAAAAATATTTTCTCAAATCTGAGGGATATTAAAGATAATTATCACAATCTTGGTTGGGAGTATTTGCGGTCTTAATAAAAACTTCATATGCTAACCACAATTGCTGTCTTTTTTGTTTGCTTTGGAATGAGCTCAAATAATGCCATATGCTCTGTTTCATTTTTGTTTTCTTAATTTTTATTTATTTTTGAGAATTTCTTACATGTCTATAATGAAATATGATAATATTCATCCCCATCATTTCTCCCTCCAACTTTCCAATTATACTATCCAACATAATCCCCTCCTAATAAATCCTTCCTCCTCCTCCTCCTCCCCCTCCTCCTCCTTTTCCTTCTGCTCCTTCCTTTTCTTTCTGTCTTTTGTTCTTCTGTTTTG
Source organism: Eospalax fontanierii (assembly GCA_035773235.1). Classification (NCBI taxonomy): domain Eukaryota; kingdom Metazoa; phylum Chordata; class Mammalia; order Rodentia; family Spalacidae; genus Eospalax; species Eospalax fontanierii. Next base: position 32,503,577 of record CM069545.1, on the reverse strand, counting down.
GAGAAGTTTGACAACTCACTAAGTCCAGTTAGTGCTACTATATGTGTATGGGTTTGGGGCTATCCAATGGAACATGAAAACATGGGAAAACTACCAATTTCTTATTCAAAATAGTCATATAATCATTGCAAAAAATTATCCTTTAAAAACGAATGCTTTTTAAATCTAACCTAAATGCTCACCCATCTTAGCACATACTGTCATAATTTTAAGACTCTAATTTCCAATTTCACCATTTTCATCTAAATTATGCTTTCTTTGAGGTCCATTTTCAGCATCTAGCAAGTAAGTAATAGGCATTCACAAATGAGTGTGTTTTACAGTACATTAATATGTCTGTGTATATTCATAATTTTCCATATGGATAAAAACTTTGGTATTGTAATTATTTCACCTTTTCTAACAGTTTGTGACAAAGAACTATGTAAGACTATTACTTTGCACATAGGAAACATTCATGTTTATGCTGGCATGAAATGCCCACCTCTCCTTCTACTTGGTGTGCTAACCAACCCTGAGCAAAATCCCTGTTATTATTATTTCTTTTTCCTTCCACGAAATTTAAAAATAGGCAAATGCCTGAAAAATGAGTAAGTGGTAAAGAGAATCAATGATTTGTGAAATGGCTATTAGCAAATACAAAATCATCATCCCAGAACATTTATTTGATCAGGTCTCTTGAATAGAAATAAAATTAAAGCTTTACTTTTAAGATAATTACATTTCTGTTTTTCCAGAAATAAGTAGATTTGCCAAATGTACAATTGAGAAATTACTTAATATTCCATAAATATAAAATCTGGTATTATTGTTAGAGCTATAGTAAAACAAGGAAGTGTGAGATTATATTCATTATATATTATGGTAGAATGCAAAGAACAGCAGTGCAGAAAGAGCCCTTAATACATTTGAATTACCCCTGGATATAAAAACAAATGTTTATTATGAATTATAAAGAAAAATCAAAGGAACAAAGTAGATATTTGCACTACTCAACAAGCAGTAAAACAACCAATCTCCACCCTGAAGAAAACAGTGATGAGGTAATTTAATAAAGAAAAGAAAAATCATTGAAAATACCATAGGATGAGAAACAGGAGAATGGCTGAAATAAGCTCTAAGCATAATGTGAGCAACATTTTCAAATCAACTACATTTTTGAAGATTCACTTAAGTCTGTTTCTCAGTGCAGAGATAATTAAGACTGGAGTTGAAATGGAAATATAAGAAGTTGGTTCCTTATAAACAGGCAATGGCTACATTCAATTTATGTTTATAGTATAATAATTCTATGTAAAATATAGCAGCTTCTTGTCTTGCATAATTTCTTGAAATATCAAGATTAAGTGTTATTTTAAAATTGTGCTATTATAAAGAGCATCATTATTTTTCTGTTGGAGTTGGCGTGAAAAGCAGAAAAAACATTTGTTATAAAGCATTTGTTTCCCTGAGTCCAGTCTCCATGGTCTTAGTAAATCTCTGTGTGAGTACAATGAGAAGGAGAGAAGAACCAGGCCATTGTTACATAAAGGAATATGAAAATCTAATAATATTTTAAATGCTAATTGCTTTTGGTCCTATGAGAAGATCTTACTATAATCAAGAATGGTTATTTAAAAAAAAATTTTGAGCCATGGGCAAGCTTAAAAAAAAGAGATTGGATTTTTCCAAGTTGGTGAATAGATTTTTTGCCATTAGATCACATAAGTGGTCAAATAAAAAAAAATGTCCATCTTCAGTGGGCTGAACATAGCCTTCTGTTGTCCTTTACTGCTAGAAAGGTCTTAGGTGTTGAGTACTTATCTAGAGTGTTCACAGGGTAATATGCAACAAACTCCATAACTCTGGTTCTTAAAAACAATAGGGAATCATCACACTGTACACCTAATCTGAAGCATGCCCTTCTTTCTTTCCTTTCCTGCCTTTCCCTCTTCTCTCTTAGGCAGGGTCTTTCCCAGGTGTTTCTAAAAAAATAATATAAAGCATAGGACAAAATCAGAGCAATTTGAAATATACCAGCGAAGATGGGAGTATAGTGAAGAGTGATTGCAGGCAACGTATGAGCTTTAAAGTAGGGGTCCTAGACAAAGAATCCTTTATAGGAGAACATGCCTAAAATTTAAATATTAACATCTGTGTCCTAATAAATATATGAAACTGCTTTTGTAGGCAACATCTCCTACAAATATGAAGAGAGTAAAACACCACCAAAATCTCAAAGAGAAATTTTTCTTGTTTTAGGTTTACATGTCTAAACAATAAACTACATTTTTTAAAACTTATAGGTATGTTACAGAAAAGTGAGATAAATATCTCTGATGTGAAGCTCTAAACTACTACAAATACACTTCACTCATTGAACTTTCATCAAACATGTTTCAAAAGGAACATGAGGACTAAAGTGGCAAAAATGAACAAAAAATAATGTTTGTAAATCTAAGAAAATGTTATAAAACATATGATAATTATAATGCAGGGGATGAAAACAGGACAAAATATGAGTGATAGGATAAAATGTGAGGCAGATGTCTAGTTAAAAGTTTTTAGGGTACTTGAATTTGGGAGCTAATAAAAAGCTTATTACCTCTAACATTTATTAAGTATGACTTTTCTTAAACATAATATTGAGAATAGTTGTAGAAGAATAAAAATAATAGTGCTATATTTCTCCAGGGAAACAGAACTGATTAGATGTAGGACAGACTCACATCAAGTTACTGTTCTGAGAAATACAGCATTAAGTAATTTTCTCAAATTGACATCAGAGTGGAATTACACGAACTAAAAGGACTCCAGTGCCAGGAGCCATTACAATCATAAGGGACCACCACTGACCGCATTTGCAGTCTTTTTTGACCAAAATGTTGTGATGTGGCTCATGAATGGCTGTATATAGAGAGAGATTGTAAGGAACTGACACATGCAGTTGTGGAATCTGGCACATATCAAATCTGCAGGTTAGACCAGCAGGGTAGAAAGACCCAGGATAGGTTATGCTGCAATTTTGACTCCAAAGGGTGATGAAAAACTTTCTCTTAAGAAATGCCTCCAACTTGTGCGAGGAAGTCACCTACATTGTGGATAGTAATCTGATTTACTGAAAATGTATTAATTAAAATTTCAATCATATTTTAAAAATAACTTCATAGCAACATCTAACCTATGGCTTCTTAAACTTTTCATGACTCCTTTTTACCTGAGAAATTTTTATCTGATCGCAGGTTTATGCAGATATAAAATAGACATATATGTCAAATGTTTACTAAAAATAAATGATAAATTCATTTTAAAACAACTTTCTGATATACATATAATTTTACTACTTATTAAATATTAAAACAAATTTGCATACTAATAAGATGTAAGTAATTTTTTATACAAACAAATTTTGACTAAAGAGTTGATATTACAGAATATAGAGCATCTTCAATATTTTTCACTTTACCAATATTTTGATTTATAATGATCAATGCTGAGGCACAACTTTATATAAATATGTAGTATAAAATGGCAGAGGTACATTTAGAACCACTTCATAGATTATTGAGAATTTTTTCTTTGTTCTCAGCAAAAATTCATTTAGTGATTTTTTTTTTATGCAGCTGAAGTCAATACCTCAAAGACACATTTTGAAGTCCTTCTAACACAACAGAATCAGAGTGTACTCCAGTTTGCTATTTATGTATAGAAGAATGAGGTCAAAAACCTGATGTATTTTTTTCAGCGATTAGCCATTATTTTTCTATAAGAGCTGAACACTTTGTATTTATTACTGAAACACTGCAGTTTGTAACATATGATAGCCACAAATCTGAGCAGAGGTGCTACATTAGTGCTGTGTGATGTGTCTGCAAGTATACATCATATGTTCATAGCCAAGGCTGCAGTGAAGATCTGAGACGCAACACAACGTGACAAGCACTGCCAGAAATACTTGAGATTCATTTTCACATGCTAGATTTTTTTTGTTTTAATTTTTTATTTATTTTTATTTTATGTGTATGAGGGTTATACCTGCATGTGTATAAGCGCTCCCATGTCGTGCAGTGTCCACAGAGGACAGAAGAGGGCATTGGATCCCCTGGAACTGGAGTTACAGATGGTTGTTAGCCAAAATGTGGGTGCTGGGAGCAGAACCCAGATCCTCTGTAAGAGCAGTCAATGCTCTTAGCCACTAAGCTAACTCTCCAACACCCTGTTACGAAACTTTTCATACTCCCGACATTAAGAAGCATTGCTGTACAGTAGTTTTGAACTTCAAAAAAGCTAAATATGCTATGGCAGCAGAGTGAAAAACTAGACATGATGGGAAGGAGACTCTGGTGAATTTCATAAAAGGCAAAAGCGAAACAAACAAAAGACCATTATGTAACCACACACATGCATACACATACATATAACTTAAATCACAATTTAATTAATCCAAATACGGAAGTCAGAATAATTTTCACAAGCTGTGTTAACTAATTTCTGAAGTTTCAGAGCCTATACAGAGCTCAAGTCCATGTCTGATGTCACAAGCCCAAGGTCAGAGGTGCAGTCCTTATTCTCCTTGAGCATGACACTACATTGCGCCAAGTCTGTCCTGGTAGAGAGGAAAAGGAGGAAGAAGCATGCAAGCTCTCACCATGTGGCTTGTGTGGCCTGGCCACATGTGATCTTCAGTACATTGACCAAAAGCAGCTACTGCCAGTCTACCCAGAAGAGAAGCTGGGCAAAAAACAGAATTTCTGATGAGAATCAAATGCCTGTAGGTTAAATTGTCTTTATAATGAAATGCAAAATGACCAAAGTTTCCAGTTAGGTAACAGTGTTTTCATGTTGGATTAAAACTGTTTCACAAAGGCAGTCATCGTTTATAACTTACACAAAAATGCTACTAAACTGAGTATGCAGAGAAATTGAAAATGAAGTGACCAGAAAGCTAAACCAGGGAAAGGAATGAGAAAAACACAATCATACCACAGTTAATGATAGCAATCACAATAGGCTTTAAATTCTTCAAAAAGAGTCATTGGAGAAAAACAAAGCTCATCAGAAAAGAATAACAGGAGGAATAGCCAAACATTGTGGATGTGGGAGGTCATAAGAGAAAGCCTAATGTTAAATAAAGGCAAACGTGTCACAGTGAGAAAATTCATTATGTCTACAAGTGAGAGGTTTTACCAGGTTTCTTAAGAATTGGAAGGTCAAGCAAAGAAATGCAGATATGGAAATTTCAAAAGTTCCATAAGCAGGATGAATTAATGGCTTTATAAAATTTTATAGCAGCTAGATAATTAATTCTATATGCCTCATTAGTTAAAGTACTCAAGAAACTGAAAAAAAAAAAAAAAAAGGACAGGACCATGAAGTAGAACTCAAAAAAATGTACCAGAAAATCCTGAAGATTCAAAGTCATACAAACCATGTGCTCTCATTACGTGTAGTAAAATTTAAAATTGACATAAAATGACGTAAAGTTGCTGATGAAAAAAACAAAGCTCAAAATTTAAAACATACTTTCGAGAACTTCAAGCCTAAAGAAAAGACATAATTTTAAATTAGTAAACATTTAACACACTAAAAATAAAACTTTCCAAATATCTGGTGTACAAATAAACTTGCACCTACAGGAAAATGTTAGGAAAGGATAAAGACCGAAACTAATTATCTAAGGTTCTGTTCAAGACATTTAAAAGATATAACAAAAGAAATAAAAATAAAAGTGGAAATTAATGATACTGAACAAAAGCAGTAGACAGGATTCATAAAACAGAAAGCTGGTTCTTCGAATAAATGAGCAAATAAACAGAGAAGACAAGAACATAGAAACAAATATACAAGTAGGATTACAAATCAGAAAAAAGATGGTAACTATAGAGGTACTCTAGATTTACAAATAAATATGGATGCACTAGAGTGCATGAGCAACTTGATTCTGATGAATTAATATACTTAAGTGAAGAAAATAGTAAATCTACAGGAGAGGAAGAAATAACTGTAGAAGATTAAGAGACAGCAAATACCTATAGAGCCATGTTGGTATACATAGAAGAGTGTCTTTCCTGCAAAAAGGAAAGTTCCTCTCCCAAGACGGTACATACACTCTGACTGATTTCTTCATAGATCTCCATCCTAAGTGTACAAGAACTGCCATGAAGAATCTCTTGGTGCTATCTTCTTTAAATGACCAGTCCTTTAGTCATTTAACTTGAGTTTCCCATATATAGAAGGAATTATATATGTATTTTATTTACCATGTATTTTATTTCCTCCATTTGAAAAATATTTGGAGGGCACCTCCAATAATGTCCACTCATGGTGTGAGCTCAGAAAGGTACCCTACTTGACTTGATATGCCTGGGTACATGGTGAGCTGGGCAATATGCAAGCCAATTCCCTTGGCCCTGGGCTAGAGCCTCTAGGCCTCTCTTCACATTCCCAGTATCTGGGGTTTCTATACTTCGCTGGACAAATCTGAGTTTCTCTCTTCTCTCTATCCTGAGAAATCTGCCCCCATGTCTGCTGTCTCTGTCCTCTGCCTGATAGTGACAATGTTTTATTCACTCTTCTCCTTTCTAAGAGCAGAATTTCTACAGATTAAAATTTTAAGCAGTCAGTAGAGCCCCTATTGGACAGAAACCTGACTAAATGAAAACTGCCTTGATGATTTCACATTAGCTATTTCATGCAGGATTCTGTGATTTTTATATAGGTAGTAGCTTGTATGCACTTTGTGACCACTAACTGTCAAAGGCTCTTTCGTACCCAGATAAAGACACTGGGAATCTCTTTAAAATACAGATTTTTAGAATTAGTAAAATGTTTATATTGCCACAAGAGGTAGGGAAGTTGGACAGAAAAGAAAACTTTAAAGAAAGAAAACAACAAAAAAAATTTCTTTCTCTATAGTTTGAGGTCCTGTCTGGATATCTGTTTGAATCTAGATGTGGGAATTAGGTTGAAGTGGTGAGCTAGAAAATCCCAGATAAATTGGAAAATTATTTTAGCAGAGCATATTTTGAAATTTATAAGATATGTCTCTGAGCATAGCTGGTATGCCTGGGCAGTGAGCTGTTATGTTACTAAGCTAGGCCTTCCCAGAATACTGTGCCACCTGAACTGATCCTCCAGTAGCAGAATTCCAATACTTACTCCTAGAACCTGGAACTTAGTTTTTTTAATTTATTGTTGTTTTTTTAAATTGACAATTAAGAGTTGTTCGTATTCATCATACATAATATATAACATATTTTGTATAATAGCAGTTCTAACAGATGAAGCGATTTCTTGTGGTTTTGATTTGCCTTTCCCTGATGATTAACGATTTTGAGTAGTTTTTCATAAAGCCTTCTTATTTTGAGACACACCCAAGTTCTCTGCTCATTTGTATTTATGTTGGTTTTCTCATTTTTCAGTCATTTGAGTTCCTTTTATTTTGGACACTAATTTTTTGTCATATATATATAGCATGCATATATTTCCTCCAGCTCAATAAGTTGTCATTATACTACATTGATTGCTTCTGTGATGGTTTGAAAGAAATATCCCTCATAGATTCATGCATCTGGACACTTGGGCCCCAATTAGTGTTATTGTGTTTGGATTTTTAGTAGGAGATGCCACCGTGTTAGAGGAAGTGTGTCACTGGAGAGGGGATTTGAGAGTTCATAACCTTATAGTCTCTCTCTCTCTCTCTCTCTCTCTCTCTCTCTCTCTCTCTCTCCCTCTCTCCTTGCTGTACATTCTTGACGATGTGAGCACTTGGGTTTCTGGCCATTTCCTGCCATGCCTCCTCCCACCCCAATGCCTTTATGGACTCTCCCTCCAGAACTGTAAGCCCAAATAAACTCTTTCTTCTATAAGTTGCCTTGGTCATGGTGATTTATCACGGCAACAGAAAAGTAACTAATCTACTTCCTTTGCTATACAGACTTTTTGTTAGATCTGTTCTCCTTTGTCTGGTTTTGTTTTCATATTTGTGCTTTGGGAACACATCTACAATAACTCGTGGTACAGACCAATTACATGGAGTTTTTCTCCAAGTATTCTGTAGTTAGTTTACATGCTTAGATCTTATGTTTGAGTTTTCACTCCTTGATTAATACATTCTCTGTTACTACAATAAAATACTCAAGGCTGAGAAATTCACAAAGAAAAGAGGTTTATTTAAGTCACAGCTTTGGACAGTGAAAGTCCAAAATTAGGTGGCTTCATGGGTTGAATGTCTTTAATGCTTCCTTGTTTTTATAGCCCCCAAACTGATGGCATCTTGGCAGGAGCAGGTGTGAGAGGGTGATATCACATGGTCGTACAGGAGAGGTTAAGGAGGGGCAAGCTTTATTCTTTTTTTAATAGCCTCTTATGAGAACTAATCAGCATCCTAAAAGAAAACATAATTCCATCTGAAGACAGCATCCTCAGTAACAATTACTTCCCAATAGGCCTCACATCTTTTTTAATGTTTATTTTATAAAATTCTTTGGCTATCTCATATATGTATAGTAATACATAGAGTCCTACTTCTTAAAGGTCCTGTCAACCCTCAGCATCACTCTATAGATCAACTAGACATGAGTCCTTCAGAGATTAACTGCCTCTGAACGATTGCCAATCCCTTTTTAGTATATTTTTGTATGGGACGTGAGATAAGCTCCAGTCCCATTTTCTACATGTGGGTATCCAGTTATCACAAGTTTGCTCCTTGAGGAGGCTGTACTTTCTATATTGTGGGTTCTCATGACTGACTGTAAATGTGTGGGCCTGTTTCTGGGATTCCTACCTTGTTCCACTGACTTATATTTCTATTTTCATGCCCATATCACACTACTTTAATTACTATTGCTCTGGAGTATATTTTGAAATTAAGTAATTCAGTGACCTCAACATTATTCTTTTGTCTCAATATTTCTTTGGTAATTGCTGTAATTGTGTATTCACAAAAATTCTGTAGACTATCTTTTCTATAACTGCAAAAGAGATCATTGATTTGAATTTAGCAGGAATTGCATTTAATCTTAGGTATGTTTGGGCAGTATGATTATTTCACTCTCCAAACCGTGAAGGTGGGATATCATTCTACATACTGTTTCATCAGTGTTTTAGATACTTTAGTGTACAGAGCTTTCCTTTTCCAGGTTAAATCTATTCCTATATAGTGTTCATCTTCCTCTGCTTGTTCTTTATCACTTTGTAAGTAGAAATGATTTGAGGCCTTGGTGGTTTGTTTGTTGGTTTTTCTTTATGTTTCTTTCAGAGGGGTTGTTTGTTTTGATTTCTTTGCTTCTTTTTTATTGGCATCTGGAAATGACCTGAGTTTTTAAATTGTTCTTTGATTTACAGATCTGTTTTATGTATAGCATGATATTTTGAAATACTTCTGCATGGAGAAACAATTAAATCCAGCTAATAAATGTGCTACTTCATACTGTTACCATTTTATGTTCATACTTCATACTGTTACCATTTATTTCCTGTAATATCTTTACAATATTTCAGGAAAATAAAATACATCATTACTAACTATAGCCACGATGTCCTACAGGTGGAAGGCCCACTCTGCCTAGCTAACATAATTCCGTTCTGTAGCCTACATCTCTCCTCTGTTCTTCAACATGCCTTTAATATTGACCAACACTTTAGATTCCACACTGGGGGTAGATTGTGTAGCTTTTGTCTTTCTGTGCCTGGCTAATTTTTTGTAAGACGGTATCCCTCATTTTTATTCATATTGCCAAAATAAATTTCCTTAGATTTAATGGCTGCATAGCATTCCATTGGAAACAATACTGGTTTTTATGTGCTTATTTTGCTTGCCAACTTTAGAACCTAATTTTTATATGGCTTAATATTCAGTATCCAATTGAATAAAATTATTTCTTACCCTATGTCTAACAGGTACTTTATGAGGTACACATTTGTATGAGGTATTTAACATTTTTACATTTCTAGTTGCTTCCCTTACATTAAATTCTTCTTCTAACTACATTTGTACTATACTTGCTAGTTAAATATCATTATTAAATATACAGGATAGTTAAATATGAATAAAATTCTTATCTGTCCTTAAACCAGGATTGAACATTTATTTTTGTTACTTTTCCTACTAATAAAAAATAATGTTTTTCCAATAGTCACCTGTATAATTTATTCAGTTATTTAATCTTTTCTTCCCAATGTTATTCTGATAATATTTCCTTTTATGTTATTCTTATCCCTAACAATCCATCCTTTGCTTTCTGAATTGTATATTGGCCAGATTCTTTTGAGGTCCTTGCCATCAATGTAAATCTTGTGATAGTGAAATTTAACATTAAGCCTTTGTTAGTGAGTGTTTCAAAATGTGGTCACGTATTCTATTCAGTATGCTCACTTAAATTTGGTTTCTAAAATTAGATGGAACAAAATACATAACAAAAATTAGTGAGGTGAGGTTTGCACATAAATGATTGTGCAACTATCAGAATACCTACTGCATTCAGAAGTTCTAATGGAGTGTGTGGCATTGCCATCTATAAATGGTGTGTGCATGCGCCTTAATTGTCTTATTTAGTCAGCAGTTTCAGAGTAGCCATTCAAGCAATATCAATGGTTTGCATTAATATCTATCATTTGGAATTTACATTTTATGCTATTGTTACATTAATGGGAAAATGGTGGGAAACTATATTTGAGGTGATGGTTGAGTCTGTCACAAAAGCAGATGAGAAGCTTTTGTTCTTTGTTAGCAACTCAGCAACTGACCTGAGAACCAAATAAGTCCCACAACAGCAAATATGATAGCATCAGTAAGAAACTAATGTACATTGGAAATACTGAACCTGTGCATGAAATAATGTTCACAGGCTACCTTGACCTCTGAGATTTTCTTTATGACATGATACACACACTTCAGTCAATAGTTAAATCATTATGAATTGGAGTGGAGTCAAGATCCAGCATTAGATGCATTTAAAATTGAGAGCATAAAATGTTAGCAGAGAGCTTGAACCATCATCAGAAATACATAAACTCTGGGAAGATGTCACATGTAAGATAAGCTTGAATGCATTTTCTTCAGGGCATTGAAGCTCTTGATGAGATTATATATTTAAGTAGAAACAACACAATGTGAAATTTCCAATTTGGTTTGATCTAGACATTAAGTAGAGAAGAAACTCAGTAAGAAAGTTCTCCCTGACCTTACTGCAAAGTCAAGACTTCATGTAGCATCTATCTGCCTATATGTTTTCTACTGGTTGTATAGTCACCAGCCTAGTCCCTGCCTCACAGCAGGAGGCCAGGAGCAGTCAGGAGAGGTGAAGCAGTGGTGGGTACCACAGTGCAATCGGTGAAAATAAATTCATACATATTTCTAAATCCCTCTCTGATTGTTTTTCTTGGTGTACTCATCAAACTGAAGTCACACTTATGAGCTCTTAATCTCATCAGCAGCTCTGGGCATTCCTTACTTCTTGTTTATCTCTGAGTCTCTTGCTTTCAGGCTTCCACAGAGACTCATACAATCCCTCTACCATCCTGGCATACATGATGGAATGCCAGGATTCTGAAGTTTATCAACATGCTCCTGACCACAGTCACTGAGATTAATTGTTTACTTATTTTGAACCACTATTCCTTTTTAGTAATTAAAACATAAAAATGTGTAATTAGGGCCAACAGAATGGCTCAACAGGTAAAAGTGCTTGCTACACAGTCCTGACAACCTGAGTTCAATCCCCTCATCCCATGGTGAAAGGAGAGGTTTGACTCCCATTAACTGTCCTCTGACATCCACCTGTATGTCATGACATGTTTGTACCTGTGCACAGGCACACACGTACACACACACACAGTACATAAATACATCTAAAAATACTAACGCTTAAAAAGAAAAACATTCGATTATATTAAGTATTTAAATTGGTACACAGTGCTTTATTTATTTTCAAACTATGTAAATCTTTTAAAATATGTTTTTGAGAATTTCACAAGAGTATTGTATTTACATTATTTGCACCCCTCCCAGCCCGTCTCCAATTCTTCCCATGCCCACCCACTCCCTCACAATTTCTTGACCTGTTCTTTGATTATTATTGTTATACAGGCATATATACAGTTATAAATATACATATATATCGTGTATCTAATCCATTTAGTGGTGTTCCTAGACCCATGTGTTTAGGACTGCCCACTTGGGATTAGATAACTTCTCAGGAAGCTAGTCTTTTGAGGCTCCCTCATCAGCATCTATTGATTGCTTACAGCTCATTGTCTTGAGGTGAGATACTGTGAAATTTTCCCCATCCACCATGGCATGTCAACTGGTTTTGTCATTATGCGGATCTCATTAGACTGCCATGCTGTGGAGATTTCACTGGTGCAGCTTCCTTCTCGTGTCTGGAAGACTTTAAGAAGCAGCTGTTGTCTCTCTGGCTCTTACAATCTTCCTGTCCCATCTTCCGATACATTCCCTGAGCTTTAGGTGCAGAACTTGCATTGGAGATACATCACTTGGGGCTGGGCAGCTCACATCACTAGTCTCTCTATTGTGACCACCCGTGGAACTTTGTAATAGTCTCTATCTTTTCCCACGAGAAGTTTCTTTGGTGAGTAGTGAGAAGTACGCTTGTCTCTAAATATAAGGATACATATTTAAAAGAGAGTAAGAAATTACTTTCATCTAGGAAAATGACAGAAGTAGGTACTTCTGTGGAGTCTATGACCACTCCTGCCATGTGTACTTAGCTATGTTTACAGTACCAAGCATGAATTCCCTCCTATAGTCCAATTAGACAGCTGTTGATTACCCCCAAAATAAAAGTACCACTATTGCAACAATAGACATAATTTTCTCTGGATCAGTCATTGTTGTGGCTCATGGTATTTACAGCTGGATAAGATCAATTGTTAGTTTTTCCATGAGTAGCTTACGTAGTACCTTCTAATGCTATGAGAGTTAGTCTTCGGGGAAGAGATTTCCAGATCACTTCCAACTTGATTGCCCCAAGTCCTGTGTCCAAAGTATATCATGTCTTCAGCAATACTTTCAAATTCTGGGAGGCAATCAAGGGCTGTGTCATAGCCTATATTATTTTGGGAGTCTCTTGGACTACCCTGACCAACAACTCAGAGGGAGGTTGGCTGCACTTGTCACTGTGATTTTGTTATATAACCTGCAACTATACACATGCGCACGCACACACACACACACACACACACACACATATATCTTTCAGTAGGCTTATGAAATAATACATTTCCCTTTGACATTTCATGCCACCTAACCATTATTTATTTCTTTCCTACCTTCCCCGCTGTATAGCATTCCTCTCCCTCCACAGTTAAAGTGCTGCCATTTCTCTCCTTGACAATGTCTATGTCTATCCCCCTTTCAGTAGCTTCTTCCATTCCCCCGTGAATCCTTTTTTTATTCTCGGTTACTTGAGGATCTATACTCACAACTACAGACTTGAAGCTCTGATCTTAAACTGTGCATTATATTTTTTAAATTATTATAAAAATTCATATCCATTATATAAATATATGAAATACAGGCAAGAAAGAGGGGGGATGTAAAACTGTGTATGATCCCACGAAGTAAAAATAATTCCTTATAATACTGGTGTAGATCTATCAATATTTTTGCCTATGCCAATACTTTTTGCACAAATGACTGTTTTCAGCATAGCTGTTCTGTAACTTTAATATTCTCAAAATTATATCTTTTAAAATACATATAATACTAGATCCCCTTGTGTTTTCTTATAATTTATTATAACAAGAACATTACCCCTGATTTTCCCATAGTCCTCTAACACCACAACAGAATATAAATTTCTTCTGATACTTTACATAAATACACTGCAGCTAATTACCAATCTTACATGTGACTTTTCCATTTTAAACAGTTTTCTGTATTGAAAAGTTTTAAAATTTAAAAGCACCCAAGTCTGCATATTCTCATGGGCACATAAACCCTCCTGGAAATGTGTAAATTTGTCTTCTAAAAAGAATTTTTTCATAAACAGAATAATATTGTCAGTAACTGATTCCTTTAAAAAATAAAAAACAGAATAATATTGTCAGTACCTGATTCCTTTAAAAAGTAAAAACAGAAATTCTGCATCTCTTCATAGCATCAACCCTTTCAACAAACACAGAAAATTTATCTGTAATAAATGTATTTGATGAACATTATGAGTATAATGCAAAAAAGCAGTATAAACAACTTTCTTTCAAAAATAAATCACTAAGGTACAGTTTATCGGCCTGAGACACCAGAAACTTATCCTCACGTCCCCTTCATGTCTCCATTCCTGCTCCCTCATCCTCTGACAGCCAAACTCTTGATGGTGTTTTTCTGTTCCCCTTATGAAAACAATAATTATTTTTCAAAAGTGGTTTTTGAGTGTGTCTCTCCTGTCCACATTACACCAGTTCCATCAGAAAACAAAATACTTTTGAATACTCAAAACCTACCATTGTACTGGAAGCCTAAAACATGTGGACAAATTAATAAATTTATCCAGGTATTAATGGCATTTTGTTTTTGAGTTACTTTGCACATTTAACAAATAGTAGGAAGAAGAAAACCAACATATCAAAATTCAATTAAATGTCAAACCTGTGGTTAAATCTTTATTAAATTTGCCATTTCAGTTTTCCTACATAGTTCCTGTTAGGCATTATTTCACATCTTAATAAATATGAATGAATAGGGAAACTGTAAACAAGTCTAATTCGTATGACAGTAAATTTTTGTATATTATGTGGATACTGATATGGATATATATTTAACCATACACTCAGAGAGTAAGAAAGGACTTATTTATAAAAATACAACCTCTAAAAAACAAGAAACAAAACATTGTGCAGTCCTCAGAATCTCATTTGTATTTCACATATGCTGTAGACACAGCTCAGAAATTCAGATGCAATGCTTATGAATATGTATAAAGTATAATTAGCTTGGAAAATGCTGCTTCATCACCTGTCTTGATTCTGTTGCTGTGCTTCAGTAACTTACTAAGCAATGTTGGAAAAGGGTCTCTCCAAATTCCAATGAGTTGAAACAGTTCTGCTCATCCATAAGAAGCTAGTGTTTCCCATTTCCTTATCATATGGGGACCTGTCTTTCAAATCTGGGTTGTCGGCAGTTTGCTTATAAATGACAGTTACATGGCATCAGCTGTTTACTTTAATATTTTAGAGAGTGTCTAGAAACACGGAGGCTCCCCTTTTGGGTTCACATTTCATAAATCCAAACCTTTCAATTTCATGGGCCTTGGCTGAGGTTACCACTGTCTTTTCTCAGACCCACACTATTAAAATGGCCCTCTTCAGGCTCCTTGGCACCTGTGTGTCTACTGATGTCATCTTCCTTCTTTGTAGCACTGATCCTACTACCCACGTAGAAACTGTTAATGGCTCCAATCTGCTTATTGCCTTGTATCTCTAATTGACCTTCAAACCTCCTTGAGAGGTCCCAGCCAAAACGTTTTACTTCATGGTGTGATCCACAAACTCAACAGTCCTTGGGACTGAAAGACTTGTTCGCTCATCTGTGCAGCAAAATTCCCTGCCTTTCCCATCTCTGTTTTTGTTAAATTCTGAACAATCCTACCCATTCCACTTATCTCCTTATATGTCATCAACGAATGGCTAACTAAAGCTCGGGGGAGAGATCGCAACTCTTTGAAACCCAGGTAAATAAGATGATTAGAAGAAAAAGGTATACAACATTCAGAAATGCCCGAGGTGACAGAACCTGACAGTAAGGAGGTCAAGCAGGAGATACTCTTCAGGCAGAACTCAGGCTTGTTGCTAGATGAAGGTGTGACACACAGTGGATCAATATGCTGATAATAATCCAGCCAGACTTATGAGCACCTGTGCCAGGAACAAAAGAGGATGTCACTGTACCTTCAGCAGATAGTGAAAGATTTTATTTCCATGATTTTATGCCAATAATCTAATAATTTCACCAAAACAGACACATTCGTTTGAAAAATCACAAACCATTAACAGTAAATCCCATATAATCAGAATAGTTTTTATATTCATTAGGGAATTGAGCTTGTAGTTTAAACCACATATACATACACACCCCACAAACACACATATACATATAAACGCACATACAAATCTATGTACACATACAAACATATTCACATGCTACTTACATACATACACACATGAACATATTTACAAACACAAACATATAGTTGTACACATACATACTCACATACACACATATACACACCACACAGACACACAAATGTATATATGCACATAAGGTACATACAATACATAGACATGCACACACCACACACATGCACATACACACATTCAATTCTAGATGACTTCACTAGAAAAATCCAATTATATATTACATTAAAGGTAAATTCTTACTGAAAATTAAACAGAAACAAATGTTTCCTACCTTATTTTATCAGCCCAGTATTTCTCTGATAAAATATCAGGCAAGAACATTAAACAAAAAGAAAATTATAGAATGAATTATTACCCATCAAAACATATGCGAAATTCTTGAAAAATTATAACAAATTAAATCCAACCATTTGTTAATAGAATTATACAAGAGATCTAAGTAAGATTAATTCCAGGAATGAAAGATACATATAATATTTGAAGTCTATCAATATTATTTACCCCTCTCATTTTATTCCTATCCAAACTGTCTTCCACGCTTAAGCTTTGAAAATTCTTCTTTTTAGCTTCTTTTCCTTTTCTTCGCTGTCAGATTGTCAGCTGTCACTTCTGCTGTTTCTCTCTCTCTCTCTATGAGAGAATAGATGTATCTCTTTTCTTTGTAATTTCCTATCTTTAATCTTTTTTTATTCAGAAAACATAGAACCTGGCCAATGAGAACGATATATAAATTACACCAAATATGGAGGCTGACTGAGTAGCCCTTGGCTTGCTTTCTTTTAGTGAAGCACATGGAAATTGCGCCTTTCGCTTTTTTTGTTATGTTAATTTTTAAGATTCAGTGCAGGCTGGTCTGTAACTAGACTCTCCTCTCTCTCCCTCTTCAGCATACCTGCCCCTATGTGCCTTCATAACTGGGTTATGTTTTTCTTTTTATGGTAGTTTAGTAATTTTTAAGTTAGTATACAGAGCGATTGCTTTCATCGTGGCATTTTCATCGACATTGCTCTTGTTGGTCCTCTCTTACCTTGCTCCTTGTTCCTCAGTTTCCCTCTCCCTGGCCCCTCTTCCCTTCAATGACCCCACCTCTGCATTCTTGTCACATACACTCCACTCCCTTCTATTTCTCCTTCCTCCTCTCTTCTCTTAATAGCTTTCTCTCCCTCCCATGATTTCCTTTCAAGTTTCATGACTGACATAGACATCTTCACACACACATACATGTGCATATATACAAGCTGAGCCCAAGATCCAAATATGAGATCCAGGATCCACATATGGCATTTGTTTTTCTGAATCTGATTTATTTCCCTTAACATGATTCCCTCCAAATGTCATGATCTCATTTTTCTTTACAGCTACATAAGACTCTGTTGTATTTATGTGTCATATTCTCTTTCTTCATTGATGAACATCTAAGTATAATTATTTTTTATTACTATTTTTGTATTTTATGAGAATTCCATATATGAATATTGTATTTATGTCATTTCTGCCCTTCCTTCTCCCCTTCTGACTCTTCCCAGTCATCAATTGGGCACCAATAATTTACAGTCCTAAATCTGTAGTACATCGAAGAAGCTCTGAATACCTGCTGCCTTCTGGATCTTCCGCCTTTCTTGCTCTCTGGTTTGGAATACCTTACACTTCTTTTTCTGTTCACAGGCAACAGGTCCCCAAGGCTTATTAAAGGAAGATGCCAAAAGCTCTCTTCAGAAAAGCTTCAGGATCCTTAATGAAGCCAAGAAGTTAGCTAATGATGTGAAAGGTTAGTGGCCAGTGTTTCTATTATATTAAGGTTAATTGCATTGGAATGGGAAGATATTATACCACACTATTAAAGAATGAAATTATTAAGCGTGACTTTTATAATGTTCTGTAATATGATATGGTACAAATAAGCTTTCTAAAGTTTCACAATAACTCGTCTTCACTTATTAATTTCACTGAATAATATTCCTCAACTTTTAACCTAGTTTCTATAGAACTCTTTCCTATCTAAAACAAAATTTCAATGTGATAAAATTTTAAAGTACCAAACTTCATTTTGTTATAGTTTCACAAATAAAATTCTGATAAAAATGATTTAGGAGAATGTGTCATAAATGTGTTTGTGAAATTTTCAGTTTTGTAAATGGGTTCTGAAAATTTCAAATATTTAAAATATATTGTTATTTACTTTCTTCCATATTGAACATATCAATACTCATAATATATTTACTATATATTATTGGGTTTGTGCTAAGAATATGTTGCTGTCAGTGTATGTCATTGTATTGATCTTTTTGAGTATTGACCTGATTCTCAAGTGTACTGTCTCCTGTTTCTCCTGTCTCCTCCCTTGGATCATCTAATTTGTGTGTACACACTGCATCCTCCTCCTTGTTTCTATGTATTCATGGACCTCTAAAACGTATTTTTACTCCAAGATACCGTCCGCTCATACGGTCATTACTGCTCCTTGGAATTGCTCATTTCCCTTGTCTTTTCTTTATCTGACCACTTTCTACCAGAGCTTCAGGTGTTAGCTCAGCAGCAGTAGGGAGGATGGAAGTGGAAAAGGCAAGAAGATTGTGAGTTCAAGGGCAGACTAGAGCACAGACAGTCGTTGGGCTGGAAACATTGCATGCATAGTCTTAGGATCCATTCCCAATACTGCACTCAGTGAATAATAATTAAATAAGTATGAAATCCTGTCTGAAAATAAATAAATAAATAAAGACAATCTTGGCTGAAACCTCTTCTCTGGGAAACACAAGCATATCCAGTTCACACTCACCCTACCTGGTCTGTGCAGTCTTTCTCACAGGCCTGTCAAACCACTGCTATGATGGACTCTACTGAATATTCTGAAGGAAGCACTGAGGCTTTTGAACTTTGAAGTTATAATGTAGAACTTAGCACCTCATTCAAATTGTGAAGTATTTATTGATTTTTTAAAAAAAAATAATAAATCACATTTTATTATATTATTAGCATATACTTATATTTAAATAAAGAATAAATTATAAATAAATAACAACAGATTTTTAAAATAAGTCATTACTTGTCTTAGGGAGCAAGCAGTTTGAAAAAACTTAAATTTGGCATGCTTTAAACTAAGATATCTTGGACTCTCATGGTAATTGATGTGAAATTACAAGATCTTGGGGCTGGAGAGGTGGCTCAGCAGTTAGGGCACTGGTTGCTCTTACAGAGGACCTGGGTTCAGTTCCCGCACCTACATGGCAGCTAACAACTGTCCTAACTTCAGTTCTAGGTGTCTGATGCCCTCTTCTGATCTCTGAGGGTACTGCACAACACTAGTGTACTTACATACATGCAGGCAATATATTCATACACATATGATAAAAATAATAAATAAATATAAATTGCAAGATCTATCTCCTTTATATCTAGACTTTGATATAAAAAGCTTTAGATTGTTTATTACATTTCAAGTAAATGTTAATTCTACTTACATAGTATTGTGTTGGTGCTAGGTCACCCACAGCCAGAGCGACTATAAAGAGCTACAATCTGTTTGTGCGTTGGACAAGGAAAATTAATCATTGCTTTTTGGCCACTCCTCCCTATCCAGTGCCCATGCTAAGACTAGACTCAGGGCACAGGAGTTACAGGATGTTCACAGGTATAAACCAGACCCTGTCTTTATCTAAAAACGTGTACTGTTTATCACGGATCTTCTTTGTATCAATTTCAGTGTAAAAAAGTTACTCAAGGGACTGGGGATAGAGCTAAATTGGCAAAGTGCTTGCCTAGCATGCAAGAGTCCCTGGGTTCAATACCTACACCTGCATAAACTGAGTGGGGTTAAAGATATCTGTAATCCTAGTCCTAGGAAGGAAGAGGCAGGAGAATCAGAAATTCAAAGTCATCTTCAATTGCAAAGCAAACTTGGAGCTAGCCTGAACTACGAAAGTCCCTCTCTTTAAAAGAAATTTAAAAAGTTACTCTATTAAAGTACTGTGTTTTGACTGCTGTATTTTGGGGTACTCATCAGATCTTACCCGTGAGCTGAGTGCTTCAAGTGTCTCAGACTAATCCCAACCCTGCCTTGCTTCTGTTTCTCCCCAAACCCTGGAATTACACAAACGAAGATGTAATTCCATTTTTAACATGTAGAAAGAAAATCTTAGGACCAGGATGGTAGAAAGGGTTAGGAGACAGAAATGCTCATTAGTTTAAATGTCGTTTTTTGTACTTCAGGTAGTACATTAGTTAAAGTCATGAAAACCCACAAACTACTAAAGTAATAATCCCCTCAGAAAACCATGCCAAGGCCATGACGGAGATGAGAATGTTTTCTTGCTACATTATGACATTCCCTTGATTTGTGGCCAATTACACAGGTTATAAAATGGCTGTTAATCAAGGAAATGCCATATATTACCACCAGGAACTGCTGAAGTAGGCCCTGCAGAGCAAAACTCTTGACAGCAGCTATTAAAATAAAGATTTAGTCATTTCTCTCTCTGTGGCGCCTGGAGTTAGAGGGAATAAAAATGGTGGGGCCAGCATGCCCTCCATATTTCTAATTTGTTGCTTGTTCAAGTCAGGACAGCTCACTCTCTCCTGCACTTTAGGCACAAATGGCTTACTGCTGCTCCCCGCCATTTTTATGCTGTCCTTGTCTTAAGGGAGTCTGCACTTGCCAGGAGCAATTCGTTTTCCTTTTTAATTTTTGAATATACACCTGTTAAAAGTAAATTTGCCCTTGTGAGTGTTTGAGCTTTGAAGTCAGTCTACATTGAACTGATTGAACGTCTGTAGAGGCAAAAATCATTTTGTTGATAGATTTGAGGCTCGGGACAAACTGATGATTGAGAGTCAGAAGATGAATTAATACCACCAGGTGAATAGCACTCTATAGAGGAGGAAGAAGTTTCGTCAATAAAATAGTCAGTTGAAGTTCTCATGCAGTATGTATGGGGCACGAATGCAGTACTATGTAGTATGGAAACTGCATGAGCACTAAGGCCTTATGCACTTTATTTTGTATGGAGTCACTTTTCATTTTAAAAACATATTCTATTTATTATTTTTATTTTATGTGTACGAGTATATTGCTTGTATGTAGGTCAGTGCACCAATGTCGTACAGTGCCAGCAGAGGTCAGAAGAGGGAGTTTGGAACTGGAGTTATCCATGGTTGTTATGCTGTGAATGCTGGGAATCTAACCTGGGTCCTCTACAAGAGTAGTCAGTGCTCTTAACTGCTGAGTCATCTCTCCAGCCCCATCACTTTTCAATTTTATTTACCTTCTAATTTGTCCCTAGTTTTTTACTTTACCCAAGGTAAGTGAATTTATTTAATTCCTTAGGAAAAATAAGTAAAAATTCTACAAAATGCAAAACATTCAAATAAAATAAAAAGGATTCTGGGGCTGGAGAAATGGCTCAGTGGTTAAGAGAACTGACTGCTCTTGCAAGAGGACCCAGTTTGATTCTCAACACCCACATGGAGGCTAGAATCATTCTTATCTCTGGTTCCAGGAGATCCTATGCCTCTTCTGACCACCATGGTTTTGCACAATACAGGTGCACTCACATACATGCAGGCAATACACTCATACAAATAAAATAAAAATAATAAAACATTTAAAATTTTTTTAATAAAAAGGATTGTTCCAATCTCAAGATGGAGAAATGAGTCAGCAGTTAAGAGCACTGGCTACTCTTATAGAGGACCCAGGCTCAGTTTTCAGCACCCACATGGCAGCTAGCAACTATCTGTAACTCCAGTTCCAAGAGATGTGATGACCTCTTCTGGCTCCACAGGCATTGCACGCATGCTGTTCACTTACATGCATTCATGCAAAACACTCATACACATAAAATGAAAATAAATAAAACAAAAAGGAATAATTAATAAATCCTAGAAATTCTAGACATGCAAAACTGTCACAGAACAGAGCAAAACCATTTCCCATCATTAACATTTTTCCCACCAGTCCACACTATGTACAATGTTCCACCAAGGACCCAGGAATTCACTCTACAAAAGTATATGTGAAAAGTAATGAGATGATTGAGATGGTACATTTGCAATTGTTTACCTGTTGAGATTCTCTTATTATTCTATTAGAAAAGATGTTATCTTATCTATGTATAATATATTCCTGTTAATAAATAGGAATATTGTGGTGCTGCTAAATCAAAGCACGATATAGGGATTGAATTTTGATTGCAGGATTCTTATATTACTAAAGATATTTTCTTCTTGAATTCACATATTACCAGTTGCCTGCATTAGCTCTTCCACAGGTGCATGTGTGGAAAAACATGCAAATCTTTTCCACTCACAAAGTAAGTGAGTGATATCAGGTTTGGGGCGGGACCTCCCTTTTTTCCCTATTTAAAATGGTAATCCCACATATGGAATTTGAGATTGAGCAATGAAAATGGACAGAATAAAACTGAGATGGAATCAGGTTGGGGGAAATTTTTCAAAATAGTGGCAAATACAGAGGCCTAAGGCATTGGAATGATCTTCCTGAACTTAAGACTTGGCTCATCAAAGCCTAATGCAACTGTGAAGCAAACCTTCAGAACGCCCTTTGACGTCATCTTAGCAAGAGACAGGACCTAGGACAAGTCAGTTCTACATAGTGGAAATGAACACAAATGCCTTCCTCTGCCTGATAACTCAAGGGATGGTGGGGCCTGAGTTAAACAGAGCCTGTCCCATTTAAGGCTTTCAGACTCAATTTTATGAAAATAAACAAATCAAAAACTATTTTAATAAATGAAAACTAAAATCCCACTAATTACAATGACATGTACAGATTATTTATATATTTGAGGTCTCAATAAACAATAATAAAAATACATTTTGGTTATATCAAAAATATATATTCCAGCAGGAACAGCCCCAAAGACTTTGGAATGAATGATCTTAGGGAGTGGTAAACTCTAAAAGGCCAAATACACCAAGTTGCTGTTTACTCAGTCATTTGGTATTATTTAGTTTTGGAACTTTGTTACTTTGCACAAATCACTTCATATTTAAAATGAGTCAGAACAAAGTGCTCTCACAGTCAGAAGGGTCCAAGGAGACTGTTGCTTTCGTTATTTCAGTGCAGTCCGTGAGACGAGTGCCCCTAAATAATATATCATACATCTCCCCACATTCCTCTTACTCCCTAGCACAGAGAAGAGCAAAATGAGATTCAGAGAGCACAGAGACACTGCACCAAGCCTGAGCAGGCACTGCAGAGCACTTGCCCTTTTGGCAGTGCCTGGAACATGGTAACCCTGAGAAAATGCTGTGATCCAGTGGAAGCTGTTTCTGGCCCTAGTCAGTGATGCTCTTTTGGGACATGACTGTCTGGTGTGGATGGCTGTGCATGCAGCATGGGAAATTACATGGCGGTGGTGTTCTCAGGCTCTGCTTTATGCTCTGCTCTAACCCAAATGAAGTTTTGTTTTTACCCAACTCATTCTTGCGCACGCGCACGTGTGAGCATGGGTCCTAAAGGTCTGAGACTTCAGAGAGAAGATAGAAAGATGTGACCCTTGCTATTGAATTTTTTTTCTGTAAAATGTAGCTAAGGATTGTAACTTTGATCCTCTTTCTCTCTAAATATTAGAACTGTAAGACTTCGGTAAGGTTTTCTTATTATCAAAGATTCTGTTTCCTCCTTGACCATGTTATCATCCAAACTGGACCACATGCATTCTTTCATTTTGCCTTTGCTGTTGTTGTTGCTTAGAGACAGGGTCTCCTTGTAATTCCACATGGCCTGGAATTTACTATGTAGACCAGGCTAGCCTCAATCTCACAGAGATCTGCCTGCTTCTGCCTCCCTAGCTCAGGAACTAAAGGCAAGCACCACCATGCCCGTCCCTTCTTATATATCAGCTGTGGATATGAGGCTTCACATAGCTTTTCATTTCAAACCAATATGAGTGCCTGACCTTTTTCCTTGCTATGTTTTGTCTTCCATCTCAAAATCTCTGCTTCTTCATTAGCCACAACTTGCACTCCCTTTGTTCTCAAGACTACAAAAGGTTTAACTTTGGCTCAAGAAGTACTAAATAACCAATGATCAATATAAGAATGAGTTAGTTAAGAAGAAACTAGTCAAACAGCTGAGAAAGATGAGAACAGTCCATGTCTATGCATTTTATTTTTGTCTTTTATATACATTTTATTTTCTAATATAGAAAGCAAAGGATAAATATTATTGCTTTAGAATTTGAAGACATAAGCAAACATATTTTTTCAGTTTATTTTCCTTACTGAATAATGGGCAGGATCGTTCAGCCAGTCCTTGCAGTGAAAATGAAGAAAATAATATAAACCCAGAGATGCACCTTAAAGTGCTTTTTACAGCATACACGAATACCTTGCTTGTTAGAGCTTTTGAATACTTTGTTATTTAAACCCTCAAATCCAATCAAGAAGGTAAAAAATGAATTTTTTAATAGTTCTAGTCCCTTAACTGCTGAAGACCTCCAAGTTCTTATCAAAAGAGAAACCCTTTGACAGGATTTATTTCAAAAAGAAAGCTTTGGTAACCCTCCCAAAGACTATTTTAAGACTAGCAGTGACAACAGCAGAAATAGTAAAGGAAAGATGAATTGTGATTGACAGAGGAGAAAATTTAATTACTTGGAAAGTATATTTTGAGAAACCTAGAATTGAAAATACTAATACATTAGTGACCCAAATGGACATATTGATGTTTTAGAACCATGCTTTTCTGGGCTGTTTTATACTTTTTTTTCTGTAATACTAGACCTTTGGCTTGGAATTTAAAATCAAGCACCTTAAACAAAATGATATGATTGTATTACTATAATCTGTACTATAGTTGTGGTTACATTTGAAGTTTGACAGTGGTTTAACTGGGCTGCCTATAAAAGCCTCTATGTACACTGGAATATACAGTTACTTGGCATGTTCAGTACTCTTCTGTATCCAGAGCTCTGGTAGATTAGCAGTCTCTGCCTTCCTTTCCCTTTCTGTTCCTCCCAGATGAAAGTTAATCGAGGTCAGGATGATGATTCTCCAGTTACGTGTGGCCAGCACAGTTTCTCTGTCAGCCGAGGCACAGCCACTAAGATGAGCATAAATAGTCAGATCAAAGCACTTGGCTCTCTATTCTAAGAAACATATTCTCCTCTGACCTGCCTACTCTGGGTACCAAGAGTGAAAAAGAGTGTTGGCAAGTAACACCAAGATAACAAATGACACTCTTCCCTAATGCTAAATACTGTTTTCTAAATAAAAGAACAGAATATATGCACAGAGTAAAACCTGAACTTGTACAACCAGATATAAATGAAAAAGTTTCACTTCCCTCTCTCTACCTCACATTTACTGCCTCATGAATTGCCAGTTCCCACAATAAGTGCAGTCAAGGTTCTATGCTATGTTCTTTCCTACCTAGGTCCCAATCACTGCCCTATCAAATATACAACAACATATGAATGGTATACCTTACTTATCTGTGGAAAAACCTCAGTGATCATTTACAACCACACCTCCTTATCTAATTCTTTATAAAAACTGAATCATACATATCAACAAGCTATGTTAATATAAAGAATGCTCTTAACTGAATTACTTAACACTTCCTCTTTACTATGACAAAGACCTTGTGTATATCTCAGATGATATATATGAACGTATTTTTTTATTTTTGCAATAAAGTCATACTGTCTATATTAGACCCACCTCAAATTTGCAATTCTCCCACCTGAGTATCTCAAATTCTGAAAATGCTGGGATTATAGGTTTGTGCCACCACACTTTTATATGTATATTATAAGGTGAATTTCTGGCAGTAGAACTGTCAGACCAAGAGTTGGGGATATAGCTTAGCATGTGCAAGGGCCTGAGTTCAATCCCCAGTAGAGAAAAAGAAGAATGATGGTCAGACCAAATGCATGTCCATTTAAAATTCTAAATTTATTAAATTATCCACCCAAAAGCAGCATTAATTTGAGCTTCTGGAACTCTTGTGAATATTTGATATTATCAGAACTTTAGCTTTTCCCATCTGATAGATGAAAATGATAGTATAGTCCTTTAATTGTGATAATCTTAAAAACTTTATGTTAATATTACAATTGGTTCTTTCTGTATATTTTATTGTGATCTACTGCTCCATGTGTTTTTTTTTCATTATCCTCAAATATACAAACACTTGACACACTAGTCTATCAGTTTTGCATACTGGCAATCCTCATGTGACTGTCCTCTGATGTCTGGTACTGTGATAACAAAGGAGAAAGGACAGGGAAACATGAAGAGGGAAAAAAATTGGAAAAGGGTTAGGTTAGAAGTGGAGTTGGGAAGAGCATCACTGCCTTGTGTGTTTGCTCTGCCATTCCCTGCTCTTCAAATCATGTAAGGAAGAAGGAAAGCAATCCACTGGAGCTGACAGACACTGCATGTAGTACGCAGCACATACTCAGGGACAGCTGCCCCTCTCTGTGGTCAGCCCTGTCCAAGAGGACTAACATACCATCTCTGTTTTCTGTCCTTTTCAAATGCACCTCTTTACTTGGAGACTCTACCTTGTATTTACTTTTTACATTCCATAGAACTAACTTAAACAATTAACATGTGTCTCTCAAAGGAAGCAAATGTTAGGATAGAATAATACACTATCAAAAATATATATTCAAGAGTTCTGGAGAGATGGCTCAATGGGTAAAGGAAAACTGGAAGACTTATGTTCACATGGAAACCAGCCTCTATGGAAAACCTGGACATGACAGAAGGCCTATGTTGGGGTTAAAAGGTAGAGAGAGGATATTGCTGACCAATCAATTTAACCAAAATGGCAAGCTCTAGGTTCACTGAGAGACCCTGTCTCAAAACTTAAAGTGGATGGTGGCAGAGAAAGATACCCAAGGTTGACCTCTGGTCTTTGTAGAAGTCCTGACATGCGTACATAGGTGCATACACACATGCACCTATAAATGCATATATATTCATGCATACGTTCATACACCAAACACATTTTATATATGCGTAACATTTTTTAAGAAGTGGTCCACTTTGTCCAGCAAGGAGAGTAAATAATGTTGTGTGAAGCATAGGATTCTACATATTTTATTTTTCTAATCCCACTGTTTACTAATCAATGATGAGAAAAAGAATATGGATGATTAATTCCTTTTTATCTTAAGATAAACTTATGGTTTCTTGGATCTCAGTAAGATTTCTAGGCCTGCCTTTTTATATCATTGAGTAGAACCTTTACTATCTTTCCCATCAGTGATTTCATGGTTCTTAGAACTGTTACATTCTAAACTGCAGTTACTATTACAATATAAGCTAACTTAAATTTTAGGAAATGTCAATAAAAGTAACAAGTGAAAGAAACTAGAATTTTTGCAGTTTTAATATCAAATCACCACTTGTAAGTACTCTTTGTGAATTTAAATTATGCAAATTAAAGTAACAAGACAAAAATATTAAAATTTATTTGAGGGAATTTGTAAAAATATTGCTTTCTTTACAAAAAAATTACAGGATGTTTGTCAAATTTGTATTGTTTTTCCTTTCCTTTAATTTTTATTTCTGTTCTAAATAAGTATTAAGAGATATTCATTGAGGGACTGAAGAAATGGCTCAGTGACTGAGGGCACTGGCTGCTCTGTGGTACTTCACAGCGTGGACGCACTTACATGCATGCAGACAATACACACATACATAAAATAAAATTAAACAAAATATAAAAAGGAATGTTCATTGAAATAGAATATTCTTATAAGCAACTACATATGAGATTTTGAAAAGCTAATTTAACGATCCATTTTGATCATAATTTTTAAGTAAGTAAAATCAATCAGAGGACTATCAAAAAGTCAGTTTTACAAATTCAGTAGAAGACCAATTCCTTGAAGGTTTGGAAACCCATAGGAACCATCAGATGAAGACCAAATAACAAGAAGAAGATATAATAAATGTCAAACATTTTGAAAAAATAAATGGTAATAAATGTATTCATTTTATGCAGAGCTATGTGACTTGGTAGAGAACAGTAAATGCTTACATCTATGTTCTTGCTTTCTGTTAATTCGATGTTAAAACAAATCGAAATTTCATACCCAAGAGAAAGCTCTTAAATAAATTATTGTGTCCCTTTTTTGTCTTACATTCACAGAAAATCACAACCATCTAAATGGCCTGACAACCAGGTTGGAAAATGCTGATGATAGGAATGGTGATCTCCTACGAGCTCTGAATGGCACTTTTGGAAAGTTGTCAGCCATTCCAAACGGTAAGCATCCCAGACACTGCACGCCGCCAGCTGATCCAAACTTTTGAAGCACTTTGTTGGCTTTTACAGGTTTTTTAACATTTCACTTCTACTATTGTCCAAAAAAAGATACTGGTTTTCTTACTCATGAATTATTCTTTGGAGAATAAGAAACTAAACCACATTTAACATTATGATGGTGCTTATCCTTTGTTGCTTTTAGCTGGCACACATAGAATATGTTATAAAAAGGAAGATATAGACATCATATTATTATACTGTCCTCCATGTTTCAGCCTGAAAAAGCTTGCATTAGTAGGAAAGAGTAAAAGCACACACACACACACACACACACACACACATTCTTTCTCTCCAGTACTGGTGTGCTACCACAAAGTCACACTTTATTAGTATCCCTACAGCTATAGACAAGAGTCTATGGCCTACTGTTTCTTGACAAAATTGAACTCCTTAGCTACTTTAGGTTTCAAAAACACTAATGGTCCATTTATTTCTGTAATATTGTTGGACCTACTTAAAATGATTATTTGATATTAGCTCCTGAAAGCATATTTTCTTTTAGGAATATTATTTTTATATTTTGCTTGTAGGATACAGTAATGAAGTTTGTACATTATAAGTGGTTACTAGTCAGTGTGCAGTGATAAGCATATGCAGTCTCTCATGCTAATTCTCCAAGGCGGTTAGCAATATTGTCTTCACTTCCAAGTGAGGAACTGGGAAACAGAATAATAAAGGTCATTGTTTATGTGACATTTATGAGATTTGAATTTTTCAGTTTGTCCTCATAGCCTTTGTTCATAACCCCCCATACAGACACACTGGCGTACATCTATCTGCAGAATTCTGTCATCATAATTCCATATCTGGGATTAAATAGACACCTTAAAGGAAGGAAGATGCACTTTGCCTCGTGATTTTAGTGCACGGCCAGCTAACCTCTGGCAATAGGTTTGGGGTGAGACAGAACACAGTGGTGGTGACATGTGGCAGGTGAGGCTACCCCTCTCAGGGAAGCCAAAACACAGAGACAAAAGAAGAGACTGTAGATATTAGAAACCCTTCCAATGCCTACTCTCAGGGGCCCACTTCCTCCAATCAGGCCCCACCTCCTTCTGTGGTTTCTACCCTCCCCCAACAATGCCATCAAATTATGACTCTATCAGTGGATGAAGGCAGAGCCCTCACGGTCCAAACACTTCCAAAGCCATAGCTCTGGAAATTTCAACACATGAACCTTCAAAAAACGTTTCATATGAAAACATGTTTTACATAGAAATCATGTTCAGAAAATAAGGACAAATGTTGATACAACATATTCAAATTTAAATGTTTTTATTTCCCTCACAGTGAAAAGGTATGGTGTGACTTTTCAAATCTTTATGGAACCTCTTGAGTAGTAAGAACCTACCAAATTCTCAGTGCAAAAAACAAATAAAAATACACAGACATGTGCTCTAATATTCCTGAAAAAAATATATCTGAAATTAAAACATGCATTTTCCTAGGGAAATACAAATCAAGTCTGAAACCTAATTTTGAATGTAGCTATATGACTCATGTGGATAAATACCTCTTTTTAATACGCTCAGCAGCAAATCACAATATGCTGTTAAACTACAAACTGGTTAAGTATTACTTTTCTATTCCAAAAGCTAATCAGGTATTCATCACAGAGGTCCCTGAGAAAATTTAATTTCACTAAAATATTTGCTTCAATTGCTACAGTTGAATGAAACAGTTTGTCCTTTCCCCTCTGCAATGTGTTCCTGAGGTCAACCAGCCACAGTTTCTCTCTGACAAGCAAGGATGAACTTTCAACTCTAGACCCTTGTTTTGCTTCTCATGCCCACTTCTGCCAACAGACACGGCTGCTAAGCTGCAAGCTGTTAAGGACAAAGCCAGACAAGCCAACGACACAGCGAAAGCTGTACTGGCCCAGATTAAAGACCTGCACCAGAACCTTGATGGCCTGAAGCAAAACTACAATAAACTAGCAGAGAGTGTGGCCAAAACAAATGCTGTCCTGAAAGATCCTTCCAAGAACAGTAAGAGATCCTTTATCACTGTGATGATGTCATTTATTTCTTCACACCATAAAAGCATCCTAAGTGGTGGGACTAGAAAAGGACCACATGGTGATGCCCTCTCATTCCTAGTCTTGACGTAAAAATTGAGTGTCCCACAGTTTCAGAATCCAAGTGTCCCAGTTTTGCCTAGCTGCCTTTCCATTAAATTTTGTCCAATCAAGAAGGGACTACGAATTCTCAAAGCCTGCATGTTATTTGGTATGAGGATGTCAAAACCTTTTTAATCCAGTGGTAATTGAAAATAAGGTTATACTCAAGTAACTATATGCTCACGGTTGAAGTTTCATGGAATGTGGAGTTAAAGGAACACACTCATTAGCCGGCCTGCTAGAGCAGGGCACCAAGTTAAAATGCATTAAAATTGGAAAATGTTCTATATTTCTTCTTTAGAACCCAGTTACTTAATTTTGGGTAGAAAATAAATCATTTATCTAGACTATAAAGGCTGTCTTCACATCATTTGCATAGTGCATCAAGTTATATTGACTTACTAAGAATATACTGAGAAAACCATGAATTAAATATAATGATTTCTATTTTGTTAAATATAGTCATTATTTTATGAGACCTGTTATGAATTTTCTAATTTCTCCTTTTTTCACTTCCATATGAAATTACCTGCAGAAATCAGTATGTATACGTTTACTCATACGCTTTTTCATAATGTTAATGCTTCAATGTTTGTTGCAAAGGCTTTGGCTTTGCCTATAACTATGGGCATGTACTGCTTTAAACATCATGCAGCTATCCTTTCTACTATCAACAATTAGTACTAGAGACATAAAAAGACTCTACGTCCACATACAGACAGTGTGAGGATGTATTTGATTTAAAGTGTTCTAATAGTGCTATGAAAAACTGGTGAAATATCAGAATCTTAGTCACATAACTGTGGAAAACTGACTTTTTCCATAGATTAAGACAAATTACAATGATCCTGAAATTCAGCCGTTTGAGCTCAAATGACATCACTGCACTTGTATTAAATAAACTAGATAAAACAGACTATGTTGCTGTTTTTTTCCCTAAAGCTCATTTTCTCTCTCTTCATATAAATAATTATTCTCAAATTCTAATGAATTACATTGGAGACATACATAATAAAATTAAGTTTTTAAAAATGAGAAACATTGAAATACAAAAAATCCTCTCTTGAACACCTCATAGTTTAAATTTAGTCACAAGTAAAATTGAAAAAAAAAATAATAAAATCAACCATATTAAAATCTGAAGAACAGAATCAAAATAATGTAGACCAATTGCATAACTAAACAGGCATTGTAATAAACAATCTTAAGCCATCGTTGATAAGTTAGAAAAAGAAATTTAAATAAAGAAAAAGATATTTAATAAATTGGAAAACAAAAAATAATAGAACAGATTATTGACAGTATTAGTCAAGAAAAATGAAGCATAAGCCAGCAAACCCCACTGGAGATAAAGGAGAAAAATTAACACTGAGGAGAATACTAGGGAAAGCTCTACACTAATAAATGTATAGCCTACAACCATACATTCTTTTATCAAAATTGATTTTGCGAAGTTATTTTAAGATATACTCAGTCAAACAATTAGGGAAGAAAATGAGAAACATTTCTAAAAACTGTTGTACAAGAAAGCTTCACACTCAATACCACAGATGTTACAGTGTTCAAACCATCAAGAAGATCATTTCCATATGGCTTAAGCTGCTGCAGAAAACAAAGCTAAAGGGAGGAAGGGGGACCTGGGCTAAGGGGAGGAACAGCAACCTCCAGCTCCATTTGGAAGCATATGCAAAGGCTTCTGGGAGATTTAAGAGAAAAGTAATTATTATTTTATTTACCTTCGCCTAAGAAGTCTTAGCTTAACTCCTTTTCTGATTATTGTGAATCTAACTCTAAAACTCAGTTTCCTTCAATTCTAGAATCATTCGTAGAATATAAAGTAATATTAGAAAGTTAATGAGAAGAGAAAAGTGGAAGAGTGCACATAACAGGAAGTTAACAGTGACATATGCTTTATGTCTATGACATGGGCTGTGATCCAAGTAAATATTTCAGAAAAAGAAAGAAACCCACTCAGGTCTTGATCCGATAACCCTATTAATGTTAACATTAGTTCCACATTCTTTTTAAATGTCATTAACGCTATTATTTGTGTTTATGTGCATTAGACCAATATAACTATTTCCAAACATAGTTTAAAATGATGAACTATGGGATTGAGGATTGAGCTCAGTAGTCAAATGCTTTGCCTAGCAAGCACTGGACCCAGGGTTCAGTCCCCAGCATTGAATAGAATGAACTAAAACAAATGATAATTTACCTTCTTGTAAAGGTATTAGATTCAGCCCTAAGGATTAGTTTTCACTCAAAGAGTGATTATTCATAGTCTAACAGGGCAGGTAGCCTTGGACCTTGCAGACTTCTTCAGGGTCACAGTGACAGAAAGCTGAACAATCCTCAATCAGATAACGAATGACATAGTTTGGATAAGACTGCCAGCATCCTAGAGATAGTATAATTGGTTTTCCACGTGTTATATGTCCTCCTGTGCAAAGCACATACTAAACATCTATGGATCAGTGATAACCTTCAACTCTTTTGGGGTTGAGGCTTTTGAAATTGCCAATATTCAACCTTTTGTGTAACCTACAAAAATAGCAGTTTAATGTGATTCAAACCAACATATAGTGCAGAATAACTAACTATTCTTCAAGATGAAATTGAACTGCAGCTTGAAAGATTTAATTAAAGTGTAACAGAGGCCTTCAGTCTAAGGCCTAAGATGTTCAACATCTAAATGTTCTTCGGGCTGCATTTCGATAGCTTCTCTCTTAAAGACAGGCCAAGAGAGA
Organism: Eospalax fontanierii; assembly: GCA_035773235.1. Classification (NCBI taxonomy): domain Eukaryota; kingdom Metazoa; phylum Chordata; class Mammalia; order Rodentia; family Spalacidae; genus Eospalax; species Eospalax fontanierii. The sequence goes on along the minus strand of CM069545.1, from coordinate 32,470,270 downwards.
AAAAGAAAGAAAACTAATTTTGTGCAAGAACCTTGATTTTAAAATAGTTTGTGCCTGGACAGACCGAGTGATATTTTAAAGATGCTTCATTTTCATTTTTCTTTGATTTAAAGTACTATTCCGTAAAGGTTAGCTTTAGGGCTGAGGCTTAAAAGTAAGCACTAAATTAAGTTTATCATATTTTCTATCTTTAATGCTAATTTTCACCTTAATCACAAAGCCAAAGACTTCTTCTGACATCTCTCTGGCTTGCTTGAATCTCAACTAAAATATTCACAGTTGACCCATATACCTTTTCAGCTGTCGTGGCCTTGCTTTTATAACATGAAATAACTTAGTAAATTATGCTCACTGCTGTTCTGACTTCTATGTCTGTGTGTTCGTGTGTATGTGTGTGTATCTGGGTATATCTGTGTGACTATGTCTGTATGTTTGTCTGCATATGTGTACCTGTATGTGTCTTTGTTTCTGTGCACATACTGGTAGGTGTCCATGTGTCTCTGTGTCTATTTTGGTGTGCGTCTGTTTGTATCTGTATGTTTCTCTATGTGTGCATCTCTGTGTCTGTGTATGTGTGTCTGTACATGTATTGGTGTGCATCTATGTGTCTGGGTATGTCTCTCTGGGTGTGTATGTATGTGTCTGTGTGTTTGTGTCTGGTGTATCTGTGTGTGCGTATGCAAACAAACAAATGTTAATTTCAATCTATGCAGTTGCAGATGCAGACGCCACAGTGAAAAATCTAGAACAAGAAGCTGATCGACTGATAGATAAGCTAAAACCCATCAAGGAACTGGAGGATAACCTAAAGAAGAACATCTCTGAGATAAAGGAACTCATAAACCAAGCCCGGAAACAGGCCAATTCTGTAAGCTCTTCTTATTTTCAGAATCAGGAATTGATTATAAATGTTAGGATTATTCCCAGAGAAATGTCTGCCCCAGTGTACCTGCTGAGTGATCTCTAATTCCTCAATCTTGAAGCTATTTTAGGTATGGAAAAAGGAAGAAGTGAGACTCGTACCTCATAAATCTCAGTCATTTCCTGAAAATGATAATCAATACTTTATGTTTGAGAATCAAGAATTCTGGTATACTTTATTATTGTTGTAGTGGACTAATCCAGACAGCATGAACGAAAAACTTATTCTCACATTCTATAAAGAATAGAAAGAGTTCTACTCCTGAAAAATGTGAAAAAAGCCAATGAATGGGTTTGCAGCCTGAATGAGTAAACAAGATTATATGGAGAAATAACTAAGAGGAACCATTAATTTAATTGGCGCGCAGTCCTTTGCCTGAATTTCTTCTAAACCACAAAGTTACTTTTGTTACAGTATCTGGTTTTTTGTTGTTGTTGTATTTTTGGAGTAAGAATAGGAAATATCTGATTTGAACTTCTTCTCTATACCAACCCAATTAGACACTCTCCTAGGATAGATGTAATATTTTCTAGAAAATAACCTGCTAGTGAGCTGGCGCATTTAAATATTTTTTTTTTACATTTATTCCTATCTTTTGGATCTTGGTTTTCTCCTTCCACCATGTGGATCCTGGAGACTGAATTCCAGTCATCAGCACTGACACCAAGCACCTTTACCTGTCAAGCCATTCATAAGCCCTGAAATGGAATCTTTAAATACTAACATGAAACTTTACATATATCAAATCAAATTATGATGACTTTAAATATAATCATTTTAATAAAATGCTTTAATATTTTCAAGTTTCAACTTAAACTTCCATCAGATATTATTTTTCTTTAAAACACTTTCAAGCTAGAATGGTAAAAAAAAAACTTTCATAATGCATACTTTTTAGTAATGACCAAGAATATGTCTGAATAATAGTATATCCTTTTGAATCCATGGATATAGATGTATGTGTGCCTCTGTGTGCGTGTGTATGCTCACACACTTGGATGTGTGGTGTATGCCCACTTGCACATATGTGTGCAAGACATCTAAACACCAAAACAAAAAATCTCAAGGTAAATATTGAAAAGGACCTTGTACTTATTGAAGAAAAGCAGAGAAAATGGCAAGTTAGAAAAGAAAATATAATGTAAGATGAGAGTAAAGGAAGCAGCGACGTGATCTGAGAAGTGCATATCCAGCTGTAATATGAAAAACATGTAGTATGTTTGACAGGTGATCATCATGTAGGCAAAGTACAAGATGAAATGAAACCTGATGCTACAAGCTTTATGATAGATTTACACCGCGAAGAAAATGCATCTCTTATGTTCAGTGCTTTTTCCTGTGAATAACGCAAGGATGAATTAAGCAGGTGTTTCATTTGCAGAGCTGATAATGAATAAAAGAAATAGGGCATTATATTAGTTACTTGTCTCATCACTGCAAATACTACTGAATAAAGCACCTTAGAGATGGAAAGATTGATTTTGGCTTGCCATTCCCAGGTACACAGTCTGTCATTGACAGAGAAGGTATGGGAGCAGAAACAGCAGAAGTAACTGCTCATATGCTTACAATAAAAATTACAAAAAATAATGAATGCTTGTACTCAGCTTTCTTTCTTTCCATGGTGTCCATGGAATGGTACCACCCACTATAAAAGTGGGTCTTGCCACTCATCCCTCTTCCAGATATCCCCTATAGACCAACCAGGCACCTTCTCTTCAGTGAGTCTAGATCTTTTTAAGTTCAAAATCATCATCAAACATCATAACTCTACTTTTTGTAAACTTGATACCCAAATAATCACTTTTAAGACATAGCCCTCTTCCTCTTGTCCCTATAAGCTCTCTGCTGTCTTGTAACGTAAAATGCATCCAGTCCAACTTCAAAAGTCTCCACAGTGTTTAACAGTTTCAATGCTATTTAAAATTCAAGTCTCTCCTGGGACTTAGGCAATTTTTGAGCTGTAAGCTCCTATAAAATGAGAAAAAGCTCATGTACTTCCAATATATATTGACATGATAAATATTCCTATTCCAAAAATGGAAAAATGGGATCATTACAAAGAAAAACTGGACTAAAGAAAAACCCTGCAGGTAAAACATGAAACCCTGCAGCTCCATGTCCAACATCTTAGGCTCATGATGGAATTGTCTGAGCTACAGAGGGCTTTGATAGCCCTTGTTCTTCTAGCGCTGCCCTGTACAGCACACATAGCTTCTCTCTTTGATTCTACTCCATTCCTGTAGCTTTTCTTAGTAGATGTCTGATGACTCTGGAATCCAGTATCCTGGGATCTGCATTGAAAGTAGGCTTTGCCATCACAGCTTCATGCAGTGGCCTCTCAGAGTCACCTTACTAGGACTCCAAACGCCCAACAGATTGCCTAGACTCTGTACCTCTCTAGGACCATGGTGAAATACTCCATGACTCCCTACATGAATCCTTCATGCCTGCTAAATCTATACCATATGGATGATGTTTTCAAGTTTCACTAACCCCTGGGGAAGGAGCCTGGCACCCTTGTACCTCAATTGGATTAGCTTCTGTGTGTTGACCCCAGGGAAACACTTCCCTACATAGTTGTCCTTCATAAACGGAGTGTCATCTCAGATTAGGCTCCCTTAAACCCTTCAAATTAATTTGCATTTTCACAAATTGGAGCCTTTATGAGGGGGCTCCTGTCTGCAGGACATCATTTCCATTGTCCCAGGGCAGAGAGGGAAGCTTCTCTTTATCATTGATAGCAACTTTTTCAGCACCTGCTTTGGCTGCAGCTTTAAACGTGCTCAAACTCTTTTCCTGGACAAACCACATTTTATATCTTCCTACCCTACTTGGTCTTTTTTCACCATAGACCTGGATAAGTCTGAATCCTATCCCACCTTAAAACTTTCTCTGCCAACAACATTACTTCATCACTTTTAAATTCACTCTCATTTGAGTTCTCAGAATACAGACAGAATGCCACCAGATTTTTTTGACAAATAATGCATAAAAGCCCTCTAGTTCAGTTTCCAATAGGGCTTTTGTTGCCCTCTGAAATCTCATGAGCCAGGCCACCACTGACCACATTTCTACCAACCTTCTGGCCTTCCAAATTCCTATCAAAATGACCTATGAAGCTTAGCTTACAGAGTTTGAGGGCTTTTCTAGTCCAAAATTTCAAGCTCTTCTACATTCTTCCTGCAGGCCTGTTCCAAAGGGGTGAGAACCCTATGGTCAAAAACACAGCATTGACTCCACTCTGCTACCAACAATTTTTTTTATTTGTTACTTGTTTCATTGCTACAAAAAAAAGAAAATGTACCTTACAAGAGCAACTTAAAGAAGAGAGAATTTACTTTAGCCTACAGTTTCAGGGTATACAGTCCATCATGGTAAAGAAAGAGCCTGAACAGTTAGTTGGTCACATTGGTCAGTTGGTCAGGAAGCAAAAATAGATGAATGGTTGGGCTCAGCCTACTTTCTCCTTTTTATTCCTTCCAGGTACCACAGATAAGTCTTCTCAGCTCATTTAACATAATATAGATATTCTTATACAGACATGCCCATAAACTTGTCTCTTCGGTGATTCTACAGCCAGTCAACTGATAATATGGATGGTTGCATGCATGTTAGCAAACAATGCTAAGATACTGAAGGTTGTGGTGCTGCATAGGACCAGCTTTTTAATGGTCCCTTTTAGTAAGATCAGAATTTACCCAAAGTAAAAGGTGTAAGCCAGGTATTAAAGCAGGCTAGTGTTAGGTAGTGAAGAGCAGCAGTCCAGAGATCACATGCCGTGGTGCACACATGGAGGTTAGAGGGCAACTTATGGTGATCCATTCTCTCCTTCTATCAGATTAAACTCAAGTCATCAAGTTCAGCAGCAAGCACCTTTTTACCCACTGAGCTATCTCACCAACCCAGGAACAATATTCTTAATTAAGAAATTAAGCACATATATATTAAATAGTTTTCTTTCAGCTGGTTGATTATATTATTGAGTAGATACTGCTTCTTTTAAATAGATGGCCTTTTTGCTAGATGAAAACTACAGTGAAAATCTATTATACAGAGCAATGGGATACTCAATGTTTAATTTATGACTATCTAGCAAACAACACTATACCAGAAACACCTTAAAAATATCTAAGTTACTCATATATTCAGAAGTCTTACCAAGAAGTTGCATTAAAAAGTAATGGGTAGAACCAAACGTCTCAACAGTGTATTTGTATTTTAGAAATTTCACCTTTTTTGTAGGAAGGATATGTTTCTCTTAAAGAAATGTGCAGATGTTGTATTTTGATTTAGCTTTTTTAACGGTTAAAGATAAACCTATAATTGGAAATCACACAGTATTTACAAGAAGAAATTTGTAGTTCTGAACTAGTTGTCAACCGGTTCATACGAGATGGTGGGGCTCAATAGGGTATGCTGGGTTCATCAGGTGTCACAGACGCCTACAGTGAAGGGCAGGTTCATGCTGGTTGCCTCAATTTTTCAGGTTCTGGGGATTTATTAAAAACCAGAAACAAGCTAGTTGAAAAGGTTTCTATGTGTAAGAGCTGAGCAATAGATTACTTTACAAAATTAATTACTAATATGTTGGGTATACCAATGTCATTCTCTTCAAAGAGTCATGCTTTTTAGGTATTTAAACTATGCCATAATGTACATTTGCTCTTAACTCTACTGACACGAAGCATGCACACTTTGAAAGCGACCATACTCTCAGGCTTAGTTCATAGATGGAATTTCAGCTGTTCACTTGAATGCTGTCTTTTCTGGGCAGCAACCCCTCCAGTGAACCATTTCTGTAATCCATTATTTCTACCATTGCTGTATGGGCAAGGTCTGAATCCCATGCTGTGACTAAATGGTCACACAGTTCAAATGAATTCAATCATTTCATCCCTAAACAATAACCAACAGTTAGTTGGTTAATTAGTAGGTTCATTAAAAAATGTGAGTCATTAATGATTAAACTAGCCATGATATGGCCTTAGAACTAAATCTATAAAGCATATATTAAGTAAAGATAAAACAAACTACAAATGACTTCTTTTCATTGCTAATCAAGTCCCACTATGATTCTAAATGTGATTTCCTGCCAGGGTTGGTTGAGTCTGTTATTTAATTCTATTCATCAATTGTAGTCAGATCTTGATTTCTTGTTCTCTTTGATCCTCTTATGATGTCAATGGCACTTATAATCTGCGTCAGATATTAAATCTGCTCAATGCCAGTCTTTTCTCATGAAGGTTTTGATTTGCCTCCTGCAAATCTCCCTTTTCACTAGAAGGTCCCAAAAGTGAATTTACATGTTCTTCAGAACCAAAAATGCCTCCTTGATTTTTCTCTTTCAAATATAACGAATTTTGCATTTCACATCTCCTCAGACTAATAGAAAGGAAACACAGTACTCCCTACCCTCAAAACCAAATGCAACTCTTGAAGATACTACGTTATCTTACTATAGGATGGAGACTGGTTTAGCGGCCTAGTTTATGTTATCTGGAGTATGCATAAGTTTCCCATAGGAACAAAAATAATACTAGCTGGTGTTCCTCAGAGTCTACTATATGAAAAACAGAATGTGCAGGAAGAAATAGATAAATAAATAAGTGCTAGTGTAGGCCTGCAGGCTTCCCAAAGCTGGACATCTGAGAAAGTGACAAAATAAGTCTCACATCTTCCTTTTTCTCTTCCTCCTAAGTGGAGCACCATCAATCAACAAAGTAACAGCTACTCTGAATCCAATCAACTTCAGGGCTAGCTGAAAAGTACCTCTCTGATGGTGATTTTTTATACCTGAGCAAAAGGAAATTAAATCCAATAATCGAATAGTGTTATTTGTGATTGAATGAAGGCTTGTTGAATACAAGTAAAAATTGGCATGAACAGTGTCATTCTGTTCACAGAAGGATTCCATTCTTAGCAATTTATAGTAATTTTTGAAGTACTGTTCAAAAAGGAAAGAAGCTATTATATATATAAATATATTAGTAGCGATGGGAAGTTGGGAATTATTTTCATCTCATTTCTTGGTAACCTAATAGAAAAGTATAATTTATTCCAAAATATATGTTCTTAGAAGAATGATTAATATTCCACTTACCGTTAGCAGATCTAGAACAAAATCTATTTGGTCTCTTTTGACAAAGTACAAGAGGGTCGGTAATATCCTCCTGAAAACTAAACAAAAATTGGATTCCTACTCTGCGTGATGCCAAAAGTACTGAAATTTGAATCACAAAGTTTCACTTAATAGTGTTAATAATAATGATCTTAGTGAAGACCGTTCTCATTTGTTTTGTGTAAAACCCCTCTTTTGAAAAGTTTCTGTAAAGGGGAATGGTGTGAAAGTATGAATTTGGTAGCTGCATACTTCAAAAATAGTAACATGGAGAAAAATAGGATGTAGAATCTGGAACCACTCACTGGCAAAATGCTAATGAAACCTGAACCTCGGTGCTCTCCCTAATGAGCAGCATGGTGTCTATAGATGGGCATACAATGATGATATTTAATGACTAAAAAATTACTAAAAAGAAAAGAATCATGGTGACTTGGTGGTTGCTTCAAACTTTCGGAGAGATTTAATAATAGATCTTTGTACCTTGTTTTTCTTGAAGATCAAAGTTTCTGTGTCTTCGGGAGGAGACTGTATTCGAACATACAAACCAGAAATCAAGAAAGGAAGCTACAATAATATTATCATCAATGTCAAGACAGCTGTTGCTGACAACCTTCTTTTTTATCTTGGAAGTGCCAAATTTGTGAGTATTATGCTCAGCTTTTCTGTGAGCTACTATGTATGTATAGAGGTCAGTGGCTAATTTGAATAATGAGGAAAATATATCGACTCTAGAAATACATCCCCTAGATTGTCTAATGTAGACTTTCAGGCTTGAAATTCATAGAATCCTATCTCACAAAGCTCTGAAGTGTCAAATTAAGTTAAAGTAAATAAACAGGAGATAGTCCTTCTCAGTGTTGACACACATCTGCTATCATTTACTGGTGTGCTGCATTTATTCTGAATTATGTTTTCAGATCTCATTGTTTAAGAGGAAAGCCTATACTGGGAATAAAAGCTATTTGTTTTCTCTTCTCAAACTAAGAAATGATAATAATTTTTCATGTTAATGAAATGAAAATTACAGTGTATACAAATTTCTTACCAATGTAAATTCTTCTAACTTACTGAATTTACGACCGAAACTGAACCTACACAAGAAACCCACCCACAAAACTCCAGTTCTTTCCATTTCAACCACTTAACTTGGCATGTATGCAGATCTTCCAAGGAATAAGACTTTTAAACAGACTGGTTGTAACATGAGTTAGTACTTGCCATTTATACAAGAAAGTCTAGCTCACTTGTGGTTTAAAAATAAAAACAGGGTCTGGAGAGATGACTCAGTGGTTAAGAGTTCTTGCAGAGGAACCAGGTTCAGTTCCCAGAACCTAGATAGCAGGTAAAAACCATCTGTAACTCCAGTTCCAGTGAACCCCATGCCTTCTTCTGACCTCTGTAGGCACTGCACGACATGGGGACACATACATGCAGGCAATACACCCATCCACATAAAATTAAAATAATAAATCATATTTTTTTAAAAATTAGAGCTGCATCTGACAAATCAGTGTGTTGCTTGAAAACCATGAGGAATTATTAATTCAGTTGTTTCATACACTGTTGGAATAAGTACTCCATAGGCTTCCTCTTTCAGAATGATTTATATCTGGTGTATTATTTTCATATTTCTTTGAACTAGATTGACTTCCTCGCCATAGAAATGCGTAAAGGCAAAGTAAGCTTCCTCTGGGATGTGGGCTCTGGAGTTGGGCGTGTAGAATATCCTGATTTGACTATCGATGACTCTTACTGGTACCGAATTGAAGCATCAAGGTAATTGTTCAGTAAAGATTAAGATAACTGAACAACTGAATTCTACTGTCTTTTCAATAATGTGACTGTGTATGGATGCATATACACATGCAGAAATTTTGTATTTGATGAATAAATGTGTCAGAATATGAATATCAAACCTGTTAGGAACAGCTGTACATTCGAGGTTTCAGCCAGAGTGACCGGTCCCATTCTAACCTCTTAATCAGCTTTCTGATAAGAGCTGAAGTGGTATGAGAAAGACTGTTTCAGACATCTTAACTCACCTAAAACGAAAAAAGAAAAATACAGACACTTACTTGTATTAAAGCGGTTAGAACCTAAGAATTTCCATTATTATCTTTGTGTCCCCTGGTCCTCTTTAGTCTGTATAGCAACCCTGCCTACAGGCATATTCTGTGTCAATACGCTGGTTCCCATATCTAATATGGAAGGTCCAGCCATATCAAAATGAGGAGTTGCAGAGTTGAAATAATGTTTTTTTTCTCACTGAGGCATTCACTCAGTTTTCAGCTTGTTGTAGCATGCAGTGTCCATTCTGATCTGTAGTCCTTCCCCCTTCAATTTCTCTTCTTTCTTCAATTCTCAACTCTCCATTAAACTCTGAGTAGATCTTTGTACCTTGCAAATAGTTGATTGACATTTGTTTAAAGACTCAATGTTTGTATTGAATCTGATCAGAGAAAGGTGAAGATTTGGGGAACTGGTTATTATTTGCTTTAGATGAGGGCTTGATACATTTTCATTTAGTTTCAAGAAATTTACTTTTTTTAACAACAAAAAGTTTAAAAGAATAGCTGGGACATGACTCAGTGAATAAAATGCTTGCTATGCAAGTATAAAGACCAGAGTTCAGATCTCCCCAAATCATGTAAATACCAGGTGGGTATGGTGGTCCATCAGAAATTCCAGCACTCAGATACAGAGACATGAGAGTACAGAACAAGCAGCCTAGCTCAGCAAGTCCTATCAGCGAACTCAGCCTCAGTTTCAAGATGCTGCCTGAAAGGGTAAAGTGGAAATGAGCTGAAGAAGACTCCGTGGCAACATTAGCCCTCCACACGCATGTGCAGACACATGCACGTGCACTCTCACATTGCTGACCCACACACACGCAAACGTGCATATAGGCATGCACACTGCCTTATACATACACACAAAAAATGTTTAAAAGAAAACTTAATGAGAAGCAGTCATTTGGGCTCCTTTTAAGATATTCATCAAAATGTGTCTATGTATACTTGACTAGGTTTAAGGGCATTTATTCTCACAGTCCAATCAGAAGAGATTCATTCGGTTAAAGAAGCCAAGTTGAACAAACGGACCCTTTTGTTCCCGTGAACTTCACTTAGCACTGCCCCCTCAAAACTAGAGCTTTCCAAAATGAGACAGCAGGGATATGACACTGAAGTTCTGTTATGACTGCTTGTCTCAGAAGACAGCCCAGATCTTAATATTTAATAACTCATGGAATTCAATCACTTAAAAAAACAAAATAAAATGATAATCACTTTCAAAGTTCAGTTAATTGAATTTAAAAACGTATTTCTATCAATTTGATAACCGCTCTGAAGATCAGCTATTATACTGTACATGGTAAGATGGTATGTCGAACAATAAAAGATCTACAATTCTTGGAAGACTACTTCAGCAAATTTGGATCCATTATAAGGAATTTTAGGCAAAAATATGCAGTTTGTGCCACAGAAGGGTGGCTCATTTGGAGTTCGCTTGCTGAATTAAATTTGACAAAATACTAAATGAAGCTTGTGTAAGTTGTATGGGTTAGAAAACAGTATATTATTATACAAATCAACAGAGACAAGGCTTTCTACTTGATTTACGATAATTCCATCAGTTAATTGTTGCTGTGTCCTTTCATATCAGTAAACACACACAGAATGAGGCTATGTTATTCTCTCTTCCTTTTTGAGTCTGACAATAAACATCCAGCAAAAATCAGACCCTGGGTATCAATTTGAAACACCGTGAATCTGGAAGACTTGAACCTAAATGCCCAGTTATCTGAAGTTCTCCACGATGACTGTTTATGTCTTTGAAATCTTCTTTAAAATGTGATGCAAATGTCATTTTCTCTACTTTCTTTCCCTTTATTTTAATACACATGTATGTTTGAAGAACGGGAAGAAATGGATCTATTTCTGTGAGAGCCCTGGATGGGCCCAAAGCTAGCATTGTGCCCAGCACCTATCACTCAGTATCTCCTCCAGGGTACACCATTCTAGATGTGGATGCAAATGCAATGCTGTTTGTTGGTGGCTTGACTGGGAAAATAAAGGTAATATGTTCTTTCCTGTCCTGTCCCTTTCATCTTTATAGACAGCTAGAAGGCATGATAGAACTCTGAAAAACTTGTCCACTTTCACTTGTGTTTGTGAAATCATGCTTATTTTCCACAATAACATTCTTTTTAGTGTGTGCTTTGCTTTGCTCTGCGTTTTGAGATAGGGTCTTGCAATGTAGCCAAGACAGGCTTTGAATTTGTGATCTTCCTGTCCCATCCTCTCTGCTAGGATGAGAGGCATGTGTCACAACATCCAGCAGAGCTTTCTTCTTTGAGTTGTAACATTCAGTCTAGAAACACCATATTTTAAGCCTTTGATGGTAGTTTAATCCTTATCTGTGACATCAGGATATTTTAATATTCTTGTTTCAGTCACCTCAAGAGGAAAGTGTTTCTTAAACATATATCATTTTCTAAATCAACTTATGATTTATAAATATGAAGTACTATAAAGTTCATACATCTAATTAAAATATTTATGAATCCTCAGGAAATATCACAGGGGCCATAAGCTTTCCAATGATGATATGCTTTGAAAAGTTTTTGAGTTGCTCTTCTATCCTTACAGAGCTTTGCACTTAATATTCATAATTGCTTCATGGCAGGTCCTTGTGCATTTCAAATTGCAAAGTGCTTGCATTTGAAAGTAGCTTATGTTGATTAAATGGAATTAGTTGTTGAAAAACGACCTATGGGTGAGATGCAAGAGCACAACCGAATATAATAGATAATACCAAACTTGTCAGAATCACCCTGGGATGAAATTAGTGAGAAAATGTGAAAAGCCAGGATGACCCCAAATTTATGAGAGCTCAGTCTTCATTGAGAGTGAAGTGTTTTCTTTGCTTTGTATATGAAATGTGACTCTGATGTGTGGGAGTTGATTCTTCAACTACACACTTAAATTATTCTCATTCTATAGAATTACATATAAATATATATGAAACATATTGACAACTTTCCCTGATCCCTAAACAATCAATTTAGGGTATCACATAGTAGCCTAAAAACTATGAATTTTTTAAATATACACTTTATTATTTTTATTTTATGTGTATGAGTGTATTGGCTGCACATATGTGAGTGCACTCATGTCGTGCAATGCCACAGTGGTCAGAAGAGGGCATTGGATCCCCTGGAACTGGAGTTAAGGATGGATCTTAGCTGCCATGTGGGTGCTGGGAATCGAACCCAGGTCTTTTGCAAAAGCACTCAGTGTTCTTAACTGCTGAACCATCCCTCCAGTCCCCAAACTATGAATTTTTAGACCAAGTCTAGGTTGGATTTCCTTCTCCCTACTACTTTTTAAATATAATCTTAGGAGAGAGACTTAACCCCTTGAACTTCAGTTTTCACTATGAAAAAAGAGCAGTGAAAATATATACATTGCTTCCTATTTTAGGACATCATAATAAACTTCAAAAACATTTTATAACCTTTACTATATGCTAAGGTTCTAAGCCATTTACATAACTTAACTCATTTAACCTTCACAACAACTCCAAAAGATATGTCTCAGTCTGTTTTGATTGCTATAACAAAAATATCATAAAACCAAATTTCTTGAAGCAATAAACAATTTCTCACAGCACTGGAGGCTGAGAAGTCCCAGACCAAGGTGCTAACAGGTTGGTGTTCAATAAGAACCCTTTCTGCCTAGAAGGCACCTTCTTATGTTCTTTCATGTTAGAAGTAGTAAATAAGTTTTTTTGAGCTTCTTCTTCAAGGGTACTGATCTTATTAATGAAGACCCCACCCTTATGATCTAACTACCCCAAAGTCTCACACCTTCAGGGTTAGGTTTTCAATATAAAATTTGATGTTCCCTAAGTCTTAGGTGTAGAGGTTCCATTGTAGATGTGTCACTTAGGGTTGGGCATCTCACAGATACATCCTCTGTATTTGTGTAGTTGCAGAACTCTGTAAAAAAGCAGCTTTATTGATGAGTCTGTAAATACAAGAATACATATTTAGCATATAGTAAGAGACAATATTTTTCTAGGGATATGACAGACATAGGTCTTTCTACAGTATCTATGACCTCTCTGTCATGTGTGTTTGACTGTGTTTTCAGTACCATATGTATGTTCCCTCCCATTTAGTGTGCCTTAAGTCCGATTAGATAGCTGTTGATTATCCCCAAGATAAAAGTGCAACTACTGCCCTAATAGAGATAGTTTTCTGTGTGAGTCATTGTTGCGCTTAGTTTTTATAGCTGGGTTAGACCACTGATTTTTTCCCCCATGGCTCCTGCAGTTACATCAGGATATATATACTCAAGGATGTGAAGGTAAGATCCACAAAGGAGAGAGAACATACCTTGCACTGAACTTAGGACCAAACATCTAATTCAATTCTCACAAGAATCTCATACTACAGACATCTGTGGAAAAGCTCAACAGTTAGCCTAAGGTTAAAAGCTAGAAATTGTTAACATTTTGCCTTCAGTATACATGGGTTCTCCATCCTCAGGTTCAACCAACAAGGAATGAAAAACATTTTGAAATATAAAATTGAATCTACATTGAAGATGTACAGATGTTTCCTTGCCTTCTTTTCCTATACAGTATAGTTTGACAACTGATTACAGAGCATCTATATTAGGTTTCATAACTAATCCAGAGATCATTTGAAATCTATTGGAGGATGTACAGATGTTACATATAATGCTATCCCATTTTATACAAAAGATTTCAGCAGTTGAATTGAGTATCAGTGAGAGTTCTGGAACCAATTACCCAAGGATATGAAAAACATTTGCCTTTATTAATGGAGATGACACACCTAGTGAGAAATGCAACCCCATTTTAGGTAGTATATTAAGAATAATCAAGAGCCAATGATGAAATGTTTCAGCTTTCCCCTTTTTGACCCATCCTGTAATAGCTGTGAGGATCTAATGTGGCCAAAAGAATACCAAGACTATGTTAATGAATAGACCATAGCCATTCTGCCTTCTGCTACTAATAATTCTCAAATCTTGCAAGAGTATTTGTAAAATCTTAAGGTCTAACAAATTCCATATGTCTCTCTGCAGAAGGCTGATGCTGTACGTGTGATTACATTCACTGGCTGTATGGGAGAAACATACTTTGACAGCAAACCTATAGGTTTATGGAACTTCCGGGAAATAGAAGGTGACTGCAAAGGATGTACTGTCAGGTTAGTTGAAATGAGAAGGTCTGTCCTGGGCATAATAAAGTCTATATTTTATTGCATAACCGTCTATTGTGATGTGGAACAGGTTTGAAATGATTATTGTGCTTTACCAGAAATGAATGAAACGTTAAGACCCTGCCCATCTGTATAGGCATTTTCCAAGGACCTTGACGGTGTCCTACAGTACATTTACATGGTCACATGTTTTTTATAAAATCTGCAGTAATAAGAAATTTGAACCACAGTCAATTAAGACTACAATTCATTTTTATGCCAGAGTCTCTTCAGGTCCAGGAGGATCTGCTTATCTATGGATGTCTTCTGGTCATAATTATTATTTCATAAAGAGAGTATTCCTTAAACTGATTAAGCATACATTTAGAGTTTTAGATTCTTAGCCCACGTTTCATTTCCTATAGGAGTTTTCAAACTGACATATAAGGTCCTACAAGGACTTATGGAGAAAACCATGGGACTTTGAGATTCTGGTTAGGGGGAGAGAGACAAGTGGCCAGTCAGCCCAGAATAAGTAGTATTACAACACACAATACCAAATGTAAGATAGTCTGGAACAAACAGTAATTTGAAAGTACATACAGCATATAATGCATATATATGAAATAAATGTTTATAGAAACATCAATAGAAAATATAAAAATATAAACTAAATGTAAGGAATTTCTCCACATAAAAATATGGACCTCCTAATCACCTGAACCTAAAAATAATTTAACTATATTAAGTTAAAACTCTGAAATGCATACTAACTAAAGGGTTAATGTGACATTCACAACAATTAAACTGTGCTAAGGAGTTTGTATTTTTAACTCTAATTTAAAGAGCACATGGGTATGTCTAATCTTATGACTCCACTAATATTGCAGAGCTATATCATCAGCTCTACAATCCCATAAAGGAAGAAGCGCTAAGATATGATCTCTGTGAATGTTTTAACTTCCAAGTCTTTCCTTTGGTATTAAACTTGTCCATATGAAATGGAGACAGTTTGGAAACCTGAAAACCTGACCCATTAAGATGAGTTTGACACAACATTCAAACATTTAATATGGAGAGCTGTCTCTACATGTTTTTTCAATTGAGAGTGAGGTCTATGTCAGGTTTGCTGGTACATGCCTGTAAACCTTGGTATTGAGAAAACAGAAATAGGAAGATTACAATTCAAGACCAGCCTGGGCTACATGGAGATTCAGTGCTTCCCTAAATATTTCCTTGGTAAAGTTCTAAGTAGCATTTCAAAACCCTATAGCCATAATAATGAGAAAAAATCTACAAGAATGTCTAATTATTTGACATTCAATGTGATATTGTCATCTACAAATATGTTGGGTTGCATTCAGAGCTATTCTGGGATGCCGTAGGCCACCAGTTGAACATGAATGATTATTCTAAAACATCAGATGTTCTCTCAGTCATACATATAATGTAAAACTATCAGATTAATTGTCAGTTCCGTAAAGACCTTCCACTACTGATGTGCAATATATTATCTAGGCCACTTGTAGGTTACCAAGACCCATACTTACCACTTCTTGGTACTAAGAAGAATCTACTTCAGTTCCAGGCATGAAAAGATATGTCACAGGAAGAGAGAAAAGGGTTAGTAAAGTCATCTGAATATAAAGCATACTAAAACCCCTTTGAAAGGGATTATAGTATAACTTTCGGTTAAGAACAACAAAATCTCGGGCTGGAGATGGCTCAGAGGTTAAGAGCACTGGCTGCTCTTACAGAGGAACAAACCCAGCTTTGTTCCCAGAACCCATATAGTAGCTAACAGCAATCTGTAACCCCAGTTACAGGGGATCTGACGCCTTCTTCTGACCTCTGTAGGAATTGCACACATGTGATGCACATACAAAAAAGCAAAGATACTCATACACATAAAATTTTTTCAAAAAGAAGAAGAAAAACATCAGCCCTAGCCTGGGAATTGCTGGGAAGTGATTATGACTGGGTGAGAGGGCATAGACTTTCTGTAAGATCTCAAGGCAGGTAGAACAGACTCCAGTGAATGAACTTGCACCAAAGGACATCTGGGTAAAATGCTTGACCAAATGGGACTTAGCATATATGGCAGAGTGCATGAGGCCTGGGGTGGAGAGTGGGTGTGGGAGCATGGATCAGGAAGGGGATCTAAATTTGATTAAAAACTGTGGTATGAAATGTACAAAGACTCAATAAAAAATATTTTTTAAAAAAAGAACATCAAAATATGCTTTATGGAGAAAACAGCGTCTGAGGTAGGCCTTAAGAAAGGGTAAATGTCCAATGAGAGGATTTAGCAAGTCCAATGTGAAAAGCACTAAGAGACTCGGTGCATATTGCTCAGTTCCTTGTCACGGTGCATTGTGGTTACAGTGTCACCACACTGAATGTCAACCCTTCTTTATACACCTGTCATTAAACTACCTTTGTCTTTTCTTTTTTAAGTAAAGTTCTATGTTTATTATAAAAAAGGTCCATGTTTGGACTCTTTTAATGAATTTTTTGAGTTATAGAAATATTTTGATAGTATTGTTACTGTTTTGTGTAATGATTACGTGGTGGCAGAAATTTTTGAGTCATCTTCTCCAACACTTGTTGCCTAATGCCCTTATATGTGTAACAATGATATTTATAGAACTCCAGATGTTTTTTGTTTTTCTTTTCTTTTTAAGAAAATATTTGTAACATTTTTAACATGAAGCCCAATCATTCCATTTTTGAGGAAGAATTTTTTATAGGAAAAAAATATAAAAGATAATTCTAAAGAAGGTAGGCTGGGCAAATTCTACAGAGACCTTAGAATGCCACGTTTAGAAGGCTGTATTTATGGGGCAGTCAATATAAAAGATATGATTATTGCAATGATTTAGAAGACTATCAGTCAGGGATTAACTCATTTTCCTTAAACATAAAAGGTCACATTGAGGTTAAATATAAAACTTTGCTAGAAATAAAATGTATTTAGCTGAACATTAAAATGATTATGATATTTAAATATTGTGACACATTTATTTCTATACTTAATAAGTAAAAGTCAGTCATGGCTGATCCAGAACTTACTTAATCTGTGTTAACTTGACCAGACACACACGTTTAGTATAGAAATAAAAGTAAGGATTTTATTTATTATTCATTTTTTAAGTATAAAAATGTAGTTACTTTTCCTGGCAAATGTACTCAGAATGAAAAGGAAAAGTCAGGTATGGTGTTACATGTTGAAATATTATAGCATGTTCCTCGATGAGCTCACTTTTCCCCATCTCAAAGTCATTTATTTCAAGTAGATTAACTATTCGGGGCTAACATCAGCTAATGAATTCAGTGAAGACAGCTATTCTGTGTCTGTGTGCTTGGCTACTTACAGCCTAAAATCTTTCCCATAAATTTTCTTCTGCGTGAATAGGAGAACATCTTCAGTGTTGAAGTTGGAGAGACTTTAAAAATCAGAAAATCGCTGAGACTTTTAGGTCACTTGAGAAATTCCCATGTGAATTTCTGAAAGGCTTCGGCAAGGCCTTTATAAGATTTTATAACAGTCTGCAGTAATGCCTTCAAACCACGTTGAGGAGTTGATATTACAAAAGGATGATAGCGTTTAAGTGTCCTAAGTTTTAGAATCAGAAAAACTAAACTCTGTCTGTGTGTAGTGGCACACGCATTTTATCCCAGCTCTTGGGAGGCAGAGGCAGGTGGATCTCTATGAGTTTGAGACCAGCCTACTTTACGAAGCAAGTTCCAGGCCAGCTATGGCTACAAAGCAAAACCCCATCTCAAAAAAAGAAAATAAATTAATTAAATAAACCAAAATATTAAAACCTCTGATACTTTTCTTTTGCTTCTGTAATGATACAGTGAGGGTCAGTTTGTTGGTTGGTTGGTTCGGGTATTTTGTAAGTTATAAGAACTCATGTTTGGGTCCAAAGCACAAAAACCCACAACCTTTTCCTGCTTGTCATTACTGTATGGCATGCAAAATCCTAGTAATTGAGAACTTGAAGGATCTCCTGTGCAGAGTGTTGGCAACATTCACTGTCTCTAGTGCAATGCTGCAGAAGTTACATATTACCATGATTCAAGAAGACCAAAAATAGCCAAGATAGTCTCTGTCAGCTATATGGTTAATAAACTAATTTTCTCATTTAGGTAACTTTTTAAACTAAGTTTTCCGTTTAGCATTTTTTATAAATACTGAAAAAAAATCTTTTATCCCGTCTTTAGTGTTTGTGTCTCTATGTCCGGGAACCAACTTAAGAGAGAAAGCCAACTTGTCCAGCGTGTATAACAGCTCTTCCTGTATGAGCAAATTCATTTTTGTGTTCTATGATTTTTTCTCATTAGCTGTGATTTCATGAAAATAATAACCCTTAAAAAGCAGGAAGGCTGAAGGGATGGCACAGTGGTTAAGAGCACTGTTGCTCTTCCAGAGGACCTGGGTTTGATTCCAGCACCCACATGTCAACTTACAAACTGCCTGTAACCCTATTTCCAGGGAATTCAATACTCTCTTCTGGGGTCCACAGGCACCGGGCACCCCTGTGGTACACATAAATACATGAAGGCAAAACACTCATACATAAAATAAAATGAACTCCTAAAAGAGTTTACTAAATAAATAAAATAATATTCTAGACTTGTATGATTCTATGATAGCACCATAGTATTTCTCACTAGACCCTGTACATTCAGGATGATACAACCTAAATTTCAGCAATTAAATGCATGCTAATATGCAGGTATTGAAATTCTGAAAAATATCCCCACAAATGAGACTTACTATGGACAACAGCATAAATGACTACCTGGAAGGGATGGACAGACCGATAGGTGAGATAGACTCACACGGGGTTGGAAAACCCAGTATTTTTCAAATGTTGTGTTTATAAGATTCATCTTAATCATTGATTATTAAACAAATATTGAACACATATTCCCTATGAAGAATTTGTTGTATTAAATTCTCCATTATTCCACAAATGTTCACCGTGATTTACTAGCCAAAGGCCACCCTAGAAACGGAGATAATGCCTGCTCTGCATTGTCATCTGTAACTTCTACATTGTCTCTTTAATGAAGCAGACAAATTAAAAAGCACAAAATGAAATGCAGGCATCCTTCATTGCCAGAATTTAATAAGATCCAGGAAGATTTGTTGGATGTTGACTAGTCAAAGATTATGGATCTATATTCCTCTATGACATGTAGATGAAAAATATAGTAATTCAGTCTATCTCAAAACTCTGAGAGTTTTCACAAATATCAGCAAGAAACGCCAGAATATTGGTGTAATTATCCACCCAGTGCTTATCTAAAATATAAATCATTTGAAGCACCAATTATCCAGCCTTTGAATAGCTAATGAAGTCCAAATAGGAGATTAGGGTTTGAGGTTGGATGAGATAGTGGCAAGTACATGTGGTGAGAAGAGGATAAATGATGTATTTGTGATATTCCTGTCCTTTTACAGTTTGTCATCCAGTCCTAGAGATTCATTGAATGATGACAGACCAAATAGACCAAAAAGGTGTAAAGGTGTGAAATGTCTCTCTTCAGTCCTCAGGTGGAAGACAGTGAGGGGACTATTCAGTTCGATGGAGAAGGTTATGCACTGGTGAGCCGCCCCCTCCGCTGGTACCCCAACATCTCTACTGTCATGTTCAAGTTCCGGACGTTTTCATCAACTGCTCTCCTGATGTATCTTGCCACACGAGACCTGGTAACATGAAGGGAATGTGTTTGCTTCTTTTTCTGTAGAGGACTAATGCAATTGTTAGTCGTGAACTTATCAACTAAAATTAGAAGTCATCCATCATGATTTTGTGGTAGCTGAGAACTAAAAATGCTTATGCATTTTCACTGATAACTTTAATCACTATGCAACTGAGTTACTTTTCCTCTACCTTATAATTCCTCAAATAAGTCTTTATGAGAAGCACCCAGTGATGATTTTCCCAGGATAGAATTATGTAGCAATAGATCTAGCTCCCTACAATTTTTTGAGAGGCTTAACTTGAAAGGTGATTCTAAATACTCCGTGGCCTCATTTTCCTCAGGTCTGTAATTCTTAATGAATTTTTCAGAAATCTTACCATTTGATTTGCTTAATATTTTTTCAAAGGAACCCATTTTGCACCACTATCATGACAGAATATGTGCTAGTAATGTGCTTGTGGCCATTTGTCCCATAATATTACACTCAAAAGAAAAAAAGTCATGAAATAGTAATACTAGTTCTGTTTCTGAAATGTCTTTCTGTCACAGAGTGACACATTCAGCAATCTAGCCATGAAACCCTATTATAAATCCCATAAAAAAGTGAATACCCATATATTTCTCTGTGTATCTAATCACTGGTATATTTTTACTCTATTAATAGAAAGATTTCATGAGCGTAGAGCTCACTGATGGGCACATAAAAGTCAGCTATGATCTGGGTTCGGGAATGGCTTCCGTTGTCAGTAATCAAAACCATAATGACGGGAAATGGAAGTCGTTCACCCTGTCAAGAATTCAGAAACAAGGTGAGTTCTTAAAGTAAGAATGTAGCGTGGGCCTTAATCATGCCATCCAAGGCACAGTGAACCTAATCAGGAGGAGGACCTTGCCTGTAATTTCAAGTACTCACGACTTCTGTGAAAAACTGATATAGTCATTTCTTTGGCTTAGATTATAGGTGGTTTGGATTATACACGACTGATTGAAGAGCCAAATGGTTTTCTGTCATTTTCTTTTTTGAAACTGAGAGCTTAATTTGAAAGCATACGGCTGTCTTACAACTTGTAAAATTATATCTTGTAACAGGTTTGGAAAATGTTGTATGCTTTTCTATTTTGTTGAGATGTTTCCTTTAGTTTAAAGCACTCACAATAGAATATATACGGTGGTAAGACACAGCTACCAATTCTTAGCTCTTCATCAATGCCCAAAATGCATATATGTTCAAGCAGATAACTGAGTAATAACACCTTTTATATAAATGACACCTTTCATGATTCTTAAATTCTTTCACAGGTGTTATTTACTTTGTCATATAAGTATTTGGATATAGTGTTAGAGAATGGGAAATGTACTCTCAGACTTATACATGTTATAGATGTTATGTACACACATATTTATATAAATTTCATAATCAAAATAGAAATCCAAGTCTATTGGTTCTTAGCATGGTGCAAGGCTGTAATTGTTATGTGGGGAGAATACTGTAATTCTCTGTACTACAGCATTACCAATATCTGTAAACAAAACTTCAATACTTCTACAAAATCAGGTAGGCTTAATTAATATTCACAATGCCAATGTGATAGTTCAGGAAAACTTCAATTTAACTGTCTACCATCATTCCCTCCTGTATTTAATATAAATTTTTTTGCCAAGCATCTATTAAGTACTGTGCAAGAACTAAGGAAACTCTGAAGCAACTCTTTGCCTTCAGGGTATTTACAGTCAGAAGATACAAGAATGGTCCATTGCTAGCAGAATGCCATGCTAGCTGTCTCAGAAGAGACATATTTGAATGGAATGGAGAGGTCAGCTCCCAGCAAGTGCCCCTGAGGCACAAACAGTGGTTCAAGAATAAGCTAGGTAAAAAGCTTCTGGGAATATTTCAGACTGATGAAAGTTACACAAAAGCTTGGAGCCACTGGTCAACAGGGTTCGCCACTGTGAAACTGCATTTTCTTGGAGTGTGAAATGCTTAAAGGAGTACAAAATGCCTCAGTTGAGAGAAAAACTAATGTAGCTCTTCTGTAAATTGGTGTGCCACCACATACTTTATTCCCATGTGACGAGGTACAGGGAACCCACACGTCTTATGAACTCTGTGAAGTTCAGTAAGAACATTTAACTAGATAACTGGACATTTCCCAAGCTTCTTTCATCCCAGAAATCCTTTCACTTCAACAGTAGTTTTCTTCCAAACACACTTTAGCAAGCAACTGAGTATCTAAACTAAATGGATGGATTTTGGCAGAAAAGTATCAGATGAGACTGAAATAACATGTGAGTCTATGCTGTTTTGTGAACTAAAAAAAAAAATGACTTTAGCCATAGGGAAGTTTATATCTTAACCAAGGGCACAGCCCCATCATATCTACTTTACTAAAGTTCCTTTCTTCATAGCATCTTAGTGATTAAGGTTTGTGACAATTTTGGTTGCTCCTGTGACCTGCACTAAAGCAAGTAACAGTGAGAAGAATAAAAAAATAAGTTAATAAGAAGATGGAGAGGAAAGAATGAAGTTGAAAGATGTTGTGTCTTATACCCCATATGGAGAGTAAGCTTACAGAAAAGAGATCTGGAATAATACCTTTCTTCTCAGATAACAAAATACATCAGTAATCTTCAAGAAGTTGTAATGTACAGGAAAATAAAAGGTTTTCTGAAAAACATTCTGAGCTCTATTTTGGGCTTGTTGTATTCAAGGTACATGTAGTACCTTTAGCAGCCTAGGGAAGCTGTGCATTTGGCTGGCAATTAGATGTATGTGAGGATCATAGAGCTCTTGAGAGCAGAACTTGGAACCATCATCTTCATCTTTCCAATGGTCAAGTCTGAAAAAGACAGAGGGGAAAACAAGGAGTCATGTCTAGAATAAGATGACTTCATGAGTACTGAGGAAGGAGGATAAACAAATATCCTGCAAATGGGCTGGCCATGAAGAAATAATCAGAGAATGCAGAAATGAATCCTTAGAAAGCCTGATGTTAAAGAAGGAAAATAAAGCATTTCTCAAAGAATGAAGAGCTGGGCGTTGTGGTACATGCCTATAGTCTATCTCAACATTAGGGTGGTAGAGACAAGAGAATTAAAAGCTAACTTCATCAAGGCCAGCCATAGCTACATAAGACCCTGTCATAAACAGACAGATAGATAAATAAATAAATAAATAAATAAATGGAAAATATTAATTTAGCTTATCATAAATCATTACATGTTGGAAGGGGATACAAGCAAAGAAATTCCCTATCACTGGAACTCCAGAGACCATCAGAGGACTTGGAAAGAATGCTGACATGGTCACTGTGAGAGCCAACGTGACCCATTATGGTATAAAGGACTATGGAAAAGCAGATGTTGAGCAGACTGGTTCAGAAAGAAGTTTGATTCTGAAATCCAGGAAAAGGAGGGTGGCAGGGGCAACATCTGAAAAAACAGGCATGGAATTGGAGGACAAGGGCCATGAAGTGAGACAATGTGCTGGTGTCCCCATAGGTTCCTAGCATGTAGCAAATAATTGATAAGGATTTGTCGAGTGAAAGAATGAGGGATTCTTCAGCACATCTGTAGGCTGTGGAGGATGTGGCCACTAGAAAGGAAGAGATGAGACGTTCCAAAGAAAGAAGTGATGAATAGCACAGCACAAAACTGAGAAATCAGAGCTGCTGAGACCCAGTCCAAGGTGCATTGGAAGAAGTGAGACAGTGAAGCCAGGGGCAAATGTACATGCATGGGATGGGATGTTTGAGGAAATTCTCCCAAGAGACACACAGGAGACACCAGAGGTCACAGACTAGCAAGAGAAAGAAATAAAAGATCAAAATGTATTCTGAGAAAGATAAAAGACAGACTCAGAAACACTGGGCTGCACCGGTTGGTGCTGTGAACTACAAAGCTAACAGTGTAAAATGAACCTATAAGGTGAAACGTGAGAATGCAATGACTCAACTTGTTTGGATTGCTTGCCATAAACTGTCGCCTTGAAAATATACCCATGACCGTAATTAATCCACCTACTAGATGTTTTATTCTGTTCATTGAAGCAAGTAACTAAAAAGTCAAATTACAGTATTGTGTAAACTTGAAAGTATTTAAAATGTTTCCAGTTTATTGCAGCTCAAGCACTGCATCCAATTAGTATGATTTTTTTCCAGTTCATACTGAACCTACATTCTTACCTCACCATGGCCCAGAAGTCCAAAGACACTTTCTAGTGTCTAAATCCACACAATGTCTTGTGCTTTTCCTGTTCTCCAGTTTCATCTTCTGCCATTGGTGCTGGTATTTTCTGTTTTCTGGTCTCTTCCTGGGTCTTCAGAGGGGCTCTGGCTCCCACTGCTGTCTTGAACACCTGTCAACTTCTCTAAGTAGTCAGTCTCACTCCTAAGTGGGGTCTCCATGAGATGAAGCATCCTGCCACTCTCTCTCACGTGTCTCCACAGTATCACTGTGAAAAGAAAATCACAATAAGTCCTGAGTGCTTTGATGGCTCAGAACCTTGGTTCTCAGATTAGCCCGGGAACTTCGCCCTGCTCCTGCAGTTCCTCCCTGTCCTCTATTTTTTTTGATATCTTACCACCATTTTACAAATCAAATAGATACCCTTTTATTATTGTTATATTAAATCTATACAACTTTTCTGGTTTTCCACATGTTTGGGGGATATCCAGTATATTTTCTCTAATACTTTTAAAGGATTCTATCATTCTGGCAGGTCAGTTAACATGAATTATTTTTATGTTAAAAAGAAAACCATGGAATTCACAATAGAAAACAAAACAATGACTGTCAACAAATAAGTAACCAAAGAAAAACAAATACAGCCTTCTTATATAGTTGAGAAATGCAATCTCAGCAGAAGAATAGTCTTTTAACTTGCAATAGCAATAGTGAAAAATCACACATAAAACAGTAAAATACGAGTTGCAGTGGAAGTTGACACAAAGAAAATACAAAATTTGCTACCATTGTATAGCTGCTAGAATGTCTAAAATGTAAAAGCCCAGATATGTCCAGTGCTGCCAAGTTACAGAACAGGTGAAATGCAGTTCATTGCTAAGGAGAACATAAAGTAGTACATCAGCATTGGTAAACAGGTAGGCAAGTTCACCAGCCCCATGAACCAGCTATCCCTCACTCTCTCAAGACATAGAAAAGCAGATATTTGAACAAAGCCTTGTCCTCAAATAGTCATGTCCTCATCATTTATAACTAATTAACTTACTTTATTTTCTTACTGTATTAAGAAACCCCATCAAGCAGTTTGTTGATGTCTCTTTTCAATCTCCATTGATTTTTCTTCATAATGTCTAAGCCATATACCCATGATTTTTTGTGAATAGTTCAAGAATGTATTTTATCGGTGTTAGTTTTGTTTCTGCATCAAATAGTTACATATAGTAGGTACACTGCTTGTGAAAACCGATGTTTATTTGAATTTTAGACTAAATTTTTCTTGAAAAATTATTAACCACACGTGTGGTTAATATTCCTCAAATTAAATGGAAAACTCCCTATCTCTTTTGCAGCCAACATATCAATTGTCGATATAGATACTAACCAGGAGGAGAACATAGCAACTTCATCGTCTGGAAACAACTTTGGTCTTGACTTGAAAGCAGATGACAAAATATATTTTGGTGGCCTGCCAACTCTGAGAAACCTGAGGTAATTTATTGTATATTTAAAGCTAAAGTTTTAATTAAATGGCCATTGTGCTCACCAGAGTTCTGAAGTTTAATTACAATAACAATATCATATGACCTTTAACAACAGAAAGGACTAATCAAAAAAAAAAAATCATGTTGCCTGTTAGAACAACACCAGGTTAGAAACCAGAGGATTAATTTGACATCTTTGTTGACGAGATGGATTGGAATCACTATTTCCCTCATATGCACCTGCTGAAAAGAATTATGAAAGTAATTAAAGGTGGAAGCCAGAGTTGAACATGGGTCTTGTAATTGCCGTTCTCCTTGCACGTTCACTGGAGAGAATGGCATTCTGACATCGTGCAGTGTTCTGAAAATTAGTCAGTGTTCCAGGATACTGTGCGTATAATCTAGTTTATTATTAAGCATTAGCATCCTAGTAGCATATTGGAGCTTTCCCACATGCCTAATACTAGCACTGTATCAGTTACTCTCATATCGATGCCATCGTATAAAATTTCACGTTTTCTCTGTAGTAAGCAGAGTAGGGAGATATCTCTAGCTCATAGTTTAGTTAGTTCAAGAAGAAGGAACCAAAAGTCAGAAGAAAAATATTTCATGCAGCATTTAATTGATTTAGTATGTATTATAAAATACAGGAAACAAAACCTGCCAAATCTTAATATATGTTCATTGCCTCTGATTAGAATGGAATGACTGAATTTGGTTAAACTATGGGAAGTTATGGCTATTTCAGAGTTTTTAGATTTTGTGTTGTTAACTTGTAGCTTGGTAGGTTTAATAGATATAGTAATACTACATTTCTACTCTAGAGAGATTACATTTGGAAAATTCATAGATTGCTGCTCTCTGAGATCATGGAGGCAGTTGGCTTCCTGTTATCCACCCTAGCAGTAGAACTCCAGTCTCCTTTTTGTATGTCAGCTGGCATAGAAGCTGAAGCTGCTTTTCCCAAAATCTACTCATAGACCAGACAATTGTCTAATTATCAGTCTTTCACAGATATAAATTGATATACTTCAAGGTACAGATAAACTGGCTGTGCATTCACCTGTCTTATAATGTATCTGTTTGTTAATGATGTAACATTAAAGTGTCAAGGCAGAAAAATCAGTGCATATCAAAATAATTTTAATTGTAATATAGTTATCACTTAACAGTTCATTCACTAAACATTCATTTAACACATTATGGTTGAGTACCTACTCTGTGCCTGGCATCACATTAAACACTAAAGATCCAGCAAGTATTTAAATCCAAGATTTACCTTGCAAAATCTTCAACTGTATTCTGCTGAATGAATTAAATGTAGTGAAAATAAGACTACCTAAGTATAATTTCATCTATTCTAGAAATTATTTTAATTATCAGAAAGAGTTTATGAATGATCTACAAACATACATTTGATTAACTCCCTTGAGAAGTTTGGTTTACTTTGGGAAAATATACATGTAATAAATCTTTATCTCTGAGATGTTTTTACTTTCTCAAGTATAGCAATTTATGATTATAGTACTGTTATAGTGTGGCCTACTATTTTAAAATAATCTTTTCTTGTATATGTGATTGACAAAGTATCCAGGCATTTACCCATTATTTTGTGGCACCATCTCAGTATAATGGTGTGGTAAATACAAATTATTTTCACATATATTGCTATACTTGAGCTCATTGAGAGGCAATATTTATAAGATATTCATAAACACTACATTGGTGCACTTTCCTACATATTATGTCAAGAGAAGTAAGGACTTTGAATTCACATGCCAAAATAAAAATTGCCAAAGTGGGAAAAATCTGGGAAATGAATTTTGATTTCACTTCAGTCAAGGATGGATGTCTAGTTTGTGTTCTGTCCACTTTTTGCATTGACCAGAAAAAAAAAAAAAAGAGTGTTTAACAAGATTTATGATTAATGTCTGTTGTTTCACTAAATGAAATGTTGTGACAAGTAAATTTTTTTTTTCTCTCTTCCTTTTCACTTAGTATGAAAGCAAGGTAAAATTTAAATTTATGCATGCCTTCTTTAAGCGCACAGCTGGGGAATGTGGCTTTGTGGGGACGGCAGCAGTGCAGGAGCGGAGCAATACCAACATAGCTTCTCTAGTCGTGTATTTCATGAGCAAATGATGCATATCGCGAGAGTTCTTATGCTGCCCATCGCTTACAAGAAGGCTGCTGCTAACCCACCATCAACTAGGTTGCAGCTTCAGTTGTTTCTCCAGTCTTACGGGAATCACACCGCTTACTTGTTCAACCACCTGGCACAGAGCATCCTGGCAGTCTGCAATACATGCTCAAAGGACAGCTCATCGAGTTTATGTGCATAGCCTAGTTTAAACAAAGATGGTTGCTTGGGAAGAACCCAGGTCTCTGGCCCCTCTAGCACCATGCTGCCTGCGCAGCAAGCCGCCTGTGCTATCAAATGCTTACTACTGCCTTGTTGCTTTTTTGCAGGCCAGAAAATATGCATTTTCATGACCACTGCACCTTTTGTCAAAGCTGCCTATTTATTGCTGTGTTTATTTAAAAGTATCTGTGGAGCCAGACAAAAGGGTCTTCACAAATACTACATTTAAAACAAGTATTTGAATTAAGAGCAAAGAAGTTTGTAAACAATGGCCACAGCTTGTCAGGCACATTTTCATTCTTCCCTGGGGATAGACAGTAAGAATTAGAAGCCACATATAAATATATATATATATGTATATATATATATATATATATATGTGTGTGTGTGTGTGTGTGTGTGTGTGTGTGTGTATGTGTGTGTGTATGTACATGACTGACCAAACCCTGAGATGTGCAGAAAAGCCACAGTCAAAAGTATCTGGGAATTTGAGAACCCAACTGTGCCGGATTGTAGACAAGAGATAATGAAGCTGAACTGATCCTGAAGCATTTAAAGTAAAAACAAGATTTTTAGTATCAGAAACTCGAAAATAGGAAGTGAGTAAAATAAAAACAGCTTGTTTTACCATGATAGCATTATGAGACTAGCCATGCCATAGTTACAGAGATGGACCAATGGCAAAAATTGGCAACTCTGGGATAGCACTGTGTAACCTTGAAATTTTTGTCCCTGAGTGATGGGCCTCAAAATGGTGACCTGTAGTTACCATAGGAATCAGATCACTATGCCATGTCTCACCCCTTGTGACTTTCATAATGTTGAGCTTATTAAAACATTATATTTTGAAATGGTTTATTGTATTTCCATGAAACAATAAACTTGTTGGAGTGATTTACTTTATTGTCAAACATCCCCCACCACATACACACCGAAGGGTGGTATATCTGGCCTCCCCTAAAGGAAAATACAGAAGCAACTAAACAGCAAGCAAGATTCATCCATCCCCTTTGCTCTGTACAAGAAGAATATAAGCATGATCCCTCCCTCCAGCTGAGCATGTTCTTCATAATTACTAACTGAAAGAACAGAAGGAGAGGACCTTGGGAGAAAGAGAAAATGATCAAAGGAAATAAAGAAGTTCCAGAGAGACAGGGTGGAGGTGATGAGCAGAGCAAACACTTGACAAGGAATAAATCACCTGGTATACACTGCCAGGGTCTAATTTGCTTCCCCACCTGTTTTTCCTCATGCCATGTGTTTTTTATAAAGATGAAAACAAGAAAGTTGGCATCGGGGGACAAAGAGGAGAGAATTAATCATTACCCTATCAAGCACAATATTGGTATCGATTGGACTCTTTCCAGATGTTCATTAACACCACATAAAGAAAAATTATGCTTTTATGCCTATATGTCTGCACTCTTCAGTATCATACCATTGAGCCACAGTGGCCATTTAACTTTGAAACACATCTCAAAAAAATTTAGTTCCTCATTGGCACAAGCTACACTGAAAATCCCTATAGCCACACATCTGTACTAAATGCTAAACTGCTAAATTAGATGGTGCAGAACAAAGCATGCTCATCATAACAGGAAGTCCTGTTGGGCATCACTGTCACAGACAAAAGAGGTGTCCTCACCATGCACATCCTGCCGCCATGTGTTAACTGTGCATTTATATGTGCTATGTTAAGTAATTCATCCAGACTTTGTTCATTGATAATGTAGGCAATGTAGGCACCACACCTACATCACATATACAGGTATGGAATCCTAGAGAAATCAGATCACTTGGGTAATATCAAGTAATCAATCAAAGAAGTATGTTAGAATGAAAGGCAAGGAATTACTTTTCTAATCTGGCCTGCTTGCTTTGTTCTTATAGGTAATAAGCAGAAAGCGAGCATGTAAGTATAGTTTGGGTAGAGAAAATACTTACCAACCGTATAGAAAAACTATCTGTTCTGCATCTGGTTGCTTTATCTTAATATGCGACACATAGAGAATACAAACCTTGCAGTCAGTCTGTAAATCTAATGTTAAAATATCTGAGTTTTGGCCAAAGTTGTGAAGTTTGTCATATTTATTTGACCTAAGACTCAAGTTTATCTTATAAAGAAGACCCAGATAGTAAAGTAGAAAGCATAAAACATGCACACACACACACACATGCTCATACATGCAAACACTCATACACAGTACCCCCCACACATAGACACACATATACACACACATTCACACACTCACACATTCATACACAGTGTCTCACACATACTCATACACACGCTCACACACGCACACACTCCCACACACATGCTCACACGTGCACACACTCATGTTCAGTGTCTCACACATGCTCATACACTCACACATGCACAGGTAGATTTCTTTCCAGCTTCAGGAACAATTTTAAATGAACATTACAAATATTTTTCCTAAATTTTGAAGAAGAATTTGTAAAGCTTTTTGGAAATAATTAATTATGCTGTCTACACAATGCCTGCCCTTTTAGTGGAAACATCAAGCACTTACTTCATTATGCACATGAGGCATTAATAAGTCAGTTAATTTCTGTGCCTTGTACTGAAATGCTATGAGTAAGATTTACTTTAGAGAAGAGGACAACATGAGAACTCCTTGTGCAGAGCTGTGTTAACATCCACTGAACCCACCAGCACATAATAGAAGGCATAGTGTGCTGAGTACAAGTGTGTGCATGTGCACTCTGGTAGACATGCACTGCCTGCGTGCCCGTTTGCTCCACATGGCTTCCTTCCAGTGGTCAAGATCACACTGCCATCACTCTAATGGTATTGCTTATGTTCCGTTTGACTATTCAACAGACCAGAAGTAAATGTGAAGAAGTATTCCGGCTGCCTCAAAGATATTGAAATTTCAAGAACTCCGTACAATATACTCAGTCGCCCTGATTATGTTGGTGTTACCAAAGGCTGTTCACTGGAGGTTGGTCTGTTTCTGAAAGCTCCATAATGTAGTCACATCATATTTCATTTACTTAATATGAGTGCTTTTACAAGAATCGTTCCTTTGTTAATGTATTTTAGATTTGACCTGATCTTTTCGTAATGATAAAGCAAGATGGAAGCATTCTATAAATTACTGTGATGGAAATGGTATTATGAGGAGCCAAATTTTGCTCCATTTTCCAAATTGTATAGCAATTCAGCATATAGCAAGTATATTTAATAATAATGCCTCTTATGGTTCTTGCTTTCTTTCTAACAATACGCTTTCTCATTTTTGTCATCTGTCTGAAGTTCATTTTGTCTTTCTGTACTATATATAGCTTTGTTAATCACATTAACTTTTGCTAGAATATATTGGTACTTTACAATAGCAAGTAGCAACAGTCCCCATCCCCATGAGTGCACAGCATCTTGTCCACAGCCTTGAAGTTGTACATAGCATCTTATGCACAGTCTCTTGTCATTAAAACATCATAGATGGGCCCTACTGGCGTCCAACTCCTCAAAGACTTATGTGATATGAATGCAAAGGCTCTCGTGCCTCAGAATCTCTTTGTTGCTATTACAGCCCAGAAGTCAGCTGGATTCACTTGAGTACTCAATAGTGCCTCTTAAGTTCTGCTTGCTTCCTGTGCAAAAGACCCAGGGTACACTGTCCTCTCTTAAAATATCTACAAGCCATAGCCCATAGGTAATAGAAAATATCAACAAGAATTTTATGGCAACCTAATAGTCATGGGCTTTTAAAATAAGAAAATGTTGAATATATGACACATAAAAATTTAATTACGCACTATGAAATAACTGATCATTTTGATTGCTTCCTCCAATCCACATCCTTTTTGAAGCATTCCAGTAGAGTTGAAGGAAGTGAAGAGAGGACAGAGAAAAGGGAAAAATGAATTTTCCTTCTGAGCAGTGAGGTTTAAAAATTAGAACAGAACTGTCGGGTCTTCATTGTGCATAGCTGCAGGCTCTAATTTTGAAGCAGTCATAGACAGTTTCTCTGAACTTAGGGAGAAGGAAAAAGGAAATACAGAAAGAATTAAAACTCTAAGGATGCCTACTAACTTCCTAAAGAAATATTTACTATGAGTTTAAATCTCAAAGTCTAACTCTAATCCTCAGTCAAACGATTTTTACAGAAGAATGGAAAGCTGTCCAGAAAAATGAATATCCTGCCTGCTCAGAGATGGTGCTTATGTAAAGACATTCCAGAAACCAGGAACTATTTATCTAAAATAGTAGGCAGAAATGTGGTGTGGATAAACATTGAAAATTTTGCATCGTAGTTTTATCTGAATCATCAAAAACTCTGTAATTTGAAAATTGGAACAGAAAGTAGATTATACATTTTACCAATTCTTATGTCATTTACCTGGGCTTGAAACCCTGTGGGGGAAATACCACACATGAAATAGTTCATTGCTTTTCCTCCAGCAAAACCCAAGACTCTGAATATTTTAGGTACCTTAAATGTCCAACGACATAGGCTTGATTAAGTAAATGCCAGCATCTTCATACAGTAGAATGTTTTCCAACTATTAAAAGTGATGGTGAGCCATATATACTGACAGAGAAATAACCTCTATATATTTAGTGGAAAAGAGATGGTATGGGACTTTCAAGATGTCAGTGGTTAAAAGGACATGCTGTTCTTGAAGAACACCCAAGTTGTTCTGTTCTCTGCACCAACAGCAAGTGGCTCAAACCATCTGTAATTCTAGTTCCAGGGTATCCAATGCCATCTTCTACCCTCCATGGCCAGTGCATACACTTACTTGTACAAACCCACACTCAGACACACACACACACACACACACACACACACACACACATATATATATATATATATATATATATATAGTTAAAAATAAGAATAAACTCTAAAAATGACAAAGGGATGTGCAAATGAATGTACTAGCTTATCATGATTCACTTTAGATAGAAGACAAAGGAGACAAAGAGGGCAAGGTTTTGAAAGGTAAATTAACAACTGGACAAGTTATAGAAAGCTACATGCTTCTGCACACCTTGGGGTGGGGATGACTGTCTCCTCTTTGTACTGTTTTACTCTCTGAAATACAGTTATATGAATTTTATAATTAGCAACCAAACAATTTTTTTGAGAAATACTTGGTTTATTTGAGGTTGTATATCTAGAAATTATTCTAGAGAGTATGCACTTGATAGTAATGAACATCATTCCCATAGACTCACCATGAGGAAGAAGGTGGACACAAACCATAGCCATACACAAAAAAATTGAGGGCTGGAGAAACAGTGGTTAAGAGCACTTACTGCTCTTACAGTGAACCTGGGTTTAGTTCCCAGCTCCTATATGGTGGCACACAGCTGTCTTTTACTAAAGTTCCAGGTGAACTGATGCCCTCTTCTGGACTCTCTGGATACTAGGTACACATGTATACATACATACATGCAGGCAAAACAATCATGCATATAAAGTAATAATGAAACAAAATCCTTAAAAAAATAACTAATGATATGTATCCAAGAGATTCAAGAGAGATAGCATGGTGTATTTAAACAAATAATCATCTACAAATAACCTTCTGTATTTTATATTAAAAATTCTAGATTTAAAATGGAGGCTTTAATTTTTTTTTATTTTAACCCAAACTGTTCAGAAAAGTCAACATCATTCAAACAATATTTCCTCAACTGCTTGTAAGCCTTCCATGTAACCAGAGGTTTTCAGGCTTCCTACATTGCACTGTTTTGTGATCACATTGCATGTATTGAGGAAGGGGGGAGATGAAAAGTTCAATTCTTCATTTCTAATGATGTCTCTTCTTTTCTCCCACAGAATGTCTATACAGTTAGCTTCCCCAAACCAGGTTTTGTGGAGCTTGCCCCTGTGCCTATTGATGTAGGAACAGAAATCAATCTGTCCTTCAGTACCAAGAACGAGTCTGGGATTATTCTCTTGGGAAGTGGAGGGACATTATCACCACCCAGGAGAAAACGGAGGCAAACAGCACAGGTACCTTGCCAGATGATAAATAAGTCATTTTCCTTGGCTTTCACATGACACGATTAAATTCCTTTTATATTTTAGATTTGTATCACCTGTTTCGACTATTGTCTTGGCTAAACAGGATTGACAGTTCCATGCATCCATGATGGCCTATTTTTCTCACATCTTCTTAGGATAGTCAACTCCTCCAGACTTTCCTGCGGGACTATTCCTGGTGCTGAGTCACACCTACATGTGTACTGTATTTCATAGGGGATTAAATTTGCATATTTAAAGAAGGAAGTCTAAAACACATACAAATTATATACATCTTTTTTGTCTTTAAGTGAAACTTCTTACCAAATCTGTGGATATTCTATTACAGTCCCCTGAATCTAACTTTCTTCTAGGATCAGTTTAGCTAAAAAAATGATGTGATCCCACCCTCTCTGTACAAAAGAAAGATGGAAAAGGATCTAAGATAAGAGAAGGCATACCAGAGATCAGTCAGTACACTGTGACTGTTGTAGCCTTGTAACCTGGCCTCATTCAAGGATGCCAAATGATGCAAAGAACATCCTCTTTGTTGGCATGTAAACTGAAGTATTACATAATTTATATTGTACCATATTAACTATTATATTATATTATATTATATTATATTATATTATATTCCTTGTCCATTTGATACTGGAAAACAAATTCCTCAACTGCCAGTTTTAGGTATTGAAACTCTTTACTGACTTGGTATTTCTTTGGTGCCTCAAATTTTTTTAAATTGGAATCTTTCAATTTTGTGTAGTTTTTCTCTGAGAGAATTCATAGTAATTATCTGTCATCAGAAGAATAAATGATGATAGCTATACTTATATCTAGTCAGTTATCATCAGAAGAATAAACTACTTTACAATTATATCTTTAAATATTGCAAATACCTTTATAAATGTGGTGGTGTATTTTTTTATTAGAAGTTTGGGGATGCATGTGTATACACAGGTCCACTCGTACTTTTGTATTCCTGAGCGTGAAAGCTAAAGGTCAACTCCAGCTATAATTACTTAGGAGGCATCAACCTTGCTTTTTGTTTTGGTTTGTGTCTTGGTTTTTGGTTTTGTCCTTATGTTTTTGTTGTTGTTGTTGTTGTTGTTGTTGTTGTTTTGAGACAGGGCCTTCCTATAGCCCAGATGACCTAGAATTCTCTATGTAGAGCAGGCTGGCCTCTCTCTCATAGAGAATCACCTGCCTCTGCCTCCCAAGTGTTTTTGAGGTAGTTTTTCAGCAGCCTGAAACTCACCAATTAAGCTAAACTGACTGGCCACAAGTCCTAGCAACCTGCCTGAATCTACCTCCCCAAGGCTAGAATTACAGGCATGTGCTATCATGCCTACCTTTTTTAAAAAAAAACACAGATTCTCATGCTTGTAAGGCAAACACTTTACCAGTTGAGATGGCCCTGAGCCCTGATTAGCTACTTTAAAATTAATGCTATGTCTTAACATTTATTAATCAATAATAGGCAATAAATTCTTAATTTCTCTGTCTTAAAAATAACAAATATTAGTAATGCTTATTTATAATATATTTACTAAATGTATATAATATAATATTTGTTATGGAATATTAGTAAATAGAAACAATATGTAACCAAGAGTTTCTCAAGAATGCAGTGATAGAGGCCAAAGAGCTGACTCAGCAGGTAAAATCTCCTGCTGTCAGGACTGAGTTTGGTCCCCAGGACTACATGGTGGAAGGAGAGAACTGGTCCCTGCAAGTTGTCCTCTGATCCTCACATTTGTGCTGTGACTTTCATGTGAACACACACACACACACACACACACACACACACACATATTCAAAAGGTAAATAAATCAATGTGACTTTAAAAGAATGTAATGCCAGCTTAATATTAGAAAATCTAAAAATCATATAAACACCTGAACAGATATAAGAAAAACGTTAGCTAAAATTTAAGACTATTCATTATTTTTAAAAATACTTAGTAAATTAAGAGGAAGAATCATCACATCTATAAAAAGACTGTAACAAGTATTCATCAAACATGTGTGATGTTCTGCAAAATCAGGTCCAATAAATGGACAACTGCTTCTTACTGCACTAATCTGTTTACTGAAATAACAAAAGAAGTAGATACAATCTGAAAGGAACTGTATAATTTAATATAGCAAATCAAACATAAGGTTTATGTGAGAAAACTATAACGCTTTATTGAAAGACAATGCAGTCATCCTCAATGAATGCACAGATTCATCATGTTAATGAAGAAAAACTCAATATTAAAAATCTGTCATTTTTCCCTAATGTGATGTACAGATTTAATTGCAATAAGAATATCATCTTGGGAGCTGGAGAGATATTTCACTGGTTTCTCTTGCAGAGGACCCACTT
Source organism: Eospalax fontanierii (assembly GCA_035773235.1). NCBI lineage: Eukaryota > Metazoa > Chordata > Mammalia > Rodentia > Spalacidae > Eospalax > Eospalax fontanierii. The sequence continues at coordinate 32,433,869 of CM069545.1, read as the reverse complement.
TTGGTTTCCAGCACCTACATGATGGTCTGTAACTCCATTTCCAGGGCATCCAACATGCTCTTTTGTCTTTCATGGGCATTGTAGGACATGGGTGCACTTAGATGCATGCAGGCATAACACTCATACACATAACTAAAATTAACAAATACAATTTTTTAAATTATCATTTTGGCTTTCATGAAAATCATCGTGCATTAGTTCTTAAATTTATATCAAAGATCAAAATCCACCAAAACTTCTGAAATAGAAGAATGTGGTGGGAGCATTGCCTTCCTAGACGTAAGTACATGCAGAGCTCGAGTGTTAGACTGGAGTAATGTGCTCAGTCCTGGAAAATTCTGTCCTGGTGGAACAGAATAGAGAACACTGGATATGCCCAATTACAGATGCAAACGACATTCGCCAATAGGTGCCATCACAGATCATTAAGAAAACAGTGGGCATTCCCAGAATGATTCCAGGACCATTGGCTTCTATGTGGAAAAAAATGCAACTGTTTCTACTTCATACTAAACTGAAAAACAAATCCCCAGTAAATTAAAGTTGTAACTATGGAAGGAAATGTTTAAAACTTTTAGAAGAAAATACAGGATAGAACTTTTGATGTTCTAGACAGAAAAGGTGTATTGAACAGAACAAGAGTTTGGTACAACTACATTAATATTAAAGTTATTCATTAAACAAAAAACTTACCTGGAAATATATTGTTGATGTGAAGTGCTAAAAGCTAGTAACTGCAATATGAAAGTAACTTTCATAGACATGATGTGTCTGAAACATCTACAGTAAGGAACAGAAGATTTGAGTAGGCATTTCTCAGAAAACGTGATTGATGCAAAAATGTTTTTAAAATATTCAACCTTAAGGTAATGGAGGAAACACATCTTCAATACACACCAGATCCTACACTCACTGGAGTGTCAAAACATTAAGAAATATGATAAACCAAGAGTTGGCAAGGCCTTGACCAAAGGCAACTCTGACTGCTGTTGGAAAGAATAAATTGCTACAGTCGCTTTGGTAACTGATTTGGCACCATCCTACAAAGCTGAGCACATGAGTACTCTTCAAGCCAGCAATTCCACTCTCATGTACAGACCCAAACTGTGGTGCAGCTGCACAATGAAACATGTACAAGAATGCTCCCCTGGACAGTTCTTATTGTAGCAGAAAAGTGAAATGCAACCCAAATATCCATCATCTGGAGAATGGACAACCACACTGGCCTCTCTGCTTCCTGGGGTCATAAAATAGTAGCAAAGGATCACTTATAACGTAACAAGACAAAGTGGATGAATAAAAACTAGGTATAACTGAAAGCAACATGCCCCCTGTGATAGTGCTTGAATAGATTTCTGTCACAGGAAGCACAAAGCGGCATATTATTTGTAGATATACATGTGAGTTTTCAAAAAAAAATTTTTCAGAAGTTTGGAATAATAAATACCATAGTACTAGGAGGTCTGAGGTCTTGAAGCAGTGATATGGGCTTGGGAAGAATCTCATAGAAGATAAAATGATAGTTTCTTAAACAGTGCTGGACTTATAAAGAGATATTACTTCAGAGCAGGAGCAGAGCTTCAGCATGTACATCATGAGGACTGCATCAAGCAGTCATAATAAGAATATTTCTAGAGGGGACAGAGAGATGGCTCACTGGTTAGCGCTCTTAACACTCTCACAGGGCCGAAGTTCAGTTCCCTGCATCCACATCAGGCTGCTTGCAACCACCTTTAACTCCAGCTCTAGGGAATCCAGCACCCTCTTCTGGCCTCCACATGCACCTGCACCAGCATGCACATCACCCACACTGATGCACACATAAACACAGTTTTAAAATCTTTAAAAATTCTTGAAACATGGAAGGAAAAAAGAGTGTTGTTTCTCACTGCATGTAATAATCACTGAGTAAATATGAGATGTAGGTGCTGCCCAATCCTTTATTCTCTAATCCTGAAAAATGAAAATCTTTTTTTTTCACTCTTTCAAATGATAATCAGGTTATCTTAAGAGGATGAGATCAGAAGTACTGAAATTTTCACTATAGGATATTTGTTCCCTTGGCCATTGCCAAATAATTAAGCACCACTTATCAGCTCCAAATTTCTCTTCTTTAGCACTAAATAAATGGACTTAAATCACCAGCTTTCAGGAGAATTCTCAAAATAGAACATGTTCCTGTTAAAACAATTAACATAAGAAAATAATAAGTACCGTAATACAAAGTACATCAGAAATGAAATTTTAATGCTCCAAACATTTAGTGATAATGAATATCTAGTTTTGTAAAATCACGTAGTAATTGCTATCTGAAGGAGGAGACTGCTATATTGTTTGTTAGTAGAATGCATGCTGACTAAACTGATGTATTTCATATGTGAAAACTAACAGTTGTGATATCCAAGTGGCTATTTATGATTGTGTTCACCCAAAGAGGTTTGAGATATCAAACAATCAGCTAAAATACTTTTGAATAGTAGCTTTTGGTTGTGCCCTTGAGGAATGTTGAGTGCTAATCCAGTGTCTCGGCACATTGTGTACTGGACATATAACTTCATAGATAACTTGGTAAATTATTGAAGACATGATGGTGGTGATCGAAACCAACTCCATTACTATCAATTGCTCTTGGAGGAACAAATGAGCACTGTGTGTGCAGCAAGTACCCTGGAACTACACAGAAAAGAGCACACATGACATCAGTTTTGGGATGAAGGCTGTATCCAAGCTCCCTGGAGTTCATAATCATATATCAATATCACACACGTTGCTATGGTAACAGTAACAAGAAAAAGTAGGCATGTTTGTGGATAGAAAATTGTCTCCCTTCTTTCTAAATGTAGGAGACAGGTTACTTGTTTGTGATGGGAATCTATTCCACCAGCTCAGGGAACAAATGGAAGCCTAAACACTCAAATGCCCTGAGATTGATTCAGACCTCATTTCTAGAAGCTAGCTGCCCTCTTGCGATTTTGTTGCTACCCTTTGATTCTTGATGGGTCTTGTAAGTTAGAGGACCGAGGTACGCAGAGTTGTTACACAAACCTGCTTGGCAGACAGCTGGTATTATTACATCCTCCTGCCCCATCATTCAACAAACAAAAATGGTAAATGATCAAAAACATTACTGGCTACCTTATCAACTCTGTTTAAGAAAATATTGAGAGTCTGGGGAGATGGTTTAATGGATTTGAGGGCCAGTGCTTGTCAGTTTGACCCACGTGGGAAAAAGGTACCTGAACTATGGAATTTCCTTCTTCAGATTGGCCTATGTACATATCTGTGGAGCATATTTTTGATTAATAATTGATGTAGAAGGGCCCAGCTTATTGTGGGTGGTGCCATCCCTGGACAAGTATATCTGGGCTGCATAAAAAAGGTTGCTGAATGAGAGCCTGGGTGCCCAGTCAGCAGCATTCTTCTACAGTCTGTGTTTCAGTTCCTTCCCAGGGTTCATGTCCTGGCCTCCCTCAGTGATGAACTGCAATGCCCAAGTCAAATAAACCCTTTCCTTCTCTAAGTTGCTTTTGGTGAGTGTTTTATCACAGCAGCAGAGAAGCAAACCAAAATAGCAGATAAGAGCACATACTGCGCACATATTAAGACCTGGTTTTGAATCCCCAGAACCCACATAAAAAGCTGATTATGGCTACATGAACACTTATAACCTCAACACTGAGTGGGGCAGGGGGCAGAGGAAAGAGGATTGCTGGGGCTTCCTGGCTGCCAGCATAGCTCGATTCAACAAGAGACCCTGTTTCAAGGTGATAAGACAGAGAGTGATGATACAGCAGACTACGTAATGTCCTCTTTTGGCTTCCCTGTGCATTCATCTGCTACACACACGCACACACATGCACACAAATGTAAAGTTTTAACTTCATAAATAAGGTCACAGGGCTGACAGATGCTGCACACACATACACACACACACACACACACACAAATGTAAAGTTTTAACTTCATAAGTAAGATCTCAGGGCTGACAGATGTGTCGTTGTAGCACAGTACCTCCACAGCTAAGTCACAGATGAGACTCCTGTTCGATCTTCAACATCCTTTTTATTTTTATTTTTTTGCAGGCCTATTATGCCATATTCCTCAACAAGGGCCGTCTGGAGGTGCATCTCTCCTCAGGGACACGAACAATGAGAAAAATTGTCATCAAACCAGAGCCAAGTTTGTTTCATGATGGGAGAGAACATTCTATTCATGTGGAAAGAACCAGAGGGTAACTAGCAGAGCACTTACCGTTATTGTAACTGACATAAACTTCCTTTGCTGGCATGGGTTTCTGCCTGAATCTCCCTGTGTGTACAGACTACCTGTTTCAAAGTGAGAGAGTGGGCTTCTTTCCCTTCCTTGCATTCATGTTTGGGGAACCTTATCTGCAAGGGTTTGTGGAATTCTACTCTTAGCATTTTTCTTCTGTGCAGTGCTCCTCCTCCATCTTTGGAACATCCAAATACAATATGTCCTCTCAAGCCATAGACAAGGGAATCCCTCGTTCTGCATCTCTCAGTCTCTCCTCTGATATGGCTTGCACACAGTGAGATGCACAGAATGGCTCAGCCTGAGCCAGCAGCCTTGGCACCTGTTTGTTCAGTCAGGTTCCAAGCCAGGTATGGCAGCTGCCTAGAAACCTGTCATTGATACTACGAGGCACGACATTGGCTGTAAGACTTACTGAGCCTCCTTGTATAGGCTTCCTTCCAGTCTCCTCCACAAGATGTACAGTTCCCTGCAGTGCCTTCCTGAGAGAACTGGGTCAAAGGGGAATAGAGGATGCCAGTAATCCATTAATGGAGGCTACCTCTCTGCAGATCTCCAGGAGCACATGCGCAGATCCCCAAGTCAGAGAATTGTCCTTAAAACACACACACAAACTGATTTCTCATTTATGCACAATGCTTTGTCCTTACTTTTATTGAGAGACGTCATCTGTATTTTTCATCAAAACACTGTACAACAATTCAGAGTGGTAATTAGTTCAGAAGGACAATTAAACTAAAAGAAAACAGAAGTCCAGAGACTTTGGGGGTCTCAGACCTCCAAACCAACACTCCATTTATTAAACTGAAGGCAGAGAAAGAACTGAAAACCCAATCTGATGAAACCTCAAAACACAGAGAACACTTGTAAATGCAACAAAAGTATGAGTGTGGAGCAATGGTTCATGCAAGCAGTTGTTGTTCTCCAGTGAAGATCTATACTTTCTAATTAGCCTCTTGTGCAGGTACTAGCTTAGATAAGTAATGAGGCTTTCTTGTTTTCTAAGTAAATAATAAAGCTTTCTTTGGTGCATTTTGTTATGATGTAAAGCACTGGCTTGTGGACTGAATTAATACTAAACATTCCTGCTGACTCTACTAACCGAGACATTTAGAAACCATGATTAAGACAAATGAGGGATCAATATTTGGACAAACTCAGAACCCTTACTGATCTAATAGCCAGTTATTGAGTCAGGATGTCTAAGGAGAAAGACAAAATGAATTTTCTTATTTCAGTCTCAAGGAGTGCTTTACAATAGCAATTTTGCATGTCCTCAAGTCTAGATTTTAGACCACTGGCCGAACTTTAATGTTTCTCATTGTGGAAAGGACATTTTACAAGTCCTTATATCTTAAATAATTTCAGCAAACAAATCAGATTTTAAAATATAAGTGACCAAAACTCACCCAAAATATGTTATGTTCAGTATTTTCAGGAGAAAGAATTGGGAAATCCCTGAATGTGTCACCGCATTGTACGAGGATGTCCTTTTAACAGGTGTTTCTTCAACAAGGACATTTTATTATGCCAGATTCACAGCTGTTGACCATCAATTCAACCTCTATTTGATTAAACTCCATGTACACATCCTGAGAACTGGTCATTGAGTTAATTGGCTATATAAACAAACAGTTTTTCCATTTAGTGTTAATTATCAGACGATCTGTCAGATATATGACTGTGTCATCACCTAACTCCTGCCAAAACAGGAACATGTTTGGTACTGTGTCTTCCTCAGCACTCTAAGGTCAAAATGTCACCATTGTCTACTCTATGAGCAAAGACATGAAGTTGATTAACCAGAGATCACTAATGACAGAATGAACTTCACCCAAAAGCATCACAGTGCTTCATATGCCAGTTCTAAGGAGTGCACAAAATCAAGGCCACACCTGTCCTCTCATATTTTCTTTGTTACCATTAAAAGTACATTTGATTTTTTAAAATCTGGTTTTATTTGTCATACAAATTACAAGTGTCAAGGAACTTCCTTTAAATAATATCTCCTTCCACATATATAATTGGTTGACTTGAAAAAAAATCTTGCAGCAATTTCTCAAACAAGTAAGGAATAAAGCACAGGAAATAAAATATGGGGCCTGGAGAGATAGTTCAGCAGTTAAGAACAATGGCTGCTCTTGCAGAGGATCTGGGTTCAGTTCCTAACTGAACATGACGGCTAACAACTGTCCATAATTCCAGTTGCAGGGGATCTGACACCCTCTTCCGACCCCTACAGTCATTGCAGGACCTGGGTTCACTTACATACATGCAGGCAATGCATTCATATACATAAAATAAAAATAATAAATAAAATAGTTTTTAAAAAGATATAATATTTAATTTTGAAACTCTGCAAATCAGCCACTGACATTATGAAAGAAAATAATTAGCTGACCTACTACAATATTTACAAGTGATTCAGTGTTTATTCCATTGTTTCGCATAAAGTTAAAAATTATAAACTAAAACTAAAACTGAAATCACAGCCTCATGGATATGTCGGTAATGTCCTTCTCTAAAAAGAACTGAACCAATTATTTAGATTTAATGCTTCTTGAATGTAAAATGTAAGAAAAACTCAGCTGCAGTCTTCTGACAATGCCCTTATTATGTAATATAGCCTCAGGACAAACTCTTAATTAATGTATTCCACTGTTTGATGTAGGTGTTTTCATCTCTGTTTTATAAATGAATGAAATGAAACTAAGCATGATTAAATAACTTGCCCAAGGTCACACTGCTAGGAAGACTCCACATTGATATTGAATTCCAACCTGGTCCTCGTGGAAGTGCACGTTCATTCTGCATTCCTGCCCTGGGATCCAGTGGAAAGGACGACTCTTATGATCCCACAACTGAAATAGACATCAGGAGAATCCTCCTTAGAAAGAGGAGGGACTCTGGTTCTGTAATATTCTTATCAAGACCAGAGATTTACTGTCCTTGGACATTATTTAGTAATGACTTAAATCCCTGGCTAAAATCTTTAGGAGCATTGTTCAACAGGTTAGAAGGCCTCTTTCATGGAGCAACAGGTGTGGGCAAAGGTGCTTCTCAGTGAGTCACTCACACCTGGAAGTGACTGTCTTGCCTCATAAACAATGATGCACTTGGCACTGAGACCAAACCTCCTGATTTTTGCCAACAAGTTCTTCCAGAGTCTGGTTTTTAAAATATTGTCTCTACTTTTTAAACTAAGTCATACTTGTGCTTCTACAGGCCCTGAACAGTGACATTTTGAGCCATGACAAAAAGTTAATTTTGTTCTGTCTTCTCACTCTGAAATTGAACCAAAATGGGTTCACAGCTCTGCTTCAATGCCAAGTCATAGCGTGTGGCCATGATTTATTGTTTCAAGCCGTGTGTGTGTGTGTGTGTGTGTGTGTGTGTTAATGAAATCAAGTAAGATGGCATTTCAGGGCTTAAACCAAACATTTACCTCTTCAGATTAGAAGTAAAGTTTTGATAATCCGTTTACAGTTCATTCACAATAACTGAGAACACTGTGATCATTATTGGGACTGAGCTCAAAACCTGCTCTTCAAAGAGAAAAGATGCCTTTGGTCATTTTCATCACCAGAACTCTGTGTTTGGATTCTTTGCCCTGGGATCCAAGGATTGTTGTGAATAAATAGCATGAGGTTCTCAATTAGTAGTGTGTGAGTAATCACTCATAAGCAAATTAGGGAAATTAATGAAACAGCCACTGAGGAAAATCACTGCAAGGAACAATTAGCTTGGTGTTCTGGCCTGCCTGTTCTATTCAAAAGCCAGCAGCTACATTCTTCATAACACGTACTGTAAGTGTTTGCTGTTGATTCCCGCAATCTAAGCTCTCGGGAGGACAGTTTGTCCCCTAGCAAGAAGATAATAGCTAGCACAAACCAAGACATAAAGAGCCAAACAAAATGTGATCCCATGCTGTGCCAAACCCACTGAACCTGATCCGATTAGACACTGCTGCACAGCCCAGCAGCCTCCATCGTGTGTGTCAGGCTGCAGACTTGTATTGTCACCTACACCATAGGCTCATGTAAGAGCATTGAAGCTGCAAGATTGCCTAGTTTCAATATATGTTCAGAAAGAGTTAATGAGGGGGTCATAAGACAAAGTCTTAGGAAATAATTGTGTTTGTTTGTTGATTGGTGTAGAGGTCTGGGCTAACTTAAAGTATGGAAGAGCAAGGCAAGGTGGCAGTAATCTACAAGCTGAGGTCAGAAAAATTATGAGTTCAATAACAACTTGGTCTATGGGGTAAGTTCTAGGCCAGCTTAAGATACAGAGGTAGATCTGGAATCGGTACAATTAAACAGTAGAAAACAAAATAAATGCACAGAAGCAGAAAGTGAGGGGTTGCAGGCTACAAATTTCCAACTCTAGTGAATATTTGTTGATGTGTATTTGTTTGTTATAATGTTCCATCAGCATCTTCACTGTGCAAGTTGATGAAGACAGAAGACATACCCAAAATTTAACAGCAGAGCAACCTATCGAAGTGAAAAAGCTCTTTGTTGGGGGTGCTCCTCCAGAGTTTCAGCCTTCTCCTCTCAGGAACATTCCTGCATTTGAAGGCTGTGTGTGGAATCTTGTTATTAACTCTGTGTAAGTGACTCTCATTGTTATTGGTTTTTTGTTTGTTTGTTTGTTTGTGTGTTTGTTTGTTTTTTAAATCTGAGGGTCATAGCTCCATCCACATTTTCCCAAAACTGTGGTAGGGAATTGACCACGAAGACCTAGAATTCTGCACTGATGATTTTAAGGCAGGGTTGGGATCTGATTTCATTGTAAGGGAGGAAAACAATTTTTTAATTCATTTTAATTGTATTTGATTAGCCCCATGGACTTTGCACAGCCTGTATCCTTCAAAAACGCAGACATTGGCCGCTGCACCCATCAGAAGCCCCAAGAAGAAGACGAAGGTGCTGTTCCCGCTGAAGTCATTATCCAGCCTCAACCAGTGCCTGCTACTGCCTTCCCCACACCTGGCCCAGCTCAGACACATGTGAGTGTTTACATGGGCACTGCTTAGGAACCCTACTCAGCCTCTTGAGTTATTTTCAGAAGGGAAGTTGTTTAAGGTATCTAAAGAAGTCACAACATGAACCCAAGCTAGACATGAGTTAGTTCACACTAACACCAGACATCTGCCCTTCTCCTACAGTTTTATTCATTAATGATTGTGGGGTCAGAACTGCAGTTTTAGAACTTGCCTTCTTTGTGAAAATGTATTTTAGATGTTCAGGTCATGTTTCAAATAATACACATTATCTGTTTTAACTCGATTTCTTATTTTCTTTTTGTGAGGAATGTTCTTTCCAGAGGTGACTAAAACTTAAAGATGTGTTAAATTATTTTATGACATACATTTACTAAGAGCCCAATAAACGCAAGTTTGATATCATGGCTAGCCAGGAAGAAACAGAGAAAGGGGGCTGCATTGATCTGCCTGTCACAGACAATGCACCTTTGCTCAGTGAACTCAGTGAACTGTGTAGATGTTATCCTCTCTAAATGTGAGGTAATCCACTGATACTAAGGACATCTACCTTTGAGGATTATTATGAAGGAACAGATTGTATATTGTCTATAAAACACTAGAGAACAACTGCAAGCCACGGGTGATGGTGCATGCTTTTAATCCTAGCACTTGGGATGCAGAGGAAGGTGGATATATGTGAGCTCAAGGCCAGCCTGGTCTACATAGCAAGTTCCAGGCCAGCTGGGACTACAGGGAGACCCCAGTAATTTCAGACTCCAACATGAAATGTATGTGTGTGTGTGTATGTGTGTGTGTGTGTTAACATCACTAAAGAAGGCCCATTCCCACCAAAGAGCTCATTTAGAGTTAGAATGATCCAGTGTCTCAATAAACAGTTCAATAGGCATTTTATGTTTCGGGACATTAAAGTCAATGCTCCTTAATACCATCTCCTTAATATTCACCCACAAAGAAGGTCATTGAAAACAAGCATCAGACAGGATTTTGGCCTACGCTTATTACCACTAATAATTTGACTCATGAACAAAGAAAATTACACCATTTTCAGGATGAGTCATCATTTGATGCTTTCAAGAACCAACACGACAGTTTGAAATCTCTGCTCCACGCCTATCTAAATTCAAAGGAGGCTTATCAAGAAACCATATACTACCTTGAGTTTAGTAATTTGTTTCTGAATGTTAGCCAGTTAGCCATCCATCAGGAGTTGGAAATAACCAGAGCTTTATTCCGATCTGAAATTAAACAGGGTGAAAATGTTTTCACCTGGCAACTGACGCGTTGCCCTGTGCTCTTCTCGTGACGGTGGCTCTGGCATGCCTGACTTCCTTTGGAATCTTCAACAGGTGCGCTATGCCTTTAGACCTCTCAACTTCTTGTGCACCTAAGTCTTGTGGTCTGCACAGCAGAGACAGAGAGAGCAAGTATGAGCTATTCTTTCTAGTCGTGTTTCCCTCGTGCATACATGCATTATGAAGAGTCTCCACAAGGTGGCAGAAGTGTAACGTGTTGAGATGGATGAGCCTCGATTGAGACGGATTTTTTTTTTTTTTTAATTGTTGATTTAACATGTTTCAGAGATCAATGCTTCCAAAAGCGTCACATGCATGGAGACTTTTCTCAGGCTCACTCACATCGACTGACAGGAGAAAGATTCAGATGGCCATGCCTTGACCATGCCTCTTCTCTCCCACCTCGCCTGTTAAGCTTAGATTTCTGTGGAGGACCGGGTTGAAAATGTCCTTAAGGATAAAACCACTTCATTCTCATGCCAAGCACAGGAACTTTCTAATACCTCACAGGCAGTCCCCCTTCAAAGATCGGAAGGAAGAATGAGGCTCAAGATGCCTGGGTGCAGGCAGGCAAACCCCTAGGCTCTCACTGCCCTTTCCCACCCGAATATCAGATCCCCCTACAGGGTTGATGTGACAGGATGCAGTCAAGCCATGGGACAGATCCGGACTTGTAGCCAAACATGACTCTGCTAGAAGTTAGAGAATTGTCTCAACATTTAATGCTAAGTTGGATGAACATTAACAATCCACCATCCTCCACTTCTCTCCTTTTCCAATGACCAGTTTTATAAAAGAAGGTGATAGGCATTTTATCACTGATTTAAGGTGCTATCCAGAGTTTCCACCCTGTTTGCAAGTTGTGGGTGGTAAGAATCTGCTGTTGTGGCTTTAGACATTGAGGTGGTCTGTTGAAACTATGGATGGGCTTCTTCCTGCTCTCTCCTACGTGCTGCAATCAGAGGGCACCATTGTACTAAGAAGTCAGTCTTCTGCTTGTTTCTCAAATTCCTCCCCATGCAGAAGTGAAGTAGGCTCTTTTACATCTGCTCTTCTCTGGCTTAAATAAGCATGCTATCAAATGATGCACAGGTCAAAGGACCTGAGTTAAATCCCTGTCCTCTCCTGACTAAAAGATTTCCTAAAATGACTGAAGTGGGGCCCTTTCCATCTAGAAAATCCAATAATATGGGGTAGGTCCTGCTGTTTAGCTTAGGACCTGTTTGATAAATACTTGCCCACCAATAGGCAAAGTGATGGTATTCAGCTGTGATGTGGTATTTTAAAACAAAAACTCTTCACAACATGCTACCCAAAACAATACCTAATCTTTACACCTGTCATCCTGATAGTTCTAAAAGTCCTATTAGAATGTAGTTGATACTAAAATATTATTTTAGATTAACAGTTGTATGTAGTAAATGAATAAATACAACCTGCTGCTGGATTACTTCCTGGATGTTACTTCCTGGATTACTTCCAGTCCCTAATTCCTTGGCCTCCCTTGACTTTTTCAATCTTTCAGTTTTTGAACTAAAGGTTTTAAAGACATTTTGGTGAAATCCTGTCCCCAAAGGGGATAGAATTCTCTCAGGGAATTCTGAGGAGTACTATGTGCTACATGTGTTTGCTGAGAAGTTCCTCTGTAAAGGAAATATCATCATGAGAGACTGATAAATGATCCCTGTACTATTAATAGCCTTTTGATGACTGAAACATTAAGCCACATACCACTCTCCATTTGGGCTTTCTTTGTTGGCCTTGTAATATGGAAGGTGCTGCGGTGGGTTGTGAATGGCATTATCCTGCCCTTCCCACTGGGATTTTGCATAGCTGTATGAATTTCAGCCAGTCTTCTCTTTATAACTGACCGTCTCCTGGGAAGAAGAAAGCAACTACTTCCATGCAGACCAATTTTATGGCTTTCAAAACACTTTTAAACCCTTTTACCTGCTGTGGCAGAATGTTGCATTTAACTAAGCTCAAGAGAAAAGAGAATAAGGTTTTTCCTCCCATGAAAGTGCCCTGCTTGCTGATGAGTCATGTCTGAGTACTCTATTTGAGAAGAACACTCCTCATCAAAAGCCTGCGTGCCTGCAGAGTGGGCTGTTTGGGAAGCTCTGCTGAGTCAGCATTCGCTGGGGACAGCAACCCTTCCACAGCTATTAAGCTCAGATCTGAAAAACAGATGTGTTATTGTGAGGGCTGTGCGGTTGTTATGATTTCTAACACACACTGTGTGTTCTAAAAGACTTCTTCAGCCACCTGTACATCAAGCGATCGTGTGAAAATAGCGAACAAAGAAAAGACTTGTGGCTTTGGTCATTTGAGGTGCCTTGACTCTTGAGCTGCTTGTTACAATTGCCAAATGTGGTCCAAGTCATCAGGACTGGTCCTAATTGGTGAGACCCAATACAAAAGGAGAACATAGGGCCCGTTCATCAAAGACTACTACAGCTTTCCAGGTGGGGACCACAGAGCGTTAAACCACGTGGCTGCTCATCTCTGTCCCCAGCTGTCCCTCTCAAGCACCCCAGGAAACCGATCTTTGAGCAGCAGCAGTGGAAATGGTGTATGGTGGGTTGTCGTTTTTAAAAAAAAAAAAAAAAAAAAGAAAAGAAAACGTGCTGGGTTGCCTAGCAACTAAGGCCCTGAATGGACTGACTTGCCAGATTAGATACGCCACCTTGAAAGTCTAAATTTATGGCAACCTTATAGTGGACTGATAATTTTCAAGGAAAAATAATAGAGTGGGAGATTGGGAGGGCAAAAAGGAATGAATACATTTTTCTACTCTCCTAATCCAAGTGGCTATCAAGTCTTTTTTTTTTTTTTTTCTGTTCCATCTTCTAAGAATAAAACTCTTCATGGAAAAAGTGAATGTGAAAATGAAATTGCAGTTTCGGCAGAAATATAAACAATGTCTTTCCTTCGAGGATCATGAAAAATGAATGTATTGATAAATTTGGGGACACATTCACTTAGCAATTCAAGGATGTGATAAAGGAAAACTCATTCTAATTCACGGAGCACTTAATGAGTACCTATTATGTTGCAGATTACAGAGCTGAATGTGAGGTAGGATTTAGTGCTAAGGAATTCAAAATTGTTCAAGGACATGAAGGTAATATAAAAAAACTAGACAGCAGTGTTATCTATCTAAAGAACAAAGTCTTTGATCTCTCTCTCTGCCATTCCTATTTCACAGGGCCCTTGTGTTGCAGAATCAGAACCAACTCTTCTAACAGGAAGCAAGCAGTTTGGGCTATCAAAAAACAGCCATATTGCTCTTGCATTTGATGACACCAAGGTTAAAAATAGGTACGTATTATTCTGAGATATGGCATAAGAACTGATCATTGAAATATTGAATATTCACATTTAATCAAGCCTAATCAACTACATGAATTAATTACTAATGTTAGAGGTTTGGTTTTGTTTTTAAATCAACGGTGTAGAGAGTAAAATTCCGTTTGCCTAGGCCTGAGTTCAAGTGCAAGAAATCCTAACCCTAAAACATCTCCTGGTCGCAGATTTTACACCTGTGACCCTTATTCGACATCACTCTGTCTTAGCCTAAGAATATTCTTATCTTTCTATTTCCCTTTTCACGTTTGGATCTCACAGCCTCACAATTGAGCTGGAAGTGAGAACTGAAGCTGAATCAGGCCTGCTTTTTTACATGGCTCGGATCAACCATGCTGATTTTGCAACTGTTCAGCTGCGGAATGGGTTCCCCTACTTCAGCTATGACTTGGGAAGTGGAGACACCAACACTATGATTCCCACCAGAATCAATGATGGCCAATGGCACAAGGTAACAGTCCCAGAATGTGGACAGTAATCTCGGGGTCCTGGGTGGCAGTGGTGGCCTTTCCTTGCCGGCACTCTTTTGCCAAGGCAGCCTCTAACTCTGTTGTTACTGAACTGGGGCAGAAACTGAAAGTAAAGCCAGTGCTCTATCATAGCCCAACCTTAGCTTTGGACCGGGATAGGCTTCTGTCTGACCACTTCTGAGTCTCATGATGATAGTAGGGAGCATCATTGTTATATAACTATGGTTCACAAACATCTGTCCACAAGCTAGGGCCAGGCAGTTGAATACATTTCCATTGCTTTAAGTGAGAATTGTCACAACTATTTAATCATAATGTTCTTGGTATTCAGCTTATAAAACTGGTGGTTTTTTTTTTTTTTTCCTAAGATTAGGCCCTTTTGTTTATTTGGTTGGTTTGTTTTTGGTCTTTTTGAAACAGGGTTTCCCTGGCCGGAAACACATTATGGAGACCAGGTTGGCCTCTATCTGACAAAGAGCTCTGATCTCTGCCATCCAAGTGCAGGAACTAAATGTGTATACCACCACACTGGGCTTGCCTTCCCATTTTTAAGGTGTTATGAGACCTCTCTATTAAGAAATAATACATGGCCAAAGTAAAAATTAGCAACATTAAGATGAACCCTAAGATCTACCCCTTGCCCTCCCATATGCTAATCTGAAAACTAAGAGTCTGACATTTTTTGCAATGCCATGTTTAAGAGACCCTGGGGTACCATTTCTATCAATAGTCATTTGGAACAACTTTAAACATTGGCCTTACACCCAGAAACTGCTGCTGTAGCAGGCACAGAAGGCTCATTTGCCAACTTATTCTCCTCTTTGGCATGCCTGTAAGTAGATAATATATGGTATGATTAAAATAAAAACTCGAAATTTGTCTCTGCACCTGTGATAGTCTATTGAGTAAAGTTTCCCTAGGTGGACCAATAAAATGTTTAATTTTCAGAGTGCAATATTATTAGATGTTGGAATTGTATATTAACCTACTTTGGCTTGTCATATCCTATAGAAAGCCAAAGACCCCAAAAGAAAAAAAAAAAAATTACAGTGCAAACCCTGAGGAAACCAGTTTGCAGTTTTGGAAACAAGAAATAGAATCTTCTTATTTACTTGGGACCATCTAAGTAGTTCCTGGTGAAGGAATTCTTGTTAAAGTTTATGCACTTCTCTGGCTAATGAAATAATAAATACAGTACATGCAGAAAAAGACATTGATAGGCCACAATGATATTAGATTTAGAAAGGAAATTTATATAGGATAATTAGTCTTAATATTAAGGGCAGATTTTATTTGTGAATGTTTGAGAAAATTACTTCCTAAATCAAAATGTATGTGCTTAAAATGGGATTTTTATATTATTCTAATCCTAATGTAACCTCTTTACATCACGTTGCTGCACCCAGCAATTCAAAAGCTTACACACTCCTTTTGCTAGATGCAGACACAACCCAGTCCTCGCATTCCTCTACTTCTCTTATTCCGTCCTGGAAAGTCATTCATGCATGTCCTAATTTCGTCATCACTCCAGTTTGCATCTTCCTTTCTGACTTTGGATCAATCAACTGCTACAGAAATGACAGAACCTCCCCTTCTACCCAGCAAGTCTTTAATTTTATACAGTGAAGGCCTGGTAGCCATATCTGGACTTATCCTTGGAGCCCAGGCTTTGCCCAGCCATAATAACACACTTCTAAAGCTAGACACAAAAGCTGAGCATGAGGTACATGCCTATAATATCAGTACTTAGTACTAAGAGGCTACGGCAGTGAGATCATGAGTTCCAGGCCAGCCTAGGCTACATAGTAAGATGTTGTCTCCAAAAAGAGATGTGAATTTTGTAGCTCTTTTAGCTTAAGGTAGTGCTGTCAGTCTGCAAAGTTCCTTATAACATACCTATCTCTCGAGCTGTATGCCCACTGGCTCTAAAAGCAGTTTCAAACTAAGTCTTATTCAGGAAAATTTGCATTCAAGGATAAAGTTTGACACACTCTATAAAGTCGATTTATTTTTAACTTGTATTGTGGGCTTAATACATATGTGAAAGCACTTTTCCTTGGAAATGCCAAGAAAATTCTTATGTTTAAGCTTTTATTCAACATTAGCATTAATGTTGACACTTGGTTTTTGTAGATTAAGATTGTGCGAGTTAAGCAAGAAGGAATTCTTTATGTGGATGATGCCTCCAACAGAACTATTAGTCCCAAGAAAGCTGATATCTTGGATGTTGTGGGAATGCTGTATGTTGGTGGGTTACCAGTCAACTATACCACACGCAGAATTGGTCCAGTAAGTATCTAATTCCCTACTGCCTATTTGGTGCGTTATTGAATTACGCATGCTTTTTTTGAAATAGTAGATCCCAAGGTCTCATGGTTACTTATAGGTGGATAGGAAATCATCTTTTCAGAGAAATGGCAAGATGTTTTCTAGGCAGACTTGGCTATGAGACATTATATCACAGAACACTGAGTTGGATCCTGGTACCCAGCATCCTTGGTTTGAATATCTGCTTACATACTCACTCACTATGTGACCTTGAACAAGTTATTTCACCTCTACTTAAATAAGTTCCCTGTTTTTTAAAATATGAAAATTGTAATACCAATCAAAGAGAGCCTGTAAAAATTACATGAGATAATATTCTTAGGGTGTTTGGAAAAGAGCCAGATTCATAGAAAACACTGGAAACAAGGAAGATGAAGGTGATGGTCATATTTCAGAACTCTTAGGACATGCAATATTTAAAGAGGAACTACCAAATTTTCATGTTAGAATTTTACTTTTTTATTTATTTGTTTACTTTTATTGTATGTGTATGAGTGCTATGCCTGCATGTAGGTAGGTGCACCCATGTCATGCATTGTCCCCAGAGGCCTGAAGAGGGTGTCACATCCTCAGGAACTGGAGTTATAGATGGTGGATAGCTGCCTTGTGAGTACTGGCATTCTGCCAGAGCAGCCAGTGAGTGCTTTTGACTGCTGGGCCATCTATCGAACTCTGATTAATTTTGTAAATTCTTATTTAAAAGATAATTAAAATTTTTTTGATATCCTGATTTGCTCTGGCAGAATATTCTGAGAAGCAATGGGATGAGGGTTTTTAGAGGCTTCTGCATTCAGATTAGAGCATATGATAATGATCTGTTTATTCATCCAAGACCCTTGTACCATACAGCTATAATGTTTAGCATTTGGAATTTGTGTGTGTGAATAGTTTGTAATACTTTCCTTCCATAACTATTGGATATTCCCTCTTTCAAAAGCAATAGTCTTTGGATTGATAGTAACAAAATGTTCAAGTTGAATTTTTTAAACGCAGTGAACTACAATAGAACAAGGCATATGGCTGAGTTATTTCTAAATTCTGTCATCCCCAAAATATTTTATGAAAACTTTCAAATTTTGTATATATGTTTTCTTAGGGGAGGGCCAACTGATTTCATTAGATTTTCAAAAGGAAGAAGCACTAAAGCTAATTATCTTTTTCTAGTAGAAATTGAACATAGTTCACAACCAAATATATTCATAATAAGGTTAACAAGTTATCTATACTGACATAAGAGCCTTATCAAAAGTTATGATCACCATGTATAGCCGAAGTCAATGTGCACACACTGGACATAGTATTTAGACTGTCAGGTGATCATGGTCCTGGCTCAATACATCCTGATGGTAAAGCTTGACATAGGGTTTTTTGGCCTCTGTGCTATAAAATCTGGGGTGATGATGATCCCAGACCAAAGCAACTTTGAGGAATGCTCCAAGGCAAGTGGCGGATGGTCATTATTGTGTAGACTCTGTGAATAGAGTACCTCAAAAATGAATGTGCTGCACACAGACGCAAAACCTAGCTAACTTTGGCATTTGTTTCTTCTGACCTGAATACTTAGGTGACCTACAGTATTGATGGCTGTATGAGGAATCTCCGCATGGAACAGGCCCCTGTTGATCTGGATCAGCCAACCTCCAGCTTCCACGTGGGGACATGCTTTGCAAATGCTCAGAAGGGAACTTATTTTGATGGGACAGGTTTTGCCAAAGCAGGTGAGGCTCATCTACTTCCTTCTTGTTCACTCTATATAAATGCCAACTTCTTGACTGTGCCAAAAAAACAAAAAGTCCTTGGGGTCCTAAACTAGTACTTATTTTATTTTAAACAAAAGTGAGTTCCTGTAACTAATGACAACAACAAAAAATATCTCTTAAGCACGTGCATATGGCTGGTGGGGGTGACAGCTGTACCCCAGTGGTAAAACACTTGCCTAGCCTGGATGAGGCCCTGGATTCAGTCTCCAGCACAGCCAAGGAAAATTAACAAAAATTTCAAATATCTATTCCAATAAGATAAGAGAGAAATAAAGTTTAAAAAGGAGCTGTTTGGAAAATCTATTTCCATCTCTCTCAACAGCAGCAAAATGAGTGCAATTATGTAAGAAGACGAATATGTAATTTCTCTCCTCTTCAGTTTTTTCTGTCTACCTTTCTGGAGATGAGATGCCATTTTCCTTTCTTCTTTTTCAACGTCCCATTTCATATCACACACACACGTGCACACACACAGTATACACGCAGCATACATACATAGCATACACACACAGTGAAGATACAGCACATGAACAGCACACACAGTGTACACACAACACACAAACACAGCACCTATACACAGCAAACACACAACACAGTGAACGCAATATCCACACAGAAAACACACACACACACACATAGCACATGCACACAAAACATACTTGCAGCACACACAATACACACAAACTAACAGACACAGCACACAGAGCACACATATACACAGCAATTAAGGCATATATAACACACACACAGACACACATACACACACATACACAAAACCACTGGTGTCTGTTTCTTGTTGACAGTGATGATAGATGACTTTTTCCTCTGGCTTTAGTATCTCTTCTTACCTCATTTCCTGGTCTGAATTACTGATCTTGAACATCATGTTGGAAAGAAAAATAGGAACTAACCTCTAATAAATTAAGTAAAAAAAATCCTAATATTAACATACTATAAGATACTCTATGTAGGACTTTGGGTTTTAAGCCATATGCATTTTTTCAGTAGAAAAAAAAAATTAATGAGCACACAACACACAGTAGCTAAATATGGGAAACTGGTAAATGAGATGTAATCACATCCTTTAAAAATATATTATCAATAAGAAAGATTCAGTTTGCTGAGAAATCACAAGGAGAGAAAAATGATTCTTAAAAACCTTTAAAAGACACATAGTGTTCTGCCAATCTGTAGGTGATTTTGTTCGACTTCTGCCTCCCAGGCTCTGGGATCATTGAAGAAGGCAGGGGGTGTGGTGGATGGAAAGACTGTAAGAGCCAAAGGCGGTGGATGACCACAAGGAAACAGAATTTTCCAGACAGCTGGGTAGCTATTCATATGAACTCACAGCAGTGGTGACAGCATGCACAAGACCCATGTAAACTCAAGTCAGACAAACTTCCAGCATAGATATGGGGAAGTGGGTAATAAACCTCCACTCTACCCGAGGAAGTATTGGCAACAGATGGCTGCTGGGATGAGGAGAGTCAGTGTTGTTTAAGAATGAGAAGCTCGGTAGGATGAACCCACACTGAAGGACATTTGGGGACACAAATTTGACTCCACAGGCCTTTATACATATACATATAATTATTATATATACATTGTATATATACACTGTACTTTATACATAAAGTGTGTATATATAATCAAGTATATACATAATAATGTGTATATATAATAGAGTACATTAAATTAGGCATGGGGGTAGTAAGCAGGTACAGATAGAGGAGAAGATGTAAATATGATCAAAGAATATTGTAGGATATTTGCAAAAATTCAAAAAAGAAATTATATTTGGAAATCAAGAAAGATTTCAACATGTAGAAATTGAAATTTGAGCAAACCTTTGTTATATGAATTGAACTCTCCCTTGCGAAAGTTGTGGAAAGTGAAAGGTTAGGAACCTCCAACAAGGTCTACGGGGGAAACTTCACCTATGCAGAAGCATAAGTCAGAAAAACAGGGGCTATGTGAACTCTGGAACTACTGGAGGTAATGCTGAACCCCGAAGTTCATGTGCTGCGAAAGTCAAAAAGCTTCCCCAAGAGTTTTGCAAATTCACAGATGGCTAACATTCTCTCGGTCAGATCTGATGCCAAGCTTCAACTTCTGTGGCTAATGGACTGACTTCCCATTCTGCCTGGCTCTTGGTACTGGATCAAACTGGACCAAAAAGTGAATCACTTCTCCAGTTTCCAGCAGCTCCTACTATCACTTCAACTCATGGTGTAATACAATTTACATAACAGTTGGGTGATCAGAGTTGCAGATTACTTTGGTGGAAAACATGCAAGTTTGATTTAACATTTGATACCTGTTCTTAAAAGCTAAGACCTCTCTCTAGTAGAAATGTCTTGTATTTATTCTTTTCTTCTTTTTACTTCTCCTTTTCTGTTTTATTTTCTAGAACAATGCAGTTCCTTGTATCCTTTACTTTTAAAATTTGTTTTAAATCTAGCCATCTGTGCCTATCTAAATTCATCAAGATTCTCAATAGAACAATAAGACTTTCGCATGATAGGCATCCTTCACTGGGGATAGTTGTGGTTACATATGGTATTTATTTCTAGCCTAATAAATAGAAAACAAAATTTCTTTGAGTTCTTTCCTAATATTCTGTGGCTTTCATTCATGCAGTCTAGGCTGATCTTGAATCATTTTACGCCTAAGTGAAATATCTTAAACATGTATTAAAAGGCTAAATAAATCAATGAATCAAATACTGAAAAGCACAGAGAAAAGAATTAACTAGATAAACTGAAAAGTCTATGTATGTGCCAGCATCTTCCAACCAAAGCTACATTTGTAATTTCTTTCGTCATGTAATAGGAACATTTAAGCCCCTTCTGATCACTGTGGTACCACTAAAGTGGCCTTTACAAAATTTTACTGAATAATCATTGAGATGCTTTACTTAATTCAGCAGACTTCTAAACCAATCAGACCTGGCTCTGTGGGACTCTGAGTCAATTTCAGTGCCCATTCATTCTGTTACTCCGTGAATAGATATTAAACCTCCACTACGTGCCAGAAACTTTGGCACGTTCATAAATGAAATGATTAGCAGTATAGACAGCACCCATGTCTTCCCAGAACTTAAATTCTAGAAGGGAAAGCAATCAAAAAATAAGAAAATGATGGCTGAAGGTACAAATTAGAAGTAATAATCCCGACACTCTCATTCATATTTTAAAATTTTTCTTTTTGCAGTTGGTGGGTTCAAAGTGGGATTGGACCTTCTAGTAGAATTTGAATTCCGTACCACTAGACCCACTGGAGTTCTCCTAGGAATCAGCAGTCAGAAAATGGATGGGATGGGTATCGAAATGATTGATGAGAAGGTGAGTATCAGCAGCACCACACCGCTCAATCTCTCGTGACATTGATACTTACACACGGACAACTGTTTTGAAGTCTCTCTGGTTCTTAATTGGAAGAAAATTAGGTTGTGTCTTCTCTTTCTTTTGGGGTTATCACAGTTTGTGTGATAATTGCTCTTGTCATAATTATCCTGTGGACCAGTCTGTACTCAAAATGTGTTAATGCTACTAGTAGCAAGACAAAAGTGCTGACCAGCTACGGACCATGAGGTTTTGGATCCCAAGCTCCTACTGCTGCTGTTCGTACAACTATATACTCTGTGCACATAATCTACAAAGCTACCAGTGTAGTGGGAGAAATGGAAGAGGCATTGGTCATGTGACATCAGCCTACCTCTTACAAAAGGCAGGCATCGCTCAAAAGTCAGTGTGTGGGATGGAGAGATGGATCAGTGGTTAAGAGCACCAGCTGCTCTTGGAGAGGAACTGGGTTCCATTTCCCGCACCCACATGGCGGCTAACAACTGTCTGTAACTCCAGTTCCAGGGGAATCCAATTCCCTCTTCTGACTCCTCAGGCATTGTACAACACGGGTACACTTGCACGCACATGGGCGATACACATAAAATAAAAATAATAAATAAACTACTTTTTTTTTAGAAAAGTTAGTGTGGTCAGCCAATATATATGCTTCCCAATTTTTCACTTACAAGCATCCAGTACTATCTCAAAAGAGCCAAGTTATATAAGTATTTTATGACCGCAGATGAACAGCCACCTATTAGGAGATGTTTACGTGCTTTGCACTGTTAGAGTAGATAAAGAAAAGAGGTGAAGCAAGGAACTTCCCAATGTTCCCTATTTGGTTCTTTCATAGGAATTACACTTCAGCTGTGCTCATGTCTCCACCCTGGGGGTGCTGGTGATACCCAAGGAAGAAGGTTATATAGTGATCCATAACTCTAGTTCCAGGGAATCCAGTGCCCTCTTCTGACCTCTGCAGGCTGTACATGACACGGGTGCATTTAACATACATGTAGCCAATACACTCACATGTATAAATAAAAATAATAATAAAACATTTTTTTTAAATGAGGCATTTGACAGCAGGGGTTTTTATTATCTCTAATATGACCACATTAAAAAAATCATAAAATGTGGAAAGTATTTCCTCCAATTCTTTGGTTTAAATCTATCTAGTTTCCCACATAGGCTAAGTACATAACACTTTCCTTGCCTCTCCTTATTTCTCAAACTATTCAATAAACAACGCAGGAAAAATAACCAGGAGGTTATAGGCAAAATGATGTTCAAATGAATGGATAAGCAGAACTTAATAAACTTAATAGCTTTGTTAGACTTTAAAAACCCTCATACACATTCGCTATGAAGCTTCCTCACCTGCTTGTAACCAATTACCAGCTGTAAGACACTGTCCTGTGACTTATCACCAAGCTCTTTATATACACAAAATCCTGTTCTTACCAACTCCACTCAGTGGACTAAACTCGAATATTAAATCACTGTATGGTTTCACAAACTTTTCACCTATTTCCTTGCATTATTAACCTTTTTTAAAAGGCATATTACTTTTCTTTTACCCTGTCAAGTGCATTGCCAAGCTGACTAATGTTTTTAATATTTCTGCATGTTCTTTTTCCTCATCAGCTTCAAAAGGAGTCTGATGTCTCAAATTTCAGGGACCTTGCTGCTTTACTAAAAACAGATTTTTCTCATTTAAAAGAGAACTTCTAATCAAGTTCTTCCTTGTTGGGAATTTAACTGGCCTTCTGGCTCAGGTCTTTGGCACCTGTGACCTGAAACTTGCCCAAGAAAAGTAATTTATGTAACTCCCAGTCCTGAATATAAAATGAAAACCATGAAGGAGGAAAAAAATTGCAATTAAAACATCAAAAGCTTAAATTTAAAAACAATCCTTTAAAAGTAAATTTATAGGCCAATTAATGAGTCACTTTAAGCAACATCTCTTAAGAAAGTTTCATAAAGTTCACCAAGAACCTTCACATTCTAAAGAGATGTGTGACAGAATTTTTCTGTGTGGATTAGGTTCTTTTTATTGTCTGACCTCAATTTTTTTTTTCTGAGAGGAGAAACAACATACACCTTGCCTATTAACACTAGCAATGCCCAAGAGGGAAGAATAGGATTTGTGAGTAGGTCTCAAGCTTTAATTTTGCTTTCTGATTTCTGTCTAGTTGTTTGTGTGTGTATATACATGAGTTGATTTCTGTCTAGTTCTTTGTGTGTGTATATACATGAGTAGGTATGGGGAAGCAGTGCATGTGAGGCCAGAGGACGATCTCTGGTGTTCTGATGCTATTCCTCAGGAGCCATTCACTTCTTTTTTGAGACAGTCTCTCACTGACTTGGAACTCCAGTAGGCCAGGGTGGCTGGCCAGCCAGCCCCAGGGATCTGCCTTTCTTGTTCTGAGTTGACAAGTGTTTGCAGCCCACATCCAGCTTTCTTGGCATAGATTCTGGAGATGGAACCCAGGTCACTTGGAGTTATACTTCAACTGGGCTCATATTTCTACCCTTGGGGTGCTAGAGTTTCCCACAAAACAAACAGTTTTCTAAAATGCAATTTCCTTGCCTCCCTCTCCTTTTCTTATTCTTCAAACCTTCCCATAGACGAAAACACACACACACACATACACACACACAATCCAGGAACTTAAAGGTAAAAAGGATAAACAAATTAACTGAATGGATAAGCAGAACCTAATTGTTTAAATAAATTTAAACTAAATCATTCAAAGTATAAGGGACATACTTAGCCAACAGAACTATATCTCAGCCCCTATTTTTGTTCAGATTTTAAAAACTTAATAGGCACCAACTGTGTTCTCTTCAAACAATTCCTGCTGACGTCTTTTCTAGAGGCTGGTAATTGTCGCTGTGAACTGAAGAGCCTCTCTTCAACTGAAGCCTCCCGTGACTGTCTATTTCCTGCTTTCTAGATTATGTTCCATGTGGACAATGGCGCTGGCCGATTCACTGCGGTCTACGATGCTGGAATCCCAGGTCATTTATGCGATGGACAGTGGCATAAAGTCACTGCCAACAAAATCAAACACCAACTTCAGCTCTCAGTAGATGGGAACCAGGTGGGCGCCCAAAGCTCCAACCCAGCATCAACATCAGCCGATACAAACGACCCTGTTTTCGTTGGAGGTTTCCCAGGTAAGTGTTAGCTGCTCCAGCAACAGATCTTTGCTCATTATGTTTGTGGTTTTTAACATTTATATTTATATCACTATGTGCAAGAATGTGTACTTAAGGGCATTTACTTCCCCACTTTAGAGTCTCCTCCCATATGTAACACTTGGATTAAAATTTCCAGACTGTAAAATGAGAGGACTACTTATTTAAACCATGTGGGACTGAAATATTTTCATGATTCTCCACTGTCCCACCCCTCAAAGTTTCATCCACTGGGAGGCAAATGCTACAGGAAATGAATTTACCCTATAAAAAATGTGAGACAGGGGCTAGAGGATTTAAGAGCACTGGCTACTATTGCAGAGGACCTGGGTTTGATACCCAGCACCTACATGGCAGCTAACAACCATCCATAACTCTTGTTCCAGGGAATCCAATGCCCTCTTCTGACCTCTGCGGGCTGTACATGACACAGGTGCATTTAACATACATGTAGCCAATACACTCATATGTATAAATAAAAATAATAATAAAACATTTTTTTAAATGAGGCATTTGACAGCATTTGAGGACAGAGTTGGATGGGGTTTTTTTATTCCTAAGATGACCACATTAATGGTCATCATAAAATGTGGAAACGTATTTCCTCCAATTCTTTGGTTTAAATCTATCTAATTTCCCACATAGGTTAAGTACATATTTATATTACAAAGAAACCTAAACAATAAATCTGTATTCAGAATTCTTCTTTAGCATACTAAATATAGCACATGAACCTCAGTTACCTATATAGAGGCCATGAACAAGACTGGCCAGCTTGAGAAGCAGTCATAAGCACTATAACATCACAGACCCCTATAATGGTCATTCATCATAAAGTCTCTCTGCTGAGGAAAACAAGCATAATGTGAAGTATTTGGCATAGGCTGACAGAGTGAAACATTAGAGAGATGACTGAGAGCACCGTCTTCCGTGCCTTGTGTTTTAAAAAGATCTACGCTTTCAATCATGATCAGACCTACCACATTTTCTTTATTATAATTATTATTAATTTTATGTATATGAGCATATTGCCTACATGTGTGTAAGTGCACCTGTGTCATGCAACGTCCACGGAGGTCAGAAGAGGGCATTGGATCCCCTGGAACTGGAGTTAACGGACAGTTGTTAGCTGCCATGTGAGTGCTAGGAATTGAACCAGGGTCCTCTGCAAGAGCAGCCAGTGCTCTTAACTGCTGAGTCATCTCTCCAGCCCCTGCAGAACATTTTGAAAGAGACAGTGTACCTTTCTACTCATGGCCTATGAAATGAGACCATCATTAACATATGGTAGGCCTATGACAGACCTTAATAAAAGAACATTTTACGTAGGCTTCCCAGCAACAGAATGTTTGAGAGGTTTATTTTTGTGAGGTAAGAAAATTATAAAGTCACCTAAATCCCATTTCCTGATTCAATATTTGAAGCATTCTGCCAATTGCTTTGTTTCATTAAATCAAATGTCATAGGATTCATTTGGCATTTTATTGTTGTTGTTTATTTAGTTATTTACTTATTTATTACCTTCCTTTTTTTGAAACAAGGTCTTACTGCGTATCCTAGGCTGGTCCAGAACTTGTGCTTCTCCTTATCCTTCCCCATTCTAGGGTTGGTATTACAGGCATGTACTGCCATGTCTACAACTGTATGGTTTGAATTGGTAACTTTAAATGTGTTCTTACCAAACCAAATTATTTGTTTGATGGCTTTAAATGCCTCATTTTAGAAGTTTCCATATTTTGTAATATGTTACTATTAAGAAGTTAATAATTCTCTGCAAACCTATTACTAAATTTCTAAACAAAATTACCAGGTTTACATAAGACAGAGTTCTGGTTTAATCTCAGGCTGACAGTTGACTTGGAAGCATGCTTTTAACATTTAATGGAGCTTTCAAACATGAACCCTGAGGGGGTCTGAATGGAGCCCAGAGGTAGAGTGCTTGTCTAATGTGCACAATGCTCCCTGGTGTCAGTGCTGAAGAAAACACAACCTGAACCTTCTTGATCTGTCTTTTCAGATGGCCTCAACCAGTTTGGCCTTACTACCAACATTAGGTTCCGCGGTTGCATCCGATCTCTGAGGCTCACCAAAGGCACGGGCAAGCCACTGGAAGTTAATTTTGCCAAGGCCCTGGAATTGAGGGGTGTTCAACCTGTATCATGCCCAGCTAACTAATAAAGAGAAGTTCAACCCCAAGAAGGGTCCATCATAACAAATATATCATGTAAAACAATGTATTTACCTATGCATATTAACAAAACTCATGTTTGCACATATATAGAATTCCTTTGGCATTCAGATGGTGCTAATTCAGACCCCAGATTGAATTTTAATCCAAGTTTTCTTTCAAACTCATGATTATTAAACCAGTTATTCCAATCTAAATAATTGCTTGTTTTGTATGATTTTTTTTTAAGATAAAAGGCAACCGATCATAAACTGAATCTGAAACATACCCTGGGGTCATCATTAAAAAAAAACAACAAAAATAAAAATCTCAGATATAATTTGTGAAGGGAACATTAAAAAAAAAAATCTTACTTTCATGAATACTTTTGTCATCCTTTTTCATGTGTGTTGGCTTTGGCTTTCCATCCATGCCACAAGTGGATATTGCACTTGTGATTGTGAGGCAATCAACTCCCTCACTCCTGTGTTTGCAAAAGCATTAGCAAACCATTTCCCTGATCCAAGTTCATTATTAGAGCATTTAACTAGCCATGTGAGTGATTACCTTTTCATGCCAAAGGTTGATAGTATAGATCAGATTCAGGCCAGAGAGCTTAATTAGTTGATTTTCTTGTTTGATAATGATTTATAGGCTTCCAGAAGAAGCCAGAACTAAGCTACTGAATGGCAATGGAGCCCAGGCACATGCTACTGTACTGAGGCAGTGGATGTCACAATCTACACTCAGGAGGAGACAGAGAATGATGAAAGGCATTTGTACTCACCAGGAGCCAACCCACCAACAACTTCAAAGACATAGTTCACTGAATCTTTCTAAATTGTAACCTGACCTAACAAAAATCATTTCCTACAAAATACAAAACAATTCTGTGGGGTTTATTTTGTATTTTAATTGTTGCTGTTGTTTTGTTTTCTGTTCAGTCATCTTCAAAGGGGTCTGTGAACCACTAACGGCCTAGATTTTCTTCATCAAATTTATAAAGAAACGTTTCATTTGCCACCCTCAGAAGAAATAGTTGTTTTCTAATAATTCAGAACATGTAAAGGAACAGGAAACTTGCTTCACTAGAGAAATCGTAGCACCAGCAGAATAATCTACTCTGACAGTGTTATCCGTGGGGGAAGGAAGGTGCTGTTTTTAATCTCAGTGATGGGGAACATGCACTTAGCATTTCACCCTTAGCTGGCCACTCCATGCAATCTGTCCACATGTTTTTAATTCTATGGCAAACAAAGTCCTGGCCTAAGCTCAGATTTTTAAAGATACTTCCTGGGAAATTAAAAAAAAAAAAAAACGTAACTGTTATCAGGTACAGCAATTCTGATTTGGTCTAAGGTAGGAGGATTTTTAAAAAACTTTTCCAGGAAAAAAATCACTACTGTAAAGAAAAATTATCTGCCACACTCTGAGTTTTATAGTAATTTGAAATTCCTGTTATTGTTATCTTGATCATTTCCATACTCATAAAACCCAATATATTGACTAGGTTTGTCTTTTAATCAACATTTAAGCAATTAAATTGTTTGAAATCCAACGATTTTTGAAAGTGAAACCATTACTTCTTCAGTGGACCTTGACATAAGTTTTAGGGTTTATTTTGGATATTGAGTGGCATAAACACCAATAAAGATGCTTTCCTTAAATTAAAAAGTTAACACATTTTTTTCCCTCAGGTTCTGCTCAGAAAGATACATAAATTTGAAAGCCAAGGTACATGATTGACACTCCTATCAGAGGCAAGTCCTTCTGAAGTCAATTTAAGATAAGTGCCCTAGAGAGAAGATTCAGAGTGGCCTTTTCCATGAATACAGGGCTCTCACTTCTGGCCAGACATTAAAAATGATATAGGTGCATAAACAAAAAGACTTCTCATAGGTTTTTACCCCGAATCAATTAAACTATAATCTCTGGATAGGGTCCCAGCACTGGAATTTTTCTCAGAGTCTCCACTTTAGTCTAATGTGTGACTAAGACTGAAAACTTCAAGCCTCCTGCCACCTGAACATTTGGTCAGAAAGGACTAAAGGATATCTTGGAGTTACAATGGACTCAAAGTCCCAAATTAGTGAGATATTTTTCCTACATGCTCCCAAGAAAGTTGTATCTGAACCCAAGTAGAATTCAGTCAATTGGCTTTGGAAATATCTCCCCCACTGGAAGTTCATACTGGAAGTTGGGCCCATGAGTTTACATGAATAAAACTTATCTATAGTTTACAATTAAACTTAATGTTATAAAAGGCAAATGTTTCTCCAGCATATTTTGATTTCCCACTTCAAAAATCAAATTAACTTTTATCCCAAAACAAGTTAAAATGTTTTCTTTAGTAAACCCTCAGGTTCTTGGTAATTTCCTCACCCCCTGCCACCCACAGCAATCATGAGGAAAACAGAATATTTTTCATTTATTTTTGAAACACCCACTCCTACCAAGTTGTCAGCATTTCTAAAAAGGTGCTTAGCACTTTAAAAGAAAAATATTTGTGAGGGTCTCTTGTTGAAGTTACTTTGACAAACACCACCAAGAACAGAAAATAAAGAAGAGAGCAGACAGATCTCAGCCCCCAATCACCAGAACACTGACAAACACTTAAAGCTTCAATTAGCCATTGTGAAAATTATAACTATTTTCTCCTGTTCTCCTTTGCCTATTGTCCCCAACTACAAAGCCATTCTAAATTTTCTGCTTTACAAAAGAAAAGACTAAGAAATTGAAATCTCCTGTTTTTATGTGAGTCATTTACCAGAGTTGTGTGTCTATAAAATCGATAAATACGTTCAACATAAATCCAAAATAAAATAGCAAAGTTTTTCAAGTCTTTTTTTGTTACCACCACTTGTAAATATCATATGGCTGATGCAACTTTTATATCATGTTTCAGTTTTTTTCCCTTTAGTTAGTAGAGGTTTGAAACCTACCTAATATGTAGTTTCCTCCTTTGCTTGACTGAAATTAGTGTGTATTTCAGGTCTAAAAGGCATCTGGATGGAAAGGAAGCCTGAACTGGGTGCTGATCTCCAACATTAATTTGAATCTTGAAAGTGATTCAAACTCTCTGTTCAGCAATTGTACCAAGTACCTAAGTAGGCATGACATTTGTGCTTCTTACCAATATGGGAATGTCAGGAGCAGAACTCACAAACTTTGTGTGAATTTCTAACCCCCAGTGCCTCTGAATATGACTGGTTTTAGAGACTAGAGCCCACAAATAGTAAGATCAAGTGAAGATGTAGAGTTAGGTCAGTCTCTAAAATGACCAATATCCTTAAAAGAGGAGGTGATCAAAGGCACAGGCTTAGGCAGAACACCATATAAGAACATATGGAAGACAGTCAGCTCTTAAGAAGAGAAGATGTGAGAAAATGTCAGCCCTTCTGACACCACCTTGACCTTGAAATGCAGGATTCAGAATTGTCAGAAAATAATTTTATATTTTTTATACTGTTGTTTATACAGTTTGGTATGCAGCACTTTCTTATAACACTCTTAAGAAACTAATACATGCCATTCCTTCACTAATATATATATATATAATATAATATATTAGTATATATATTAGTATATATATTATATATTAGTATATATATATATAATATATATATAATATAATGATGATTTTTAAACTTAGGCCTAAATCATCAGCACATTTCTTTGATATGCACATGAGAGAAATCAATTCTTTTGGAAATGACCAGTCTCTTAGGTTATGATTGTAAAAATTTAAGAATTTTGAAAAGTAAGATTGTGATTCTTTACCTGCAGAATGAAATTAGATCTATATATCTCACCCTGAGCATAAACAAATTTAAACTGAAACAAAGACCTTAATTTAAAACTGAAGACACAATATAATAGATATAGAAAAAAATTTTCAGGATATTGATATATGTATGAAATTTCTAAATAGAACACCAATATTACAGAAAATAGCTTCAAGAACTTACCAATAAGATTACATGAAATTCGAAAGCTTCTGCAGAGCAAAAGAAACTAATAGCAAGCAGCCTACAGAGGAAAAAAAATCTTTGCCTGGCATTCTTCAAATAAGGGGTTAATATCTAGAATATATGAAGAATGGCAGAAAACACCTGAATCAGGCCTCTGTGCCTTGAGCTTCCCAAATTGTGCTGTGCCCTGCCCCCTACATTGGGACTACTTGCTGTCCCTCCCACTGCCTGAGGGCCAGGCTTATCCACTGGCTAGTAGGGGCCCAGACTTTAGGAGACTGCCTGAGAGCACCCTGACTTGGGCCTCTACTTTGTGAACCTCAATCAGGCAGTGTCCATGTCACTGCTCTGGGACAATCTGAAGTCCCTCCCACTGATCCAGGGCTTAGAATTCCCTGCTGACTAGTACTAACCAGCACTTCCATATCCCACCTCCTGTCCTTATGCATACAGAAAGGAAAATAATCTCAGGATCATGGTATTGACCAGGTCTTCAATCAGATTGCAGAAGAAAATTTCCCCAAATTAAGGAAAACCATTCCCATACAAATACAAGAAGTACAGAGAACACCAAACTGACAGAACCAGAAAAGAAACTGCCATGGCATATCATAGTAAAAGCACAAAGATACAGACCAAAGCAAGAATTCTGAAAACTGCAAATGAAAAACAACAAGACACACACAAAGGAAAACCAACAGAATTACAGCTGATATTTCAGTGCAAACTATGAAAGCTAGAAGAACCTGGACCAAAGTATTCCCAGTTCTAAATGACCATAGATGCCAGCCTAGAATACTTTACCCAACAAAATATGTTAGGTATAATTGAAAGTGGTAGAAAAAAATCTTCCACAATATGAAAGGCTGAAAAGAATTCATGTTCACCAAATCTGCCTTTCAGAGAATACTCAAAGTAATACAGAGAACTGAAGAAGGGATAACTATACCCAAGAGGCAACAGAAAGAAACTAAATGAAGGTATAATTGTGGAAAGATAAAAGTTAGACCAAGAATGCAAACAGAAATTAAAATGGCAACTAATACACATCTTTCAATAATAACTTTAAGTATCAATGGTCTTAACTTCCCAGTCAAAAGACACAGGCTAGTTGAAGGAATTAAGAAATAAAACACTTCCTTTTGTTCTACAAGAAATGCATATTGTCTTTGAGGGTAAGCACTACCTTAAGATGAAAGAATAGAAAAAGAAAAAAAAAAAAACTATTCCCTGCAAATATCAATAAGAAACAAGCAAGGGGTGCAATTCTAGTATCTGACAATCAGACTTCAGTCTTAAACTAGTCAAAAGAGATAAAGAGTTCACTTCATTCTAATCAAAGGGACAATGTCAGTTGTCACAAGAAGATATTATAATCATGAACATATATGCATTAAACTTTGGTATACCCAGTTTCATAAAAACAGTACTATAGGACTTTAAGACACAGATTAATCTCAACTCAGGAATAGTAGAGGACTTCAATACTCTACTGCCTCCAATAGACAGGTCAACCAGACACAGAATAGAGAGACATCTGAATTAAATGATACCATATATCAAATGGACCTAAGGTTGACAATCAATAAGCAAGACCTCATTAAACTAAAAGGCTTCTGTACAGCAAAAGAAACAACCATGGAAGTTAAGAGAAAACCCACAGAGTGGGAGAAAATCTTCACCAGTGACACATCTGACCAAAGTTTAACATCTAGAATAAATAAATAACCTAAAAACAAAGAATCAAGTAAACAAATGATCCAATTAGAAGATGGGCTATAGATCTGAACAGAGTGCTCTCAAAAGAAGAAATAAAGATTGCTAAGAAATACCTTAAAAGGTGTTCAACATCTTTAGTAATTAGAGAAATAAAATTAAAACCACTTTAAGATTTCAATTACCACAGTCAGACTAAAATCAAGAGACTAAATGTTATCAAATGCTGAAAAGAATATGGAGAAAGGGGATTATTCATTCACTGCTGGTGGGATTACAAACGCATGCACCGAGAATGTTTAAATAAGTAACAATGAAACTATCATATGATAAATTATAACAAGCCTTGGCATATACCCAAAGGACTCATCTTACTGTAGAGATACTTCTACACCCGTGTTTGTTGTTGTTCCTTTCACAATAGCTAAGAAATGGAAGCCACCTAAGTGTCCCTCAACTGACAAGTGGATAATGAAAATGGGATCCATGTACACAATGGAGTTCCACTCAATGGTAAAGAAAAACAAAGTGATGAAATTTGCTGGTACATGAATGGAACTAGAAACTGTTGTAATAAGTGAAGTTGCACAGACTCAGACAAACAAATGACGTACGTTTCACTCATTTGTGGATCCCAGCACCAAATCCTTTTACATATATCTTGATGTAACTGCAGGAACCAGGAAAATGGACAGAAACCAGGGAGGTAAAGGGAAAGAAGGGTCTGAGTGAGAACAGTAGGAGACAGGTGTTGCCAAGGCAGAAATGAGTAAAATGGTGCATTTAAATGGGAGGGTAACGGGGATATTTCCACGAGGAACTAGGGGGTAACGGGGAAGTAGCTCAAGAGAGGTAAGAGGTGGGACCATAGAAGACAGGAATTATCAACGGACAAAAGTGGAAAATGGGGATATTTTACCTGGAGAGGAAGGAGGGTGGGTTAGCAGGGAGAGAAAGAGAGGAGAGACCTGAACTTGAAGGACATTGGTCCCCCAGATACCTCTCAGAAGAGTCTGTCTCAGTGAGCTGTGCTGATGGAAATGTCTTGCTAGAACTGCAGGCCTAGAACTGTGTCCTTGAGTCTGGCCCCACCATGATTTTTACTCAAAGCGATTTCTTCAGCCTCAGTTGGAATCTACAAGTTTTGTATTACTCTAATCTTAACAAGCCATCAGGTCTCTTTATCCCTAGTTCTCAAATATCTCATTCACCCAAGATCACACATCTTTCCCCGTCTCCACTATGTGCAGTGGATGCACCACCACCTTTCAGGATTTTGATATGTTAATTCTCAAGCTTACCCACATTCATTCATTCATTATTTGGGTGATGGGGTTAGAGTAGCAAACTGGAGTGCCCAGGTCGCAAGACATAAGAGAATATAGTTTTGCTGGGGTTAATTGAAAGTCATTATTCCAGAATATGTCCACTTATAAAAGAATTCTCACATTTAGTCATCAAAGAAATATAAACTAAAACTATTGCATTGAAATTCCTTCTCACCTCACTCGGAATGGATATCATCAAATAAATAAATGACATCAAATTCTGGGGAGACTTTGAGGAAAAAGGACTCCTCATCCAATGTTCCCATGATTGTAAGCTAGTATACATATTATGCATATCAATGTGGAGGTTTCTCAAAATACCAAAATTAGAACGACCATATGACTCAGCTATCAACCTGGGTACACAACCAAAGGAGTTATATCTTACTACAGAGATACTAGCATATGAAGAAATGGACTCAGACTAGTTGTCCATCAGCAGATGAACAAATAAGGAAAATGTGGCACAAAATTATTCAGCCATCAGGAAAAATGAAATTATGAAATGGGTGGGAAAATGGATGGAACTGGAAAACATTCTATGAAACAGCGCAACCTAGGCATGGAGAGACAAATACCCTATGCTGTCTCATATATGTATCCTAGCTGCTAATTGTTAAATATTTATATCTAGAGAGTGAACTGGGGTAAATTCCAAAACTCTAGAGGAGGCCCCATGAGATGGATGAAAAGAATCTTTAAGAAAGAAAGCATAGGACACATGAGATGCCAAAGCAGGAGGGGGAATAGTAAGTGCAGAAAGGCACAGTGGAATGTGAGAGACAGGGAAAAAGGAGGAGGAAGCACCAGACAGGGTGTGGGGACAGAAAATCAACCAAAATAAAGTCTGCTGAAGAAACCATAAGGAAGCCTATTACTTTGCCAAGCTTTATTATTGTTATTCAAAGTAATGATAAAGAAACAGAATACACCATTAATTTTTAAAAGGGTATAATACAGGCTGATCTGGAACTCACTATGAAACTCAGACCGGCTTTGAACTAATGGCAATCCTCCTCCCTCCTCCTCCTGAGTCTGAATGTTATTTACATCACGTTCTTTCATATATTCCTGGGGAAATTAGAAATAACTACAGAGAATTAAAAATCAAAGAACTTACATCATAGTTACTAACAATTTCTTACTCTGTTCAGTAGAACAGACTGTCTTGAGAGCTGGTCTGCGTACCAAAGATTTAAAGAGCAACTTATTCACTGTGACAGAATAAGCCCTACTTTATTTTGATGTCCTTCTGCAGTTCAGTCCCTCTGCAGGAGCACACCTTATAAGAAGGGAACAGCAGTAGTGGTGAGAAGTTAGAGCTGATATGTTCAGAAGTGGGTTTACTGTTTCCTGAAGTCACTATGGAGGGTAAGAAAATAAGGTGCAGAGCACTCCTGACCATCTGAGAGTGTAGCCATCAGAGGGGCTGGGGACACTGGAGAAATGGACTTTGTGAAAAAGAAAACTCAGAATTTGACTTTAGACTTTAAACTGTGCATTTGGCAGGTGAAGACATGGTACTATAAGCAGCTATATGGAGGTCAGGAAAGACATATGGATTATCCATAAATAGGGAGTCATTTGCATTTTAGTATCATTTCAACAACACTGTGTGAGATCCCTAAGGCAGTAAATGCAAAAGACTTGGGACACTCTCTAATATTCGGAGTATTAAGAGTCCAGGGACCAGAAATTATGCAGAGCCTAAAAGTAAGCACAAGAAATTTCTAGGAAGTTTTTTCAGTGTAGTACTGGACCTGACTTTCTATCCGGGCTAATTTACAACTACACAAAGCAAAGGTTAACTTGTAGCTGTTGTCTAGCAGATGCAAATAGGTAAAAAGATAATCCTGAAGATACAGAGTCTATATCTAACTGAGGAATTTTTCCCTGATCTTTCATTGCAAAATGAAATGTGTGTGCATGTCTATCTTCCCAGTCACTGCTCCCCTTATTAGTAAATGAATTAAATCGTTGGCATGTTTTCACATTTTATTTTTATGACAGTCTCAAATGTCTGAACATTGCAAATCATACTGTAACAGAGGAGAAAGTAAAAAAGGAAAAGGAATGATAGGCTGAATTTGCTCAGGTTAATTCAAAACTAAACACTATTTATGATTGAATTTCCTCAATCTCTCTAATCTTATGCTGCCATCACTGCATTTCATATAAAGTAAATATTTTTTAAAGTTACTTTAATGATTCTTAAGCCCAAGAAAAGAACTGTAGATCTTTATTTTACTTTTATTTTC
Source organism: Eospalax fontanierii (assembly GCA_035773235.1). Taxonomy (NCBI): domain Eukaryota; kingdom Metazoa; phylum Chordata; class Mammalia; order Rodentia; family Spalacidae; genus Eospalax; species Eospalax fontanierii. The sequence continues at coordinate 32,397,388 of CM069545.1, read as the reverse complement.
TTCTACTGATTAGGCTTCAGCTTTTACACACACACACACACACACACACAGAGAGAGAGAGAGAGAGAGAGAGAGAGAGAGAGAGAAAGTGATGCAGAGAGAGAGATCGGGACATGTGTTTGATAATATTGAATCCAGAAACAGATTATCTGTAGCAAAATGAACTGTTAGCATATATATTTCTTTGTTTGTTTTCTTCCTTTTCTTAGACAGGGTCTATGACTACCCAGGTAGCTTCAAATTTGCTATATAGTTAAGGATGACACTGAACTTCTGATTCTTTTGCATCTGCCTTCACAGTGCTGGGATCACAGGCATGCACTACCACACTCAGTTTATTCACTGCTGAGGAATCAAACTCAGGGCTCAAGCACTCCACCAATTGAGCTTCTTCAAACCCAACTTTTATATTCTTTACAAAAGTCTTACCTTTTGGTATTCAAAGTCTTGGAAAACGTAGTCACAAAAACATATTTTTTATTATGGAAAACAAAACAATGATTTTAAGTTTAAAAAATCAGATGGCTCTACTATTGAAGATTATCTCATATTATCTATCTCTCTATATATTTTTCTGACAATGTCCATGATCATACATATAACTGAAATAAAATGATTAATTATGAAAAGAATCACAAAAGAACTATCTGAACAGATTTTCACCATATTTAGAGGGTGGTTTTGAATTAACTGCCTTGAAATGCACCAGTCTGTGCAGCCTTCACAAAATTCATCTGTGGTGCCCTGATGGGCACCTCAGGGAAATGAGCAATCATGCCTGAAACTCAAGGTTAGCATTAGAGACTACTGACTGCATAAAGGGAAAGATATTCCATACATACTAAGACACAGTGAACAGAAAGAAAACTGTCATTAATGAGCTCCAAGTTAAATCCACCAAGCGGAGGCTACAGAACAAAGGAGCTGCTGTGTCACTGAGCTGCATTTTACCGGTACTTCTCTTAGCAATTCTGGGCTTAGAAGCTTCCAGGATCATTATATAAATAAATGGTAGCTCTTAAGTCTTTCAGAAGATATAGCTGCTTAGTAGAAGAAGACAAGGAAAAGGACAGACAGGATAGAAGGGAGGGAGGGACGGAGACGAGAGGAGAGAAGAGAAGGGAGGATCAGAGAAAGCAAGGAAATTTCAATTTTCTTCATTTTAAAGACGATGTCCACTTTAATTTTAAAATGTGAATATGAGAGCTGGGCTGCCTTTTTGATTCCATTGATCATTGGTGCCCTGGGAACTGGGCACGAGTGGACACTGAATGCTGGTCCTCCATTGATCAAATTGGGAAAAGTAGTATTTTTGTTGATGGTTGCTGTAGTTCTGTGCCCTGTGCTTGGGTACTTTTTATAAGACTTGTGATAGTTGGAAATTCTTTAAATAGTACTGAGTTAAAACATTTATTTTAAAAATAAATAAATAACTATGTAAATAAAAGCTAATTTGCTGATTAATACCTATAATTTTTGTCTTAATATATCAGATTAATATTAATATTTTCAAATTCAACAATATTTGAGGAAACAAAAATAAACCAAAACAAACTTTATCATCTGATAAATTCTTATAATATTAACTTTTTATACTTCAAAATATCAATTGATTAGTTTTGATACTCTGGAATTTTGCTTCCCTATGACAATTATAGGACAAGTTTTTACATTGCTAAATGTAAGCACATCTCAAAAATAGAACATTGTTGCTATAATCAGAAAGTAAATTACATCTGAGTATAATTTTCCTCCTTAGATTTTGGTTTTTAATACATTGAGACAATAAGGGTGTCAGAAGAATATTAACTATGGTTTTCATAAGGCAAATGAGTTTTTTTATAATATTCAAAACAAGGTGTCTGACATCTTGCACAGGTAGTAACTATAATGAGTCATGGCATTTTACCTGGCGTTTGGTAATTAGCATGCACATTAGTCAGGGTTCTCTAAAGGAACAGAATCAATAGAACAAACATATCACAAATGAAATTTATGAGATTGGCTTATATGATCTGTATTGGGCAGTCTAACAGTGGCTATCTGCATGATAGAGGGGCTGAATATCAGGTAAGCTGCTCAGTCCATGAAGCTGGCTATTTCAGCAGTCCCAATCTGACCATGAAGGCCTAAAGAACACTGGTCTGCAGTCCATCTTGGAAGGATGAAAAGGCTGGGTTCCAATGTCACTGAAGAATGGTGGGCAGCAGCACTACCACCAGCAGCAGCAGCAGCAGAATAAATGCACTCACTAGCAAGGTGTGAAGGCAGCAGAAAAATGCAACAGCTTTCCCCTTAGACTTTCTTCTATCTGGGCCACCCTGTATATCTGGGCCATGTTGAAGGTGTTGTACAGCCTCAGTTAATCCTTCCAGAAATGTCATTACAGGACCACCCAGAGGCATGTTTCTTAGTTTATTCCAGATATGATCAAGCTGACAAGATTAACCACCACAGCATGCATGTTTACTTGGTATGCTCCAGTGGGCTATCAATTGTGAGTAATTAGGATAAATTTTTTATATTACTTTAAATGTTGTGATACTTTTAAAAAGAGAAACACAAATATTTATCGTCTTTACCTTACAAAGACAACTCTCCTTAACACAATTGAAAATTGAGTACATCCCCATTCATCAGACAGCATAGTTTTAGCATTAATATGTAAACTGTATTGCTAAGATACATCAGTGGGTCACAACATCAAATTACAAGATTGTAAAGGAGCAATGAATATAAGAAATTAGACTAGAACAGTAACATTGAAATACATTGTACATCATACAGAGTGAGAATTGCTTCATGAAATATATTTTATATACATAAGCCTTTCTAAGTGTACCTGCTGAGTCTTAACTTAAAGGGTATGTTATATATTAAATGTCTTTACTTCTATGAATAAAATCTTTTTAAAGTTTGAAGTAGAGGTTATGAGGAATAAAAGTATAGGAAATAAAATGCAAGGGAAAAAGACAGGAATCAATAAGACAATATGATAAAATGAAGGGGAAATGTTCCCCACAGGCTCATGTACTTGAGCAATTGATGCCTAGTTGGTGATGCTGTTGCAGAAGGTTGTAGAACCTTTAGGGGGTGGGCTGAAGAAGAACATTGGAGATGGATTTTGAGGTTTATAATGTTGTCCCAGTTCTGATTTGAACTCTGATTCCTGAGAGTAGATAAAAACGTGCTCAGCCAGCTTCCTACTTCTGCTTCCATGCTTTCCCTGAGAGTTGTCAAGACTTCCCTGCCATGATGGACTCTATCCTTCCACAATCCAAAATAAATCTCTGTTGTTTTTGCTCATGATGTTTTATCACAGCAACAGAAATGTAATCAAGTACATGGTACCAAGATTGGCACGGTGGCCCACACCTTTAATCCCAGTATTTGGAAGGCAGATGCATGTGGGTGTCTATGAGACAGGTCAGCTTGGTTTCCAGTACAACAGAAAAACCCTAAACAACAACAAACAGTGGGATGTTACTGTGTTGAACAGGAGCATGTGACTTTTATGCGTTTGGAATATTTTGTGGAAAACTTTGGAACTTTAGGCTAAAAAGGCTCTTGAATGTTGGAAGGAGAGCTTAACAGGGTGTTCTAATGAGATCTTAGAAGATAAGAGTATTAGTTCCTTCTTTGTTTGTGTAATAAAACAACATGATCAAGGCAACTTATAGAAAGAAGGTTTACTTGGACTTACAGCTCCAAAGGAATAAAAGTCTATCATGGAGGGGAGGGATGGTGTGAAAGTCAGTCAGAACAGAAAGATGAGTGCTCACATCTTCAACGATCCACAGGAAGCAGAGAGAGAATGGAAATCAGACAAAGCTATGAACTCTCAAAGCCCACCCTCCAGTGATATGCCTCCTCCAACAAGGCCGTGGTTCCATGACCTGCCCCAGACAGTGCTACCGACTAGAAACCATATACCAAGAGTTCAAATGCTTAAGCCTATGGGAGACATTTATCATTCAAATCATCACAATAAAAATGCTGAAAGTAGTGAAAGCAGTAGAGACCCAGGTCATGAGGTTTCAGAGGGAAACAAGGACTCTGTTAGCTACTGGGACAGAGACCTCTTATATTTTGACAAAGAATCTGCATTTTGCCCAGGTCCTGAGAATTTACATGAAGCTAAACTTAAAAGCAATGGAGCAATTTCTTTGGTTGAGGATAGTTCAAGACAAAATAATCTAGAACGTAGGTCATTCTTCAGTTTTATAATTTGTTTTGCTTTGTTTTGAGACAGGGCTCCATGAAGCAAGCCTGGAATTCACTATATAGACCAGGCTAGCCTTGATCTCACAGACATCCAATTGCCCTTTACTCCTGAGTTCTGGGACTAAAGGGCCTCCAATCCTGACACAAGTTGCCTGGCCTCATCAGTTCTCTTTAACCATGGAGGAAGAATTCATGATTTCCTCAGTCTTGCATCTTTTTTGTCTCCAAAACCAATACCATGTGGACACATTGCTAAGTTTGGTTGCCAGTTTGGGATGTACCATGGTCTTCTTGGGCCCATAGTTGCAACATATGTTGAAGCTGGACAAAAACTTCCCTAGGCGGTTGCCTTCTAGGAGCAAGCAATCCCTTAGGCTCCCTCATACAACTTGGAGCCTTAGATAGGTGGAGTCTTGTCCTCAGGGTACTTTTCCTATTACTCTGATGTAAAGCAGGAGGCTTCTCTTTAATGGCACTAATTTCTTTAACAATTATAGCCTTTTTTTAAAAGTACATGATATGATTGCAATTTTAGGCTTTCTAGCGTTTTTTTTTTTCCTCTCTAAACTGCACATTTTTCATTTCTGTCTGGTCCACTTCTTGCTTTTTTTCTGTGTGGACTCACATAAGACAAATCAGTAATAACCACACAGAGCAGAAGCCTAAGTTGGCAAGGACCACAGAGCTTTCCAAGGGGTCCATGGAGAAGTACAATCTGTTCTCCATCCCAATTTAAACCCTCCCCCCCTACAACAAGGCATGATTGAATGGACATGAATCAAGTGTTTCTACTTGTAGTTCAATAAACATCACTACTAGAAGGCCAGGTATTAAAGACCCAATCACACAACATTGCCAGTGCCCAAGAGGTGAGGGGACCCTAGAGAGATGGGAGATGGGCCACACAAAATCTCAAAAACCTGATCAACTGTAGTACAAGGTAAGGTAAGCCCTGAGTACAGTGTGTACAAGTTCAGGAAGGGCTTTGGGTCCTAGTGGGACTTAGACATAGGGATTAAAGAGGAAAGGAAGGTCACAGAAAGACAGAAACCGGATGCTTGGATTCCCACAGAGTACTGGGGGTTTTTAAGTAATTTTTTTCCTTGAGAATTTCTTACATGGGTATTTTATGTTGCATCGTGTCTATCTATACATCACTTTTCCTTCTGTCTCCTCTCATGTCCTGGAACCTGCTACATAGGTTGGCCTTGATTTCACAATGATCCACCTGCCTCTGCCTCTCCAATGCCTGGATTAAAGCAGTGTGCTGCCACACCTGCTTTCCCTCTCGATTTCTTGTCTTCTTTGATTAGTACTGTTACTTATATGTATATACCTTTATGAACATATAATGCAGTGAATTCATTTAGTGGTGCTCCTATGCATATGTGTTTAGGGCTGACCTAGGTATTAGATAACCTATCAAGAAGCTCATCCCTGAAGAAAACTAGTTCCCTCATCCTCAGTACCCATTGATTGCCTGTAGCTGGTCATTTAGATGTAGGACTCTGTGAAATTTCCTGCCTCCTTGTTGGCATTTCAACGGGTGGTGTCATTATGCAGGCCTTCTTAGGCTATGATATTGCAGAGATTTCATGGATGCAGCTTCTCTGTCATGTCTAGAATGCATTATCCAGCAGCGAGCATCCTGTTCCTCTGACTCTTCTAATCTTTTTTCCCCTCTCAAAGATCCATAAGTAGTCAAAATACAAAATAAACAACAATGTGGTGCCTAGCCCCAATTGATACATCTGCAGTGCAACCCCCATTTCTAAGGCTCACAGACTATTGTGAATAAGGGGCCAGAAAGAATCACTTTTTAAAGAAAATATGCAATAATAAAAAACCATAAAATAATGAACTCATATTTTGAAAGTACAGTTTTTGACATCCCCAAAGAGGCTGTAAGAGCAATGTGGTCACTTCAAATCTTTCTAAAAGATTATAAATGAATTTCTCAACTAAGTGCTATCTTGCAATGAAAGCTTTAATCACCACAACTAAGAAATATTTAACCATTGATTAAATGATAATGGCTTTTTTTAAAAGCCTTTCTTCTTTTTCTCTAGTTCTCTAAACAACCTCATCTGCCTGATGAATCAATCTAAATTGTTCCATAATTTAAAGGCCTAGTTGTCTGCTCAAAATGTTTTGTTTGTGTTTATTGTAGTACATGTAGTTCAAATATGAAAAGGCCTAATTTTCTTAATGGAAGATCTATAATTGATTCCATCTAATGTATCTATGCAAGATTAATAATGGTACTTTTCCTCGTGGCAGGAAGGCAGACATTTAAAATAAAATCTCTCAAATGAACAGTGATTGCAATGCCCTCATTCTCCCATCTGCCAATGCTTTCTAAAGTTATTCATGTAACACATTGGTTGTTTGATTCATGGTATTTTCTATGGAACTAAGTAAATTTAATAAAATAAAAACTGCAAAATTGAGCTGAGAATGGTGACACATGCCTTTAGTCCCAGCACTCAGGAGTAAGAGGCAGTTGGATGTCTGTGAGATCAAGGCTAGCCTGGTCTATATAGTGAATTCCAGGCTTGCTTCATGGAGCCCTGTCTCAAAACAAAGCAAAACAAATTATAAAACTGAAGAATGACCTACGTTCTAGATCAAGCAGTGTGATTCTCAGAAGTGCTTTTTCAATTAATGGTAAACTGAAGTGCTAACGTTGTGTCTTGATAAACTATGAAGTACTTCTGTGCTTCTCTCTTACTGCCACCAACCTTTGTCGATCTCTGCACTATGTCACCCACATCTTTTTAAAAGATGAACACTCCTAGTTGTGTTGGAGTTTTACTTGTCAACCTGACACACCTGGGTAGATAGAGCCTCAACTGGGGAATTTCCTCCATTGGACTGGCCTGTGGCCACGTGTGTCAGGTATTTTGATTGCTGAGGAATGTGGGAGAGCCCAGCCTACTATGGGCGGTGCCTACACTGGGCAGGTTGTTCTATATTGTATAAGAAAGCCAGCTGAGCATGGGCCAGGGGAGCAAGTATAATCAGTATTCCTCCATGGCCTGTGCTTCAGTTCCTGCCTCTAGTTTCCTGCCCTGAGTTCCTATCTTGGGCTCCCTCAGTGTTGAACTGTGCAACCCAGGAGATGTAAGCCAACCTTTCTTCCCCAAATTGATATTGGTCAAACCGTTTTGTCACAGCAATTGAAAGCAGATTAGAATACTAATCTTGATTAATATCAAGTGGAGACTAATAGAAATGACTAACGAAAATAAGAAAAAGAAATGTATCCCTCATCTTTCCTCTGGCTCCTGTGTTTAAGTTCTAACTATATCAGATGAAGTATCTAGATGCTGGACAAAGATAAGAAGTTCCATAAAGGAAACAAAGGACTAAAACAGAAAAAAAAATAATGTTAAGGATATGCCTTGATGGTAAAACAGAGGAAACTAATTTTGGAACTGTGGGCATTCAAGGAATGAATTTATGAACAGGTAACCCCTATGCTGACACCTAAATGAGAAAAGACTGTGTGTTTGTTACTTTGCTGTTCCTGTAATAAAACACCATGACCAAGGGAATTTTTAAGCAGAAGAGTTTATGTAAGCTTCTGGTCCCAGAGGGTTAGAGTCCATAATGGAGGGCGAGGCATGGCAGTAGTAGAAGCAGAAAGCCAAGGGATCACATCTTCAAGCACAGGGAGCAGAGAGAATGACTGGAAACCCAGCAAGGATTAAGAACTCTCCAGAGATATGCTTCCTCCAATGAGGCCGCCTCCTAAAATATCTCAAAACAGCACCACCAACTACACGTGAAATGTCCAAATACTTGGAGCCTATGGGAGACATTCTCATTCAAACCACCACAAACCAATTATGTGAAATATATGCCTACATGTAGAAAAATCAGTGGCATGTTGTAAACAGGCCACATGAAGAAAAGGACAAGATGTAGGTAGGATAGAGCAGATGTCCTCTAGGAATAGGAAGCCGTCCGTGTGGTCCGACACTAACAAGCTAGAAGAAGGGTATGAACTCAGTTTGACAGAGTAATAGGGTTATAGCAAAAGAATCAAAAATCAAAACAGAGAGCCACCACCATCAAAACAGTGTTCTAAGCTGTGGGAATGGCCTCGCTCTCTTCCGTAATGGCAGAATTTTTCTTCATACAGGCCTGCTGCTCTGTTTGTTCCAACACCAGTCCTTCCTACCATTGTTTAGATGGGCACAGTCATGAGAAACTCCTTCTGTCCCTCTAGTGGATTCTTTGTTTTGCTCGGCATTTCCAATCCCTGCCACCTTCACTGGCTAATTAGGCTTGTTTGTTCAAGAATTTACCAGATTCAGCTTGAAATCTCCAAGACAAGCTCTCTAGACTCATACTCAACACTGGATTGTTGACAAGATCGGCTGTCACTTACCAACAGGTCATCATCCTCAACCAACCATTATTACCACAGTAGTGTAGGTTGTGAGGACATTGGATCTACAGTCTTAAGAGCTTCAGTAGACCCTTTCTTATAAGATTATAAGGGTCCATATTCCTTGAGAGGAGATTAAAAACAAGTAAGCAAAGTTAGATATGCGATAACTAAGGAAAACTGAGACTCTATTGGCAAGTGTTTTGTTAGGCAAGGAGTTGGACAAAAAAAGAGCCAAGGTAATTGCATCTGTATCTTGGTGGCTGTGTCTTCTTATGGTCAGAATGTTCCTTTTGGGATAAAAAGCTTTGAAGCAATAGTTGTATATCAGAAACTCAGACTCCATGTGGCTTACTCAGTTGCCATCCAGGCACACTGATGAAGGAGGTGTGCTCTTAAAAGTACCTAGTTTCATAATAGCATTTACCTTGTAGTTTTGACCCCTCTGCTGTGGACTTTTCAAGAGGATCTTGGAAAAAAATACTCTTAAAGGGAGATCTGGCACATCACAATTTGAGGGAGAAAGAGGGCTACCCTGTCTCTATAAGTATGCCACTGATCTCATATGTTCTTAAAAACTTCTTAAAACTTCGTAATGCAGAATCCAATGGGCTGCTACCTCCCTCTCTCAGCTCATGCTGTTGCAAGCTCCATTTGAAGGGTACTGAGTGCTATGCATTGCTACTTAAACTTCTTACTAAACTGCCTGTTTCTCTTGGCTTTTTTCCCTCTTAAGACAAGGAGAAAAAATGGAGGGATAGGTCAGCAGTTAAGAGCACTGGCTACTTTTGCAGGCCATCCAGATTCAGTTCCCAGCATTCACATATCTAACTCCATATCTAACTCCAGTTTCAGTGTATTCAATAAAAGAACTCAGGGTTTCCAGAGTTTCAGGGGAGAAAGATGAGTAGGTAGAACACAGGGGATTTTTAGGACAGTGAGGTTGTTCTGTATGACATTGTGAGAGCAAAAGTATCCTGCACCTGACAACTTGTATCCTGTAAAATACAAAGAATGCATCCTAATGTGTAAGTATAGACTTTAATTCATCATTTACAATATCAGTGCATCCGTATTTAGAAATATGTCACATCAATGAAAGATGTCAATAGTAGAGGAAGCTGGATGTAAGGAGAAGGTAGATATGGGAACTCCCTGCAGTTTCTGGACAATTTGTAATTTGTCTATTAATATGACAGTTCTGCCAGCAAAAAATACAGGATAAACAGAGTTGTATAGCTGGCTGACAGTGTGAACAAGTATCTCTTCTCAAGCATGTAGATTTGAGATGTGAAGTATGCAAATATATCAAATAAGCAGATGGATCTGTGAGTGTGATTCAAAGGAAACACAGGACAGGTACAAGAGCTAGGAATTTAACAGGCATGGATTCAAGAATCCATGGAAATCATTATAATGTCTTAGGGAAAGAGAGAAAGAACCTCCATATTTAGAAGCTAAGCTCTAAAATAATAGGAATATAGATAAAGTAGAAAGAACAGGTGGTAAGAATTTAGGAAAACGTGACATGGACAATACAAGGGAGTGATGATGTTTTTACCCTCTAAATGATACATTGGTAAAGTGACAGATGTGTTCATTCACTTCACTGAATCTTCCTACAATACATGGATACAGCTCACTATTCCCAAAACCACACCTAATAATTGTTAAGTAAACAAATGTAAACTTAAAATTAATGGAATCAAGCATTTTTTTTTAAGAAGAAAGAGAAGTGGGAATGTTTTTGATTTGGGGAATGTGAGGTATGTTTCTGATGATAAAAGAAGATCTTTGTTCTTGGGTGGACAACGTGGAACCTTGACAAGAGCTGCCTTGTAGAGATTTGAGCCATAAATATGAATCTGCCATTAAAGAGAGCATTTATAGAATGTTTCCTCAAAAGGATTATGTTGTGCCAGCCTGTGTTTTGCATGTAAATCTCTCACTGACTGAATAAAATGATTCAGGAACATTAAATTAGTGAAACAATGTGTGCCCATGTGACACTGGTAGAAAGCTGCTAACCCACTGAAAAAAACTCTACGAAGGAGCCTGTGGAATCGACGGAGGCTCCTGTGACTGAGAGATCATCAGCAAATCAGATCACATCCACTTGCCCTCTACAGCACTCATAAACAGATTTCAACTTAGAATTGAAGAAAGGCAGAGTATTCCAGATGTCTGTGTTTTAAATAATTTACTTAAATAAATCACTCTTAGTCATCAATAAATAATAAAGTCTTATCTGCATAACACAGTACAGTAAATCAAGAGAAAATGACAAAAGACAACTATAATTTGCTAGACTATAGTAGACAAAAAGATAAATTTGAATATAAAGAACATAAAGAGTCTCAATGGTACTTGTCACAAGCATCTTTGGCCTCTTCCTGCTACCAAGACAACCATCTATACAAAATTCTGAAGGGTCCTTGACAGTTAGGTGAATGCAGAGCATGAGGCATTCCATAGACTCCCGATACTAGGATTTGCAGTGTTACCATTCCATATTAGAGTTAATACCTGAATAAAACAGCCTGGCTCTTAACTTTAAGTTTTTAAGATCTGAACTTAGAGGACACCAGATGTCTCTTGGAACTGTGCCCTGGAGCTGTGTTCTAAAATCAGGCCTCACCCATAATTTTACTCAAAGCCATTTCTCCAGCTTTACTTGATTAATTACAGATTTAGATCCACCCATTTCTTATGAGACAATCTTGCCTTTTTTTCCTAGTGCTAGAATGTCTTATAAATACAATGTCATGCATTCTTTCTCAATCTTCATCATTTTCAATGAGAATGTGTGCTGCCTTTCAGCACGTTGATATGTTAATTCTCAAACAAACTCACATTCATTCATAATCTTAAGGTGGAGTAGCAATTTCAAAATCAAGGTCAGGTGTTCAGGACACAAGAACACAGGATTCACTGACTTTGTAGTTTGTTTGTTTTTATGTTTATGTGTTTTCCTACATGTATGTAAGTGCACAACTGTTGTGCAATGTTTGCAGAGGCCAAAAGAGGATGTCAATCCCCTGGAACTGGAGTTAACGACAGGTGGTTAGCTGCCCATGTGGAACCAAACCTGGGTCCACTGCAAGGGCAGTCAGTGCTCTTAACTGCTGAGCCATCTCTCCAGTCCCAGTTTTGTAGATTTTTTTTTTATTGCAAGGTTAAAAGTCTTTCATCTCAGTACTTTCCATTTTATAAAGGTCATGCCTACCATTTCCATTTCAGGGCTTCTTACTCCTTGGAGGTCATGTGGACCGTGAGGTCCACCACCCTGTTTCTGTAGCCAAATTCATTTTCATACAGGAAATGAGCTTGACAAAGTGGCTATTGAAGGTAATGTCAACCCCAGCATCAAAGGTAGAAGAATGGGTGTGACTGTAAAAATCGCAGGAGCTGACCTGATCTTCAGTATAGCCCAGAATGTCTTTTAAGGGGCCCTTTGATACCTGCATCACCACTGTTGCATAAATCTTCCCCTCACGCTCTAGCGGGTGGGATTTAGTTAATCCAGCTGGATAAACGGAAACGTGATCTTTCATTTAGAATGATTCATTTATTTATAAGGTATAAGTTCTCTGGGGACGCGCGCCATGCTCTCCCGCCGGCCGCCCTTAGTTTGGAACCCCTGCACGCTGAGCGCAAACTCCTCAGTTCATCCCACTCACGAGATCCTTGGATGACGGGGGGCGTGGCACGCTGCTTCCGGGGTTCCTGTCTGCGTGGGCCTGGGATGGGGCATTTTCTCTTCCCACGTGGATCTGAGTGATCTCCGCTCCTCTCCTCCGCTCGCGGCCATGATGGTTTTTTTTTCCTACTCCCGCCTCCCTTCTCCCCCTATTGGTCAGAGGGCGGGACTTGCCATAGAATGAACCAATAAGAAACAAAAACTCCAGAGAGACTGAGTCTACCATTCTACAGTCCACCCCTTCCCTCTGGAACATACATCAGACATAACAATATAGCAACAGCCATAAGGAAAACAGTAACCTTTACATAGACCATCATAAACACAACTGTTTAGACAGTTATATTCACCTCATAAACAATCACAGTGATTTCTCTGCTGGGGCCTATAACTTCTTTTAACATTATTGGGAGTCAACCTGCTTTTCCTTCCATATCAGGCATGTGTTCCATCCCTAACATGCGGGCTTTAAAGCCAGTCACGAATAGGCTGGAGTTGCACTTCTCAGACGAGCCTCCATCACCCCTGCAGGGCATCTGACAATGAAGCACACAAGATCAGTAGCTCTTTCAGGGCCATTCTCCCATGGCGGTCTGCATAGCGCCCTCTAGCACTATGAATCCCAGCCATCCATTTACAGGGAGTCTTTGGCTAAATTTCAGCTAGATCTCTTTCTCCATGCTCAAGCCATGTCACATTTTCAGCAATGGGGCCTTACCGTCCCTTTCCAGTGCGTAACCAGCATTATAGTGTGGCAACTGCCTTTTGTTTGGTAGAGGGGACCTCTAAGTCCCCATTGGCCAACAGCTCATAGGGAGGGTCAACCCATGCCTGGTACTGGAATCATAAAGTATACCTTTACTCTTTGACATCTGTAGGCTTAGGCCCATAGAACTCACAGGATTTTACAGTTATACTTTACTCTGATACTCTGTATGAGTTACATTCCATTTTTGTTCTTTTGGGTGTATTTGATATCTTTTAACCCGGTTTCATATCTGTAAAGCACTCAAAAGTTAACATTACATACACATACACAAGGTCTAACATAGCATGGAAAATTAGCCAGTTCTTTACTGTCTTTAGTTATTGTCAGAAACCCATTTAGTATCTCAGAGTCATCACATGGAGCCTCTATGTATTTTTGTGTCCTTGCCAGCCTCATTGAGGTTGGCCTAAACTGTCTGATCCTACATAGGGCCCAGGAAGAATAAGGCTTTCCTTGCCCCTCTCGTACCTGTTGATTCCTAGGGCCAGGGAGCCCCTGGATCTGATTCCTGACCCTAGCCATAACTGTGGTCTCTCCATTGCCCACACCTGGCTGGTGGGAAAGGCCCTGGCCAGGCAAATTGTCTCCACCCCTCGAACAGCCAGTCATAGAGGAGAAATGTCCTCCTTCTACACTAGGGAGGTTAGTATCCACCCCTGGGATAAGCCTCATCCTCTGGGTACCTTTTGTGAACCGTTTATCGGGGCTCAAAGCCTCCCAGAGCTGCTTTAGCACAGAATTTGGCTTTTTATCAGTCTTTTCTTTAGGAACTTGGGCTGAACACAAGTCTCTCCACATCTGCCTGTGCGTAACCCAAGCAGACCTTCCCTTTTGTTTTGTTTCCCTTACATATTTTTTGAGTTTCTCTATTTTTCTACAGACATACTTTACATGCTGGTCTACACTGTTTAAACCTGTCAAAGCCTCTCCAGCCTTGTAAAGCTCCTGCCCCACTAGGGGTTCTAGTGAGGACAATAAACTTTTATACCAACGTCGATGTCCATGTTCAATGAAATCTGTCATAAGATCTCTAGTGAGCACGGCTCTGTCCGGCCCAGTGAAAGGTCTACTGTATATTGCTTTCCTCATGCCCAGTTCCCTTAAGAGCACCTGTCCTTCTTGTGTCGTGTTCCAGCTCCTGGAATTCATGGGGATCTCCATTGGTGATGACCAAGTGTCTCCTGTGGCCTGCGCAAGCCAGTTCATCAGCAACTGTTTTCCCTTGTATTGTGCCAGGCTTTGCAGCTTAAATCTCAAGGAGGGATGAGTGGTTATGAAGCTCAGCTGTCTGGCTTCTGTAGCATTGCAAACAATGTCATTGGCCCCATTGTTCCATATTCTCAGGAGCCAGGTGATAACAGGCTCTTTTGCAGCTTGTTTGAATGTCCTCCCTATTTCCAGTACCTCTAGGGTTGAAAACCCTTTATCCTGCCTCATGCCTGCTTTCTCAGGTGGGTGGTCAGCTGGTATATTTTGGGCGTTTTTTTCCTTTTTATTTAATTTATTAGTAAGGTCAGTGGCTGATGCAGAAAAGGTCTTTTGCTTTAACTTTTCTCTTAACTCTTTAGTCTCTTTGGCTAAATCTTTTATCATATATAGCAGAGGCCATGCCGCCTCAGCCATTGCCTGCTGGAGCCTTGGCTCTTTTCCATCCAGTAGTGTTTTCAAAGTCTGCTTCACTCCCTCTGTTGTTCTTAGCTTAGCTCCATAGTTGGGAGGTGCAGCCGAAAGACTCAGTAAGTGTGCCACCTCATGCCAGCCCTCAGAGGGTTCCCATCCTGGGATTCCTTCTCCAGACATTGTTGGCCAGCCCTCAGAGGGTTCCCATCCTGGGATTCCTTCTCCAGACATTGTTGGCAATATTAAATTAATTAGCCACTTGAGGATTCACTGTAATGGCCATGCCAGAGCTCCGTTTGTCTGCCTTCCCTCCTACCGGTCTGCTGTAAGCGCAGTTTGCATTCTCTCTCAACCACTGAGTTACTTTTCCATTTGTGCCAGCTAGATATCCTGCCATGACTACGCCAATTGTTGCATAAATCTTCCCCTCACGCTCTAGCTGGTGGGATTTAGTTAATCCAGCTGGATAAACGGAAAAGTGATCTTTCATTTAGAATGATTCGTTTATTTATAAGGTATAAGTTCTCTGGGGACGCGGGCCATGCTCTCCCGCCGGCTGCCCTTAGTTTGGAACCCCTGTGCGCTGAGCATAGGCTCCTCAGTTCATCCCACTCACGAGATCCTTGGATGGCGGGGGGCGTGGCACGCTGCTTCCGGGGTTCCTGTCTGTCTGTGTGGGCCTGGGATGGGGCATTTTCTCTTTCCACGTGGATCTGAGTGATCTCCACTCCTCTCCTCCGCTAGCGGCCATGATGGTTTTTTTTTTCCTACTCCCGCCTTCCTCCTCCCCCTATTGGTCAGAGGGCTGGACTTGCCATAGAATGAACCAATAAGAAACAAAAACTCAAAAGAGACCGTGTCTACCATTCTACAGAGCACCTAAAGAAGCGAAAAAATCCCAGTACCAGGGGTGGGCTTCCCCGCTATGAGTTGTTGGCCAGGGAGGGCCTAGAAGCCCCCCAAACCATAAAGGCTGTTGCCTCAAATGTGGGTTGCACCCCAGAAGCCGACAGTAAGACCCTACTGTTGAAGACGCCCCACATGGTAAGCGCCTGAGAAAGAGAAATCAAGCTGGGACTAAACTGGAAACTCCCTGCCACCGGCTGGATGGCCTTCATTGTGCCAGAAGGTGCCATGCAGAAAGCTGGGGGAGACTTGTCCCCTACAGTCCTGATCAATAATGGTCCCTGCATGTTACACTATTGTGGGATGAAGCAAGAGATGCCTGCACGTGCAGTAGTGGCCTGTCTACTGTATGCGCAACCCGCAAACTTCCAATTGGACTTAGGGCCCGCTCCCAGGGGAGGAGCCCACATCTGGTACTGTAAGCCAGGTCAACCCCCAGGGGCAGGGGAAGTTATAGGCCCCAGTGGGGAAGCCACTGCAATTGTTTTACTGAGTGGATGTGATACACCTACTATGGTACCGTCCAAACACTTGTGTTTATGCCCATAAGTTAGGTTACTGTAACAGTCAGTACTTGTATGTTTTATATGAATGTTATTGCTTTCCTCTTGGTTGTTGTGGTGTTTCTGTTCTGTTTTCTACAGTAGGAGAAATGGAAAAGGACGTCACCAAATAAGTGATAATAAGACCCAAAAATTCTAGACTGCCTTACAAAAAAATCAAAAAATAAAATAAATAAATAAATAAATAATGTTCCCACCCACCCCTTCCAAGGCTCAGGGATTTTTTGCGGAAGAGGAGGGCGTGAAAAATGTAAGGGCCGGAGAAGGGAGTGGACTGTGGAGTGAATTGCTTCTCTGAGGGAAACAGTGGACAAACACCCCTCTCAGTGGTACCACCCAAGACCACCTTGAGCAGATGGATGAGCTGGGAAAATCCTATGCCCCACCCGCCTGGTCTATTGGCCTTGGATGTGAGAAGGGGAGGGGCTAAAGGTATTTAAACTGGGGGCGCCAGGAGGCCGGCCCTTTTCTCCCCTCCGCCATTCACCGGGAAGTCTCAAGATCCCAGCCACGTGGACTTAATAATGGAACTTATGGAGGGGAGGGTGGGCGCCTGTGTTCTGTAAGTAAGCCCTCACCCAATGCTCTGTTAGTAAGCCCAAGTAAACTAACTAAAATCTGTTTAACTGTGAGTGGAGAAATTTGTGTGTTTGTTGCAAGGCCTGGGGGAGGGGTACCCCTTGGGTTGCAAGCAGGGAGAGAGAGGCAGGTTAAGTTAGTCTGCCTCTCCCACAGAGAAATTTTCATAACACCACTTTCTTGATGTCATAATAATTAGCAGCTTTCTCTATATATGGCAGTTCAGACCCACAATGGACACATTCGGGATAGGAACATGGAAGGCTATGCCAGTGTGTTTCCCATTCTGCTCTGGGATGAACTTGCCCAAAGCCTTGGCAGCACCAATGGATGTAGTGATGATGTTCTGGAAAACCCCATGACTATCACACCACAGTTTCCTTGAGGCGCCATCCACAGTCTTCTTAGTAGCTATGATGGCATGAACTGTGGTCATGAGTCCTTCAATGATGCTAAGGTTTTCATGGATGACCTTGGCCAGGGAGGGCTAAGCAGTTAGTTGTACAAGAGATGTTGCTGACAATCTTGAGAGGATTGTCATATGATACATGGAGTTTCAGCAGAAGATTCTGAAATGAAGACCGTTTTAGCTCTAACCTTCAAGTGGGCCCCAGCCTTCTCCATGGTAGTGAAGACACCAGTAGACTCCAAAGCATGCTCAGTACCAGTATCACGCCATTTGATGTTGACATGATCTTACTCTAGAAGATGGAGATGGCCTTCCCATCGATGACAAGTTTTCCACTCTTAGCCTTGACTGTACCATAGAACTTTCTATGGGTGGAATCATACTGGAACATGTGGACCATGTATTTGAGGTCAATGAAAGGGTCACTGATGTTAACAATATGAACTTTGCCAGAGTTGAAGGCAGCCCTGGTAACCAGGCAACAAATAAAGCCAAATATGTTTACTCAACCTTCCCATCACATCTCAGAGACGAGGCTGACACAGCATGAGAATATGCAGCTGTCTCTGGAACTGAGAGGAGCAGAGAGCCAGACCCAAGTTTTTTAATCTCAAAATGTCTTCTAATGCTAATGAGATAGGCTGATCCCCTAATTCAGTGACCAAAAGAAAGACAAAAAAGCATCTCTATAATAAAAGAATTTATGCACTTGGGTACAGCTAAGGAATAAAATATCACTATATTACTTATTTTATAAGTATTTTAAGGTAAAATCAACTTAAAGGATCTCTATCTTGCCTCACCTAAAAATGATAAGAGGTAGGCTAGCTTCCTTTTTATCCACAAGACAATAGAGAATTTCCTTATCACTTTAGATGAAATAAAATTTAAAAATCCCCACAAACTTGCAGGAGTCACCTTTAAACTTGCCACACCTTAAAAATCATAAGCGCCAGCTCCCTGCTTGGCCCTAAGATAATAGAGAATTTCCTTATCACGTTAGACATAAAAGAAAAGTTAAAAATCCCTGAAAACTTTTAGGAAGCTATTTTAAAAATATTTTGATTTAGTCTTAGATAATTCACATTGAATTATAAAAATGTTTTGTTTGTCCAAATGTTACTGATTCAAATTATACTGGTCAAATTCTTACTATAATTGATTTCAACTGCTTGAAGTAATTCTGGCTTTAACTTATTTGGTACAATTGTTTACTTTTGTGAAATCAACATTATTTTATCATTAGAAACTTATGAGAGGATAAACAAGATAAAAGTCTTCACAACAGATGGTAAATTATTTGTTAATGGTATTTATGTGTTGTGGTATTAAGATAATTGGTAAGTAAGAGAAAATGTTAGAAGGATGTAAGAATGGAAATATTTTTGTTAAAGAAGGATTTAGCTGTGAAGATTAGAATGGCTGGACATTTCTAGAATGGAAAGGAAAAATAAGAAAAGTCTTTTTATATGTTATGAAGGCTCAAGCATGGTTTTTTAGATATGTTAAAGATGAGACTTAAACATGATATGTATGTAAAATCTTAGGATTTCAAAAGTCAAAGTTCAAGCAAACCTCTGTTTAAGTCAATAGAGTTACTGCTCAACATTTGCTTTCTAATATAAGGATTGGATTAAAAAACAAAATATATGTCTGATCAAGGTTTATTTAAGAGTATTTAGTTTTGGCTAAATATTCCATTCCTAATGCACTTAAAGTTTTTGTTTTTTTTGTTTTTTTGTTTTTTTTCAGGTAGAGACAGCAACTCAGACAAAGGAACCATTATACAGTGCTAGATTATGGCATTCTCATAACCGCTGGAGCAAAACACCATAACCCAGTGGTGTTTTTTAGCTGCCATTTCTCCTATCAAATAATTTCCTAATTAACTTTTCAATTTACTAACCTACTCATACAATATGGCTCAAAGCATCTCATAGTGTTTCAAGCCAACTTGACTCATTCCTTGGTCTTTTTTGCTCTCAGTAATTACCTCTATTAAAACCTCTTTCAAGGATGAACTCATCATGTTTTAATCTCAAAGAATTTGGTTTCTTGCAGAATTGCCCAGTGTCCGCAGAAGAAAATCATCATACTAACTATCCATTTGTCTTTTTAATTGTCACATATACAAGTTCAACAAATTATGCAATACTGTCCTGACTGCCTCCATGCTCAGTTCAAAACGGCCCATGACAATTTCTAATATTCAATACTAATATTCAAAAAAGGCATTTGCTTCTTTTAAAATTGAGTCTACTGGGTCTTGCATTGGAAATGGGAAGTGACAAAAATCAAAACACTTGATTTTGAAGGGTCACTCTTTTCTGATATCTAAATTTTTATGAGTTCATGAGTATGTGACACTTAGCACTCGTACTTAAGGAGAATCGAGTCAACAAACATTATTTTTCTCCACTATTGCCTAACTTGAGTTTCTTCCTAGCCAGGCTTGAGTCACAAGATATTTGAAGGCGTGGACCCACAATTTGTTAGCCAGTGTCTGTGAGTGGAGGAAAATGAAAGTATCTTTTCTCCTATAATATTTCTCATTAGAGGCCATTTTTATTCTCTGATCTAATTTCAGGCAAGGTTTAAATATAGAAAATTGCTATTTTTTTTCCTCTGAATTCTAGATCAAAGAAATAGAGATTAGGGTGTCCTGTTACCCCTGTGACGTCTAAATTTCCCTTCTTTTGCTCTCTAGAGCTTCATATTTCTTCATGGATGACTATGAGGAGATAGCCTTTACCAGATGTGGCCTCTTATTCTCACTGACAACTCCTGAAATTTCCTGTGTCTCATCCCTCTTTATTAGAGACGCTAAAGGAAATAGAGCCTATTTGGAAGAGTTGTTCTCACCAATGTGGCCCCTAATATAGTGTGACCTTAACATATTTTTACTTAACTTAATTATTTTTCTCTAGTTAAATTGATCCTGTCTGTACAGGACCCACTATTTATAAATCTTCGGGAGTAAATATTGGCCTTAAATGTACTAATGAACTCAGTCAAATTCTAATGATTGTAAGTTAAGGACTGTTAGCTTCCAGCGGGTTTAATTACTGAAATCCCCCTAAACATTCCCTTTGATGCTTTTCTAAACATAATAGTACATAGAGTGAATTCTTCTTTTAAAGAGGGCTCTCAGTCTGGCTATCTACAATAGAAAAATCATATTATAATTTACCACATGCCATCTTGGACTAAAATACTCATACTTTAAAGAATTGAGAACACAGAAAACAGTCAATAATAGCTAAAAGAACTTGGAAAAAAAGACAATTATCAGAATGTTTTTACTCTTTAATCTATTCATATCATTTTAACTGAAAAATGAATTTAAAAGCAGGATAACACAAACAAAACAGACGGCGAAAAAATTTTGATTCTCAGAGAGATACAGGCTTGGAGAGATAGGGCAGAAAAAGCCAGTATTTTCAACCTAGCCACTGCCAAACCAGGTTCAGTACTTTTCTAAATGAGTATCTTCTATTTCTTTTGTCCCTGGGAAGGGAGTTCTGTAGAAAACAGGAGAGTTAGACAGAGGAGGTCCATGAGGTTCTTTTGGAAGCACATTTTTTTCTCTTGATACAGTTGCAAATCTACTTTAATTTGGCTTAAAAGAGTTACATGCTTCAATTGAACTGTTTCTAAGTAGTAATTTAATTGGTCATCAAATTTTTTTCCCCAAGATTCCAAATTAAGTGTCCCATGGTTGGGATACCAGGAAAATTTTTTCTAAATAACATTTAAGGGTTCACAGATTTGCGTTGATTGTTTTTATCTCCAAGTCCTTTAAGTAAAGTCATTGTCATGCGTGTGCCCAACATTCAGGATATAGAGATCCCCATAGTAAAAGTGACATTGCAGTTTTTTTGTTGCAAGGCTAAAAGTCATTAGCTCAGATTCTGTCCATTTTCTAAAAGTCATTCCTACAAGAATTCTAGGACTAGACTCCACTCTTAAGATATGTGACCAAGAAATCCAACAAAATCTCTGGGCTAACCCCAAGAAATAGTACAGCAAGCTGAATTTATAAACAAAGGCCAAACTTGGTATAATTTAAATCTTTTTGGTTGCGCTTCCAACATAGTATAGCACTAAGGCCAGGCCATGAGAGTAGATGTATCTATTCAGGGCACTTGGGGGACAGTTAAAGTTCTCATTCCATGCACAGTATTTGCGAGACTGGATCAACAGTAATTGGTGTGGCTATGATTAGATGAGTGTGCGGACAGAAAATATTTTGATGGAAAGATTGGCATGAAGGCTGATGTGAAAGCATTCAAATGAAAACCATGTGTCAGTGTGGGGATCTGGTTATTGAGCAAGGCAAGCAACTCCGGATACCCAAAGGTGTCTGACCTGCTCTGCCTGATGTGATAACCTGGCCCCAGGAAGCTACTGTAGATATGAATCTTCCTTTCCCCGACCCCAGACCAGAAACAGGTTTTTGGGTTTCATTTCCTCATTCCTGAACTTCCACATCAGCCCTACAACCTTCCCACCTTTACCCCAAAACCCCACCTTTAACTTTCCCGCCTTCTGTAATGGTCAGAAAGGCCTCCCTACATAAACCTCTGCATTGGCTCTAATAACCAAACTACCCACTGACGAAGTATCCTGGGAGCTCCTCCTCCCAATACACTCTGAGCCACCTGAGGTCCTGTTCGATTATCCTCCATTCTCTGGCATGGCTGGAACACAACAGCTGTGCTAGAGATGGAGATCCACCCACATGTCAGACATATAGTTCCTCTTAACAGTGAATGGAACATTATGATTCAATAAGAGAAAAGTAATCACCCTCAAAGTCTGAAGTCTAAAGTTCAATTTTACCATCTAGATAACTATCATAGGTGAATTACTTACACTCAGATATCTATGTAGTAAAATTCGAACCTCATATGTATATAAAATACCTTCCTTCTGGCCTGACCTAGAGCATTTTTTGAAAGAATTATTTTCCTGTGGAGATGAAGCAACATCTTTCTCATCCACAATAGGTCCCAACACAAAGCAGTGTGTGATTCTGCCAGTGTTCACTCTGGGGAACTAATGAGTTTATTAAGCTTACTAATAGAGCATTGGTAAGAAGTCCTGGGCAGAAGAATGGGTGATCCCAGAGCAGTTATACTGCAAAGTCCTCACCCAGCAAGGATGATGGCTTCCCCAGAGCCACATAGATAAAACCTTTTCCCTACCTCAGTTAAGCTTCCCAAGTCTACATTCTGTAACACCTCAGACACCCCAGGTCAGATGCAATTAGGGTAGAACTGCGTGCAAATGGATGGGAAGAGTGGCCAGATATTCAGTTGAGTGTCCAGTGACTCTCCCCACCGTCCTTCCATGGTAATGTCAACAGTTCACAAGCTGTCAGTGATGTAGTCTTAAAAGCAGACACAATTGATCTCATAAAAATGACAGTTTTGCTCCAAGGACCACATTCTACAATAGTCTTCAATTTTGTATCCTTTCCTCTCCGTGTGGAATAAACACAATTCTTCCCTTTAAAAAAAAAATCTCTAGTGGTTTGTAGTTTACTTTCTACTTTTGTTCTTTTGAATTTTCTTAATGTGAGGTTCATCCTTGAAAGTCTAAATTTAATTTGGTGAGAAAAAGAGATAAAAGGACTGTGTGTGTGTGTGTGTGTGTGTGTTCCAATAAACTCTACATAATTGGTTAGTACTGATTTGTGATTTGCTTTCAGATAGTACTTTGTTTTCATGTTTTTGCTTGCTTGTACTTCCTGGAGTCTACTTCTTTCTTCTGGACTCTCTTGTTCTTTTGCTAAAGAATGTCAAAGTCACTCATTTTGTGAGAATAAGCTTCTTGATTTTAACATGCCCAGAAACCCATTTATCTAGTGTTTAATCTTATTTAATTTGGGGGAGGAGGGAGCATAGATTTCTGGAGAGACTTCTTTGGTCAGCACTTTGAAGATGTAAATTCATTGTCTTCCTAATTTATCACTAAAGAATGCTATTCTGTATCTGAATGGTATCTCTGTATTTTCCTCCCACTCTAAGAGTTAATCTTTAAAACTTTGTTCATGATAATCTGCTCTTTGCAATGCATTAGGCAAAGATTTGACTTATTTGTGATATTCTAAACTCAATGTACTCCTTTTGTTTAAGACCCAAGTCTTCTTGCAATTCAAAGAACTTCTCTAACATGTCCCTTTGAATATTATCTCTTCCAAATTTCCTTTTTCCCCTTCATTTGAAACCGGAGCATTTCATTTTTATCTTCCATGTGCCAATCTGTCTTTCATATTTCTAGGGACAGATCCAGGTTTTTTTTTTTAAAAAAAAAATCTGAAGCTTACACAATCTGGGAGTCTTTTTAAAGAGAATATAAAATGGTGAGTGTAAAATTAAATATGAAGATAATATGTCTCTAGAATATAAAGAAACAATCATACAACTTTTTAAATTGACAAAAATAAAACCCCACAATACTGCTCTTACTGCCCAAAGTCAGTTCCCAGCACTCTGGAGGATTGTCTCACAATTGCCTGTAACTCCAATTCCAGGAATCTGACGCCCTTTTCTAACTTCTATGGGCATCACACTCACAAGTGCTTTACATTTGGGACCTATTCTTCTATGACAATAAAGTTGAGAGATAGAAAGATGTTTTAGCCTCTCCTCTGATTATCATGGTCTTTTTAAAAGTTTCCTTTGGCACCACAGCTCGTCACTGGTTATATGAATAAGGTTGATTTTAATTATTGTCAAGTATTGAGAAAACCTCTAGCAAATTATTTTGCATATGTCTTAGTTCCTTTTCTTGTTGCTATGGAAAAATATCCTCACAAAAGCAACTCAACAAGAAAAGGTTTATTTCATCTCCGAGTTCAAGGGAGCAATTCATCACACCCAGGGAGTCAAAGTAGTAGAAGCTTGAAGCAGCTAGTCAAATGCTATCCACACTCAGGAAACAAAGAGGAATGAATGCATGTTAAGCTTGCTTACTGCATTTTATACAGTGTACAGGGATAGTCCCTCCCATTTCAATTAACCTAATCAAGATGATCCCTCACAGGCATGCCCAGAGGCCCATCTCACAAGTGATTCTAGAATTAGATCTAGCTCTATCATGTCGAGTTCATGATTAATGCTAACCATCACAGTGTATTCATTACAAGACAACTTTCTGATTCAAGCATATCAAACTTTGTTTATTCTCCTTACGGTTTATACATACCAAATTGTGTTTATTCTCCTTAATGTCTCAATGCCAGGTGCTTGGGACATTTTCCTAGATTCAGTGACCTTACACACTGTCTTTCAAAACACTTACTTTTCAGGTACTATGGTAGAATATATATTCCTGGAACCTGTTCCTATATGTGGATGACTGCAGTAAAGAGTTTACAAGAACGTTATTACAAATTACAAATATATCACTCTAGACACAGGCAAATATCCCTAATCCAACTACACAAAACGTATAAGGACCCTCTAAATGTTATCCCAGATGAGGAAAGCATGACTGAGGCCAAGTAGAATGGAAAGACTGAATAGTATTAATGATTGCAGTTAAGTACTTCCCTTTTGCGATTCTGTAGAAACATGTGACAGTATGAGCACCACAGGTTGCTGAAGAGATTGCGTCACTGAACAGGAAATGTGTAAACAAGGAGCTTAGGATTTAAGCACTGTAATTTCATTAAGCACGTAGTAAGTCTAGCTCTCTACATGTCACATTTGTTTCGGCCGTGTTCTGATTTCTTCACTTGTATTTTTCATTTCTCTACTTCTCTCTTCACCATAATCTGCCAAGTAACCCTTTATTTTGATGCTTTAATTTCTAATGTTTTATACCTTCTTATAAGTATTTATCTTTAAGATATATTTTGGCTTCTGCGTTCAATTTCTTGTGTATTATTGTTAAATATTTTTAAAACACTTATATCTTAATTTATTCTGAGTGGCTCTGTTATCTATAATCCTTTTAGTGGGGATGCTTCCCATTGTTGTGCCTGATAACAGTCTCAGAATAATAGAGAGCTTCTTGTATAATTTTTGGTTGTGTGCTTATCATGTGAGTCTTAAATGTGCACTGGCTTGTGGAGATATCCACTTTCCTCATTTACTTTTATGAATTTACTGTAGGTTTAGCATTCTTCTCCATATGGTACTTGTAGTCCTGAGACCAATGATATTGAAACTCCAACCCCTGTTGCAAACAGATGTAAGGTAATTTGGTCATTTAGCAAGCAGCAGATTGAGGAGCAAATATTATGATAACACTCATAAGTGTAAATGCATATATAACAAATATATATAACCTCAGTAGCAGATGGAATACTACAAAGACATAAACTCCTGAGCCATGTTTAACTTTAGTTTTTAACAAAAAAGAAACTAAGCATTATTAGCAAGAAAGTATTAAAAATAGCTATGTGCATTAAAAGTCTCTTACAAATAGAACAGCCTATTTCTATAGACAGGCTAAAGTGAGCTAGAGGAAGTTAGGACTGTAGCTCTCAAGCTCCCCAGCCCGAATGACAACTGTAGAGCTCTTCTAAGATACCTAGAGTATTAGACATTATACCGGTATAGTATCTCTAACCCAGCATTTATTTTAAATACAATTTATTGCACAAAAAAATGCTTCTAACATCCATCAGCTTTGTTAACCCTCTGACGAATATTTTTATGATGTTTGTGGTGCATAGCACCTGTCTATAAAAGTATGAATTCCTGCTGAGGATACTCCAAATGCCAAACAACCATACCTGTTCCTATGTTTATCAGCTTTGGTCTTTAATGTTGTGTGCATGTTTTTTTTCCATATAACTGAAAAGATGGTCACCCGCAACTCTCACAATCCCACTCCAGCAGCCTCATCACCAGGGTGGAGATGAAATTTCTGTCTTCCCTTTTCAGCTTGAACCTTCCAATATCCAATGCTCTTCCTAAATATTATATTTAGAGCCAAAACAGTTTAACGCTAGTTAAACATCATGAAGGAAAATATTTGCCTTATGTCATTGAACTAGATCTAATTATTTACAAAAGTACAGAACATTTTTCACAGCTATTGCCTGATGTTGAGGTTTTAAACATCTACTATATTTCACTCATGCGTGCAGGGAATCAATGTAGGAATCCTTTATTCTCTACTTGTTTGATTCAAGTTTTTGTAAAATTTTATTGAATTTTTGTGTATTTCACACAGAGTATCCCAATAATCTCTATACCCACTTCTCCTATTGTCACCCTCCCACAACTACCCTCTGGAATTCATACTTTTTGTCATCTGTGTCAAGGCCCATTGTGTCAACATAGTGTTCCCAGTGCAGGTTCATCCACTGGGGTTTAGTCAGTCCATCCAGACTCCCTCTCCTTAAAAAGTTCAGCTTTTCATCAACCAGCACTAAACAACTGCCAATAATTATTTCACTAAGATTGGACATTGCTGCCCAGTTCCCCAGTTCTATGCTAGATTGAACTGCTTGAGTTTGTATCGGTCTTGTGCGTGCTGACATCATTGTTATAGGTTCATATGAACAAGGTCCCAAGAGACTATAGGACTCTATTTTTATGTGGTTCTGCATCTCCTCCTTGGTTCTTACAGTCTTTCCACTGCCTCTTCTTCTATGGTCCCTGAGCCCTGGGTGGGTGAAATTTGATACAGGAGTCTTGTACGTGGACACATGAACCCACACTCTGCAAACTGTTATTCGCGATGCTTTGACCATTTGTGACCTTCTGTGTTCCTGGCCCTCTGTTGCATGAGGGAGCTTTATTGATGAGAATTGAGAGATGCATTTGTTTTCTCTTTATCCCTTGTTCTATGTGCCATGAGCCTTAGGTGTAGAGGTTGCATTGTAGATGTGCCACTTAGGCTTGGATAGTTTTCATTTTTTATAGTTAGATTTTGATATATAAATATTTATAGTGTTTAATATTTTATTTAGAACATTTATTTTGCTATCTAGGAGGGTGGATGGCTGGATAAATGGAGAGATGGATATTGTAGCATTACTCAGTAGACTATGTTTCACATTCAGCAGTGCTTTCCTAAACTGTTTAAAGTGCTGCATCTGGCGTCTATTATTTCTCCAGCATTGCCTCACTTTCCCACTCTTTTGGATACTGCAAGCAGCTCCCACTAGCAGCCAATGAAACTGCAACTGTACAGAAAGTCTTATCGTGAAGAAATAGTAATTTATGAAGTGGTACCCTTGTGACTTATATTATTAGAGACTCCCAATGAGCATAATTCCCTTTGGGGGAGCTGTTTATGTGAAAGAAGAAGCTGACTCAACATTTCTGCTTCTGCATTCTCTCCTGGTACTGGGTATGTTATAACCAACTCTGCTAAGTGATCAAATTTCATGGCACATATAATCATAGCACAGCAGGACTTTGGTAAACAACAAAAATTAGAGGTAACTAGGGAAAAGCAAACAATTATGGAAGAGAAAAGTTAAGGATTAGGGAGAGGTGGCTCCTAAGGCAGAAAATCCCTCCTCATTCAGCCTCGAGGCTAGGGAAACATAAATTCAATGGTGTATTGCACAATTATCCAACAATAATGGGCTTAGGTCACTACCAGCTTGGGAGTGTTCAGTCAGGCAATCTTCAAAGTAATCTGGGCTGATTATGTGTCCCCAAAGCCATGTTGCCATTGCATAGTAAACAATAACAGTAGTAATAATGATAATTCCAAAAGTTTTACAAACAATGAGTCCCTTAAAACTCAATCTACTGTAATTCTGAGCAGATTAATATCTGAAAACAGACGTGGTATCATATTACTTGGTTCTCAGAAGCATGGGGGGACACGATATTATCTTATTGGGTACCTGGAACTATAGGCTTTGTTAAATGAATTATCTCCCTAGAGACAAGTTTAATGGCATTTAAGAGTTGATTCTTTCATTCAATCATTTTTATCATCTGAACTTTAAGGTCCCTTGTGTATACATCTAATCTCTTAATTGGTTGTGTTTCACTTTTTGTAGTTGCCCTGAAGCAAAGCATGCCTCTAAACCTCACCCTCCCTTTTTTGTGTCTCTGTTCTTGTCAATGCCTCTACTGTAACTCCAGAGCCTGCCTCCCCTATTCCAAACTTTCCTGCCATTCTATCTTTATCTTCACTTATTTGTAGACAAAAAAGAATCTTTGGTTTTGTTTTCTGATGGTGTTCAACCCACTTTAAATAACTATTTCAAATGAGAAAAAAAAATCATTACAAAGTTTAAGATGCCACAAAAGTCTAAAAAGAAAAACCACATTGATCTTTTTATAGTAAAATATATATAACAAAAAGTGTGCCTTCACCCTGTGTGCTAAGGCCTATCACCCGTAGCTTGTCAGTGCTGATTATTTTGAAAAGTGTTGGGGTCCCTGTGCTTGGTGCCAGCCGAGTGGGATGCAGGGTCTCCGCCTTGAGGGGGTGAGAGGTGCGGAGTCACACAGACCCCGGAGCTGGGTGGAAGCATGCCAAGGGCAAGCCTCAACAAACTCATTTATTCAAGGAAGTGCAGGGGGTTTTATGAGTTTGGTTAGCCAGTCGCCCTGTGGGATGGTTCCCAACTGCAGCCAATAGTAATCTGTCTCCAGATGGATCATCTCGGTGCAGGTTTTCTCTAGAGGTAGGGCGGAAGCTAGTGTCAAGCCCGGCTGGAGCCCAGCATCAGGCCCACAGGGGCCACTCCCTTAATCCTCATAGCACGTGACCTGGCTACTGGCCACACTGCATTATGCCATTCATACACAGGAGCCATTCCCTTGATCCTCATAGCAGGTGTCTGGCTAAGGCCCACCTTGCATTATGCCCTACAGAAGAGCTCTCTCTTGTGTTCATATTTGAAGTTGCTCACCCAAATCCTTTTCAGCCAAAGAGGAAAATGCTGCTTCTGTCACGACCCTGGATTACCATCTTCATTCTTCTTCAATAAAGAAATGAGGTTGGAGAAATTGGTTTCCAAAGTGCTAGAGAATCCCAAGGCAGGCATAGCTGCCCCCTCCAGCTCTGACAGTCTTCCCCAGGTCTTCCTGGCAGGAGGGTGTGGCTTAGCCAATTGTGCCTTCCTGCAGCCAACATCAGCTCCTGTGATCTCCCATCCAGGTTGTCACTCTCATGCTATGTAGATATGTTGACCCCAAGGCACACACAAGGGAGACCCTTTTTCTTAGAAAATGGCAGATTGATTTATCTAGCAAAGTAGCAGTGTTTTTCAAAGTTCATGGGAAAATTCATATTCTACTGTGATTTCAAATGACAAGGATCCTGTTTGAAAAGAAAGATTTCAGCTTTTATATGTTAAGACCATGTGCCCTTTCTTTTGTTTATTATGAAATACATGCCAAAAATAAATACATGTGAAAACTCTACTGACCTAAATAACGATTAGCTTGTATCCTCTAGATGTAGCTCAAAAGAGCTGATAAGCAAAGTAAGGTTCCATAGAGGTCTCCATGTAATTACAAAGGAAACACTCCAGAAAACTAAAGTGGCAAATATATTTAAGGTAATTCCCTCTGAATAGACTTTGGTCAGCGTGTCCATTTTATTATTGCTTCTCTAATTTGCTTTCTTGCAGAGCCTCAAATCAATCTGTAGGTATTGTTGGAGGGCTTGTCCAGTGTAATGACACCTGGCACAGAGCTCTAATCATTTCATGTGCAGGGCATGTTCCACCGTGTGCTATCCTTTTCTTCATTAAGAGACTTTGAATCTCATAATAGGCTTCAGGCACAGAAGAGGGCACCTGACAGCAATTGTTTCCATTTAAACTGAACTTGTCCAGGAAGCAAGGAGTCCAGGCTCACCAGCATTTGGGGGATGAGAGGTGGTGGGCTGCTATTAAGAGCACAGTGTAAGCTTTTCACGTGTGGTTCCCAGTTCCTAGTGTGGCTTTCCTTCTACGCTCTGCCAGAATGTAACTGAGCTCTTTAAATCTCACTCGCATGCTAGTTGGCCCCATTGTTTAGCTGTCAGGAGAGTGATTGGAAGCTTCTATTCCTCAGTCCATGGTGATCACCTTGTTGGCTTTCTGCAGTGTACAATGTCTCCTTAGCAATCCTCAGGAGCTGGCAGCAAGTAGCCTCTCCCTGTGGTAGCTTCCTCTACGTCACTCTGTCAAGGGACCTCACAATGGAGGGTTAACAGGGACAGAGTGTCTCGCGGTGTCCAGCTTCCCAGCACATTATGCCCACACAGTTTTCCGGGGACAGTCACTATGAACAGTTTTGCTGAAACCCCTCCAGTCTTCATGGCGGAGTGATAATGAGCCTGGTTCATGCCCTGTTTCCCCAGCTTCCCACAGCCTTGTAGGGTACATTAGCATTAGAGAACAGTCCTTCCCCAGAACTCCAGATGACAGACTTCCCATGAATCTTACCAGAACAGCTCCACAATGAATTCAGCAAAAACAGAACACCAGAACTCTACCTTTTGAGATTAAGAAAGCCTTTTCCTGATGCTTTATCTCAACCCCAGTGGTGACAGCTGCCCCATATAACTATATCACTCTGTATGTGACAGAAATAGACCCTGGGCTTCTATAGCCAAGCCCTCATTATTGAAATTCCTTAATAACCCTGGTTGTGTTTGTTTGCTTGTTTATTTGCTTTGAAATGGGTTCTCTTTCTGTAACCCAGGCTGTCCTCCATTCATTGCAATCCTCCTGATTTAGCTTCACAAGTCCTGGGATTAAAGATGTAAGTCACTATCCTGGCTAGATCTTTATGTCTAATTTCTTCTATTCAGATTCTTCTCTTTCATAGTACCTAGGTTCAGGCATTGCACACGCTATGCAGTTGTTCTAACACTGAGCTGTTTATCCCCCAATTTATTTTCTGTCTGCTAGACCCTAAATATAGACTCACTCTGTAGGCAAGAAGAGAGAGGGCTTCTCATAGCTTCATTTTCAGAGGCAGGGCTTTGTCTTTGAGAATTTCTGCCCTACTTACATATCTTCCAAACAACCTTGTCTGCTCACTGTGCATGATTATTGCCAGCTTGCTGCATTAGACACCTGTCCCATAAAGGTTCCTACCTCCCTCACTCTAAGGTTCCTACAAACCTCTACCCACCTTATACAACACTTTGGAGCAGGGTAATAATAAGAAACACTCTGATTTCTCCCCCAAATATTCTAAAGTACATCTATACCTTGACCTTTGTAAAAAAAAAAAATATATATATATATATATATATTTATATATATATTCGCAACTTGGTATTTTGTAATAGTGACTTGGCTAGGACTCTGACCTGGTCGCAGTTATGAATTGCCATTTTCAGAAGTCCCTGAAAAACAGTATATATGTGCTCACAATATGAGGGACAGGCAAGGATTTTTTAAACTGTGCTGGATAGTATCAGAGCCAGGACAGCCTGGTTTTCACAGAGAAAATCTTCTCCGTGACACATAGATAATCAGTGTTCATTATGTAATCTTCTAGTCCATAACCACAGGACAAATTAACTTCCTGTGATGATTTATATAAAAGAAATGCTTTAGAAGGCTAACTGTATTTTGGATAGAGGCCCATAGTTAAAGTTACAGGTTTTAATTACAATTTTCTCTTCGATCTGATTCTTCTACTGGTCTTTATGTTCTTGGTTCAAACAGAAATATATTTCACTCCCATTATTCCCCTAAGGATAGGAACTTTAATCTCAGTTTGTAAAATGAAGAATTAAAATCTAAACATAAAAAAAAATGGAGTATTTTTCAATGGCAAGAACCCATGGCCAGGTTCTTTTTCTCAAGCAAACTCTAAGAAATACAGGACTGTTGACTATGTTTAAAATTAACTCACTGAGAAGTATGTCATAAGCACCTGTTCCTGACATCTACACAAACGCTATACTGAGGACACATTTAACTTGCACTTGGAAATACAAACTCCATCTTGATATATACCATATTTTTTATTATTAAGACAGAGTCTCACTATGTAGTCCTGGTTGGCCTGGAGCTTGCTAGGTAAGAGCAGATGACCGCAAACTCACAGAGATCCAACATCCCCTGCCTCCTGAGTGCTGGGGTTAAACTTCTGTGCCACCATGCCCAGGTTTCCACTGTATTCTTGTTGACTCCTTGGGAGTTGAAGACTTGGAGAGTTTTGCACTTGAAGTACTATGGAAGGCTTTGGGCAGTGGAAAAGTGAGAAAGAGACAAAGCTGAAGCCAGAACACGGGATGTTGCTGAACCTTGTGTAGGTCAGCGTGCTGGGGATGAAGATGTTTGACCTGGGGCCTCTTGAGTCAATTAGAATACACAGAGAAAAAGAACACACCTGTGTTTTTTAATATTAGTAGTGCTTGAAAAACTGGATATGTATAGGCTAAAGACTGAAACCTGGCTCTTTTTTTCTCTCCTCTTATACAAAAATGAACTCAAAAGATGTTTGACAAAAGATGTAGACAAAAGATGTTTGTAAGACCTGAAATTCCAACTACAAGAAAGCATACAGGAAATATTCAGGACATTGGTATAGTCAATGTTCTGCCTAGGACCTGAAAAGCACAGAAAACAAAAGTAGAAAATTGGCAAAAGGGATATTAGTCTACACAAACATTATACTGAGGATAAGTCTAAGTTGCACTTGGAAATTCAGACTTCATTTGGCAAATATTGCGTGAGGCTTAGATATAGAGGTTGCATTGTAGACGTGCCGCTTAGGCACTGACAGTACACAATGTCTGTGTGTGTCCAGTTGTGGTACTTTCCAGTAGTCTTCACCTGGTGCAAGAGGAGCTTGAGTGGTGACTGGGATATTTGATTAAATACAAGGATATATATTTTGCACTTAGGAAGAAGCTACATTAGTCTAGGGATGTAACAGCCTTGGGGATTTCTTTAAGATCTATGCTCTCTTCAGCCATGTGTATTTAGCCATGACTACGGTACCACACATGCGTTTCCTCCCACTGAGTGGGCTTTAAGTTCAATTAGGTAGCCACTGATTGTATCCAAGATAAAAGTACCACTGCTGTACCAGTGTCATGTGCTGTGCCAACCATTGATGTGGTTATTTGGTCACGAAGCCGGTGTTGGACCTTGTCCCAATTTTTAATTAGATTATTTATTTTTATGTTAGATTTTTTTTTTAAAGTTGGGGTTCGGAGCTGAATAAAAAGAGCACAGGCATTCCTTGTTCCTTGTTTCCTGACTGTGGATGTAATGTGACCTGCCACCCCTTGGTCTTGCCATCATACCTGCTCTGCCATGAGGAACTATAACCCATGGAACCATGATTTAAATAAACCCTTATGTTGTCTCCTGTCAGATATTGGTCACAGCATCAAGACAAGTAACTGATACAAGAGTCCTATAGCTTTCATTGTACAGGTCTTTCACTTCCTTAAAGTTATTTATTAGTTGGTATTGTAGATGTTATCACTTTTTTGGAAAATTCAAATTCATTTTTTAAATATAGAAAGGCTACCAGATTTTCTGTGCTGATTTTTCAATCCTAGTTCTTTTTCTAAAATTGGTAATTACTTCTAAAAATCAATGTCTCTCTTCCTACTGCTTTGTGATCTCATAAGTGTTTGAATGTTCTGTTTCCATTTACATTTGGTAATTTACTCTGATTGCTTCAGTGACCCATTACTTAAAAATATGTTGTTCAGTCTCCATGAATTGGTCTAATTTCTAAAATTTATTTGTTGTTAGCTTTTATATTATTTTATTGTGATCAGAAGAGAATCAGGATATGTTTTCATTTTTTAATGAGTTAAGATTTCTGGGACTGGAGAGATGGCTCAGTGTTTAAGAGCACTGGCTGCTCTTACAGAGGTCTCAGGTTCAGTCCCCAGCACCCACATAGCAGCTAACAACTATCTGTAACTCCAGTTCCAGGGAATCCAGGGTCTTCTGTCTTCCGTGGGCATTGCAGAACACGAGTGCACATACATATATGCAGGTAATACACTCATACACATAAAATAAAAATAATAAATAAAATAGTTTTTTAGAAAAAGTCTTGTTTGGGACAAAGGAAATGGCTCAGTGACTAACACACTTTCCATGCAAATATGAGGAGGACTGGATTTCAGATCCCCAGAACTCACCTAAATGTTGGATGCATGTGATAGCCCACTTAAAATCTCAGCACCTGGGAAGAAGACATGGGATCTTGAAGTAAACTTGCTAGCTAAGCCAGCTAAATTAGCAATCTGTGGGTTCCAGTGAGAGACTTTGCCTCAGTGAATAAGACGGAGAGTAATAGAGGAAGACACTCAGTATCAGCCTTGAGCCTCTACATATACATGCACATATATGTATACACACACATACAGGCACAAAAACACCACACACAAACACTTGCACACACATATACGAAGATACATATGTAAAACAATTAAGGGCGCGTGTTATGCCTTAGTGTATGTTCTTCTGTAGAGATCATTTCGTGGGCTGATGGGAGAATCTGTATTCTGTAGCACTTGGAAAGGATATTCTATAAATGTCTGTTAACTGCATTTAATATAAGTATATTCTATCCAGGTGTGGTCGAACACGCCTTTAATCCCAGCACTTGGGAGGTAGAGTGGGGTGGATCTCTGTGAGTTCAAGACCAGCCTGGTCTACATAGTGAGTTCCAGGACAGCTGTGGATACAGGGAGACTCTGTCTCAAAAAGAAAAAAACAGCTAAATAATTAAATAGATAAAGTCTGTTAACTGCATTTAATAAAAGTATATTGTAACTCGTATTTCTTCATTAAATTTTGCCTGAATCATATACCCCTTTAAAGAGGAGTGGTCCGCTCTCCTCTATTATTATATTGAAGCCTATTTCTCCATTAGGTCAAGTAATGTTTGCTTCATAAAACTGGGTCCTCCAACAGTAAAAGCATATAGATTTATAATCACCAGATCTTCTTGTTGAATTTGTCCCTTAATCACTATAATGACTTTCTTATTTCTTCTTACATCTTTGTCTTGTCTATATTACATGCTTCTATTTGCTTAGAATATTATTTCTCACCATCGCTTTTCTTTTGATCTGTGTGTTTTTACAGAGTATAGTATTTTGATTAATTTTTTGAGACTCTCATACAATGTATTTTAACATGCTCCCTACTTCTGCCCCTAACTCTTCACAGACACACCACTCACCTACCCACTCCTTTCCACCTTTGTGTCGCCAAGTTCAATTTGTGCTGCCCACACACTCATGAGGTTAGGGCCGTCCACTATAGAGTGATCACCTACCAGGAGCCACACCCTTAAAGAAAGCTCACTCTCCCTCCCCTAGAAGCCATCAACTGTCCATGGCCCCTCAGCTATGGGTGGAGGACCATGAACCACTTCCCCCTCCACATGAGAATGCTGACTGACTGGCTCTTGTCCTGTCTTATGCAAGAAACTCACACTTGCTGTGAGTTCATGAGTGCAATAACTCTGTCATGACCAACAGAGAGTGTTTTGTTTCAGTCCCCTCCCCAACATGACTCTTACAGTCATTTTGCCTTCTCTTCTGCCATGGTCCCTGAGCGTTGTGGGTGGTGATATAGATGTCCCATTGGTGGCTGGGTATTCTGGTGACACTCTCTGCATTTTGGATGGTAATAAGTTTTCATATTATCCACCATCCACTGCACAAAGAAACTTCTCTGATGAGAACTGATTGCTGCACTAATCTATGGTATATAGATAGGGATTCATAGAGCAATTTGATACTATGTCCATTTAGCAAAATTACAATCATATATTCACGCCTGAGAGGTATGTGTTTTGACTGGTCAGGCAACTGGGTTTTGTTTTTGAGCCAGTCAGTCAGTCTTTATCTTCTGTCTGTGTGTGTATGTGGTGTATGTAGGTGTGTGTGTTTGTGCATGTGCATATCTGCATGTATGCATACACGTGTGTATATGTGGGGATGTGTGAAGGCCAGATGTTGATTTTAAGTGTCTTCCTCTACTGCTTTCCACCATATTTTTGAGACAGGATTTCTCACTTAGTTGGAACTCATCTATTCAGTTGGATTAGCTGACCAATGGGTTCCCAGGACCTCTGCCTCTACGTCCCCTTTACCTGGCTCCCCAGGCATACAAGTATACACTGTCATGCATGGCTTTAAAATGGGTACTGGGGATCTAAAGTCAGGTCTATGTGCCTGCATGGCAAACATCTTACCAACTGAACCATCTCCCTAAACTCAGTTCATATCTTTTAACTGGAGATTATCCATTTGTATTCAATAGTCTTACTGATAGGTCAGGACTGACTTATTTTCTTAATGACTTTGTAGTTATTTGAATATTCATTCCTGCTTTGGGCTTGATGGTGTGGTGTACTGCTATCCTTTGATTCTTTTCTCTGTTTTATATATCTGCTCTTCATGTGAAACTTATGTGTCTGTGGGCTTTCATCTTGATGGTCCTCTCCTTACTTCTGGGTGTAGGACTCCCTTAATAACATGCTTTGTAAGACCAGTCTGTGGACCATGAATTCTCTTCTTTTGGTTTATTTTGGGAAGTCTGTGTTCTGCCTTTATTTCTGAAGAATACCTATGGCTATAATATTCTTGGGTGGCAATTGTTTTTCTTTCGGAAACTGGAATACATAATTACATTTCTTTCTGACCTGTAAGGTTTCTTGTGAAAAATCTCCTGGGGTGGTCCAGTGAAGAAACTTTTAAATATGACTTGTTGCAGATTTAATGATTCTTTGTCTTATGCAGTCTAAATATAATATCCTCTTGTGAATTTTTCTTGTTGTGCCTTCTATACAGAGATGTTTATATCTTCTCCCACATTAGAGACAATATCTCATATTATTTAATTGAACATATTCTATGCTCCAACCCATTCACTTCTTTTATATACTCCAAAAATATGGATATTATCAAAAGGTTGAAATGCTTTTCTTTGTTGAAGATCTTCCAAAAGACTTTTCCTCAAGTTCTTTTTCCCATTTGACATAATTATAGCTTTCAATTGAATTCTCCATCTGACATCAAATGTCTCATCATTTCCAAGATTTATGCTTGGTTCTTTTTCAAGATCTCTATATCTTCCTTGAATTTTTCATTCATGTGGTCTTCTAAATTTCTTTTACCTATTGCCTGTATTCTCTAGGATTTCAGTGAGCTTTCTTTTTAATATATATATATATATATATATATATATATATATATATATATATACATATATATATATTGTGTGTGTGTGTGTGTGTGTGTGTGTCTGTCTGTCTGTCTGTCTGTGTCTGTGTAGGAGCATAGTACAGAATACAGATTGAGATCAGAGGACATCTTTCTGGAGTTCGGTCTCTCCTGCCACCTTGTGGGATTCAGGGATAGAATTTAGATCATCAGGCCTGTGCTCAAGGGTCTCTACCCACTGACCCATCAATAGCACCACCATTGAGCCTTCTTATATTCATTCTTCTACATGTTTTGGGTCATTTCATTCACATTAATTTCCTTGGGATCTGTTGCTGGAGTTGCTGTCTTCTTTGGAAGTGTCCTGCTACCCTGCTTATCACATGTCCTGTGTTTTTACATTCAAATTTGCACATCTAGTAGCTCAGCATCATCACTGTCAGATGACCTTAGTCGGCAGTTTTTTCCCACAGATGTGCAATGCTGGCTTCATGACTTTAGACACTGTGCATCCTGTGGCAGTCGAGACCACTGTCTTTGTGGGCCATGCAATAATGGGGACACTCTAGCAGTTCAGGCAAGTGTGGAGGAGACAGCAGTGATTGAGAGGTACTTATTATGTGGCTACTCCTACAGTTGAAGCAGTGGCCCCTGTCAGCTGATGGAGATTTCTTTAGGTATTAATGGTGCTAACACTGCTACTAAGATGAGCAGCAGCAATGAGAGGCCTGAAATATCTGTCTTCAGGGTACCAGCAGTCCAAACGCAGACACTGCACAGAGGGAGGTGGTGGCTTCTCTCAATGGCTCATACTCAGCCCTGGAAGCAGCATTGAGGCAGACAGTATGGAGGTGGGGCGGCTGCAGGAACCCCAGGGCTCCTCTCTGCTGCTTTGATGGTGGCTCAAACCTGGGGCTAGGACAGCTGCTGAAGCCAGGGTCTTTCTCTTGGTTCATATAGTTGTAACACATGCTCTGGAGCAGGACATGGACAAGGTTCTCTCCACCCCTTTGTCTGAGCATGCTTGAGGGGCAAGAAGAGAGTTTTGTTTGATTCCAGCAGGCATATGGTAGTATCTTAGAGTTTTTAACTTACATTTCCCTAATATGTGAGGACATTGAACATTTTTAGATGCCCATTCGTTATGTGTTTCCCTTATTTCTGAGCAATGTCTACTGGGGGTTCAGGATACAATGAGGGTACATTGACAGTGGATAAAAAGTAGAAGCAGGAAAGTATCTGACCTTCTCCTCCTCTTGTTCAATAAAGCAGGTCACCAAGGGATTCCCTGACTTCCCTCTGCAGCAGGCCCAAAGAGCCTTATTCCAGAACTTCCCATCCAACACTCAGAGGAGAGAAATGTCTACCTATACATATTTGTGGGCACAGTATGATAATTTCACATGTGTATATAACATATAGTGATGAAACAGAATAAGAAACACTTCTGGCTCATCATTTAAGATTTCAATGTGTTTGGCACTTAATTCTCTGTAGTTATTCTATAACAGATAATAGATTATTGTTGATGGTATTTATTCACTGTGCTATAGGAAAAAGAACAAATTCTCCTATCTACTCTTCAATTTTATTTATCTAACTGCCACCCATCCTCCTGCTAGGGTGATCCAGCTATAGGGATCACTTTTCCATTTCATTCTATTTCCATGACTTCTTAGTTTCCAAAACTGAGTAAGAACGTCGGGGTATTTTTCTTCCTGTGTCTGGATTTTCAGTTACTATAATGACTTGCTATAAAGACAGAATTTCATCCTTCTTTAGAGCTGAGTAATATCTCACTGTGATCTGTCCTGTATATTCTGTATGTGCTCATCCATCAATGGAAATCTTGGTTGATTCTCCATCATGATTAACGTGTTTAATACCTTAATGAGCATAAGCATATAAGAAACCATTTTTTGCTATAACCCCAGCAGTGAGGATGGCAGCTTATATAACAGTTCCATTTTTCTAGGAACCTCTATGCAGTTTTCCATAATAGCTTCAATACTAAGCAAGAGTTCACCTTTCTCTTCATTCTTGATAGCATATTTTTGTCCTTTGATAATAGATATTCCAACAGTGAAGGGCAAAATGATGATGTCATAATGTGGGTTTGATTTGCACTGTACTGATGATACTCGTACTAACGAAATGGAACATTTCTCCCTTATATTAGTTACTTTTCTCATTGCTTTTACAAAATAACTGACAAATGCACCTCATAGAATGCAGGGTTTATTCTGGATCACAATTGTATTGTATAGTCCATCATATCAGCTGGAGCTTGAGGCAGTTGGTTGCGTTTTATCCATAATCAGGACACTCTCAGGGAGAACATGCATGGTTAAACTCAGTCCACTTTCTCTTTTTCTTAACTTATATTTTTATTGATTTTTTTGTGCATTTCATACAAAACATCTTAATCATGTTTATACTCCCCTTCTATGCTCTGCAGATCCCCCCAGCGAATTTCATGCATTCTGTCATATATGTTAAGGCCTATCAAGTCAAGTGAGGGTATCCAGAAGGCTCTCAGGGTAAGTTCATTCCCTGGGCACTAGTCAGACTATCTGGATTCTCTCCCTTAAAGAAGATCAAATCTCCTTCATCTGGAAGTAATCAGCTGCCAATAGTTCTTTGGCTAGGGTTGAGGCCTGCTGCTCATTTTTCCAGTTCTATGCTGGGCTTTTGTCTGATTGAGTTGGCATGGGTCTCATGCATGTTGACACCACAGCTATAAGTTCATATGAACAAGGTCCCAGGAGCCATACAAGTATGCCAGTCACCACTTATGAAAGAAGCTTTCTATTGAAACAGATGGAGACTATTACAGAGTTCCACAACTGGTCACACACAGAGAGTAAATGTTAGATGCCTAACCCTAACTGACAACATCTACAGTGGTACCTCTAAACCCAAGGCTCACAAAACATAGTGAAACACGGGGTAGAGAAAACACTAATGCATCTCTCATCTCTCAGTCCACTTACTCTTTAGTCATGAACCTGAGCCCTTAGCATGGGACCACCCACAAGTGAGATGGCTCTTTCCAACTCAGTTAACCTCATCTAGAGAGCCTTCACAGATACACCCAGAGGTTTGTTTCCTAGATGATTCTAGATCCTGTCAAGATGACAATGTTAACTACAAAACTCCCTATACCTACTGAGTATTTGTATGCTTTCTTTTGACAGGTTTATTTAAATCTTTAGCCTATTTTTAATTGGATTTTTTCAGTAGGGTTTTTGAATTATATATTCTGAATATTAAAAATCTGAAAATGTTTTCTCCCATTCTGTAGGTAGTCTCTTAATTCTGTTAATTGTTTTCTTTGCCGTATACATATCTATTTCTTAATATAATACAGGTTGGCTACTTTTTCTTTTATTTCCAGTGTTTTTGAAGTCTTATAAAAGACATTTTGATTATACTAATTCCTTAGAGCATCCCCTTTATGCTTTCCAGAAGTCATCTTAGAGTTTATGATCTTACATATAGTTCTCTAATTCATTCTGAGTTGGTTGACATGTCTGATAAAAAGTAAAAATCTAGTTTTGCTCTTTTGGTTTATATAGTGATATTTCATGAATACCTTCAATAAATGTATGTTCTTGGTACTTTTATAAAAATTCAGTCAGCTATATGTATGAGGATCCATTTCTGAATTCCATACTCTGTTCCTGCGCTGTGTGTGAGTTTTTATTACAGTGTCAAGTTTATGGGCATAAGGTTTTGGAGTATGCTTTGAAATAAAGTATTTTGATGCCTCCAGATCCTTTCTACCCCTTCCTTCAGAATTTCTTTTGAATATCCTGGGTCTTTTGTGATTCTATATTAGTTTCAGAATTCTCTATTCTATTTCTTTGAAAACTGTTACTTACATTCAGTAGACAATGCATTGACTCTCTAAACCGTACTGGATAACACAGTCATTTTGACAATATTAATTTTTCTAATCTACAAACAACGAATCTCTCTGTATGTGTTTTACATAAGTTTCTTCCATCAGCATTTGTAATTTTCACTTCATTAAATGTATTCCTGATGTTTAGAAAACATTGTAAACGGAATTATTTCTTGGTTTCTTCTGCGGGAAAGTTTGGTATGTTTTGTACTGGTACTCCAAGTACGCCTTTGTATGTTGATTATGTGTACTGAAACTTCATGATTTTTCTCAGTTTTAACTTAAGCTTTTAGATGGAGCAGTTAGTTTATGAATAAA
The DNA here is from genome assembly GCA_035773235.1 of Eospalax fontanierii. Classification (NCBI taxonomy): domain Eukaryota; kingdom Metazoa; phylum Chordata; class Mammalia; order Rodentia; family Spalacidae; genus Eospalax; species Eospalax fontanierii. The sequence continues at coordinate 32,355,903 of CM069545.1, read as the reverse complement.
TCATGCCATCTGTAAACACATAAATTATCATCTTCCTTTCCAGTTTGGGTGCTTTTATTTCTTTTTCTTGCCTAGTTATTTTTGCAGAGACTTCTATCTCATACAATACTTAAAGAGTCATGAAAGTCATTATCTTTTTGTTCTGATGTTGAGGAACTGCTCTCAACATTTCCTATTCAGTGTGATATTGGCTGTGAGCTAGTCATACATAGCCTTTACTATTTTGAGGTATGCTCCATCTATATCTAATTTATTCAGTTTTATTAAGATGGGATTTTGAATGCCATCAATTTTTTGGCACTTCTTCAGATGATCATATGACTTTGTTATACATTATATTGATGTCCAGTATTACCTGTATTCATTTGTAAATGTTAAACTATTCTTAAGCCTCTGGGAGGAATCTCACTTGATCATAAAGTGTTATTAGTGCACTCATGAATTTAGTTTGTTAATATTTTGTTGAGAATTTTTGGCTCAGTTGCCATCAGGAATATTGGTCCTTAGTTCTGTGTATTTGGTTTGCTATTGGCATAATGCTTGCCACCTAAAGGAGTTTAATACAAGTCCTTCCTCTTTTAGTTACTGGAATGGTTTGAAAGTAATTAGAATTACCTTCATGAAGTATTTTGTAAAAATCAGCTGTAAAATTCTCAGTTGCTAGAGTATTCTTTGAAGCGTGAATTTTAGTTACTGACTCCATCTTTGTTCTAATTATTTATCTGTTTTGGGTTTTGAGTGGTTTATTGATTGACTTTTGGTAAGTTGTGTGTGGCCAGGAATTTGTCCATTTCTTCATTGTCAGGATAAAACTGTTCACAGTATTTTGTGATCCTTTGTATTTCTGCAGAATCAGTTATAATGTCTCCTTTTTCATCTCTGATTTCCTTTATTTTGGTCTTTCTTTATTGTGTTTTTCTCTAATGGGAAAGCACAAACACAGTCTCCAATTTCCACAAATTACACAGTTGAATTTCCCATGTTTGGAAAAATTGCTGGGGTCAGTACATTCCCGGTGCAGTAGATAAACCTCACCACTTTCCTAATCATGGTATCTCCCCTGCTAGGTTCTTTTTTATCCTTGATTAGTCTAGCTAAAAATTTCTCAGTTTTGTCTTTTTCAAAACACTAATTCTGTTTCACTGCTCTTTTTTGTTTCTTTAATTTTTTTTTTCATTTATTCCTCTTATTGTGATTATTTCTTCTACTAACTTCGGGTTTGGTTTTTTAAGACAGTAAAATACATCATTAAGTTAATGGCAATCTTTCTGTTTTTGTATATGCATTTATTACTATAATCTTTCCTCCTAATTCTCTTTTTGCTATATTTATATATGATACAGACTGTATTATATTTGTTTCCACTCATTTCAGGACTTGGTCTTTAAGAGCATGTTATCCATATGTCTATTTTCTTCCCTTTGTTCTTGATACTGATTCCTAGTCTTATTCATTGTGGCCTGTGTAGATACAGGATATGATTTCAACCTTTTTAAATGTAGTGAGACTTGATTTGCAGATTTACTTATGATCAGCCCTAGACAATGGTTCTCCATGCTGATGAAAAAAGTGAGTATTCTACCATTAGATAGAATGTGCCATAAATGTTAAATACATTGTCTATATAGTACAATTCAATTTCAATGTACTTTTGTTGATTTTTCTATCTGAATAACTCTGTCTGTTGGTTAGAACAGGCAATAGAAGTTACCTAATATTATTGTACTGAATACTATTTCCCATTAGATCTATTAGTGTTTGATTTATACATTTGTGTGGCCTCTTACTCAGTGCACACATATTTATAATTGTTATGTCTATTTGTTGGATCCATCCATTTATTAATATATAATGCTTTTTCTTTTTACAGAGTTTCATGTAAAATGTCAGTTTTTCTGTGAATCCAGTTTCTGGTCACTTTTGGTTTCCAACTGTGTGGTCTATATTTTTTCAACCATTTTCAATCTATGTGTATTTTCACTAGTGAAGTGAATTTCTTGTTGGTAGGACACAGTGGGTCTTTGCCTTGAAAGACCATTCAGTTAGTCAGTATCTTTTGATTGAGGAACTTAACTTTCATTCACTATTATTGATAAATATGAACTTCCTCTTGTCTTTTTGTCAATAATTTTCAGACTTTTGGGTACATCCTTTGCTTCTCTTCACCTTCCATTGTTTGTCTTTGTGGTTTGGCAGTGTCCTGTCACGATGATGTTTGACTTTCTTCTGTTTTGTATCTGTTCTACTAATGAGGTTTTATATGTCCATGTATTCCCATGGTGGTAGTTAATCATCCTTTTGTTTCTAGTCTAAATTCCCTTAAGCACCTTCTTTGAAGGGTCTGTCTGATGGTGCCAATTTTTATTTTGTTTAACCAAGAAAGACTTTATTACTCCTTTACATCTGAAGAATACTCTTACTGAATATAGTAAATATAATATACTCAGTTGGCAGGTCTTTCTTTCTTTTTGTAAAATTTGATATAGGGTTTCATGTATTCCAGGCTGGCCTTGAACTCATTATATAAATGTAGATGACCTTGAACTTTTGATTCTCCAGCCCCAGTATTACAGATTTAATGAAGCAAGACAAGAACTGACTTTAAGTCAAACTCAAATTTGCCTGTTGACCACATGATTGATTTATCTCTTCAAGTCTAAGTTTGTTCATCTATCAATGAAAAAGATCATGTTATGTGCACCCTAAGACTGTGTGGGAGATAAATCAGTGCTTTACCTAGTATTTTTGAAAATACTAAAGCTGAAAGAGAAAAACTGTCAAGTAGTGTCACAACCATTACTAACTGAACAGTAGAAATTCATAAGCAAAATACCAATTGCAGATAATTTGAGAGGCAGAAGCAGGTAAATCTCTATGAATTTGAGGCCAGTCTGGTCTACATAGTTTCAAAGATTTGACTTGAGTAACTGAATACATTTGCCACCATTTAAGATGGAGAAAGCACTCCAACAAAGAGTTTACTAGGAATGGTTTGGAGTTTTAGACATGTATTTGAAATGTCTGTTTGATTTCAAAGTGGAGATGCTAGTGATTGTGGTATATGAATCTAAAATTAAGGGAAAGGTTTGAAGTAGAAATGTGAATGTGAAGATCATCATATCTGTAAAAGCAGGAGACTCTGTGTGACCTGTGTGATTTCTACCCAGGTATAGATCCAATGATCTCTAATGCACAGGTAATAAAAGCAAAAGACAAATGGTGTTAAGTCAAATTAAAAAGCTTCTGCACAACAGACCAATCAGTGGAGAAAAAGAGATAATCTACAGAATGGGAAAAAATATTTGCAAGCCATAGTTCTGATAAGGAATTGTATTCAAAACATAAGGCATTTACCTGAATAACAAGACAATAACTTAATCAAAAATAAGAAAGAGTCCTGAGCAGTGTAAGAGAAAAGCATCTTTTCTTCACTCAATTGTAAGATTCATAGCCAAGGCCTATTAAACAAAAGTCAGATTAACAGGAGAAAAATTAAATGTCCTAGGAAGAGTCAGAATGGGAGGTGAGAAAAGAAGGTAAGGGAAAGAACAAGAAAGAAAGAAGAAAAGAACACTGTAACTTTGACTTTGGAAATATAGTTGAGGAAGGATTCCCTTCCCCACAACAACCACACATCCACATTACCCTGACTGTTTTATCTTTCTGTGAGAAGGGGATATAAAGATTGATTGAGATATCTGTATGAATTACACAATGATTCAATTTTTTAAAAAAGCTAAATACAAAGCACTTTTAACTCCACATGATTATTTTCTGTCTCTATTAGAATATAAGGCCACAAAAGCAATATCTCAGGTAGACAACCTGGTACTTGGTAGATATTTGTTGATTGAATGTCTTCAGTCTCTCAGTTTTGCAGAATATTGAAATTTGGGTCACTGGAGCTGGAGAGATGGCTCAGTGTTTAAGAGTACTGGTTGCTCTTGAAGAGGACCAGGGTTGGTTCTCAGTACCCATGGAACAGCTAACAATTATTCGCAATTACAGTTTCAGGGGATCCAACACCCTCTCTGACCTCTGTGGGCATTGTATGACATGGGTGTATTTATATCCATGCAGTTAATACACTCATACACAAAAATAAAATAAAAATAATAAATAAAATATAATAATAAAAGAAAGTTGGGTCACATATAGTATATTTATTTTCTATTGCTACTCTAACAGATTACTACAAATTTAGTGCTGTAGGAAACTAAAGATTTAGTCTATGATTCTAAAGTTTGTTGGGAAGACTGGGCATCAGCAGGGCCAAGTTCCTTTTGGAGAAGGTGGGAAGAACCTGTTCACTGAGATTGCCTGTGCTCCTTGGTTACAGCCTCCTCAATGATACCACTCTGGAATCTTGCTTTTACTACTGTATCTGCTACTAACATTGTTCCAATCTCTCTATCCCTTTTGTGAGGGCTGGGGAACAGGTCCATGGTAGAATACTTGCCTATGACACACGAGTCCCTAGGTCTCTTTCTCTCTCTCTGTCTTCTCCCTCCCCCTTCCCCCCGACTACATGTAGCCTATAGGAATAATCCAGGATAACATCAAAATCCTTTAATTTTTCCTTTTTAATTTATTCCTATCTACAACATTAGTTTTGCTAAACTATAGGATAACACCCCCAAATTTTAGGAATTAGAATACGGATATCTTTACGGGGATGGAAAGAAGAGCAATGCTCAACATGTCCCAGATGGACTAGAAGGTCTGTGTGTTAAATGAGAAATAGCAATTCTCCTAATCTACATTAAGGATTTGGAGCTTGGTTATAAGAAAGATCAGAGACCAAGGAGGCTATGCATAAGAAAATAGGCCTCCATCAGGTTTACATTTTAATATATATCCTTCTTGTAATAGATGGAAAAGGGAAAAGATGGAAAAGGAAGAGTAAAGTCCAGTTGATAGTGTGAACTACTGTGTGGAATCTTCTGTCAGCTGAAGAGCATATTGTTGGCAAACTCCCCCAGCTGCCTTAAAAGCATAATGGAGATGCCCCAAAAACACTGTGTTTGAACTGATAGACTGTGCCTTGTAATTCTGTTTTCTATCCCTAACACAAGATCATAGAGCTAGTGCTTAAAAGGAATAAGGTGTTGATTTCATCCAACAGAAGCTATTTGAAACTAATAAAGTCCAGGAAGTTAAGAAGTTGTCCTCCGCATGGTCTGATTTCATGAGGAAGACATAGCTATAAGCCCGTCTTGCTAATAATTTAAGAGATGCCCAGGAGCTCATAAATGACTTTAGATGCCAGATTTCAGTAACCGTGAAACAAAGAGAAATAAAATCACCATTGGAGTGTTTGGCTGACAAAGACTGAAAGAGTTGAAAGTTCTCTAAAGTGCTTTAAAGGTGGCAGGCATGGTTGGGCATGGTGTGGTGGTTCAAGTCCTGACTATAGTACTCACTATTTTTACTGTCAGGAAACTTAGATATTCTGAGTGTCAGTTAGTACTTCTAAAAATCAGGTAGCAATATTACTCTGAGGTCTTTATCAGAATTCAATGAGAAGATGATTATAAAGGGTTAACAGTGCATGATGGACTACCAGCTGCCTTAGGATTCATTGTGGTAGCATTTTCATATGATGTTCATCACGTGAACATCATTCACCTGTAATTCTTAAGAATTACAGGGGCGGTGGGCAGGAAGAGAACAGCAAAGAAGCACCAGAAGGAACGTATCAAAACTCTGTTATCTTTACCAAGCAGAACACTCTTGCTTACATCTCAAGCAAGGATGGGGACTTGAGCTATAAATGATGTATGTTAGCAAACAGCTAAGAGGAAGCGAGAGATGTAGACAGGAGTGAAGCAGATAAAATAACAGTACTAACCTGCCAACAGGTCATGGATCTGGATCCAAAGGACCTGGATCAGTGTCCCCTGAAGGCCAACAACATTTGAGAAGGATAAGCAAGACACTGACCCTCCTCTTGGGCAGCAGTTACTGCTCTCTCTGAAACACATGCACATTAACTGCCCTTGGATGAAAGGAGAGAGAAATTGCTCTCTGTAGCGCTTACTGTTTGAGCACCAAAAATGGTATATATACATGATATTTCTCAAATATAAAGGAGAGACTGGAGAGACAGCTCAGTGGTTAAGAGCACTTGCTGTTCTCCCAGAGGACTTGGGTTCTGTTCCCAGCACCAACATGGTACCTGACAAACGTTCCTAACTCCAGTTCTAGGTGATCTAAAGTCTTCTTCTGGCCTTTGCTGGCACTGTACACATATGTTGTATTTACACACATTCAGGAAAAACTCTTACACATAAAACTTTATAGTTTTGATTTTAAAAAGGAAGAATAAAGCTATGTTGAATGCAGGAAAAAGGATGCAAGTGGAGACAATCATGTAACCCAGTTTCAAAAAGACAAATATGTTTTCTCTCACATGTGGTTCCTGACTTTACACAGATACATAAAATCACGTGTGTAAATAGGACATGAAAGTAGAAATGAAACTGCCTACAGGGACAAAGAAGACAAGTTGGGTAGGAGTGTGAAACAGGCCATGCAGGGAGGCACGGGGAAGGGAAGTTCAGTGCATAACACTTGTATGAGAATGTCCTTGCATAACATGGTACCATGCGCAATAAATACAATGAAAAATTTAAATAAATGAAAAGTTAAAAAGACTGTCCCAGCACTCGGGAGGCAGAGGCAGGTGGGTAGATGTGAGATGGAGACCAGCCTGGTCTACATAGTGAGTGCCAGGCCAACTAGAGCTATAGCAGGAAGACCCTGTCTTAAAAAATCAAGAGGAAAGGAAGGAAGGAAGGAAGGAAGGAAGGGAGGGAGGGAGGGAGGGAGGGAGGGAGGGAGGAAGGGAGGAAGGGAGGAGAGAAACAGACTGATGATATCAATCAACATCAAACAATACAATCATGACACATTTTATCATCATCATCATCAAGACTAAGAGTGAATATGTCAGAGCTTTCTAACACATTTATAGTGTAAATGCAATATAATTTACAAATTACATTACTTGGGGAAAAGAAAAGAGATAATCTAATTTCCCAAAAGCCAAGGAGTGTAAGGAAAGGAAGGAATGTCTGGGTAGGAATGTCCAGTTCCCTCAGGAATTGAGGAAAGCAAGAGGTGTCTGTGAGCATTCTTTCCTTTTCATCTTTCCTGACCTCAGGCTGAGAGGAATGCATTCAATGTGCTAAGATGAAAGAACTCTGGTTCTGTCAATAACATATTTAGAGCAAGCACTTGGAATGGCTGCTGGGAGATAAGTTAAGGATTTGGGGGAATTAAAAATCATGTCTCTGATAGACTAGATATGAGCCAATGTCACTCCCATACGCAATAGAGTTCATGGCTCTCCACCGCTAACGAATTCCTCACTTTGACTTTGAAAAATGCTCCTTTTCTCTGCTTAGTCCCCATGATGGAATAAGCAAAGTGAGGAGCTTAAACTCCTCACTAAAGTGCTAGTTCAGCTGTGAGCGTCAGCTGACAAGAGGATGCCCAGTCCAAAGTCTATATTCCCAGAAGAGGAAAATAACTATCTCAAGGTAAATGTCCACTCTTGGTCCAATTACACATAGTAAGTCACATACTACAAAGTGATGACTAAAGCTCACATCTGAAAAGGGGAGATTTGTTAGAGCTCTCAAAGTGAATCCAGAATGCCTATTCCTCCCTTCATTCCTTGTTCCATTCTTTGCTACAAACCACCACCTTTGACCTTTGGAAAAGAAACCAGACACAACCTTCAAAAGATAGTTTGGGAAACTAGGCAGAATATACACTTGAGCACATAGATCTTCATACAGGATACCAGATGCCCAGTCACGTTGATTCATAGAGTAGGCTTTTTTGATGAATGCTAGTTCCTTATCAAAGGATATGTATAGGTGCTGGTGTGCACATCACAGAAACCTTGGCACTGGAGTGGTTTTTAAAGACAACTTTATTTACATTTATTATTTATTTTTGTGTATTTACATAGGGACGGTGCACATGGCGCAGCATATATGTGGAGGTAAGAGGTCTTGTGGGAGTCTGTTCTCTTTGTCCACCACAAGGGTCTCAGTGATTGAACTCAGATCATCAGGCTTAGTTGCAGGCACCTTTAACTGCCGAACTGTCTCATGAGCCCAAACACTGGAGTGTTTTGAGTCTGTTTCAGTTCCAATAATGTAGCATATCATATAGTTGAATGAGATACCAAAGCTTCATGTAGATAGTCCCAGAAATGCAACTGGTCCTCAAAGATGAGTGACCCTCCCCGACACTCATCTGCAGAAACATAGCACCTAGGAGGTTCTAAGCATGAATCTTGGCCCAGCCACTTAGCTCTGTGACCTGCATATGGAGTTTCTTTAAATGTGACATACAAGTCTCACTCTTTTAGATGTACCATGAGATTAAAAGGCAGTGAATATAAAGCACAGCTTTGTACATTGTCTGGTACAAAGAGATCACTCAATGCAGGCAAATAATGTGTATGAGGTTTCAAGGGAACGGTGAGAGGCTCTGTTTTTTTGAGACTGTCTTACTATGTAGCCCAAGCTGCCCTCAAATTTGTAATCCTCTTGCCTCAGCCTCCCAAGTTCTAGGACTCTGGGTCTGTACTCCTATAACAGGCAAAAAAAAGTATTTTATGCTGTTTGAGTAAATTGCTTTTACCAGTTTCAAAAAGAAAAATAAATAGAAAACTGTCCATTCCAAGACAGTCTCTAGCCAAATATTTAATATAACACAACACTTAGGACTGGGGCAAATCTTCCCTCTGGTGTTTTTGTCTTGTCTTGGTATAGGAGCTTGCTATATAGCCCTGACTAACCTGCCATTTGCTATTCAGCCCAGTATGTCTGGACACTCTCAGGAATCCTCTTCTTTCAACCTCCATGCTGGGATTATGGGCATGTCCCACCAGGCCTGGCTTTGCCCATGCCTTTTAACATGTTAGGCAAAAATAACAGCTTATTTGGTAGGTATATTATTGTGGTAAAACTTGCCTGTCTTCTCTGACTCCTTTTAGAATCCTACTCATAGCTCATGGGTAAGTTCTTCACCGAGGACCTACTGTGTACCAATTAGTGCATTTTTAACTCTGGAAACCACTAGACAAAAAATACTCTGTCCTCAAAGTACTACCCAATTCATTCCTAGAGCTATTACTAACCTTAATACTTAGCATAACGATCACTTCACAATCACCAGGCCACCGTGTAGTGTCATGGTTCGCAATGACTTCACCTCTGTTTGCATGTCTTCAAGCTGAAACAGCAAAATCTCCTCCAGATGACAGCATCCTTCACATCACTGCCGACAGTCCCATTCTTTTTCCCATTAGTTACCACTGTTATCATCATTACCATTACTATCATCACAACAGAATGATGGGTGGAATATACAGGCGACTGCAAGAGATCCGATTGACTGTTTCCAGACTTCTTATAAGGGCTGTTTTGCCACAGCTCTAGAAGGCAAGATCTTTGCTGGGGTCTGGTACTTCCTTTCATGAACCGAAATGCTCAGTATGCTTTGTGGCCTCAGCTGGTCACTGGATTCTTATCTGGGAATGATCTACCCTGTATCTCCCAAGGTTCTACTTGAGGCTCAGACTCAGAGAAATACATTTTAGATGTTACATTTGAATTAGTGCAGCTCTCAAATTCATGCATTTTGCTACCTTTGAATCCACTCAGAAATTTGAACTTTCAATGGAGAGTCTGAGCATGTTCATCAAAGGTCAACCTGGGACCGAAAGACTTTTAATTGATTTCTGTTTTACTAATATATCCAGAAAATATGTATCTTTGGAGTCATATTTATTCTATTTCTCCACCAGAGAGTTCTTTTTTCTTATGATTCCATAGGTTGTTCCCTAACCAAATGGTTTTGACAGTTCCATAAAAACTGTGTTTCTACTTAGATTTTGGTGCAAAAATTTCAGAAATGCACCATGTACATCTAATGCCTGCAGAGGAGTTCTGGATGGTTGTTTTCTATCATGTGGATGCTAGGAACTGAACCCAGGTCCTCTTCAAGAGCAGTCAGTCCTCTTAACCACTGAGCCATCTCTCCAGTCCCTCAGAAATCATTTTAAATCTCAAATACACATACCACTTTTCCTCTATCTAAATGTCTGTGTACTGTCACTTGGATGGTATGGTATCAACTATGCAGTGAAATACCAAAGCCATTCTAGAGGGTCTGTGCCATGCACATCAGTGATTCAATGTGGATGCTACACCTATGTCCACAAATTTATTTATGATTTTATACAGACTAGATCCGTTTTTTAAAAAAATCGCTCAGCTTACTGGAGAGTGGGTACAATTTAAGGAAGACTCAAGTTGAAAGGAAATTTGGCTGAAAGTAAGTTCCATTCCTTTAGAAATTTCGACTATTGAATCTGAAGTCATGGGGCTGGAGAGACCAACTCAGTGGTTCAGAGCAGTTATTGCTCTCGCAGAGCACAACTGTTCATAACTCCAGTTCCAGTGGATACAAAACTCTCTTCCGACCTCCAAAAGCATCAGAATGCACATGGTATACATAAACTCTCACAGGCACACATACATGCACATAATAAAAAGCAATTAAATAAAAATTTTAAATGTTATAGAAGGTAAGGATCAATGATATTTTAAACACCATTTTTTTCAAGGTCAGATACTTTCTAAGGAAATTTCTGATTTATTTAGCTAACACCGCCATAATAGAATTCTATAGACTGAGTTATTTAAATAACAGAAAGGTGTTTCTTAGTTTTAAAAATAGGAAGCCCGTGACCAAGAGTGTTAGATGATTTGCTTCCGGGTCAGACACTCTTCTTGGCTATAGACAACTACTGTCTTCTCCCTGTCTTTTGATAGCCTTTCTTTGGTGCATGCACATGAAGAGTGAGACTGCTCTTTTGTTATGTTATAAGGCCATTAATCCTATAAAGGACCTTCTTCATGATCATATCTAATCATGCTTATCTCTCAAAGGTCCCATTTCCAAATAACATCCTGCTGGTTATTAGGTCTTCAACAAATAAATGGGAAGAGACACATTCAGTCTATAACATCTTCATTCAATGAGGACTTTTCACTTGAAAATACCTCTGAAGTACTAAGGTTAAAAATAAAATTTTGTGCAAAAAGAAATCAAAATATTTAAAGTCAAACCAGAGGAAATATTCTCCATTAGTCAATCTGACCCCACTAACGTTGGCAATTCATATAGATAAGTCATGTACTATAACCTGTCATATTTATACTCATTAAATGTAGAGACATGAGAAATATAAATTTCCTAAATATATAATTCATCTGCCTCTCTCCATTACTAACATAAAGACTATAAAAAGGTAACTTCTTTTATGAACTCACTCTAATAAACATGAGACATGATTAGCCTCATTAGTTATCCATGAAATGCAAATTAAACAACAAAATGTCATTTCTTCCCCATGAAATTAATGAATATTAAAGAAAATGATCGTGAGAAGACACTAAATTATCATTCAACCACTGTTAATGGAAGTATGAATTAATACTTTGACGATGTATGCAACAAGACCTTTAAATATTTTTTCAGTTCTCTGAGTCATCATTGTCTGGTAGACTCAGAAACTGAAAACTGCATGATCATAGCAGTCAGGTAGCAAATCCTTACAAAGATCAGATTTTTCAAATTATCTGCTTTCAAAAGCTGACTGATCATTACAAGTAATTATAACCACAGATATCTGCAACTTTGGGCACATAATGAACTTTCAAAGATTTGGGAAAAGCTGAATATCGCTGCTAAAACTGAAACATTCTATTCTACCTTATATTCATATAGGAAAAAGCTTCTTGGTATCTATACATATACCATTTATATAACAGAATAAAATAAATTTTGATTTATAACAACTCAATAGTATTGACCCAGTGGCAATCAAAGAGAAAATAAACTTGAAATCTTCAGTAAGACTCCACTTTCAATAACATTACAATTTTTAGTAACTATCAAAATGGGACATATTTTTGTTTCATTCACATCAATACTTATTTTGTTGCAAAGAAATGCAACTGTTTCATACCATTGGCTCTCTTACTTTTGGATAAACTTCTGGGGAGAGAAAAAGGTAAAGGGATCTTGTTAATGATGAGGCTTCATACATTTTTTTAAAGATGCTGTGAAATCACTCTGATGTTGATATTCTCCTTGAAATACTTTTAAAGTGGAAGGATATACTTTGCAATTTTTAAAACTGGTAAGTTTAGATAGATGTCAATGAAAAGAGTTTACAAGGTGATACGTCATTTTCAGAGGAAGGAGGGCTAAGTGGAAAATTTTGATGAACAGAATTCCAGGGCATCCAGTACATTGTTTATCATTTAATAATTAAGCTGGGAACCAAAGCTTTTCAGAGCACTCATTCTGAATCTTGTTTAATCTAGCATCAGAGTTTAATGTATATAACTCAGGCTTTGCTAAATGAATTATAGTGGGCAGGGCAATAATCCTTATCACAATGTAGCCATGTTGAAAACCAGTGAGAATTGCATAGCATCTCCAGTGAAGGGATTTTATTTTTAGTGGGGGTTCATACATATTTCATTTTGACTAATTCCGCCCCTTAGCTCCCTGGCCTCATTCTCTAGTGTTCCTTTGCCCCAGATTTCCCCACTCAGTGAAGTTATTTTAAAGCACTGCTAACAAAGAACATGCTTTAGTACATCTGTGTGATCAGCTTTTACTTAAGGCCAGCATCCAAATAAGCATATTTTTAGAACCATTTAATTTAAAGTTGGAAAGATGCTTAAACTTAAAATATCATTAACGTAAAATCTAAATGAAAGATCTCTCTTAAGATTTGGTGAGATCTTAGAGAATTTTTCATATTTGGTACAGTCAATTTTCTTCAAAAGTTAATCATTTGGAGTTGGGAATACAACTCAGTAGGCAGAGTGCTTGTCTAGCGTATGAAAACCTGGCTCCCTAGCACCATATAAACTCGGCATGGTGGTACATGCCTATGATCCTAGCATGTGGCAAGAGAAGGTAAGAGGATTAAAAGTTCAAGTTCATTGGTTACATAGAGAGGGCTACATGAGACCTTGTCCGCCCCAAAAGGTAATCATTTCAAGTTCTATTTTAGATATGAGGAAGTGCTCAAAGTTCTACAATTAACTAAATATAGCGATGCAGTCAATTCAGGTGTTAGAAATTCATGTAAAAAGCTATCATGACGAATTTGCCCCTCTGCATAGTATCAAAAGATCAAAAAGGAATCTTGATAAACCTTATTCCTATTCCTCCCTCCAACAATCACACCTAAATTCATAGCTTCTGGTTGTGGCATGCATCTTGATCTTCAGCAACACGTCTGTTCCCATCACTCCTAAACCGCTAAGCTTCCTCCTAGAATGCCCGCCCTGAATTTCAGTGTCACTGTTTCCTACTCCTTTATTTAATTCCTCTCAATTATTCAACAAACTTGTGTATTTCCTCCACTGAACCTTTTGTCACCTTGATACACCTAGTTTGTGTTCATCCTATACTACTGTGGCTTAAACTGTTTTTTCCTGCCTTCCTACCTCCCTTAAGTGGAGGGAGGCATCTCTCTAGGCAGTGCTAGCACCCCGTTTCCCTTGGCCCCTATGGCTTTAATTACCACCTCCCAGCAGGTATTGTCTGAATATATGCTTTTCAAAGAATGTTTCTGAAAATACACCTCATTTCTGACTTTCCAGCCTTCAGAGACACTCTAAGCTTCATCCCATTATTTTTTTTTCTCCCTCCATTTTATTTCCTCTCTCTGTTCCTACTCTCTGTCATGGCGATCCTTTCATCCCAAACTAGTACTTCCCTCTTTCTGGGACAGGTTGAAATGCAGTATCTTTTGTTCTCAGGGTCTTTAAAAAAAATTCTTTGGTAATTTCACATCTACCCTGTCACTTCTGTGCCTCCTATGGAATTAAGCAGCCTCTTGATTCCAACGGCACAACTTCAGCCTCACCTGCTCTCACATTCCATTACCACAGGCCTGATCCCCAGGCTCAGTCTTCCTGACCTGGTTTATGGGTTTTCTAAGTGGGTCTCTATAGGGCACAACCCAGGATGGGCCTTAGCCAGATCACCTGCTATGAGGATTAAGGGAATGGCTCCTGTGTATGGTGCAGTGTGGACCTTAGCCAGGTCACCTGCTATGAGAATAAGGCGTGGTGCTCCGATCCAGCCGGCATGACACCAGCTTCCACCCTGTGTCTGGAGAGAGCCTGCACTGAGATGATCCATCCAGAGACAGAATACTATTGGCCGCAGTTGTGGACCATCCCATAGGGGGTTAGCTAATCAAACTCATAAACCCCCTGCACGTCCTTGAATAAATGAGTTTGATGCGGCTTTCCCTCGGCATGCTTCACACTCGGCTCCCGGAGTCTGTGTGTTGATTCCCACCCTCTCAGCCCCTCGGGGGAGACCCTGTATCCCACTCAGGCCAGCACTGAGCAGAGGGATGCCAACAGGTCTCCAGCTTAAGTCCTCATGCCTATTATCACCCAGCTAACAGCATGCTCTCTGCAGTCTCACTATATTTAATCTCATGGTTAGTTGTACCCTGTCTGCCCCCATCAAATCAGAATCCCTTCATTAAGAACGCATTCCCTATCACTCCAACCCATCAGTCTAAATGTAATTTCCCTGTGGAAATGCATCACATTACATCACCATCATGGAAACCATAGAATACATAGCATATAATAAACATTAAAATGTACTGAAAAAAGGGAGGAAAAAGAAAATTGGTGGCCATATTTCTTTCCGAATCATTAACTTTCCTTGTAAGATTGTCTAATGAATTCAGTACCTTAAAGCATTATCTAGTCATGCCTAATACTTCTTTAATTTTTTTATACCTAAGAATAAAACGTGTTTCACTCGAGATATTGAAACAGAAGAACAGTGAGCTCTAGAACAACCTGGACTATATGACAAAAGATCAAAAAAGGATCTTGATTAAACTTTAGTCCTACTCCTCCCTCCAACAATCACACCTACATTCAGAGCTTTCAGTTGCTATCCTGTCTCAAAACTACATAAAAACATAACATATGCTGGGGATGTTGCTCAGCAGTACAGCATTTGCCTGGCAAGTACAGGGCCCTGAGTCAAATTCTCAAGACCAAAGTAAACAAACAAGTAAAATGAAGCATGCTAATTTCTCCGCTCTCAATATTGAAGATGGGCATGAAAATAAATGAAGTATGCCCTCGAATGTGCTTCAGGGTTTTTGTACATACAGAGGAGTATTATCTGTCAATAGCTGATTCCCGTTCTCACTAGACTTCTTTATTGCCAAACTAGATGATGCAAGCAACCAAAGGTAGGGTACTCAAGATTTCCCCCATCGACTGAGAGTTGTGAAGGCACAAGCAATGATTCAATGGTTCCATTTTTCTACTTGTAGTGGCAACAGGGAAGTGAAAGAAAGAAATCTTGACTGATATGCTGCTAAGAACTGGGCCAGTGTAATTCTCCTTATGAATTTCCCTCTAGGGGAAAGACCTGGCTCTCTGTGACTTCTGGCTGGAAATGAGGGTGCCTTAGGGCAGAGATTACATGAAAACTGTCATTTGTAAAGGTTACAGGAAATGCATCGAGACACAGAGCTGAGTTGCCAAGGTATGGTGAGGTGTGAACATCAAAAGAGGGCTAAAGACAGCAGAGTGGAATCTTTCTGGAAGCTAATCTAAGCTCCTCTGGTTGAGAAATAAACACTTGAAAGCTCAAGATGAAAAGCTTACTATGACAAAGCCAGTGGGTCTTGGCTTTAGGTGCAAATACCTAAAGTATCTTTTCTGGTAACCAGCTTGTTTTCTCATACTGTATGCAGCTGCATGAGAAAATAACCCAGAATCTCTTCAAAGAAACCTTAAGGATTAATCGGGGAGGCATTCTCATGTTTCCTATGAACCATTCTGACCAGAGTCGGGCCAGTCCATATAACATTTTAGGTCATAAGTGAAAAGAGAAAGCTATTCCATGATATGAGACTTATAGAAGTGGAGGGGATATCGCTGCTTAATATTTATTAAATATGAAATTTGAAAGACTAAAGGCCCAAGAAAGCCAGAACAATGAAGTGGGGTGTCAGTCAATCGGAGCAGGACATACCAGTTGCTCAGGTCCTTTCAGAAATTATCAAGTATGGGATACTGGTATGGGTTTATTTTATCTCTGAGTTTCCTTGTCTGACATTCAGGGGGAGAACTTCACCCCTCTACCAGTTTTTACTTTAAATGAAACAGATCATCCTTAAAGTTGGGCTGAGCTCATGTAACATAAAGAAAAAAAATGCTCTGGAATGATTTCTGTCCTGCTTACAATACCACATATCTTCCAAGGAAGAGGGACTACGACAGATTTCCGGGTGAAACCGTATGGCCTCAGAACCAATAACCTTGAGCAAGGTAAAAAGAACGAAACAGAACCCAGCCGTCCTTCAGTATCTAGGAAGTGATTCCTAACTACGGAAAGAGATGTTCATAGGGGATACTTTGAGAGAGAAGGGCCTCATTATTGTAAATAGAGATGTCACCCTCTTCTCTGGTACTCTTCTGATTTACTGTAGAGTATCTGTTAATGTCTGTTTCACGTTTGCTTTATGTTGAGGGGAGAAACAAAACACTAGAATAATATTTTGAAAATTCTTATGATATGGTTCATAGCGATCATAATAACCACCAGTAAAAAAACCTTTCATTTATTGACTAGTTGTTATCATGCTCCTGAGCCCTTTACATAGACTGGTTCTAGTAAGCTACTAAGAAGTGAATATTCTCATTATCATTTTTTAATTTAAAATAGAAAATGTTCAGGTTAAAAAAAAAAAAAACTTGCCCAAAGTCTCATTATTTAACCCATTCTGTCTCTAGTATCCAAGTTATCTCTTCTCAAAATATTACTTAAGTGAATAAATCCCCAAATCTCATCTAGCCCAGAACACCCAGCCTCCTTCTAGGGTCTCATTTACAGGTGTCTTTGTATAGTTACAGAACTCCTGGTAAGAACAGTTCATGGTCTTTACAACATCATTACCTTAACCCCATTATTATCATCTATTATCATCCCTATGACTTTCAACTGTTTATCAAGTCTTTACTCCATATAGATAAATCCCATGATGAGTCAATCCTCACTCTTTGAACTGCAGGAGGATCTGTCACCAGCACCTTTCACCTTGCTGCCTCTCTCACATCACGCCTCTTACCTCATAAATGCTTCTTTCCAACACGTCCCTGCTTCCTTCTTTACTAGCATCTAATCCTGGGGTCCACAGAGCTCTGTTCTGTTTTTTCTCTGATATCCACACTACCTCTTTTATCTTAGGCAAGGTCACTGTTTAAGCAAAAGTCCACATGTGCAGAGATGATTCTAGTCCAGACCTTCCTACTGAACTTCTGCTCATATAATTGCCACCAACCATTGCCATGTGGGACCTCAAATATACTGAACCCCCAAAGCCCTCCTCCTACAAAATATACTTTCCTGTACCTGTTATTAGAAACCCTGCCTTGCTAACTGCTAAGTTAAAAATCTTGTGATGATGCTCAGCTCACTGGCGTTTTTTGTCTCAGGCCAGAAAGTCCGTAGGCTCCACCTTCACCATGTGAAGTGACTACCATGTCTCAACACTTCATACCTACAGCCCTTGCCAGGAGTGCCTGTCTGGATATGAACAATCAGTCACCACCCCCTAATCCAAGGCCTTTATGCTCTTGGCCTCTCCCTTTGCATTTCCCTCTCTGACCTTTGCTTTCAGTGCCTTGAGTCCACTTCAGCTACACTGTTGACAAAGCACATTCCTACTCTAGACTTTGTTTCTCAATGTTCCCTTTGTCTAGAACGTTCTTCCACATTTCCACTCAGAATGTTCTTCTCTTTTTCCAAGTCTTTACTAAGTTGTTAGCCATGCTGAGGGACCCCCTCATTTAATACTGCCTTAAGCCCTTGTCCCCATTCAGCCTGCTCATCTTTTACAATATATGGTTATTAATTCCTTGGTAATTTCGTATACTGTATTTGTATTATATTCACTCCCAATTGCTCCCTCTAACTCTTCCCAGATCCATCTCCAAACTTCTTATCCTCTCATCTTTTTTTATGCTTGGGTTGTATTCAGCACCTTTCAGTTTACTCAGTAGCTCTATTTACTTGTTACTTACATTTAATTCATTATTTGTCTCTCCCCTTTAAAATGAGACTAATAGAATCGAATGCTTTTGATTATTTTGTCCACTAATATATCTCAAGAGTAGAGCTTGTTTGACATATATGTAGATAGCTAATAAATATGTATTGAACGAAGAGACTTCTATACATGAAATAAAGGTCACTTTCAAAGTTTCTGTTTCTGACCTCCCACTTGTTCCGCATTTCCTCTGCTGTGCTTCTGCTTGGGCTAGACATTACCAAAAATTTAATCCTGGGCCTGAGAATCCTGTCACTTCTTCCCTACTCAATGGGTAAAGGAGAAAAGCAGCTTAAAGCACTAAACACAGAAACTCAGATGTTAATTATTACTTACAATTTCAGAATGAGTAATCAAAACGAGACCCACAGTATTATCACCTAACTGGTACAGGTGCCTGGCACTGAGTCAGTCAGAGCAACGTACATATGAATTTAGGTTCATTTAAAAGTTTATTGAACTTCAGATTCAAGGGAATCTCTGACCAACACTGCCACCTACTGCTGATTTTGTGGGAAATCCAGAAAACCATGGAAAATGCAAACCATTTCAGCAAAAACTAGGAAAAGACATAAACCTGGTGAGATAAAAATGCCTTTTCTCAGAGACAAGGAATTTAGGTTGAATTCCATAAGAGCACTAAGTAAAGGTTGTGTATATGAAAAGAATTACAAGGACCAGAATTATACTTTTTTGATAATATCTAGAATTACTGAAGAAGGGAGATGGGAAGGCAGAGTAGGCAGTTAGAATTGGAAATACCACAGATTCTAGGGGGCAAACATTCTACAAGGACCAGTTCTCAGACTCTTCACAAGTAACTCTCGAGAATTAAAATACTTGGGGCGGGGGAGATAGCTCAGAGGTTAAAAGCACAGGCTGCTCTTACAGAGGACCGGGGTTCAGTCCCTAGCTCCCACGTGTCAGCTAACAACCATCTGCAATTCCAGTTCCGGGAGAATCCAATACCTTCTTCAGACCTATGCCAGCATTGCTGACATGGGTGCATTTACACACATACAGGCAATACACTCATATGCATAAAATAAAAATAATAAATAACATATTTTTAAAAAATTTAAAACATTGTAAAAAAGAATTAAAATGCTAGATTCAAAGCAAATATATTTGCTTTCACTGTCCTTCATTCAACAAAACAGATGTATACTGGCAATGAAAACTTACTAGAAATAAACATCACGGTAAAAGTATTTAGGTTAATACCAGAATGTTTATATCTGAAGCTCTACAGTATCAAACTTTTCTTATGTATATTTCTACACACACATATACAGAAACACACACACCCGTGGGGGTGGGGAAGAGAGAAGGAGACAGAGAGAGAGAGAGATTATTTTAAAACATGTTCGATGTTAATGAACTCAGGAAGTAAGTTCTAGGAAAGAGTTAGAATAAAACGGCCTTTTCATTTTTCCAGTCAAATCTTGGGAATGTCTTCATGATCAAAAGCTTCCTCTGCTTGCCTTCTTGGTTAGGCAGTGTGGTGAGAATCAGCTGTCATGAGCTTTAGAAACTACTATTTTGAATCACTATCTTGACTCCGATATTTTCAAAATTGTGGCTTCCTCAGTGTTTTAAGTACCTAATATTTCTTCTAAATCACAAATTGTTTTCACTGAACCATTAATAAAACATTTTGCTAATTGGGAAATGAATGTATCCTGTTAAAATTAGAAACAAATAAAGTGTGATTTGAAAGCTTAAAGGATAGAAAAAAACAATAATGAAGAACGTAAGTTTGTTCCTCCCATATGCCTTCCAAATTTAAAAATTGCACAGGATCATAGGACCAATAAGAGCAGTTGTGACTTTTAATTACAATGAAAGTAAATTTAATTAAAATTAATTGAAAATGACAAAAGTAGACTCATGAACGAACTAGCTTAAAAGTAATAATTCCAAGAGAAGATCATTTAGAAAAAAAAAGCATTTAATTATAAAATTTCTTTAAATAAAAAAGCAATGGCACGAATCACCGTGAAGCTACTTAAGTGATCACCTCCACGGGCTGCTCTTGCAATTCTAATGCTGATAATTCGACTGTTCTCATTAACGGCATTTTCCTTCCTAATTAGAGTGGCACCAAGAGCTTCTGAGAAGGTGGAGTTGTTCCTAAGGAATTACTGACCATGGCAGTACCACAGCTGGTCCACGTCCATTTCTACACCTCTATTTATGACACGCTGACCTCATAAAACACTGAACATTCCTCATATTCCATTCTTCTTATTTACAGTACAGAGGTTCGTGTCGTGTCTTGTCACACTGCGGTCTGTGCATGAAATCCCTGGGAATAGTACTTTCCGTAACATTTTAATAAATTTACTCAGATTATTTAAGATAAGCACACAGAGAAAAACCTTGTTCACATGACAGTCAGACCCAGAAACTAACTCTTCAGTAAACTTATTCAGGAGAGAAAAAAAATAAACATAAAAGCATTTTCAGATTGCATTTCCAACCTTTACCAGATTGCACTGTTATGTGTATTCATAATGTTAACACGTAAAGCTAGCCCTGACTTTTTTAGACTGAATCTGGAAGACTTTGACATGCACAAAGTGATCTGGTTTTTCACTCCGTGGTCGTGGGAGATTCAGTTACTCCATATGGATTCATATTCTCTCTTCTGAATATATAAGCATTTAATGATTTGATAATTGGCAGGGCCTGACAGTGTGTTTTGATAATGGATACAGCTTTGTGCCCAAGAGTCAGAGAAGTTGAAAACTACAGATGACTTCGTGGGATCCAGCAGGATGAGTTGTCTGAATAGATGATTCAAAGCTATGAATACTAACATTCTACACTGACAGGGAATACTGCTGAGCTGGATTTTCCCTCATGTGTGCGGCCTGCACAATGTGCTATCTCTAGTAGTAACTGTCTTTTGGTTGAAAAGCAAACCTTATTGAGAGAAAGCAGATGAGAAAACATCAGAAAGGTGAGTCAAAGTTCTTAAAATTTGAATAAAATAGAACTCCATTAGAAACCTGAAGTTACTAAATCTATTAGTAAAGATCATTTAAGAATTAATACCTTTAATGTGCTGAGGATATAGCTTGGTGTCATAAAGCACTTGCCCAGCATGTGCCAGGTCCTGGTCCAATCCCCAGTACCTCAAAAATAAAGTGGTAGAAATTTATTTCATACCAAAAAAAAAATAAAAAATAAAAAGGCTGTCACATCTGGAGACATGTCGTAGTATATAAAAATAACCCACAAGCTAATTAAGCCTCTTTCCTCTTACTCCAGAAATACTTGTTTTCTAATAATAATAATTAACAATTCTGGCAGCCACACAATTCTGTAATGTTTTAAGCTCGAGGGTGTCACTTCCTAATAATCGGGTACAGTTGAATAATAAGGAACCTGCTGCTTCTTTCATTTACACTCTTGACCCAGCAAGAATGATATTAGTCCTCTGGTTAGTGGAAGCATTTGTTTTCTACACTGGTTTGGGTTTTATGACCCACTCAGCATTCGGGTTCAGCTGGTACAAGTCCTTCATGTAGGTGCCGTCTTCAAGGCAGCGCTCCCCTGTAATGGAGAGATGGTATCAATTTAATGCAGTGAGTGAGTGGGGTGTAACTTTAAAATTAAGCTCTATAGTTTAAAATCTTAGGTTTCAAGGTACTTCCCATCCTTCACAGTTTCTCATGACAACATTCAAAGAATTGATCAAACTACTGAAAAAGTCAATTTGGTAGTTGTTCTCTAAACAAGTAGGTTTAAATTAAATTAGGAAGCTGAAATACTTTCTGTGATAGACTTTTAAATGCTTCCTTAAAAGCTTCCTCACCATTACTAAGCATGACAGTTGTTTTGAATTTATCTAAGAAACCACATTCATTCCCAAGAGCGAATACTGAAATGAAAAGTTAGATATGCAGAGGTTGAATGTAGATGGGCATTTGAACAGAAGTTCAAAATGAGCCTGTGAAGAAAGGTCAAACCACCGAAAGAATCATAATATCCAGAAACTATCTAAAGCATATTATATTTACTTCTGGCTCCCTTTTTTGTCCTTCTAAAGATACAAATAATAACCATTGACAATGAGAAATCAGCATATAGAATGAAAATGTGCTTACCAATATTTCCTCCAATTTCATACAAAAAAACTTCCCCTTTCTTGAGAGTCTGGGCAACTCCACTATTAACAACAAAGGAAACTGATTAGTTGCATCATCAAACAGCTTGTGACTAAATCACTTTAACAGGCTGAGGGAATTCCAGCTAGCACAGAAAATTCATAACTTAGACATACTGCAATTATCTACACATTTGTATTTTCCCATCTGTTAAATGTGATGAATGGGTAATAAAAATGTCACACCTGCAAATGAAGCAAATGGACTCCATATATCTTAAGAAGAAATCTAAAGTGGTAAAATAAATAAATAAATAAAATAAAAAGAAAAGCCAGTGTAACATTTTGCCTGCTGGTGGGATTATTGATATAATTATCTACTTTGCATAGGGGCTAAGTTTCCAGTTCAGTTTTCTCCTTGCTCATAGTAAGCATTCATCGCAGGGTTACTCTACTGACAAAAACCTTGTAGTGTGCAGAACGAATGCCAGCTATTGAAACATGACTCATGGACCTCTCCAAGTTGACTGTTCAAATTTGGAGGGTGCACCCACTTCCACGGTGCAGAAGCAAATGCTCAACTCCAAGATTTGACTCAGAATTTTGTGTTTATACATTTCCATTTTTCACTTAAACAGCAAACTTTTCTTTCACCATAAAGAAATGGCTGTTGAGCTGATACATACATTGACCCTAGTGTGCACATGCATAGAAACAGCTCACGTTAGTCCATAATTATGTACAATTTTTGTTTTTATTTGTCATTTACAAAAATGAACTCTTCTAAAATATTAGGTTCAAACACAAAATTGATAAGATTTAGTGACTTAAAAAAAAGAAGTAAAAGAATTACTTCAAAAACCTGTTAAAAATTGAGAGTCAAACTCTAGTAATTCTGGAAGGAAGCTCAAGAATCTTCTTTTTATTAATGAACTTATTTGTATTGTGCTGAGGATCAAGCCTCATTTGTGCTAGATAAGTGCTCTACCACTGAGCTACAGCTCAACCCTTAAAAATCTGCTTTTAAGCTGGGTGTGAGGGCACATGCCTTTCATTCCAGTACTCAGGAGACAGAACTCTTTGAGTGTATGACCATCCTGGTTGACATAGCAAGTTCTAGGCCAGCCAGGGCTACACAGACACAGTTCCTAGGAGTTTGTACGAAGAGGGGTTAGAGGCTGCCTATGTGGACAGAAACATAGGTTCAGAATTTCTGTTTTGAGACAAAGGGGAAATATGTTTCCTATCTGACCTCTTATCCATAAAACAGAATGATGGTATTTCCTTCAGAGTATACCTGCAAAGGAGTTTATGCCAGCTTGCTGGGAGCTGAGATATTACCAATAAACTGCCTTCTCACTTACCCACTGCCTGCAAGCTATAGAGATGCAGCCTTCTCCCAACTTAGAAAGCCTGTGGGGAAGGTTCTTTAAGGTTTCTGTTTCTACTTAACACCTAGCACAGGGTCTTCAGCAGACACATTACTTTGCGATACTAGACACTAGAGAGGCATTGAGAGAAAACTTGACTGAAGGGTCCCAGTGTTAGAATGAGATCAACCTTAATGAAAGGCAAAAACAGAGGTTTTAAAAATATTTTATGTGTTTTTAAAATTTTATGTGTATGAGTGTGCATGTATACACAGTGCCCTGCATATATTTAGGTGCACCTCTGTTGTACAATGCTGGCAGAAGTCAGAAGATGGCATCAGATCCTCTGAAACCTGGGTCCTCTGCAACAGCATCCCGTGTTCTTAACCACTAAGCCATCTCTCCAACCCCCCAAATAAGAGTTTTTATAAATTGAGATGCTAATGCCCTGGATTTCTTTTAAGAATTTTAATTTAGGGTGAGTAAGATAGCTCAGTGGGTAAAGGTGCTCGCTACACAAATTTGGCAACCTAAGTTCAACACTTGGAATCCATGTAAAGATGAACGGATAGAACTGACTACACAATTGTCCTTTGGCCGCCACACTTGGAATGTGGCACATGTGCTTGCCACATACATCATGCATACACGTGCACATATTCACACACACACACACACACACACAACTACAAGCACCTCATACACACACACATTAATAATAAACTTTTTTTAATTATAAAAGAGGACCTGACGAGATGGGTCAACCATTAAGTGCATTGACTGTTCTTGCAGAAGACTGGGGTTCATTTCCCAGCACTCACAAGATGGCTAACAACCATCTATAACTCCAGCTCCAGAGGACCCCACAACCTCTTTTGGCTTCTTAGGGTATTGCATGCACAGATATATATATATATATATAATATATATATATATTATATATTATATATATGTATGTGTGTGTATATATATATATGGATGTGTGTATATGTATATGTATACACACACACGCAGGCAAGACAATCATACCTATAAAATAAAAAATATATAAATTTTTTTAAAATTTAAAGAATTTCTTTATTTCATAGTACAAATAGGGAGAAAGTCCTTAAAACTGACTTTAACTGGAAATAAGATATTTAAAGGCTAAAAGCTAAAATTCCCATGAGCTTCTGAGGTCCTCTCTAATACGTGATAGGATGAGGGGGAATGAACATAAATCATTATGTGTACAGTGAGAAGGACCTGCAGCTTTCTAAGGACTCTGCCCTACCTGCCCAAGATAAAGAAGAGCTTGGTTGTCCCTAAGGAGGACAGTTTCTTCTCTCCCTGTTACTTCATAGCTCAAGGTGCCCCCTCTCAATAATTCAAGCTTGGATTTTTAAATTGGAACATGTCTTTCTTACTCATTAAATTTTATTGAAAAAGTTGTGTCTTCATTTTAATTTCTCCGTATTCTAATTAGCAATCTTTCTAACAGCCTACAAACAGTAATTAACCTCCAACCAACATGTTGTGGAAAGACCAGTGCATGGCCTTATTTGCCAAGCCCACTGCAGTCAAATGGAAAGGACTGCACACACATGCTGCATGAAACAACAGGTTCAACTGGAACACACACTACCTCCAATGAACTCACACCACTCGCTCCAACGGTCTAATTGTCTGGCCTGTTCTTCTTTTCTTATGGAAAGAAAAATTCTAAGACAGAGGGAGGAGAGAATACACAAGTGTGTTATCTCACAGAATAATTAAAATGGGCCTCTACCTTTCTTGGCTGAGAAACCTGGCAAGCACATCACTGGCTTTTAGTTCTTCAGTTAGCTGTATTGCCATGGAAACTTTCGAAAGATGGGGAGCTTGCACTCGAATCACTCCCTGAGGAACGTCAGCCTGCAAAGCAATAATGACACTGGAACAAAGCTGGCAGCAGCTGGAACATGTAACTCTGTACAATGCATTACATGGTAAGTGTGCTTAACAGCTACGCATTTCACTTCACTGCATAAAAACCTTAACTACTGTATAATGTAATTTGCTAAATGACATCAAACCTCAAATATCCTCTTAATGGTGATAGGGGAACTTTATAATGCCTGTGCAGTAATGCTTAATTATTTTTAAAGATGTAAAGAATGACAGCAATAACCATTACTGCCATATTAAGTGCTGATTTCTGAGTATTATCTACTGGAGGGTGTTTCTTCGTGTAGCAATTTATGAAACTGAAACAGAAAGAAGTCACTCGGTGCTTTGGATACGTATTTATTTAAAAAAATCTTCCTGCTAGGTCACAAAATTTCCTCCATATTTTACGACTCTGGGTGTTAAAAAGAAAAGAAACATTCTTTGTAATGTATTTGTATTGT
This sequence comes from Eospalax fontanierii, assembly GCA_035773235.1. Classification (NCBI taxonomy): domain Eukaryota; kingdom Metazoa; phylum Chordata; class Mammalia; order Rodentia; family Spalacidae; genus Eospalax; species Eospalax fontanierii. The sequence goes on along the minus strand of CM069545.1, from coordinate 32,329,836 downwards.
ATTTGCTCCCCCTTGGTTAACAAGCTTCTGCTTTTGACTCTATATGTGGAACTAAAGATGACCAATTTGAAGTCCTTTGCTTCTGAATTTGAAGAATTTTTATGGATTCAGAGACACCAATGAAATATTTTGAGGTTTGTTAATATCAAATGTCACCTATGGCATTGAAATAATAGGCTCAATTAATTCTTAAATGGTTTTGCTAAATAAATACTAATTTATTATTTATAACCATATGTCATAAACAGACTTTAGAACAGCATGCACAAATTATGTTTAAAGATAATTCGTTAAATAGTACAAACACTTCATTTAATGCAACCAAAATTTATAAGCATCTACTGAGTGCTAGGTCTACTTATCTAGTAGATTAAAATAAGATACAACTCCTGTAGGATGTGGTATTGCTTTTGTGCCCACAATATCCCATTCTTGAATTCCTTTTGCTGTTAATCATAAAGTATGAATATGCCACAGATACCATTAATTTCATTGGAAGTTCAACCAAAGTCTACTGTTTGAATTAGGCAGAATAAAAATGTAGGTGCTCCCAAAAGATTCTTGTTGCTCCTCAGCAATAGGATAGATATGCCGAAGAGCAGAGGAACACGGCAGCCCTGTGGGACAAGGCCCAGGAAGCTGACCCCTCAGCAAGTTGCATCAACACAGCCTCAGCCTTACTGTTGCTTCCCAGCTAGCCTGCTTCGTTGGTGTTTTTGACTTTTACTTTCTGGGTCATATAATTTGGCCTGATTACCTCAGTCTGTTCTGACCTTTGTATCAACCTTGTCCCTAGGATGCAGGTTTAATCTACCCTTTCCCCTTACTGGGTGACAGGCTACTTTCATCTGTAACATGTTGGAAAATGAGCTATTGTGTACAGTGGATGGAACATTTCCTATGCTAGTGAGGGTTTTCTTTACCTTTTCAAAGCAGTTATTAGTGGTGAAGTATAACTCAGAGGCTACACGAACACTTGGAGTTGAGCTCTAGTTTATTTCTTACTGTAAACATTCCACCTGATTGCTTGCTCTTGTCTATCTGTTTCCTTCAGGAAGTAGAAAACAATAACCCGGTACTGACAACTTGAATATCAGAGTAAAACTGTAATAGCCACACATGAAAAAAGGAAGGTTGGATTAATAACACCCCATTCACCTTTTACACAGCATAAGAAACTAATCAGTCTATCATTACTATAGCTTTGTATAGGGCTCTGAAAAGCATGTGGGATGTGCATATAACAATATATTTACGGTGAAGTTAAAGTTGGCAAATCCTGGTTAATCCATAGTACCAACTACATTTACAGGTGTTTAATTAAAGTAATAATGATAAAAATCATTTCCATAATCACCTGCTACTCAGACCTAGGGAATGAATAAATATGACTACGGAAATATATAAAAACCAAACACTGAAGGTAAACAAGATAAAATTTTATATACAGAAGGTCCACAATGAATGCATTATGGACCGGAATGAACCAGAAGAATACCACGCTACCATGGAGAGGTCAACATGACAACTGCAGCCAGCTTCTTCCCTTCCCTTCTGTTATTCTTTGCATTTATTGTAATGTTTGGGCAAAATTCGCTACAAACATTCATTCTTTTCTGTCTACAAATGTTCTATTCTCCTTTTGTTTGTTTGCTTGCTTGCTTGCTTGTTTTTTGAGACAGGGTGTCCCTGGCATCCCCAGATGGCCTGGAACTCACTATGGAGCTTAGGCTGGCCTCGATCTCACAGAGATCAGTCTGCCTCTGTCTCCCAAGTCCTGGGACTAAAGACATGAACCACCACACTCTCCTTTTGGTTATCTCTCAACTATCCATGTTTCAAGGCTCAGTTCAAATACCCCGAACTCCATAGAACTCTTTCACGGCCCACAGAGGCAAAAGAAAAGGGGACCTTTCTGTTTGATCACCCTCATGAAACCTGTGTTCTAGCTACACATCACATATCTGTAAATGCAGTTGGTCCATACAGCTACTCATCAATTGATTAAATGAAATCATTAAGCAATACTTTTCACAAAACAATGGATTAATGATAGCATAATTTTTCCACAACAGGTATACCAATTGGGGCTGGAGAGATGACTCAGCATCTAAGCATACTCAGTGCTCTTGCAGAGGAACAACATGACAACTAACAACCATCTGTAAATCTAGTTCAAAGGGAATCTGACACCTTCTTCTGTCTGATACCCTAGGGCATTTCACAACATGGGTGTGCTTTCCGACATGCAGGCAATATACTTATACCCATCAAATAAGAATAATAAAATATTTTTTTAAAAAGAAAGTATACCAATAAATACTCATTTTCTTTTGGGCAAAAAAAAAAATCATCTTAAGCACAGTGTCTAAGATGAATACATTAAATTATCTCTGACACTTGATATTTCTTCCCAAACTGGGAAAAGACAAGAAGTGAGAGAATGTGCAGGAAACGAATTAAAGATGCAACAAAAGATAATTCTGCTGTTGTAGGACTCTTGTAGGACGTCAAGGAGGTAATTCAAGATTCCTAACATTAACATGTACCTACCTGAAGACTAACCTCTCTTCCTGTGAGGAATCCTAGGAAGAGCCTGTTCTAACATGACCTAAGTCCTCCACTCTAAATGAATTCCAGGAGTGTGATCTTGGAGAAAGAAGCATGCTTTCTCAAAAGACACAACACTGAGTTTCAGTGTGTTATCAGTTCTTCCAAGAGAAAACCCCCCTTGACATACACATCCAGTCTTCATCAAGGGAGTTTGAGGAGTCCCAGGCACTTGCTTCTGAGGTTACTTCAGAGTTCTCATGAATATTAGGAAATTGCCATAATATAGGCCTTTGCCAAATTGGGGAGTTATGTGGGTATTCTGTAACAGGTTCTTTCTGGCTATGGATTAAAACATCTCCCACATTCCTTGCCCTCTATGAGCAGCAGATGAAGTCAGACCAACTTGCGTTTACTATTAACCCTTTACAGATTGTAAAAATGTTGACTCATCACATCCAACGGACATATCAATGCCTTGAAAAACCTTTCATTAAGACACCAATGACACAAGGCACTTGCCCAGGCTGACCACTGACATTCCCAGGCAACTAGAGAACTTGCCATCAAACAGGGTGTGAGTGTGGTTTATATCTAAGACAGAAACAAGTCTCAGCTTGTTTAATCTATCACATCCAAATTCCTAACAATACAGAGACTGTGCATGTGACTCAATATGAATTAACTATGTCTTTTTGCCTTTGCAGAAGAAATGAATGTAGCAACAGGTAAAGATAGAAAGCTAAGATCGTGTGTCACAAAATTTTTACTGAGTATATTAGAAAGAGAGGGCAAGTGATATTTACATAGAGATGATAAGCTCTCATTTAAAAGTTTGTGACAAGTACCATTGGGCTCCAGACCCACACTGTATCATATACAAATGCTATTAGTATAGTAATTATATTTTACATTTTACTGGTCTAACATCTGTGGTATTTTTATGAGGGGGAGGGAAGGAGGTAAATGAACAGGGCAGTCAGCAAAAAGTAGATAGCAACTAATGCACTATTAAAGTTTAGTAACCAAATTTACAACATAAAGAATGTTAACTTCATATGCATGCCAAGAGTACTATTGACAGAAAATTATCTCAAGTGGTCCTCACATATTTTATAGATTGAATTAGGGTATATTTAAAGAAATCTGATTATAGTTCTTGTTTGGTTAACTAAATCATCATTTCTGTGTTTTCTGTCAGGTGTAAATATTGCATTCCTTGTATTTTTGCACTCTAGAAATTTAATGTAAGATCTCATGGAGATAATAACTCTTGTTTTTCATTAAAAGTTCATTTAAATGTAAAGCTAATACTTTTAACGCTACAGAAAACCCTTTTTATCTTCAAAAGGACAAATAAGAAAAAAAGATTTCTTAAAAAGAAGTCCAGATAAAACATCTATTTTAGAAAATTAAATGAGGACATTTAAAAAAAATTTGATTCTCCACACTAATCTCCAAGTTAATCCAGAGACTTTTTCCCAGACCAAAAGCAAACGCTTGAACCAACACCTATGATGATGCTGTGAGAGGTGGAAAACGAAACCAGAGTTGCACATGCAGCACATCTGTGACTTGTGCGCCAAGTCCAGCTACAAACCACCAGAGCTTACACCATCCTCAGCTGAGCCCAGCATCCTCTGTGGCAGCACAAGATTTCTGGCACAAATTCCTAGACCTGAAACCCTAACAAGATCATTCTGGAGCAATGCAAAAAGCAAACGTTTCAAAACAAATTCTTCTTTTAGTGTGTTACACGAGGTCATCCAGAACGAACACTAAAGTTAACTGTACCATGAGAACTTTTGTTTCCTAGGCCAATGAAACCAAAAGTGGTAAATACAGTATGGTATTTCTCACACTCTTGCAGTCTACACACACTTACAGAAAGTACAGCTTCCCTCTAGAAGACAAGCTGGAATGGCAGAGGAACGATCATACAAATCAAAGCCTACACTAGAACATGGAGCCTGGGAGATTCAGCAATTTGTCACCAAATGATCGTCAAAGCTATCCCTACAATCTCATTAGCGAGAGAGACAACCTGAAGCAATTATAGGTAGAATGATAAGGGGTGTCTGTGATTTCCTTAAAAATAGTCAAAGGGGTAGGAGAAAGTGTGTGGAGCAAGTATGAACTAGATCAAAGAAGTGTATTTGATGTTGAAGTTCATATACTATTATTTCTACTTTGGTATGTGTTAGTATGCATGATACATGAGTTGGGGATGTAGCTCAATGATGCAGCATTTTCCTAGCCAGCATACGCAATGACATCCCCAATGCCCTCCCCAGTCCACAAGACAATTAAATATACAGGTGTCCAAATTTGGATGGGGTGGGCATTATTCTTAGAAGTTTTCAATATTACACAATCTCAACTCCCATCCCTGGAGATTTCCAGTGAGGCCAATGTGTACCCTGGTCAAGCTGCCATGCTTTTTTGGTTTGGTTCACTTCAGAATTATACTGTATATGCTTCCATTACAAACCTCTAGTTAAGTGTCATTAATCTTATCACAACTCATCATTGTATAAAGGAAACCGAAGCTTCAAGAGAGCATGACTTGTCACACTCACTAATATCATGCTACTGCTGTAAGTCATGTACTTCCAATATGTGTGTATGAGAGGGAGAGAGGGAGAGAGAAAGAGAGAGATTTTCATCCTAACAAGTTAAGTTAAATGCTATAGAAATAACTATTTTTAATGGTCTACAATTTTGTTATTGTTTTCTAATTGAATCCCCTTCCTATAATTAATAGGTAAGACATAGTATTTAAGAATATTCATGTTCATACCAAAAATTAATACACTGTAGTCATTAAAAACATTTGTCTTATTAAGTAAATTGAATATGTCTTACAACTTGGTCCAAACTATTAATTTACCTAGTCAAGTATATCTTAATAACATGAATGCCTGATTAGGTATAGTTAGCTTTAATAGCATACAAACTATCTTAAAAATATTACCCAGGTGACATTTCATGATTTAAAAATCTCTCTTTCATTCTCCAATTCCTAGAAATGTGGCTTTTTCCATCAAGTTGCTGAAATGCTTTGGAGATAATCATAACTGACCTTCCGACACAAATGTCTTTATTCAGTGTAAGCTTTCTGGTCTCTACAGTATTTGGTGTATCTAATCTAGCTCTTAAATACACTTTCCCCTCTTGGCTGAACTTCACCATAGTATACATTGCTCAATTTTCTCTTCTAATATTAACCTCTTCTATCAACTTTTCCCCTCTTTAGCGGCCCACTATGCAAGTACTGGCATGCCACAGAATCCTGTTTGTGTATTATCTCATCCCATCTCCTTTGTGTAAAATGAATCACTCTGTGGCCTCATGTACAAACCCCCCTGAACTTCACCCCCAGGTAGACCCCTCTCACAAGCAAAATTCAGAGTCATCCTATATTCAACTCTTCCACACTCTTCACATTCAAATAGTATCTACAGCTTGTGAGTCATACTGGCTCTTATTCTAAATGTCTTTCCTTTTTCCGACTGGGCCTTGTCTTTATTACTTGAAAAGCTATCTGTAAATCATTTCATTATAGCAGTAATCCATGTTCATTAACACTACTAGTGATGAGAATAGGAGGTAGAAATTGCTTAGGCTGTTTAGGGTAAAAAGACTCTACCCAAAAAAGACCCCACTTTTGGCTAAGAGTCGGAAATGCCCTTGGACCTAGTAGTACTCTTGTACTTGCCTGAGGCCAGAGATGTTATGCTGAGGACGTGACCAGAACCTCAAGAGACCGAGAATGGGAGTCGGACTTCCTCTTCTCTCCTCCCTCCACTGAGGAAGCACAACAGAGCCACGAAAGGCTCCAATGGCCTCAAAGGCACTCTGATATTCCTGAATCACTTCTGGTATGTTCGGTCTGGAATCTGAAGGAGGGTGAGTATGCAGACCACCACTCAGTTTTTTCCTGCTTTAACTATATCCAGTTTTCCATCTTCCCACTTTCCTCAGCTACTGGCAGAAAGCATGCCTGTCTCTGCTTCATCTCCTATTTCTTCAGCATTCCCCTAGGAAATGGGCACAGTTATTTGAGACTAGAAAGATAGATGTCTGTAGGGATTCCTGACTTCCCCTTTCTGCTTCCTCCTTCTACCATTTGTGAGGTTAGGAGGTTGAGTACATACATTATATATATATATATATATATATGTACACACATATACATATACGTATATATATGTGTGTGTGTGTGTATATATATATATATATTCTATGGGACATTGACTGAGGTATGCGATTGACTAGGGTGTGTGATGATGGCTAAGGTTTGCATCTTGGTAGGAAAGATTCTGCACTAGTAGTTGCAGAAACAAAGAGCTTTCTGAGGACTGGACCTGGGAGAGCCACATGGACTCTGGTCTGAGCTGGGAGGAGGGGGGCAAGGGACATCCCACCTGTGACCCCCAGAAGATTTAGATAAGTGCTGCTAGCTCTTTAGGCAGGACATTGGAGACACGGGCTCTGCAGGGTCCTAATATGTATCCAAAGCCTGGTGTTTGTAGACCTGGTTCTTCTTTGGCTGAGCTAGAATGCCCCCTTAATACTACTGCTCCTTTGTGCCTTAGGTATCCTTGATGTTTGTGTTTGCATTTGTTGCTGTGTTATGAACAGGCTAAAGAGGAAGAGTATTCTAATACCATCATATGACTGTTTTGTGTCCTGTATTCTCTAAATTACAGGTATTTAGTCCAAGATTACATGCGATAGATTATAATGTAGTTTTCCTAATCCAGGCACACTGGTTGACAGTCTTTTTCAAAAAGGAAAATCATCCTGAGTGCTGTCTGCCTCCTATCTAGATCAAAAAATATAATATGGACTGACATTATAAATTTAAATAAAAGCATCAAAAAGAATGTTTAAGGAGATATTAAGGTTCAACCCAGGGAAGTCAAGACTGTCACCTCATTCACTCATTAGAAATTGACTGACTTCCCTGACATGCAAGAATTAACCAGGCGAAATGCAAAGCTAATCTGGCAAACTCACAGGGTATTAGGGGACCACATCCACATCAGTAAAACTGAATAATCTGAAAGGCTTCCCATTCTTTAAGGTCACTAAGAAGGAGAGGACGTAGGTACCCAGGCCTAAACCAATGACAGTAAGAAGATAGTAACTAGTCCATAGGTACCACCTATGGGAAAGGATAAGAGACTCTCTGGAGGATGCCCTGGAGAGGGAAGAAAGAAGGTCTGAAAGGTGTTCCAAAATATCATCTTTTGTTTTACAGATGGGTAGTCCCTTTTATAGAAGGCTCCTATGTCTTCAGCAAAGGCTCCCTTAGACTAACTACATCGTTACCTACTGGGATCTCTTCAATCCATGGGTCTTGAGAAAGGAATACCTGAGATTTTTCTACACTCAGGCCTGGCCTGCATATAAACTGGAAGATGGGGAAAATGGCCACAGTGAAGTATTGATTTTAATATGATTTTACAACTAGATTTATTTTTTAAAAAGAAAGATACATGGACTGGATTGGCTTATGTGCGGGACTTCTTTGTTAACCCAGACTTGCATAGGGAGTGCTGCATCAACTCTACACTCTTGGTTGCCCTCAAATCTGGGGCCTACAAAGCTCCAAAAGCCTTTCACAGGCACAGCCACCTTAGAACAGGAGAAGGGTTCCAGCCTTCTTGACTGCCCTACCCTGAGAACTCAGACCCTGGCAAGGTTATCCCCCTCAAATATAGCCCTCTCTTTTGCCGTTTGCAGGAGACACGCATTGACCAGAAGGGGAGACTTATTCAGGTATATACCCCCTGTTCCTTACAAGATGTGAGACAGAGAAAGGCTGATCTTGTAAAATTTTCAGAGGATCTCAGCAAATACGTTGAGGTTTTCAAGGGACTAAAAGTCCCCTTGAATTACTTTGAGTTACCTTGGGAGGATGTAATGTTACATCCTAAATCAGATCCTGACCCCCACTGAAATGAACGCTTCTTCACAAGTTGCTGTAAAATATGCAGTCCACATATATGAAATGAATGTGAACAGAAACCCTGTAACAGGTAACAAGTACAAACAGAAAGTCAGTTTCCAACAGGGAGCCAGGCAATCCCACATGATGATCCCCACTGGGACCTTCTTTCCCCTGAGAGACTGGAGAAGGAGACACTTCCTGTGTTGTGTGTTAGAGGGGATCCAGAGCAGTCACTTCAAGCTCTGAAATTATTCTAAATTATCTCATTATACAGGAATATGAGGAGACAACCTCAGGCTTTCTAGATAGGTTGAGAGAGGCTTTGATTAAATATACAAATATAACTCCTCTCTTTATGGAAGGGGATTTAATCCTGAGACAGAGCTTCATAACTCATCTGCCCCACATATCAGGAGGAAAGTACAGAAGATTCCTTTAGACTTTGAATATACCCTAGACAATCTCTTTAAGACTGCTAATAAGACCTTTCATAATCGATGATGGCCATTGTGGATACACTGTGAGAAGTTGACCCAAGGCTTAGCACACAGGAGAAAGTAAAGGTGGCTTGGTGAAAGGCCTGTTTCAGTGTGGACAAAAAGGCCACTTCATACAGGAATGCCAGGAATTAAAGAGAAAACTCCCAGGCAGATTAACAGCTATAGTCAATAATCTCAACATCATGGGGTCTCCAAAAACACTGCAGTAGTCCTTGTAATATGCCCATACTAGAGTTCAAAGATCCAGTGGAGAATGGAGACCAGTAGAAAACCAACCCTGCTACACCCTGATTCTCAATATATTACTTTTGAAGACCCCTCAGATGCAGTTACTCAGTTAACTTGGACAGTGGTGGCCCGAGGGTCTTGTGATAGTCCCCATTTGTTTGGGCAGGCATTGGTAAAAGACCTGTCTGAATTCTCTCACTCTCAAATTCAGGTCCTGTAATATTTAGATGACATCTTTTGTGCCCCACTAAGGAGGCTTCACAATAGGGCAGTAAGACCCTCCTCACATTCCTGATAGACAGAGGCTATAAAGTGTCAAAGTCTAAGGCTCAGTTATTCCAGAACACTGTAAGGTATTTGGCTTTAATTTTGTCAGAAGGGACTAGGACATTAAGCAAAGAAAGAATTAGCTCATTGTCTTCTATCTAGTCCCGAAAACCCTGAAACAACTTTAGAGATTCTTAGGAGTCACAGGATTCTGCAAGTTATGGATCACTGGATATGGGGAGATAACACATCCCCTAGAGATACCCAGGCATCAGGAATGCATCTCCTGACTTGGGAACCAGAGGCCCAATATGTCTTTGACCAGCTAAAACAGACTCTACGATGACCCCTGCTTGAACCTTCCAACTGAAAGAATATTTGATCTATATGTCAGAAAGAAAAGGAATGGCCTTGGGTATGCTGACACAGGCTTGTGAAACTGTTCAACCACCTACTGAGCATTTAAGTAAGAAATTAGACCTTGTTACCAAGGGATAGCCAGCCTGCCTTAGGGCAATAGCAGTTTAGCTCTATTAATTCCTGAGGCTACTAAGTTAACTTCAGGGAATGACCAGACTGTGTATATACCTCATGATGTGTCGGGCCTGTTATCCTCTACGGGAAATTTTTGGTTAACTGATAATTGCCTCCTAAGATATCAAGCAGTTTTTCTGGAGAGACCTGCCTTTCAGTTAGGAACTTATTCCTCACTAAATCTAGCCCCCTTCCAACCAGAAGATAGGGGACCCAGAACTTAGCTGTGAGGAAATAAATCAGTTATGCAGCCCAAGAAGATCTTGAAGCGCTTTCTTAGAAAATGCAAACTGGAGCCTTTGTACAAGTGGGAGGTTCTTTACAGAACAAGAAAACCACAGGGCTGGCTATGCAGTTGTCACCCTCAACTGGATAACTGAGAGTGCACCTCTCCCTCCAGGCACCAGTGCCCAGCTGGCAGAACTGGTGGCCCTCAACAGGGAGCTGGAACCAAGCAAGGATCAGAGAGTTAATATTTATACAGACTCAAGTATGAATTCCTAGTCTTCCATGTCCATGTTATAGTTTGGAAAGAGAGACATTATCTGATACCCTCTGGGTCTCCTATTAAATATCCCAAGAAGATTGATTGACTTTTAGTTGTGGTCATTCTTTCTTCTGAAGTTGCAGTAATGCATTGCAAGGAACATCAAAAAGTACTAAAGGAAACCTCAGAGGGAATAAACTGGCTGACCAGGCAGTGAAGGCTGCTGCTAGGAAACCCCTCCCCTCACAGCCAATCGAGGTACCCTTAGTTCTTAGGGAAGTTTCTCCAGAGAAAATTCAACCACAATATTCCCAGAAAGAAAAGGGATGGGCCCTTTCAGGGGGACATGCTTGCAATCCACAGGTAGCTTCAGATGGAGAAAAAAAGCTGCTTTTACCTGAGGCCATGAACAGAAAATTTTAGAAACTCTTCACCAAACCTCGGGACAAACCCCACTCATCAGCTAGCACAGACGCTATTTACAAGGAGAATGTCTTTTAAAGACCATTAAGTAGAATCCGTGAACTATTCCAGAAAAGAAAACAACCATCTACATAAAAAAGTAGCCCTTTCAGGCTTAAAATACACTAGAGGGTACCCTGTGGAAGACTGGAAAATAGATTTCACCCATATGCCCTGGTCATACAATGTCTTCTGGTATGGGTAGACAACTTTACCAACTGTGTGGAAGCTTTTTCCTACAGGACAGAAAAGGCCACAGAGGTAGTAAAAGAATTACTGAATGAGATGATTCCCTAGTTTGTACCCCAAGAGTCTATAGAGAGACAATGGCCTGTCCTTTGAGGCAACAGTCATCCAAGAAGTCTCTAAGACCCTGGGGATACAGTGTTATCTGCATAGTGCCCGGAGGCCACAGTCCCCTGGAAAGGTGGAAAAAGTTAATGAGACCTTTAAGAGACATATAAGAAACCTATCTGCCATGGATGACTGTCCTGCCGATGGCCCTCCTGTGTATCAGAAATATCCCTTAGGTATTAGGCTTAAGCCCATATGAAATGCTATATGTGCAACCTGACCATTTCTCACTAAAGACTTTTCCTCATGAGGAAATTGCTGCTCAATACAGGATGCCTTGGCTCTGGTTCAGTTCCTGTAAACATTACAGTGTCTGTGTGAGACCTGCACCAGGAGATTGGCTCATCTTTGTTCAACCCTGGAGATAAGATGTGGGTCAAATATCTCCCTCTCTGTCTCCTTCTCTAGAACCTGCCCGGGAGGAACCTCACACTGATTCTAGCTACTCAGACAGCCATCACAGTACTTGGATCTGAATCCTGGATTGATTCACCACTCTTCAGTCAAACCCTGTAGGCCAGAGGGAGAGACCAAAGAACAAGTCAAACAAATCAGACACGGAAGAACACTCCTGTGAGCCCATCAAGGAATAAAACTTCCTCTTCAAAAGGAAAGACAAATCTGTTTTCTTCTCTCTCATAAACTATGCCTTGTTTTCTGGTCTTAATGCTGGCTAGCTTTTTGTTTCTGCCTGGCTATACCCAGGATGAAAGTTCATGCCTTATATGGGCCCAAGAATATGCAGGAGACTGTAAGCAAAGTAATTCTTGGGTCTGTGGACTCCTCCCCTCTTCCAGTACTTCTGGGCTTTCATGGTGGGTATCTCCCCTTCAAGGAGGTGATTGGAATCAGTTACAACAGTATATAAACCAGGCCAGAGCAAGCTCCCCCATTGCATATCAAGCTACCAGATGGGATGTTTCTCAATGGCCTATTCATTCAACTCGGGATCAGAAAGGACAGGGAAAGCACTTTTCAAGAGAGGAAACTGATAAAGCCCTATGGAAATATGTTAACCCCTTTCTTTCCAGTACCCCTGGTCCCACAGAGAAAGAAAACAATCATAGATATCAAGATGGCCTTTTTCAAGTCTGGGATACATCTATGTGGGTGACTTCAACAAAAGGCCGTTTAAGCCAGGTGGCTCCCTTATACTGGAAACAACAAAACCATACTCGTTCAAATTCTCCCAGTGATGTGCAATATCTAGGATGGGTCACTCCTGACTTATGTCAGAATGTTATTACCCTTAATCCCTCAGACTGGTTTGCTACTGAATGGGATGAGAGGCCGAGAATACGTTGGGCAGCCCCTAACGGCACCCAATGGCTTTGTGGCACAAACCTCTGGCCATGGCTACCTCCAGGATGGATTGGCAGATGTACTTTAGGGTTTCCTTGGATGTAGGTAAAATAAATAAAACTCTAAAACATCCTGCATAGTAACTCTATTAATCTTTGAATTTTGTGTACTCAACTGCTATTTTAACTTCATCTCCTCTCATTTACAGTCAGTCCACACTCAGATGGTCCTGCAACATTCTAATTCCATCTACATGGCCCTTTTGACTGCCCTGTAAGACCTGATAGTCCATAAGAATGGGAAACTTAAAAGCCACTGACTTTAACCCCTCTTGCTTTTACTGGTTATCTCCCCATAACTCTAATCAAGAGCCAGAGATTTTCTTCCCTCATTACATCTAGAAGTTATACAATAAAATCACTGGTGCATTTGGGGGTCTTTTAGATAGGTCCTCTGGAGGAGTACCCTGACTGTTACACCTGATGCCCCTACTCAGCTAGAAGAAGCTAGAGCCGTCTTCACCCTAACCCCCTAGCAGGAGTCAGGGTTACTTCTCCAGAATGATGAGAATAGGAGGTAGAAACTGTTTAGGCAGTTTAGGGTAAAAAGACCCCAAAAGAAAAGTAACTAGTTTACTTCATGGTTAAGAGCCTGGAATTTCATTGGACTGCTAGTATACTAGTCCTTGCCTGAGGTCAGAGATGCCAGAACTATCTAATACAAAAATATCTCTGGTTTCATTGTAGGTAGAGGCTGGGGATGCCAGAAAGGGGATCTTGGTTTTTGTTCTGTTTTTTTTTTTTTTTTCCTTATGTCTTTTCTCTGAGAGTACCCTGTTCTTGGAAGCACAATGAGGACATAATCAGAACCTCGAAGGACCTGCACAGCTGAAATGAGAACTGGAATGACTAGCTCATCTCCCCTGCTCTCTGCTAAACCTTTATTAACTCCCAAGCAATGAGACTTGATGGAATGCCACCCTGGGGACCATGCCTGTTACACATGTGCCATTCCTTCTTTCTCTCCAAAGCTCCCTATAATAAAATACTTCATTCTAAAACTCATGCTCTGTGGCCCATGAATTTCATTCTTCAAATCTGTGAGGCAAGAAGCCAAAGCCTCTAGCTTGGGGGTGAGGGGGCTGGTGGCCACTGTGTATAAATTATATTGCTAAATGATCATGTTCTGTTTGAGCTCACAGAGAAGCTGGCTCTCTGGAAATGGGATTGGCCCTTTCACATTAGCCTCAAGCATGTTTATCTCAAAATGTTTCCCAATTCTCTTTTCCTTGGTCAAGCTGGCCCCCTGATACTGACATAAGGAATAAAGAGAACGATGAAATAGCTGCAAGGACAGAGGTGCTTTAAACAAGTAAACATTGTCCTTGAGAACAGCTAAAGAATAAACTAATTTCAACAGCAGTGGTTATTATTATTATTATTATTTATCTTTCTCTCTATATATATGTCTATAGTAAAAACAATTAATAGGATTCTCTATTTTGTCACAGCAATGAGGAAAGTAATAAACACAGAATAAAGAAAATGTATAATGAACACCAAGGTTTACTAAATAATGAAAGAACCAACAAAAAAGATCAAAGGAAAACAAAAATTATTTACAGTCCATGGAGAAGACAGAGAGGAACCCTCTGGCAAAAATCTCCTCAGTAAATCTAGTATTACCATTTTCTTTATTTATTTGTGCTGGATATTATAAACATCAATTTGATAATGTTTTGCTATGTACCTGCTCCATCTCTCTATCTGCTACACTCATTAAAAACCTAAAGCACAGTTTTGGTAGACCACACTCTGAACTGTAAAAAGCAAAAAGATTCTTGACTGTTTCGTTTTCTATCAGGTTTACCTGGGAAACTATAAAGCCCCAATTACTGCATTATCTTATATGTATAATTTGGATTCAGTGTTCTTTTAACAAGATAATTCTGCACAATACCCTCTTCTGAGTCAAGCAACTGCCATTTTCATGACATCAGCTGTGCTTACTTGCAAGAGACCATCACAGCTGGGGTTATTGACTATCCTACATAAAGGGTAGCAGTTAACTAGGGATATTGGGGCATCACCTGAGTATCCATCCAGCCACTCTTCTTAGCTGGTTTTAAGTAATTCTGTCGTAATCACACATCACATCCTGGTCTTGGGAAGGACTAACATACAATCTGGTGAAGGTTAGAGAGAGTGTGATTGACCCATAGGCTACAGGGAAGTCAGTATCCATGCTGGATAAAGACTCCAATGCAACTGCCCTCAGATCACAAATGCACCTGTCAATAACTCCTCATCCGTGCTCTGTAAGTAAATTCAAAAAATGTTTTGGCTTTCCCAGGGAGAAATTTATGAAATTAAATATTGACTTGACATTAGCACCTTAAAATCAGGTAAATATTGCTTAGTATCTCTAGGAAGAAATTCCTTACATCAGATGGTAAATTCATTCATTAATGTATGTTGTCTCACAGTATTAAAAAAGGAAATGAGCAGGTGAAAAATGGTCAAAGGATATGGAAATGGAGGTACTTTATTAGGAAGGACTTATGGATGAAGTTTAAGATGACTGAGTATATCCAAACAGAAAAGAAAATGAGAACATTTATGAAAGTGATGAAGGTGTGAGTGGGGTTTGTTAAGGTATATTAAAGATGAGACAGAGATGATATATAGATAATCCTAAAATTTCTAAGATCAGAGTTCAGTCAACTGGCTTAAGGAAAACAATGTTTAATCAAGATTTATTTAAAATTTGTTTTTTTGTTCAAGCTTTATCTACATATTTCACAATTACAAAAATAACAGACTGGGAATGCAGACTTGGCTCAGCGGTTAAGAGCATTGGCTGCTCTTGCAGAGGACCTGGGTTCAATTCCCAACACCCACATAGCAGTTAACAGCCATCTGTAACTACAGTTCTGGGGAATCCAATGCCTTCTTCTGACCTCTGTAGGCACTGCATGACAAAGATGCATCTACCAACATGCAGGCAATACACTCATATATATATATATATATATATATATATATATATATATATATATATATTTTAAATGTATCTAACCTCCTTGGTTGTTTAATAATGTACTTGGAAACCTATACTAATATAGTCAGAGGGACTTAAAGGGAATTTTTCCCCTTACCCTCCTAGGTCAACTAAATCCCAGAGAACTATGGGTCATCTCTTGAAATGGCTTCTTGTTCAGGAAGACCATGGAAACACCACAAGATGGACTTAAAATAGGGTTCAGTCTACAAAGAAGAGGGTCAAATACAGAGGAAAGTTTTCCAAGTGAAGCCATGGTCAAATAAGGCCTTTGACTCATCCTCACATAGAGGGAACATCTGGTAAAAGGAAGGCCAAAGGAGCCAGAGACTCCTTCCAAGCCCAAGAGACCCCTGAGAACCAGGTCCTCAACTGATCTTGATAATAAAAAGAAACTGGCTAATGTAGACCAACTGCTTGGTCTTAAACACCCAATAGGAAAGTATAAACAAACATTGAAATGATTAGGATGTTTCTTTAAGGGTCCAAGGGATTATACTTCCCAAATATTAGGCTTAAGTTCATATACGATATTATTTAGAAAATTATTTCTTACTAATGATTTTATTGTTAATAAGAAAAAGCTGATCAGATGCAGGACTTAAATCTTGGCCTAATTCAAAACTGCAGGGCCTACCTGCTGCAAAGAGAGAAGATAAGCACACTAATGTTTGAATGTAAAAGTTAAATGATAGCCAAATTTCTTTTCTTATTTAGAATTCATTTAAGAGGGAACTCACACTATGATTTTAGCCTCTTAAACAGTTATCAATGTGCCTGAAAGCAAATCCTAAGTTCATCACTTTTGAGTACAGCCTCAGAGGACCCCAATAGAAGGCTACTCTTGAAACTCCTCATTAAGAAATTCTAAAGTACTTTGATTTGATCATTTTAAAATACCCCCTGTTATAAGGGAACATTAGAGCCAGTTGTAGTGGTATATGCCTTTAAACCCAGCACTTGGGAGGGCAGAGGCAGGCAGGTGTCTGTGAGTTTGAGCCCAGCCTGGTTTATATAGTTAGTGAGTTCCAGGCCAGCTGGAGTTACAGGGAGACCCCATCTCAAAAAGACCAAATAAATAAATAAATAAATAATGAATGAATGAATGAATGAATAAATAAATAAATGGAACATTGGATTAGGAAAGATTAAGTGGAGGTAGAGAATGGGAAGGCAGGGGAAAGGAGGGAATACGGAAAAGGATAAGGCACACTAAAGGTCTTTAGAAAAAGCTATATGGAAACCAACCACTATAGAAGCTTCTTAGAGTGTACCCATTCAAAGAAAGCAGTTATCCTATGACAGGGGGCATTGCCCTTTTTAGACATCATATCATAAGCAACCCGAAGCTAGACAGGTCACAGGATATAAGGGACAACCTAATACTAGTTTTCTACTAAATTGCTATTGTATTAAACTGACTCTTACTGATTTATTGTTATACTCATAGATTAGGACATCTCTCTATGCTCACCAGAGATGTTTCCTTATGGAACAATGACAAAGGTGATGATTAATATAGAAACCCACAACTGGCCAATATGCAGAGAATAAGAGGCTGCAGAGTGCTTACCTCTGAATAGGACATATATATCAAACTTCTGCCTCCCAAGGCTCAGACAGGGATCATTGTGGAAGAGGGAGCAGAAAGACTGTAAGAGCTAGAGGTGGTGAATGACCAAAAAGAAACAGTTTTCCAGACAGCTATTCAGTTACTCATATGAATTCACAGCAACAGTAACAGCATGTACAATTCCCATGCAAGCTCAGACTGGGAAAAAAGTCCCAGCATAGATATGAGGAAGTGGGTAAAAAGTTCTAAGGCTACCTAAGGAAACTGTGGCAACAGATGGCTGCTGAGAAGAACAGAGATAATGTCTTTAAGTAGGGACTTTTAAGTATGGTTGGCCAGGATCCAGTGGATAGACCCACAGTGACAGACATTTGAAAACATAAATTAGATTATATGGGCAATAGGTCTTAGTCTGTGTGTGTGTGTGAGTGTATGTGTGTATGTATGTATGTACATATATATTCATTAAATATATATGTACATTAAATTGAGCAGGGCACGACATGGGGAGGTGCAGATAGTGGAGGGGATCAAAATACCATCAAGTTATATTGTATAAAAATTGCAAAAATTCAATTTTTAAAAGTACAATAAACACCCCCCACCCCGTTCCTATTTCTGTTTCCTTACCTAGAACTTGGAGTGCTAACTGCTCTTGCCTTTACTTCTCCCTCATATCTCCTCCCAGGCATCAGTGAAAGACATCTTTTTCTCCGTACATAACAATTATGCACTTTGGGGAGTCTTCTAGATAGAACTACTGAAGGGGTACCCCAATTGCCAGATCTGATGTCCCTATTCAGCATGGTAGAAGCCATAGTGGTCATTATCCCAATTCCCATGAGTCAATTAGGGTAACCTCTTCAGAGGGGAGCCTGATAAGAACAGGACATAGAAATTAGCTACACAGTTTAGTGTAAAAGACCCAAAGAAAAGTAACTACTTTCATTCTTGGTTAAAAGTATAAATGTCTTTGGGCCTCTTGCAGCCTACTCTGTATCAAAGGCTGGAAATTCCAAAAGTACTTGAGGGTTCTGATCTGATTCCTAAAAGATTTTAGGGTTAACTTTTCAGAGGGGGAAATGTTAGATTATCAAAAAGACCCTAAAGGTTAACCCCCAAAATATGTGACCTGAATCAAGTCCCAACTTTCCAGTTCTGAAGTAATACCTGTTCACAGGATCACGCCTAGGAAGGCAGGTTCATCTTAAGTCATATTAAAGAGTTGGGTGGAATACCTACTGCCTTAATGAGGTGGTGAGCTTTTCCCACCCTGAATTCCCACCTCTTAGCTCAGTTCTTGTGGATCAAGTAATACAGGGTTGTGTGGCTCTCTGTAAGTTCTGGCCAGCTTTTCTGATTTCTTCAGAATTCTTCAGAAAAGTAAACCTCTCCCTTCCTTCCTTATACCCTGTATGAATGATGTTATATTACTCAGTATCCCCTGCCAAGCCTCATTGCACTCCCCAAGCTGCCCTTCAGGAACCACCACAAGGATTGTCATAGAATACAAATAAAATTGAGTATCTCTTGGAGCCCAAACCTTTGAGCAGTTGCCACGGATAAACAGAATGAAAGTTGTACTTTGCCATGAACTCCATCCTGCTTTCCCACTGGCTCTGCTTCTGTGTACCTCTCTGACTGGTCACTGTGACCTGATTTTCTCTCTAAACATTTTCAAACATCTGGTCTTAGATGTCTAGAAGACATCTCACACTCACTAGATTCCAATTTGAAATCATGATCTTTCCTTTCAATTCTAACCTTCTGTTAGAGTAGCAAAAACAAACCAACAAACAAAAAGAAACAAACAAAAAAAAACCCCACAAAACCCCCAAGACTATCAGATCTCTAGTCTTTCTATTGGAAGACCTACCTTTCCAGATTCACTGGTCAAAGAGCACCCCGAGGAAGGTGGGTTCACCTTAAGTCATGCTAAATAGATGGGGAATACCCAATGCATTAAAGAAATAGTGAACTTTTTCTGCCTGTAATCCTGCCTCCTAGGGCAGTGATTCTGGACCTAGCCACAGACATGTAGCTCTTTATCTGCTTTTCTGAACTTTTCGGAAAAGTATAATCTGTCCTTTTCTGAGCATGCTTTGTCTAAAGCTTCGGACTGCCCCAGCACCTTGTATTTCTTTACTTTTTGTCTGAAGCTTCCTTTCCCATACCATGTGACTGCCAGTCCACCAGGGTCTGACCTCCACGCAGGCTCTAAACCTACATGGCTTCATGGCTCTTTTCTTCTCTGCTCCATTCTCCTCAAGGCAGCTGCTGAAATTTCCAGCTCACCTGCTCTGAGGTTTTGTTTTGTTTTGGTGTTTTTTTTTTCAATTTCTAAGACAATTGTCCTAAAGCTTCTGTTTGAGTCCATTCTTAAATTCTTTTATGAATGAGACTAAGAATCCTCCAGGAGATGCTTTCTCTCCTGTATTATTTCCAATTTCTATGATGAAAAACCTTGACTCATTTTTTTACTTTTTCTTCCATTCTCTTACAATTCACATTATTTGCCAGCAAGAGATTCCAATGACAACCTTTAAAATATAATCCAGAGCCCACCTACTCCTCCACATTCCACGCCGATACCTTGGCCTCTCCCACAGTGATCATAAGGACGTTCTACTTTCTTGCTTGCTATCATTGCGCCCCACTCGCTCTAAAACATTATAGGTTTTTACGCCTTTGCTCAAAACCTTGCAATGACCTCATTTCACTTGGGTTAGATTCAAATGGTCCTATGTGATGTACTCCCACTGCCCCTCTGGCCTCATTTCACAAGAGCCTCCAGGACAGCTGGCTTCATTTCACCATATTCTCCCTTGCTCGCGTTCCAACACCGCAACCAAGCTCTAGCCTTACAGCTCTGCAAGAATCTATGAACTCAGCAATGAATAAGCTCCCTGAGACAGACTAACAGGTCAACTTTCTCTTTCATATTTGTTGCAATTAATAATACCCAAACAAACCAAGTTAATGGGGTGACTCCTTTCCAAATTTCTCCTTTTCTGCTCTTTAGAAATTATTTTTAAAACACCGACCACTTAGCAAAACACTCTGTAATTTATTTTACTTAAAGAACTTAAGCTCCATAGGGAGTGATAAGGGAGGGCATGTACCCAACTCAGAACCTCTTTGAATACCTAACAGGAAATTGAGGCTTGGCACCTGGGATACAGTAGCATTCTAGTAAATAAATAATTGAATTTTGTAGAAAAGAAAAGACCGGATTCTGAGTTCACTCACTACAAAAAGACCAGAATTATAGATCAGAACCCAAACCTTCTTTACAATTGTCTTTGAGGTAACAGAGTGTTCTTTAGTTAAAGAAAATTGATGTTTAATAAATTCTTCCTAGTCCTAGGATAAAATTAAGCTCTCAAAAATTATAAACATTTATAATTTTTCTTTATTATATTTTATATTTTAGAGATAGTTAAAATTGAGTTTTAAAAACTTTTACAATTCTAAGAAAGTGTTATTTTTAAAGAGTGAGAGCTAAAAAATAAATTTTGAAGAAAATATTTTAAGATTACTTTTGGGACCATTAAGCAGACCAAAGGAGAAAAATCGAACAGACTGATAATTGCATTTTCGCTGCCTTCCACAAGATGTCAGCATGTAACTGAGCATACTCAGTCTCAGTGACGAGGGGTGTATTCACTTAAGTAGAACAATAGAAACCTTTCATTTTGAGATCTGCTAGAGCTTTGGTAACTCAATTCATAAATGTAATTTCATACATATTTTATTATGGTAAGCACAATTCTTTATTCTTACAGTATTTTGTAAGTACTGGTATATATATATACACATAGGTATATATTTTTAAATTCTTAAATTTCTTGACAACATAACTGAAAATTCTGAACAAAGTAAAAACCTATAACACTTATTGAGTTCTAGGATTCTCTTAGGTCCAACAAAATCATTAACCTGGTTACTTATCTAGTAATGTTTCCCCATTTTATGTATGAAAAAAAGATTAGTGGTTCGTGCAGGAGAATTTTTACTTAGGCATTATACAAGCAGTAGGAATCTACACATAGACACACAGACACACATACGGGGGGGGTGTCTTCTCTTCTCTTGGCATGTTTCTTTGTTCTTATCACTAAACCACATGCTGAGTCCAACACCTGATCAAATTTCAGTACTGATCATTATTAGTGCAGTAATTGAAATCTTTCACTTACAAGTATAACCAAGGCCTAATAACCAGTAGAAAGCCATCCAACGAAAATACAGAAATCATAGTAAATATATTTTCAATATATCCTTACATCATTTGTAGTCTTATCTTGCTTTTCATATTTTTCTCGATCGTAAGCCATTTTCTTCAGCAATTTCTTCATGGCTTTCTTATCCTTTCTTTGATTTTCAGTGTTTAGCTTCCTCACTTGATTTACAATAAACTTTGGAATCTATAGAAAAAAAGAAATTCAGTTTGACGAAGAAAAAGACCTGGTACCATTTTAAACCAAATAAGTTGGCTTTTTCCTTTTTGTATTTAAAGAGGAATAAAGATTGTGTCTATTCCTTAAGACCAAACCATTTAAGTATGCTGGTCATTAACTCCATGAAAAGAAAATGCACAGTGTATTCACTAGGGCAATGTACAGAGCATCCACATGATGTAATTTACCACCCATTGTGCAAGGCTCCAAAAGGGCCTTTAAGAAGTTCAAGGACATACTGGCCTCTTCCATGCTTGGATGTCAACACTGGAGGCTTCCTAAGGAGAGCCTCAGTGGAGGCCACCACCTCTTCAGTTTGTCCCTTTAGCAACCACCCCACTATAGCTCTGACAGCTAACCTATAGTCTCCTTCTAATAAGCCAGATGGCCTCCACTGCCAGAGAAGAAAGAAGCTCACTCATAAATGAAAGAAAAAACTGGGTCATGACACTTGAGGAAAAAATTTACGTTTACAAATAAAATTAAGAACAAAATATTTTAAGTCATTAAAATGTAGCTATGAAATAATGTTCCACTTACAAGAGGAAGACTTGATTACTGGACATCAATTTAAACATATTTTGGATAACCTGTGTCACTTGCTTTGATATAACAAAAAGACTTCAAAATCGAGAGAGGATCACTTTGCCTTTTTATGAAATTCTAGAGGAGGCGCAAATAAAATATTGAAATATTTAATACTGTAATTTTGCTTGGAATTTCTTCAGTTCATTTTTCTAACTACCTCTAAAGGGGCTCTTTCTCTGTAAATTTATAAATTTCACTGGCAAATGAGGCTGCAATCAGTTGAGCTTCTTATCTATCCCCATGCTGATTATCTGTCAAAACTCAAGCTCAAAGTAAGAGTAAAGCAGGAAACCATTTTCAAGACCTTAGCAGTTGGGTACAGAATATGTGTGTGTCCCTTTAAATAACAATTGTGTGAAAAACAAGAGTGATCTGAAGCAAAGGCTTCTAAGAAGATGACAGGCCTGAATACTAAACAAAGGGAGGCAGGCAGACAGTTCAGTACGAAGTTCAGTAAGACGTACTTCTTACCAGGCACATTTTCTTGGTCAGATTTCAAGATTTTAAAATAGAAATTCACAAGGTCCTCCTTACCTCTGTGAACCAAACCCCATTAATTCCTGTACTCACAACATTTAAATGCAATTGTTCTTTTTTTTTTTTTTTTTGAGAAAGAGTCTTTCCCATAGCCCCAGCTGGCCAGGTACTCAATCCATAGACCAGGCTGGCCTCAGTCTCACAGAGCTCCTCCTGCCTTTGTCTCCTGAGTGCTGAGATTAAAGGCATTCACTACCAGGTCCTGCTAAATGTAATTTTATAGGGCTGCTAGCCAAAATGCATTATATTGTTAAGCCATTTAAGAAAAAAAAAAAAAAAGCACATTACTTTTTAATATCAGCTTTATAAAGTTATTTTCAAGATTACTATGAACAATTATGCTAGGAAATTACATGACCATTATTGTAGTTTAAAAACAAATACCATATGTTTTTTCTTCTATGGAACTTAGATTTAAAATTCTGTGTGTGTGTGTGTGTGTGTAAAAGTCATGAAACTAGATAGGGTATCAATCATGAGAAGGAAAAAGAAACAAAACAGAGGGAAAGAGAGATTAATGGAGTACATGTGATAAGAAAGTAAAAAAGAAGACTGCGGTAGAGAACCAGGGGAGAGGTGGAGCGGGAACATTGAGCGAAGGCAACTATTGAGAAAAAAGTACAAAGACACATGTGCATGACTATAAACCCTTTACTTTGTAGACTAACTGAGAGATTAATCTAAAGACATAAACTTACCGTCCAGAGAAGTCTCTGGTACCTAATCAGTAAGTGCATGGTATTTGCCGTCCCGGCTGCCATCGCAAATTCTCGCTGTTCTGTGGATTTCAAACCCAGTACGTGGCACATGAAGAGATTCGGGGCCATAACCATCGCAACATTCACAGCTGTCATTTTATTTTTCTCTCTATTATCTATGACTCTTTGGAGGAATTCAAGCAGTGCCTGAAACAAAAATGACCAAGATTTCTGTCATAGAGCTGAAAGCATTGTTGCTTATGGGATTTCTATCATTTAAAAAATAAGGACAAGCAGGGTGTGGTGGCCACACCTGTAATCCCAGTACACAGGAGGCAGAGGCAGGCAGATCTCTATGAGATGGAGGCCAGCCTGGTCTACATAGTGAGCTCCAGGCCAGTTGTGGCTACAAGGAGACCCTATCAAAAAAGACCAAAAATAAATAACAAACAATAAATAAATAGATAAATAAATAAATAAGTAAGGGTTGCTGAGATGGCTCAACAGGTAAGGGCACTTGCCTCCAAGCTTGACACCCTGTGTTCAATCACAGGAACCCACATGGTAGAAAGACAGAATTAACTCCTAAAAGTTGCCCTTTGACTTTCACATGTGTGCCATTGTACATACACAAACATACACATACACATGTGTGTGCACATACTAAATAAATAATAAATGAATAAAGAAATAAAAATAAATAAATAAATGCTAAAAATAAGTTGTCAGGGGGCTGGAGAGACGGCTCAGCATTTAAAAGGACTGGTTACTCTGGCAGGGGACCTGGGTTGGGTTCCCAGCACCCACATGATGACTAACAACCCACTGTATGTCCAGTATCAGAGGATCCAATACCTCTTTCTGGCCTCTGTGAGCACTGCATGTGTGGATGCATTTACATACATGCAGGCAAAATACACTCATACACAGGAGATAAAAATAAGTAAATAAATAATTCAACAAAATAAGTTGTCAGGACCAGGGAAGACAGCTCCAATGGTAATGTGCCTACTGTTCAAGCATGAGGACCCAGGTTTCATCCCTAGCATCCACGTAAAAAGCTGTGTGAGATAGTGTGTGTTTGTAATCCCAGTGCTGGGCAGGTACAGACAGGCTTACTCTCCACGTTCTCTGGCCTTCACATGCACACATGCTCACATGCACACAAAGTAAATTAAGCAAAACCACAGTCAGCTATCTATATTCAACAGGTCTTATCAACAAAGCTCTTCCCTTGGATTAGTGACACTGTGTGTTGATGTAGGACCATGGCAGTGAGCAATGAGACATCGAGTATGACTGAGGTGGCAGAGAGAGAAGTGGGCAGTGCCAGTCCTCTCTAGGAATTGGAAAACAATCAACCAAAAAATCAAACCAACAAACAAAAAGGAATGTCCGTGACAGGCTCATTTAAATTAGCAATTTGCATAGGGAACTGGACATCAGGCTGGCATGGGGCCTAAACAAAATGTGAAGGAAAGAGGGAGGCTACCAAGAAGCATCAAAGAAAGAGACTTTGACAAAGTGAGGGAATACATAAAAGGGAACCTTACAGAATAGACTAGGTCTTGCTCAGATTCACCCTGGACTTCCACTGAGCTATCTGCCCTGAACCCCACCACCAGCACAGGGCACCTTTCTCTGACAAGGCTCAAGGCGTTAAATTCTTTTGTCTTTTGGTTTAAATTGAGAATAACAGTAATAATAAGAGCACAGGTGCTGATACTCTCTGTGGGTGAGGCAGTATATTAGACACATGTTAAGATGTCCCGTTTAATCTTTACTTGAGACTGACAGTAGAGTCATTTCCAGCTTGAGGAAATGATGTCTTAGAGAACATTAAGTAACTTACTGGAGGGCACACAACCAATAAATACAGGGAAGGAATTTAATTGCAGATCTATATGGCTTTTGTTTCTGAACTCCTAACTACTAAAAGAATCACGTTTCATTATTTAATCTAAAAATCCTACCTAAAAAACTCAAAACAGGTTAGACTAAAATGGAAAAAGTGAAGCAAAAAATCCTTTTACAAAATTTTAGGACAGAAATAAAACAAAAACACAAAACAAAAAAAGTCAAAAGCAAAAACCATCCTCTAATGCTGACAGATTGGTCTTGTATCAACTTTAGTTGCAATATAGATTAGATCTCAGCAATTTGAAAGAAACCAAAGACAAAGCCTTAATATCTAGCAGCAAAATTTATGTGTCTAATATCTGGTACAATGCTCAGAAAGCTAAATTGTAATCCAAGCCTCCTGCTCTATTGAAGCAACATGTTCACAAATGAGGACAAAAGATTAATTGAAGTTTGGAAAAAATACTTAATTTTGTTCCACAGAGACCAGAATGGTTGATCAGGGACCAGTATTTCTCTTTCTTTATGAGCATAGATTACAAAGATTAGATAATTACTTTAATTGTGGTGTGTATACACAATAAGATTGTTCAAAATATGACTATAGGAATTCTAGAAAGAAACAGTGAGGGGAAGAGGAAGGAAAGATAGAAGAGAGTGATGATAGGAAATTAATAAGATGTCAACTTGGTCCTTGATTTAAAAAAAGCTACAGTATTTTCATCTGCACTGTAAGACAGGTATCAACCATACAAAAAACTTGGTGTGAGAGGACACACTCCTGCAAATCCATGCTTGAGGCCCAGCATAGTAGTTATTACCTATGGATGGGCATAGGGTATATATTTTTGTATCTCTTTAAATTTTCTTTTTATATGTAAAATGGGAATACTACTGTCTTGGCCTTCAAGAATTGAAACAATGGACAGGCATGGTGGCACATGTATTTTAATCCCAGCACTCATGCAGGAAGCAGAGGCAGGTGGATCTCTGTGACATAGAGGCCAGTTTGTCTACATAGTGAGTTCTAGGAAAGCAAGGCCTCAGAAAGATCCTATCTCATGAAAGACCAAAAAGGAAAAAAAAAACAAAACAAAACCAGAATTGAGACATTGTACATAAAAATTTTCTTTTAATTATAAAATGGGGGCTCAGCAGTCAAAAGCAAGTACTTTCTTCTGGACTTTGTGAGTAATGGCACCCACATTCAAGCACACATATATACATAAGAATAAAACAGATCTAAAAAATAAACAAAGGGATGAAGAGATGGCTCAGCATTTAAGAGTACATACTGTTTTTACAGAGGACTTGAGTTTGGTTCCCAGCACCCTCATCAGGTGGTTCACAACCACCTGTAACTCCAGCTCCAGGGATTCCAACGCTCTCTTTTGGATTCTATGGGCACCAGAACTCACATTAACACATACCCACAATAGATGCATACACATAGACATAATTTAAAAAAAAATATTTTCTTTAAAGTTAAAACTATAAAGGGATATTTTTACATAATTATCAACATGGATCCTTTCTTGATACCAAAAAACCAGTCTTCTCTATTCCTCCAAGTCAAAAGTAGGTAGGTTCATTGATGTTAATGCGTGATTCTCCAAGGGAAAAAGCATTTTTGGTGAAACACTGATCAAAGACATCTGTCACTTTAAATTTTCACCAGAATATAGTGTTCAACTCTGAACTCTAGGAGATCCTTGGGTTTGCCATGGGAGTATCTTTCATGAATCACACAAAGTCTGTTCCTCTAGATGGTACCAGAAAGGTGGTGCAAGGACTGGATAAGCTTAAGGAACTTCATGTTAAGCTTCCCAATGTTACACTACATTGGAGTTTCCCTTCTCTTTTATGGAACAAAACTTGCAGTTTATCTATAATTTGTTGCATATGTTTTATGACGCTTCTATGAATAGAATTCTTTTTGTTTTATTTTGTTTTGGTTTTTTGAGCAAAACATCTCACTACGTAGTCTTGGTTGTCCTGGAATTCACTATGTAGTCCAGGCTGGCCTGGAATTCACAGAGATCTACCTGCCTCTGCCTCCTGAGAGCTGAGATGAAAGTTGTGGAATTAAAGGTGTGTGCCACCATGCCCAGCAAAATTAGTAAAATTCTTCCTTGATGCAGCCATCAAAGTCAGCTAATTGAGTAAATAAGTAAAAACACTTGTTTGCATCTGCCAGAGTTTGACCAAAAATCATTTTCACATCTAAAGTTATACATCCAGCAAACTCATGCAAAAATAAAAATTTAACTATCCCTAAATTTAATATATATAAAACATAGCCAGGTGTTGTGGTACATGCCTGTAATCCCAATACTTAGGAGGCAGAGGCAGGAGAATCTCTGTGAGTTCAAGGGCAGCCTCATCTACATAGGTGAGTTTCAGCTGGGTTACAGGGAGACCCTGTGTCAAAAAAAAAAAAAAAAAAAAGACCAAAATACTATCTATCTTTCCATCTATCTATCTAACTATCCATCAATCTATCCACCTACATATACATACATACATATACATATATATATATATATATATAAATAACAGGATTGTGAAAAGAATATACCTGAGACTTTGAAGGCCTAGTCAAAGAATTCTAGATAGTCTTGCACACTAGCACCCACAATGGAATATTTCCTCCAACAACTATTTGAATGAGGTGTTGCTCTATTATTTTAACTTGTGAGTCTTTCAGTTCCCTCTTACACTCTTAATTCACAGGCCTGTCACACAAACAAGCACTTCTGTAATCTGTACATAAAAAGGACATTCTTTCCTTCCTGGGTAGTGGAAACTGTGTCAAAGAAGTAGCCGTTTCCACTTTATTGCAGGCCAAATCCAGCCACAAACTCCACAGTCCTACACAGCCACCTTGCTCAAACTATTGGAATCAGACTACCTCTAGGGTTGGCCCAGCTCAAAACCAAACCCAGAACTGCCTCCTAAGTTACGCACTGACACACAGTGAAATGAAAAATTTGTCTCTGAGTTAAGAGAGCAATGCTTCCAAAGTTATCCAGTAGTAGATGTACTATTTTGTTTCCAGTAATATTCAGAAGATGCTCCATCGATAAAGATTGAGTAGTACATTTATTCTGTGGCTGTAAAGAGTCATCAGTCCTGGAGTTACAACTCAAGAATTTTTTTTTTCCCCTTTTAGATAGGGTATTTAGTATCCAAGGCTGACCTTGAAGTTCTGATCCTTCTGCCATATGAATGCTGAGATTACAGGCATTTACATCCCTGGTTTATGCAGAACCCGGGACTGAACCTAGGGCCTCGTGTGTGCCAGGTAAGCACTCTCTCAACTAAGCTATATTCTCAAACACCAAGGATTTTCATGAGCTGCAGGAACAAAAATTCTAAGATTTAACAACTGCTTTTCTTGACATTTATTTTCCTTGTGTAAGATTTAACTCTAAACAAAAAAAGATGTACAAGATACAGGTCAGACTCACAACACATACACAAAATCAAGGCAGTAACTTTAAGATAAATATTGCTTTGAAATCATATGCTGGATTTCTTTTACTATTTTTATAAAACCCTTTACTACTCCTTGATAAACTTTTGTTCTGTTTTTGCTTACTTTTTGAGACTAGGGTCTTACGCTGGCATCAAAAATGCCATCTTCCTGCCCCTACCTCTAGAGCTTTGGGATACAGATGTACCCTACCAACACTTGGCTTCAACATTTGCCACTAAGGAAAATGAACCAGTGTGAAACAATTCACACTGACTCCAAGAGCCTCTGATAATATTTCTAATTTATAGTATTAAATCCTATGAGTATTGTACGTAACAAGTTACTTCAAAATAATTATATAAATCAGAACTTCTAGTCCTTACAGAAGTAACTTTAAGCTAACATTATGATTTATTTCAAACTCTACCACTTGGAATTACAAACAGTTAGTACATCTCAGGAAACAGTGAGTTATATTTGATAAGCACTTCAATTTTTACCTTAAATGCTTCCTTTTTGTTTTATGCATACACAGTCATTAAATTGGAAAATGCAGAAAAATAGAAGGAAGAAAACACAGAAAAGGTTCACATTTGTATTAACTAATGAACTTTAATCATCTGCTTTGACCAAAGAAATATTATTGTAAAATTGGAAAATAAACAACAAAAAAACCCTAGAACTGGGAATGGTGGTATATGAAAGGGAACACATTGAAAGTTCAAGGCAGCTGCTTGGCAAGACCATGTCTCAAAAACACAACTGCCTGCTGCAGAAATGGCTGAGAGGGCAAAGCACTTGCCACACAAGCATGAAAACCAGAGTTCGGATCTCTGTCACCCTTGTAAATAATGTTAGGCAGGTATGGCAGCCTGTCTATAATCCTGTAATTAAGAGCTCCTGCCTCAATAGTGTATCAGCACTCACATCAATCAGTTTACAACTACCTGCAACTCCAGCTCAAGGAGACCTCATGCACTCTTCTGGTGTCATTCGAGGTCACCTGCATGTATGTGGTACACATACAGGCAGCCACATACATAAAAGAAAATAAATCTTTTTGAAAAGCCCTGGTAATAATAACAACATAAGCAAAGTAGTAAGACTAAGAATAAAAGACTCAATATCTGCCTTAAAAGCTGTTCTTTTCTTTTCAGAGGTTTCCAGAAGAAATAAATAATGAAAATTTACTCTGCTTAGGGGGCTGGAGAGATGTCTCAGCAATCGAGAGGGCTGGTTGCTCTTGCAGAGGACCTGGGTTTGGTTCCCAGAACCCATATAGTGGCTAACAACCACCCTTAACTGCAAGTCCAGGGGATCTGACACCCTCTCTGGGCCTTCATGGGCACTACACACATGTGTACTTACATACACACAGGATAAACACTCATACACATAAAATATATAAATTGAAAAGAAAATTAATTACTCTGCTTAGCTCTAAGGGGATATTTAATGTAAATTAACCAGCTGACCTTCAGTGTGTCTCTGTTTGCGTCAGGTAGGAGGATGACAAGGAGGTTCAAGGCCTGCAGTTGCTCCTTCTTGGTTGGAAGATCTGCAGATAGATTAGATACATCTGAACTCTTTTCTTTATGGAACAGTTTTCTTGCTTTCCCATTTTTCAAGGGAAAAAAGGAGAATATGGTGTAAACATTACAGTGCAATGTTAGACATGATGACTGAGCAGCCAGCCTCATTGAGAAAGCATTTGCCGAGATCAAGAGAAGCAGCTGCTCAGAGCTTCCTGGCTCTTAAGATGCTCACTTCCAACTGTGATCACATGACAAGAGGCCTTATGTTTGCAGACATACAACAGTGTTTTGGAAATCATTTTAACTTCTGCATGGCAATTATTCCCCAATGAAAAGATGGAGAAGCCTGGACTTCCTATGATATGCTACCAAGGATGCCTCTGCAACAGTGAAGCTTGCTTCTTTTAATGGTAAGGGAGTAAGATAGGAGAGGAGAGTGTATCCACTCCAACAGGCAGAGGAAACACAGGGCCTGGAACACAATAAATGCCTATGGAATGAATGAGAAAGCAGCCAGCAAGTGGAGCTTCTGGAAGGAATGTGATTACCACTGGTACTTAATAGTCACAGGCATTCAGGATCATGGCAGTATTGTTTATAAATGTAGACCCTATCCAGGAAATATATACAAAATAAAATGTCATTTAACCAGGAAAAATATTTTAAACAAGAGATGGTTTCTTTTGCTAAAAGATGAAATTTGTTAAGGAAAAAAATACTTTAGTTTTCATGCTTCCTTTAGAAATTCTGAAAAAATGTGTGACGTCCAATGAGTTAGGCACTTACTCCAATGCTGCAAAAAGAATAGCCTGAAACAGCTCTGATAGCACTACAACCCTCTGTCATTATTAACAGTCCACTCCTTCACTTCAAAGTGTCCCAGTTTGGAAGTCAAAGATATGGTTACTTTAATATCATTACAGCATCATTTTCTTTCTTGACACCCCTCGGAGTACATTTGACAATTATAGCAGTATTCTAAGACTTTCTAAGGTCTCTATGTTCCCTAGAAAAGATCTATTACTTATTTTAATTTGGAGCCTGTCCAAGACCACAAAAGGGCTGCATACAGAAGTCTGTGTCCCTCGACCTGTAAAAGCAGCAAGATGCTCCCACATAAAAATTTCAGGATTTAACTTTCAGGAAATTCTCATAGACACTCTGACATTCCCTTGGGCTTTTATAGTGACCGCTAATCCACAGCTTCTCCTGTATCTGTTGCTTTGAATACTTGGTGAGAAAACCACATCAGAGATGTTGCATGACTCACACTATTATGAGACAAATGCGAACTTTCCAGGTTTTAACTCTGAAAGTATTGTATCGCTTAAAGACCATGCAGCTGATCTGTACCTGAAAAGAACACTTTGTTACATGTTTATTTGGATATCTATGAAAGGGCAGCACTGTGTGGCATTTGAGCAGCCCTTGACATCTATGAGTCAGTATGTCTAACCAAATACATCTGGTTATGTGCCTTGTGATGCCAAATATCACTGAGGTGATTGGTATAGGTGGCACCAGCTCACTGGCTACTTCCAGCTGGATGGTACTTACTCTGGACATCCTGGAAGGCTTTTAGATATTCCACACTGAGCAATGGATGGGGCAGCTCCCGGAGGAAAAGCTTCAGCAGGCTAGCTGCGTCGTGCTGTTTGACACTTTCCCAGTTGAAAGTGCCTTCATAAAACTTTGCTTCTAGTTCTTGGCAAAGATTCTGAAAGGAGAGAACAGAGTCAGTAGCAAGATCATCTTTTCACCTTTAAAAATGTGAAATGTTTTCTACTTTGCAAAGAATTCTACTCTAAAGAAGTCAAGATATCTGATACTCAGAAAGATGCCATCCTTCAACTTTGCACTCCACCACGGAGAAACTGCACTTAAGGTTAAAATTTTTTAAACATTTTCTCATACTTTAATTAGCAAAGGTTTAATTAAAAGACAGTTTAAAATCATCTCTTTCCATTGGGCACATCACTGGAACACTACAATTTGTCATTATATTAAGACAAATCATTGCAAATCCAAGACAATGTTTTAAAGCTATTTAGAAGTATATTACACACATAACAGAACACATAATCAATCTCTGGGCCTAAAGGAGAAGGTTACCTCTACTTCATTATCTCTTGGAAAGGAAAATCAAATCCTACAAATGAGGAGGCACGAAAACATATCAAGAAAACTGCTTTCAATGCACCCCTGTTCTGCTGCCAGCTCATGCGAGCATCTAAGTCCATGTAGAATGGGAAATGCCAGGGGTCCATGTCAAGTACTCTCCAGACTGTGCCAACCCAACTACTAATAAATCAATTTAGTTTCATAATTACTATTTTTCTAGATGCATTTTTACCATGGCATTAATCATGTCATAAATCCTTCCAAGTCTTTGTTAATTCCTTAATTACTGGAAAAATTTTCCCATAATATGATTTTTGGCTTTTGTTTGGGTTTTTGGTTTTTTTGGTTTGATGCTGAGGACTGAGCACAGGACCTCCTGTATGCTAAGTAAGTACTCCTCTTCTGAGCTGCATCCTTTGTCGTTTTTCTTCTTTTAAAGTGAATTTATTACAATTTTCCCTTACAAAACTTTTATCCTTTACTCTTACTATTACTATTATAATTATTACTACTGTGTGTGTGTGTGTCTCTATGTGCGTGTACATCGGTGTGTGCATGTGAGTGCCTGAGGAGGCCAGAAGATGACATCAGATCCCTGGAGCTGGAGTTACAGGTGGTTGTGAGCTACTCATTGTGGGTGCTGGTAATAGAACTTGGTCCTCTGGAAGAGCCAATGCTCTTACCATGTCTCCGACCCCCATCTTATCTCTGTGATTGATGAGAACCATGGAGATTACCCCAGAGACTGAACAGAGGAAACGAGGAAGGGAGCAAAGGAGGGAAAAGAAAGGAGCAGAGAAGGAAACACGAAGGAGGTAAGAGGGAGAGACCGCAAAGTGTGGGAGAAGGAACGAGGCAGGAGAGAAAACAACCAAGGAAATTCAGTGGCGCAGGGGAGAAGGGGGACTCCAAA
This sequence comes from Eospalax fontanierii, assembly GCA_035773235.1. NCBI lineage: Eukaryota > Metazoa > Chordata > Mammalia > Rodentia > Spalacidae > Eospalax > Eospalax fontanierii. The sequence goes on along the minus strand of CM069545.1, from coordinate 32,296,370 downwards.
GTTTTGCATTATCTCTGGCAACAGCATGATCTGGCCCATGACAACAGGCTGGGTTTAACAGTTGACACAGCTGAATCCACTTAATTGACCCTCTTAAAAACTACACTTACTTGGCCTTTTACCAATGTTGCCATTACAAAGTAAAAAGATCCACATCATATTCCCTGTTTTGTACTAAAATAAACCTATTTTAACTGCTGTGAGTGGCCGTCAGACTCTGCTAGGTTGATCCCAGGTGCTCTGAACGCTCCATTCTTTCTGACATACATTTTTTGGAGTTGGTTTGTTTTTGTCTTTGTTTTTGTTTGTTTCTTTTGTTTTTAGATGAGGTCTTATGTTATGTATCTGGTACATAGAAGCTCTCAGAACAGTTATGTATCCCTGAATGGCCTGGTACTTGCTGTGTAGTCCAGTCTGGCATTAAACTGTGGGCAATCAATCCTTTTGCCTCAGCCTTGTGAACTGCAGAATTATAGATAGGAGCCACCACCCCCAGCTCTTGCTGACCTAAGTGACAGGAAGTCACATTGTTCATGAAGAGAATGTACTTGTCAACAGAAGTGACTTCAGAATCCAGCACAATGTCCATGGCCTACTGTGGAGAGCTCGCCATAGGAAACGACGAGAGAGGTTAGAGTTATTAAGTCACGAACACAAGACTGTTCTGAGAGCTTCTATGCACCAGACACCAGAGCCAAGAACTCTTTAACTGGGACTATTTGGTTAGAATAATCCCATTAAAATGAGGTTACTGTTCAGGAAGAGTCAATTAGGCAAAAACCAGTCCTGAAGTAAAGAAACTTAACAAAACAAGCAGCGATGCTAACTGTACAATCCATGAATTCTAACCCTAATAGCCCCATGGCTGGTAGTCAGGGGCAAGAATGGTGTGTACCCACCAAGACTCATTTAGGCTGCATCAGCTTTGAGCTGTTTATATAGAAATCAATCCTAAGAAAATAAACAGAAACTTTCCTTCTTTCCTGTTTCCTAATGAGGTTTCAAATTCAAGAAGACCAACATTAAAAGTGAGCAGTTTTTTATGTTGTTTCAGTTTGGAACTAATGCTGAGATGGTGAATGATTATTGACCAAAAATGCTTGCTATACGAATTTTCTCAATACAGGTACAGTTCTGAGTAGGAATCTCCTTCAGATTTTAAAGCCTCCAGAGGCATCTGTACTTTGCATCGTCTGCAGTCTCTCTCCAGCTTTCTTGGGCAGTCACTGGAGGTTTCTACTGAGGCATGGAGATGAAGGCAGAAGGGAATATGGCATCCTGGGATGATGGGAAGAAAAGAGAGAGGGCAGAAAGACACAGAGCTTCCACCTGGGAAGTTTGAGAATCAACTGATCTTTGTCACTAGCCTGCCCACTGTAAAACAAGGAACTGTGACAATCAGGAAGATGGAGATGACCTCATTTTGCCAGTCTATCAAGACTAATAATGTGTGTGACTATTGTCATCAAGGACTTTAATCTGCTCCCCACCTGGAGTGCTACAGTCCTGTCTGTTTCAGAATCAAAACTCAATAGCTATATTACTCATCCAGCTCCCTGCGAACATTCTGAGTCATTGTACTCTCTTTATCATACTTTTATAATAGGTGATACAGGGATTTTAAAAAATGAAAGCATAAGAGGACATAAAGAATTTATGGAGAAACTATAAACTATAAACTGGATGTTAAGAGGTTTTACTGTTCTGTTTTATCCTCTTTGCTAACATGAATACAGGTTGGGGAAGCTGTTTGAATTTAGGATGCACAAGTCTAACTAAATGACACATTTGCACATTGGCAGAGTGGAAGTGTTTCAGTTACCTTGATTCTTATGGCGGCTCCTGGTATTCGTAAGAGGCCTTCAGTTTCCAGACTGCCTTCTTCAATTCTAGAAATCAGCTGTGGATAAATCAGAAAACCATTCTGATGTTGATACTTGTAACAGGTACAATTTAACATCTGTTTTCCATATAAATAAGTGAAAGTTGATTACAATGGCAGGCAAACTGGGTTTTATGAGATTAGGAATACTATTGAACCACCATTCTTTAAAGCTATAAATAAAAAAACTTGAGTTAAAGTTTAGAAAAAGTTGAGTCTTATTTTCCTTTGTAAAAGAAATGTATAAATTCACACAACAGCTGTGGCTTTCCATACACAAAGAGAAAAGATATTCACTATGTAAAAGCAACTAAGAACATCTTTCTTCTGCTGTTCCAGCAACTTACATTGTGCCATCAAATAAATCTCATGAAATTCTAATATTTGCAACTTTTCATATCATATTTAGTTTGTTTCCAGAAGGAATTATTTTTGACATGTAGGAAAAAAACAGTTTTCTAATATCTATTTTAAGCCTTTGGTGGTAAGCTTAACCAGAAATGCTTTCAAATAGGACTTTTAAATACAACCCAATATTCAGTCAATATGCAAATATCCATCTCCAGAATCCCACTAGAATAAAGTCCTTGTTAAAAACATGTAGGCCAGAAATTCACAGAAATCAGGGAAGTGGGGGAATTACAGTGACTGACTGGTAAAAATGGTGAAGAAGATAAAGACAGAGACAGAGAGGACCACCTATCAGCCGTTACCTTCTGCTTAGAAACCAGTTACAAATTCTCTGGGCAGTGCACTGGGCTTTCACAGGATATTCTGCTACTTAAAGGAAATCAATTTCCATGTCCTCTTCATAAATACAAGGCATTTATTGGCACAAAGTGTGTCCTTCCTGTAACCCACGTCCTTTTCATAAAAACCTTCTCCTACTTTATGAAACCCAGACCTGGTCTCTCTGCCTCTCCAATCTTAGTGTAATATTGTCTCACACCCTAAGGCACAAAATTCTCCAGAGTGCAAAAGAATGTTTTAAAAAGTTGGTCTTATTTTTTTCCAGGGAAGCCTCCAATAATGATTAATCAAGGCTCTATAAACCACAGAGCTTACTGACTACCTCTTTTATATAAAAGTGTCTATTACAGGCAAAGCTTAGCATTGGCAAAGAGGTCTTTCGACCCCGTTTAAATGTTCTAAAATAGATACTCTATAGCATGTGGGCCCTGCAAGTGGTGATAAATTTTCCTTAATGACTTTATCTATTCTACTGTTGCAATACATTTTGATTGCAAAAGATGCATTAGTGTTGAGGGAGTCAGATAAGATGCCATAAATAGTGGCAAAGCCTTCTAAGGATTTATTATTGACATCACTGACCAGTCAAAGAAAGTATAAGATATTTTTTTAATTCAAATTTTCCCTAGACCACATTTTTTCAAGTAACACTAGATAAAATCCATAGCAAACACATATAAATTGAAAATTAGAAGGATATTATTCAATATGGTGTTTAATGCCAAATTTATAAACACTCAATGTATAACCAATTTTCATTGTATTTCACCTTATCAAGTGTTTATAATATTTTCACATTCTGTGAGAAACTAACATTGCTTGCTGGCTGCTGAGGTAAGTTAATTGTTAGCACCCTATGCCTTCCACTTTCGCTAACTACAGAAGAAAATCATGACTCCTAAATAGCTGAATGGGAGCAATTTTCTAATTTTTCATATTTGAATCTTTTTAGTGTCCTCTAAAGCTGAATCCCAGCATCCAGGAGTTATATGTACATTGTCTGGAAGAATGCCATGTTTTATCTTCTATTTCTTATTTTAAAAATCACATACTTCGGCTATATTATTAAAATGTAAATAAGAAATATTTTATAGCTTTCCTTTTATTTTCAAGACAAAGTAGACATAAAATAACCATATGTAATTAGGCTCTTTGGGGAAATTTAGCTCTTTTGTAATTTATCAGTAATCCACAGTATTTCTCAAAACATATATATATATATACACACACACACACACACACACACATTGGAAAATGCAATTGAAACTGGGTTAGGGTGCTTTGTTCCTTTTTTCTTTTTTTTACATGACATCTGATTTGGCTGATTTGTTTGACAGTAAAAACACCAGATTTGAAAATTTGATTATAAAATTGCACTTTTTCCATATATCAGAATGAACATTTGAGTAAGTGTGGTGGTACATGTCTTGAATCCCAGCACTCAGGAGGCAGAGACAGCTGGATCTCTGCGAGCTCAAGGCTAACCAAGGCTTCATAGTGAGGCTCTTTCTAAAAATTAAAAAAAAAATTTCTCTTTATTCAAAACATTGCCCTTTATTTAACCCTTTCTGAAGACATAGTTTGAGCAATCTGCCTCTGAGTGAAAAAAGCAGAAAGAAAAATAAAAGATAAAATTAAATGATATTAGATAAGTAACGAGTGACCTCTGGGGATATATTTCCTCCAACATGAAAGCTTAATTCTCTAAAGACTGGTAGTGTATGTTTTTGTAAACAATTGTTTTCTTCTCTGATGAACTGAGTGTGTCAGCCTGGTGAGCGCTGTAGTCTAGTCAAGCACTAGTCCAGAGGTAGCAGCATCTGACATTTAAATTGCAGAGTTTGAGCAACACAGATCCCCTTCTGAGACATGGTGAGCCTCATTCTGTGAGGTGAAAACATTAAATCAAAATCTCAGCAGCAGCTCAAGGTGATTTGAATGAGAAGTGGCTCCCATAGGTTGAAGAAGGTCATGGAACTTTCAGGAGGTGTGGACTAGCTAGAGGAAGTCCATCACTAGGGGCAGGCTTTGAGAGTTCATAGCCTTGGCCAACTTCCAGTTTGCCGTTTCTCTGCTTCAGCTGCAGGAAGATGAAAGCTCTTGTTTTGTGATGCAGATGCCTCCTGCCACATCTCCCCTGCCATGATGGACGTTATCCCTGTGGAACAGAGCCTCCTACAAACTCTTCCTTCTCCAAGTTGCCTTGCTCATGCTGTTTTATCACAGCAGCAGAAAGGTAAGCAATACACAGTTCTGCCTCAATACTGCAGCATCAACTCTTGCCCATGTTTACATCCTGGTGGCTTGCTCCAAATATTTCAGACTTGCTAAGATTCCTTTTAAATATTTTGCTTGTTATTTTTATTTTATGTGTATAAGTATACTAGCATGTATGCAAGTATATACCAAGTAAATGCAATGTCCTGAAGTGAACAGAAGAGGGTGTCAGATCTCCTGAAACTTGAGTTATTGATGGTTGTTAGCCATCATGTGGGTGTTGGGAGTTGAATCCAGTCTTCTAGAAGCATGTGTCATAAACACTGAGCCATCTCTCCAGCCCCAAAGCTCTGCTGTTGTTGTTCTTTTAGTTTGTTTTATTTGCTTAGTTTGTTTGTTTGAGATAGGGTCTCACTATGTAGCCTGGCTAGCCTAGAACTCATTATGTAGACCAGGCCAGTCTAAAACTCAGAGAGATTCATCTGCCTCTACATCCCACATGCCAGAATTAAAGATGTGCACTACCACACTAGGTCCCTTTTAAAAAGAGTCTTTCAAGGCTGGAGAGATGGCTCAGCATTTAAGAGCACTGGCTGCTCTTACAGAGGATCTGGGTTCCTTTCTAAGCACTCACATGGCAGCTGACAACCATCTATAACTCCAGTTCCAGGGGAATACGATACCCTCTTCTGACCTCCACAGGCATTGACATAGATACACCGACATATATGCAAGCAATACACTTACATGCATAAAATAAATATGATTAAATAAAATATTAAAACAAAAATAAAAATAGCCTTTCTATCTCTTTTTATGAACATCTTATTCATTGGAGAATCTTGATCAATATACCCAAAGAAGATGCTGCAGCGGTTTCTATATATTAAAAAAAATTCTATAAAGCATCTCTATATAGCAACTCATTCCTTTCAGCATAAGAAAAAAAAAAATGAACGTGTAGCTTCTCTACATGTTGGTGTCTTTCTCTTAATGAAAGGAACTGTTGTAAACTACTGCTGTGAGTACAGGCAGTGGTAGAACAATTGTACAGAACGATATTCTTTAGAAGACATGGTAAGATACAAGTTTGGATATAATGGCAGGAAAGAAGACTAAAGCTTCAACAGCTAAGACAAGAAAGTGACTGATTTGGAACAGTAGAATAAGTACTTTGGATTGAATGAGTTGGCTGAGTCAATCAATTGCAAAACAATTTCTTCGGTCTCCAGAAATTACAGAAACTGATATTCCAGAGTTACTGCAAAGAACCTACATTGTGGGTAGTCCACAAATATTTGGCTTGCCTTCCTCGCAGTGGATTTTCTGGGTTTTATCAAATGTAATCTGTTCTGAACAATGATGGCTCAGAGGTTGAGCTGGAAAAAAAAATTTTTTTTTATTGCTACAGATAATCCCCTTATGAATAATTGAGTGTTGACTACACGAGCGACTTGATAGTTTAGCAATCATTTTCTAATTCTACTTTATGGTTTCTTTGCCTATTCTGGACGTAGGCACTGGTAAATTAAATCGGACATCTTCACTGCAAATAGGAAAGCTTGGGAAATACATACATGCATGAAATATTCATGAGGCTTCAATTCCCTAGAAATTTATACGCAGTTCCCACTCCTATGTATTATAGTATTGAAATCTCAATTACACAAAGCCAGCTAATATAAGACAAGAAAATGATACCAGGTAATCACAGTTACCGTAATAACACAGAAAGCATCACCATGAAATACAAATTATGAGCCCTTGAAACAAATTTGCTTCCTGAATAGAAAATCAAAGTATAAAATAAAACAGCAGTTCAATTGGAAAACTGTATCATAACAGTTCGGGTGCAAAACACCACTATTAGCCTAAGTACATTCTCACTGCACTGACCAGTTCTGGCTACTTACTTTTTGAAAGATCAAGGGTATTCGAGTTCCAGGCACTTTCCTTTGATCTTGTTCTAACAATACAGTTAATGGAATACCAAAAAGACCAGAGTCTGCAACAAGAAAACAACAAGTCTTCACTTCCATCAAACTATAAAATATTAATATAGAAATTTGATAAAGTAAGATTTCTGATACTGTCATTTGTTGATGGGACTCTTGCTAAGTACAAACTATGGGGATGACCCCATGCAGCCATTAGATAGATACTGGCCAAGAGCGAAGTCTTGGCCCAACTTCACAGGACAATCCAGCAGAAAGACAGCCACACCAACACTTGTAAGTAGTCACTGAAATAACTGGAAAAGGGAAAAGTGCTACATAAAAACAAAAACCGACTGCTACTAGAACAGAAAATATTCTAATAATTTTCTAAGTGCAACCAAATGAAATGTTCTTACATAAAGTCAAAAACCACTCATCTCTTGCATACTCAATTGACATTGAACATTCCATGATTCAGCTGAATAGAAATACTTGCTTTTTGAGAATTTAACCAATCTTATGATCCTGATCTACAAATATTTATCTTTAGAAAATATAGTAGATATCTAGTATTCTTACATTTAAATTTTTCATATTTTTATGAAATGTCAGGTAATATTCATAAATATTCTAAACTCATAGGCCTTAAGTTTGAAATAAGCACAGCTCCTACCTACAACTGCCCCCTCCCTCCATCTGGGGAGACTGTTACCAAGAAGTGATGGCTCTGTCCTTTAGGAATGACACCATCAAGGAGATAACATCCATCTGTGAACATGGAAAGGGACTGCTCTGTGCTATAAGGACAGACACCGGACACTGAGAAGATATCTAGAAGAATGTCAGTCACCTAATAAATAACCTTTTAGTCTGAGAATCAAGAAAAGATGTATTTTCAGAATTCAGGGTATAATATAAATAATTTGGATAAGAGCTATGGATATTTTTTAAAATTACAAAGAATTCCCTCTGTTTCTATTTAAATGCTGACAGCTTTAAGAAGAACATTTTAATATTTTGAGGCTAGAGTGCAGCTCTAACACATAACAAAAACAAGAACTAGGATAGAAAACATTTCTGTAAGCCCTATTAAAACCTTGGGCAGTCACAGCTACTCAAACTACATTTCCGCTTTATAATTGGAGAAAGCTTCGTGAGGAGTGTCTACAAAAGCACTGGAAAGCTTCGTTTTTCCTAAGGGAAAACTAGAAGCACCATTTAGCTCAGAAATTCACCATAGCATTTAGATTGAGCTAAATAAAATACTCCAAAGAACTGAACATAGAACAAGGTGTTCAGGGTCCACCATGACAGGGGACACAAAGGAGAGACAGGAAAGGTACACTTCAGTCCTACAGAGAAACTGTCTCTAAAACTTAAATTGGTGCATACTTGTCTTAGAGAACGTTACCATAGCAACTCAATAATCCTCATTCTCAGTGCCTCTTTAGGAGATACCTGTAAGGTTAAATAAGAGGACAGAGATTTCTAAACAGTAAAGCCTTGTCAGTACAGAATTATCCGGACTTCTAGACCAAGAAAATAAGAGAAACAAAAACTAAAGGTGTCTGTTCTTTATCACATAATCAGAAATATATTTGAGTGATGTCATGGATAAGCAAGCTGCTTGCAAAAGCAAAAGACACATGTAGGACTAATAGTGCTCTATCACACAATGATATTGTTTTCTTTATAGGGAAAAGAATGTTTTTGTCAAATAGCTTAAAATCCCATGTAGGGCCAGCAAAATAGCTCAGTGGGTCAAAAGATTTGTCATGCAAGCCTTATGACTACAGTCCATTCTTGGAACCCATGATGGAAGCAGAGAACTAACTTATGACAGTTGTCCTCTGACCTCCACACATATGCCATGGCATACACATGCATGTGTAATCACATAAACATCATACACACGATAAATAAAATTCAGTTTTAAAAAATGGAATGTAAGTAAACACAAAGACAGATTGTTAACCATCCCATATTCTCTCCAAAGAATAAGTGAAAGTAATTAGTCAGGATCAACCCACTGAAATCCATTTCAAGATCTGGTTTGATAAGTAAATATGTTTACCAAAGTTTCTTTTTTACACATGTAGTTTGCTAAAGGAAAAACACGGGAATTACAGTTTCTTGAATCATAATTTCCTTCTGCGAGAATTAAATGATTTGATTGTACATTTTTCATCAATTTATAACATTTTTAAAGGCAATGTTGTAGAATCTGAAGTCCAGATGCATTCAGGTGTCAGCTTATTTGGTAAGTATGCATCCTACCACCCAGAATATGGCTAAATAGCCAAGTCCATTTTTTGCTAATTTAGAAATAAATCCATCTTTACCTTTTGTTTTGATTTTCACAGCTTTCTGTTGTTTGAGTTCAATACCTAATACATCATAAAGGGCAGTCAGTTCAACCAGGGCCAGGCAGCAGACTTTCTTCATGTCTTGGGGTGCAAGGTCCCCAATCCTTGTTGTGCCAGTTTTATCTTTTGGCAATCTGAAACTCTAAAAAAATTGCCATGAATATAGCAAAGGTTATCAGTATCTCCTTTTGTAATGCAAAGAGAAAAATTTAGCTATGCAAGAAATGATACTCAGCTTAAGTGGTAATGAAAGGCATGAGAGACAGTCAAAATGCAGAGTGGTCCCTCCTGGAGGGCCCCAAAGCTGTGGGGACTGAGAGGATCCACATCTGAAGTCTCATTTACAATGGAACCAGACCACATAATGTGAGGACTCATACGGGCAGCTCAGAGAACAATGAGTCCAAAGGAAAAATGACTTCTACCTCACTGGCCTTTAAGGATCAAAGACAGGAAGTCAGGCAGGAACTATAATCAGGATGGGCAAAACGAAAAAAGAGGTTAGATGACCTGCTGAAGATAAACAGGAGGAAGAGAAAAAGGAAATTTTTCCATGACTGTGTGCTTCAAATGTTCCAGGTACCTTTTACATACGTGATGCTCTCTTAATTGATGTCGTAAAGGAACCAGATAGGCTACCCAACATTGAGATGGGGTCTAAACTTTAGAGCCAGAGGGTTAGCAGTTATCCAGCTACTTATTAGCTGTGTGATTGGGCAACTGCTTAACCTCCCTGTCAAAAGGGAACAGAATGGAGAAGAAGGAAAGGGAAAAGAGACAGTCCCCTCATTCAGAGGGCTATTGTGAAACTACCAAACTCCTTTTATGTGTCTGCTATTATTATTATTTTTACTTTCATTGAATGCAATGAGACCTAAATATCACTCAGGACCCAGGCATATTTTTGGTGTTTTGTGTCTTGCCCAAATTTAATCCATTAATGACTTAGTCTCCTTGAACATTAAGCATATTAAATAAGAAAACACAGGATCAAAACACACATTTCTCTATATATTTAATACAAATTACAGCCCCTCTCTGCTGGAGAAAACAATGATCATTCTCTAGTAGTTTGATTAAAAATCAGGTCATGAGATGATATTTTTAGGATTTTCCTTGGGATCCATTGACTAAGAATTCAACTTATTCCTTCTTAAGCAGTCATTCTCAACGTGTGGTCCAGGAAACCTTGTGGGTACCAAGTGACCCAAGAGCTCAAACTTTAATTTAAAATTAATTTTAATAATCAACACTAAGGCATTATTTTGCCTTTTCTACTCTATTTCTCTCATGAGTGTATAGTGGAGATTTCCAGAAGTAAAGGACATGTACTATTTCAACAGACTGAATGTCCAAGGAGATATTTCCATTTTAAAAGGATATGTATGTCAATAATAGTTAACTTTAAATGTATTAATCTCTCAGTTTAAAATGTTTTGTGTATAGTCCAAGATTCATTTCTGGTTTCTTTCTTTTCTTTCTTTCTTTCTTTCTTTCTTTCTTTCTTTCTTTCTTTCTTTCTTTCTTTCTTTCTACATATTGGGGCTCAAAACCAGCACCTTGTACACAATAAGCAAGGAACCTATGCTCAAGCTGAATCCTACTACCTAGCAATATTTCCAAATACCATCTGAATTAAGCACCAGGCATGATGGCCCAAACCTGTAATTCCAGCATTCAAGAAGCTGAGGCAGGAAGTCTGCCTAAGAGTTCAGGGTCATCCTGGGATACATAATGAATTTCAGGCTGAAAGGAGACCATTAACACAAACCATAAAGAAATCATTGCTTTGCAAACAAGCATGTTCTGGACCCAATCATAAATCTTTGCTCTACTATTGGAGAAAAAAATGTAGACTGAATCTTCTCCCACAGGACCCTTACCTTCTTAGAAAGAATGCAAGATTTGAAGTCTTTGCCCAACCCCCACAGGAAAGTATTTAAGCTCCCCTGATGTCTGGCCCACATGGCTACTGCAGAATCCTACTAGTCTGTAATCACCCTTCACTGATTTATAACAGCCCCTATGCATTCTGTGAGGCTTGGTGCTCTTCTCTACCTGTGACTCTTTCACTTTCTTTCTAATCCTAACCCAGGAGAAAGTTAAAACTCCTAATTCCTAATACAGGCAAGTCTGGCTACAGAGTAAGGCTCTGTCTCAAAAATACATGTATCTGGGGTTGGAGAGTTGGGTCAGCAGTTAAGAGCACTGGCTGCTCTTGCAGAGGACCCAGGTTCAGTTTCCAGCAGTCACATGGAGGTTGGTTAACCACCAACCTGTCTCCAGTTCCAGGAGCTCCAATGTCCTCTTCTGGCCTCCATGATATTGTATGACAGTGGTGTACTTACATACATGCAAAGCACTCATACACGTGAAAAAGTAAAAAACACATATTCATAGGTTAATCTACATATATAAAAGTTTTCTGAGGTCACAAATATAATCTATATATACACATATATGTATACATGTATGTATGTATATATTGAGACAGGGTCTCACTATGTAGCCCTGGCTGGTCTGGAACTCACTATGTAGTCTAGGCTGGCCTCAGACACAGAGATCCACCTTCCTCTGCCTCATTAGTGCTGGGATTAAAGATGAGCACACCTGACTCTTAAATATTTTTAAGAGCATAATGAAATTATAAAACTATAATTTGAAAGTTACTGTAACAGAACAATTTCTAAAACTGGCAATTTCGAGTGCTTGGTCAGCTGACTCCTTTCAAGTACACTCAATTTAAAGAGTGCTTTCAAGTCCACCAAAAGAAAAAGGTTGTCATGTTTAACTTTGGGTAGTACAATATTCTTTTTTTTTTTTTCCTATGAGAATATTAAACAAAATGTTTGGGGACATCTAACATCTAAATGTTAGGTGGCGTCTAACTAAGTTCATTCGACCTCCACGGTGCGATGAGGTCATGAATGCAGAGCCACATGGCAGATGGTATTTTATGTGTCCCTCACTTACTAGTTGTGTTAGGTTTTTATCACGGTGAAAAACACCCAAGGAACTACAACTAAGGGAGGGTGTTTATTTCAGCTCATGGTGTCAGTGATTATAGTTGATGGCAGGATAGAGTGGCCCTCCTGGTGGTCAGGAAGGAAGGAGAAGTGAAGGGAGGGAGGAACATGGATGGGGGCGCATGGGGGAAGCCAGAGACCAAGAGAGAATGCTGGAATTTAGAATTTCTTCTTTTGGATGAAGTTGTCCCTCTACCTTAGTTATCACTCTGAAAACGTCCCCACAGACACCCAGAACTATGCTTTACTAACCTTCTATGTGTCCAGGATTTCTCAGTCCAATCAAGTTCACAATCATGATTAACTAACATACTAATGTCCCTATAGAATAAGAATTAGGACACATTCTAGGTAGGGGAAACAGACTTAGTTAAAAGACTTAAACATGGCCACGAAGCATGACATGATCCTCTCAATCTTCCATTCAGTAACTTTTCTGATCTACTCCACTTCCTCGTACACCACGCAGGCAGGATGATATGGGATTATAAATCCCCAAGGGGAGAAGCTACTCCATCAACTCCCAGCCCCGTTCTATCACAGGCTTGGCATGCTTCAGGTTCTCTGCCACACTCTGCTGAATGAACGAAGAGCACACTCCACAGAGGGAAAAATACAGTGAAGCTACTTCACTGACATTCTTTGTTGTTGTTTGAGATAGACTCTTCCTATGTAGCCCAGGCTGGCCTCCAAAATATGGTCCTCCTGTCTCTACCCGTTAAATGCTTATGTTTGGATGCTCAGAGTTCTTTCTCTTTTATATCCTTCTGCTGTGCTCCTAATTATCTGTGATATTTCCTGAGCTTTCAAATTTTTCTAAAGTACTGTTGGGTCTTGCACATACGAGGTAAGCCCCTTCTGCTGTCCAACTTCCTCAGTCCCTGACCTTTAAAATTCACACAAAACTCATCATGCTTTTCTCACACATGGTCCTATATTTCTGAAAAGGCTTTGTTTTAAGAAGGGCTGAACTAATCATATTTACCCATTTACATGTTTTTAAAAGTCCAAATGTTTCATTAAAATCAGTTGCTTTGGTCTAATAAGCCAAACACATATAATATAATTGTTTGAAAACATTATCCAAAGTAAATGTTTAGAGAAACCTGAAATATTATTAGTTCAAACATTTGATTTACCTAACAATATATGTCATGAACTTGTTTATTTATTTATTTAAACATTGCACTTAATAAAGGACTTGGTTCTTTATCCCAATGTTTAATTCATAGCAGCTGTTTTAAATATTTATGAAGTTTCCTGTCGTTTTCTGTTTAGTTAATAGACTGTATGGTTCAGTTCCTTGGCTAAGAGAAGACTGCAATTTCAGCAAGAGTAAAGCTCCTTACCTTTGGAACAATGTATTTAAAACAAAGAATAAAACACAATTAAAAAAAAAATTCTGAAGGTTGTTGGTTCCTTCACGTGACATAAATTAGTTAGGCTGACTGTACCATTCTTTCATGTGCAATATAGGATGGGGTGCTAAAGTGTCTTATGAATTTCATTAGCAATGATGGACTTGACCCTTTTTTAAGTATTTTATTATTTTTATTTTTATGTGTATGAACGTACTTATTGCCTGCATGTAAGCGTACTCATGTCATGCAATGCCTTGCAGAGGTCAGAAGGGGGCATCAGATTCTCTGGAACTGGAGGTACAAATGGTTATCAGCTACTATGTGGGTGCTAGGAATTGAACCTGGGTCCTCTACAAGAGCAGCCAGTGCTCTAAACTGCTGAGCCAACTCTCCAGTCCAGGACTTGATTCTTTTACTCATCAGACCACTCTAGCTTCCACTTTGAAAGCAAGGGCACAACTTGCTCACAGATGCCAAGTCCTAGCATGCACTACCATCTCTCTAACTTGTTGGTTCATTTAAAAACTAGGGATAAACATATCTACCTCACAAAGATCATGTGATAATAAATGACGTCATTATAGAACATAATTTCTGGCATATAACATACATAATGCATAATAGTACAGTTTTCAAATGACTGCACCATAAAATGTATTAAACCTGATCTCCAAATATATAAGAAAAGAAATGTGAATGTACTGTGAGAGATCATAAAGAATTTACAGTGATGCTCGATGCTGTACAAAAAGGGAAGCCAATGTGAAATGAGGTCAACAGAGAACAGTGTGTTACATAAAGTCTCATACTAATTTACAAGGGCAGGGAAGCACAGCACACACACAGATGGTATTTAAGACTTTATCTGTTTAGACACCTGCTTCAGTGTGGCACGTGAAAATACTCATTTTGTCAGCCACGTTAAGGACTTGCGGGAACTCTTCAAGTCCACACCTGCTAGAAGACACACCTGGAAATGGTTGCACAGGCGAAAAGGTACATGCACGTGAAACCAAATGCATAGATGAATGACGGGTGTCAAAAGCTTGTTACTGATCACTGAAAAGGCACTTTCAAATGTTTATTGAATGTGAGTTCACAGGCAAACTTCAGCAGAAAAGATATCTGTTGAGCTATTCTCCACAAGACAGGTGAGGGTTTCCTAGACAGACATGGAACCGAGGATGCAAGAAGAAAAGTTATCTTAAAACTTAGGCACAATATGAACAAAATCAAGAAGATAGGCAAAAACAAATCAATTCGTTAAGCAGAATAAAATGGCAAAGCAAGTTCTGCTTCTAAACCTCTCAAGAGATGGGGGATTAATTACATTTTATTCTACTGAATGAATGGACAACGTCTAAATCCAAAAATGCCTTCATTTTCTTTAATTAGCTTCTACCCTGCTGCAACCTCAAGCGTCTCTATCTTTTTAAAAAGATATTTGTATTTATTTTTATTTTATGTGTATGAATGTATTGCCTGCATGTAAGTGTACCCATGTCATGCAGTGTCCACGGAAATCAGAAGAGAATGTCAAATTTCCCTGGAAATGGAGTTACGGATGGTTGTTAGCCACCATATGCGTGTTAGGAATTGAACCCAGATACTCCGCAAGAGCAGACATCTCTCCCGCCCCCAAGTGTATCTTTTGTGATGAAGACTGTTTTTGTGAACACTTTACTTTTCCTAAGGAGAGTGTGGAAATGTGGGCCATTGCTTTATGCTGTGTTTTGCAAACTCCTTTACTTTTCCCACTGCGTTCTAAAATCAGATGCTTTAAATTTTATGAGAAACCCTGAAAACAACCAGATGTCAACCAGTTGAATAAGTTATGATATAGCCTCCCAATGAATATAGTGTATCTATAAATAGAAATTGGGAAGGTGTCTGCAATTTTGATTGTAAGAGCTCCAGAAGATACTAGGAAGACAAAAAAAAAAAAAAAAAACAAAATAAGGGAGAAGAAAAGTGTGTACAGTGGACTAACATTTATATTAAACCATATGGATAATAATAAATAATAACATATAGGTAATAAATAATAAAATAAGAAGGTTTGGGAGCTAGAATCAAAGCTCAGTGGTTAAGAGCACTGGCTGCTCTTGCTGAAGACCTAGATTCAATTTCCAGCATCTACACCCACATGGTAGCTAAGAGCGCTCCATAAGTCCACTTCCAGAGGATCTGCCACCATCTTCTGGCACCCGTGGGCATTGTACACATAAGTGCACTTATATATGTGCAGGCAGAATTCTCATACACATAAAATAAAAATAAATAAATAAATAAAATAGGAACGTTTCTATAAAAGGAGGAACTGAATATGGTAGTCAGTCAAGGATAAAAGGGCTAGATTTAGTATACTCCATCTTTATATTTGGCTTTTGAGAAATATAAATATTTTACACTATTACAGAGAAAGAGATTATATGTCAAAAAAACAATTTCTAAAAATTCAGAATAAAATAAAGCAAATTAACCCAACCAGACTGGCAATTGGTGACTAAATCATGCAGAGAATAGCCATCTCTTGCAACCTGAAACTTAAGAATTTTACATTTTACTTTTCCAAGTCCCTTTTGGGATATTTCCCAGACAGAAACCACTGAAGAAAACCCAGCTTCAATCACTTTGAAGTGTTCACACTGGACATGGTCATAGTCAGTGTTGTCATTCTGAGAATCTTATGCATTAATGTAGGATAAAGTAAATGAGTGTGTTTGTGACATTCAAAGCACATCATCTGTCCTTTCTTAGGAGCTAGGATTCTCAGCACAGAAGAAACACAAAAATTGACTTCATTTCTGGAATAAGCTCCAAAGTGACAGCCAATCCAGAGAACTAAAAACTCCTAGTATCCTGATCACAGACATAAATGTCTACTTCTACTAAATGCAACTATGGATTTTTAAAACTTAATTTTCATTTTACTGGTATGAGTGTTTTGCCTGCATGCATATAAGTGTACTTGTATCATACAATGTCCACAGAGATCAGAGGAGAGCGCTGCATCCCCTGTAACTGGAGTTCCAGACAGTTGTTAACTGCCATATGGGTGCTGGGAACCAAACCTGAGTCCTCGGCAAGAGTATTTGTAAATCTGAGTCAACTCTCAAGCCCCAAGAAAATAAAGATTCTTATAGAAAGAGAAAATTTTAAGTGTTGAGCAGAAAATATTGTAAATAAACCTGGGGAATTTTTCCTATGGTATCATTAAATATGCATGGATCCACAAATCAAGATGGCTTATTTATAAAACAAACATAGATGTTAACTGGTCATTGATGAAGATGCAAGGAAAAGCAAAGATTAAAGAATTGAAAACTTATATAATGGGAAAAACTAATCACTTTGATAATGTTTTTTCTTAGAAAGAAGCATCCCAGGTTAATAAATGAAAAAGAAGAAAATATTAGACTGTTATCCTTTGGGAACCATTAATACATTAATAGAGGCAGATACATCTATAACTAGGACAGAAAAGAAAAACAGCCAAGTATTATCATCACAAGAGAACAGATGACCACATATTTAAAGTATCTTGACCAAAAACAAACAAAGAAACAAACAAACAAAAAAATCAAATACTTCAACTCAAATCTGCTAACCCTAAAGTCAACTAGCTTATAAATAAATAGAAGATGTTAAACAATAGTATGGGAATAGAACTAGTCAGAGGAAGAGATCTGCCACAATTTAATAACAAGGTTATTCAACAAACTTTGAAGGACAGGACTGCGGAAACAGCTCAGCACAAAAATCACTTGCTACACAAGCATGAGGATCAAAGTTTGGACCCCCAGAATCCAAGTAGCCAGGTGCCCGAGGCAGGGATCTCAGCAAGCTCTGAGTTTGAATAAAAGATTCTGAAGCAATAAACAAGGTGAAAGAAAGACTGAAGAAGATTCCTGACATCAACCTCAGACCTCCACATGCAGGCACACACACACACACACACACACACACACACTAGTGCCTACACAAATGTGGGCATACATATACATCACATACACACATGTCAAAAAGAAGAAAAATTAAGGAATTAATTAATGAAAAAGTTAATAAACCTGGAAGGGGGGAGGCACAGAATGGCAAAGGACAGACAAGGAGAGTAAGGGAAAGAAATAAAATAGAACAGTCAAGAGAAAAGGGAAAGAAGAAAACAGAAGAGGGATGGAGGGACGGGGAGAGGGAGGGAAGATCAGGTCATGCCAACCCACTCGATATGGACTTCACGTGGAACCTGACTCTCATGACACTTGTGATACAATCTAAAATTTGAACACTGAGTTTTTGAGATTAAAAATTGTTAATGGGCATGTTCATTGGGCATATGGTTTTAAAATCACCTATCTTTTAGCAGCACAAACGTTTACAGATTATAACTAAAATTCAGACATGTGCTTCAAAATAACACAGGAAAGAAAAGTGGACAGGGTTGTGGATAAGCTGGGGTTGATGTGGGTTAATGAATGTGGAGGCTGGTGAGCCGTGTTTAGCTTTTGGCATGTGTGAAATTGTAAATAAATAAACGCATTAAAAACACAAGATATTCAGCAGTGATAAAACACTGGGTACAGAAGGCTTGTTTCCCAAATACCATTTGTTGCTACAAGAAACCAGTTCCTTTAAGACCAGACTGCTTTCAAGATTAATGGGGAGAAAATTACAAGGCGAGCTTGGAACATTTTGTGCTAGAAAATGAAGTAAAAGGTGAGAAGGGTGGGCTGAAATGGTACAAGAGCCAGCTGCAGGGGCCCCTGGGCAGGGCTGGGTCACTCTGAACATCAAAGAGGAATGATAATGATTTTTAAAACAGTTAATGAAAAAAGTCAGCCAATCTGTAATGATAATCACAAACAAAAAGAGAAAAAGGAGAAAAACTGATTAGCATGAAACATTGCCAGTCGATTAATGAGGAAGGGACAACAGAATTAGAAAATCACTGTTTCTCAAACACCAGCTTAATTATTGCTTCAGAAAAAGATAAAAGAGTTATGGAGACACCGTACAGTTAAGTTACAAAATTGGATATCCACACATTTCAGGACTAAATCTAGTATAAACAGCATATAAGATAAGTATCTTACAGCAAGGAGAACAAATGACATCTCCTTAACCAAGTTAGTGACACAACTTCCATCACCAAGTGACCATCTGACAGCCTGCACCTCTTCAGAGGCATAAACATCATCTATGCAGTAGAGGTTTAGCGTTTAACTTGAATCTAATCATGAGGAAATGATCAGACAACATTTAAAAACCAATCTGAAGTCATTAAAAAACAATAAAGAAATTAGAGATTCAATTCAAGGAACCCAGGAAGACAGAACAGAACTAATGTTCCTTGTTCAAGTCCCAGAAGGATATAATGAAGAAGCCATGAAGGAAAATCTTGGGATAATTATAGAGGTCTTCCTATGATTGCCTATTAAATGTAACTATCATTTTAATGATTTATGATTTAATAATTTCTTAAATCTTATAACTGTTTTATATGTCCTTGAAACCTCAAAATAAAAAGTGTGTATCTGTTAGAAAAACATACAGAATACAGATGCAGAAAGAAAGGTTAGAAAATATTAATAACTGTCTAATCAAATACTAAAAGCTGTAGGGTGCTTGTGAGGTTACACTTTCAACTCTTCTATGGGTTCTAAATTGTAAAAATCAAAAAGACAATCTGTTACGGCTAAAAGTCTACTACATACCGGCACTGAGGCATCATTACTTCTGCTCCTCTGAGTCTTATCCTTGAGACTGTCTTTCTGATTGACTGCTTGCTCAGCAAATGACACCTCCAGGTTGATGTCTGTTTCAGAGGCAGGTCTGTCCTCAGGCATGCGTAGAGTCAGCTCCTTACCATCAATGACCTTGCCAGATGCCTGGTCTAAGAGACAAAAGACCCAATTGGATTGCATGCTTTTTATTTAAGTCTCCTAATGCATTAACAACATGAAAAACCTGTGAAAAGAATGCTAGTTCCTCTAGCAACAATTTACAGTTAGTTATTTTAATAATAAAAAGTTTGCTCAAGGAATTCTACCAATGGCTCCAGAGAAAACAGCTGGGAGATGGCAGTGCTTGGTAATCCATGGTTCAACAGTGGAATCTTTGTAACCAGTTCAAATTCAAAATCATGCTAGAAACCATCAAAATCTTGATGAAACATCTCATAAATAGATGAAATTGTTTTATTCTCCACTGAGAAATCAAAAGCAAAAAAGGATGAGAGGTAAACTTTACTGTAAATTGCCTTTCCATTAACTTCCTCAGAGTGGAACAGATCCTAGAAAACACCCCTTTCCACGCGCTGCATTTCTGGTCTGGAATGTTACCTATGTACCATGGTAAAAATTCCAAAGCAAAAGCTAATGCCAAAAACCTATCACTACAGGAGTCAGGTCTGGCAGCACTTGGTACAAGAACCAACAGGTTTTGCACCTGATTCTATCAAAGAGCATAAAAGCCCCTTCTGCCAACAGCACTACTCAAATAAGCTGCACATATCTGCATCAGCTTTTTAAAACTTTGTTTTGGCTTTTTAAAAAAACTTTGTTTGCTGTTAATCCTCAAGGAATAGTTAACATTTAAAACTTTCTTTGATGCAACAGCTTTAAGTGTTGAAGAAAACACTTCTAAATTCCCTTGGTAAATTTTTGGCTGTAGTGCAGCTTACTTTACAAAAAACTCTTGGCATGAAGACTGGAGTTACTTTTCATTGTAGATCTTTGATTCATAGTACAAAGCTGTGAACTGAAAAATAAAATGACAGCCCTGCATGGTGGCACATGCCTTGGGAAGGGAAGGTAGAGGAATCAGAAGTTCAAGGTCATTCTCGATTATATAGTGAGTTTGAAGCCACCATGTGTTATATGAGAACTTGTCTCCAAAAATAAATAGTCTGGTAAAATAGCTCAAAGGGTAATGTCGCTGCTGCACAGGTCTCACAACCTGAATTTGATTCTGGATCCTACAGTGGAAAGATAGAACCAACTGCCCAAAATCTGATCTGACCATACAGGTACACAAATTACACATCACACATACAGACAATGATAAATTTAAGTAAATAAATCCTATATAAATAAATAAACTGACATGTGGGTGGTGGTGCATGTCTATTATCCAAATACTGAGTTATTTACTTGCATTGGTTATATAGAATCTTGTCTCAAATAATAAAACAAAACAAAACTCACAGTTGGTTAGCATGCAACCTGCTAGCATTTGCACACTATGAAAATGATAGAAGATAAATTTAAAAACCTAATGAGTACATGTCACACAGAGAATGTTATTTAAAGCCTATTATTCAGAACAGTATGTTTGTCATCATTTAATATAAAATAAAAAGCCTTTGTTTCAATCAAAATAAAATTAAGAAGTAAATATGAATCCAGCCTTGCTCATTCTTATTTAATAAGCAGAGACGGCGTCTTAGTCATGTGGCCTAGGCAGTAAAATGGGGCACTGAGTTCAGAAGGATCTCGTCCGTGTTTAAATGCTCTACCAAGTGGAAGCCAATAAGAAGCCTAGATTTTCAGTGTGTGCTAGCCCAGCAGGTTCACATGCAATCTTTCAGCTAAGTGAGCAACCACTTATGGGCGTCAATCTCCAAAATAAGAATAAACGTAAAAGCTCGCGGATGGCATTGTCTTCAACCATCTATGTTATATTTGTGTTCTTCAACAGCGTGTTCATTTTTAAGTAGAACACCTCATAACTTTTATGATTATATTCTCAAAGTATTATCATAAATGTCAAAGCAAAATTTGAATTTTATTTCCCCATTAGTTTATGCTGTTATATGTTTTGATGTGAATACATTATTGGTTTCCTAGGAAACCACTCGAGGAGGAAAAAAAAATGATTAGCCATTTTCTTCAATTAGAAGCTACCTTTCATCAGCTGGATATTTTCAGACATGAATTTAAAAATGATTCTCTTTAGTGCCTCCATGTTGGTATTCCAATAGTCGCCCCCGCTCCGCCCGTGCATACCCAACAACGTGCTCTGCTGAATTCAAGACTGAATAGCTTAGGACACATTTAAAACATACTAATTTTCTCCAGAAAGCATGGCAATGACAACAAAAAATATAATACGTAAAAAATCTCAGTTCAAATGTGACATCAAGTTAGGGCAGGTAGTAGGGAGAATAATTGCAACAGTGTATGGAGGTCATTGATGTCAGGAAACGGATGGTGAACGGCCTAAGGAAAAAGACGAATCATTATTCTCAAACAGAAAAAATTAAACATCTTGAGGCAAGCCTTCTTGCCTGTTAAGTCCTCAAGCATAAATAATATAATTTCTTTAACATATTTTCCTTTGTGTTTGGGGGAGGGTGTAGTGGAGGTGTGTATTACATGTTTGTTTGTTTGTACAGGGGCACTTAGAGATGGGTGCTCATGTGTGTGGAAGCCAGAGAAAAACCTCAGGTATCTTTTTTCAGGCACTGTTCACTTTTCTCTTGTGACAAAGTTTCTCATTGGCCTGACACTCACAAAGTAGGCTAGGGTGGCCACCGAGCCCCATGGATCTGCCTGCCTCTGCCTCCCCAAGACTGGGATTAGAAGCACATGTGTGCCTGGTTTTTTTTGTGTGATTTCTGGGGATTAATCTCAGGTCCTTATGTTTACAAGGTAAGCATCTTACTTACAAGTACTTTACCAACTAAGTCACTTCCTCAGCCCTTGCCTTTGTTTCAAAGTGGACAGTAATTCTAGGTAATATCTTTATAAATCTCTCCAAATTTTCCAGCTGTTCAAAATATTCAGGAATATCTTTATTTTAAAAATAGTTTTCTTCATTCACGGAAACTCAAAAGAAATATATATATATTACCATGAAATGTTTTAAATTGTTCATATATTAATATTTTTAAATAAATATGTTACATACTGGGTCTTTCATAGAGTTGTATAATTTGATAAAAACAAGATGGATTAATGTAAAATGAACAAGATTTACAATATTCAATGTTTATAAGTTTTTAATTTGAAGTAGGTTTTTTTAATGTGTATTAGTTTTATGCCTGCATATAAGTACACCAGGATCATGCAATGCCAGCAAAGGCCAGAAGAGGATGTCAGATCATCTGGACCTGGAGTTTCAGACAACTGTTAGCTGCCATGTGGATGTTAGGAACCAAATGCAGTCTTCTGGAAGAATAGCAAGTGTTCTTAACCATTGAGCCATCTCTCCAATTCAAGTATTCAGAATGAAATAAAAACCCAAGTATGGGGAGAACATTTAGTGTAGGTATGCTCGGATTTTAATCAGAATCAGTTTCACTTTGCAACCCAAGACAATGTTTCCATGCATATCTTTCTGAATTTTCCAATGTGTTCAAAACACTTCTTAGTTCACTGATAGGAGTGTGAGACATTTTCCAGAACAGCTGCAGCAGCAGCTATGCAGTCAGTGACTTGGATGGCTATACACAGTGTCCTGTGATCCTGATTGGCAGCTCCATTCTCACGGCTTAGCATTCCAACTAAAGCAGATGTAAATCAGGCCACAAGTTTGTCACATCCCCTTTGCCTGCTGTAGTCTTGGCCAGAAGTGATCATATAATGGACTTGTCTTCCAGAACCTTTGTTGATATAGCCTACATTATGATCTTTGGCAAGAGTGAAAAACAAGGAGAGAGGACAATGCTGTCCTCCCTATCTGTTAAACAACCAACAGTCACTCTTCCCCCAAACCCAAAGCATATTGACATTGGAACAAAAGACTCATCTGTCTCTCTGAGGACCCAGCTCTCCAGCAGGCCAGCCTGCTTGTCACTTCAGTGTCTGCTGGCATACAGACACGGGAAAATACCCAGTAATTCATTCTGATACATCATATGTAGCTACAGAAACCTCCATAGTACTTTTATATATGTGTGTGTAACTGTGTAGGTGTATATATTTTTGTGTGTACTCAGATCAGGCACATGAATTATATATGCATATATATGTAACATATATATTTATTTTTTAAAAGCTTAAAAGTAAAAATACAGGAGAATAGTACTGGGAAGATAATGGAAAAAATAAAGATGATTGATGCTGTAATACTCGAAAACATCTCACATAATCTTGTGCTAAGTGTAATTTCTATAGAAAGGTTGGGAATGCTTCCCAAGCCTCCATGGTTTACCTGATATCCACTCCTTCACCTATCTATGTCAAAGCCAAGACAGCACTACAATGGCACAGATACTTCAGAAGCTAAGATTTAAGAACAGAAACACATAGTTCATCTATGTTAGCAAGAGGAACACATATTAAGCTTAAATCTAGGATTTAAATTTAGAAATTCTCTCTTCTTTTCCTTTAAATATTATTATTATTGCTTGAGAATGCAGTTTGGTCATATTCAGACTCTCTCCTTCATCATATAGAATAGCTATAAACTTTTCTGGGTAAGGATTAACAGTGTCTTAGTATTCATTTTTTTAAAACATTGAGTTTCCAACTCATTTCTGAAATAACAAATATTTAAGGAAAAAAATACAGGGAGAGATGAATTACAATCTATTGCAAAAACAATCTAAGATTTCATTTTAAGTTTCTCTAAAATTTCTGGAACTGAACCCATTTATGAATTGGGAGTTGTGATTGATGAACAAGGTACTAACTCCACATCCTAGATGCATGGCCTTTGGAAACTGGCTTCCCACTTTTAAAGCTCAGTTCTCTCATGTGTAAAATGGGTTGAGAATAGTACCTACCATATAGAGTTCTTAACTGTACCAAATAAAGTAAACATATTTACATACCCCTTAGTATACAAGAGACATTCAGGAAGATATATGTTGAATATTGAATCTGATGGTAATACATATAAAAACAATAAAAGGCCAACTCTGTGTTCAGAAACATGTCATTATCCTCACTGGACTTTACATTAGTATTTTAGCAGAAGTTCTTTAGTACAATTAAAGGTAAATGCTTGAAAGAGTTGTAACTGTTTATTACTCTAATTAAAGAGGCGGGGAGAAGAACACAGGTCAAACGTACCATCTTTTCCTTGGTGTTTGTTTTCATTTGTTCTGTTGGACTGCAATTCTGAGCCATCTGGAGACTAAACACAGAAAAGGAGCCACTTAGTCATCTCCAACTCACAACCAGAGAAAATGGTATTATAAATGATTCCATTATAACCCTCAGAGTTCAAGAAATGCACTCAGACTTATACAAGGCCCAGTGAGATATAAAGCACTGTGCTTATAATCAACAGATAATCATCCAACAAGTATGAAATTACCCACATCAGCGACGAATACACTAAGCACAGTAGGGAATATGGAAGAGGCCATGAGTATCCCTGTCATCAGAAGCAGCACTATCTAGCTGAGGGAGAAAATTAAAAAGCTGGCAATATCCATCAATTTGATAAATGTATAAACATCATGTATCAACATGATCACACTGTCTTTAACAATAAAAGAAAGTAAGTTCTGACACAAGCTTCAACATAAAGCTTGAAAATGTCATGACACATAAGAGGAACGAGTCACAGAAGGTCATGTGTTTTATGAGTCCAGAACAGGCAAATCAGAAAGATCAGAAAATTAGTGATTACCTAAGAATAGCAAAGGGGAATGCGGGAAGCAACTGCTGATGGGTATGAGCTTCTTTAGGGGGCAACAAAAATGTGTTCCATCAGATTGTGATGATGGTAGAAATATACTTCTATGTTGTCATTGCTTTTAAAATTGCCATTCTTTGATAATTTCATACATGTACAATGTATTTTGATCATAATGAACATCTCTATTATTTTCTTTTATTTACCCCCAACATACACGCTACCACATACTCACTTCTTCTTCCCTAGAAACTGCCCTGTTACTTTCATCTTTTTATGCATTTGGGGAGGGGGGTAACCTACTGATGACTTCCCATGTTTTGTGTTGTCGTTTTGGAGATACATTCTCATTCTTTAGCCAAGGTCTTCACCAAACTGATGATCATTTCTAGATTGAGTTTTACACTTAGGTTAGGTAATTGTATGGTATTTGTGGCAGTTTGAATAAGAAGTAGAAGCTCACTTAGCCTCGAGTATTCAAATATTTGGTATACAGTACCCAGTTGGTAGTGCTGTTTGAGGAAAGTCATGAAAACTTTAGGAGGTGAGGCCTTGCTGTTGGGAACATGTTACTGCTAGCAGATTTTGAGAGTTATAGCCTTGTCTGACTTCCAGTTTGCTCTCTCTGCTTCCTGGGTGCGAACTCTCAGCTTTTCTACTCCAGCTACCATGCCTACCTGCTGCCATGCCTCCCCACCATGATGGACTCTACCTCTGGAGTTATAAGCCCAAATAAATTCTTCCACCTATAAGTTGATCATGATGTCTTATCACAGCATATTACTTACTAATACAGATGTTGGTACCAGAAATTGAGTTGCTGCTGTGAAGAACCTGATCATGTTACTTTTTAGAGAAACAGGAAGACTTTAGAAGTTTAAACTAGAAAAGTGGTTGAATTCTGTAAACAGGACTTGGTAAGATGTTCTAGAAGAAGCCTGGAAGACAGTGCTGAGAGCAATGTAATTCCAGAGGAAAGCAAGCGACTGGGTTTTAAATAGCTACTGGGTCAGAGATCATTCCTGTAATAGTTGGTAAAAAACCTGGCTGCCTTCTGCCTGAGGAACTTGCCTGAAGTTAAATTAAAAAGTAATGAACTAATTTCTTTGATAGAGGAAATTTCAAGATAGCCTAATTTTGAATCTACAGCTTTGTGACTACTGATAAATTTTCTGCAGATGTATAATGAAGAAGAGCAAGTAGTAAAGAAAGAAATATAAAATTTACAGTTTGGAGAGAAAGAAAGCACCAGAAAGCTTAGTGTTGCTACCAAGGTGTGTCCTAGAAGAGAGGCTGTAATTCTAATTAGAGTCATTATGGAAAGGTCTCCTGAGCTGCACTTAAACAACAGAAAGAATACTCTTACTCAGGGTAAGCTAAACTTTCAACTTGTAAAAAAGAGCCTAAGGAGTTTCTTTGCTGCCAGAAAACTATAACAGAAAAACTGCTGAGAGGGCCAGGGTCCATCCCAAACCTGGCAGTGTCATTTATCTGATTCTGGGTTTAGAGGCATGAAAGATACAAGAGTGAGGGGTCATCTATTCTTCTCCACACTTTCAGAGAATCACTGAGGCCAGGCAGTATGTAGCAGGGGAGTCCCTGCATGAAGAAGCCCTGGGAGGGCATTGCCTTAAGCTGTGAAAGGAAAGCCTGGATTGCAGTGGTGTCCCAAAGACTTTGGAGATACCAGAACCCTGAGACACCTACCAAGGAGAGTTGTATACAGGCAGTGGAACTAGCCAGAAAAAGAGATATAAATTGTAGACCTCAAAGCTGGAGGGCCTAAACCATTTATGCTTTTGAACAAAAGTCCCAGACACTGGCCATGCAGCTACAAGATTTGGTGTTTGTCCTGCGGGGTTCCTGTCTTGCTTTGGTCCAACATTTCCTAACTATGTCCTCATGCCTCCCTTTTGGAATCGTAATCTGTATTCTATAACACTGTAAGTTGGAAGTAAGTAATTTCCTTTTTGATTTTACATGAGGTTATAATTAAGAGATCATCTTCAGTCTCAGAAGAAACTTTGGACTTTTGAAGTGCTGAGACTATTAAGGACTTTGAAGACGCTTAAAGTTGGACTAACTGCATTTTGCATGATGGTACGGACGTGAGTATATGGGGACCAGGAAGTGGAATGTAGTGGTTTGAATGAGAAGCATTCCACATAAGCTCAAGTATTTGAACATTTGGCAGATGATCTCCAGCTAATAGTCCTGTTTGGGGATGCTTATGGAGACTTAAGGAGGTGCAACATTGCTTATGGAAACTTGAGGAAGCACGACACTGAAGACAGGCTTTGAGAGTTCATAGCCTTATCCTATGTCCGCCTTGCTTTCTCTGCTTCCTGTGTGTGCTTGAAGATATGAGCTCTCAGTTTCCTGCTCCAGTCACCATTCCAGCCTGCTGCAAGGCCTCCCTGCCATGAAGGGCTCTTCCTCTGGAACCCCAAATAAACTCTTCTGTAAACTGCCTTGGTCATGATGTTTTATCACAGTAACAGAAAAGTAAGTAATACAGTATGTCAATTATATTCAATAATGCTATTATAAAACAAACAAAAAAATACAAGTTAACACACTAGAAGTAAAACTGAATTTTTTTAAGATTTATTTTTATGTGTATGAATGTTTTGCCTATAGGTGTGTATGTATACCACATGGATACCTGGTGCCCATGGAGACCAGAAGAAGGTGTCATATTCCCTGGAATAGGTGGTTGTTAGAGGCCATATGAGTGCATACAAAACCCAGGTCCTCTTCAAAAGGAGCAAGTACTATTAACCACTGAGCTATTTCTCCAGCCCCCCAAACAGAAATTCTTAAAAATGACAAAGCAGTCAGTAGGTATGGTGGCTGATGTCTAAAATCCCAAGTACTCTGGAGACTGAGTCAGGAGGGCTGCCATGAATTTGAGATTAGTCTGGACTATATGGTGGGTTCAAGATTCGGTTGGACTACAGAATTAGACCTTGTCTCAAAATTAATTAATTAATTAAGGAAATAAAAAGCAGTCACAAAAGTGAGATAGTTCGGTGGATAAAGTGCTTTTGGTACAACCACGAAGACCTGAGTTTACACTCCAGCACTCATGTGAAAAGCTAGGCAAGCCAGCATGCATCTGGCAGAGATAGGCAGATCCCTGGGGCTGAATGGCCAGGCATTATAGCTAAATCAGTGAGCTCTGGATTCAGTGAGAGACCTTGTCTCAAAAAATAAGAAGCAGAATAACCAAAGAAATCACTCAATATTTATCCCTGGCCTCCTCACACATGCACAAATATACAGACCTATACTAATACACACAAAAAAGAACTTTTAAAAAGAAATGTGAGATAAATTAAAACCATATTATCAATCTGATAATAAGCACTGAAATAGTCAACGTAATTCTTTACTTTATATATATATATATATATATATATATATATATATATATATATATATATATAAAATTTTATATGTGCCCTTAACCATTGAGCCATCTCTCCAACCCAGGAGTATTTTAAAATATTTTCTTTATTATTCTTATTTTATGTGTATGTGTATATTGCCTGCACATATGAACGTGTACTCATGTCATGCAATGCCCACAGAGGTCAGAAGACAGCACTGGATTACCCTGGAACTGGAATTATGGACACTTGTTAGCTGCCACGTGGATGCTGGGAATCAAACCTGGGTCCTCTGCAAAAGCAGCCAGTGCTCTTAACTGAGCCATTTCTCCAGCCTCAGAATTCTTCTCTTTACGTAAATGGATTGGTGCTATGACACCTGATAAATGGGCCTTCAGGGACTGATGAACATGGGGAGCCTGTGTTCAGACAGTATTTCTTCCTTTCCAGTTAGAGTTCTGGAAGAGTCTCAGAGGTCAGGAAAGTAAGTCTGAGTCAATCATATAAAGAGCCCTGTTTGAATGATGAACGATTTTAAATCAAATAATTTTACTACCTCTGCAGTCAAAAAAGTGGCCTTTGTAATTTCCTCATCACACAATTAACCTCAAGGTGTTAGCCACAAAGAATTCTCTTCCATCACCTACAGTTTTAAAAAACACTAGGGGGACTGGAGAGATGGCTCAGCAGTTAAGAGCTCTAACTGCTCTTAGAGAAGACCTGGATTCAAATCTCAGCACTTACCTGGTGGCTAACAACCTTCCATAACTCCAGTTCCAGGGGATTGGATGCCCTCTTCTGATATTCATGGGCATTGCATGACACAAGTGTGTTTACACACATGCAAACATAACATTCATACACATAAAAAAATAGAATACTAAAAAAATCACTAGGGGGTTCGGTAGAGTTGGTTTATCAGTTAAGAACACTGGCTGCTCTTCCAGAGGACCTCATTTCAGTTCCCAGAACCCACAACCTAGCTAACAACAGTCCATAAGAAACTTCAGTTCTAGGGGATCCGATATCTTCTTCAGGACTCTGCAGGCATTGCATGCATGGGTACACTTACATACATTCAAGCAAACACTCACACATAAAAATAATTTTTTTAAAGCACCAGAGCAGGTATTTATATGACATTACTGGACAAGTTAAAAGACTCACAGTACCCAAGATACTGAACAGTAAATGTTAAGTCACAGAAGTGGTACATGAGTGAGACCTCACCTTCATTAGCTACAAGACAACATTCTCCTTTTCTCTGCCTCAGGTCTGCAGAGGACTGGCCTCCATGGCACAGTGAACACAGTCAGGGATTCTAATCTTACATATGAATGAATATTTTGCAGTATGTGGCCAGAACTGTTTTCCTTAGCAATTGGAGATGGGAGTACATATGGTATGCATTTCAGTATTAAATGTCCTAGAGTCAGTAAAGGCTTCATGAGAAAGCATGGAAAATGTAATAGCCAAATGCACAATCCTAACAAAGAGAGATGCTTTAGGGATGAGGGACAGAAAATCAACTTCTTAAAGAATAGTGGTATTTCAACCAAAAGTATCCTGTGTAAGAAAGAATACGTTATTTTAATTTGCTTGCACTAATTCTCTCTTAAAGAAACTACCAGATGATAAAAATCTACCAGTTATTTTGGATTCCAAACCATGTGGGTCAAAAATTCTAGGACTTTGCTGGGGGGAAAAAATGTTTCTTCTGGCATCAAATAGCATCATCCTCTTGAAGACCAGCTGGAATCCCAGTTCAATAAGGTGCAGTTCTCTGCCATTCCCGCTTTTCACTTCCCTTTTGCTTGCCTTGGAGGGGTAGTGCTCTTAAGTTAGGACGGAAATGTCACTTTCTATGTCCTTACCATCCATTTTGTACAACTGGAACCAGTTCAATCCTTCAGCACTAGGGGATGTCCCAAATAACCAAATGAGCAAGTGCTTGGAGCAATCTAGGGATCCTGGACTCCCTACAAATGGACTGAATTTGATCCACAATTGGCCATGCAAACAGAACAATAATCTGCAGCTAAAAGGATTTTACAGAAGAAGGAAATGTCTACAAAAAGTAGACAAAAAAGAATCTCAACATAACAAAAACTATGCCTTAAATATAAGCCCTTTCATTCCATTTTTTTATGAAGAATCATAAAAATTTTATTGCTCTTCACTTATAGTATAAATAGAATCTCATTTTCAGAGTGCTTAATATCAGACTCATGTTTGGAAATGGGAGTAAAGAAAGAGAATGGTTAAAGCCTGTAATTTAGAGTCAGACAGATTTGGGTTTAGACTTTATGGGACATTGAGCAAGTTACTTAAAGTCTATGAGCCACAGCCACAGGATAGAAATGATAATACCCCACTCACAACACAGCTGTGGGGATTAAATGAGATAGAACAGGTAAGGTAGTTAGCTCAGGCAGTGTTCAGTAGCAGGCAGCAACTGCTACTGTTAGTGTTGTCATTATAATCATTGATCAAGAATTCCTTTGTCTGTTATTCTCTGTCTATTCCTCCCAAATATTTCATTGAATCATCTGAACCAGGTCTGTGCTCTTGAGATCATACTTAGTTCAGCTGACATTTCCTTGTTGGTAGGAATGTCTTTCTTCATGAAAGCAAGTGTGATGATTTCCATCCCATTCAAGCTCTTGATTTTCTCATGGACAAATAACAAGCAATTTACTAACTGGCTAGCACTGAGTAACACTGTTCAGGGTCACGTGGGTCTAGCGCTTCTTCTGTATCTCTCCATTATCTCTTCATTCACCCATTCTCTGTTCCTATCATTCTCCAACATCTTCATGAATAAATCAACCATCTCAGCCAGTATTTACTCAAATCCATAAGTTATAGAAAGAACAGAGTGCCAGACACAAAGAGGATATTGTTTCACATCTCCAGTTCTCCCTACTTGATAGTACAGTTGCCATCAGCTCCCTTACGTTCTAGTCCAACCCATCCTTCAGTGAGGCTAAAAATCAAGTATTTCTACAAGCACTAATCAAAAAAGAAGATTCCCTACCAGAAGCAACTGGAAGTCAGGTTGTATGGAAGGCCTTCTCTGCCACTCTGTTACACCCATTAGTGTAATAGACACATCAACTGCTCCAAGGACCTGGTCTTCCCCTACCACTGGATTATTACACTGAATTTTAATGTACTTATGTACTTATTGTTGTAATTTATAAAGGGACAAAGATCAAGAGCTTTGGTTCATGGCCAGTACCGAGCTTTGATAGCAGGTATATAATAGGTGCTTGTGAAGTTTGTAATGATTAGAGTTAAACTGGATTGGTCCAGATGAGTCTAAGCAATTACTCTTTTGCCTTCATATCAGAAAAGAATCTTACTTTTTCTTTTGACTCTTTCTGTTGAGTAAATATGTCTCTGACGTCAGGAATGTGGTATTGTTTGTTTTTCTTTCTCAAGGTCTGGGAGACTGTTTCTACCCGTTTCTGAACAGCTGCTGCCTGGGTCCGGGTCAGAGTAGATAAAAACACCATGCTTTCTTGGGGGTCATCAGCAGACTCTCCAAAGAGATTGGACAAACCAGCCTCTTTGAGCCATTCTTCTTCCAATTCACCCTCTAAAATAATAGAAAAATAGAAATTTTGAAGTCATAAATACAAGAACATTGATCATTTTTAAGACTATAAAAAAACCCTCACTGGAACTCATCTATTATAACCAAGCAGCAGTGCTAAGAATCATTATCTGAAACTTGGACACCTGCCATCGACTCTGGTCATAGCGATATCAAATTTTGGGTCAATTTCTTATACAGTCAATTAAAAAACTTTTAAATTACTTTGTATGTAATTAACCTCTACAACTTCCCTGTAGAATAACTAGGGAGGATGATACTGCTCCCTGTCCAGGAACACACAAGCAATGAAAAGATAACCTCTCCATGAAGCAGCTGAGGAAGCTGATGCTCAGATTGTACACTCTGGCAGTTTCTTGGCTTGAAGTTCACACTATCTAACAAATTTACAGAAATTTTTTTTCTCCATTCCATGTATGACAACTTAGTTTAAAAAACAAAGATCTGCGCATTAGGAACTATGTAATTCCAAATTCATTTTTCTGATTTTCCCTCAGTTCAGTGCATCAGATACTTTAGATACCACAAAATTTTAAAAGTCACACTATTTTTGACTAAAGAGAGCTTATATAAAACTAATCAGTTAACTGAATCAATTCAAACATTGGAAGTAGGAATTAAACAGACAGTACACTTAAATACAGTTGGCCCTCCTCAATCAGAGGCTTTGCAGTTGAGGATTCAACTAACCTTGGATTGAATGCATTACTGCAAAGCAAATGTGTCTGATCTGAACATGTGTGGGTATGAGCTATCTGTCCTTTTCTTGCTTGCTTGCATAGACAGCTCTCACTACTGAGCTCAGGCAGGCTTTGAACTTTTGATCCTCCTGTGCCTCCTTTGTGTGATATCAGGCCTGGTTTTTTCTTGTCACTTCCTAAACAGACATGTAGATGTTCTTAAGGATCAAGCCTAACCCTGTGAGTCTTTAATGGAATGGGCTTAGACATAGCTATATAATTTGCTCACACTACTTGTAACTGGTGGCCGCATCCTTCCATCTTCCTCCATCCAGCAATTTTAAGTTCAAAGGCAATCAGCAAGTTCATTTTGGGTTTGTTCCCTTCCTTTCTATGTATTCATATTCTAGTAGCACACACACACACACACACACACACACACACACACACACACACACGTTTTATTCACTTAGTCATTACCGCCAGGCTCTTTGACAACCACAACCTCTTGATCTTGTCCGTTTTCACTAGACCTCTTGATATTTTCTACTTCTCTCCAATAGTCCTCCATAGATAGTTCATCCAAGGAATCCTGGGAACTTGATCGATCAAATGAAGGCTTCTCTGTAACTTTGGTGGCACTTTCCTGGTTCAGGGTGTACTGGCCATATCTGTGACTGCAGGTTCAAAACAAAACATGGTTCCTTTCAGTACATGAGAAACTAGCATAATTTTGAAATATGACAGCAATGACTGAAGAATTTGGAAACTCCTTAAGTTCTCCTTGGTAGAACAAAGGAGATCTTATCTTCAAACTGTTGATCTTTGGGCCTACTCATCACCCATCACTGTATACCTGCAGAAGGAAGAGCTTCATGATCTACAAAAAACAACGAGGAAGTTGAGTATATAGAGTAAATAGAAACCAGCAACTTACCTTTCTGTTTAGAGTTCACTTAAATTATTTTAGGTCATTTAAATCAGTATTTAGAAAGTAAAAGAATGAGCCTTGACTGTTGGTTATTAACAAATTAAGATTGGGAATAAATTTTGTATAGTATTTAATATGTATCATTAGCATTTATACACCAAACTCAATCAACTTATAGCTAATACCTGCAACTAGTATATAAAGTACTATTTCAATTTCCATCTTAGTTTTGGTACTGAAATATAAACAGAAAGATAATGTATTAAATTTGCTGTTATAGTCTACTGAAGTAAACACTTTTTAAAAATTTTTGCTTTTTGAAAATTTCATACCGAAATGCTATATTTACATCAAGTCCACCCCCTCCACTGTTCAAATGTCCCTTCTCCTCCATTTCAATTTCTCATCCTCTTCTCTTATTGTTGTTACACATACGCACACCTATAGATATACATATACATAATACACTGAGTCCTTTTAGTGGTGCTCATGTATACATGTGTTTAGGGCTGACCCCTTATGATTGGGTAACCGCCTAGGGAGTTTGTCCTTAGGGAAAACTGACTCTCCCTCCTTCATTATCTACTGATTGCCTGATGTTTGAAGAAAGCATATTTAAAACTTACAAATGTATCCATGACTTATATGAGTTAATCATTTGTAATTGTGACTAAAATTCATTTACTGGCAATTATGAATAATGCAGAATGGTCTCAAACATTCATCTTATTATTTATGAAGACAAGATAAACTGAATTGAGTTTTTATTACATTTATTTATTCCATGGGAGGGTACATGCACCATGGAGTATATGTAGAAATCAGAAGACAACTTGTGGGGGTCAGTTCTCTCTTTTTATCATGTGGATCCCCGGGGTCTATCTCAGGGCATTAGGCTTAGCAGCAAGTGCTGTTACTTGCTCAATATCTAGTCAGCCTTTGAATGAGATTTTTATGGCTTCAATTGAACTGTATTTTCTTTGTATTTATATCCTACTCGCTTCTAAAATTAAATTAAGAGACTTTACAATAAAACCCATATGAAATGGAAATCTTTAAAAATTTTTATTATGATTTACAGATACATGAGAAACAGGACCTAATTACTTAAAAAAGGAAAATATTCATCTGTGATGTCTTGGCTTTATATACAATATTCCTTTTAAAAAATACAATTTCAGAGGGGATAATTGGTGAAAGATTTTTAATATTCTAATTTCAAATTGCTCTTTATCTCTCAAGAAGAACTTATAACAAGTAACACTTATTAGAATTAGTTTTATATCTTGTATATATTGAAAATAAAATTATTTAATAATATACGAGGGATCATTCTGACAATTTAGTCTTTCTCAGACTTATTTGAAATAGAATTTTAACACTAAATGGGAGAAAAGGTCACTAAACTCTGGGAAAATCCATCTAGTCATTGAATTCCAAGTAGTTTTTTTTTTTAATTTTAAGTCAAAGAACTTAATCACAAATAAATGTAGTATAACTGAGCAGTTAGCTATAATATACTAATAGGCCAGTTTTATTCTCTTACAGATAGTTCCCTAGGTCTTAAATACCTTATTAATGCTGTATGCAAGAATGAATAAAGATTCCCTACAATCTCTTCTTGGAGTAAGGCACATTAGTGCACAGTCCTGAAATCTTAGCACTCAGAGTAAGCCAAAAGGATTACAAATTCAAGGCCATCTTGGGTTATGAAGTGAGGAACCCCCTCCCCACCCCCCAAAATCCCCACTTTTCTTCCTGGTAGCAACCTTAAGGTGGTGACAGTGGATTTTAGGACCAGTGCCAACAGGAGGAAATCTAGGCATGTTTGTGAATCTCTTTCCTCAAGTCTCCATTGTCCATTGTTGGCCTCCTCCATCCCTTAATTCAAGGGGTACTTCCTCCCTTCTAGTCCCAGTCATCCTGTTTACGTCACTATGCAACTCCCCGGGTCCTTTGACTGACCCCAGTTATCACTGTGTAGTTAGTTTTCATTGAAGAATATTCAATCCCAATTTTTAAACTGTGAATTAAAAGTTAACCTCTCAGAACGTCCTCCTCTTCTTTTTCAATTTCCAGCAGCTTAGTTTACCCATGGTCTGCTGTTCTAAATCAGCCTGCCTCATCGGGATACTGAAGCCAGTTCAAAAAAGGTCTGCCAGATTCATTCTTTGTTCATTTCATGTTCTTTCTTTTTATTCATCTGCATTGAGGCCTCATCTGTTTGTTTCTCACTCATTAGAGTAAAATCTGACTGCCGTTTTCTTATTTCTTGCCTCTAGAACACATAGCCCCATGGGAGACACAATAAGTCCTGTGAACCGTGCGAAATATAATGACTAATAACAAATAATTTGGTTTATCTGCTCACAGGAAGAGGTGCAGCTTAATAAGAAGCACTGTAAGCCTTTTACTCCTGAAGGAATGTGTTTATTCTGGCAAGATTTTTTTCCAGTAAATTTCCATTAAGATAACATGTGCAGAAAAATGCAAGGGTATTGAGTAACAGCACTATTCCATAGATGCATTTTCTCTACGAGGCCCTACCTTCAACACACACATGAAGCTCAGATCTTACAGCTCAGTGCTGATGAACTGACTCAGTAAGCTGACTTCAGTAAGAGTCAAGAGCTGAACCAGTTTGTGATAACGTGAAAATAACTAAGTTATTTGTGAAATATTTTTCTTTTTCTTTTTTTTTTCTTTTCCTTTTCCTTTTGGATCATCTGTAAATATTGTTGAAACACATTTTTCATTAAGTATTGGTGGATGAAAATGGGAAGAGAATGCACTACATATAACTGAATTCTTGGTCAATCATGTTTTTTAAAACTTTTCTCTTAAAACACAAGTGAAACTTCCTTTCAGTTGAGATTAGTTAACATACTGTTTCATTTCTTTTTTGCTTAGAAACATACTTTACTTTTCTACTTCAGACTGGCAAAAGGTAAAAGTCTGGAAACTTCTTAAAACTGTCATGGTAAGTGGCCAGTTAACTGATTTCCTCTTTTCTGTTTTTAGGACTATGTCATTCGATACTAACGCTCATTTTGAAAATTGAGTTCAAAACCATAAAGCAACATCTGCTAGACATAATGAAGTGCAGAGCAGACACAGCTTCTATTTCCAAAACATCCTAGCCAACACATGGTGCCAAAATCAAAGAAACACAGTTTATACCAAAGGCAACTGCCAACTACCCGCCTTGACCTGCCAGCAACAATGTTCAAGTTCTCTCTCTCTCCTCCAGAGTCCTGTGTGCTGATCATCCCAGGGCCATGATTCAAACAATCCTGCATATCTCACCTCCTGCAACCACAGTGACCAAGCGGGTCATGCTGCTCTCACAGAAGCTGCCCATCTCATTCTCCAGAGTTGCTTCCACCTTGCTCACAAGTCATCCTCTTTCTAACACACCATGATGATATCACTTTGCCTTTTTTCATGGCCATCAAAATCACCAGGAAATAGTCACCTGATAAGACTTTCCTTGACCTTCTTAGAATATTCCTTTATTCACTTGCTACCATATCTTTTATCCTATGCTTATAAAAGTAACTGGACCTTTATTTTATTGGATGTTTTGAGATATAAGTTGTCTAATTTTTTGTAATAATTTCTTCAGCTGGTCAGAGAATTATAAAAATATCTATACTCTTCAAGATATTAGCAATGCTTAGTTTTTTTGTTTTGTTTTGATTTTTTATTTTACTTGCAATTTTGGTCTTTTTGATACTGACTGACCTGGAACTTCCTATGTAGACCAGGCTGGCCTTATCCTTGTAGCAACTCTCCTACCTTGAGTGTTGAGAATTCAAGTATGTGCTTTTTATTTATTTAAAAAAAAACTAGCTTTTTATTTATGTTGTTATCAAAAATATGAAACTGGTCTGGCAATTTGTCCTTCACAAGGAAGTAAAGTAAGATACTGTGGTCAACTCAACGATCAATAATTGACTCACTGATAACTGTGATCCTAACTGATAACACATTCTAGTACTAATGCGGTCAGTACAGAAGTGAGGAGACACAAGCAGCAAATGATTCCATTTCTACTTAACCTACAACCTTTTTAAGTCACACTGCTCCACTACTCAATCTACCTATCTAGAAAATAGGAAAATTAGGGGCTGATTACTCTTGCAGAGGACTTAGGTTTGATTGCCAGAACCCATATGGTAGCTAACAATCATTTGTAACTCCAGTTCCAGGGGATTCGACCTCTTCAGGCATTTCATGACACAGGTGTATTTACATACATGCAGACAATACATTCATACACATAAAATAGAAATAATAAATAAAATATTTTTAATTAAAAAAAGGAAAATAGGAAGATTAACAATGGCTTTGGGGGGCTCAGAGCATAACTCCATGGAACAGTATGTTAAGCAGGAGAACATACATTTAATCCTTATCACCTGAAACAAACAAAAGCAAACAAAGCCAAAAGTCAGTTCCTACTGGTAAGCCTCATACTTAGTAAGAAAAGGTCATCACCACTAGCTCCCTTGGCAGCTTGTACCAACAGCTGCACACAACACCCTGTCTAAAGTTTTACTATTGCTGTCTTGTTCTGGGATTCAAAGCCCAGACCTCCTGTTTGCTAAGCAGACAGATGTTCCACCACTCACACAACAACAACAATCTCACGCCTGTTCCAGTTTTAATATGTCTACTTTTGCCCTCTTCTAAGGTTCAGAGGGATCATTTTTTCTATACTATAAATCTCTAAGTCTTTATACCTAGCACTTCTTTATAGTTAAGCATTTTAAGAACCTCCCAGAAACTTTCCACTCATGTCTATTATATCTATTGATACTGATAGCATTCGATATTAAAACTGATTAAAAAAACATTTAAGTATTATTCATTTGTTAAGAATATAACATTTTTGAGCAGAGTGTGGTGATGCACAACTTTAATTCCAGCACTGAGAAGGCAGAGGAAGGCAGATCTCTGCAAGATCAAGGCCAGTCTGGACTACATGGGGAGTTCAAGGCCATCTGGGGCTGCAAAAAGCAAAAGGCAATATAGAGACAGAGATCTGCATGCTCACCACCGCTTGCCATATTGCGCATGTTCTGAGATCCTCCACTGCATTGTCTTAATAGAGCCAAAGAAGCAAATAGCATCTTGGTAGTGCCACAAACACAGTTTTGATCTCAGGACCCCTGAAAGGTCACGCGGAAACCCACTTGTCCCAGACCACACTTTGAAAACCGGGACTCAACAATTTCTCAAAAACACTCCTAATGGGCTTGAAAAAGCATTTCTCAGTTTTGTAGGCAGTGCTCCAGAAGGACCCATGGGAGAAGCAAGAGCACGTTCTCAGTGACTCTTAACCTACTTCTTTGTTTGTTTTAGTTTAGTTTTGCAGGCTTTCATAAAAAACTGGGACTTACTCCAATAATATCTCCACATTTAATTTATAGTCTAATGACAAAGAATAAAATGTCATTTAGAAAGCCCTGCCTGCCTTGTGAGAAGAGAGAGGAGAAGGAGAGAGAAGGGGGTTCCTCAGTGTGGTTTAGCCTTCCACAAAGATTCTAAGCCAGTTGTGTCAAGAGTAAGGGAATCCCTGGAAGTAAGAAAAGCAAACCCCTTAGGCTATGTGCTATAGTGGGCTACCCTATAGCTATAGTGGGCTACCCTCCTCTCCACCGCCATCTGATTCCACCAAAGAGTTACCTTGTCTGTAGAACTTCAGCTTTGAATGGGAAGTAAGGATTTTGCAAAAAATAAAAAACAAAACAAAGCAAAAGTAGAAGGGAACTGTAGTTTGTACCCTGTAGGTCAACAGTGGTCCAGAGATCCAGCCTAGGGACCTTTGGAATGCATTCTCAAAAATTGGTCTAAATTTCATTGTTAGACCCTCATAAAGAAGTAATTTACTATTTTTTTGCAGGCCTTTGTACACTCCAACAAACAAGTAATGCTGCTCTCTTAATAGCATGCTGAACTATCATACCATTATCCTACAATTAGATCTCTGGTCAAAATTTAGGAAAGGACACTTGTATTCAAACTTTCACAGCCTTGTCATAAGACTTTCAATGGTAAGAGAGATCTAGTGTGTCATGGTAGTAGTCTATCTTCCTTAAACCCAACATCCGATGAAAACCTTGATGATCTTCCTTTGAATGTATTAAAGTCCCTGCTTAATCGAGGGCTCAACCTTCAGACTCCCTGACACCCATCTCCCCTCCACACAACTAAAAGGCATATCCTTAAGTCTGAGAAAACATCCTCCACCTCCACCACATGCCACTTTGTGAGAAGGCTGATAGGGACACGGGCAGCTTTGAGTGGTCATATCAGGCCACTGATACAGGAGATGACGGGGAAGGACTTGTGTCAGAACCACATGA
Source organism: Eospalax fontanierii (assembly GCA_035773235.1). Classification (NCBI taxonomy): domain Eukaryota; kingdom Metazoa; phylum Chordata; class Mammalia; order Rodentia; family Spalacidae; genus Eospalax; species Eospalax fontanierii. The sequence goes on along the minus strand of CM069545.1, from coordinate 32,256,249 downwards.
TTACAGGTCTCTTAGAAGGAATGAAAAGGGCTGTTATCAAACCTGCTAACAAGCTTTGGCAGATAACACAAGAACTTTCTGAGAACCCTTCCCGCAGGATAAAAGACCACTCAAAGCTGTTTGGACTGAATTTTATCAAGTCCTACTTAGGTTTCCAACTGCAATCAGTCAAGTAACAAGGCATATTCCTGTAATCCTCTTGGAGTTCTCCTTTCCTGGTGAGACCCAGGTAAAACCCATGCTCAAACACCTCTAGACCCTAATAAAGAGTCAGATTATGTTTCTCATCCTCCTGGGTTTTACCATATCATTTTTAAGCTTTTTCCTACAAGATCCAGCTTAGTTGAGGGAATTCATCCTGGACCTGTTCATTTAAGGAGATTTTTAAAACCATTACTACATCAAGATCATGACTTACTTTGAGTTACTCTCTTACCCCCTAACCCCAACACTGTAGGACTCCTATACAGCACCTAGGATTTCTTCTCCTCATAATCATCATACTTTTCTGACTTCTGAAATCAACCTATGATGTCATTTTTAACCATCATCCTTTCTGTTATCCTTCTTATTCCCAGATCTTACAGCAACCTGTTCTTATTTCTGTTTCCCAAAGGCCCAGAATCTTCCCAAACTGCACAACTCAATCTTTGCAGAGGACTGATAGCTTTGCCTGCCCTAACTCCTAATTGAACTAATAGCATCTCCCCAGCTGCTTCATTAGAATGGACCCAATTAACAACTGCCCTCCATACATATTTCCAGTGGAACTGCTCACTATCCTGCTGGAATTATCATCCCTTCCAACACACTCATGACCAAATGTAAACACAAATTTCACCTGTATCTCATTTCTCATTCTCCAGATGAGGGTGGTCTTGTCAAATGTTGGCCTCTTAGGCCAGGTCTGTCTTTGCGTTAAGGCCACTAGCCAAAGGGAAAAGTCTATATTGTTATGTTTACACTTTCACAATGCAAATTTGTTTATCTATTTGGGTGAAAAGACTTTCTCCTTTCTCTCTCTCTCTCTCTCTCTCTCTCTCTCTCTCTCTCTCTCCAGTACTTCTAACTCTAAGGCACATACAGATCTCACAGGCAGGTACTCTTAACACTCTTAATAAAGCTATAAACCCTCTATTCAGTTAAGCCAGACCCGCTATTTGTCCTGACCTATCTCCTTGGCAAGACTATCTCTTCTCAAAAGCCGTCCAAGGAATTGGAGAGATGGCTCAGCTGTTAAGAACACTAGCTGCTCTTGTAGAGGACCCAAGTTCAGTTCCCATCATTGACATAGTGGCTAACTATTGCCTGTAACTCTAGTTCCAGAGAATCCAATGTCCTTTTCTGGCCTCCTCCGGCACTACATTACACAGGTGCACTCTGATACATGCAGGCAGTACAATACAAATAAAACAAAAATAAAAATAAAATATTTTTTAAAACCTTTCAAATCCCTCCTGCCGTGATCAACAGTGGGTCCTACAAGAAGAACCCTAAAAGTCGTACCTGTAGTTGGAAAATAAAAATGCCTAAGTACTCCAGCACCAAAATCCCCAGCTTCATCTCAGGCATGGATTTCTACTTTCATGCCCAAACTTGCTTTTTTTTTTTTTTTTTTTTTAGAACTCTTAACTATTTCCTTTTCTATCTACACATCCATCACCACATGCCTCAGCTCTTCAGAGGCCTTCTTCCTATGTGAAATTAATGCCATCACCGTCTTCCAGCTAATTAGCCTGGCACCTGTAGCACTCACAACATCAAAGTTACCAGTAACAATCAACTTTTCCTCATATTCTTCTTTGGGAACTGTACAGCTGTTACCTCTCCATGGAGGACTTGGATTAAGAGTGAGTGTGGGTACTGGAGGAGGTGAACTCGGATTGGCCTCCTGTGCTTAACTTGTGAGCCAAGTTAGCCATGACACTAGACCACATCTCAGCATCCCTGGAGGCCCCCGTCAAGGAAAGGTCAAGCCTCTTGCTTCAGAAATACTCCCAAAACTCCACACCTTTGACCCACAGTGACTCAAGGGGTGTCTTCTGACACAGGGGGAAATCAGAGTCCCCTCTTAGAGTTCTTAATCTCATTAATAAAAGAATTTAAGAACAGACCCAAATGGAAGCATGAAGGCAATTTTATTTAAGAGTTTAAGAGGAAAACCCTCAAGGCAGGCAAGCTGCAAATCTCCAAAGGAGAATGAAAGGGAAAAGCAAAGACAACCAGGAGATGGAGATGAGGCACCTGGCAGACTAGTAGCCACATGGTGAGTAGGAAAACATGCTCAGAAAACAGATTAAAAGAAGAAACAAAAAGTTGCGCTTTTCTGAAAAGCAAACAGGTTTACAAAATTACAGAAGCCTGGTAAACGACTCTGATGGGGCAGGCATTCTGGGCCTGGAAAGTACATGATCTCATTAAAAAGAACTAATTATTCCATTTAGTTCTTTAGTGAGCCCACCTTCCAAGAGCTGGGCCTATGGCCAGGTGATTTACCTGGCCCAACTGGAATGTTAGGTCTTCACTCAGGCCAGAGATTCTATTTTCTTAACCAGAGAGGTCTATCCTCTGGACCAGAGTGAGTTTTCTCTTTATTGCTACTGTAAATTGCCTGGCCCTGAGTGAAGAATTTCCATATACACCAGTCATTAAGGGACAACGTGTGATAAAAGAGAAGAAACAATTGATTTAAAAGAGAACTTGGCTTTCCGCTCCTGGGTCTGCTCGCTGCTGGTATAATCTTTTTCTTTCTTTTTGGCTCCTGCTCACTTAACTTTCTGGTATGATTGGTATCTTCCAAATTCCAGGAAATTAAGCCACAGATGGTGTTTTCTCAAGAACATTAACCATTATCATTGGCACCAGTATTGGTCTTCCACCACTGAGAACCTTTCAATCCCCAGATGGGACTACAGCGGATGATATCTCACAATAAATGTTCCCTCACTTCTCCAAAACGCTGTTCACACCTTTTAGACCTTTTGTTCTGAGACCCTATGGCAGGTCAGCAGCACCAACCAGGACTCCCGTGATGTCCCCATTCAGCTCCGAAGCACTTCTGGAAGATAAGTCCTCATACTTTGTCAATGATTTGACCCTGTTGATGGGTCAGGGGATAAAATATCCCCAGAGATACAATACCAAAACAAAAACTAAATTGCCACACTGTGACAACTAGTGCATGACTATATAGTGTCTGATCTCAATGACATATGTTGTAGTGGTCTGAATGAGAACATCCCCCCGAGGCTCTCAGTATTTGAAGATTTTGTCCCTATTTGGTGGCGCTGTTTTGGGAGGTCTTAGAAGGTGTGACCATGCTGGGGGAAGCACGTCATGGGGAGGTGGACTCAGAGAGTTCTTAAGCCTTGCTGGATCTCCAGTCACTCTCCTCATCTGGTACCTGCTTGAAGTTGTGAGTGCTTAGCTTCTGGGTCTACTCTAGCCACCTCTGCTGCCATGCCTCCCCGCCACAATGGACTCGGGCCCCTTTGGAATTATAAGCTAAATAAACTCTTCCTTTTTTAAGTTCCCCGGGTCATTGTTTCTATCACTGCAACAGAAAGCAAACTAATACAAATGTCATAGACAGATATCTACAACCTGCACTCTAAAGACCCCATGGCTGTCCACCCAAATGGCCAATCTCAAGAATGGTGACTCATAAAGGGAGATTGCCCAAAAATCCCCTGACCATCATAAACCACCACTGATGGGCCATAACATTGTTAGCCCATTTTGAATCTAAGGCATCAGAGCATATCACCCCCAGCCATAAAGCAATTCTTGCTCTGCAAACACATCCTCCCACCCTTATCAGGCCCTGGGCCCTTTAGAGGCACCAACCCAAATAACTCTATCCTGGAATATTTAAACTCTCCAGTCACCGGAACAGGTGTATTTGCCACACAGTTCTTGCAGGTGAGCTTCCACCTCTCATTGACTAACAAAGGGTCAGTCTGGATTATGAAGGTGGATTGCTTCCTTTTTCTACATGTACCTCTTTGTGTTCCTATTCCTAACAACTTAAACTTCCTGTAAAATTTATTACTTAACAAGATAGTGAGATACCCACCTATCCATCAAGATATGGGTCTTGTACAAATCACCCACCTATGAGATAAGACCAAGTAACCTCTCCCCTTAAGTGTTGTAAAAATAAGTCCCACTGTGGGATATCCCTCTGAGAACTCATCCTCTGCCTCTATTATAGCTGATTTCAACAATTCTCTCCCTTTGTCTTTTCAAACCCTTACTAAATTCTTTTTACCCATTTGTGTCACCAGTCTACCAGACACTGTTTCCCAGGACAAAAACCATTTTCTATCACATGTTCTAAAAGATAATTGGTGTCATGCTGAAGCATGACCTCAAATATAACCCATTTTTAAAAACTTGTTTTGTACACATTTTTAAATGTAAGGTTTCAAAATTCACTTCTCATGTATATAATCTCCATATTGAAAATAAAAAGCACGCTTCTAGTGTGCACTTTCCTTTCATCGCAGCAGTGAAATTAAAGAAGTAATAATAAAGCTATTATATAATAGCTCTGTCCATCAGAATAGGCTCAATTGGAATGACTGTGAAAAGTTGCAGCCTATGAATGACCTAAGTCATTTTCTTTCTCTAGGAAGTGAATGCTTGCTATTGTTTTGCAGAGAGTAGTAATTTTTAGAAATGGCTCCAACTTCCAGGAAGAAAGAACCCTGACAATGCCTGAAGGCAGAAAGCAACTGATTAGAAAGTAATACCAGAGAGCATCCCCCACACCAGGGGCCAAAAGAACCCAGGAAAAGAGCCTCTGCTCTATCCCATCCAACTGCTATCATTTTAAGGGCCTACCCAAGGTAATTATTTTCACACTTCATGTAAACCGCCATCCTTTATGATTTGCCTCTATTGCCTTTTTCATTTAATGGGAAAAAATTGACTTATTTGTTTCAGATTTTCCTTTAAAGTAAATCACTTAACATGGTATGGGGTGCTTTGTGGTTGTCCAAAGGATCTATTCAATTGTGACACACAGTAGAACAATAGGAAATGAACTTCTTTGCAGGTATTTGGGGGGAGATAACCAGGACATGACACAGAGTCTTGATATATAACCCAGGCTATCCTAGAACTCAGAATCATTCTACCTCAACCTCCTAAGTACTAGGACTACAGGTGTGCTCTACTATACCTGGCTTTTACACAGAAAAACAAGGAGCAAATAAATGGATTATATTTTATTTACACAGTATTTACCTAAGCAAAACTAAGAGGAAAAGCCCATTGGCAATGTTCAGAAGTAATTCTTTATGACTTTTACCAGAAAATACTGCTAAGCTAATTCACTTTTTTCTTGTTCTGTTTAGTGTTGCTCCTGCTGTTCGGCCCTAGGTGCTTTTATTGTACATCAACATCACTAAGAGAATAAAGAGATGCACTGTGATAAGATCGCCTAAGGGAAGAAAGGTACAGACAGAAAGGATGTGGGAAAGAGCCCAGAACAAACTTCAGCCATCCAGTCCCATCTTGGGTACAGACAGTCAATAAAGGGTGAATAATCACCAGAGACCAAACGCAGCTCTCTTTCTTTTGGAGCACTCATCCTAGAAGAAATGGCTCCTCTTTATTCCTCAGTTTACCCAAACTCTCTCTGGAGGTAGCTTTTCCCCTCCTAACTTAGAGATACAATTGGCTAAATGAGAACAATAAGGTTCTGAATTTTTGAAATCATCTTCTAAGACAAAAAGGAAGGTGTGTATCATGGAACTTGGAGACTGGTTCAAAGACTATCCAACTGAGTTTGAATGTTTATTCCACTCATTATCTGTCCCCATGACGTAGATCCACCTGACACCACAGCCTGCAGTCCTTTCTCCTGGACCTTTTCTGGTTCTGGCCAGCTCTATAGCCATCTAGAAAATAAACACCAGCAGCTCTACTTTGCATTCTGTGCATAAACTCTGCAGAGCCTGATCTGCTCTCCAGCTGCCATGACTCTACCACATTTCTCGGTCCTTTCCTCTGTGGGAGCCTCTACACCACTATACCGCTACAAACTTCCCAGAGAGCCTTTACCATATCCTGCACTCTGATACTCTGATGGCCTGCTCAAACTAGTGTTTCCACCATTAAGCTACACATTTCTTGGAGCAAGACAATATTTTCCCTTCATCTCAGTATCCCTGATTCAAGCAAACTGCTCGCCATTGTAGGTGTTTGTGAGCTGTTCAATTATTAATTATGGAATTCAGCCTGCTTCTAAAATAACAGCATCCACTTAATTTTCAAAAGGGTTTTTTTTGTGTGTGTTTAATTGAATAAAACAGAAATTTGAGACATGAAAAGTAGCCAACAGAAAAGTGAGAAACCCTAGTATTCATCAGGGAATCCTTCTGTTTCTCTGACTCTTATCTTGGATGTTTAATGGAAAATAGGTTTCCTAAAGTAAATAGAAGCACACACAGAGGAGTTGATTTGATGCCAGACTGTAACTAACATTAAGTCACAAGAAAGTTTGGCCTATGGTTTGTAAATTATGCATTCCAGTGTTCTATTCTGGCACTTCAATCTCTATAGCAAGCAACTTATGATTGAATGCCTTATTCTGAGTTGTGCATATTGTCAGAGATAAGCACTCTAAACCCTTAGCATGAGGCACATGATAAATGTCACCCATACTAGATGTAGGTGGAATCTTCCAGCTCTTCTCTGAACTAGTGGTCTGACAACTCTCCAGTATGAGCGTCCAAGTCATGACCTCTGTGGTAGCTGTTTCATAACACTGATTTAGACTCTGTGGTAGCTACCATTCCTTCCTCTGTAAGAATTTCACTTCCTCTGTTACTGCCAATGTTATCCTCATCCTCAACTGATCCCATGCTTAAACATTTCCCTAGATTTGAAGCAGTTGTTTCAGGTAACCTACATAGCTCCTTGCTATGGTCAGAATGGATATTTTATACCAAAACCTATTCACCAATTCCTGATACAGTCCATTTGTAGAAGGAACTAGTGCTCTTAGAAAGGTGCAAGGGAGAGTAGCCTCGCCTCTCACACAGTGAGATGGCATTCTCTATAAGAAGTATGAGCCAGACAGAAAATGTATCTTTTGTTTTCTTTTTTTCCCCAAGATATGGTCTTGCTTTGTAGTCTAGACCGGCCTGGAACTCATGCACCTTCTGATCCAGCCTCATGTTGGGAATCACAGGTGTGTGCTGTCATGACAGCATCTCAATCTCGGACTTTCCAGCTTTCAGGAATGTGAGAAAAATGTTGTTCATAAGCCACTGGTTCATGATATTTTGTTTTGCCAATATTAATGAATGAAGACATCCTTCCAGGAATCCCTCTCCCTCCTGGATCTCTTTCTCCCAGACTTCTTGACTCTGCCTGAAACCCATTTACTGATTTTTTATTAAAGCTGTTCTTTCCTAAGATGGAGCTGGCTTCCTCATGCTCCTCGAGTGTATGGTTCTTTCTTCTACACCAGTCAAATCACTTTAAAGGTGATGATCAGCACCCAAAGCTTTAGTCAACTTTTCATCTATTTATTTTTATTGCACTTGGAAAAAAAAAAAACTTTTTTTTTCTTTTTAAATTTTCAAAAGCTCTGTTCCTGCTTTCATTCTGAGGAAACTATCAAGTTCTCAACATACATTCAGAGGTGAAGTAGAGAATCACTGACAAAGACCAAAGGTCATTCTACCTGAACACTCTCAAACTCAACATCGAAAGTTGCCTATCACCATTTTAGTAGTTGAGAATCTTGAGGTTCAGTTTGGCAGTATTTCTTAAACAAAGATGAACACAAACCAGTAAAGGCACATCAAAGTGAAAAATTCCCTCAAGATTTAACAATACAGGGTTGGGGACATATTTCAGTTGGCGAAGTCTTGGCTTTGATCACTAGCTCCACATAACATCAGGCACGATGGTGCATGACTACAATCCCAGTATCCAGGAAGTAGAGGCAAAAGGATCACATAAGTTCTAGCTGCTTCCAGTATACCGCAAACTCTGTTTTATTGGTAGTTCCAAATGTCCTTCAAACACCATAACATGTAATGAATGAACACAAATGGTCAGGGCGCACTTTTAGAGATCTGGTGCTAAAGTCAGCTCTACTAGGAAGGGGTGGAGGATAACTCCCATTTAATCAAACAATGTTGACAGCCTTCAAAACAATTCACCCATGTTTCCTTCAAAATGTGCTCAGCAGTCAGTCACAAAGTAGGTTATGTGACTACAACACAATCTTTCCTTTTAACTGAGACTGATAAAAAATTTCAGATGTCCTGAATTTAATCACAGAACTTGAGGTTGGGATGGAAGAGAGACAAGGGAAGATCATTATAATAACTATAACTGAAAACAAGAGTATTTCATGTTCCTGAATCTAAGTTAAAACTCCAGTGCAAGTGCATTAGGAACCTCATGTGCTGCCCATTCTGCGTCTAACCCCAACCAATCCAGAAGCAACAAGCACTTCCCTTTATGAGTCTCCTTACCTCAAGCCTTCCCTGCTTCCTCATCGTGTCTAGCCAATACAGGTTCAGGGAAAACAACATGATCCTTTCTGTCTCCAGATTTTCCTTAGCATTAAGTCCAGTGGACTTTTTTTTTTTTTTTTTTAAGTTACATGTAGGCCCTCCACTGGAAGGCAAAGGACCTTACCCCAGGATTTGTTGTTTTCTCAGGCCAAAATTGTAACTGCTCGAAAGACCTTTATCTGAAAGACCCATTAATCTCAAAAGCTGCAGTTTAGGGGCTGGAAAGGTAGCTCAGTAGTTTAAGGCACTGACTGCTTTTGCAGAGGTCCAGGGCTCAGTTCCCAACATCCACATGGTGGCTAACAACCATTCATAACTCCAGTTCCAGGGGATCCATTGTCCTGGTTCCATGGACATTGCACGCACATGGTGTACTTACATACATGCAGGCAAAACACTTATAAAAATAAATAAATAAAATAAACTTTCTAAAAAGTTTTGACTTAATAAAGTTTTATTTATTTTTATTTTCTAAATATGTTTTAGACTCTTAGCTGGGTCAACATAAGACAGATGTGAGCACAAGTAGCCTAAAAGGGATCTATGAAATATAAAATAACAAATAGGAAAACAAAGGCAATTCCCAGTTGTAAATTACAGTGTGGACTTTACCATTTAAAAAGCAAACAAGTAAGAGTGAAATGGTCCAAGAACAAAGCATTTTCAATAAAAGTCAATGAGCTAGACGTGGGCATCTCTAGCAGTGATGTATGCACAAGGTGTGAGAGGAAGAATCATAAAGGTAGAGGAAAAATACTCCTAGCATGGGTGATACCACCCTGAGGTCTTACCAAGCACACAGCTTCTTAAACTATGGGGTCACACGTGGCTGCATAACTGAATGTGGAGGTTGTAAGAAATCCGGAAATAGTAAAAGACTTCAAAACACCCAACAGCCAAACATGACTGCATCAAATGTGTAGCTGAATCCGAGGTGTTTCTTACAGCTCTCACTCACAATGCTGGGGTTCTGAGCACATGGCAGGTGTGCTTTGCAGGGAGCAGGAGCTCACCCATCTAGTCCCAGTCAAGACATCGGAAATACCTCAGCTGTGATTCTAGACTACTGTGTTTTATGAAGCACTGAAGTGCTTTCACTGTGCATAAGAAGTTTTCTGCTCTTAAAGAAGCATAATGACTTTATTACAAGAAAAAAAATGACTTTCAATATTTAATATTTTCCCACCACCTTCCTCAGCATCTGTTAATTTAATGCATCTCTGGATTCTATTATCTTAGAATGTTTGAACTTTAAAGTTGCTATTTAAATTGTTTAGTTGAGCTTCATTAGAAAAAAATCAGTAAATGGGCATGGCAGGGTTGCACACGCCTTTAATTCCAGCATTTCAGAGACAGAGGCAGGCAGATCTCTGTGAGAGCCAGGCCACTCTTATCTAAATAGCAAATTCCAGGCCAGCTGGGACGACCAGGGGACCCTGTCTCAAAAAAAAAAAATCATTGAATGAATTTTGGCTTGAGATTAGATTAGAACAGTACTTCCAACAATTGCAGAAATGGCTGTACATACCTCCACCATTTAGTAGTATATATTTATGCTAATCAGTGTTGTTAGCATTGACAATTATAAAGTCAAAATATCAATCAACTTAGAAAATACTGATGATGTTCTATATCCTAATATTATCAAATATTCAACCAAGATTTAATTCTCTTTGTAAAAATAAATAAGCATATTCATTTCATTACTATGTAAATTTGTTTTCAAGTTAACAATGGTAAAATTGTATGTATACCCAATAAATTTCAAGTTTTTTTTAATGTAAATATATGTGTGTATATGTACTTGCTTTCAAAAGCCAAAAGATAGTGTCATATCACCTGGAACTGTAGTACAGGTCTGCTGTACAACACGAGTACTGGGAAATTAACGGGGGTCCTCTGCAAGAGCAGAAAGTGTTCTTAGCCACTGAGCCATCTCCTCAGCCCCATAAAAACAAATTTATGATTTGTTTTTAGCAAATGTTTGATTTATATACTTATTTTTTTATTTTTGCTTTATATATATATATATATATATATATATATATATATATATATATATATATAGTGTGTGTGTGTGTGTGTGTATCCAGTTATACATGTGCCATGGTGTACATGTGAAGATCAGTGGACAACTTGTAAAAACAGATTCTCTTTTTCCACATGAGTTCCAAGAATTAAACTCACATCATCAGCCTTGGTGACAAGCACCATTAGCAGCTGAGCCATCTTATTGGCCCTGTGCATATAGATTTTATATACTTCTTATATTTGGATTCACATAAAATTTCCACAAACAAATAGAGGCTGTGAACAGAAAATTGTAAGAAGTACTGATTTAGTGCAGTTCTGGCAGAGGCTACCCCACTGATACAAATTCTAAAAGGAGTAAAACCACTCACTAGGCTGCAAGTTCATGAACCTCTCTGTTCCATTCTTGCCCTGGTTCTCTTAAACTCTCCAGAATCTCAGGTTCCTCACAGGGCTTATGTTAGCTTACTGCTTCCCTGTTCTGTTTGCTGTGTGGCAAAATTCCCACACCATCAGAAGCAACACAGCGTCTTTTTCCAAATGTCATTTCATCTTGCAGTTTAAAACAGGTTAAGTTCAAAAGTAGTTCATCCCCCTAAGAGTCATCTCTCTTCTCCTGCCCCAGAATGAGTTCACATGCTACAGAAAGATCACACAAAGCACAGGGTATAGTGGTGCATGCCTTTAATCCCCAGCCCCCTGGAGGCTGAGGCAGGTGGATGTCTTTGAGATCCAGGTCAGCCTAGTCTACACAGTAAGTTCTAGGTGGGCTGGAACTTGAGAGACCCTGTCAAAAGAAAGATCATGCAATTCAGTGCCTTACTCAAGGGTTTTCACCTCCAGTTCTCTATGTTCAAGAACTCTACTTCTCTCATGGCTCCAGTCCTGGATTCCCTTTTCTCTGGGTCTTTATAAAGATTCAATTCTTGCTGATTGATCTGTTTCTCCCCAAAAAGGCCAACTGCTAGGCCAAGCTTCCTGAGGCTCAAATTCAGTGCTGGACAAGGCTCCTAGGACCTCATGTCTCCTTCGGTGTGGTACCCATTTCCACTGCTCTCCAAAAAGAGACAGAAGAAAGAGCCAATGTCTCAGAAAGTGATTGCTTCAGAAGATATTGCTCACTACGCTACTGAATAGAGTGCATATGGGGACCAGACAGCTATGCTCTCAAAGAGGAGGAGGGAGGGTCAAGAACACGGAGTGTTAATGGTTCCCATCTCACTAATGACTAGTTTCCTGAAGCAGGTTCTGTAAAAGACCCGGCTTTTATATGACAAATATCATGAGCTCCTAAACATACTTTCATAGACAACCTTGCCTAATACAGGAAAGTCAGTTTTTCTTTTATATGTATGTTTGTGTTTTTACATGTATGTATATGGGGATGTAGTTCATGTGGATACATGTGTGTGTTCAGAAGCAAGTGTGTGTAAGCCAGAGGATAGCCTCAGGTGTCATTCCTCAGGAGCCATCCACCTTGTTTTTTAAGACAGTTTCTCTCTCATTGGCCTGGAACTCACCAAACAGGCTAGGCTCATTGGGCAGTCAGCCCAAGGATCTGCCTGCCTCTGACTTCCTTACCAGCACTGGGACCATGAATATGCATGGTCACACTCAGTTTACATGGATTCATGCAACTGAACTCAAGTCCTAGGAGGGTTGTGTGCCACGTGTTCTACTAAGCCATCTCCAAAGCTCAGGAAAGGTAAAGCACTTTATCAATACAAATTTTCAACAAATAACTACATTTGTTCGTTAGTCTTCCTTCTTTATCAACATTAATTTGAATTCTGCATTTAGGTTTTGTTTTTGAAATAACTTTAATTATGGTTTAAAGTGAAATTAATGCATTTGTGTGTGTGTGTGTGTGTGTGTGTGAGGGATTGAATCCAGAGGCTTGTGTATGCTAAGTACACACTTTATCACTATATTTCCATTTTAAGTAATGAATATGACAAACACTGATATTTCAATGAAGTCAACACTTAAGTGTTTTAGTGGAAGGATATTGTAGAATTTGGGCTCTTGCTTGTTAACAATAAATAGACTCATAAGTTATGATTCAGACATTCATTCAACAAACACTGACTCCATATTGATTGTAAAGTACTATACATGTTGATGTCCAAAGTCCAAAGAGGCACTGGATTTCACCTCTGATTTGAGTCTGCACTGTAATACAGGGTTTAATGAGGTCAGAAAAAGAACAATCCAGGGCAGCTGGGGCTCTCTGAATTGGATGTGCTGGATGGATGTAGAGATACCAGGTGTTACAGGGCTAACATCCAGCTAAACACAGGCAAAGACAAGATGCCAGAAAGTAGGAAAAAAATGAGGTACAGTGAGAAGAGATAAGAAAGGAAATTCCAGCCTTTTGCTGTATCTTGTTCTAATTTTATACTGCTCTCCCCACAGCCAACAATGTCTTCCTGCTGTTTAATTCAGCTTCCCTTCCATTTAAGTTTATTTCCTTTAAACAAAGAATCAATGTCTTCTTCATATGAACTTCTTTACAGGAAAGAGGTTTAACTTAGTTCTTTATTGTACCTGAAGTTGGCCAATGACTATCACTTATTTACTTTTAAAGGCGGTTTCTCCACAGCACAACCTACACTACAGTTTTAAGTTTTCTGGCTGTTGTTGTGGAACAGGGTCATGTGATGAAGACCAGGCTGGCTTTGAACTCGCTATCCTCCTGACAGCCTCCCAAACACTGGGCTATAGTACACGTTGTTATGGGCACCTAAGGAAGTCTCTACAGCAAACAGCTGATCACTTGATCACTTATGTTCTCTCCTGCTTCCTCTGAGCCTTCTTTCAATTGTCTCCTGCTTCCTCTGAGCCTTCTTTCAATTGTCTCCTGCACTGTAAAGGAAAGAGTTAAGCTGACATTGATTTTAGAAACAGGCTCCTATATAGGTCCAGGCAGGAGGTCGCTGGCACAGATAACAGAGTTAAAGGTCTGATCATAAATGGTTTTTCTTCCTCACTGAAGAAATAAGCACTGTTATTAACTGCTTTCCATGGTTCTCTCTTTTTCAAAGAGCCTTTACTGATCATTTGCATTAATATTATGCTAATAAAAGTAAGAGCATGCTAACTAATTCTGTCTCTTCAGTAGTAGCTAAGGATCAGAGAGGGGTAATTTGCATGTTTTCTTGATTGGAGGAGTGAATCAGCATTTAAACATTCATTGTCACTATTTTTGAAAATAATAATAATGCATTGTTGGGCCAGGCAGGCAGAAGTAATTTCTCTAGTGGAACCATCTTAAACACAAGTATTTCCAGACACATTTTGCTTCTATCAATCTCAAATGATAAGGATGCACACTGAAACACAGGGCAGCCATCTGCATCACAAATACATCTCAGTTCCTCCCTGCAGAAGGAATTCATTTACCCTTGAAGGCCATTCACTTCTACTTCAGAGTGCTTATTCCTCAAAAAGCTTCCAAGTATTGTGAGAACAATGATTAAAAGAGAATCTTTCCATCTGTGCTGCATTAGGCTGCAAGACAGCCCCTTCTGCAGACGTAGTTTTTGCATAATTCATTGGACCATTTTAAACCCTAATCAGTGCATTGCAGGAAGGGATAGAGTGCAGTGGAGAGAAGAGAAATTTATTAGCTACTTCCTGAACATCCACCTAATCCTCACTTGGGGCTATTGCTCTGTGAATCACAGCACATGCACCCATATCTTAACTCTAGTAGGTTCTTTCATCTGAAGTGTCATCATCTTTCTTAGCCCATACTAATGGCCCAGGAAAGACTATTTCTTATGTTACTATCACAGGGTAGTTTGGAAAAGAAGATTCTATTGTGAGACAAAGGAAGCTGGCCCATCTCCAGCTCCACTGTTCACTGTGTGGGCATGACAGACACATTCATGCTGCCAAAGGAAGGACAGCTCTTCAAGTCTCATTCTTCCTATTCTCAAAGTGATACTACTCTCATCTTTCAGCACTGCCTTTCACCATCACGCCTCCACTCAGCCTGCCACTTCGCTTACATGATCCATTCTCCACAGAAGCCCAGGTAGCAGTGAAGGGCCTCTCTGCCTCTTCACCTCTCCTCAACCTCAAGAGCTTTGTTTTCATGTCTGTTGAGACACATTGAAAGATACACTGGAAAAGATTCCATAACTACAGAAACTAAAAGACAAAGAAAGACACCATAAATGACACACACAGAAAAGTTCGAAAGTGATAGAGTCTCCAGTGTAAACACTGGAAAATAGATGAGGCAGAAAGTATCCATGTCATATGAGGTATTGTGAATTTGAACGAGCAAAAATAAGGAACTCGTGGGTCACATGGTGGGAGACATGGGTGGTCACCTTATACTAAAATTTCTCAGGCTTAGAAGACGAGTCAGCAGGTAAGAGCTCTTAGTCTACAAGCATGAGGACCTAGGCTCATATCTCCAGTATCCATGCACAAAAGCAGACAAGCAAACTTGGTCTCATGTGTCTGTAATCCTAGTATTGGGGGACAGAGACAGGTGGATTCCAGGATCCCCCTGACAAATCAGTCTAGCCAAAACAGACAGGTTTGGGTTCAGGGAGAGACACTGTCTCAAGACAATCAAGTGAAAAACAACAGATGTCCTTCTGAAAACACACACACACACACCCAGAGAGAGGGAGAAAGAGAAAATAAAATAAATAAAAATTTAAAATTTAAATAACATTTCTCATTTCATTTTTTCCTTTCTTTCTTTCTTTCATTCTTCTTTTTTTTTAAGGTCTCACTGTGTTGCCTAGGATGACCTGGAATTCCTTATCCCCCTGCCTCAGCCTCCTCAGTGATAGGCTTGCAGATGTGCACAATCACATCCACCTTCATTTTCTTATGCTTATTATTCTCTAGATCTTAGTGAAAAGGCATGTTTTGAGTTTTATGTCTTTAAGTAACATCAACTTCTGACATAATTGGAAAAAATCACCTCAAAGACCCAACTTGAAGAACGAGCTCACTGGCAGTATCTCCACATAGGTTTATTTTTAAATCAGTAACTCCTAAGATTGAAAAGAGCTAAGCAGTAAATATTTGACAGAATCTTAGGAAGCATAGTTGAGGTTTGGTGGGAAACCTTCTGGGGGTTTCTGAGTTGATCAAGAAATTGTGATTATAGAAATGATAATAGCTAAAATAAACAAATGGTGAACACCTAAGTAATTTAAAATTGTCTAGCAACTACATTAAAAAGTCACTGGGGGTGGGGAGGGAGGCCTCAAGGCTCCTAAGCCTGACTCCATACCCTGTTCTCTCTTACTCTGCTACCTGACTACAGCTGTAATGTGACCAGCTGCTTCGTGCTACTGTCACGAGGCCTTCCCCACAGCAATGGACTGTAGTCCCTCATACTGCGAGCCAAATGAGCCCTTCCTCCTTCAAGTTGCCTCTCTCGGGTTCTTGAGAAACAAGCAAATTAACTGATACATCAAGTGAACTTTCCCCTAGCTATTGCCTGTTCTTTAAGCCCATTCTCCAGCCCTCTTTAAATGGACTACAGCCTCATTGCCCTCTAGCCTCGGAAGTTTTTGTTTGTTTGATATTTCTCTCTCTCCCTCCTCTCCCTCCTCTCCCTCCTCCCCTTTCTCCTCTTCCTCCTCCTTTTATTTTTGGTAAGTAGAGTCTTGCTTTGTATCCAAGTCTGGTGTCAAGCTCAAGACAATCTTCCTGCCTCACCCTCCTGAGTACTGGGATTACAGACATGCATCACTACACCAGGTGACTACAAGCTTCTAAATCTCACTGGGCTGTTAGATACTCAACTTTCATCTGATTCCCTAGGCATGTAAATAGATCATTAGGCCTTGTTTCCTAGTAATCAGTCCACTGTCAGTTCATCTCAGATAACTGAATAACATTCAGAAAGCAAAAGGAACATTCCTTTCACCCTACGGACTAGTTGCAGCAGTCATCAAGGCTGTCAGAAAGGCAGGATCTCAGAACTCACCTCACACTTAGTCTTAATCTGCACCTTAACACCCTCAGGTAAGCAATTTAGGGAACAACTACATCAGGCATTTGTACCAGGGACATCAGGAGTCATGAAAGAGGATGGCTCCAAGATTTCTTAATCATTAGTATAAACATGAGCGTTAAAACTATGGAACTGAAAGATAGCTTCAGCACAGAAAACAAAGTCATACAGCATAAAAGAATCTGTGTGGTGTAGAAGAGACTGCATGTGTAGAATTGAAATTAAAAAGTCATCATTAATATCTAATATATAAATATAATTATAATTAATTATAAAAATAATGGTTTCCTTTCTGAAAACATTAAATAATATGGAACGTGAAGATAAGGAATGAGAGAAGGGTGAGTCCACCTTAAAGCTGTAAAGGGCTTCTAACTAGTCAGGCCTGGTGACTCAGGCCTGTGAAGCCTACAACTCAGAAGACAGGCAGGAAGGTCACAAATCTGAGTTCAGCATGCGCTATCAAGTGACTTCAAGGGCAAGCTGGACAATTTTGAGACCCTGTCTTAAAATTTAAGACAGGCAAAGAGAGAAAGGAAGGTAGGAAAGCTGAGGAGGCAGCTCGGGAGCAGAGGGCTCGCTTAGCTATGCGAGAGGCTCTAAGTTCAGCACAGTATTTACAAGGGGAAAAAGGCTTCCACTTATGATATAGATGAACTCATTCAATATTCAAGGGAGCTAGACAACAAAAATAAATTTGAGATGAATATAAAATTAATAATAAGTGGTCCTTTGGTAGGATTATGCATTTATGTATGTCATTGCTTGTTCTTTCTACTTCACAGTTTTTCGCCAATTTTGTTAACATGCAGCACTTTCTTCCTTTAAATGAGACAATCTTAAAAGGCCATTGCCAAAGGACCAAAGAAGAGTGGGCGAATCAGTGGTCTGGATTTTAGACTGGCACACAAGAGACTGCGTAGCCTCAGGCAGGTCCCATCTCCTCTGCACACCAGGGTCCCCTCAGCTGCATAATGAGGACCTTGGAACGTAATGTTCTCTTCTAAGAAGATTCCCAGCTGTGTCTATCTGTGCTCCAAGTTGACGGCAAGGTGAGATTCAGTTCTGCTCCAAACACTCTTTTGAGAATAACATGGAGAATGTATGCAGCAACCATCTCGTTCTATACCCTCAGCCCACCCCAAACTGCTCCTTATCCCACCAGCTCACCAGGTAAAGAACTTTCCTGAAGCCTTCTTCAGAATCCAATACCTGTTTAGAGCAGGTTTCAAGTCCACCAAGCAGTCATCTGTGTCCTGTTTCCCAGGTGACACTATCATAGCTGCCTGTTGTTGCCACCACACATAAACACACCCACAGTGCAATGAATGCCCTTGAAAACCAGAGCCCCGCCCATGCCCCTGCAGCCTGCTGCTCCCTGAGGCATAAGAGATTCTGAATGCTTCTTGCTGGAGGCTGAATGATTAAAAACCACAGTGTATAAATTACTATTCCATGTAAAAGCCTTAAAATACATTTTTTTAATGGTTTTACTGCAGGTCACAGAAGCAAAGGCAGGAATAGCAAGCTGTGCTCTTTTATGTGGGGACTGATGCACATGAATACAAATATGGCAGAAGATGAAAATGAGCAGGCGAGGACAGGCTGCTCTTTCAGCAGTGATGGCAGCGCAGTGTGAAAAGCCCATCAGGGCACGGTGCCTACTTACAAGCCCTTTGGAACAAATGCCCAGTGTGCACCCACACTCGCTTTCTGAAGTGGATGCAATTTGTCTATTCAGCCTCTTGCCTTAAATCATGTCCAATGTGGATCTGGAGAGGTGTTTTTGTTCTTCCCAAGCAGAGATCCTTCACATTAGCTTATGAAAACCAGGGCAGCATCGTCTCAGTCAATGCTTCCCTTAGAGAAAAGTTGCCATCAGAAGGTCTCCTCTGACACCAAATTCCCCATGCAACCCTTTACTTGCTATCATTGCATGGGACTCAGGCATGCTGTCTAGCCACTTACATAAAATCAGCCAATTATCTGATACCAAAATACCTACAAAGTTCATTTGACTATGCACCTTAGTCAAGTGGAACCATTCATCTACTTAGCCAGGCAAGATGGCACATGCTTGCCACCCCAATACTAGGGAGACTGAGGCAGAAGGATCAGATGGTGATTTTAAAGCTAATCTACATAAAAATGGAGGCACTGTCTCAAATGATAAATAAAAAATAAATAAATAATATAGAGAGGCACACTAGGCTAAACTGAACATGTAAGGAACAGCACCATTTACCTCTGCCAGCTTTGAATTCCATATATCTCAGTTATTAATAAGAGACATAAAGACCTAAAGTCTTCTGGGAAAGGAAGAACTTTCTCATGCTGCAGTTGAAATTTGGACACTAATTAATTCAGCTTTTATTATTATTTCACTGTCCAGTTGCTCTGTTATCCGCAAAAGGAGCAATTGGCAATTTGCCAAGAACAACGACCACAATAAGATCAAGGGGGTTCCCATTATTACCTGTTATTTATTTATTTATTTGGCTTGTTGAGACAGGGTCTCTCTGTACCCTCAGCTAGCCTTGAACTGTGTAGACCAGGGTACCTCAATCTCACAGAGATCTGCCTGCCTCTGCCTCCCAAGTTCTGGGATTAAAGGCATGAGCTAACATGCCCAGCTATTACCTGTACTTTAAAGGTGAAGAAATTGAGACTCAGAAATAAATCACCATAGCCAGAACAGAATATAACCAGACCATGTAACCTATGACCCACGTTCTTCATCGCTATAACATAAGAAACTCTGACACCTGTCCTCAGAAAAGGAGATTTACGTTAAACTGGAGATTAGAGTCAAAATGACCCTACAGAGACCAGTTTCCATCATGCTCTCAGCCTCACAGCTGGTTCCACACAAGGAAGGCCATAAACACACTACGATTACCAATGTGCTTAACATATGTAAGTGATAAATACAAGTCACATCATCCATGGCAAGAGACTTTTTTTTTTCTTTAAGAGATGAAGATAACAAATCAGGTTCAAGTTCTACAGAAAATCTTCTGCATCCTTTGTGTCTAAGCCTCAGAGTTGAGCCCTGAGCTATATTCCATTGTGTGACTGACATGGTAGAAAACTTGAGTAATGGTCCCATTAACAACCAGGTGGTTGGTTCATATCCTTGCCAAACCTCTGAGAAGTTCTCCTAACTCTCAGTAAGGAAATGAAATAACTAAGTACCCTCCATTAGAACAGATGGCATTAGAACAGAAAAAACACATTACTCTTCAATGTTATTGCCAGGGTCATAAAGACGGGCAATAAATACTCTTTGATTGATCATTATTTTCCCTTTGTGAACTTTGACAATCCAACCCACTGATCCTTAGGCTAGTCCAAAGAACACTTAACCACAGTGATCCCACATTGTGGTTCTTCTGCAACACAGTCAGTCCCATCTACTGAAACTACTCCTTTGACAAAAGCAAAGGGTTGTAAATGCACATCAAGACTTCAGCAACCATATCTAGATACCTACAAGAAAGACCTGGCAGGCAGAAGTGTTTTATTTGACTAGAAGACAATGTCAAGTATATATTTTTTAAATTGGCTTACCATCTTCTTCTCTTGCAATATGCTTTTTGGAACAATAGCAGGCACTGGTGGGCTAGCCCCTTTGAACAGGGGACAGACTTCTCAGTTTGCTCCAGCCTCCACCAGTCCCACTTCATTTTGTGCTACCTACATGCTCTCTGGGTAGCTGAGTAGCAATTTGTGCTTAACTGGATACAAACGATATTAAAATACAGTTCTTCTGGGACTAGAGAGATCCTCAGTGGTTAGGAGCACTGGCTGCTCTTGCAAAGGACCCAGGTTTGGTTCCCAGCACACATATTGCAGCTAACAACCACCTGTAACTCTAGTTCCAAGGGATCCAATGCACTCTTCTAGCCTCTGTAGGCACTTTGTGACTCAGGTGCACTTAAATATGTGTGGGCAAAACATTCATATGCATAAAATATAAATACATAAATAAATAATTTTAATGCAGATCTTATATTTCACACTCATCACCAATGGGGTGAGTTCTGCATCAAAACAGAGCTTTCTATGGAAAGAAGAAGGTAAATGCAACAAGGCTTGATTCTGGTCCTTACTCATCATATGTGATGGTATTACTGTGATTAAGTTACCTACGTTGAATGGATCATAATCAAATTCTCAAATTTGTAAAGCAAACAGCTTGGACTAATATTTATTTATTTATTTATTTATTTAATTTTGCCAATCCCCAATTCCTGAGAGATACCTCTAAAAAAATTTTTCCCAAGCAGAGAGACATTAGTGACAGAGTGATAGGGAGAAAAGAGGAAGATGATAGCATAAGAATCATTGCATCAAATAGAATCTAAAATCTGATTTCATCATTTTCCATAAGATCACAGACAAATAATCTAAGACTCTATGCCTGAGTTTCCTCATGTTCATCTGTCTACTCAAAATGATTGGCTGAGCATTTGCTAAATAGCAAATTTATCCAAAATACTGGGACTCTGCAGTGAACCCAACAAAGTCACTGCTCTTGTGGAAAGAAGTGGCAAGGAGACAAAACAAAAGGATTTATGACTTGCCAGGTGGTGAGGGTGCCATGAAAATGAATTAGGAGGGCTGAGTATAAGGATGGGGTTCCTACAGATGGGAGGAGGAGGCCTCTCTGTCAAGATGACTCATGAGCTGATCTGAATGAAGTTTGGGGGGAGGGCAGGGTTAGATATTTAGGTACAGACTCTTTCAGCAAATGTCCAGTCATTGCAAAATGATGATGTGTCATGCAGAGCTCCTAACAGAGCTCCTAATCAGCACTATTTAGGAGTGCAGCAAGCACCTCTCCTTTCACACTGCATTCTCGACTTGGAGGCCCACTCTCTATATTCTTTTCTTTCAGATCAGCATCAAGGGCACTAAAGCAAAGTTAGCCAAGAGCCAGAAAACCTCCTCTTGAATTTCACCTTCTAAGCAGTGACAAGTTCCAAATCTTACATGAACCAGTATTTGCAAAGAATTCATACATAATAAAATACACCAAAAAGCATACAGGGAGTTAACATTCTGACCTGCTGTCCATGAAAGATAGAGCAGAGCCAATGAGGTTTAGGACAGAAAAGCCCGGGCCACTTCCTGGCTGCCTGCTATCCTTAGGGTCTTGATGAAGTAGTGCAGCCTCTCTGTCAACAGACGACCACTAGTGTCACCTCCTTTCATGGTTGAGGTGAAACGTGAATGAAATCAATTGTACAAGTACGTGCAACTCATGGGCACAGAAGAAATGTGTGTGATGGTATCTAGCTATTTCTATTAGGTTTTGAACTACAAGTTAAAGGAAAGTTAGTTCTGACTATGCAGAAGACAATTTAACTACAGATTTATTAGATGACTCTTAGAATGTCTAGTCCCAAGTTAGGCCCTAGGATGGTCCAGGAACACGACAAAGGAGAGGGTGAGCAGACAGCTCCTTCATGGCTCTGACACCTACAGAACTAGTCACTGACTTCTTTTTCAAAGAAAGGGGAGACTTGCTTCTCAGTACAGTTCTGAAGGTAGCGCTTTCCCAACCCCAAATGGATGCTCAAATGGGGATAGCTAAAAGAATGACAAGTATCAGAGCACACTGCTATGACAAGAGTGCCCCATCAGACCTACTTTGAATCATCTAACTCCCTCCCCAAGAACCCCCTCATCCTCTCCCTGCAGTTCAAGCCCAACCCCATTCTGGAAAGCTTTCCAACCAACTCCAGGCCCGCTTCCCTCATTTCTTAGCTAACTCTGTTATAAGAATGTTATTATAACTGATTTACACTCTGACTATACATACCTACACACAGACACAAATTCACTTAAAAATACAAGTTAGAGATGGAAAGCTATAAAACATAGACGGAAGCTATAAAACATACTGCCATATTTACCAATCATTTAATGTGTGAAGATATCACCCCACAATGAGGTTATCTGTCCTACAGAGCGAAATGCCATCCTGTACCTTTTAGAAGCTGATTTCGTGTTCTTTGCCAATGCTTAATCCTCTTTTAAATCCAAAATGAAGTGCAGTGTTTCTACTGGAAGTCAAATAGCTAGCTCTTCAACAAATATCCCTTTTTTAATAAAAATAAGTTCAAACTCTCACATAGAATGGGAAAACTGATCAACATCCACATTTCCAGTGAGAGGTAGCACAAATTATAAGAAATCTCTTTAAAATTAAAATTTTACATTTTTGTGTATGTGCGTGTGTGCATGCGTACACACACATATGCACTCATGCATGAATGCAGTGACAAATGTGTAGAAAGGCCAAAGGCCAACTCAGTGGTCAGTTCTCTCTTTCCATCATGCAGGTTCTGGGAATCAAACTCAGGTCACCGGGTTTAGCAAAAAGAGCTTTTACCTGCTAAGCCATCTTGTCAACTTTAAAGATAATTTTTACACCTATTTTTACATTTAAATAAATACATTCTCTTCCCACTCTGGAAAGTGAGGAATTCTACCCCCCCCCAAGAATAGCAACCCATCTATGGGCAGTAATATTCTATATTTTCAGTATGGTGTCAGCTCTTAATATTCTCAGGAACAGATAGAACTGAATTATAACCTTGATTTGGTCTATAAACCAGAAGCTTCCTGGGCATTTTGTTTGTTTCTTTGTTTGAGACAGGGTTTTATAATGTAGCTCTGACTGGCCTGGTGTTCATTACACATGGAAGACTGGCCTGAAACCCAACAACCTTCCTGCCCCAGCCTCCCAAGTGCTAGGATTATAGGCCTGCACTGCCATGCTCTGTTGCTTAAGTCTTATTTTAATTTTATGTATGAGAGTTCTGACTGCATGCATGTAAGTGCACTTATGCATGCAATGCTCACTGAGACCAGAAGAGGGTGGCCGATTCCCTGGAACTTGAGTTATGGACAGTTATTAGCCTCCATGTGGGTGCTGGGAACTGAACCCAGGTCCTCTGCAAGAGCAGTCAGTCCTCTTAACAGCTGAGCCATCTCTCCAGTCCTGTGTTATTTATGTCTTTAACAAATGCTTTCTATGCCAAACACTTAGAAATTTAAAATCATTTATAGTATTAAATATTGAGTCTGGCATTAATCAGATATACAAGAAAGGAAAAAAAAATATATATATATATATATATTTTTTTTTTGATTCCCAAGTACCCAGGGAGGAAGTCTTCTAGTAACAGGGTTCTCTTCCTCACGCATAATGAGCTCATTCAGGAAGCATTTACCAAGAACCTGATTGTTTCATGGGGCCCTGGCTATTCTCAGACCGGGATGTGCCAAGCAATGGTAATACATACACTGAAAGCAAAGAGAAACTGACAAGAACCTCAGGGCTTCCCAGCAGGCTCCTGGCCAAAGGCAGGAGGCTGGTAAAGTGTGCCCGGGCCCTTAGCCAAGAGGAGGATGGTCAGTGGGCATTCACAAGCATGCCTGGACAAAAGAATTAGAAAACAAGAGAGGAAGAGGAGGAAACAAAGGAAGAAAAGGAAAGCAAGATGAACAAGCATTAGTGGTACATTTTTTATCAAGGGGAAGGAAGGACATCTGCATCTACCAAAAAGAAAATGGCCAGCACTCGCTGGGACACAGTGTACACACTTAGAATTTCAGCACTCAAGAGGCTGAGAAAAGAACACCGTGAGTTTGAGACCATCTGGGACTGACTACATAGAGAGACCCAATCAATCAATCAGTCAGTCAATGGAGGGTGTGGGAAGAGACTGACAACCGTACTACACAGTTCCCAGCTCTCTCCCCCTGTACTACAAATATCCTTGGAAATATGAGTCTGTCTATAACTTACAAATACCATAGGTATTTAGAGATCCCTGGTTGCTACCTGTACTCCTTTGGAATTATCAAGTAGCAAGCTAACTGGGTCATATGTAGATTCGTCGCTCTATTCTAAAGATACAGGAAATTCTATTTCCCAAGCCAAGAGCGTTCTTTTTGTTTTGTTTTGTTGTTAAAGATTGTTTAAAATATCATGTAAGCTTATAGGTGGAAAATAAATCCTCTGACTCAGAACTGAGGTGGCAACATTTTGACTTGGGATTAGTATGCCTATTAAAATACAACAGAAGACAGCAGAGAATATTCATAGTCATGATGAATGATGGTAACACAGTTACCACTGCTCGCTTCTTCCCCTTCTGGCTAAAGATCAAATGCAAAGGGGATACACTTACGGATGCCTCAGTTATTTGAAAACTCTTTTATACTACCTACCTTCCCCACTACAAAAAGTTATATAAATTCAGCTAAAAGACTGTGTGAAGTCAGGAATTCTATTCAACCCTCTTAAATCTTTACCCTCTCTCACTGAACCCTCTGCTGACTCTCCTGTCCTTTGTGGGTGGCCAAATAGGGGCTTTTTAAACTGCTTCCCCTCACAATCCTTTTTCACATGGGAAAAATTTATACATCTCTCTCTATAGGTATATAAAAGAGGTATAAAAATGAAACTTTTACTGATAATAGATCAAAGAAATAATGTAAACTGAAGTACTTATTTCAATGTGTGCCTGGATGCTAAAAGACAAAATGAACTGGTCAGCTTTTTATACCTGATTGTTATAAGGTCAGATTTGAAAAAATTAAATCAGAAAACATTCCTCATGAGAAAGATAGAAAATAGGACAAAGGGGCAGGCAGTGTGTAGAATATGAGCTTGGGTTAGGATAAGGAGAGGCTTGTCTGTTTATGACATCCTTCGGGAAGGTCAGCTGAGTCACTCTAAAGCCATTTAGGACACCAGACAGTTCTTTGACAAGACAGCTATGAAACTTGGATGTTTAATGCAACTGGAACCTATCCTGTAAACAAGGAAGATAGTATAAAACATGCCCACACATTTCCAAAATGCCTGTGGAGGGCAACGCTGCGTCCACTGAGATGTGTTGACCTAGTTCAAGTCTGATTCACCCCCATTTGACTTTGAGAACACAAGCCCTCAGAAGTTAAGATGATACCCACAGTGGGTTACTGACAACAGCACCCACACAGATGGTCTCAGAAACAAGACTCAGTATTGTCACACACATACACACGTGCGCTCCTATCCCTTATCCTCTGCAATCATTACCCTTTGAATCTGAGCTTCTATGGCCCTCTCACCCTATCCCTCAGACATTCTTCCCTGAGTGTATCTGCTGACAAGCTTCTCCATTATATATGGTCTCACTAATGTGGTCACGGCCTTATTAACTTACAAAGATGTCTAATTTGGGGACTCGTAAGATAGCTCAGCTGGTAAGTGCACTTGCCATCAAGCCTGATGACCTAAGTTTGATCACCAGAATCCATATCATAGAAGGAGAGAACAGACTCCCAAAACATACCCTCTGACTCTCTCTCTCTCTCTCTCTCTCTCTCTCTTTTGTTTCTCTATCTCTCTCTCTCTCTCTCACACACACACATGCACACACACACACACACAAGATGTCTAATTCAGTCTTTCCTTTGTTGAAGTATGACTGACTTTCATCTTATCTTTGAGATCATACAGTTTCCAACTAACCCATTCTATCTGTTCCTTCCCACAGTCAGGCGTAAGACACGCAGGATAACTAACTCACGTCACACCTAACACTGCCCATCATGTGCCTCCTGCATCTTAGCTAGTGCCCTACTGTCAGCTTTTCCTCAGTCCTCATCACACACATGTATAAAACCTTTAAACTCCACATCCAGGCAGACCTAGACCGGGGGTCCTTCCTAAAGTTAGCTACAGCTTATGTCTACCCAATGTTGTTCTAGTTGCTTAAAATTTTATTTCAGTGCCTGTCCCAAACCTGTTGATCCAATGCCCAATTCAATCACCAATAATAAACTTTCCTAACAATGGGAAGTTAATCATGGAATACCCCTTTCAGCTATATCTTGTTCATGCCCTGTGTCCAACTGGAATCCCCCGTTTCTGAACAGCTGAGTTCTACATTCCCTTCAAAATTGGTTTTTATTAATATCCTCAGTACAACTTTCAGGCTCCTGGCACAAACCGATCTCTGATTTCTCAAATTATTAACAATGATAGATTTGCAAGAGATGAAAGCAACCTTCAGGTCACCTGGTCAAGTCATTTTATTTTATAGATCAAAGAAGACACTGGGATCTAAGACATTAGCACAGTGTCTAGTGACGTAGCTAACTATACACAGGCTGCCACTCCAGCCCCTTTACTTCCTGACCAGTTCCTTTCACATACCCAGGTGTATCATTTTTCATATATTTGTATACTTTGCAAAAATATCAAAGCACTTTTCTTTACACACATGCTTTTGCATACATTTTTAGAAAGCCCATACTGTGCTTCCTATTACTATTCATTCAGTACTTTAAAATGGAAATGGTTCTCTTTGTTACATTATTTTCATATGACATGGAAAATTGATGCAAATATCCAGTTCCTGTTTTCTTTATTAAATCTGATTTTTTTTCTCCTAAGTCAAAGTCATTGCCAGTTTAACTTCCAGGACAAAACAGTTATGTCCAAGCCCATCTTGAATGCATTAACTCAAGTGATCTGCCTGCCTTAGCCTCTTAAATGCTGGGATTTCAGATACATACCACCACATTCAGCTCTGAAAAAAATCTTTCTTCCTTCTTAAGTTTATTTGTATTTTTATTTATGTATATGTGCTCATTTGTGTGTTTGACAGGTGTACAGGTACCTGTGGAGGCTGGAGGAGGCCATCAGATCCCTTTGAGTTGCAGTTAACAGGCAGTTGTGAGTTGCCAGACAAGGTGCTGGGAACCAAACTCATGTCCTCTGAGAAAGCGGTACATACTCTTTCCCCGATGAGTCATCTCTCTAGCCCTTCTTATAAAAAACAACAACAACAAAAACAAAAACAAATGAAGTAGTCAAATTAAAGTCCCAAATGAAGGTGTTTATGTCTATGAGGGTTTTTCTTTTCAGATTTACATATTTACATGCGTATGTACATGTACAAGCAGATGAAAGTGCCTGTTTGCACATGGAAGCCAGAAGAGGACCTTGGGTCCTTTTGGAATTAGGATTACAAGGGTTTGCAGGAAGCTTGGCTTTTACTTGAATTCCAGTCCTCGTGAAGCAAATGCCCTTAATTGCTAAGCCATCTCTCCAGCCCCAAATGTTACAGAATTCTGGTTTTCAAATTAGGTATATTTTATAAATATTTTCCTCTTTATTTTATGATTCTATAGGCAAGATAGAATAAAGAAAATCACAATATTGATCCTAAAATCATTTCTTAAATTTCTTAAACATGTGTTACATACCCTCATTATTAATTTGTAAACAATGACTCATATATTCTTTAACTCATAATTTCTCTCTCCTTCCAACTTCTCAAATCTTAACTATTTTGGTGGTGAAGATCCCAACTGATCAGATTAGATTATTTCCATTTTTTTGTGTGTGTACTTACCTTCACTTTTTGCTCCTTTTAAATTAATGAGCATTAGTTAACTTGGTTTTTTAGTTTTTACTTATTTTTATATGTATGTTTTGTGTATATGTATGTATGTATGTATGTATGTATGTGCACCCATGTGTGTAATACCTGTGGAACTCAGAAAAGGGCATCAGATCCCCTGGAACCAGAGTTATGGACAGTTGTTAGCTGTCATGTGGGTGCTGGAAACTGAACCCGGGTCCTCTGCAAGAGCAGCCAGTGCTCTTAACCACTGAGCCATCTCTCCAGGTCCCTAGTTAATTGTATTTTAAATGAAATTTTTAAAGAAGACTATAGTGAAAAAAAATCCAAAATACCAACATGTTTCACATTGTAGGTGTGCACTATGAAACAGAATGGACTGCACCAGGCTCAAACACGTGAGGCTTTCAAGTTATGCTAGTCTATATTAAATTAACCAAAATGTAGAGAATATATACATATGTATATATGTCAAAAATCTACTCAGTTTAAGGACAGATAGGAAAAATATTCAGAGACACTGGTTCGTTTCATTTTCCTACCATGATGTTTGTAGCATCAACTCATTATGACATGTTACATGTATTAGTAATTCATAAATTGTATTTTCATAACACTCACAATGATTTGTTTTACATTTATTTAGTTAGCATGTATATGTATGTGCACACACACACACACACACAGTGTGCACATAGGGCTTAGAGGACAACTTGCATGAATGAGTCTATTTTCTCCTTCCACCATGTGGGTCCTGGTACTCAAACTCAGGTCATCAGGCTTGATGACAGGCTCCTTCCCAAAAATCAGCCATCTTACTGGCCCTCATTTTAAAAATATTGACAAAATTGCAATAAGCACAAAATACTGAAAAGTTATTACTGAATAACTATAAGATAGAATCAGCAGTACACAGTAACTCAGTTCCTACCATCTGCCAGGAACTCTTTTAAACACTTGCAAAGTATCTTTATGATGATTCCTTAGTACATCCTCACCACCTCATTCTGCCAGATGAAAAACACAGGGACAAGTGGTTACAGTGTCTTGCCTAAGATCTCACTGATCAGAGTAAATGAAATGAAAGATGATTCAGTCTAACACTCAACCTGGAACTCATTTCACAGAGCTGAAAAGGAGGGGCCTGCAGAAGCAGTTTAACATATAGGTGTTGGGAGTTGTAAGATAGAACACCTATGCAAATATTTAGAACAGACACTTGAAAAAGACTGACATTTCTCAGAAGCATGCCTAGAGTCAGCCACCTGCCCCTCCTCCTGTCTGCTATGAATGGATTTCTAAACAAGCTTTGGTTTCAAGCCTTAAAACATGTGGAGAATATCTCAGTATCAATTAGCAGACTTGATTTTCTTCATCCCTGTCCTAGTTTATTTTCATATTGCTGTGATGAAAACACTGACCAAAACCAACTTGAGTAAAGGATTTATTTGGCTTACAACACAGTTCATCAGCAAGGGTAGCCAAGGCAGGAACCTGGAGTACAGACCATGGAGAAACGCTGCTTACTGGCTTGCTCCTCCGGCCTGTCTCTGCTCAGACTGATTTCTTATACAATAAAGGACCACCTGCCCAGAGGTGGCACCATTCACACTGGGCTGGGCCAACGCACATCACTCAACAATCAAGAAAAAAACCCCACAGACTGGCCACAGGCCAGTCCAATGGGAGAAATTCCTCAATTGAGGCTCCCTCTACCCAGGTGTGTTAAGGTGAACACTTAGTCAATGGGTGATGCTGTTTGGGAAATGTCATGGAATCTTAAGGTATGGGCTGGAAGAAGCCTGTTGGGGGTCTCTGCACTCGGGGCCAGCCCGAGGGGAGAAAGGGTCTCCACTGAAAGGGGGTGAGTAGGCACGGAATCAAAACACACAGCTACAAGCTCATTTATTCAAGGAAGTGCAAGGGGTCTTATACATCTGGTTAGCCAATGGCCTTATGTGGTGGGGTCCAGACTGCAGCCAATAGTAATCTGTCCCCACGTAGATCATCTTGGTGCAGGTTCTTTCCAGATGCTGGGCAGAAGCTGGTATCACAACTAGCACAGGAGCCATTCCTCTTCCTCATAGCAGGCGACCTGGCTAAGGCCCATCCTGTGTTGTTCCCTACAGAAGCCCATCACTGGGGGTGGATGTTGATATCATCCTACTTTAAACTTTCTCCCTCTGCTTCCTGTGAACACTAGGCTTTCTGTTCCTGCTGCCTCCCTGCCATGATGGACTCTTGTCCCTCTGGAACCATAAGTTCCTTTTTGTTGAATGGGTCATGGTATTTTATCATAGTAACAGAAAAGTAACTAATACCTCCCACTCTGAGTTTATTTAGCAAATAGTCTTCTTACTCTATCACTTCACCTCAGTCTGATCCATAACGGAAGGAACAATTAAACCACATGCAAGAATTGACCAATAAGTGGTCAGAGGTCCTTTATTTGGTAGTGGGGAGTTAGGGTATTTTGAGATAGGGTGCTATCATATAGCCCTAACTGGCCTGAAACTCAATATGTGACCTGGCTGGCCTGGAACTTGCATCAGTCCTCCTGCTGGGACTATATGCATGCTTCACCATGTCCAACTCTCCATGGCTGATGTCACTGGTCAAGCACTTGGTCCATTTTATCTGGTGTCAGGCTCTGACTTTGGGGGCCTGTATTCCAGAAAAGATTACTGAATGGGAGATCCTAGCAGTGGCCAAGCATACTCACTTCATGTATATGTGGCCAGTGTTCCTGTGGCAAATGTAGCCCACTTAGGAGTGAAAGTGAAAACTGTTTCTTCTGCTTTCTGACCATCCTAATGATTAGTGGCCTTATGAATTGCAGAGGAGCAACAGGTCAAATACCACCACTCAGACCTATATCCCAAGGCAATCCCTGAAATAGTACTTAGGGTATTTAGCCACTGAATGCTCAAATATTGTGTGTAGAGAATCAGACTATCCAAAAATCCAGCAGTGGCCTTCAGGAAAGCTGAGCTTGCCCCACATCCCGCATACCACTACCCCTCAGCATCCAGAATGCTGAGGCTTACAGAATATTCAACAACAGATGCACATTAACAATAGCTAAACTATTTCTCAGAACTTTGCTACCACAAGTACTTTGAAAGGTTCACCAGCATGTTCCCTGGACACACCTCTCCAGTCCTGAGGTCATTCCCAAGTCACCTCCTCCTACCATCATTTGTCTTGGTCTTTAGAGAAACCTTTGCTCCCAGAATTCAATAGTCCTACCACTGGCCAGCATTTCAACTTCTCATACAGAAAATATACTGCTCCAGAATCTACAAGTTTAATATGTAACATGGAAAGAAAATGCAAGACAGCAACAACTAAAATGTAAGAAATGCTTAGTACGGTGACTCAGTCCTATCAATTCCAGCACTTGGGAGACTGGGAAAGGATGATTGCCAGGAGTTGGCATAGTGAATTCTAATAAGCCTGGGCTACTGAGACATAGTCTCAATTTTTTAAAAAAATAAGATAATAAAAAATGCATAAATATCACCCATGTTTGGTGCTTTATACAACCTAGCAATGCCCTCCATTTCTTCCCGCCCAGATATAATAAAACCCCTTGCTGCAAGATGAGAAAAAGGTAACTGTGGGACTACAGGACCAAGCACTCTCTCTGGAGGAGGAGCAACCTTCCAGCTGGGGGTTCTTTCAAACTGCACCCCCCTGAGCCCTGGGGTTCCATGTGTGCATGCCTTCTTGAGTCTTAGAACAATGTTTACACAAAACATGAAATAAAATTCTACCTTACATCTCTGCATACATATTTGAACCTAAATGCATTATTGATTACAGAGTTGCAGCTCTCCATTGATCTTTTTTTCAAATCCATAGTGATACAACACTTGGCCCGGGTTCTCGTTCACATCTTACACAGTTGGTCAGTGGAAGACATTACTTAACAGATGTTTGGCAAAATTCTGGCACCACTGAAAAGCTCATACAATCACACAGCCAATCTGTGCCAATCTCTTGATTACATTCAGAAGATAGAATGTAATATAGCAATGAACCCAGAAAACAAAAATCTCCATCTTCTGGAGATGCAGCAACAAAATATATTATAGTATATTGGTACAAACTTATCTATGAAAGCAATGTGGGAGGCCAGGTGTGGTGGCTGGCTGTAATCTCAGCATTCAGGAGGCCGAGAAAGGGAGATCACAAGTTCCAGGTCAGGCTGGACTATATAAGGGGACCTACCTAAAAATGGCATCTGGAGGACTGGAGATGTAGGTCAGCAGCATGGTTGTAGTCAGCACTCAGGAGGTAGAGGCAGGAAGATCAGAAGTTCAAGGTTATCCTTGGCTACCTAGACAGTTTGAGTTCAAGGCAGGCTGGGCTACATGAGAACATATCTGAATTAAAAAAGAAAAAAAATAGATCTGTATTAAACTGTGGAAGCTTTAATTATGGACTGGCTGGTAGGACAAAAACATGGTTCTCAAATCTGTCTGCATTCCTTCCTTACCATGCTGGGCTTCGCTAAATCAAAGAAGCAGACACCTAGCGCTGGGGACTCATGGCAAGCCTGAGATTCTTTTGTCTGGAATGTGGTCTGAGTTTCTGAATTATTAATTTTTCTAAATTGCAAACTTTGAATTAAGATGCAAGATTTACGAGTGTTCATCAGGGCACTGTGAAACAGGTCTGAGAGCTTGAACTTTTCACGAGGAGTCAAGGAAGAACTACTGAGCATCTTCCTCACTTGACACTTCTCGACATGAATGATAAGGTCCCAAGTTCAAAATTCACAGATCACAGACAGAAAAATACTTTCAGAGGATAGGACTTGTTAAAGCATTCACCAAATACCTAGATTTTCATGTACAAAAAAACAATTTTGGATTTGTTTATTTCCTAATCTACTTTTGAAAAACAGTGGTCGGGAGCCTCACTGACATTCTGAACATCAGAATAATGCAGACTACTGTAGACATAAACGTATTTGCGTTTTATTTGTACTGACCCTTAAATACATTTTAAATACATTTTAACTAACTCTTTAATATACATTTGATTTTTCCTAATTTGGTTCTAACTCCTAAGAGCTGTAGCAAAAATGTTTCAATTAATATTTATTATACAACAGTCTATTCTAGTGCCATCTGTCATCTGGACAGTTATTATTCATAAAGGAAATTGTCGTTCTTATTCATTATTTATATCTTATCAACTTGATTCCCTCCACCCCCGTCCCCAGCAAGAACATGGAAAAGAATAATCAGAAAAATAGCTGGAAAAGCAGATTGATGGCTCAATTAGGAAAATACTCATGCTTCGGCGCATATTCATTTGGAAAATATTTACTAAGAACCTACTGTGTGCCAGGCAATGTGGATACAATTATAAATAGGCCAAATGGAATCTCAAATTTACAGTCAAATTGGGAATAAAGACAAATACGCATGACCTCATTGGAAGGCTGCTTCCTTCAGGAAAGATAATGTGATAATCGGCCTGACATTGCACTAAACTGGGCTTTCATTCAGCGTACAGAACTGCACAAGAAAATAAAAGGGGGTGCTTTCACAAAAATGTGGTGACATAGTCATTCAAACCAAGTGGCTTTCTATTTCACTTTGACTTCTCATTCCTCCCCAGTTGTACATGGCACTGTGACAAGTGGCCACTTGGGAGTTCAAATCAACAGGAAATTGCCATTGCAGTTCAGATATCTGGAAGTCCAAAACAAGGGTCCTGGGCTGAGAGGAAGGTGTGGCAGAGCTGTGCTTCCTCCATGGTTCCTAGAGCATCTATTACCAGCCTCTGATAGTATCTGGTGACACAGGTCCTTCCGAGTGTCCACATACCTCCAACCCCAGCTTCGCATGCCTTCTCTGTGGAAGTCAAATCTCCCTCCGCCTCCCATGAGGACACTTCTTATTCCACTTGGGGCCCAAATGGATAATCCAGGATTATCCTTCATCTCAAGATCTCATATTTGCAAGACTCCACTTTTCCAAATGATCTCCCTTTCAGAGATTCTGGTACTGAGACATTTTTAAGGCTGTTATCTAATTTACCACCACACCCATGTAGAAAAATGTGGGAGTCAAAGAGATCACAGGGAAAAGATCCAACTTCACTAAACCAGAGCATTTAGATATATCTGTTCTAAATACATCTGAAGAATTCCTTGACTTTTGAAAAAAGAATCCCGTTAGCAAGGTTGTTTATGCCTCTGCTATTTCACGAGATTGAGATTTGGAAAGCACTACAGATTTAAAACTGATATTACCTTCTTGTTTTTCTATTCTTCCTTCTCAGTCACAACCTCAAATTTCCTTGCAAAACAGCACCCACAACTTTCACTCACCCATCTTAACACCCTGGCTTGCTGCCTCACTATAAGGACTGAGAAAAGGCCCAACAAACTTGGAAAGGCAGTCTAATTCATGGCCAGTTCTCAGAACACCTAAGGACAGGCTCCTTAGGCTGAAGCGTGACCCAGCCTTAACTCAAGGCTCATTCTAATCACAGTCACTTTCCCCTGACCACAGAAGCAATCTTGGCTAAGAAGCCTGAGGGCAAAATTTCATGGACAGTCAGAGTACCAGGGAAAGGCTGAGAGATGACTCAGCATTAGTGGTTAAGAGCACTGGCTGCTCTTCCAGAGGACCTGGGTTTGGTTTCCAGCACCCACATGGCAGCTAATAACTGTTGGTAACTCCAGTTCCAGGGAATCCAACATCCTGTTCTGGCCTTTGTGGTCACTGCATGTATGTGGTACACTTGCATCCATGTAGGCAAAACACTCATACACATAAAGTAAAAATGAATAAGAGTAATTTTCAAATGAAAGAGCAGCATGGAAAAACCAAGATTCCAGTCAAAACCTGAGATATGTAAGTCATGCTGGAACATGCCCATCAGCCCATCTTCTTCGTATTCGGGGGTTGCAGGGAGGATCGGGAGTCCAAGGTCATCTTCAGTTATACAGAGAGTCTGAGGCCTAGACTGTATGAGACCTTGTATCAATAAGAACAACAACAGCACAACCAAAAACCAGAGGTGCCATTTAGACTACAACAGCTGGGCATGGTAGTGCATGCCTTAACCCCAGTTCTCAGGAAGCAGAGGCAGCCTGGTCTACATAAACAATTCCAGGCCAGCCAGGGCTACCTAGTGAGACCCTGTCTCAAGTCCCCCACTTCAAAACAAAAGAAAGAAAGAAAGAAAAG
The DNA here is from genome assembly GCA_035773235.1 of Eospalax fontanierii. NCBI lineage: Eukaryota > Metazoa > Chordata > Mammalia > Rodentia > Spalacidae > Eospalax > Eospalax fontanierii. The sequence continues at coordinate 32,221,031 of CM069545.1, read as the reverse complement.
AAATTAAGATAGTGGAGGCAAAGCCAAATCTTTGTTTTCATAACACAATCATTTTAGATTCAGAGAGCACCATCATCAACCTGACTCATCACTGGTTCCAGCTGCCTGGGTATAGGGAACTCAATTCACTGTCACTGACCCTCTGCTAAAATTCTTATTCAGAAGAATTTCTTATATTTTTAGCTCCCAGAGTTTGAAATTTATTATCTCTTCTTCCTTACTAATAAGGCAAATAGACTGACCTTCAGAAGACACAAGGTAGCTACTTAAAAAGTTCACTGTTTCCTCTCTACTGTTTCTCATCACATAATATTCTTCCATTCCAGTGAAAAGCCTATATTCTCTTCTAGAGTTCTTTTTAACCTATCAAATTTAAATTTGACATTTGTGGCTGGGTGGGGTGGCACACACCTTTAATCCTAACACTCAGGAGGCAGACGCAGGAGGATCTCAATGAGATCCAGATCAGTCTGGTCTCCATAGCGAGTTCTGGGTCAGAGGGGGCTACAGGGAAATCATTTCCAAAGTAGATGATGATGATGATAGATGATAGATAGATAGATAGATAGATAGGCAGATAGATGATAGATAGACAGACATATAGATGATAGATAGACAGATAGATGATAGATAGATAGACAGATAGATGATAGACAGATAGACAGATAGACAGATGATAGATAGATAGACAGACAGATAGATGATAGATAGACAGATAGACAGACAGACAGACAGATAGACAGATAATTGTGCCAAAAGACCACACTGTAGGGAATAGGGAGATGGCTTAGCCAGTAAAGCACTTGCTAAGCAAGCATGAGGACCAGAGTTCAGATCCCTAGCACCCATGTAAAAATGTCAGGTTAGTGTGGTAGTCTACCTATAATCCAGACACTTAGAAGTGGGGACAGAGGATCCAGGGTGGAAGCCAGTTAGCTAGAATAGCAGAGTCAGTGAACTCCAAGTTCAGTTGAGAGGCCCTGCCTCAATATGGAAGGTAGCAAGCGATGAGGAAGATCAACCTGTGGCTTCTACACACATGTGCATGTGTAACTGCAGACACATCCACCCACACACATGAACACATATCCACACCTCCACAATGCATACAGCAAAGAAAGATCACACTGTAATTACAGAATAAGAGACTTTTAAAAGGAAGGGTGGTTAGAGACCCAGTACATATAAGCAGACATCATTTTGGGCTGAAGAGACGGCTCAGCAGTGAAGAGCTCTGGATGCTCTTGCAGAGGATCCAGGTCTGATTTTCAGTACCCACATAGTCACTAACAGCCATCCTTAACCACAATTCCAGGGAAATTTGATGCCTTCTTCTGACCTCCGTGGGTGTTGCATGACACAGGTGCACTTGCACACATGCAGGCAATACACTCATACACATAAAATAAAAATAATGATTCTAAAAGTCACCATCACACTTTCTGAATAAACACTTTCTCCTTCTTCTCTACCCTCTAGATTTGGCCAAACTATAAAAAAGATAATATTGGTGGCTATGGATATGTAGGCATATGCCAAGGGTACAAAGATTAAGAATACTTGCTTCTCTTGCCGGGAAACTGGGTTCAATTCCCAGCACCCACATGCCCACCAACAACTGTCTGAATCTCCAGTTCCAGAGGATACAACACCCTCTTCTGACCTCTGCAGGCATTGCACAACATGGGGACACTTACATACATACATACAATACACACTCATACACATAAAATAAAAATAATACATAAAGTATTTTATTTAAAGCCACCCGTGACATTCTTCTTTGTAAATCTGAGGTCCTGATGTAATCACAGACCTATGCTTACCTCATTTCTGTGTGACCCCAGGCTAGTATCTCTTTCTGACAGACCTCCAGACCAAAAAAAAACATGAATCTCAGACCCAAGGAGCATGACAGATCCAACAGATTCCAGAGGAATCAAAACAAGTCTGTGAACAGCATCTCCTTATAGATAATTCACACAGTTATCTGTGCACAGTGATTATAGATTTTTGATACTGGTAATAGACAATAAAATTTTTAAGATCTATTAATAAAATGGACCAAAAATTAATACAAAGCAAGATTATTTTTCCCAAAACATTGTGACATAATGGGCATACATTTATTGACTATACACAGGACAGTTGATATAAACTTGTCAGGATGTAGAAATGAAAGAAACAACCTGCTCAAAGACACAGGTTTATATTCTAAGGTAGATATACTAACTGGACCCATGTACCTGAGAATAAGAAACCAAACAATAAGAAAAAATGATTTTTTAAATATCACACACAATGCATTTTTATCAAAGGAAAACACTCCCATAAAAATATATTTTCATGAAAAGAATAACTTGATTATTCTATCTCATATTGACAGCTCTATTTCTCTCTCTCTTGCTCTCCCTTTTTAAAGCTATAGCTTCAAATAGTTTTCTCGGACTTACATACTTCAGGAAAAAAAAACCCACATCATCATTAATATTATTATTGTGTTTGAGATTAAACCCAAGGTATTACAAATGCAAAGCAGACCGACCTCTACCCAGAAAAGAAAAATTTTATTGTTTTTTTAGAATTAGGTTAAAGGGCTCAAGAGATGACTCATCAATTAAGTACACTGGCTGGTCTTGCAGAGGACCTGGGTTTAGTTCCCAGCACGACATGGTAGCTAACAACTGTCCATAACAGCAGTTCCAGGGGAATCTGATGCCCTCTTCTGACTTCCACAGGAGTTGCATGACACAGGTGTACTTACATACATGCAGGCTGTAATACACTTACACACATAAAATATTTTTTTCAAAAGAATTAGGGGTAGAAAGACTAAACATAAGTTTAAAAGGTTTTTAATTTGCCAAGTAATAAAAAAAAATCCACACTGTCTGTATTGGCCTTGCTTCATTAAAATACCTGATCGTATGAAAGAATTTGTACTGGGTACAGCAGCAGACACCTGTAACCCCAGCACCGGGGACGCAGAGGCGGGAACATGGAAAAGTTGAGGTTAACCTGGGCTAGGAAATAAGACCCTGTCTCAAAATCAAAACCAAACCGAACAAAAAAAGACTTACAATCAAAGTCATGAAGCATAGACCAATATGAGATCCTTTCATAATCTGATTAAGAGTGTGAATTGTCAAGTAAGATCATAAGGGAAATCAGAAAGGAGAAGAGCCCTAATGGATCATAATATCTGCAAAGGCAGAAGTGGGAACTGTCCGGGACTTTCCTGTGTCACAGCTGTCTCTAGAGCCAGCTCAAATTACCTTTAATAGCACAGTGCCAAAGAAGCAAGGTGCCCCTTTGCACAGAGGGAATGAAGTGAATGAGAACACCTCTACACGTCATAAAATGCTGGAAAGAGTGCTGGCAAGGAACACAAGACTTATCACGGAGACTCTGACTAAGGAAGGAATGCCGAGAAATCGTGGGAGGAAATTACTGTTTCGTTGGTAGCAGTGTTAGAGATTGAAGCCAGGCCTTTGCACATCCTTAGCACACATCATACCACTGAGCTACACCCCCAGCTCTAGGAAAATGACTTTTTAAGTGAGGTTTGAAAGACAGAAGGAGCCAGAGGTCAAGAAACAGACCTTGACAGCATGTGATGATTGAAGGACAGATTAGGGTTCAGATATGGTACTGCAAAAACAAAGAGAAGTTAGGAGGAGAAAAAACAACCAAGCTCCGTACCAGGCTACTGGAACAGGCCAGAAGGAGGTGTCAGTGATGACTCAGATGTCAGGAGTAGAGAGCCAGCAGCAAGACGGCCAGGGACAGGGAGGAAGTAGGAGAGGAAATGATGCATGATGCGTGCAGTAGCTGAGCCGCGCTATGCAGGGTGAGCCATCTGTGGTTTCCCCAGCAAAAGTGCCTGCTGAGACATTCTGCATTGTGTACCTGGGTTAAAATTTAACTGTGAAGATAACAATATCCAAGCTACACCAACTACTGCGTTAAGACAGCATGTCTAAGAATGTGTATGAAAGAAAAAAAAAAACTGCTGAAAGAAAATTCAAGTGGAGAGATAGATAGCTCTGAAGACACACTCAAAAGTAGCCTGCTTCCTCTTTGTACTGGACTATTTTCAGATTTTCCTCAATGAAAATACTACATTGTTGGCAGAATTTCCAAAATTTCCTAGTTAAATATGTCAGAATGGCGTGTATTTATTTATCAGTTTCATGGACTGGCATACTTATACACACACACACACAAAATATGTCCACCGAGTATTTTATGACTTTTAGCTCACAGGGGGATTCTAAAAACATGACAGAGGTATTCAAAGGCAGTAAGCACCACCATGGTCTGTCACTTGGTGAGTTTCCTTGTTATTTAATACATATCAGATAGACAGCGATTGACCAGCCCATGGCCAAATCATAAAGGACAAGAAACTTCAGCTCAATAAATAAGTTACATAACCCAAAGCCGATACTACCATAAGGAAGCTTTCCCTAAGATCAGTGAAGAATCCTCGAGAATTACAGAAGATATCAGAACTAAGATGTTTATAGTACTAAATATAGCTCTTCACAGTCATAAAGATGTGGAATGTGTACTTTCCAGGTCACTGGAAGCAGGGTGTGGTTACAAAGGCCTCTGATCCCAGACTTGTGAGGCTGAAGCAAGAGGATCATGAATTTGAGCCCAATATGAGCTAGAAAGTGGATGTATTTAAAACAAAAGAAAAAGCAGAATACATTTTGCTATGACAAAATGCCTGACAGGAAGAACTTACAGGGAGTGAGGTTTATTTTGGCTCTTGGTTTCAGAAAGATTTTAATTCACCATGGCAATCCATCATGGTGGCTGGACTGTCTCCGTCCACTGAGGCAATAACATGCAGTGACAGTTTTTCACACGGTGCCAGACAAAAAAGCAGGTCCTAGACACAGTCCTTAAAGACTAGTCTCCAGTGATCAACCTCCACCACCTACGTCCCAAAGAGTCCTCCTAAACAGAGCCACCAGCTAAGAACCAGGTGTTCAAACACATGAGCTCCTCGGTCCATTCCAGATTTAAATCCTAACATCTAATGTGCAAGGTCACAGAAGTAGAGAACAGATTAGTCTGCCTTTAAGCTCAGGCTGTGGACAGTGACAGTGTAGAAATTAAGAGATCAGATAGATTCAGGAATCATATGGCCAGGGTTTGAAACGAAGCTTCACTTTCCTGACATGTCACCTTAAACAAGTTTCGTTTTGTTTTTTTTAAAACCCCAGAGCCTCAGTTTCTGCAACCATAAAATACAAGTAGCAATTATATCTGCCCTTATGGTATTATAAAGGATGTATCAATCAATATGCATACAAGGGACACAGCAAAGCATATAGGACAGTAGCAGGCAAACAGAAGTTACTATGTAAGGATTAGTTTTTAAATATTTTTCATTAAATATGCAATAAACACAGCCTTCTCAAAATTTCTGCTTAAGGAGCTAGAAAGATGACTCATCAGTTAAGAGTGTTTAGTATTCTTGCAGAGGACCTGGGTTTGGTTCTTAGCACCCACATGGTAGCTATCAACCACCTGTAACTCTACAGTGACCTGAACACATGTGCATAGAAAATCACACAGGCACACACACACACACACACACACACACACACAAAGGAAGTAAATAATTGTTGTTGGGTATAGTGGCACACATTTAATCCCAGAACTCTGGAGACAGAGGCAGGTGGATCTCTCCGAGATCAAGGCCAGCCTACTCTACATAGAGTTCCAGGCCAATGCCAATTGGAGCTAAAGAGAAATCCAGTCTCAACAACAACAACAACAACAAAAGTCAGCTGAAGTGCAATCATAAACTGTACTAATCGTGTTAGAGATCATTTGATAGTTTTTCCATATTTGAAAAGTACAAGGTCACTTGTTCCTTTTCTACTTCCTCTTATTTTCCACTTTGACCAGCAAAGATTAATATAGTTAATACTAGAGTTCCTCAAAATTAACAGTACCCCAAGAGTAAGAGGCCTAGCTGGGTTTCTGTTTTTTTCCCCTCTGTGTCACATTCTTCGCTCCCCTAGAAAAGGAAGGAAATTTCTTTATTCACACATCCCGATATGTTGCAAACACATTTTAAAGTCAAAAGCAAGCTGTCCCCATTTTAAAAGGAGAATAGTGCATTGAGGACAGTTGTGCAAGTTTATATTTTAGAGAAGCTATGATAGCTAGATTTCCTAAACTGCCACACAGCCTGAGCTGCGTCCTCAGGTCTCCTCTCTGGACAGTATTTTTCCAGTGAAGTCGCCCATTGTGTGACAATAGCCGGCACTATGCAAAGTACTAACACCCACCAGCACTAACCCTCACCCTCTGCAGTGGGAGATCTGCTCCACATTCCTTGGTGACGTTAGCATGTACACTGCCCTCTGCATGTTGGACTGCTCAGGTCTGCACAAAGCTCTTTGTGCCTATCTCATGTGATCACAGGGAGCTCCAGAAACCCAACTCCAAACTCAACTTTGGCCAATGAGAGTAGCTTCCAGCCCAACAGACCACCAGCAAAATGCCAGGTTAAAAGTTTCCTATCTAATTAATCTGGTACTTGTCAGAGGTTTGCCCAAAATTCGCTTGACTCCTCAGAGCACCCTAACCTTCTTCAAGGCTCAGCCACTTCCCTATACGTTTGGGAGAATTATGGCTGACAGCTTCTAGAATCTTCACTTTTGCAACCACAGAAGTGTTGGTGCAGAATTCTGGTCTTTTCCCCATGTTTATATGTCTTTCAGAAGTTCATAAAGTCACCTCATCCCTCTTCACCAAAAAGTCATTCTTCAGAAGTACACAGTTTCCTCACTTCAGCGAGACAATGAGCTATAGATGACTGAGCACAGATTCTGCTTGCAGGCGAGGAACCAACATCTACACACCACACCCTTAGGACTTGTAACTCTGGTTCATGGTCTCAGAGCAATTGTAAACTACCAGTGCCCAGCCCTCTGAGTTAATGCAAATTGGAGAAGCTGCAGTTGTTAACTGTGGAAATGCCAAGGTCTGAGTGCGTATTAACCAGACACGTGGCTGAAACCTGACCACCAGAGGGAAAGTGTTTTCTGTCCTCCAAGGCCAATGTAGAAAATCATAACCCCTTTCTTCTAATCCAGCACAAAATGAGACCTGTAAAGCATCTCAAACTCAGGCTCAAAGCTACCACAGCAGGCCTGATAATAAAGATATTTGTTCTCTTGGTAAGCCAAAAGAAAGAACGTGAATGGCCTTGTTCTGGCAAGGTGAGAATCATTGTCAGAAACGGACCTGCTGGTATATCAGCTCACCTCTTCACCCATGTTCACCATCTCTCTATCTCCTCGTGACACTATCTCTGGACTCACCACAGACTTACTGGAAACTACTTCTGACAGGACAGTGGAGGAGACTTTCAGACACATGCCATCTCATAATCCAGTTCTTCCCATTCACTACCACACTATTCTGCAACAATTATCCTGGATTCAAGGGTCTGTGATAAAGCACTCCAGTACTGTGAAAATGAGCGGGTCACAAGTGAGAGAAATCCCAAATCGTTCAGACTAAATGTTAAGGCCTACAATAAGTTGGCCTCAACTTCCAAGCCTTGCTATCTTCCTTTTTCAAAGGTCCTGCCCTCTAGCCTCATAGAATTACCCTCCATCCCAGCCTCCCTCTCCTCCCCCAAAGCCCAGTCCCACCCATCCAAGTCAGCAAGATGAAACAGAAAAGCTTCTCTGATCCTTAGGTGAGTGTAAACTACCTACTTCCCAAAAAACACCCAGAGCAAGCATGAGCTAACCCTCTGCTACCAGGACTGCAATTTCCCATGCTGGAGCATAGATATGTGATCCACATCAGCAGTAGAAATATTAATCCTCCTTCCAAGAGTTTCTTTCCTTAAAGTACAGTGTACCTAGCCCAGGGCACTGCACTAAGTGCTTACTCAATATACTTCAAGGAATTAAAAACAATCTGTCTCATCATTGACAGCTTCTATCCTGGGTAGTGAAAACTGAGCAGATCTACTATAGATGAAGACCTCTTCATCTTTTAGATGTAGGCTGACAGACGAGTCCTGCATCCCAAAACTACTAATAGACAAGTAAGTATTTTCTCTCCGGCTCCTTGACAATCTTGAGTGTCTAAGGGCCCAAAGCAGGCAGATTCTAAGTCTTTCTTTCTTTCTTTCTTTCTTTTCTTTTCTTTCTTTCTTTCTTTGTGTGTAGTGTATGTACATGCGAACATGTGCCTGTGTGGGGGTGTGCACATGTAGAGGCTAAATGTTGACATTAGGTGGATCTCCACCCTGTTTTTTGAGACAGGATCTCTCACTGAACATGGAGCTCACTACTGTGTACACTGGCTGGCCAGAAAGCCTTCCTTCAAAACTGAGATATGAGCATATGATCTGTTTGCCTTTGAGAAGGTTAACAGAGTACCTCCTTCAGGGTATAGGAATGAAAACCCACTTATACAATACAGATTTCCATTAAAATATTCTGCTGGCTCAAATTCAGAAATCACTGTGCATGAGGGCAGGGTATGAACATATTCACCCCTGATATGGTAGGAACATCTTTATTTCATCATTCAGAAAAATCCCACACATGTTTTTCACAAAGACGTTGAAAAATTTTCCCTCCGTACCAACTCAACTCTTAGAATCCTGGCTTTCAAACTGCCATCCTGAATCTTAAAACAACAGAAAAAATAGCGTATCTAATTTTAAAAGGAGGCAGATTTTGTTCCTCTTTTAACTAATTACACAAAGTTAAACTGAATCTAATGTCAATAATAAGTAGGCATACAGTGCTTTAGATAACTAGTCCATTCACAATGCTGCATTCCTTACAAAATCAGCATAAATATCCTACCCAAATAAACATGTATGTGTGATAAGTGGCATAGAAATTATAAAAGGCCAGCAGTGATACATCGTAACACTAACAGCATCATACACATGCCATACTTAAAGTGGAACAATCCATGAACATTAATAACACTATCACTAAACATATGCTCATCAGGTACATTCCTACAAACGCTACACTTAGAACAGTTAAGTAACTGATGTGGCTTTAAAAAGTTGGTTTTTTTTAGCCCTCATCTCAAATCATCTATCATTATATACTAAAAATAGTTTCTCCAACTGCAAAATGAATGATGTTCCCAGTATAACAAAACACGATAATTCACACAGTAAAGAAGCAACTGCTTATATAACTCATAAGCACAACTTTAGAACCTATAAAGAAGGTTCATTTTCAAGCAAATAATTTTTTCCTGATTTACATTTTTCCAAGACGTAATACAAATACTCACTGGCATAAATATTCATTTTAAAAATATTCATACAGAGAGGATACATATCAAAAATGTACCATTATGAAGATTTGTAATATTTCATATTCTGTTCATAAAGAAGGAATGTATGGTGCTATAATTTCTCAAGCCTAACAGTATACATCACAATCACATGAGAGCAAATAAATTGTATATGCTTGTACAATATTTGGGAACTTTTTTAAATCTCTGAAATTGTAAATTCAGTATACTGCTACTGACATTTATTCAAGACAAAGTACTTTATTTTTATTAAGTTATTTATTTATTGGTCTTTATGAGACAGGGTCTCCTTGTAGACACAGCTGGCCTGGAACTTGCTATATAGATCAGGCTGGCCTTTAACTCACAGAGACCCACCTGCCTCTGCCTCCAGAGGAACTTGGATTAAAGGCATACACCACCACCCTGGCCACTATTTTGTTACTTTTTAAAGAGTCTGACTGAATGCAAAACACCATGAAACAATGTTCCCCATCTTCCTCGTTTATACATGGGACTTAATTTACGGCATTCCTTTGATGCTCTGAGTAGTAATATAAGGCATGTTATGTTACTATAAAAACTCATCATAACTTAACTGGCTACCCAATCATTAATTTTGTTCAGTAATAAAATAAAGAGGAAGAAAAATGCAGTAGGAAGATGCACAAGGAAGAAGGAAGCGAGTGAACCAGAAAGGGTCACCTTCAACATAAATATAGAACATACGTTCCTTAAGCTCAGTCTTTGATGAAAGGCTACGCAGAGTTTGGCCCTAGTTCTTACCAGCCAGAGACCTTTAGAAGCCTGGGGACCTCCTACTTAAAGATCAAGAAAATAGAAACTGATGGAAGGATGGTACTGAATCCTGCAGATCAGTACTGTGGCTCTCCCTGTGGAAAGATCCATCTTGACCTTAAAGGAATTCTATGCATGTTAACAGCTTTCAAAGTTGATTTTTCTTTTTCTTACTTTTTTTTGTTTTGTTCTTTTTTTGTTTTTGTTTTTTGAGACAGGGTCTCCTCATAGCCCCAGCTGACCTGAACTCACTATGTAGACCAGGCTGGCCTCGATCGCATAGATATCTTTCTGTATCTGCCTCCTGAATGCTGGTACCAAAGGCATGGGCCATCACACCTGGCAAGGCTGATTTTTCTCAGTGAAACTCATTATTGCAATGATTTCATTATGCTTAGATTATTAAAGTTTGAGGAGGAAACCCAAAAAGAAACTGTCTCCAAGGGTTAAAATTTAATGGCCAAAGGGGAAAAAATTTTATGAGACATCTTTAATATAAATAATATCAAGCAAAAAAAATAAAAGAGAGCATGCCCAACAGGTGCCTCCCAGCCTGCTGACAGGACCAGATCAGATCAGATGGATCTAGAAAACCTAGTGAAGAGGTGTGAATTACCCACAATGACTGAAACCTCACCGGCATCTTTACATCTCCCTGCCAGTCCCAGCCAGTTTTAACGGCTCCCAAAAGGCTGCTGAGGGGCAACACGTATGCTTCCTGCAACCATGACTTCTGGGAACTGCTCTATCCCTAACTCTTGACCATCCTGAGGTAGATTCTCAGTGGCCTAGGCTGTCCTGCAGGCCACCTTCACTGTCCGAGCCGCCCGGCGCCCTCTTCAGGTGCGTTCACTCTATGGTCTCCTGGGCCGGGCCTGGGGCCTTCTTACTGTTGACACAGTCAACACCTCAGCATGCTGACAGGCTCAAACTGTCCTCCTTTCCACAGCGTTCTCCTTTCCTATCCAGTCCTCTTTCACCCTCCAACTCCCCTCCCCCCCGCCCATCCCCTCACCATCACTTTGTCCTTATCCCTGAAGCCTAGAAATTCCACCTTCCCTTAGACTGAACTCTCTGGGCCCGCTACACCACAGTGAGGACTAGGCGGTGGGGGCATTTCTGTCCATTTTGTCTTTGCATTGTGAACTGTTTTACTCTTTACAAAATGCATTCTTCCTTCCTTTTCTTCTCTCCCAAAAAAAGGAAGATTGTCTGGGGAGTGAAGCCTGCCTGAGCAGGTCTGTTTTTCAAAATAGTTCCACCAAACTTGGGTTCTCCATAACACACAGGTCATTTCTTTCCTCTCTCTCTGCCCTCCCCCATCACCCTCTCCAGCCCTCCCCCATCACCGTGTCTGCACTGGGTCTACAGACTTGACAGCTTGGGACCATCTTCCAATGCAAACCCCTTTCCTAAGTATGGAGAAATGATATAAACCAAGGAACCTAAAGTGCTATAGAATTTTAGAGCACAAATGTAAGAGTCTGCAGACATTACTTGTAGAATGCTCCCTGGTAATGGTGACCTATGAAAGCTACAGTCTGAGCTGACATGGAATTCTATTTTGGCTAACATTTGCAATTTGTGGCAGCAAGACGTTTTTGGAACATGTCATGCAGGGACACCTTGGCCTGGAAACCAACTATTTATACACAGGTCTAGGTTTGGAACTAAGAATAAGCCACTTTACTTACCTTCAGCTTGCTGACAAATTTCTAGTTACTTGGCATAAAGTTAGAGATACCCCTGAAAGAACAGCACCGAGTCCGTCACCTGGTTAATATTTATAAACCAAGAAACTCTAAATGCCACAAGAGACCTGAGGCTACACAACACTTACAAGTACAGGCCCTCCAGCAAGCCACTCACCACCTTCTTAAACATCTTCAGTTAAGTTAATCAAATGTGCTTTTGAGACACCTAGTTGATCACTCTATTTTGAGATTTTTGGTCTGTGGTAGACCACAGTTTCCATGTCCTGGCAGCTGACCTTCTCCCCTCCCCCAGAATGATTTAACCAATTTGAAAGAAGCTGTTCAACAGCCCCTGTGAGAATTCCAGCTTCACAGCTAAAGAGAATGGCCCATTCGCTTGTCAGTGGAAAGCTCTCATGCAACAGAGAGGGTACTGAAACCACTTCGATTGTTGGAGAAGACCCAGAGATAATACCAACCCACAGCAGTCTTATTGTCCTTTTTCTAGGGCTTAAGGAAAATCTGATTACTCCGTCTTTAAAGGAAAATAGAACTATTAATGGCAGTGATGGTGGTAGGTTTTGTGGCATGTTGCAAAGGCATCTTATCACAGTGTCCCTGGTTCCCAGAGATTTTCAGTGCATTTGTAGAGTTTCTAGTTCACAAATGCTACTGATAGAGAGAGGCACCAACCAGCCTCTGCTTTATCTACAGAAGCCCTGACTTCTGATCAGCTCCTGCAGGCCCACAGTCCTGCAAATGAAAACAGCTGGATGACCCACATCAGGCCCGCCACAGAAAATGTCCTCTGAGATAGAGGCTCTGCTGCTGTTCAGATACAAAATGTGGCACCAGCACTTAGTCTATGCTCATGTGTCCAGGCTTCAAATCAAAGTTTATTGACAAACACGAAGTTTGTTGCTTTTTTTCCCCTCTTCCTTTAAATAAGGATATTAATTCCCATTTGAGGATTAAAGAATGTCCATTCTTAAGTACCAAGGAACACAGGGTGTGCTCAATAAATATTTGTTTTGCTTGTCTGCCCTAATATAAATTGCTCCAGTTACATCACCAGTCAACCACAAAACGCCAGGGAATACCTTAAGGCTTCATAAAGTTATTTGTTAAATGGCAGGATTAGTAAAACTATTATTCCTTGCAATAAATAGCATCTTGCTTCCTGAATGTTGCTGAGGTGATCTCCCAAAGTATCTACTTTACTACCAATGATTTACTTGGAATCTGGATTGGCAATACTTTCTCTAAATACTAAAAAGAAGCCACACACAGAATTACTGTCTGTGAGATGTCCAACCTTAAATGACACATCTACAATGGAACCTCTACACTTGAAGCTCATGGAACACAGTGGAACAAGGGTTAGAGAGAATACTAATGATCTCTCAACTCTCATCAGCAAAGTATTCTCATATAACAGAGGACAATGAACACAAAAGCCACAAATGACCAATGTGTAGAGAGTAAGAGTCTGCAGAGTGTGGGTCCCTGGACAGGAATCTATATTAAACTCCACCCACTATCCTAGTTTGTTTTCAATCGCCATGACAAAACACTCTGACCAATACAACTTGGGGAGAAAAGGGTTTATTTCATTCACATCTCACAGGTCACACAGATCATCACTTAGGGAGCCCAAGGGAGGAACTCTGAGCAGGAACCTAGAGGCAGGAGCTGAAGCACAGGTCATGGAGGAACACTGCTTACTGGCTTGCTCCCCTGGCCCATGCTCAGCTTGCTTTCTTATACAATGCAGAACAATCTGCCCAGAGGTGACACCACCCACAGTGGACTGGGCCCTCCCACATCACTCATCAAGAAAATACCCCATAGACATGGCCACAGATCAGATCAATGGAGGCTCTTCCCCGATTGAGACTCCCTTAATCCAGGTGTATCAAGTTGACACTAAAGATATCCAGCACACCCATCCAAGGCTCAGGGACCATTATGAAAGAGGGAGTGGAAAGATTGTAAAAGTCAAGGTAGCAGGTGCATAACCAGAAGGAAACAGTCTTACAGGATCCTAGAAACTTGCTCAAATGAACTTGCAACAATGGTGACAGCATGTACAAGACTCAATCAGACAAAAACCCAGCACAGAACTGAGGAAATGGGCAGCGGGCTCCATTCTTAGACAAAGAACTATTAGCAGCTGATTACTGTTGGGTGAGGGAGAGTTGATCTTCTTTAAGGGAGAGACTCTAGATAGGCTGACTAGACCCCAGTGGATGAACTTGGATTGAGGGATGTCTGGGGGCACTAACTTGACTTGATAGGCCTTAACATATATTATATGACCCAATACATGAAATTCGGTACAGGAGGATACAGACGGGAGAGGGGTAAAAAGATAACTGAGATGTTTTGTATCAAACGCACAAAAATTCAATAAATATATGTAAAATAAATCAATACATACTAAATACATACTAAAAGAGCAGAGATTTTATTATAAAATTAGGCACAAATTAGTCCAAATTCAAACATTTCACTGTACTTAAACTTGCTCTATATGTGCTTCCAAAAAGGCATCATTTCAGTTCACAAAAATGGGAAGTCAAGTTGTTCCCATGAATGGTACAGTTTCCCTAGTCTGAGTTCCAAGTTCAAATCCTTTCACTGCCACTTGTTAACAGAATGACCTCAGGAAGGTTATCACACCACTCTGCACTTCTGTTTCTTCACATCTAAAGTGGAGAAAATGCCACATAGCTCACAGGATTGTTATGCAAATTACATGAGAGAAAACAGCCATGAGATTTACCTGAAAATCCATGTTATAGAGGGAAAAATACTGATTGTCCAATTCTTTTAAGTAACAAAACATATAACACATATACTCAAGATACCAATGAGTTTTCTAAACCAGAACATACACCAAAAGTCCAATAGAATGAACAAACTATCGTACTAGAATGCAGAATGGTTAAAACTTCATTAACTGAAGTCTAGACAATTAGTAAGATCAAGAGGTGCATCTATGCAGTGTCAAGACATGGATTATTTCCCCTGCACTATGTGTTTCCAACACATCGACAATAAAAGGTCAGGAGGTATTTCCCACACATTCGTGTCTCACTGACTTATTAGGTTTGAGGACATACATAAATTTTGCTTATAAAATATTTGGAAAAAGTATTTTGCTGAGACTTGTATTCTATGAATTTATTCTTTTTTTTTTTTGGTTATTTCCCGTGCCTATCCTGGAACTTATTGTGTAGCTCAGGATGACCTTGAACTCTCAATTCCTGCTTCAGCTTCTCAAGTGCTAGGATGACAGCCATACACCACCATACCTAGCTGAAACTTGAATATCCAAAAGTGACACAGCCTGGCAGGACTGCACACACCTTTAATCTGAGATCTCTGTGAGTTCACAACCAGCATAATCTACATAGTAAGCTCCAAACCAGCCGGGGATACAAAGTGAGACACTATCTCAAAAAAGGAAAACAAAAAGAAACACTTCTACTCTAGGGACAAGTTCAAGAGGAGACTGTAGCGTATGAAATCTATGACAGAAGGGACATTTCAAAAATACCAGTATTATAAAAGAATCCCAAATATCCCACTAATTCCAAAGTATTCAGTATTTAGTACTTTTCTGCATATAAACAGGAAATAAAATTGTTAAATTTTAGAGATTATGTTCTCTAGAATGTCAGTATCAAGTGTCGTACAAAAAAAAAGGGAGCTCCCAAGTCAAATCTGGAATAGCTTGTTACAAAATCTTTTGTTTTTTGGAGACTTAAAATATTAACTGGGACAGTATATGGGGCAGGAAGGTTTGCAAGTGTTGCTTAACACTCAAATAATCGACCTCAAAACCCTCCTTAATAGAACACTTATAGTGATGTTCCACATGTGATTTGGAAACCAAGAACCCAACACTAATTCATGCAAGAAATTGTGTTTTAAGCAGATTTCCAAAATGCTAGTCTCTCCTGACATATATGCATAGTGACTGGGATGGGACTTGGACTTTGCCTTCAGCCTCAGGCTTCAAACTAACCTCAAAAACTAATTAGCAGGCTAGGAAGATGGCTTAATGGACACAGCCCTACCATGCAAACCTGGTGACCTGAGTTCAGTCTCTGGAACCCACATAAAGGTAGGAGAAAACCAATTCTACAAAGTTGCCCACTGACCTCCACACATGCACTGTGACACAAGCACACTCCACACAATGATAATAGTAAAAGCTTAAAAATAGTTTCTTTCCTTTCCTGCAAAATAGAGGTGTCATGACTTTCTGACATATTGTAACAGAAATAAGAAAGCTGGTAAAATCTTTCTTCTCTAACTTATATAGTGTACCATCATTTCTATAGACATGTTACTTAAATATATGCAGTAAGTTCCCATAAAAAATAGTGGCAGACCTGAAGATTCAAAATACTTTTAAGGAAATATAAACATCTTCCTACCTTAAAGGACTGCTTCAAAAAAATCCCTTATTTTAGACAGAAAACCCTATCTCAGAGTTCAAAGGTTTTTACTAGTTAAGTGATGTTTTTCCTTTATTCTAAGGGAGGTATGGCAAAAAGAAAATATAATTTAGCAATAAACACAACAAAGCAAAAACTTCTAAATAGGAAAGAAAGGAAACAACGTGCAGCAGGCTGAAAGGCTGAGTGGCAACAGTTACTGGATGACAGCTAAATGTAGCTGCTGCAGTGGGAGTGGAAAAACGAGTAACTCAGATCCTGGCGATTCATTTTGATATAGCCTTTGGGGTATTTTCCACACGCACTATGTGATCTCAAAACTATTTCATATTCCAAATACTATGCTTTGTCCAATAGTCCCTCAGAGCAAATATAACCAGATAGAGACAAACAAGGGCCTTTGGCAACCAACCTACAAATGGAAGCAACGACTAATGGCACCACACAGAGTAACAGTTAGGTAGTATCTTATGAGAACTTACTATAGGTGTGACCCTCTCTGCTGAGGAATATGAATAGTATTCCTTCATGCTCTTGAACTGAGTTGCCTATGATTAACTGGTCAATAGCATACAGGCAAAGTCACTCCCTCTTGTAAGGCTGCGTCCTCACAAATCCAGTTAGTATCTATAGTTCTTGGAGCATTCATTGCAGAGAAAACCAGCAGGAGTGTAAGACATCTGACAGCCTTGACTGTGGGAATGACTTAAGAGATGAAGACACTATCTCAGTTTGCTTTTAATGTAAAACAAGCTTACTAAGCCTTGAGCTCTTTCATGACTGTTCTTTGCCTTTGATCCAGAATAATGTATGTATGTGAGTGCATACATTGTGGATATTACTACAAACATCAGATATTCTTTGGCAACAAGGAAGATTATCTCATTTTACTACAAACAATAGGTGGGATTAAACCAATTAACATGTTTATGCTTGTGTGTGCTATATACTAGATCTGTCAGGGTTAGAAGGACACAGCCCTTGTTTGATAAAATAAGGGTCTGCTGTTACTTCCCCATTTCATGCTGGATGTACATTTTCAATAAAGAGAGAGGAAGGCCTTTGTTTGAGAGCACGAGTCCAGGAGAAATATGAAGGAACAGGTTTTCAGAGCAGTTCGTGTTCCACTCTTGGTTAAAATGAATGCAGGCACCATAGTAATGTAGCATTACAAACAGCTATATCTGACATGGTAGTATTCTGAGGAAGCCTCAGTCAGCCATGCAGGGAAGCCACACGAAGAGAAAGAGATGATCAGCCAGTCTAAATGCCAAATGTATACAGAAGAAGGTGCTAATGATCCCAGCACAGCCCATCCTGCATGATAACTCTTGTACTCCTTACATTCTTTCACAGCTGTGACAAAAATCTGAGAGAAGCAGCCTAAAGGACGAAGGGTTATTTTGGCTCATGATTTAAGAAGAAAATGTCTAAGGGAAAAGCTCAACTTATTCCATACATCTCAGTTAATCAGGAAGTAGAGAATTCAGGCCAGAACTGGACCCAGCCAATTAATCACCCCTCAGTTCTGCCCCTGTAACTCTAAGGCCAGTGAAGACACATCAAAGGTGCCACCAGCTGGGGACAGAGTATTCAAACACATGACCCCATGGGGGACTTTTCACATTAAAGTTCTATATTCAGATTCTTAAAATTCAGTCTATGGTGTTTATTAGATTTGAGGCCAACAAGTCTGTTTGTTTGTTTTCAGTCATCATTTCCCTCATTTACTATCTTATCTGCCAGACCTCCATTGGTTCTTTCTGAGACTGTTTCCTGTGAAGCCCAGACTGATCTGCAGTTTGATCTGCAGTTTGCTATGTGACCCAGACTGGCCTAAAACCCATGGCAGTCCTCCTGTCTCTGCCTCACAAGTACTGGGATTACTGACATGCACCACCACGCTTGGTCTATTGACTCTTAAGAATTGCTCAAAACAAACAAAAAAATTGAGGGAGATGGGGAGTAGAGAGGCACCCAGTGTTTAAAAGCACTTGCTCTTCTACCAGAGGACCTGAGTTTGGTTCCCATGAGGCTCACAACTACATGTAATTCCAGTTCCAGGAGATCGGAAGTGCTCCTCTGGCTTCCACGGGCATTCTGCATACATGTGCACCCATGCCCCGCCCCCACTCCCCAACACACATACACGAATTAAAGAAAAAAGTTTAAATGAGGAATAAGGAATGAATACATTTATATAATTACCCAAACACCTCCAGTGATAAACTATGTGATTTCACTATAATACAGAATAATTCAAAATTTTATAATTCAAAAAATTGAATCTAGAAATATTAGTGTACCTGTCCTTATTTTAAAGGATAAAAATGTTATCAATGATTTTTTTTAAAGAAAACACTCTACACAGTTATGTCTACCTTCACCCAAATCATTTCTATTAGATGACAGATGACACCTTTGACTTCATTATTTGAACAGAGAACAATAAACAGGCACACACCTGGTAACTCTAGTGAAAGCATTAATTATAGAATGCATTAATCAAGTTACATGTTTCTAAACCATCTATAAATAGCCCGAGTTCCTTTTAACTTTCATAGCCAACTTATCTTTTCTTAGCCAAATCGAATCTCAATTACTCAGCAAAAGCTCTTTTTAAATTCTATAGTATAAAAGAAATACAATGGAAAAGGTGGTTTTAGAATATATCTGAGTTTTATTGCAACTTCCTTCAGAGCAGGAATTCTTAATTTGTTTATTTCTAGATTCATCATATATATATATATGTGTGTGTGTGTGTGTGTGTGTGTGTGTGTGTGTGTGTGTATACACACACACACTAAAGACCTCCATAAATGTTTAATTAAAACAGACATTAATTTTAAAAAATAATTTAAAATTTAAGATATTCTACACTACCATTATCTTTAAAGCATTTTTTGAGTTATCCAATTTTATTCCCAGGTAAAACCAGTCAGGAATTTTAATTTTATGTTGTTCATCAGTGATATATAATACCTATCATTTTCCTCAGCTACAGATAGCATGTGGTAGTCATTAGCTTTCAGAGATGATACACGAAATCTTAAATGCTAACCATGCCAATTTCAAAATTTTTTCTTAATTAAAAAAATTATTACTTTAATTATATTGTTTGAGTGTTTTGTTTGTATGTATGTAAGTCCACCACATGCATGCAATGCCCCCAGAGGCCATACAAAGGTGTCGGATCTGGAGTTATAGATGGTTATTAGCCACCATGTGGGTGCTAGGAATTAAACCTGAGTCCTCTGGAAGAAGAGAAAATGTTCTTAATCAGTGTCCATCTCTCCAGGAACAATTTCAAAATTCTTAACAATTATAAATCCAAGGATTATTTTACAGTTCGAGGTTAGTGTCGGTGTGTGGCTTTATTTTTTTAATATGTTATTTATCGTTTTTATTTTATGTGTATGAGTGTATTGTCTGCATGTATGTAAGTACACTTGTGTCCAATGCCCATGGAAGTCAGAAGACGTCATTGGATGCCCTGGAACTGGAGTTAGGATGGTTGTTAATTTCCATGTGGTTGTTGGGAACCAAACCCAGGTCCTTTGCAAGAGCAACCAGTGCTGATTAACCAGTGAACCATCTCTCCAACCCCTTATTTTTTAAATCTTTGTGTATGTGAATGTGGGCACATAATGTCACAGTGTGGGAAGATCACTTATTGCTCCCTGTTGTGTACTCCAGGTCACCTGGCCTGTGAGCTGCTATGGATTCTGTCTCCACCCACCATACAACTGGGACAGTTACTATGCCTGCCTTTATGTGTGTTCTAAGGATCCAAACTCAAGCCCTTAGGCTTGCATGGCAAGTGTTTAACCCACTGAGCCATCTCACCAGCCCCACAGCACTAGGTTTATGGAAGGAAGCATGGTGGCAAAGCATCTCAAATTTTACTAAATTATTTACACAATAACAGTTTGAATCTGATTTGACTAGGGTCATAAAAACATACATCAATTTCTTCCTTTCTGAATCTGCCATTAGAAATGACAGGAGCCAGCAAGGTGGTTCAGCAGGTAAAGATGTTACCACCCAGACTTATGATCCAAGTTTAATTCCCAGGACCCACAAGTTAGAAGGACAGAATTGACTCCCACAAGTTGTTCTCTGATCTCACACATGCTACAGAACACACACACACACACCACTAAATAAATAGATAATAAAAATAAATAAAGGTGAAGAGGGATTGAGAAAGACACCTGACGCTGACCTCTGGCCTCCACATACACGCATGAACATATGCATATGCACCTCATACACAGGTGCATACTCACACTAACAAATACATCTACCACACACACAATACAACACACACACACACACACACACACACAAACTAAAGAGCCAATGACATGACTCATCAGTAAAGGTGCTTGCCACCAAGCCAGACAATCTGAGTCTGATTCCTATAAGCCTCATGATGGAAAGAGAGAATTGATTCCTACAAGTGGTCATCTGTCTGACCTCCCCATGGATGCCATGGCACATACGAACAGACATGCACACAAACACACTCACATAATACAGAAATAAATACGCTATAACTTTAAAAAATTTAAAGAAATGACAAAAGTAGACAAGGACATGGTCTCTAATGAAGACAAGCTCATTCCTGGGAATACACAGTTGTGGTAATTATGCCAAGGTTCCTGATATGTTGGGAAGGATAGCACATTACAGATAAATAAAGCTAGACACAAAAAGAAAAGAAATAAAAATAACTTTCACTTCTCACTTCACGAAAGGCTGGAGAGTAAAAAGGAACAGTCACCCTCCATAGAGTTGAAGAATTTATTTGGGTTCAAAACTTTTATTTCTAAACTTGTTGGGAAATTAGAAGACATTTTCCCATAGTAACAGTGCTACCAGTAAGTGTCATTTTGCATTTAAAAGAAAGTCTGCTAACAATCACTGGGGCAGGACTGAGTAACTGACAGACGCATAGAATTTCAACATCATTTAAGCTTTCTTCTTTCCCTGTAGAAAATG
Source organism: Eospalax fontanierii (assembly GCA_035773235.1). Lineage (NCBI taxonomy): Eukaryota > Metazoa > Chordata > Mammalia > Rodentia > Spalacidae > Eospalax > Eospalax fontanierii. Next base: position 32,199,751 of record CM069545.1, on the reverse strand, counting down.
GCACAGATGGCTACCTTCCCTCTGGTTCATAGTTCTCTCTTCTAGTTACTTCCAGCATTCCCTCCAAGGCAGACACAAAGCAGTTTGTTCTTGTGTATCTTTTATAAGCAGCAGGTACCAGGTTTATAGAGTTTAAAATGCAGGTATAGAGAGAGATTTGAGAAGAACTGGCTAGGAGGACATTCCCAGACTTACTGCCTAGTGTGTGATAGATAGTTAAAGACAAGCAGCCTGTATCATAGAGATAGAGCAAAAAATGAACATTTAAAAAGATTTTAAACCTTTAAAAAACATTAATTTTTATTTATTTATTTGGAGTGTATATGATTGGAGAGGGAGGGAGGGAGGGAGGGAGGGAGGGAGAGAAAAAGAGAGAGAGAGAGAGAGAGAGAACATGGAGATGAGAAGACAACTTACAAACTTGCATGAGTTGTCTCCATCCTTCCACTGTGTGGGTTTAGAGACCTAACTCGGGTTGTCAGGCTTGGTAGCAAGTGCCCTTATCTTCTGTACCATCATCCTGGCCCAAGTTTTCAAGCTTTTTTACTAAATGAGATGGGGATAGGGTACAAGTTATCTGCAGATATCTACCTGTTCCAGCAAGCATTACTAGAGTAAATAGTTGCTCATAAAATCTATCTTTACCTTTAAAGGGCAAAAAAGTGTGTAAAATCATCCTTCTCTTAAATATAGTAGCTCTAGTGATGTATCTACAAATACTCAAATGACCTAAAATTAATTTTCCTTTAGAAGAACATAGCAAATAGCTTTGCCTTGCTCTATTAGATGTTCTCCTAGTTTATTGAAGGCAACAAAGGACCTACAAGTTTACATGCTCCAAAACTAAAAAAAAGAAAAAAAAACCAAAAGGCTGTGTGCAGATTTGCCACAGTCACCTGCAGGGAGCCGTAAACGCCATTACAAGATGGCGCTGGCTTCCTGGCAGCGTTGTGGTAAACAACTCCTAATTAGGTAGTGCTTTGGCGCCAACCTGGATCTTGCTACTGCACATGCGTGCCACATGACCTGTCCTGAGCCTATCCCGTGGCGTCCACCTGTGGTTAGCTACTTGCAGCCAATCAATAGGTGCCCCTTCTCCTTCCGGGCTTTATAAGCAGCCGTAGGTGCCTTACTCCCTGCCTCTCGCCATCATCGTCCATCTGTTAATCAAAGGCTCTCCAATAAAGTGTAATACTGGAAGACTCCTCGTGATCGCGTGCTTTCTTCCTCCGCTGGCCGGAGGCGTTCGCCGCAGTCACCCAGACCTAACAACAGTTCAGTATAGCTAAGCCCCTCTTAAGACATGTCATTATGTATTCTTTATCATTCTTAAGGTAAGTCATCTGAAACACATGACTTATTCCAAAATAATTCCTTTTAAAAAGAGGTTATCTTATGAATATATTAAAGCAAACATTCATTTTTCAAACTATTAACACATTCATCTCAAAAATGCTTTTCAGTATTTTCCCACCTTGTTCAACAACAGGGAGCAGCCTTTGACTGCCCTCCATCACCACAGGAACTATGCTGCACCACATCAAGCATCTTCTCATGTTAACTCCTCATAATAGCTCTTGCATAGAAAGAAAAGAAAAAACTGAGGCCCCAAGACATTAAATAAATCGCCTGTGGCTATACTTCAGAATAAGACTCCAGTCCAGGAAGTCTGACTGCACAGTCTGTGTGTAATCACCATACTGTCTACCTCTCATGCTCCTTCACTTATTGATTTGTTCAAGCTTTTATTTAACTGCCCAAAGTGGAACAAGCACTTTGCTAAGGCATCTAGCGACTCCCCTCCACCAAAATATAAAGGTGAAAAAAACAAACCACTCATAGGCAAGGCTCATGAACTTATATCAAAGCATACACATTTCAGATTAGACCAAAATGTTAGTAACGATGGCTCTGGTTAAGTGAAATGTCTAAGGAAAAAAAAATCTAAAATACCAGATGTTAAAGGATTTAGTGTCATTCTTATCTGTATTTTTTAATCTTTATAATTAACCCAGTGAAGGGAGTGAGCATTGCTATTCAGATATCATAGAGAAAGAAATGAATAAAAGCACTGTCTGACATACTTTAACAAAGATGTCACATCCTTCCTATAGGCTCTTCTCTATAGGCGGGTATGCCTTGAGAAGCCCAGAATGACCAGGCAGTCCGCTACCTGGGGATCTGCTACAGCCTATTCAGAAAAATGAACTACAGGCTCAGTGGAAAGACAGGCTGTTGTGCAAGCATGAGAACCCGAGTTTGGATCCAGATACCATGTTTAAAAATGGGCATAGCGACTCATACTACCTACAACTCCAGCATTGTGCTAGATAGTCAGGAGGATTGCCAGGGCTTGCTGGCCACCAATCTAGATCCAGATTCCGTCTCAAGGGAATAAGGTGAGATAAGATGTCCTCCTCTACCCTGTGCATACATGCACCAGTGTACATGCGCGCACACACACCACACTCACAGACGCACACAACATGCATAAAAACAAGATGTACTAGGCAAATATGATCCCCGTTTTAAAATGCTTAATGACACATCAGTTAGCGCTAAGGCACAAGATAGTACCAAGGTGCCCATGAGAAACCACCATGCTCAAGCTGAAATGATTAGATTATGAAGTCAGTGGGTGGAAAAAAAAAAAATCTCAAAGAACAGGCCTGTCACAAGTGACACCACGTGACCTGTCACTGCGGGCAGAAGAGAAATGTATCCATTCCCTGTGACCTAGATGCCTATGTGTGATAAATACACTTCCCCTATAGAAATGAGAATATTCTTTGTAGCCCAAAAGCAACTATGAACACAACTGCAAGACACAAGATTTGCCACTCTTTGAACACAGACAGTTTGGTGGACTTGGTATGGAAAAGACTCCAGATGTAGAAAGTGGTCATACAGGTTTCCATAGTTTCTGTTTACATTTTTTAAAAAGAAGAAAGGAAAAAATAAACTTGACTAGCTCAAAGTGGCAAATGTAGACTTGAAAAGTTTGTCTCAGAAGGATCTAGACACCCTTACTTTCTCCAACCTAGGTAACTCTCAACACCTGTATGCATCTCTTCTCTTCAATGAGCTTCTTAGGTTCCATCTCCTTTTACCAAAAGAAAAGGCTCGTGAAACATCATGTAAAACAAAATATCCCATCTCCAAATATTTGCATGTAAGGAAAGGATTGGACCAAGAGACTGAACAACTGAAAGAGTTCAAGTGAGGGTTGGCATCACATCCATCTAGACACCTTCCTCCCGCTAGACAAGCAGGATGGAACTACAAGCCTACAGCTCTGAGTGCTCACACACTGATGCCTCAAGGATGACAGAGCTTTCTCAAATCCCTTAAGCAGAGCTGAACCCAGAAGAGCCCGCAGAGAGAAGGCAGCAGATGGAATAAGATCCTATTCATTCATTAACAAGAAGTACAGAGAACTTGTTCCTAATGTGAGAGATGGATGTTTACACCAGGCAGAGAACTAAAAGCTAAAAGAAAAAGATCATTTGTTCTGACAGTTCAATTACTAAGTGACTTAAGTCCAACTGCCATGGAGCCTGGCAGCAAATCCTGTGCATCATACTAAACTGGGCAATTGTTGAGTACAGTTTGCTTTAACACTTAGCAGTAATAGAACTTGACATGTAAAGCAAAAGGGGGACTAGAGAGATGGCTGGGTGGTTACGAGCATGTATTGTTCTTGCAGAAGACCTGGGTTCGGTTCCTAGAACACACATGGAGGGGTCAGTCTATAATTCCAGTTTCAGAGGATCTGATGCCTTCTTCCTTTTAAAAGGCATACATCTCTTAAAAAAATATTTAGGATTAAAAAAAGAAAGAAAGACCACAGAGAGCCAGTGAGAAGGCTCATCAGGCAAGAGCTTGATGACCCAAATTTAATCCCTGGAACTCACATGGCAGGAGAGAACCATTTTCCTGAAAGTTGTCCTCTGACCTACACACACACACAGTCACTCACTTACACCATGGTATACCCACCATTCTCACACAGCTAACAACCCTCCGTAACTCCAGTTCCAGGGTATCCAATGTCCTCTTCTGACCTCTGTGGGCACTTCATGATACCAGTACACCTACCTACGTGTAGGCAATACAATCATATACATAAAATAAAAATAATAAAATATGTATTTTTAAAAAAGGCTAGCCTCAGACAGGGTGCACAGCTCAGTGGTACAACACTTGGCCTACCAGCATCCCCAGCACCTTAACAAGCAAACTGACAAGAGTGCCGATCTCATTAAAAAAAAAAAAAGAAAAAAAAAAATCACATCCTTTGCTTAAAGCATATCTTCAAAAGATTGATTTTGAGATCTTGCCCAATCTATTTTTGCACACTCTAGGAAGTCTTCCCTATCTAAATTAGTGGCAACTCTATTCTGACAAGAGTTTATCTTTGCAACAACCTTTCTTCTCCTTTGCTCATGTATCAGAAACCAGGAAATCCTGAGGCCTCTACCTTCCAGAGTTCCTATGACACTCCACTGCTGCAATGACCGAGACCTTGGCCCAGGTCGTTCACCTTTTCCCTGTGCATTCTCTTGCTATTTCTACGGTGTCTTCTACAATCAGTCTTGTAGCCAGAGGGACACTGAAAACTGAAATCTGTTCTGTTCTTCCTCTGATCAAAACCTCCTCTCTCCCTTCCATGTCTCTCCATCTCCTTAAAGTACAACCAAAACATGGCCACGAGCTACCACCCGCCTTTCTTCTCCCCACTCCTAACCCCATTCCCAGTTCTTCTGGGAATTTGCTCTAGGGCTTCCTCTAAGGTAATGGCTCCTATACATCCTAACCTCTTTGCCCTTAAAAGCTCTGGCTCTTGGGTTTCGGCTAAGCTTGCCCACTTAAAGGTTCAGGGTTTATTTTCTACCTTAGTATCCTCCTTCTTGATCTGCTTTGAATATGAAACGTTTTCCATGGGCTCATGTGTCGGAACACTGGGCCCAGACAGACAGTGGCATTATTTGGGTAGGTGACAGACTACTTTGGCAGTAAGGCCTAGTTTGAGGAAATATGTCACTTGGGCCTTTTCCTTAGGGGCTATGCCTTGTTCCAGGCCTTTCTCTGTCTGTCTGTTTCCTGGCTGTCATAAGGTAAACAGCTTCCTCTACCACAAATTCCTGCTGCCATGGCCTCCAGCCTTGATTCAAGCCTAAAGCAATGGGGCCAAGGGCCCATAGGTTGAAGTCTCTTAACTGAGTGAAGATAAATTCTTCTTTCCTTGTTTTTTTCAGGTGTTTGACACAATGAAGAAAAGCTGGCTAACACAGTTATGTTTTCCATTAAACCCGGTACCCAGACAATTGCTCATTCTCAGTAACACAGAGATTATATATGGAAGAGTTTCGTGACAAATTGGTTAAACTTACAGAACAGAGCAACCAACAGATGAGATCAGGAAAAGTCTGGTGCTGAAATAAGCACATGAAAATGACAGCCCCTTCCACCTGGCACACTGGGCAGAAGGTCTTTACAGAGTAGAGGGAGTCCCGCTGCTAAGAAAGACCCACTCACATTCCATCTCTTGCAAAAATAATTGTCTGCAGACCGCAACGGCCATCTGTACCCCAAGGCAGGACTTCTAGAGGTAGCTGTCCCCAGTTCTCAAAGTTCAACTCAAAAATTGCTGTGGATCAATGACCACACCCAGCTTCCACTAAGTCATTCTTTTTAAAATTAATTTATTTGATTATGTGGGCACTTTTTTATTTATTTGGTTGTTCTTGAGGTAGCGATGTGATTTTTGTTTGTTTGTCTTTCTTTTTGAACCACAGTGTCATATAGTCAAGGTTGACATCAACCTTTCTAGTAGACAAGGCTCACCTTGAACTCCAGATCCTACCTCCTCCACGTGCCAACATTACATGTGTGCTGCCACATCCAGCTTCTAATACATCATTCTTAATTAAGCATATGAATCATGCCTGTATTTTTTAACCTATGACAAACAGGCTAAACTGAGGAAGAACATTCTACAGGTACAAAACTAAGGAATGCAGCAGCCAGCTATGAATCAGACACTGTTCCACCGGCTTTGCATGGACCATCCAACTTCACTACCCCAATGATGTGAGTTCCACCGTGAAGTCCAACTTACAGCAGTGACTCTTCATAGTATACATTGTTAATGACCAGGAAAGTCAGCCTGTGGATCCAGGTGCTGGTCTCAGAACCCAGGGTTTCAGTCACTATGACATCCCTAAGTTCTTTCTATACAATACCAAAGGCAAGTGGGATCAACTAGCCCTTATATAATAATGTCATTTATGTGTGCAAATAAGACAAAGATAACTCATTCTTCAACCTATTTGGGTAAAGAGTTAAAAGTTCCAAGAAGAAATTATCATTTGACATTAATATTAAATGAACAACAACAAAAACAAACATAAAACAGTCAGAACTTTTTTTTTTCTTAAAATGATGCTAAAGACAAGAGAATAGTAAGAAAAAAAGTATACTAAATACAGTTTTGTTGAAAAATTGCTTTTCCTAAAGCAAATATTGAGAAGCCTGCCCGGAAAACAACTAAATAAAGTCTTATAAATATAGCTGTCCATAAAAAGTGGTTTCCTTTGGACACACAGCTAGAACAACTAATGTTAGCACATTTATTCAAATCTGGATGGTTTGAGAATAAAACACTACAAAAATGAAAACAAGATTCTGCAAATACTTGTGAGGCCCCAACCAGGAGTGGAAGGAATTCCTTACTTTGGCATCTAGCAAACGTGTTCTGATAAAGAGAAATAATGGAACAGAGAATTTAGATTACCAGACTACTTACAAAAATATTAACTTCCTACCATCCCAGCTTTTAAATGACCAAAAAAGCAATAAAGAAGGACTTGGAAAGAGAAAACTAAACAGTAAACATTTGCTATAAACATCAGAAACCATAACTATAAATCTTTGTCTTTTTCATTTATTATACACATATCAGTTAATGTTATTAAACCATTTGTTTGATTACATAGCTGATCAAAGTACATATTATTTACAAGAGATAACATCTTTTGAAAAGCAAGGTGAAACTTTTGAGCCACCTTCACCTACTATTAAATTGGATAGGGAGGGTCTAGAGATGGCTTAGTGGTTAAGAGCACTGGTAGCTTTTGCAGAGACTTTGGGGTTTGACTCCTAGCACCCACATGACAGATAATCACAGTCTGTAACCCCAGATCCAGGGGAATCTGACGCCCTCTTCTGGCCTCCATGGGCATTGTATGACAAAATTGTACTTAAATACATGCAGGCAAAATAAACAAATAAAAAAAATAAAATAAATAAGGCCTGGATAGATGGCTCAGCAGTTAAGAGAGATGGCTGTTCTTGCAGAAGACCCAGGTTCGAATCCCAGAACCTGCGTGACAGTGAATAAGTCTCTGTAACTCCAGTTCCAGGGAATCTGACACATCTTCTGACTTCCAAGGGCACTGCATGACACGGGTGCACCTACTACATACATGAACTCAATACCCACATACATATAAATAAAATTTTGAAAATAGGGTTTAGGGCATGCTGAATGTAATTTAGCCTCTTTATGAGAGTTTTGCTTTGGTTTTATTTATAAAATAGGCATCAACCATCATCCAGTATTTTGGAATACTTTCCCATCATGCTTAACTACTAACCAACCCATCCAGAGTCACTCTGATGGACCCCACCATTATCACTGTCACTAAATAGTCACTACTGAGCCCAACCTCTTCAAATTCCTCCTCCCTCCAGGCAGCCCTAACCCTCATACCAATTCAGTATCTCAAACCCTTCCAGGCTAAACAGGGAACCTCCCAAAGTTACATTATGTTTATCTGATAAATTATTCTATGCTTAAGGGTAAAAACTAATGAGGACTGTGCCTCCTCTCTCCTTCCCGCCTCAAACCAGTCTCTTTCCAGAATCAGTAACAATCCCACCAACAACCAAAGCATAAACCAAGATGGGCCAGCAATATGGCAGCCAGCAGGAGAGGACTCTGAGGGCAGACCTAGAGATGTGAACTCAATACAAGCACGTACTGCCCCGTCACTGCCCATTCCACTCCTCTGTCCACCCTTCTGTCCTTCTTGGTTCTGCTTCAAGAATCCATTCCTCTTTTATGTTTGCCTAACCCACTCAATTCTAAATCACCCACAACAAGCTACAAAACTGAAGACACAGGAAAGAAAGGTTGGGGAATCTAGGCAGCATTGGGCAAAAGCCTAACCCAAAAGACTCTGCAATGACCCAAGGAATTCCTAGGGTCTGAGTCCACACAGTGAAATGAGAAGTGTAGACTCAAGTTCTCAGTGGCTCCCCACTCTCACAACCAACATCCAAGATTCAGCACCAGTCCTCAGGCCTGCCCCGCCTAAAGCCAATGAACAACATGCAAGCTTGCAAGATTCTGGTGACTTCGACTCCGATGTGGAAGCCAAGTTAGGGCTGGTATGGGGCTGATATTGCAGGCTGCTTACCACGAATGGATATTACTAGTAGACAGAAGAATAGATGCAAGTATTTCATGATCTTCACAGAAAACATTTAAAAAGAAAGAAAGCAAAATGGTAACACATGTAATGCAAAAGCAGCTGTTCCCTTTTAACTTTGGAAATGAGTTCATTCAACGGAATAGACACCTTGGCAGCATGTGAGAAACAAAGTTTTGGTAAGCTGAGATCTGACCCAGAGAATTACAGCCATTCCCTCTGATTTTCCCACGCCCCCCTCCCCCTTGTTTGGGGGTTTTAACCAATGAAAGAAGGTATTATTTCACATAAGGCACCGATTAAGTCACCTCAAACCAAGAAGTTTTTATTATCACGTTTAGCATCAAGATGGAATTGGACATGCTGATCACTAATTTCTTTTTTCTACAGTCTTCTAGGTCAATATTTGCAATTTATATCTAAGACTAGAAGTAAAAAGGACTCAGTGAGTGAGAAGGTCATTAAGGAGAAAAGGGGGTGGGGGGAGAAGCCTCCCTTGGAAAACAGAACAAAGTACACAGATAGGCAGAAAAGCACTCTGCACCTCAGTGGTCTATAGAACATTTGCCCTGTTTGTCTATAAAGTGATTTAACATTAACCACGCTCCCTACAGCAGAACTGTCTCCTGACAAAAACTCCTTTCTGAAAGCCTCAGTATGTGTGTGTGTGTGGGGGGGGGGGTAATCTACATTACATACACAGAAGAATGTGAAAGACTGCCACCAGCCAGTGTCTTGGGCGTTTTGCCTAAGACATTTGCTTGCAGCAAAGGGGTGGGGTAGGGAACACTACTCTAAAAAAAAACAGCTCATACACAGAGTGACCAGCCTCCCAGCATTTTGGCAGACTTTCCCAGCTAACAGTTCCAGGCGGGGGAGCCTTGAGCCCATTCAAGAATTCCATCTCATAGGAAACGTTTCCGATACAGTCATTTGATCGGTCAGCATTTGCAAATGCACCTGCTAAGCAACTGGTCCGAAAGCCAGGGAGCCAGCCTCAGCCCCACTCAGCTTCAGGCATAATCAGAAGGGCACTCGCACACTAGGAGTCAATGAGATGCAAAGGACTTTTATAGAAACCACACCAAACGCGCAAACGTCCTCCTGAGACACGAGGTCAGACTCTACAGAGTGCAGAGGTGATTCCCCTTCGTGCGCAAGCCAACTTCCCCGTCACTTTTTCCAGGGGCAGGTAAGTTTTTTTTTCCTTTGCTGTCCTTACCTGCAGGTGGCTTCCTCGTCTCCCTTTGCATGGCTCTCCCCCACGGCTTGGTCCTTGCCGCTGGGGTGGTAGGCGGTTAGCACAACTCCCTGGGAACCCGACAGCCAGTTCATGGTGAGAGAGGGGGCATAATTTCTGTGATCCTGTCACAGAGGGGAATGAAGTTCCTGTCTTGCCTGGCAACTTGCTCATTAGCATGGACCAGCCCCTCCCCTGCCGACCAGCGATTCACAAGGAGAGGGGCGTGGCCTCTCCCCCAGGGCTTCCTGGCCCTGCAGTAACAGGCTCTGAGTGACTCAGTGCATTGTTTAAACCCTGCTGTCCTTGTCACAACCGCTGCAGTTAAGGAGGGCCGGGAGTGTGGTGGCTCAGGCCCCCAAAGCATACCGATGTGATTAACCACTCAGCTCACCCATGTAAGTACAAGCCTTGTGGGTTTAAAAAACAATGCTCTGGGGCAGAGCCTCTCCCCCCCAGCACCCTCCTCCTTCGCAATTCCTGTTTCCATCTGATAATTTCTGCTAATTCATGTAACATGAGTAAAGTATTCCTTAACCCTTTCAGGAACCGCATCCACGTCCACAACAGGCAAAACCAGTGATCCTCTGCCATCCAATGCTGTACCATCCAGGCATGGCTTTCCTTCACGTCGGCTTATACATGCCTCCATAAAAGTTATTGTGTGCCCTGGAATGTTGTCTTTCTTTACAGATCAGATACACGGACCTCTTTTTTATCAAAACATTCAAAGAAAAAGCTGTGTGTGTGTGTGTGTGTGTGTGTGTGTGTGCGCTCGCGCGCGCACGTGGGAGCACCCAGGAACACTTCTGCTCTCTCTCTCTCTCTCTCTCTCTCTCTCTCTCTCTCTCTCTCTCTCACACACACACACACACACACACACCACACACACACACACACACACACACACACACACACACACACACACGATAGCTATCAATAGTATAAAGTAATAAAGTAATACTGGGGAACAGGCAAAGTAATCTTGACCAAAAGAACTGTTAACTAAGTGCCAATGTGTGTTAGATTGCAATCTAGTTCTATTCTTTTCCACCCAGAATCTGGTTTTGTTTGGATAATTAAAAAGTAAGCCCAGAAGTCAAAAGACACAGTTTTCTGAGTTGTCTCTATTCTTAAAAAAAAAAGTTATACTCTGTTCAATATACCTAGCAATCTGAATTTAAAAAGGTTGTTTTAGGTTTTGTTTTTGCTTTGAGACAAGGTCTCACTTTGGCTGGCCTGAATCTCACTATGTAGATCAATCTGGCCTGAAATTCACAAGGATCCTCCTGCCTCTTCTTCCTGGGTGCTGGGATTAAGGTGTATATCACTACACCTGGCTTTCTATTTTTATTTTTTGTTTTGCTTTGTTTTGAGACAGAGCCTCTCTATAGCCCCAGATGACCTGAAACTCACTATGTATACCAGGCTAGCCTCAAATTCACAGAAATCCGCTTGCCTCTGTCATCTGAATGTTGGGACTAGAGGTATACAGTACTATGTCCTGCCTTTTTGAAGACTTATTTTTATTAGTGTGTATGTGTGCCTATCTATGTGTCAACCACTTGTGCATAGGTACCCACAAAGGCCAGAACTGTTGGATCTCCTGGAACTGGATCTACAAGGTAGTTTTGAGTCAATGGGCATGTATGCTAGGATCCCCTGGAAGAGCAGTACACATGTACACATTTCTAACCACTAAGCCATCCCTCTCACCCTTTTTTGAGACAAGATCTGATGACGGATCATGTGTCCCAGGCTGGCCTTGAACTTGCTTTCCAATTGAGGATGATCTTGAACTTGTGATCCTCCTGCCATGCATTTGCCACCCTGCCTACCCAGTGTGCTACCATACCCACCAGTTTATGTGGTGATAGGAAATTAAACCCAGGATTTTGTGCATGCAAGGCAAGCAAGCCACAAGCTTAGCCACATCCCCAGAATTGAGTTCTCGGCTGATCTTTGTGATCTGCATTGGTTTATCTATCCGAGATTCCTCAGATGCTTTTGATTTTGTTGTTCTACAAACACATGAGTCATATTTTTCATGATTTAAAAGGGTGAAATAGGTGATTTATTTATACTTCCGTTAGAGGGATATACATCTTTAAAACATGTCTTTCTCTGTGGAGTCTGCAGTGAATTCTCACCCAAGTCTTCATTTATGCATTGCTCCACAGTTAGAAGCTCAATCGTCCCATCTTCTGCTCCTCTCAGGGCTTGCCCTGTTTCCTCTCTGCCCTCATTCCTTATTCAAAGCTGGGAACCTACAATTAGGTGTTGGTTCCACTCTGACACCAGTCCTTTTATCTCCTTTTATGGAATAGCTTCAGTAGTCAACCTGACACACCTCTGAAGTTAGAACCTCAGCTGGAGTTGTTTCTATCAGATTGGCCTGCAGGAAGTACCCCTGGGAAGGTGGTACTGGGTTGTATATAAAAGCAGGCTGAGCACAGGCCAGAGAAGCAAGCCAGTACGCAGCAACCTCCATGGTCTCTGCTTCAGTTTCTGCTTCCAGGTCCCTGCCTTACATGAGCTCCTTCCCTGAATTCCCTCAGTGATGGATTGTGACCTGGGAGTTCTAAACTGAAATAAACCCTTTCTCCCCAAGTTGGTTTTGGTGAGCATTTTTTTCACAGCAATAGAAAGCTAACTAGGATACCCCTGACCAACTCCTCCAAATTATTTTGCACATTGTTACAGAATCTGCCCTAGGACTACTTGGGTGATAGCATTCCTTGCCTACAAACCTTCACTGGCTCCTTAGTGCCCTGGGAGCCAGTTCTAAACCTCTGGGCTGAGCAGCGGACATTCTCACTTCCCTACCCTAAACCACATAGGGCCTTCCACCTGACCCCAGACACCCTTCTTCCCACCAGTCACACTGTCATCTCTTTCTCTTCTCTGTGTATCTAAATGAACAAGCTAGCTACATTTTTCCCTATACTAGGCCTTCAGTGGCTGTTGAATGAAGAATTAATTGAATTTAAGGGGACCTTCAGTATCAATTTTGATATTAAAATTGGTATGAGACAAGCAGTTTCATGCAGATACTACTCAAATGTGTACCAGTTCAGGTAAAAATACAGGAAAGGTAAACAGATTTGAGTCTATGCCTCTTTCAAGTGTCCTGTATGAGGAAATGGTTCCTACATGCCCCATCCTATTTAGCTCGAGCTGCTCTGAAGTGTGAAACCACTAGACTCACTCACTGTCTTATACAATTTTTATGGTAATCTCTGTACTTCGTGTTTTGGAAACTCTCCTTTCTTCTCTACCTACTGCTCTTTTCCTTCTCATCCCTGGGCCTCCTTTTTACTTTCTTTATCTTCTCTTTTTTTGCCTCCTGCCTTTGCTGAATCTTCTGTCCCTGGGTGTCATGCAGGGGACACTGCCAGGGTCCTGCCAACTCTGAGTCAATTAATGATAATGACAGATTTTTACCCATTGGAAACCAAAACAATAATTAAGTCATATTGCTACCTAATTATGGTCTCTTTGCTTGTTTAATAAATTAATCATAATGCGTAGGTTGAAATGCAACTATCTCACAAATTCAAATAATGTTTGGGTTTCCAGTAACCATACTTCTTAGTTTCTGTGAGGCAGAAAATAAAGTGTGGCCCAAATTGATTTGCCTAGCATTGTATCTAAATTTTGAATTCTATTCATATAACTTTCAAGTTCTTGGAAATTCCCCCAGAATTCCCTTCATCTCTTCCCTCTGAGTTCTGTTGTTACTGGTCTAAAGATATTCCCTGTCACAGACAAACAGACGGCTGCTAGGATTATGCCCAGATATTCACAGTTTCAGATATATACTTAAGTGAGTTAAAAATAGTCTCAGAATTTTGCTATGTCATCAGAAAAACAAACCTAAGCACCAACACGTTCCCATGAAAAGGTGTTCTTATTTCATAACTTAAATTCTGCCAGCATTTAGCCACAGTCCATTCGAGGTGCTCTGCCAGCTTTTTTGCATAGATCTTCTTTATTAAAAAATGAAATAAACAAGCACTTTCAGTCCCTCCCTCACCTACTTCAAACAAACACTGGGAAGCCATGTCCTTGAAGATGTTAATATTCCAAGCTATTGAGCTCATGCCAAACACTTTCCTGTTATGAAGCATCTTAGAAAGTAATTAACATCAAGACAGTTGAAACCCATATTTCATCCACTCTCTTTCAATGTAGTATACTAGATGTCGCAGGAAGGGAGAAGGAAGCTGTAATTTATGCACCCAGATAAATTGTTAAAAATAGGTTGGAGATAGTACTGCAGCATCTGACAATTTGACAACCATGTTCAAAAATAATGAAGGAGGTTCTTAGGTTTAGCTCTACCATAGTTTGCTATTGGAATCTATTTAGTAATGTCAAATTAGACAGGAAGGAAACCCAAACTGCAATGGAATCAATGTATTTATTAAAATTTTCTTCACCAGTCTATACACTTCTATAAGATGATATAAAACCTACAAAGAGATACAAAGCCACATAGAAAAAATGATCTTTCAAGAGGCAAGATTAAACCTAATTCATAAAATTTTATAACAAGAATTTGAATAAAATAATCAATTATGAACTTATTTTTCGCTTGAGTGCTAAAACCAAGATTTAAAGTAGCATGGACTCAGGCAGGGGGGATGTTCTATATGTTCTGTACTTCCTTTCTGATGTTTCATTGGACTTTTCTGTGAATAATTCTTGAAAGTTTACATTCTGGCCAGTTCAGTGCTGAGGAACTCCAGCTGAAAAATACTCTGTCTACTGAATCTAACCGACTTCCTGGGAAATGACACTTGTTACTAATTCTATCTGGGTCAATGGGGAAAGAGCCATTGTTTTTTTTCTGGACAGCTTCAAAGATTTCTACATCATTATCAGAGTTATTTTAACTGTCCCTCTAGGGATAAAATATGTAGTCAGCCTAGAATAATGTGGAATTGATATTGCTGAGAGCTAATTTAGGGCTTCTTATAACATGTAGGGGAGAAACCATCCTTGCAGTTAAAGAGTTTACCACTGAATAACATTTGCTGATATTTGTGTGTTTACTCTTTCCTAGACCTGGTCCACACAGTCTCTCATTCAATCATACAACCCTAAAAGGTATATTAGAACTACATCTATACTAGACATGAGAAGTTCGCAGTCTCCCAGCTAGGAAATAACAGAAACAGGGCCTATAAGCTTGGGCTCATGTGATCATTGAGCCTGAGCGCTTAAATGTTATTAAGGTTACAGCTGTATTGAAATTGACACTGTTTCATTTCTGAAAAGAACACTATGGATAACAAGCAAGGAAAAGAGCACAGAGCAAGGCTTTGGTGTGCAAGAAAACTAAATGAATATAGCGCTTTGGAGATTTACATTCAAGCTAGTACAAGCATAACAGTTTCTTTTCTGCCACTTTAAACTTATTTTTTATTGCAAAGCACTGGGATTTTATGGCAAGATTCGCATCTCCACTCTAAGAGTCTCGCATTATACTATCCTATCTAAATTGTTTCCATTGATAGAAATGAAACAGAAGTACACTGGCCATTCTAACTATAAATATGCTTTTTATTCTTTTTTACAATAACAGGCAGTGACAGATTAAATATGTAAACCTATAGGTTTATAGACCTTGTCATCTACTGGACCTTGGAAAGGACTTGTGTAAGAGCAAAACTATGAAAGTTCAACTTCATATAGCATCATGGTCAATCCAGCCATTACATCAAAACTAGACAGCTTCCAATATAGCAAAGCACAAAATGTAACCACCCTAACTTTTCTTTTAAGTTTCCCCTCATGACTCAGTATGATGAGAGTGAGGGCGATACTGCATTTGTAACTGAAACATGAAGTCAGAATAAAGAATACCCCAGGAATTACAGATTCTGGAAAGGTAACCCATTTGGTAGAAAGGGAATCAGTTCCCCACAAGTTGTCCTCTGACCTCCACAGCATGTACACACACAGTCACACACGCACACTCAATACACAACTAAAAATGTAAAAAGAAATTTTATTTTTAAAAAAATATTTTATTTATTATTTTTATTTTATGTGTATGAGTGTATTGCCTGCATGTGAGGTGGTGCACCTGTGCCATGCAGTGCTCTCAGTGGTCAGAAGAAGGTGTCAGATCCCCTGGAACTGGACTTAGAGATATTTGTTGGCTACCATGTGGGTGCTAGAAATCAAACCCAGGATCCCTGCAAGAGCAACCAGTGCTTCTTCTAAACACTGAGCCATCTCTCTAGCCCTTATTTATTTTTTAAAACAGTATTTTATTTTTTGCAACAGATGGCAGCTACTGCAGAGTTCCACAACTGGTCATACCTAGAGAATATATGTCTGAGAGATGCCCACCCCTAGATGACGTATCTACAGTGGAACTTCTACACCTGAGGCTCATGAAACAGGGGTAGAGAGAATACTAATGCATCCCTCAACTCTTACCAGCGAAGCTCCTTTACACAACAGAGTACAGTGCATATAGAAGGCCACAACTGGCCAAGTTTTAGAGAATAAGAAACTACAGAGTGTGTGTCCCTATATAGGATTCCTATATTAAACCTCACCCACCCACAGTTCAAGGACAATGGCAGAAGAGTGGGCAGAGTGATTGTAAGAGCCAGGAATGGTTCACAAACAGGGGAACAGAGCTTTCAGGCCACTGGAAGCTTGCTCCTGTGAACTTGTGCCAATGAAGACATTGAGCATGAGACCCATGCCAACTCATTCGGACAAAAGCCCAGATTGGTGTGAGGGGATGTGTGGTGGGCTGGCCCTAGCCTGAGAACTGTTGAAAACTGATTATTGCTGGATGAGAGAGAATAGACCTCCCTTAAGATCTCTAGATGGGCTGATCTTGCACCAAAGGACATCTGGGTAAGATGCTTGACAGTATGGGACTTAGCATGTGTGGCAGAGGGCATGAGGCCTGGTGGGATGAGGGGAAACATGAATGCGGGAAGGGATCTGATTTTGATTAAGAACTGTTGTATGAAATGCACAAAAGGTCAATAAAAATATTTTTATTATTTTTGGGTTTTGTGTATGAGTGTATTGCCTGCACCTATGTTAAGTGTACACATGTCACACAATGCCTGCAGAGGTCAAAAGAGGGCATCAGATTCCCCTGGAACTGAAGTTATGAATGGTTGTTAGCTGCCATGTGGATGTTGGGAATCGAACCCCAGAGCCTCTGTAAAAGCTGCCAGTGCTCTTAACCACTGAGCCATCTCTCCAGCCCCTCTTCCCAAATATTAAAAAGGGGATAAAAGGATTATGGCTTGGAGATAAAGAGAAATTGAGACCTATTTCATTTTTCCCCCCAGTGTGTGTTACACCTTCCAAAGTGAAGGGAATTCCAATGCTTCAGAATAGCATCCAGAATAATCATAGTTTTCTTGACTAGAATACGTAATAAAACTATACAGAGATTGTTGTTATCAAAAGAAATTTGTTTTGTGAGACTTATAGGAAGTTTCTAATTTAAGAAAAGTCTGCAAAAGAACTAAGGTCCTGGAATTTTAATAAATCGTGGACTGTATCTACAGTCAGGGTGCCTCACCTGCCCAACAGCACACACAGTTTTGCTTCTCTGGTGAAAAGGTTACATTCATGCCATTCTGGCTCAGTGCTCTCCAAAAATGCACACACCGGGGCCCAAAACAACTCTCTCAGGATTCACATTGTTAGCACCATCAGAACTTAGTCAATGACTTCTCAAAATGGGGAATCAAGCACCAACAGAAAAATGCTACTATCTTTCTTTTATTTTCATGACAGACCTTCACGAGTTTTCTACAGTATGTCTAAACATGTCTGTACTTCACAGAGACATGTCAGTTTCCAAGAGAAAAGAAATACCAACTCTCAAAGATAATTAAGGGAGGAATTTAATTTAATGGGGGTAGAGCTTGGCTTATTTAATTTAACAGTGATTCCTTCTGGTCAAGTAAACAGGGCCTGGTTTTTACTGGACTGCTCCTGGAGAAGTCTAGATAGGCCTGCCTTGTCATGGATCTATCTGAGTCCAACAGAGATACTTACATGTCTTCCAGCTTCCTCTGCTAGCACAGAACTCTGAGAATCATCATTATAAAAATGAAAGCAAAATGGTTTATATATAAAAGAAAAACAGGGTTCTTCTTAAAATTATTTTCCAGAAAATTTGCTTTTTAAAAAATATTTCTTTATTTTTATTTTACATGTATGAGTGTATTGCCTGCATTTATGTAAATGCCCCATATCATGCGGTGCCTGCAAAGGAAAGAAGAGGGTGCCAGATCCTCTGGAACTGGAATTATAGATGGTTGTTAGCCACCACATGAGTGTTAGGATTCAAACCCAGGTCTTCTGCAAGAACAGCCAATGTTCTTCATTGTTGAGCCATCTCTCCAGTCCCAAATTTGCTTGGTTTTGACTACTTAGGGTTTATGTGTATCTCTCTTTCTTTCTCTCTCTCCATGTGTGTGTGAACACACAATCCCTGGAAACAACTGTTAATTTTTTTTTCAAATATAATATATAATAGTATATACTTTTAAGTTCTCAAGATTATTGGATATCATGGTAAGACTTTCATTTCCCAAAACTTACTAAATTTGACTCACTGAGCAATAACAACCTAAAGCCAAGGAAATAAAATGTTCTTTCTGCACAATTTTGGTATCATCTATTTTCTTCACCATGTCTATCTCTGTTTCAATGGCAGTATATGCTTTCTCTGTGAAGGGATTTCTAGTAAAATTAGTGAATTCCTTACAAAATTTGGAATATAATTAGTTCTGGGTAAGCCTGGACTTTGGACATAACAAACTTTATCTACATGAACTACAAAGTTCATGCTCAAGTGCTGTGAGATCTGCTTTAGAAATCCTCCTCATGTTCGAAGTAAACTTACAGTTTCATGCTAGGCATTCACAGCTGTGTTTGGGCATGTGGCCTGTGACCCAGTTGGACATGCCTGGACCACTGACCTATTTTTGAACCAGGATTAGTAAGTTTCAACAGATTCTTACTGTGCCTGAAGAAAAGAACACTCTTGTTTAGATATTACTATGAAGAATTTCCCACCAAATGTCCCACACTCCATTCTAAAGGAGATAGATTTCCTTAAATAACATCCTAGCACCAAAACAGCTTGTGCTCCTGAAATATTCGATGAAAAAGCTCTTTTCCTTATTTGCCTACCATATTTGTTACAACCTATCATATTTGTTACAAAGGCTCAGAGAACACAGCTGTAATCAAGACAACCTTAGCCTTATGAAATGTTAAAATAGAGACTCAAAATTATAGGGCTGAGGCTACCCAAAACTATCTACATTCAGTCCAAATGACTCCTTTTTTTAGAAGCAACTGCTAAGGAAAGAAAAATCAGGAAGTAGCAGGCTGAGAGACTTGAGGAAAACTACACACTCCGGCACTAAGATACTTTCTTGCATTACAAAGTTCTGTTCAAGTTCAAAAACTGTCTCAGCACAGTCCCTGGCAAAGTCAAGACCTCTACTCCAAGAATTTAGGGAAAATTCTTATAAATAACTTTTTTTCACATTTCTTTCTTTATTGTGTGTGTATGCCTGTGTGCATATGTGTGGGTTAAAGGGCAACTCCTATCTACCATGTGTATTTTAGGGATCTAACTCAGGCATGACAGCACCCTTACCTTCTGAGCCATCTTGCTGGCCCAACAAATTACCTTTAAATAATATCTTTAAAATTTCCATGTTACTTTCTAACTCCTGGAAAAATTTCATAAAGTTGTCTATAATTCAAATAGCAAAAAAAAAAAAAAAAAAAAAAATCTACACAGTAAATCTATTTCCATTAGTCTGCTTTCCCAGTATTTTATCTTTGCAATTTTCTTTTAAAGCATTTAAGATATATGATTATTTTCCTTCTTCAATAACAAAATTATACTTTGATATTAAATATGTCACATTCCTGCAGGTAAGAATTTCTAAGCAACAGTAACATAGTAAAATTCCATCTGGTCACCATCCCTCCAAGTATACATCTATCCATCTCAGACACACTGGACTGGAGCCATTCATACAGATCGGCTTCTGTCACAGACAGGCATGCGGGAGGGAAAGTGGGAAGCCTGGGTGTGGCAAGGTAGACAGACGTTTGGGAGTTTTTTAAGCACATGTTACAACATATTGCTCTTCCGCTTAAAAAGATACCATTAAAAAAATAAATCTTTCCAGAAGGTGAATGTAACCTTCCAAGTCTTTGAATTTAAACCTCACACTGTGATGTTCTGAGAAATTTGTCTCCGTATAAGTTGTCAAGGATTTGGATCAAGGCAGCACAACCACGTTTGGTCACAAAAATTGAGTTCTAGTCCAGTGTTCTCCCTACTGTAAGTCTGCCCAGCTCAAAAGTAATGTTTGTCTTAACCTTGTAAAGATCATCAAAACAAAGCTGTGGTGAGCAAAATGAATACATCACTCAGAAAACTAAAGCGAAGCAGACCAGACCGGCAACAGCTTGATTTCTTTGAAGACTGCCTTTGCGTTATTCTACACAATCTATTGGGAACGTGTGTCTATTACAGAAATATAGAAAGAGAAGTCAGTAGAGTCACCATCAAACACTTTTTAAAAGATTTTTTCAAAGATTAAGTCCAGAGCAAAATTCTACCACCTCACTGTGTATAAGAGACATAAAATGAAGCCATCTAAGAGCCCCTCATGTTCCAAAAGCAAGTATACCCACCAACAATGGCCCCTGTGGAGTGCTTTGAGGAGAGGAACAGGCCTGCCTCAAAGTCATTTCCTGTCAGTCAATGGCTCCATTAAGGCCACATGCCAGCCCATCTTCCACGGACACTTGGCAGGTTTCTAATAAATAGTTTGGAGAGGGTTAAATGAGTCAGGGAGAACCCAGAGCTACGACTTTTATTTTCAATGCAAATAGACAAAGATGTATCATCTACTTGTAGTATCAAGCATTGGATAATAAATTCGAAAAAACAAATGAACAAAAGTAGATTTTAACCCAAAGGGAAGGAACAAGTTAAAAAGAGGTAAATGATTCTAAAATTTCCTCTGCTTAGACATCGAGAAAGGGGACACAGCTAAACTTGGATGCGCATCTCTGCCCACTCCCAAGCTTTCTATATTAACCTTTTGCTAGTTCACCTAGAGAAGATACTTGTAAACATACACAAGGTAATGGAAACTCAGAATTGAATTAGAGTAGAAAGGGTCAGGCTTCCTTCAGGAAAGAGGTCATTAGAAGCTAAGACACAGATCCTGTCTGGCTGCATACAAAGTCAGTGTGCTCATTGTCAAAGTGCTATGACGTTCCACAAGAGGAATACATTCTAACCTTCTGTCTACAGTGCTGGAAGGTGACTATAGTTCATAATAATTTATGGTACATTTTTCAAAAACGTAGAGAGAGAAGCTCCAAGTTTCCCATCATAAAGTAATGATTACATTTAAGGAGATGGACATGCTAATTACACAGATTTGATCATTGCACAGTGTATACATGTATAAATTATCACATTATACCCCATAAATATGCATGATTACCATATGTCAATTTTAAAAACATTCTAGGAATAGTGTGAGATGGGGAAAGGGAGGAAGGACTGGAGGCGCCAATGTAGAAATACATGAATTTGTACCAGATGATTAGGGACTCTAGTGCCTTGAAAGGATTTATATTCTACAAGCAGTGGGAAACAATCCCAGAAGAATGATCAAGAGCCGGTAGCAGACTCAGGTCCATGCAAAGAAAGAACACTACCTGGCTGGGAATCACAGACTGAAGACAAGACCAAGGGTCACTCTAGAGTAACATCAGGGTCAGCAGAGTGCTGTTTGACAGCAGTGACAGACTTGTCTGGGCCTCTTCTCCTCCTCCCAACCTGGGCTACCCATGGCAGGGGTGATACAAAGGGACTTCCTGGCAAAGGAATCTTCAAGACCTGGAAGAATGAACAAAATTATCCCAGTTTGTAGCCTTGATGGATGCAGATGTCTGGCTCATGGTGAGAGGGCAGGCCCTGACATGGTACCACAGTGAGAAAGTCTCAGACAACACAGTCACCATCATGAACTACTTGAGTGACAAGTAAAGGAAAAGTGTTGATAATGTTCATGGTAGATGCTTTTGATCTCTAGACATTCCTCCCCAATAGAGCCATTTGCCCAAAGGGAGTCAGTCTGTCTGTCTGTCTATCTGACTCTCTCTCTCTGTATATATATGTGCTTTCTTGTGTCTGCCTTATTGATGAATGCCACATTTACCAGTTCTCAAGGATGCTTAATTTCCAAAGGGAGTCTCCTTCGTACATTAAACTTCAAACTGTTGTTTTTTTACAAAATAAATTGAAGATGAAGAGATAAAGACAAGAAAAGTGAGCTTCCTGAGCAGCTATGAAGTTTCAGGTACCTTGAGATCCTTTAAAATGTTTTCGCTCTCTTAAACTCTACTTGTTGACAACCTTTAACATGAACCAGTTCATTACACAAGGCAGAATTTGGCCATCTAGGAACAGGCTAAATCCATTCAGAAAACCTAAGAAACTTCTCATAGCAAATACCTATACTTTTTTCATTCAGGTTTGACATTTTATTACTGAAATAAGCCTACTTCTTTGTTATTTGATACTTTGTAACCTACTCCAAAATATGTTTATTAAATTGAAAAATGCAAAGGTAAAATAATCATAATTGGAAATGAAGGGCATCGTTGCACGTCTGTTATCTCAGCACTTGGGAAGGAGGCTGATGCAGCAAGACTGAGTTCGAGGCCAGCTTGGACTATACAGTGAGCACTGGGGTCTGCCAGAGCTATAGCTACATACACGGATCTGCTAGGAGAGAAGGAAAGAAAGAAAGAGAGAGAGAGAGAGAGAGAGAGAGAGAGAGAGAGAGAGAGGAAAGTAAGTCAGCCTAGACTCAGAAGTTCATATCACATCTACCCATGATCTCCAACTTGAATGTTCAAGGCATGCAAGCCTAATATCCACTGTCTAGTGTTTCATTACAGTATGATATTGCTAACTTATTTGGTCATTTACAACAAGTTTTGACTTTCTAGTACTTATCCTTAACTTCTAATCCATTCTTAAAGTTTATTTTTTAGTTTCATAAAAGCAAAAAAATAGTATGAATTGAGTTATGATGGCAGTATTTTTGAGCATTTAGTTTATGCTATCTTGAAAGCATTCCCTGTGAACAATAAGACAAAGAAAACATCTGTTCCCCGAAACAGCAGGCCAGGTGATATAATATCCTCTTCCCTCTTCCTTTTCCTCTTGTTTAAATAGAGGCCATCCTTGTTTACAGGATGAGGGCAAGAGGTAAAATTCTTCCCCCAAAGGATGAAATGCATGATTGTAATTAAGCTATTGTGTGAAACTGTTTCACTGGCTGCCCAAATAATGCATCAAGAAAGTAGTTGCTAAGCACTTACCTACAGCAGCCTGGGAGAGAGAAGTCTAAGGCATAAAGGAGGATGCTCTGGAACCAAAGGCTTCTGGGCAGCCTTGACTTCACTCACTGACCCCAGTAAACCTTTGTTTCTGAACCTATAGGAAGGATGTGCTCCTACTTAATAGGGCTGTCCTAAGGTACAAATGAGGCAGTGACCGGTTACAGAGAGGAGGACCAGGTGTTCCCTGGTTTCTCATCACTGATTATCTCGAAGTTGTAGCAGCTTCCGGTCAGCTTCATTTCCCACCACAGATTCCCAAGAACACTGCAACTCAAAAACCAATGGCTCAGATTTAAAGAAAAGACAAAAGCAAAGAAGGTAGAGCTAGGCTCCAGAATAAAATTCCTTTCATCCAAGGCTCCAGACATTTCCCATTATTCTATCTGTTTATAAAACATCATAGGCATTTTTAAAGTAAGTCCAGTTGTGACATCATAATGTCCCAAATCTAAGAGATCTATCCCTTGTTAGATCTATATTCATTACTCTGTACATCACTGTTAATAAGTAGCATTGCCAATAATGTTATGAATCCCACTAAGGTAACTTGCACTCCAGTTTGAGATGCATGAAGATGAATGAAATAAACATCATTAAACTACAGAAATAAAATGACCAAATGAAACCAATTTGGGGGGTGGCGGGGACTAGCGATAGGAGTTGAGTCAAAGTTCACCGTTTAGCTCAAAGAACTTCATTAGGTAGCTTAGACTGACCTCAAACTCCCTACTCCAGTCTCCTAGGTACTGGGATTAAGGAATAACTCACTATGCTCAGATAGTAAATCCTAAAAAAATCAAATCTGATGAAGATAAGTATTTTACATTTTTGATAAATGATATCAATATTGATGAGTACTGTCAATGCATCTGTATGTTTGGTCTTTAATTTACCAATGCATTTAACTTTACTTTATTCCTACCCTCAAGGACAAGAGAAAAGCTACCTATAAATAGCAATTCGGTGTTCTGGTTATAAACACTGAAGATAAAAAAGCTAAGAAGAGCCTGGGGAGATGGCTCAGTGGTTAAGAGCATGGGCTACTCTTGCAGACGACCTGAGTTCATCAATTCCCAGCATCCACATGGTGGCTAACAACTATCTGTAACTCCTATTCCAGGGTATCTAAAGGCCTCTTCTGACCTCTTCAGGCATTGCATGACACGGGTGCACTTACACACATATAGGCAATACACTCGTACACATAAAATAAAAATAATAAATAAATAAAAAGAAAAGGTAAGAAGGCACAGAGCAGAGAGGCCATTCCAGGACTGGAACAAACTGTCAACCTTTTTATGATAAACACAAGGGTCAAGTTAGTTATAATTACCGGCCTCCTTTCGTACATGCAAATAACTGGCTTCAAATGCAAATAATTCATTTTAATATAATAACCCTCACTCTAGTGCTTGTGTGTGTGCGTGTGCACCTGCATTTGAAGGCTAGAGGACAATCTCAATTATCATTCCTCATCCTCAGGAGTCAACCACTCTTTTTATTTTATTTTTTTAAGACTTTCACTGGATAATGAGAGGCTGGCTGACCAGTCAGAGATCCCAATATCCACCATCTTTATCTCCCCAGTGCTGGAACCACAAGCACATGATACTATACTTGATTTTTTTTTAACATTAATTTTGGAGATTGAACTCAAGTTGTCATGCTTTCAGGGTAAACACTTCACAGATAGCTTTCTCCCCAGCCAGGCAGGCCCTTACTCTAGATTTTTCTTAATTTATCCTTCTCCTTCTTGGAGAGTCACTGCTTTTCAGGGTTGCATAAGAGTTCTTGCAATAGGGCACAGTTTCACTGGAGCCTCCAGATTCTACACATTATGACTTCTGCTTGTCATCTTCCCTGGCTTAGTGGGGATGCTACCGGACAGAATCTGGGATGGTCTTTCAGCAACCTACACCTCGGCATTTCCTCTGAACCTGTCCTCCTGACATAATCTGTTTGTGTTCTAAGAGCACAGGTGAATCCCTGAGGCAACCCTGAAGACCTCAGACATGCCCCGGACCCTCGAGAGCTCATTTACTTCCTTGTAGATTTCTTTTCATCAGCCACTGAATCTTTGGTAGTCTAACCAACTTTAATCAGACCCAGTTTCCTTCTTCACTTCCCCTTCCCTTTCTCCTTCCCTTCCTCCCTCCCTCCCTGTGTCCCTGACTCCTTCCCTCCCTTCTTTCATGGCTGTGGACTGGACTTTATGCATGCTGTGCCGGATAGCTTTGATGTCAACTTGACACACCTGGATTGAGGGAGCCTCAACTGGGGAACTGTATCCATTAGACTGACCTGTGGTCCGCTGTGTGCAGTGCCATCCCTGGGCAGGTTATTGTCTATTGTATATATTATATATTATATATATTATATTATATATATTGTATATATTGCATATTGTATATATATATATATGGGCAGGCTGAGCATGGGTCAGGGGAGCAAGTCAGTAAGCAACTTTCTCCACAGTCTGTGCTCCAGCTCCTGCTTCCAGGTTTCTTCCCTGAGTCCCTGAGTTCCTACCTTGAACTCCCTGATGGACTATATGACCCAGGAGATGTAAGCCAAATAAACCCTTTCCTCCCTGAGTTGGTATTGGTCAGAATGTTTTGTCACAGCAATTGAAAGCAAACTAGGACACATGCTAAGCAGGTACTCTACCACTGAGCTACACTCCTACCCCACAGTCATTCATTTCTGAATATCAAAGCCCTTTATTTGTCTTACTAATTGATAGGGCAAGCTAAGTAATTAGAAGAACAATCTCCAAATATCTTGAAAATTGTGGAACTTTGACTCTCCAGTTTCTGTATTAAGTTGAGGTCACTGAATTGGCCCGAAAATACCATCCATGGCACAAATATTACCAATTCGTTAGTTTTCTGTTCTATGAGGATGCATGATTCTTTGGCCACGCATCAATTTATTCACTTAGTAAATACTTCTGATAGCACATTTACTAATACCAGGTCCTGGCTTAGTTGAGAACAGTACACTGATGAATGAGATGAAATAGTTCTCTTGTAAAAGGTGGGTGGAGCCAAATTCTTAGATCCATTAGTTTAAAAGGATTTGTTTTTTGGCACGCCAATCATAGGCTACTTCGCTATTTTTCATGTTCCCTCAACTCATCTTCATCTCTTTGCTTTTTCAGTTCGATTGTAATTTTACTATGTCATGATGTTCATGATATCTATTCAGAAAGAGGGGTTACGGCATAATTAGAGGCTCTATTAGGTTTGTATTTTGCTGTTTTGAGCATTGTTGTGTAACTAAAGAAACCTCAGAGCAACCACAGCATTTCAAACACTCCTAAGTCTTTCAGGGAAATAGGTAAACAAGATGCCTGCATGCTTATTACATCTGACAAAGGACATACCATGGATCCAGAACCTAGTCATACAAGGGCTATATACATTCTCTCTATAAAATTAGTCTTAGCTTTGGAGGAACTAATAATTATTAATATTTCTTAGGCTTTATACATATTAATGTTATAATGATATCACTGGAACTTTTGGGGGAGGATAGGTAAGAGTTAGCTATATAGCCCAGGCTGGCCTAGAACTTGCCTCATAGATCAAGTTGGTCTCAAATTTGTGACAAATTACCTGCCTCTACACTATGAGCACTGGGCTTACAGGTACATGCCACTATACCAAACAGTGTAATCTTTTTATAATGAGTTACAGCTCCATAACAAAAGATTTTCCCAAATGACCTCCTCTTAAATTGAGAAAATAAATGCCATGTCCAATAATCTAATCACCTTGGTTCAAAGTCAGGTTTGCCACAAAGCACTTAACCACCAGCTGCTTGCACCCTTGTCCCATGTAACAACAGTCTGAAACTGTTCTTTTAGGAATGTGACTAAAACACCTTCATAGCCTAGGATGATTTTTAAATAGAACATAGCCCAGTATAAGTTTTATATAGAAGACTTTTTCATTTTCATTTGTTTTATTTTTATTTTATATGCATGAGTGTTTTACTTCCATGTATGTAAGTACACCTGTGCTTGTAATACCTGCATAGGCCAGAAGGTGGTGAGGGATCTCCTGAAATGGAGTTACAGATAGTCGTTTGCAGCCATGTAGGTTCAGGAACTAAACCCAGGTCCTCCGCAAGAACAGTCAGTGCTCTTAACTGTTGAGCCAGTCCCAGTGAAAAAGCTATTTTTTAATTTTTCTTTTCTCTCACAGGGAAGAACAAACCATTAACTTAGATCTCTGACATCATCCAGAAAGGTTTAATTACAGTGTCTGAGCAACAGTTCAACATATGATCATTTCATCTCTGCTGTTTCCTTACAGTATATCTAGTCCTGTATCCCATGCCATACTAAAGTTAGTGGCCTTTCTCACAAGCCCTTCCCACACACAAATACACAGACCCTATACAACTGGATGTTCCTTGAGGGTAGAAAGTTCCCGCTGTGTCCCAATCTCCAAAATAACTGTAGGGATACAGACATTCATTGGTATTTGTTGTCAATGCAAATGACACTGATCTGGACAAGGGCACAGGACATCAAGGGCCCAGCTTCCATACAAAGCAGACAAAGGAGTTGGTACAACTCTGAGAAATCATGACGAAATGAGGTAGACTAGGGTTTCTGATAGAATGGTTCTTTTGTTGATGAGATAAATGCAGTAATTCTGTGGTAAGAATAAGTTACTGGAGCTGGAGAAATTGCTCAGTGGTTAAGATCATTGGCTGCTCTTGCAGAGGACTTGGGTTCTAGTCCCAGCACTCACATGAAAGCTAACAACTGTCCTCAATTCCAGTTCTAGGGAATCTGACACCCTCTCTTAACCTTTGTGGGCATTGTACAACATGGGTGCACTTACATACATGCAGGCAAAACACACAAATAATAAGTAAATGGATAGATGACAAATAAATAAATACAAATAAATAATAAATGCCAGACACAGTGGTACACTCCTTTAATCCTAGGCCTTGGGAGGCAGAAGCAGGTGGATCTCTATAAGATGGAGGCCAACCAGGTCCACATAGTGACTTCCAGGTGGGCTGGGACCAGGGAGATCCTGTCAAATAAATAAATAAACGAACAAATAAAATCTTTAAAAGAAGCTCCTATTCCTTAAATCAGTCATTATTAATAGAGTTCAAATCTCCTTAGATGGAAATTCAGTGCTAACCTCATTCTGAAATAAGGGAAATAATTACTTTCCTTCTCTTCTTATATCTCTCCCTTTCTTAAGAACCCAGAATCATTACCTGTTAGAACTAATTTGTTGATAGTCACAACCTGTCTCTGTCTTGAGCTTCAGAATACATAATTTTTTAAAAATGCACAAGAAAAGAACATGAAGTCCGTAATCCTCCACAGCACAGCATCAAATTACCACTTTCATCACTAATCAACAACTCTAATTAAGCCTAATTATAAATTACAAGTACCTAATTTTAGAAGACCTTTGCTTTATAAATCCTAGATAGTACAGACATTATTAACTTCTCTACTTGAAAGTATTTCAGGGCTAGACACCTCCTTTGTGTGATCTTGTTTCCTTAATCTGGCCCGGAAACATAACTGTAATTAGGACCTTTTCCTTGGTTCTCTAGCGCCAGAGGCAGTCATTCACTTGGCATGAACTGGCATCTCCAACAGGGTACCTGCATGCCATCAACCCAGGTATCACTTCTGTTTGTACCTAAATTATCCCTGAGGACTTCAGATTTTGTTCTAATCATTCCCCTGATAGAATGGTCATGTTAGTGTGATAAATTCAAGTTGTATGGATTTAACAAAGGCCTGAGTCAGAGAGATCCCTGACATAGGGAAAAAAGTTCAAGAGGAAACACATTTGTTTCATAGCATATACAAAGATATAGGAAAGAACCTGAATCCCTTGTCTCTAGCTTCCAACCACTATTGGGTTTCTTATAGATTTGGAGAATTTTAAGTATAACTTAAATGATGAAAAAGTATTATTGTTGCCATAAATAACAGCATGTAAAAGTAAGGATAAATTAGTATGGTCATGGGGCTGCAGAGATGGCTCAGTGGTTAAGATCACTGACTGCTCTTACAGAAGACCTGAGTTTGAATCCCAGTATCCATATGGTGACTAACAACCATCTGTAACTCTAGTTCCAGGGGTCCAACACCCTCTTTTGATGCTCTCTGTCACTGCATGACATAGGTGCACTTTGTACATGCAAGCAATATACTTATATACAAATAATAAAAAGAATAAAATTAAAAAAAATATTATGGTCTTATGAGACCCGATGGCACTGACATTATGCTGAGTTTTCTCAAGTGTGAAAGAGGTCTATGGGGAAGGGAAGATAGTTCAGTGGGTAAAGCATAAGATCTGAGTTCAAATCTCCAGAACCCAGACAAGGCAAGGTAGGGTAGTCTACGACAATAATCCCAACACGCCTATGGAGAGATAGAAGGCAGAAGCAGAAGAATCCCCAAAAGCGCATGGGCCAGTCAGCCTGGCATCTGCAGCAACAAGCAATAGAAGGGAGACCCTGTCTCAAACGAGGTGTAAAGTAAGGACTGAAATCCTTGTCCTATGGCCTCCACAGGTACTGCACTCACACATGAACATGCATATAAATGCATGTGTACACACACAACTAGATCAAAACATAAAATAAAAAGAACTGCTAGGTGCGATGGCACACATCTTTAGTTCCAGCACTCAGGAGGCAGAGATAGGCAGATCTCTGTGAGTTCAAGGCCAGTCTGGTCTACATAGTGAGTTCCATCAACCTCACATTGTCAGCTTATATAGATAGAATGATGACAGTCGTCAGCTGATTAAAGAAACACTGTCCAACCCTCCATCCATCAGAGGCACCATAGACCCAAGGCTGATCAACAGCTAGGAAAATGGGGGAAATGTCTCCTCCTCTGGCTACTCTTTTAAAGGCTTTGCAAATCCCTACAGACCTACAGGTGAACTGATAAGCGAGTGAATGAAGTGGCTTTTTTTCCCGGAGCATGGGCCGTAGAAGTATCTATTAGCCATGCTGACAGCAACATGACACTAATGATATAGCAACTACTGTGGCTAGGGAGTATGTTCTCGTGGAGAGCAAGATGGCCAGCAGTGACTTGCTTTGGAAGAGAAAGCTAATACGAAGGGTTATCTTTTCTGTTCAGAGCCGACTTTATCTTAAGGGATGTCAGCAACATGTATCCTGTGATGATGACTCAATTAGGACTCTTCTGAATGCAGCGGCCACAGTGCCAGCCACGCTGCCCATCCTGACCACGGTCCCTCAAAATACTGTAGCTCGCTGTCAATGGCTAGCCAGGCTCTGTACCACCCCACTCCATCCACCCAACTGTATCCCAGGGGGATCAGGATGAAAAAGATCACTGGCTTCAGGAGTTGTGCTTTCAATAAAGGGTGCTCCAGAAAACTATTTGGTTCTGGAACATTGTGCAAATTACTCTCCAAAGGTCTCCACTTCCTCAGCCAGCAATGGAAAGGTTAGTCAGATATACAGGCTCCCACCTTCCACCTTTGGTGATTCTGTAAGGACAGCACAAATCATTCAAAGAGTGCGGCTTACAATGAGTGTTCACTGTGTGTCATGCTAAGCGCTCGTTCATGGTCATCTACCTTAATCCTTACAATAGTGATGTGACTACCACTTTATAAATCAGAAACTAAGATTCTAAAGAGTTGTAGCTGGCTACCTTATACCTTATAAAACTGAAGGAAACTGAAACCCGCGGTCAATAAGCAAAACACGCTGAGACTGACAGTCAAAGCAAATATCCTCTAACAGTTCTCTCTTGCCATTTGATGACTTCAGTTTTCAATTTGCTTTTTAAACTGCCAAGTCAAGTGAACAGATTCATTGTTTTAAACACAGTGTTGTACAAATCAGGATGATTCCCCCTTATAAGCTGCTTAGAAGGTGTGTGACGGTGATGATATGCAGGTACTGAAATAAAAAACTGACCCAAGAAAACTAGTCTTCAGTACTGGGGTTCTGGTGCTCCACATGCCTTCAAAGGGGACCCCACTTCAGTTCCAAATGTTCCCCATTCACCTGCCGTTCTCCTTCAGCACTAATATGTGAAAGCCAATGTTTTTACCTGTGTTGTAATAAGGTGAATTTTTAGCTTTAATTTGGTTGCCACCTGCTGGCTGAAAAACAAAATCTTCCCTCTGCAGCGAAAACTGCTGACACCACTGGGTAATCTTACAAAGGGGAAGGGAGCAAGATTGGACGTGTAGTGTAGACCAGACACTGTGCTGCGTCCCTCAGATGTGTGGCCGCTGGAACCTCACCTGTAAGCCCTGTGACATCTCCCCATTTTGAAAAAGGAAAAATTAAGCAATTGGTCTCAGAGGCTGCCACTAAATGACAATGAATAAGAGTGGTTCAGTCAGAACTTTTCTCATTACCAGCACACACTCTTTCCATTATCCCATGATTTCTTCTCTGCCCTGGAATACCCGGTAACCTCGACTGCACAGAAAATATGGTGACGGCCTCACAGCAGAGCTGTAACTTTAAGGCTGCGAAATCACAAAGCATTCAGAGCATTTCCTGACCAAGAAGAGGTAGGCCAGGAAAATACTTCATAGTTCCTGCAGGGGGAGCCAACAACAACTAGTCAGTACTGTAAGAGCCGGCAATGGGGAGCAGGAACAAAAACAAAAAAACACCTTTTAAATGATAACATATATTCAGTCATTTAGTCAAAGATGATTATAGAAGAGGTATTGTTCTTTGCTTCACTTGGGAAACACTGAATGTTTCCCTATATCGCCATGGTTCCTGGTATTGACGGTGCTGCGACCTGATACACAACCCGGGGCTGACCTCAGAAAAGTCATGAAAGACCAGGACAACTACAGCCACATATGCACTGGGCTTTCCTACTCAGAGCCTTCTCCTCCCCTACTGTCTCTTATTGTCCAGGAGAGGAATTATTGGAAATAAATAGAGGCTGGGGGACAATTGTATCAGGCACTGTTCCAAGCATTTTCTGTAGATTATCTTAATCCCAATACAATGGTAAATGATCATTGGTATCTCAGACTCCTTTTTCCTGATGTGAAGGAAATCAACTTGTGTCTAAGACCACACAGATCTCTCACATGATGGAACCAGTGTGCAAACCCAGGCACTTTGTACAGTTGGTATCTTTAGTCTCTAATCTAGCTGGTCTCTAAAAGATGTGTGATTGCACAGATGTGTTTGCACAGAAAAATGGGGACAAAAAGATCCAGTGACTTTATCAGATGTTGTGCTGATAAGCAACCTACAAAGACAGTAGAACTAACTCTGAAACTATCAGCCCAATCAGTTCTCTAGTACCATCACGTTGCCTCCGAAAACAAGAAGAGTCATACACCAGGGCCAATGAGATGGCTCATTAGGTAAAGGTGCTTGCCTGCAAGTGTGATGACCTGAGTTCGATCCCCAGAACCCACAATGGAAGAAGAGAACCCACTCCTGAATCCCTCTGACTTCTACCTACACCATGGCATGTGCATGCCCACACTCACACCATACACACACACTCACACAATACTAATAACAATGATAGCAACAACAATAATAAGTTTGGAGAGACGTTTCAGCAGTTAAGTACTATGGCTGCTTTTGCAGAGGACCTGAGCTTGGTCCCCAGCACTCATGATAGCTCACAGCTACCTGTAACTCCAATTCCAGGGAATCTGACACTCTCTTCTGGATCCTGAGAGTACCAAGCATGCAAATGATGTACATACATACATGTAGGCAAAATACTCATATGTACACACACATACAACACAAAATAAAATAAGTGAATCAGAAAATTAAAAACTTAAAGACTAAAGATACAAGCATAAAGAAAATTGTTACACATTGCCTAAGGAAGTTCAAGGCCAGGCAGCTGAGAGAAAGAAGAGCCTTCAGAAGCAACAGGGGTCTTACTCCAAACCATGAACTCCTCTCCTTTAGTTTGGAAGCCAGTCCCCCTCTATGGAAAGCCTGTGATGAAGAAACAATACTGTAGGTGACAGTGATGTGCTTCACTTCTCAGAGAGTCCTTGTACTTTGACGAACCGCGTGAACTTTTATCTACATGGCTTACTGAATTGGAATCATCATCAATTTGTGAGCCAAATTCCAATGTCAGTTTAATATTCCAGAGTTGATAAGAAAGATGTTAGAATCACAATCCACTCATACACCATTCTGAATGTCACCCTTCTGAATGTCACCCCTCCATAAAACTATTATCCTAGATGAAATTTTACTTGGAAGTTTTGAAAGGAATAACAATTATCATCTCAGAGCCATTTCTCATATCCGCCTGTGACTGCTGTAATTGAAAGTGGTAGTTATGACTAGCACTTATCACGAATCAAACAAAATAATGACACTAAAGGCAGTGCATAATGAGGTAGACAAATCAAAAAAAATTAACCTGTCCAGAATTAAACAGACATAAAATCATGGCTAATGATCACCAGTGAACAAACGTAAAGGAACTTGACAGATGTTTCTTCTTTGATTGATTCTTTTTATTCAGTTCCTCAGAGAATTGGTGATTAAAGGGCTCCGTTTTATTTTTCCCAACCATAAAATAAGATAGTCATACTCCCTAGCTATTTAGGAGGTCTAGGGAAAGAAAAAAGGAGAAATGTAAAAGTTAATAGGGAAAGGAAAAAGCACCATCATGCATGGAGCTTATTCTGAAGAGAATTTTACAAACAAATTATAATTTTAATTCTTCTAAAATTTTTTGATAATCATTGCCAACCACTTGAAAATACAGATAAGGCACTCTACCCTGGACCTAAGTAAACTGCATTTGTTCAGTTTTAATATAACGTTTTAGGGAATATGTTTGTCTAGAAAGGATAATTCAGGTGGTATAGAATTTGAAAAACATATGCTATCAGGAAAAAGGAGAAGGAAATTAAAGGACACTGACACCTGAGAAGGAAAAACTAGACCAGTGAGCTTAGTAGGTAAAAGTGCTCGTGGTATAAGCCTGATGCAAGTTCAAGCTCAGAAACTCTTGGAAGTCAGAAAGAGAACCGACTCTTAAAAGTTGTCCTCTGACCTCCAAACGCATGCATACGTGCCACACACACACAATAATAAATATTTTTAAAAACTGTTATTTAAAAGAAAACTAGAAACAACAGCAAATATTTACCGAATGCATCTGATGTATCAATATTGCGCAAAATGGTTTACACGTATCATTTAATCCTTGCAATAACATGAGACATTACAATTACAGATGAAGAAATCAAGGACTGGGATTCTCAAAAGTGCATATCTACCCAAGAAACCAGGCCGACCACAAAAGGCAACATGTCTGAGTCTGCATCATATCCCAGTCTAATATCCTTCAAACTGCTCTAAGAGCTGTGTCAGCAAGAGACAAATTCTAGCTCTGCAGTCAGGATGGTGTTAATAGACAGGTTCTGGAATCATCACCAGTCCAACAACATGCCTTCAGTTAGACTGTGATCTCTAGATATAAACAAGCATTTATACAACTACGAAAGTTTTTTTTTAAAAAAAAAAAAAACTAATTCTATAGCTGCAGGCATGTGAAGTTGTATCAGTGGATTGAATTCTTTATTGCTGCAAATGATAGAATTAGAATTGAAATTACACAGAGATTGATTATCTATGATATGTGGATTTTCCTGGCACCACTCATGTTAAATGGAACAGAAAAAATGCACAGAATGAGAATAAATGAAAGAAACCAAAGCTTCAGTCTCACTGAGTGTTGAATATACTTAACATTTTAGCAATATGTTTGATGTATTTCCTAATGGCATTGAACCAAAAGCCAAATCAGAATCCAAATCTTCGAACAAAATTCTAAATTTAATTCTAATCATTATTTTCCTATCTTTAAAGTGATGCCTTTCAAAATGATCAATTGCTAAAATTACATTAGTTAACTTGAAATGGTTTGAATATAGTTTGAGAGTACAGATGAAAAGTGTTTTAAGATAACCATATTCAACAAAATCCTTTTATGTCAGCAGCATATGGTGAACAATACTTTCTCAAATATAAACTTTTGGATGATAGTCTCATTATTTTCCTATCACAATAAGGTTCTAGTTAAAAAATATATACTGAGAGACAATCCATGTTGCATAATCATTCCGCTGAAAAGATTAAATTGTCACCTCTACAGTGGCAACTTATAGTATTCTGTTTCTTTTGGTCTTTTTGATACAGGGTCTCCCTGTAGCCCCAGCTGGCCTGGAACTCACTATGTAGACCAGTCTGACCTTGAACTCACAGAAATCTGCCTGTTTCTTGAAGAGGACCCAGGTTCAGTTCCCAGCACCCACACGGTAACTAACAACTCTTCAAAACTCCAGTTCCAGGGTAATCTGACACTCTCTTTTGATCGCACAACATGAGTGTACTTACACACATGCAGACAATACACTTATACACAGAAAATAAACATAATAAATAAAATATACAAAGAGGAAAAAAATTAACAAAAAGTTTTGAGCCTCAAGTGTCAGGTTTGATAGACATCCACCAAAAAAAGTTTGCTAATGATATTATTCAGATTCTCTGTTTTTGTTGTCTTTTATTTTCCCCCTCCTTCCCTGTTTTTCCTAGTAGTTAGGGTAGTAAGTTCACTACGGAAAACAAAACTCAAACTGTGGTTGTATGTTTGCTTACTTCTCCCTAGAGTCTGTAAACTTCCTTTTGCAAGTTAATAGGCTGGACTTGTGGCCTTTACTCCAGTCCCTTCACTCCTGTTATCCAGAGTGACTCAGGC
The DNA here is from genome assembly GCA_035773235.1 of Eospalax fontanierii. Lineage (NCBI taxonomy): Eukaryota > Metazoa > Chordata > Mammalia > Rodentia > Spalacidae > Eospalax > Eospalax fontanierii. Next base: position 32,163,771 of record CM069545.1, on the reverse strand, counting down.
TCTCAGGGTACAATAGCCCCTGGAAACCCCTGAGTATCTCTGGGTCAGGAACCATCAAGTTCAATGCCCTGAGCACATTTCACAGTCTGGTGAAATCTGAGGACACTACCTTTAAATGGCTGAAGTGAGCCATGTGGCTGGAGTAAAGAGATGGCACAGTGGTTAAGAGCAATTGGTTGCTCTTGTAGATGACCTGGATTTGGTTCTTAGCACCCATGTGGCAGCTGAAAACCACTTCCAGCAGGTAAAACACCCTCTTCTGGCCTCCATAAGCAATGCATAACATAGATGCACTTACATACATACAGGCCAAACACTCATACACATGAGAGAAAAATAAATTAAAAATACATTAAACTACTGAAATGAACAGTGTAACAGATGAGTTCAACTCCTTTAAGCATGTAGTTATCAAAATATCAAAAATCATTGACATTGTAATGCAAGGGCTTCTTTCTAGTGCATTCAAACACAAGATCCTAAAGGGAGTTCTGACAAACATTCACAGTCTCACCGGCAGGCCCAGTTCCTCTGGGTATCTGCAGCAACTGCGGTGTGGTGTGAAGAGATCTGATCTCCACTAATGAAAAGAAGCCGGCTCTGCAAACATGACTGTGGTTTATGTCTACGGTCTTCAAGGAAATGTTCAATTTCAGGGAGGGACAACTGAAAGTAAACTTGCATTTTTTTTTCTTCTTGTATTAACAGGCAGAGTGAATTCTACTCTTTAAGGGGCATATGACCATGGACGATATGCTGAGAACTGTGACTTCAGGTTGTCCAATCAGAGGTCGTTGCCCTTTAGAAGGTGTTCTAATGAGGTTGTTACCTCCAGGATGTTAGACCTGTTTACTCAATGCTCACTTCTGCATTGTCTTTCCTCCCATCTCAGGCGCCTTTTACAATTTTTAATAAAACAAATTAATAAATCTTCCTTCTAGTCCACTCATCTTTCTACCAATTTTACTATTTTGGTTAATAATTTTCTTAATATATATGACTATTTTCTTCTCTTAATATCAATAAAAATCCATTTTTCATATTGTATCTGTGTTAGATGATGCTACATATTAGGAATATACATATCTTTGCAGTGCTGGGGATCAGGGCACTGTACATGTTAGCAAGTACCCTCTACTCAGACCATGTACATTTCATGGAGTTACAGAGTTTATTGACAGAATTGAATAGTAAATTAGAGCTGTGCTCACCTTTGTATTTCAAGCACAAATAGATGTTCAATAAACATTTGTTGAAATTATAGAATTAGCTTTCCATCTCAAAATTCTTAGGGAGAGTTGGTGCATGAACCTAAGGAACAGAGGCTTTCAGGCAATTGGGAACTTGCTCATATGAACTTACAGCAATGTTGACAGCTGGCACAAGACCCATGCTGACTCAATCAGACAAAAACCCAGCATAGAACTGGGAAAATGGGCAGGAGGCCCCAATCTTAGATGAGGAACAAGGATGAGGGAGAGCAGATCTTTCTTAAGGGAGAGACTCCAGATAGGCTGACCAGACTCCAGTGGATGAAGTTGCACTGGGGGACATCTGGGTGCAAATGCTTGACTGAATAGGCCTGAACATACATAACAGGATGCATGGAATCTGGCGGGGTACCCTACGAGGAGGGCTGGGTGGGGAGGGGTATAAATTTGATTAATATCTATTATATGAAATGTACAACACTCAATAATATGCATAAAAAAGGAAAAAAAATATTCTTTACAGATCAACCAAATTTTTTTTATTGATGTGTTATTTTTATTGTCCTATTTCTTTCCTGAATAATCTAAATCTAGAAAAGATCCTAATTTGTTTGCATGGACCAAAGCTGCTAATTTACCCACTCTGGTTTGGATAATAATCCCCCAAGGATCTGCGCACTATAGGCTTGGCACCCAGGCTGACACTACCAAGCCTCCTTGGGTCACTATCTTCGGGCCCCGGATCTCATCCTCTTTGCTCCCCACCTGCTCTTCATGTGCCATCAGGAATATTCACAAAGGCCCAAAGCAATGGACCCACTTGAGCTTGGACTGCTGTCACCAAAATACTGAACCAAAACAACCCTTTTCTCTTTGTAAATTACCTGTATGAATTACCTTCTGTGATTCATACATCACCCAAAAGTCCATTTACAAGAAAATGGATAATTTATTATATTTCTGTATGATTAGTAATAAAAAATAATCTTTTGAAACAAGAAACAATATAAGAACTAAAAATCTAAAAATCATAATGAGAAAAAAATACCCACAAATGCTAGGCACCAAAATATGTATTCAATTTTCAATGAAATGTAACAAAATAATAAAAATCAATTGTGGGGGCTGGAGAGATGGCTCCATAGTTAAGAGCACTAGATGCTCTTGCAGGGGACCTGAGTTTGGTTCCCAGAACCCACACAGTAGCTAACAACCCTACATATCTCCAGTTTCAGGAGATCTGACACCTTATTCTGATCTCTGTGGGCATTGCACACACATGGTGCTCTTATATACACACAGGTAGAACACACATACACACAAATAAAAATAAATAAAAATTGTTTAAAATCAATATAGTGGTAGAGAACAGAGCACACAGAGAGATAGAAATTGTGCTGGGTATGTCACAGTAGCCTGTGTGAAGTATCCTGAACATAGATGATGACTTTTCAGGCATACACATTTTCATATGCCCATCAAACTAGGCACTTGACATACCCGCCTTTTTAAAAAATTAAAAATATTTATTATTTTTATTTTATGTGTATGAGTGCATTGCCTACATGTACATAAGTGCAGCCATGTTGTGTGGTGTCTGTGGAGGTCAGAAAGTGTCAGATCCTCTGGAACTGGAGTTACAGATAGTTGCTATCTGTCATGTGGGTGCTGGGATGCAAACTGCAGTCCTTTACAAGAGCAGTCAGGGCTCTTAACCACTGAGCCATCTCTCTAGCCCCAACATACCTGCTTTTTGCACACATATTATCATGCCTCACTAAAATCCAGTGCTGAAGGAAAAAAATTGCCGCTTTTAGAAGAAGCCCTGTCTATCATCAGGAATTACCCCAAGCACTGCATAACAAGCAGTAAACAAACCCTGGGTTAAGACAGAGAAAAATGAATGGCATACAGTGATTATAGACTTGTTCTGACTGGAGTAAGATATATGGCTGGAAACATAATTTTAATTGCAATCTTTTAGATGTATGTCTTTTTGTTGGCATCCTATTTTTATTATGGTTTAATGTCTTTATTAGTACATTTTCTGAATATATAAGTAGTTAAATGTTCATGATAAAAAAAATTACAGAAAACTCAAACAAGCATAAAGAAAATTAATTGTCCAGAATCCCACCACAGAGGAATTTTTTAATATCAGCTAAGTGAATTATTTGTTCTACTCCTGGAATATATCCAAGTTAATAAGGAGTTTTTAACCATAAATTTCAGGATCCCTCCAACATTGAAAATATCCCATTCTAATTGATTCATTTCTCATTAAAAAACAAAACAGAACAGAAGAGAACCCAACTAGGGTATGTTCTACTTAGAGTTCTCTACAATAAATAAAGGGAACAGGAGTCTCTGTGATATTTACAAAGTCAGGTCCAATCATATTTTAAACTGTACCGAGTCTGCTGAGACTTGCTTGGGCTTGAGTTTTTCTGATTTCAGTGAATATGATTAGGGATTTGGAAGTGTTCAGCTCATAAAGACCCCATAACTTTAGAGTCAGTGGGTAAAGGCAGATTGAGAAGCTTGAGGTCAAGTGCACTGACAAGAGCCAAGGTCTGTGGTCCTGCTTCCCACAAGGGGAGGGTAGTGCTCAGTGCATACAGGAAATGTTGTGTGTATTTTTCTTCAAAGGAAAACCAGAATTTTTACGTTGAAGAGATCCCCCAGAAGTGTGCAAACAGACAGTGATCCTTCTACTGAATATTCCTCAAACTTACTTCACTGTCTAAACTTTTCACTACTCCCAAGTTTAGAGATACCTGAGAATATCTCAAAGGAAGACTGTACCTTTGGAACACAAGCTCACTGGTATATTCACCCTCCAATATCCAGGCTACAATCTTCCAGACACAGCCAGTGAGCCACGACAGCAAGCCCATGGCCACTTTTCATGGGCACCATGTTGGCTCCAAGGTGGATCTGGTAAATGCCCTCTTTTCCTTTAAGTACCAGTAGAGCCTGTGAAGCTCTGCCCAGGAGGCTTAGGCCACTCTTCTCAGTCGATTGAACATTTCAATTTTATTCATTCTAGGCTATATTAATGACTTTTATAATAATCTGGAATAATGACTTCAAGTTCATCCCAGTAAACCCATGTACCCATGTGTCTTGTGACCTGGAAACCAAATCTTGTTTCCTTGACAATCTCAATTTGGGTTCCATCCAAAAGGATAATGAATGAAATGTGGGCATGCTTGAGAATTTGCCAAAAGACACCATACCCACCTCCATTATACACAATGAAGACTGGGAAAGGCCTATGACCTTGAATGAATAAGATATTCTAGAACTAGGGATAAAAAAGACTAATGGGATCGGAGAGATGGCTCAGCGGTTAAGAGCACTGGCTGCTCTTACAGAGGACCCAGGTTCAATTCCCACATGGTAGTTACAATCGCCCCAACTCCAGTTCCAGGGGAACTGATGTTCCTTTTCTGACCTCCATGAGCATTGCATGACACAGGTGCACCTATCTGGTTGTAGGCATTACTCTCACACAAAGATAATATAATAAAAAAGGTTGTATCTGTTAAGATTAGGGTGGAGCTAAGCTTGTATTTCCCAATAGAAGCTAGAGAAACCATTTTGAACAAAATTATGGATGAGGCTGGACTTGAGTACATAGTTTCAGGGACGGAGTAAGATCAGGCAGTTCCATAAGCACCATTTCGGGAGCAAAACAGTTCCAAGAGACATCGGGCAATAAGTGTTTTCTGAGTTCTGGCCCATTCTTGAAAACTAAATTGGTGCGTCAGGCCTTTTGTTCAGCTAGTAATTGTAATGTTAACCTAGTACGCCCACATTGTGGTGTCCCATGTGAGGAAGAGATTCTCTACTTTGAACTCACAGATCAGTGGCCAGGAAAGTCCTGAGAAAAAAGAGAAATAGAAAATGTCTCAGTCACACATGTAATTGTGTGACAAAAGCAAGCATTTCTTTGATAGTTCATGCCAGAGCACTCATGGATAGAAGCTGGAAAAGCTGGGAGGATAAAGGGAATTTCTGGACATTCATGGTTGTATGTGATATGACAAGAAGCACAGGCTTTCTTGATATCTTGCCCTGCTGCACATTAATAATTCTTATTCAGTTTCTGCTTTTCTCTCCTTTACCAGCCCTGAACTTCAAGAAACTGTGCTCAAACTTTCACTTTCTTTTTCATCCTTCCAATTTCACTGTGGAGATCTCTTTATCACCTGAATTTTGTATACATGCATGGCAGTTAATGAATTTACTTAAAGGAATTGGAACTAAAATGTCATCAAAGCAAATTTATGAACCTTTAAATGTTATTCAAAAATATTTTCCCTGATATCCCAAGCATAGGAACACTTTAAGTTGTAATATTTGGGGAAAAATTTATGGCCAATTAAGCTAATACTTAGAAACAGTTTCAACAGAAGCATTTAACTCTTTGGAACAAAATTTAAAGTAGATATACAGCCTTATCAAGAAGGAAAAAAAAGGTGTACTTTTAAAAGAATTATATCTTATAGAATCTCATAGATCTCTTCCACCTAGTTCTCCTCCCATCCATGGAGCTCTCTTCCCTGAAGCAAAAAGCAATGAAAGCAACTAATTTTAAAAAGGCTGTATACCTGGATTAGTGTTTGCTAGGCTGAAAATGCCAGCTCTTTCTGTCCTGTCTCCAACTCTGTCTTTCTCTTACATTTTTTCACTATCTGTTTTGTTTATGTCATAATATTCCCCTTTTAACAAAGGAAATCATGTGTGCCATCGTGTTTACCTACAAATTATTTTTTAAAGGGTCAAAGGAATATTCTAAGGGGATTTTAATAATTTAGTCCATAAGGACATCAAGACTGTCTTTAACTTACAAGCATTAGAAATTGGTTGACTTTCACAACATATGTAAGGACAATATTTACTCCAGAAGATTTATGAATGGTGGACCCTACACTGACAGGATTGATTTAACCAGTCAAAAGTCAAGTTAAATTCATTAAGGTCACGGTGTATTAGGAGCTACATTGGTGATCTTGACTATTCTAAATAGGCTCTACCTTTTTTAGGGTCAGTAATAAAGACAGATGAAATACAGGAAAATTCAGGTCTCGTCAGTGAGAATAATAAGCAACTATATATGGCAAGGTCTCTCTTCTCATGGTCATACATGGGGGCATAAATATAAATCTGTAGAGAGCAAAACACAGAAATTTAAACAGGGTAACAAGATACCCCTAGTCTTTATCCATTAGTCCTAGATCTCTGATCTTCAGCATTCCAGCCTGGACTGAAGTTTATCCAGAGAATAAAAATGGCATGTAATGGAAAAAGTTATTATATGGCAGAGGATATTTTAGTTTGCCTCCACTTATAGACACAAGCTAACTAATTGTGGGTACATGCCCCCCAAACATAGCCAAGGCAGGTGACAGTAAAGGCAGATACTTTTCTTGACTTGATTCTCCTTGATCATGAGTGCTAGTTGCCACATACTCATGAACTTAGAGATATCAAAGAGGGACCCTTCGAAATCAACTGTTCTGACTGTTGTCATTTACTGTTCCCAATGCAAGACCTGGTAGATTCGATTTTAAAAGAAATAAATGTCTTCTTTGAATGTTAGTAAACTATCTTGTTCTGGTTTGAACTCAATGGAGAAGCTGGCTCTACAGTTGGGATTTGGCTCTTCTACTACAGACCAAAGCTTTTTAAATCTCAAAATGTCTTCTAAGAGCTCATGAGACAGTCTGGGTCCTGAACTAGACCAAGAGGAAGACAAAAATAACTCTATAATAAAAACATAATGCCCTTGAGAACAGCTAAGGCATACAATATTAGCATCAGAAGTCATTATTCTAACAATGTCTAGCCCTTAGGATCAAGTAGAAGGGGAAGGACTCTCAAGCTTGGCACTCCCTACAAAAGATACAGGCAAGCTGGCTCTCTCCTTAGCCCTAAGACCATAGAGAATTGTCTTATTTTAGGCAGAGTAGAATTTTTAAACCTTCAGAAGCTTAGTAGAACCACCCTTAATCTTGGTAGTCCCTAAAAACAACAAGAGGCAATTCACTCTCTGCTTAGCTCTAACAAGAGAGAGAAACTATCACTTTAGATGTAGTAAGAACTGAAAATCTCCACAAGCTTAGCAGAGCCACTATCAAGATTGCCATCCTCAAAACAGTAAGTGGCAAGTCAGCTCCCTGCTTAGCCCAAAGATAGCAGAGAATTTGCTTCACATTAAATGTAATAAACTTTTTAAAATTCCTACAAACTTTTGGGAACCCATTTTAAAATATACTGGTTCAATATCAGGTATTTAAAATTGGACTATAAGGTAGTTTTGCTTGCTCAAATATTACTGAATCAGATTATGCTGGTCAGATTCTTACAGATTATTTTCAGCTACTCTAAGAAAATTTCAGCTTTAACTTAATTGGGACAATTGTTTTTTTGTTGACTTTTACCTAGGGGAACCTCTTTAAACCTATTTTGATTTCATCTTAAGCAGTAGTTCAAATTGTACTATAAAATGTTTCATTTGCTCAAATGTTATTAATTCCGTTTATACTGGTCAAATTCTTATTATGGTTTATTTTTAGCTCCTCCAAGAAATTTGAGATTTAACAATTTTGTACAATTGGTTTATTGTTCACTGTTGTGAAATAAAATAGAAACTTAGTAGACAATCAGCAAGCTAAGAGTGCTCATAGATGGTAATTTATTAATGTTATTTATACTAGTATTTATGGTATTGAGATATTTAGTAAGGAAAAAATATTAGAAGGATGTAAAATGGAAATACTTTCACTAAAGAAGTATTTGTGTGAATATTAAGATCATTAAATATTTCCAGAAAGCTTTGTTTTTTGGGGGTATGTTATAAAGGCACCGAGTATGGGACTGGAGAGATGGCTCAGTGGTTAAGAGCACTGGCTGCTCTTCCAGAGGACCTGGGTTTGGTTCCAAGCAGTCACATGGCAACTACCAACCATCTGTAACTCAAGATCCAGAGGATCCAATGCCCTCTTCTGATCTCTATGGACAATGCATGACATGGATGCTCTTACATACATGCTTGCTATAAATTAAAAATAAAAAAGCATTGAGTAAGGTATTTTAGATATGTAAAAGATGAGATTTAAAGAAGATATATAATCTTTAAATTTCTAAAGGCAAAGTTCAAACAAACTGCTATTTAAATCAACATAGTTATTGATCTAATCTGGTTGACTATTACAAAGATTTGGCTTAGAAAATCAAATATATGTCTGATCAAGGTTTATTTAAGAGCCTTTAGTTCTGGCTAAATATTGCATAATTCTTAAAAATTATCAGACTGTTATAACTGAAATTTTTGATGTTCAGTGACCATACCTGGAGTTCTTTTCTGTTGTAGTCCCAGAAAACAGCCATATTGTTGTCATTAATTTAAAAGATTGCCATTTTAAAGTTTTTCTATTTCTATGCCTTCTTTCAATAACTAGACCTTTATGTCTAATTTTTAAATGGAAACTTTTCTCTCAAGGCATGATCAACAGCTGAACTTTCTGTCAATACTGGGTAAATAACGTAACAAACCTTGTCAGAAAAAAATCCTCATACTCATCTATTTAATTATAAAAAATATATTTTATTAGCCTTTACTAAAGGTATAAACCTCATCAAAAAACTTCATGTGCAGCTAGTACCTGCTGAATTTGGCTAAATTCTTAAACTATCTTGGGTATATTATCTTTATTTTAAAAGATTTAAATAATCTTTTTATTAAACTTCATAAATTACACTGGTCTATTCCCCCAAAATATAACATGAAATTTTTTTTCAACATTTAGGATTCCAATGGATTTCAACCTTTCTTCAGAATTCCCAATTAGCCTTTTTCTCATATTTTTGCTTTTCTTAAAGGAGTCTCTGATTTAAATTCTCCATGCCAAATTGTGGCAACTCTCTGACTCTTCTGTTATAGTGATTACAGCTCAAAGCTAAATTTGAGACAAATTTTCATATATGATTAAATGTATCAATTTATTCTTAACACTTCTTTTTCCCTTGAAGCAATGAATAGGCAACTAATTAGCCCTCTTAAGAATTTTAGATCGATAATTTCTGCTCGATACACCCAAAGAAAAAATATTTTCACCCTTCTCAACAAAGAATTAGTTGTTCTTGTTCAACAGGGCTGACCCAAATTCACTCCATTTACTGGAGAGGATATTACTATTACTTAATCTTTCATATCCCCAAATAATTTCAACTTTCACCTTTTTTTTTTTTTTTTTTTTACAAATCTCAAAAAATTTAGGACAAGCCTCCTTTCATTTCCATGTATGATTTCATTACCTCCCATGCAAATATTTCCTTGCATAAATATATATATTCCATTTCTAGTGCACAAACAAAAAGTTTTTCAGAGGGAAACAACAAATCAGGCAAATGTAAAAAATTACATAATGCTAGAATATGGTACTCTCTCTCTAACACCTGCAGCAAACACCACCCAGTGAGCAAAACTTTTATCAGCCACCTCTGCTCAAATAATTCCCTAATTAACTTTTCAACTTACTGACCTATTAGCCTTATATGGATTTACCTCTATTGAAAAACCTCTTTCAAGGAGATGGGCGTGGTGGTGCACACCTTTAATCCCAGCACAGGGAGTCAGAGGCAGGCAGATCTCTGTATGTTCAACACCAGCCTGGTCTACATAACAAGTTAAATGCCAAAACAAAACAAAACAAAAAAACTTCCTTCAAAACAAACTCATCTTATTGTTTTTATTTCAAAACATTTGATCCCATACAGAATTTCCTTGGCCTCCACAGAAGAAAATCAACATAGTGTCTAGCTGTCTTTTCAATTATCTCAGGTACAAACTCAACAAATTATATAATCCTGTCCTGACTGTCAATCAACAGGCATCATCTTGAGAGAAGTCAAACCTGACATGTTTGTCCTAATAAACTTTGGCAAGTGAAAATAACTTGCATAAATTCTTCTGATTATTTTATAAACTGGCTCATATATATGTTAATACCTTTTAAGAGTTTATTTTACTAGTATTTGAGCACAAAAATCTTTTTAAAAATAAAAGTCAGGAAGAGTCATCCTACCTAACATTTTTACCCTTTTTGTCAGTTTTTGGAAGTTCATGCTTCTCATGACGTTTCCTATATTACCCTAAGAACAAGCCAAAATTATACAAAGATTTAATGCAAAAACAAAGAAGGGAGAGTCAAGGATTAGCTGCTCAGGAACAAGCAATACATCTTTTAAAAACAACTTATACTTTACATGTTTTAATTTGTTCTTCTCAATTCTCTCCTTATCTCCTGGAAAAGCATCTTAAAATAGAAGCTTTATCAAAACCCATAGTTTTATATAAATTAAGGGCCAACAAATGGCTGGATCCAGTTTCGAGTTTCTCTCATTAACTGGAGCGAGGTTTGCACCTGTGCTTTCTCCTGCAGGCCTTCTTGAAGCATGACTGGTAGAGTCATTTCATGAAAACAGCATCTTGGCAAGAGAGACTTTTTCCCGAATTTCCTGTGCATGAAGAGCAGTCATGTCCCATGAGCCTTCTCCTCCAGAGCTGTTCTACTCATGCTACCTACTCCAGAGACCTGAGATGATATGTTGATCTCTGCTGATTCTCCAGCACACAGCCCACGATTAGCCCATCCCCCATAACGACCCCCAATGAACACAGTTCTTCATTTATAAAACCAAGAAAGGGGAATTGTAGAAATGACTTTTATAATAATCTGTACTAATGACTTTTAATTAACTCCAGCAAAACCATGTGTCTTTGTGTCTTGTGTCCTGGGAACCTGATCTAATTTCCTGAGCAACCTCAATTTGCTACTCCACCCAAAAGATAATAAATGAATGTGGGTATGCTTGAAAATTAAAATTTCAAAGTGCTTCAAAGTACACTAGGAAGGTTGGGAAGGACGACTGACCTTGGATGAATGAGATATTCTAGAACTAGAGATGAAAAGGCCATTGTTAAGATTAGGGTAGAGCAATGCTTGTCCCCCAATTAAAGCTGGAGAAACCATTTCTAGTAAAATTATGGTGAGGCCAAACTCCAGGATACAGTTCCAAGGACAGCATTTCAGCAGTTTCAGGAGACAGAAGTTTCCAAGAGACATCTAGAGGAACAAGTGTCCTCTAAGTTTGAACCCACTCTTAAAAATCAAATTTATGAGTTAGGCTTTTTGTTCAGGTAATTATATTTGTTGGCGTGGTAATAGTGCACTAAGGATTTTCACAGTTGACTGTCTTATTGAATAATTCCCTGTACAAGTCTGAAAGTAAGATTTCTGGATGTTGATATGTTTGCCATTTTTTCTTTTACTAAAGAAGAGTGACAGGAGACACTTAAATGCTGGTTAAATCAATAAATAAGTGACTGGCAAATTATGTATAGTGCAACCTCTTTTCAGAGAGGGAAATGAGGAAGAGAGCAGGGACTGAAGGTACAGTTCAGTAGTAGAGCATCTGTCTTAACATGGGTGAGGTCCTGGGTTCAATTCCCTGCATGGAGGTAGGAGAGGAACAATTCATGGGTGTATATATTTTTATTTCATCAACTAGTACACAATGTTCAAACTCTTTGTTTGTTGGATGACAGAGGTGGTCTCACTATGTAGCCCAGGTTCGTCTAGAACTCATAGTGACCCTGTCCCAGCTATCTGAGTGCTGAGACTACAAGGCATGCAATACCATGTCCAGTAATATGTGAAGTCTTATTAAAGATTACTCAATAACTCTAGATATCTCAACTGTTATCTAATAGTGGAGTTGCAGGGAGGCAGTGATAGATGGATATAATCAGTATGCAGTGTATAAGTGTATAAAACTTTCAATGAATAAAAACATAATTAAAAATTAATATCTGCTAAAATAAAATGGAGCTTAAAGGCCACTAAAATATACCTTTAAAATCAGTCAAAATGATTAATCTTATGTTAATATTTAATCACAATAATAAAGTCCATAGAAACAATTGTTTATCTGATTGTTATAGGAGAGGGATTTAAACAGTGATATTATCACCTATGATTTTAAAAATCATTTTGAATAGACCAGCAATTCTGTTGTTGTCTGAGACAGGGTTTCATATATAACCTAGACTGGCATGAAATTATTACATAGCTGAGAATGGCCTTGAACTCCTGATCCTTTTTCTTCTACCTCTCAAGAACTGGGATTAGAATGTGTGCCACCATTCATGGCAACAATTTGTAAACGTGTTAATGTGAACTAGAAAGAAAGCTAGGGATAACAACAAAGCAATTGAAAAAAAAAAGCAATAAAAACAAAGATACATTTTTTATTATGAAATTAAAACAAAAAGCCTCTTAATTAAAGAAAACAAGGGCAGAATTGCTGTAAATGGCATCCCATTAGTACCATTTAAATTGCAAGGGACAGCTCATAGCTCATGGGTGACTAGAAAGTTAGTTAACTGGCTTTACAATAGGGTATATTCAAAATTCAATTGCCAGGTAAATGTTGATGAAATTGACTTTTTTTTTTCCTCCAAAATGTGGCTCCTAAGTCTCCTTCAGAAGATATCCCAGGAGGGTGGTTTTCAAGGAATTTGATAATGGAGACATGATTGTTAAAACAGATCCCTAAGCCATTTACTCCTCATAAGTTTTCTTCAACAGAGACATCTCAGGTTTGAGTTTAATCTGTACTGTACTGGCGTAAAGTTCTAGAATAAAGAAGCTGTTTGCCTATGATTAAAAGTTCTAGTGTTTATAGCAGGAAAAAGCTTCTACACTTAAACTTGGCCCATCATCCACATGATTGACAGGCACATAAACCCAACACATTCCAGATTAGTTTAATGTTTTTGTCATTCCATTTTTAAAAATAAAGCAGTCTTGTGGCTGGAGAGATGACTCAGTGGTTAAGAACATTGGTTGCTCTTGTAGAGGATTCAGGTTCAATTCCCAGCACCCACATGGCAGCTAACAGCCATCAGTAATTCTAGTTTCAGAGGATCTGATGCCCTCTTCTGACCGTTGGGGGCATTGCTGGACATACGTGCACTTACACACATGCAGACAATACACTCATACACATACAAAATAAAAATAATAAAATTAAAAAAAATAAGGTACTCTTTAAAATTAGTTAGCTTACAACTTTCCAGGTTCTCCTTCTAATTTTAATAAAATATAACTGATAAAACATAATTATCGCAAAAATTTAGTTAGAGCAGGGTAGCATATTCCTGTAACTCCAGCAAGAGGTCTGCATGTTTGAAAACAGCCTGGGTTACTCAGGAAGACTTGAAGGAGAGGAAAAAAAAAATAGTTAATCACATGAAACGTGCCACTCAGCAACAGAAAAGATGATTCTTTAGGAAAAGTTACAGCAGGAATAACTTTGTTTGTTTTGTTTTGGTTTTTGACAGTGTGCCTGGAAGTCACTATGTGGATCAAGGCTGGCCTAGATCTCACAGAGATCCATCCACCTGCCTCTGCTTCCCAAGGGCTGAGATGAAAGGCCTGGCCACCATATCCATGTTGGTTTTTAAAGCCAACATGGGACAAAAACAACTTTTTAAAGCAGACAAAAATCTTGGAATTTTCTCTTTTCATCTTTAATGATTTAAGAGGAGAGGAATTTATTGTTTCTGTCATCTTTTGACTGATATTGAGGCAGGAAACCCTACTCTTTAAAAACTTTCCTCAAATGCTATTTTTTGAATATGCCCCTCGCAAAGTTCACGTTAGAAACTTAATCCCAAAATCTCTGTGCTTAAAATATTTCAGAGTCTTTTGGGATAATGGATTGGATAAGATTGGATAAGATTCATGAAGATGGAGCCAGCTGACATCACTGGAGGCTTTAGATGAGGGAAAAGTAGAGTTGGCCTGCTTGGTCAGGCCTACTTACTGCATGATCCCCTCTACCATAACAGGATGCAGCAGGAGGAGGACCTCACCAGATGTCAGCAGACATTCTACCATGCTCGTGAACTTTACAAACTCGAGAACTATGAGCTAAAAAACCCTTCCAAAACAAAACAACAACAAGAAAAACCCAGCCTCAGGTATTTGGTAACAGCAACAAAAAACAGATGCCACAATCTGTTATTGGTTACAATAAAGTAACAGATTGGTTTTCCCACTACTTTGTTGAATCAGATAACCCAAGGTTGTCAGCTTCTTCTTCTTCACCCCATTGGGCAGTAATCCATTGAGTTCCACAGATACTAAGTGGACTTATCACCATCTCCCATTTGTTTACTTCTGACCTCTTTAGAGTTTGGACCACATAGGTAAATTTTATAGGAACCTAACTAATCAGCACAAGATTACAACTACTTACAAATTCTACCTGGCTTATGACTCCCTTTCACTCAGCATGAGGACATCATTCCCCCCAATGGCTCCAATATCAAATGCTCTTATTCTTCTGTCTGATCATCTCTGTGCCCTGCCTCACATCCTGACACATGATTTGGGTACCAGATCTCTGCATATCCCCACAACTTTCTCTCTGTGCTTGAATTTGGACTTATCCTTTGGTTGGCTTGGAACTGATAGTTTGCCTGTACTGCGGTCACTGTCCATTCTTCACAATTTAGCCAATGTCTTATAACTACAGATCCATGATACCAACATGACCAAATTCAGGTGCTGGTATTGCTGATCTGCTGCTTCCATTACAGTTTCTAAACTAAATGATCTGTACAATACAGCAATGCCCAAGCAATTTCAAGATGTGTCTGAGACACATCTGCAGAGCTGAAGATGTGATAAGAAATGTGATTCAAGAGGAGAGTTATACTCTGTGAAAGACTGCATCTTGTTAGCCAAACATGGAATACACGAGAGAGTCTCAGAGAAATATCACAGAGAAAGACATCACACTGGATAAAGCTTACCATCCAAACACAGGGAAGGAAACTGGGAAGCCACTGCTGAAATATCTTTAAGGTATAATACACAGAGAGCAAGAAAATGGGAAGTTTTGTTGCTCTCAACAAATCCTTTGATTTTCTTCAAATAACCACAAGTTTCAAAGCATCTGTAGCTAATATCAAGGTGCTAATTGTGGGAGAGACACAGAACAACATGTATCAGCCCTACTACTCTGGTAAAACAGCACGAAACGAGATAGAAACTCTCAATTCTGAAACCCTCTGACAGAGCCAGCATGCTGGGATCTTATATCTAGGTAGGCTGAGCTCTCCTCTCATTTGAGTTGCATGTTTACCAAAGTTTCAGACTAGTTAGAGCTATTGTTTTAATGAGGAAAATTATATATTTTTCAAACTGACTCAATGTGAGTTAAAAAACATGCTTTTATGAAAACTAAGTTGAATCTTTTAGAAAGGCGGAATGTCAAGAAAAATTGTTGCTGAACTAGGTAAAATCTTTACCATTATACACAATCAGAGAGAAAAGAATGAAAGTTGAGAATTCTACACCCAGGTCAAGAGGTTTTAAAGTCTAGTTTAATATGCTTACTTATGAAATAATACACTGCAAATATTTATGCCCATATGGTTTTCTGTTTCATATGAATGTATAGAAAGACATGGGAAGATGCACACAGCAAGTTGTATGAATTATTTTTGTATAATATTGTGTAGAGAGTGATTGTAGGTCAGGGTGAAAGACAGAGACTGTATGTAAGAAAAAAATTCACCGAAAATATCACAAGAATCATGAATGGATGAACATTCATGCTGGGTTTGGACAGATGACCCAGTGGGTAGGAGTGCTTGCCCTATAAGACAAGGACCTGAATTTGAACACTAGTACTCACGTAAAAAGCCGGCATAGCTGTGTGTGCCTGTAACTCGAGCACTGGGGAGCAAAGACAGACGTTGCTGTCAAACTAGTCTAGCCAAATGGTAAGCTTCTGGTTCAGTGAGGGACCCTTTCTTGAGGCAGTAAGACAGAAACAGAAGGTACCTGATGCTCTGTTCTGACCTCTGCATGAACATATATAGGTATGTCTACCTGTACATTCATGTGCATGCACCATACACACACATACCACAGACAGACAGGCAGACACACACACAGTCAAGCAATTTTAGCTTTCGTCTATTTGTTAACTATAAAAAGGAAAAAAAAAGAAAAGAAAAGAAAAAAAAAAAAAACAGACCATGAGAGCAACATTGGTGAAAAAAAAACCAGTGCCCAGACCACATACACACCTGTAATCCTAGCACTCAGAAAGGACTGAGACAAAAAAACATATATAAATATATATGTTAAAACAAGGTCTTACTGTGTACCCAGGATAGCCTGGAACTCATATAGCCCAGGCTGACCTGGAAACCACTGTAGTATACAGTGGGGCGTGGTGGCAAATACCTTTAATCCCAGCACTAGGTAGGCAGATCTCTGTGAGTTCAAGGCCAGTCCCTGGTCCCTGAGGCTAGCCAGAGACCCTGTCTCAAAAAGAAAACCAAACAAATAAAAAAAAAAACCTAAAACAAAACAGAAAAAATCAATATCTAGGCATTTCAAGAAAATTGCTTTTGACTCTCACTTACAAAATACCCACTCTTGTAACATAGGCTAAAAACTTCAGTGAGCTGCCACTCAACTCCCAGAGCCTAAGATCTATTTTTTTAAATATACTTTATTTATTTTCATGCATATGTTTTGCCTGCATGTATAGAAGTGCATCTGAGTGTGCAAAGTCTGCAGAGGCCAGAAGAGAGTATCAGATGCCCTGAACCAGAGTCACAGATGATTGTTAGCTGCCATGTGGATGTTGGAAAGTGAACCCAGGTCCCCTGGGAGAACAACCAGTGCTTTTAACCACTGAGCTATCTCTCCAACCCCAAGAACCTAAGATCTATTTTTGAAGAGCTAAAAGTTCAGTGGTTGAAAATTCCACTGTTAGCTTCTAGCCCCACAGTTCTTGTTATTGTTGTTTTTGACTTTGGGTTCATCTTTAGGTGTAATATTTTAATAGAAAGTTCATTTTGCCTGTTTATACTATGGCGCATAGACACATTTCTAATTCTAAGCCAGCTGACTTTCTGATGAGCTTTCAGTGTTTTGACTCTTGGCTCTTCGGCCAAGCATGCCTGTTGCTCCTGCAACACAAGAGCGTTGCACCAGCATTCAGCTCCCCAACAGTGAGCACCAGATTGGAGGCATGCAATAATTCAATTAAAATTTTTTTTAATTTAAAAAATTCCTGATCTGTATGGTTCAGAGAGCTTTTGACTGCCTGGAAGTGTTTGGGGGGAGGGATGTCTCCTGAGAGGACATGCCATGGTGCCTCCTACCCTGTGTATTGCTTATGTGATCTCTACCACTTCCTTCATTAATGTAATTAACCAGCAAATTAAAAATAAACGTTTATTTAAAAGGAAAAATGCAATGGGGAATAAGTCTGAAAGAAAAATTGCAACTTTACTATAATTTAAACCATTAATTCCACAAGATCTGGGACCAGAAATAGTCCAGATCTTTTTCATAGAGAATGGCATTTTTTTTTCCAGAGCTTAATATGTTTCCTTTTCCAATAAATTTGAACACTTGGGTTTCAGTAAAACTTAAAAAACTACACTGAGTCTATTCTTTCTTTCTTCTCTACTAATTGAATCATTTGACAAATAAACTATCAACACTAGTTAAACGTCAGGCATTTACTGTGAGGTATATACTATACCTAAAGGTTAGCGGATAAAGGGAATACAGGCTTACTAGAGTTACTTAACTTGTCTGTGTTTCTATACAGATAGGAAGTGGTAACGCTTCTAAACACAATAGCATGTGTACTATATCCAGACATCATCATCCATGTTTGCTTTTAAAGTAAGTTAAGTTATCAATGTCGTGGGAATTAATTCCATAAGATTACATTTACTTAAAAAAAGATGAATTAGGGGCTTGAGAGATGGCTCAGCAGTAAAGAGCACTGGTTGTTCTTGCAGAAGACCCAGGTTGGAATTCCAGTACCCACATGGCAGCTAATATCCATGCCTAACTCCAGTTCCAGGGAACCTGACACCCTCATCTGTCCTCTGTGGGCATTGCACAACATGGGTGTACTAACATATATGCACACAATACACACATACATATAAGTTAAAAATAAAGCAGGAAAAAAAAGACGAGTTAACCTGACCTGGAACCATGTAGCAAAAGAGGAAAATGCATCTGGGCATGGTGATGCACGCCTTTAATCCCTGCAGCTGAAGGGGCAGAGGCAGGTGAATCTCTGTGAGTTCTAGACCAGCCTGGTCTACATAGTGACTTTTAGGTCAGCTGAAGCATGAAACCTTGTATCAATAGAAAAAAAAAGAGAGAGAGAAAGAAAGAGAGAAAGAGAGAGAATTGCAGAAAAATAAAAATATGAATTTTTAAAAGATTAGGTTTATGTTTTAGGAGTTCTTCAGTCTTAGATGTGATTTAGAATTGGTTTGCTCTACATTTCTTCAGGATGATTAAAGGAAAAAATAGAATATTCCAGAAAATACTATAGACTGGCAGTAATTTTCCTGGTCCACTGCAAAACCATAGGTATTCAGTCTGAGTTAAAAGAACCAGCCCTAGGCAGAAAACTTCCCAGGGTGGTATTGATGCTCACACCAGACTGATGGGAGCCATTCCATGCAAAGGCTCTCAGAAGGAAAGTGTGGACCTCAGTGAGACGTCCTTCAGCTTATGCAGGAGTTTTGACACACAGTGATCTGCCTGTCTCGCTTCATGGCTCTTCTCAGCCTACCTTAATAATTCATTAACACACAGCATCTGAATGGATCACTAGCTGTTACTACTAGCTTGAAGACTTGAGTTGGAGCCCCAAGACCCACATGGTGGAAGGAGGGAATTAACTCACACAAGCTGTCCTTTGACTTGTCCTTTCACATGTATACAGTTATATGTATATATATATACACATATATATACATATATATGTATATATATATATATATACACACACACATACACACACACACATTAATTTTCAAAACTGATTTTAAAAAGAAAGAAAAACGCACATGTGAACCACATAGAACCTTTGAGCTGATCTTGATGCATGCCAGTGAGAGCCTGAATCACTTGTGCTGCTCATCCTGCTTCTGGGCTCCTGAGGGGGAGGGCGGCAGGCAAAAGAGCATTAGTCATCTGCAATTAATGACTCACCCAACTTTTTAAGCCATGAACATCTTTCCTTTTGTGCCTTCATCTAAGCACCTCTAAGAACGTTTGAGTATTAATTCGAATACAATCTTGAAATCATTTTTAGCTCTGATGAAAAGTTTTGTGTTTCCCTTTCGGTTGCTGTCTTCAGGCACAGAGTCTGAAGCATCCTGGGCTAGATGTTGAAGTACATCAAGTTCCACCTCACATTCTGAAGATGAAATTTAGGAGACTGTGTGGTTAAACGACTGGCAGGATTTCAGGGCTAGTCAAGGAACAGAGTGAGCACAGAATGAGCCACTCCCTGCTCTCCCAAGGCTGTCCCTGGGGTTGTGCCAAAACAATAGATTTCAATCTTTTACCCATTCACCCCCAAAGTTATTTAAAGATTAGCTTGTTAATATATATGATTGGCATGCAGGTAGGAATAAATTGTCAACATAGGATGATCTACATGGAAGCTTGAACAAGGCACTTCTGTTCCTGAATATTTTTAACATTTGTGTTACCCACTGAAAATCAGAATAATCATCTCGTTAGGATAAAACTGCATGCCATTTTGGAGATGAATGAGATAAACTGCTCAAACCTAAGCAAGTAGACCTTAAACACCAGAAAGTATACGTTATTTGGCTAGTCACATTAGAACTTGGGTTCAAACATTTTCTCATTTTTAAAGGATAACAAAAACAGGTGAAACTGCTTCTTACATTTAAAATATTTCAAAATTCATTTGGGGGTTAAGAGCACTGATTGCTCTTGCAGGGGACTCAGCTTCAATTCCCAGCATCCACATGGTGGCTAACAATTGTCTGTAACTCCAGTTCCAGAGGCTCTGACGCTCTCTTCTGACCTCTGCAGGAATTGCATGACATGAGTGCACTTACATGCATACAGGCTACACACACACATAACATAAAAATATTTTTAAAAATTCATTCTTTGATTCTTTGTGTTGGGCATGGTAGTGCATGCCTTTAATCCCGCATTCGCAAGGTGGGTGGTTCAAGGATGGCCTGATCTACATAAGTGAGTTCTAGGTCAGATGGGGCTACAGGGAGACCCTATCTCAAAAAGACCAAAAAAAAAAAAAAAAAATTCATTTTTGGGGTTGGAGAGATGGCTCAGCAGTTAAGAGCACTGGCTGCTCTTTCAGAGGACCTGGGTTCAGTTCCCAGCACTTACATGACAGCTAACAACCATCCGTTAACTCCAGTTCCAGGGGATCTGACGCCCTCTTCTGACCTCTGTGGGCATTACACAATATGGGTGCACTTACATGCATGCAGGTAATGTACTTATGCACATAATAAAAATAATAAAGGATTTTAAAAATGCATTCTTTGGTAATTTCATGCATTATTATGATGTATTTAGATTATAACCACCAACCCCAACTGTGTCTAGATTCCCATCTCCAGTCCCTCTCTCAACTTCAAGTAAATGTCTTCTCCTCATCATCCTCTTCCTCCTCCTCTTTATTCTTTTATAACTCACTGTCCTGTTAGTGCTATTCGTATGCACATGGGTATAGAGTGCCATCCACTGGCCACGGGTAATCTGCCACAGACCACACCACTGAAGAAAACTGACTCTCAATCCCCTAGGGGCCATCAACTGCTGATTGAAATCATAGGTTTCCAAACAAAAGCCCAATCCCAGATAGGGATACCCCCTCTCAAAGTTGTTGGTCGGGGATCATAGAGATGCTTCTACATTTTGAAATGACCTATAATGGTCACATTTCTCTGGGGCCACTGGAAGAGGGAGAGAGGGACACGGGAACAGAGAAGTGAGAAAGAAGTCGAGAACTGAGAGGGCAGCTAAAGAATATGACAGTTCTAACACGCGAATGCCACATATCTCAAGGGATAATCACAATGTGGTTTCAAGAAGGTCCTTAAGTATCAGAGGTCTATCACTTGGTGGCCATCAGACCCGGGCTTACTGGATCCCTTACCTGGATCCCTTAAGCCTCAGTTTTCTTATACATAAAGTGAAATAATAATCAAACTCCCTTCATCACAGAACTGGCAGAAGACTTAAATAAGACAATCAAAATAGTAGCAAATACTAGTCACAAGTGAGCAGATGATAAATTAACTCTCAAATTTCCTTTGAAACAACTGGCTTGTCCTTACTCCAAGTGTGCAGGCTTTGTGTGTAGTTGTGACAAGCCAGGCACTCTTACTACAGTTCCTTGATAATGCTATTTTTCTTGTATCCTGGAAAGTTCTTTATGAATGAGGTTTTTGACTATCTGAAGAAATAAGAGTCAGACTGATCCTTCTAACCATGACTACCATCATTTTTATAGCTTTAGAGACATTCAGAACATGATTATACGGATCCGGTCACATTAAAGCATCTACGCTAAGCACGTAATCTCTGACTACGCTACGTAACACCCTTCCTCAGCTTGCTACCTTCCGTTTACTTCTTTTCAAATCTCTTGCCTCACTAGGCTCCATGCCTCACAAACAAGATCAGGTGACAAAGTGAAAAAAAATCAGGGATCAGTGAAATGCTTCAGCGGGTAACGATGCTTGCCACTAAGCCTGAAGACCTGAGTTTGAGCTCCAGGTTTCATGTAGTGGAAAAAGAAAACCAGCTCCCCCAAGTTGTCTTCTGACTTCCATACATGTACCACAGCACACACACACCAACTCCCACCCCCCAGTAAATAAATATAATTTTTAAAGATTAAAATTATGAATAGTAGTTGAAACAAAAATAACTGAGTTATAGAGTCCATGATCCAACAGTTTCAAAACCTAAAAGCGAAGCCCTCTAGAGGATGAATGTAACACTTTCCTGTTTCACTGCAGGAGACGGAGTTTGGGAGCTTGTGGGTTCTGTTCTTTGTGTAATGTCAGAAGCCTGAATTCTTCGTAACATATTGTCATCCAAAATAGCATAGCAATTCATTTCACAGAGTTCATGGGAGCAATTCTCGACTCTGTCATCTTTTTCAGACACCCAATTTACTTTAATTTTGCTACAGTCAGGGCCACAGTTACTGAATAGACATGATGCCAAGAGCTTTTTTTTGTTGTTATTGTTCTGCCAAAAAAAAAAAAAAAAAAAAAAGAATGGACTCTCTGCTTAGATTTATCAAAGTTCTATCCCAAACTGGAGATAACGATGCATTTCATATTGGCAAAATAGAAGGTCAGGCATTCCTTACATTGGTTATTAGTATGAAATCAACAAATCACTTCAGAAAATAAATTCTATAACTGTTTGAAAGAAGGGTTGTACGAAGCCTGTAAATGTCTCCATCTCTTTTGTTCTCGTGTGCCATCTAGTGGTAATTTGGGGAATATTTAGCTAAATTCTCCTACCAGATCCTGGCTGGGAAAATGAAAGCCTGATTCTGCGAGTGAGCACTTTGAGTTCAATACGCTACCTTCATTTTTTTTCACATGAAGCCAATTTACTGCTTTCTGGACATGAAATACAAATAATTAGTAATAGATCATGTGTTATACTTTATTCTGGGGTACAAGCAAACAATCTCTCTTCTTTTTTAATCCTCTTACTGTGCACTATTATCAACTAAATAATTTCAATAGAACAAAACCAAGATATATATAATGGTCACTAAAAAAATTAAATAATGGGGGTTGGGTAGATAGCCTAGTGTATAAAAGCATTTGCTGTAGAAGCATGAAGAGTTCAGATGCCAGCAACCATGTAAAAAACTAGGCATGGCCACACAAACCTGTAACCCCAGTGCTGTGGAGGCCAGAGGCACGAGGTGCTTGGGGCTTACTCTCTTCCAACCTAGCTTCAGTTCACTGAGAGACCCTGTCTCTTCGCCTATCACTAAAAGGCAAAGAGTGACAGCTTAGGAAATAAAACATTTTAATTAAAAATACTTAATATGGGTGTGGTGGTGCATGCCTTTAGTTCCTGGGAGGCAGAGGCAGATCTCTGGAGATCAGGGTCAGCCTGGTCTACACAGCAAGTTCCAGGCCAGCTGGGGTCACAAAGAGACCCTGTCTCAAACCAAACGAAACAAAATAAAATAATTCAAACTAGCATAACATCTGATGTCCTCTTGTGGCCTCTGAAAACACAACCACATACACATGTGTGCATATACCACACACACACACACACACACACACACATACACACACATACCAAACACATGAGAAAAGAAAGAAAAATTAATAGAGTAGCCTTGGTTGGAACGAGACAACTGTGATTTGGGGAAAATTATACATTTATTCAGACACAGTTAATCATCTGTAAAATGGGTATTGTACCTTAAAGAGTTGTCATGGGAATTTTTTAATATGCAAAATCCCTAATGGTTTGTGATTTACAAACAGTATGACCTAGTGACAGCCTTTTTAATACTGAATGGGTACCCACTGAATCAACATTATCAGAAGTCAGTCCTCCACTGTATCAGTGGATAACTCACTGTTCCTTAGACAGAGCAGCTTTTCTTTCTAACGTTTCTTCCCCAGGGTTAATGCAGTACATTGTCATGGGTGAGAGCAATGGCTGTAGAGCTAACAAGTGTGGCCCAAGGCCCCTATTCTTGATACTTATTGATCCAACAACCTCAGGCTTTACACTTGACTCTCTTTGGGGACACTTCCACATCTGTCCAGTAAAGATAGTAATACCGATCTCTGTTTTTGGTTTGTTTCTTAAGGATTAAGTGTGTTGACATATGTACCTGGTATACCTTATATAGAACTTGCTAAGTATTAGCTGTAACTTAAAACCAAACAAGATGCACTGATCGCACTGTTGAGGAATTGACATTTAACAAAATTTAAATTCAATCAAAAAAGGTTATAGTACAAAATCTAATTTCCTTAATCAGGAATAAATAGGAAAACATGTTAGGATGTTTCTAATATAGTATTTTTTTAATTTATTTTTATTTTATACATATGAGTGTATTGCTTGTAGGTATGTAAATGCACCCATGCCATACAATGCCCACAGAGGTCAGATGGTGGCGCTGGACCCTCTGGAACTGGAGTTACAGATGGCTGTTAGCTGCCATGTGGATGCTGGGAATCAAACCTGTCCTCTGCAAGAGCAGTCAGTACTCCTAACCACTGAACCATCTCCCCAGGCCTTCTAATATAGTCTTTAAAATTTTTTTCTTGAGACAAGATCTCTTCTTATACACTTAGGCTGACCTCAGACTTGGGATCCTCCTGCCTCACCTTCCCCAACTAAATTATCATCTTCTTGAAAAGTCTGTTTGAAAGACATACTGGCGCCATTTCCTTCCCTTTGCTCTCAGCTCACCACTGTGCTGTTCCCGTTCCCACCACAACTCTGGAAGCAGGAGAGTGTGCCCATGTGCTATACACTATGGATGAGTCACTGAAATCTCAAAGGAATAAGTTCACAGAGCTAGCATGTACGGGACAAGAGGAGGAACAGTCTTCAGCTCCAGGAATACAGGCTGCCAGTATAGCTCTGTGGGAGAATACTGGCCCAGTGTCCCAGAATGCACAAGGCCCTATACAGACAAAAAAAGAAAGAAAAGGAATGTTTACAACTGTGGGAAGCTGCCTGTCTTCTTACAAGTGGTTGGTTGAAACAGGATTCTGTAACCACTTCAAAGTGAAACAATCCCTTTCCTAAA
The DNA here is from genome assembly GCA_035773235.1 of Eospalax fontanierii. NCBI lineage: Eukaryota > Metazoa > Chordata > Mammalia > Rodentia > Spalacidae > Eospalax > Eospalax fontanierii. The sequence goes on along the minus strand of CM069545.1, from coordinate 32,138,803 downwards.
GCAAACTGTTCAACTGCTCTAATCTCAGTTTTCCTTAGATGTAAATGGTAGTGACCGCATTAGATGGTCCAAGATGCTTAAAGCCCTAGAATGTAAAGTACTCTTGCCCTATAAATCTGAAATATAAATCCAGAAATTTGCCTATTTGAAATATAAAAAATAAGTTTTCTAAAGATTTGCTTTGAGTTCTTAGCACTGCCTATTAAAAATATTATAGCCAGTGAATAAAAATAGGAATTTCTAGTTGCTGTGAAGGATGACAAGTTCAAATCAAGGTCGATTTGGTATCTTGTGAGGGCTGGGCCCATTTCTAGTTTAAAGACACCCCCACCCCTTAAACTTCTCTGTGTTCTATCTTTACATTGGAATTCCTGCAGTTCTCTGCAATGTCTTGTGAGGGCACTGTAACAATGATTTTTGAGTCACTGTGAGAGAATACATGATAAAATACACTTAAGGGCAGAAAGATTTATCTTGGCTCACAGTTTCAGTCTATCACATCAGGGAAAGCCTGGTAGAGTGGCTCTGTCTGTGGATGGAAAGTCAGTTCTCTGCTTCTACTACTGGATCCCAAGATCAAACAGGTCATCAGACTTGACAGCAAGTGTCTATACTCTTCAAACCATCTAACCACCTCCCAATCTCTAATTCTTAAAAAATTGTATACATGTATTATTTATACCATGTTTCAAAATTCTTTTTTCAAAATACATTGTGGAATAAATAACTGAACTCACTAACTATGCATTATCTGGTGTACTTGTGGTGAGAATACTTAAAATCCACCATTAGCAATTTTGAATACAATAGATTATAATTAACTAGAGTCATCATCTTGTACAGTAGATCACTCCAATTTATTCTTCCTAATGGAAATTCTGTATTCTTCAACTGTCATCTCACCAACCCACCATCTTTCCAACCTTGGAGCCCTGGTAACTACTGTGTGTACTCTGTTTCTCTGGGTTTTTTTTTTTTTTTTTTCAATCCCTGCGTAAACAAGATCATGTGGCATTTGTTTCCCTAAATCCCTGCATAAACAAGATCATGTGGCATTTGTTTCCCTAGGCCTGGCTTATCTCTCTTTACACAGTATCCTTTAAGTTCCTCCATGTTATTACTAATTACAGGCTTTGTAAAATGCCTTGTTTAACTAAAACTCCAGCACACCTTGGCACAGGCCTGTGGACCTTACAGAGTTCCACATGGGAAGATGGAAGCTCATACACAAGCACAATTCACAACCAAGAAGCTTTTAAAACAGATTACTGAGCACCAGTCTTGAGAAATCTTGATTCATGCAGAGGTGGGGGTCAGAGAACCTGGCTATCTATCTGTATTTATTATAATGTTACTTAAGAACACGATCACACAAGTTCTATCCCTCCAAACACTCCTCGTCTCCATTTTCTCAATTTCCCTCCAACTGGCCCCCTTTCTTCCCTTAGTTTCATTTCTGCTTCCATGCCACATATGCATATATGGCTTCAGGTCTTTACCTAAAATCTAGGAACTACTTATATTTCTTAAAGTTCATTCACTACTGCATTTCAGCCCCACCATCCAGTTTTCCATTTGTATTACTTTTCTGTTGCTATGATAAAACATCATGACCAAGGCAACTTATAGAAAGAAGAGTTTATTGGGCTTAAAACTGTTCCACTGTTCCAGAGGTAAAAGAGTCCATCATGGTAGGGAGGCATTGCACCAGAAGTGGCCAGAGCAGAAAACTGAGTGCTTACATCTTCAGACATGCTCAGGAAACAGAGAAAGTGAAACTGGAAAACGGTCAAAGGCCTTCTCCAGTGATGTGCTTCCTCCAGCATGGCCACACCTCCTAAAGGTTCCATGACCCTCCCCAAACAGTCTTATCAACTGACCATGTATTCAAACCCTTTGAGCCTATGGAGAAGGACATTCTCATTCAAATCATCATACTCTTGTTATGTCTGAAATCCTCTTAGGATTCAGTGACCTCAGTTACACATCTTGACAGTGCAAAAAGGGACAGTAGATGCTTTGTTTTGCCCTCAGTCAGGGAAAGATTCACTTATTTGTCCAACAGGTGTCAGGGTGAAATTCTACAGAGAACTAAAGACAAATGAATTACAGCTCAGATGCATAACAAAAACTCCGTGAGTTATGGGCACTATGCCAAATAAAAATGTTGGGCCTCTTGGTAAGAAAATTTCAAGTTAAGAATTTCAAGAAGCAAGAACAAAGCATGAAAACGAAGCACAGTATGCAAGTATTCACAAGCAAAAGCCTATTTACTAAGAGAATCCAATGGCCTAAACAACCTCCTACGACCAGGGCAAGAAACAATAGCACTTCATTTTGCTCTTGGAACAAAGAGTATCCTCAGAACTGCACCATGACACCGGCTTAGTGTGCCAGTAAGGAAGGAATCTAGAACTTCTTGACTGAGAAATTCAACTATTTTTATAGGTAAATGTGATAATCAAAATACTATTTATGATTCTAGGAAACATGTTTTTTAATCAGTTCTTCTAGAAGGGTGTTCTTAAGCCTATGCCGACATTAAAAGTAACAATAATGGATTCACATTGTCTCTTACTTTGGGATTGCCCTGGGGACTATGGCTCTCTAGGAGCTGTAAAAGCCTTAGGATTCCAGGTGCAATGGGGTGCACCCATAATGGGGAGGCTGTGGCAGGTAGATCCCTACAGTACAAGAGAATGAGAGCAACCTAGGTAACATAAAAAGACCACATGTCGTCACTCCAAAGGAGATCCTTAGGAATAAATGTCCCTCTTTGTAGAGCAGAAGGAGATATATACAAGTGGCATTCATAGAAAGGAATGAGCAACAGGTCTTCCTTTCTTAGCTCACTATAGCATCCAAGCACCCTTTCTAATCTTAATGAAATGCCCCCCACCAAGAAAAAAGTATGAAAATTTTCATTGAAAGCAGCTAGGTCAAAATTTGAATTAATCCAAATGCACTTAATAAACAAGCTCTTCCACACTACAGAACATTATTCTGTTGAATCATTTGTCAAACTCAAATCCCAGTATTTCACATCAGAAATCATGATTTGGTATTATAGGAGAGTTTAAGGAGTTAGTAGTTGTTTAGTTTTACAGATTTAGGGATCTGTAAGCCAAAGTCTCTAATTATTCCTACTCTATTAAGAACATTTATTTAAAAGCATGTGGGTCTAAGCATGGAAGAAATGCCTACAAACACAGAGCTTGAGAGCTTTTTGTATGGTTCACAAGGTCACAGTCATGATGCTGGTTACCGAAGTGCCAAAGACTTGGTATTTCTATGTTTCCTGTATCATGCCTATTTCCCTTATTTCTGCGTTCTTACATAATAGCTTGAAAGCATTACAAATAGCAATAAAAAATCAAAATGAGGATTGGGGAGATGACTCGGTGGGTAAAGTGTTTGATGGGTACACGTGAAGACCTGAGTTTGGATCCTCAGCACCCACACAAAAACTGTGATGTGTGCATCTATTGGGGAGGAGGGGCAGGCAGAGCCCAGGGACTTACTGGAAAAGTAGCCTCGCCAAAGCAGTGAACTGCAGGTTCAGTGAGAGACACTGTCTCAAAAATAAGATGGAGAACTACAGAAAAGAGCACTTGACATTGACCTCTGCCTTTGTGTGCATGAGTGTGTGTATGTATGTATCCACACCATACATACATATACCACACACAATAAAAAATAATTTTTAAAGGATCAATTTAACAAAAAATGAAAACGCAGCCAGTGATACTGCATGCTGATCTTATGGTGGATGCAGATAAGGAACTCTCTCTAAACAACAGCTCACGTAGAGTTGTAGTAGAGGCTCTTTAACTGTTTAGGAAACACCTGGTAGTCAATAGGTGCTTTCTTCCCACAGGCACTGCAGGAAGGACTTCTCTAGTGCCTTATCAATTTCCATAAGCCACTTGGAACTGTGACCCCAAGAAAAAAGGTCACAAAATGTGAGCCACTGGCATCCCTTCCAAACCAAATCTCATTTTCCAGAAAGGGGAGATGGAAAGTTTCACACAGACTCGCATTCATTTTTACACAGCGAAGCACAAATTTACAAACTCATCCTTATCAGATTTACTAAGAAATGGACCTTGGGGGAATTGAACACAGCATAACTCCTGTTCATTGTACACTAATAAACACTGTTCTAGCTCTTGAATGTTATTAGAGTTCACTGACAAATCCAGTTTCCACACCATAAGAAAAATTCGAGGTTAAAGTTTTTCTTAAAATTGAGAATGTATTGAAATCTGTATCAAATCGTTGCTTCAACCCTACAGTCAAAACATTTCAAAACCATCTTAGCCAAAATTTACATAAAGGCTAGTTTTAACAGCCAGATAGCTATACTTGAGGATTATCCTTTAAAATGCAGATCACCCCTGGAGATCCTAAGCTGGAACATCTGAGGTGAGGCTCAAGCACAGGTTTGTTTTTTTTTTTAATGTATGTGTACGTAAGTGTGTCTGTATAGGTGAATGCCACATGTGTGCAGGTACCCACAGAGGACAGAAGATTGTGTCCTATCCTCTAGAGCTGGAGTTCTGATCTGCTTGATGTGGATGCTGAAAACTAAACTCACATCCTCTGGAAGAGAAGTAGTCTAACCACTGAGCAATCTCTCCAGCCCCCAAACAAAATTTTTGGTCTTTAAAAAAAATATTTTATCTATTATTTATTTTATGTATATGAGTGTATTTCCTGCATGCATGTTTGTGTACTTGTGTCATGAAATGCCTACAGAGGTCAGAAGAGGGCAACACATTCCTCTGAAACTGGAGTTACAGATGGTTGTTAGCTGCTATGTGGGTGCTGGGAATCAAACCTGGGTCCTCTCCAAGAGCAGCTGGGTCTCTTAACTGCTGAGACATCTCTCCAGTCTCTTTTTTTGGTCTTTTTGAGACAGGGTTTCCCTCTAGCCCCACCTGGCCTGGAACTTCCTCTGTAGACCAAGCTGACTTTGATCTCACAAAGATTTGCCTGCCTCTGCCTCCGAGTGCTGGGACTAAAGACATAGGCTACCATGCCTGGCTCTAAGCACATTTTTTTTAAAAAAAAAGCAAATCCCTACTTTAACTCCCTAGATAATTCTGAAACACATCTTAGATTTCAGAGCCATGGTTGTAGGTTAATGTTCCAGAAAGTGAGGCCACTAGATCAGCACCATCTTAGAAGTGATTCCCGATGTAACGTAGACCATCATTCAGACCTAGTAAATTAGGAATTCACAGGAAGGTAGGGTGCTAAAGCCCTCAGGTTATTCACTCCAATTCAAATTTGAGAATCACTCTTTAATGAAAAAAAAAAGGTAAATCAAAATAATCTCTTATAATCACTGAAACAATACTCAGAACTTATCCAAGATTTTCTATATTCACAATCAACATAACTCTCAGCAATTCATTACTGTATCCAAGGTCCTAATACCTGTGATTTTGAAAATGTTCCACCACTTTCAAGCACCACTTGCACCATCCTGATCTAACCTTCCCCAGGTTACAGCAAAGGTCAGCAAACTAGCTGAAAAGGGCCAGAAAACAAGTTCTCCCAATATTTCCCACCGAGCATTATGTACAACTTACTGTTTTCTTCTTTATTGCTGCATGATTTATGGTCTTTTGGGCTTAGTTCTGATAGGGAAAAAAGTCTGATATCTCAGGGAGATGTTATTACTTTATATAAGTAATTAATAAGTTTATCTTTAAGCAAGAATTAGAGACATCTGTTATGTAGGACGAAGACACCTTTCTGCCTGGCTGATGACAGTGGTTAAAGGCTCATAAAGCTATTGCTACCTTATTGTTTGGGAGCACCCTCCCTTCTTTTAAAACCTCCAGCTATATTAATAGCAGTGAAAGCAGAACTTACAACTAAATGGCAATTTGGACACCTTTTCTTTGGTAATGCATATTTAATTTTATTCAAATGCTCTTGGTTTAAGTTCAAAAACCCTCCATTCTCTCACTTTCCTTTAGAAAGAGTCATCTGAATACTTGGTTGCACAATTTCCACTAAATAAACAAACATGCAAGGAATTACATTTGGAAAATATTTCTTCACTTGTCACTTGCACAGTATTCACAGAATGAGCACTAATTTTTACTTTTTATACCAACTCATGGGTTCCTATTTATTAAGTATTTCTCAGAAATAAATATTGAACACTTTTTAAATGAATAAAAATGCATTTAGTGCAGTGTGAGCACTTCTAGTCTGCTTAAGTTCAATGCTGAACAAGTTAATGCTGATTCTTCATATTTTTTTTCCTCTTTGGACTGAGATGGTAATTATTTGGGAGGAATTTTTAAAAAAATTTTATATCAGTTTGCTTATATTGTATGAAGCTGCTTTCCCTAGAATATACCAGGAATCTTCATTTTTTTTTTAAAAAAAATTAAAGTACCTTTAACCTCATCTTCCAAGTGGAACATTAAATGGCAGGTTCAAGGCAAAATTCTACCCAGCTCCTCAGTTCTTGAGTCCAAAGAGAGTGAGGTTAAAATGAACACGCGTGCTTGTCTTTAATCTCTCCCAGAAAGGACTTTTTAAAATGCCACAAAAGATCCCTTCCCCAATCTTTGTTAGGAATAAAACTATTACCCTTAGCTTGGGAATATCGTCAATAGTTAAAAGACCTTCTCCAGCTGTCTATCTCAGAGTCACTAATCTCGCTGAGATCAGTAAAGCGGGCAAAGATGCTCCTTACCTGCTGTGGAAGCAATGCACCAGCTTCGTCACTGCTGTAACCATCTTTCTCAGGTCCACAGCGGCGAACCCCAGAGTCCTGAGAAGCGGGGAAACGCTGTCTCGAGAGCTCCACCGAAAGTCTTCCGAGGCGCTTTCCTTCTGCAGAGACACACCTCCTCTGCGCCTACCACCGGCGCCTCCGAACAACCAGGACCCCGAGCCTGTCATTTCTGCTCTATCATTCGATCATTCCAGCAGCCGCTTTAAGCACCCGGCCCGAGCGTGGGCACCAGAGGAGGACCCGAGAGCGCGAGCCTGCACAAGCTTCAGCTGGAGGGCGCGCTGGACCCCGCGGCCGCGCGCTGCAGCTGAGGATCCCAAAGCTATATACGTCGCTGGGCAGAGAAGAGTTTCCTCCAGAACCAGCATCAGCTGCGCAGGAGCACCCTCGGCTTCCCACTTGCTGTGTGAGTGGAAAGTAGCGGTCTACTGAGCATGCTCGGCCCCAGCTGTCTCTCCCGGGCCTATCAACTGTTGACCTCTCTCTAAAAAAAAGGGGGGGGGGGGAATGAGCAATCAGTAAGAGATGAGGAGTAGGTTAATTTTAAACGGACATGACCTCCTCCCTCATAGGTCCCCTTAGAATATAAAAACAAAGATGCATTGTTCTGCATTTAGCAATGTTTTTTTTTTTTTTGACAGGTTGACAGGGACGTTTTGGAAGTCATCAGTAGCTTTTAATCTTTAACTCTCCCTGTACAATTAAATCATCCCTGAAGTCAAATACCTGTTATGTAGGCAGTGAAATCCATTACTGTCATTGATGGCTTGTAGAATTGCCTATATTTGAAAGTTTAAGCAATGTGCCACAAAAATATTGACTCCCTGTGTGTAATCTGCGGCCCAGACAACTTTCCTAAAGTAATGTTTTAGAAGGTGATGGTTCAGTGTTTGAAAGGGAAACCTTAACCTATGTTATAACAGCATGAAAGTTGAAGCTTTAGTCTTTGACTCACAGCAGCTCAATGTCAGCCGAGAATGTCTGGTTGATTCCAGATTGTAAACACAAACACAAGTCTTTGCTCCCCACCTGGTAAAAGACAAGAACTCAATGTTTGTGTGAGGATGAGCAGTGGATTTGGCAGGCAATCTGCACACGGTCCTTAACTGGAGAGCTGGGGTTCTTGAAGTTAGGGGCTGGATTTACTGTGAGGTTTGTTTCTTTTTATTATCCCTGCCCCTAGCACGCTACCCAGCATGTTAACTGTACTCTGCTTCTGCTGAAACAAACAAGGACACTCTATGACTTGTGGATAACAAAATTATTTCATCTGGTAAAGCTTCTACATGGGTAGTCTGCCAAGTCCACAGAGGGTGAATCTAAAGGGCTCTCGTGGCTGAGACTGCCTGGAATAGCTAGAAATAGCCCGTTTCCTTTCTGTTGGAAAGGGCCAGTAAGATGGCTCAGTGTGAAAATAGTCTTGCTGTACAAACAGGGAAACCCACTCCACAAAGTTGTCCTCTGACCCCCACAAGTGCACAGTATGGCACTTGTGGACACACACACATCATGTGCAAACACAATGACAATTCTTTTCAAAGTTAATTGAAAAACCTGAAGTGACTTAGGAATCAGGAAGTTCCTGAGTCCTTACAGGTGCTTCCTGGGCTCCCTAATCCAGTCCCTCGGGGCAGGAAAACCCTGCCCCACCACGCTGCCCTTTCCTCTGCATTCTTCTACCTCCCTCAGTAGCCTGGGTGTCGCCTGAGTCCAGAGGCCCACTTTCTGCATTGTCTCTATCTGAATTCTGTCCAACTATCGGCACTGGTATTACTAGTGTAGACCATACTGGACATTTGCATCTTTATAATTGTATATATCTCTCCAATTTCTGCTTATTATGCTTTCAGATTAGATGGAGACATGGGAAGAAATCCTTCTATTGAGGTGACAGCTAATGATTCCAGAAAGGAAGTTTTGGTGTGTGATTGTATGTGTGTGTGTGTGTGTTTGTGAATGTGCATGTTGAAGTCAGAGGATGAAGTCGAGTGACGTTACTTGAGCACTGTCCACCTTTTCTTTTTAAAAAATTAATTAATTAATTTAAACTTTATGTGTCTAAGTGCACGTATGCAAGTGGGCCATGTCAGGCACTGCCCACGGAAGACAGACGAGGCCGTCAGAGTCCCTGGAACTGGAGAAACAGAGTTGTTAGCCACCATGTGAGTGCTAAGATTCAAACCTAGGTCCTCTGTAAGAGCAATCAGCGCTCTTAACCACTGAGCCATCTTTCCAGCCCCTCTTTCTTTTTTTCTTTCAATGTGTATATATGAGTGTGTGAAAGTCTATGTTTGTGTGTTTGTGTGTGTTCATATGTGACAGCTGGAGGATAGTCTCCAGTGTCATCCTTAGGAACACTAGCCACCTCTTTCCACCTCCTTTGAGACAGTCTCCCCTTAGCCTGGAGCTAACTATTAGGCTAGATCAGCTGGATACCAACCCCAGCGATCCTTCTGTCTCTGCCTCCTAGTGCTGGGATTATAATCAAGCACCAAGTCTGGCCTTGTTTTGGTTTGTTTGCTTTGGTTTGTTTTCCCCCTGTATTTTAGGGATGGAACTAGATCCTTATTCTCGCAAGGCAAGCACTTTACTGTTATTCCTTCCCCCAGCCCTATTCTGTGATTTATTGCTTCCTTTCCTCTTTCCTTTCTTCTTTCTTTTCTTTCTTTACTTCTTAAGACAGTCTTATATAGCCCTTCTTAAGACTGGCCTGAAACTCACTATGTCGATCAGGCTGGCCTTAAACTTACAGAGATCCACTTGCCTTTGCCTCCCAAATGCTGGGATTAAAGGCATATGTCACCACTCCTATGATTTTTAATTCCAACAAAAAAAGAAGCAGACATAGAGCTTCAGCTTCTCCTACCACAGAGCCCCTAAGCGCATTCATTTGATCTTCTAGCAAAGATTCATCACTCCCTCTCCCTCATCCTTCTCCACAAAGTTTTAAAACTTTACAAATTTTGCTATTCTTTACAATACAGGAACTCGCTTCTAAAAAAGTAATTACCAAAACCAAGGCTGTCTCAGTTTCTATGGCAGAGTCATAGCTGTCACTTATTTGAATCTTATTCTTTGCCAAGCACAGCTCAGTTCTTCAAACGCCATGTTTAGTTACCACAAGTAGCATCTTTGAGTAGCATTTATCACAATTTTACATTCTAAATTGGCAATATATAATAGTATGATTGGTGATGTCAGAAAAAAACAGTACAGAAACAGTAGTCACTAAAGGAAAAGGTCAGAGAATATTTTCTACTGCTGTTGCTGAAGCCAAGGCTTTGAGAGCCCAAAGTAATATAGTTTACAGATAGAGCAGTTGTTGTTTTCTTTTCATATAAGTTGTTTTAGGCTGAAGTTCACCAGTGTTTAGTCTATACTACAGCCCACTCCTCGGGGACCTTCCCTAAGGAGCTAGGCCTAAAGCTGAAGAGACGCAATTCCAAGTTGACTTTGATGCCAAAGTCTAGGCTTGAGTTCTGCAGTCTATAGTCTCACTCTTCTGTAAAGCCCTTTTCTCTTTGAATTCTCTGCCTCTGTCTCTGCCTCTGCTAGAACACCTTAAACTTTAACTGGTCCTTTCTTTTTCTTTCTTTTTTTTTTTGACTGGGTCTTTAATGTGCTATAACCAAGCAGAGTCTGAACTTGAACCTCCCAAGGACTGGGATTACAGATATGCATTGTTTGTGTATTGTTGAGGAACAAACACAGGGCCTCGGTGCATGCTAATATCCCCAGCCTTTCTTGCTTTATTTTTTATATGTGTTAATGTTTTGCTTACATATATGTATGTGGACCTTGTACATGCCTGATACCTACAGAGGCCAGAAGAGGGTATCAGATCCCCTGAGTCATAGACAGTTGTGATCCATCATAGATAGGGATCCCCTGGAAGAGCAATAAGTGTTTTTAACTGCTGAGTCATTTCTCCAGCCCCTTTTTCTTTTTTTTAAGTTAAGGTTTCATTCCTATGCATTTGATCAAGTCCATCCTCACTTCTCTGGTTATGGTTTCTAACAACTGCTGCTTGACTCACAACTTGTTCATCCTCTTTTAACCCTTAGCTTCCGATCATTTTTCCATTCATCCACCAAAAGTATCTTCTCCGAACTTCCTTTACCATTACAGTGAAAATTGTTTCTTGCCTTGATAAAGTCCTTCCAACTTTCTCCAATTAGTTCCTTAATTACTAGTCTTTATATACTCAGACCTCCAATAGTCCACTCACTCACTCAAGGTGTTTGACTAGGCTGAAGAAGGTAAAAGTGATTGTGATGCCTAATCTTCACTGTCAATTTGGTTTGCTTTACAGTTACTTAGAACACACAACTCTGGGTGTGTCTGTAGGGATGGGTCCTGAGAGATTTACTCTAAGGAGGGAGGACCATCCTGAATGTAGACAACAAGATTCCATGGGCTATGGCCTGGGATGAGTAGAAAGGGTAAAAGGAGGATGCCAGTTAAGTTCCAGCGTTCGCCTATCTCTGTTTCTTGAATGTGGGTGCAACGTGGCCAGCTGCCTCATGCTCCGGCCACAATGCCTTCTTACCATGATAGACTGTATCTCCTCTTAAGTCATAAGCCAAAATAAATATTCTTTTCTTACATTTCTTCTGTTAGGGATTTTGTCACAATGTGGGAATAACTAATATAGTGACCCAGACATGACAGGTTTGTGGCATTAGAAAAGTTCTTTTCTCAAGAATCACAGAAATCCACTGAACAAGTAAGTATGGTGCTCTTAATTCAACTGGAAACCATTTTTCTACCTTAAAAAATTGCCTAATACAATAGTGGCACAAATATTAGGAGAGTAACCAATTACTTTTTAACTGGATTTAAGATCCACTTCACAGGATGCCACCCATAACTGACACTGATACCAAACTTAGGAACCTGATGCTAGATAAGTCACAGACCATAGGGAACAGCCTATACTATTGTTATGCTAAAAGATATAGTATTAAAGCAACTAATGCTTCATTGTTATACCCATAGATTAACGCATTACTCAACTCTCAGCATAGAAGCTTCCTATGCAACAGGTGGTGATTAACATAGAAAGCCATAACTGGCCAATGTGTGGAGGACAATAGGTTGCAGGGTGTTCATCCCTGAATAGGACACCTATATCAAACTTTTGCCTCCCAAGGCTCAGGAATCATTGTGGGGGGTAGAAAGATTGTAAGAGCCAGAGGTGGTGGATGACCACAACGAAGCAGTTTTCCAGACAGCTGGACAGTTACTCATATGAACTCACAGCAATATGACAGCGTGCACAAGTCACTTGTAAGTACAAGTCAGACAAAATCTCACCATAGATATGGGAGAGTAGGTAAGAAACCCCAACCTGACCTGCTTGTCAGCTGATGACTGCTGGGAGGGCCAGTTATCATCTCACTCATCCAAAGGTGAGAGCCTCAGGTTGAGCAATCTCCAGTGGATAAAACCACACTGAAGACTATTCAGGGGCACAAATTTGATTCTATAGGCCTTAATATTTTTAGAGCATATGAAATTGGGAGGGGGTTGTAAGGGAGAGTGAAGAAGGCATCTAAATACAATTAAAATGTGTTGTCAAAAACATTCTTTTTTTTAAAAAAAGGAGCCAACATTGGACAAAGTGCAAGGTGAAACACGCCATTCCACTCTGAGGTTCCTGACTTGATGTACCACAAATGCCTACCTTCCCCTCAATTTCTTGTGCTATGAGTCAATAAAATCTGTTTAAACCTAACAAACTAGATTTTCTACTTACAGTCAAAAAGGTTTTGGTCTAAGCCGGGCATGGGATGGTAGTGCACACCTTTAATCCCAGCAATCCAGAAGGCAGAGGCAGGCAGACTTCTATGAGTTTAAGTCCAGTCTGGTCTACATAGTAAGCTCCAAGCCAGTGAGGGATACATGGTGAGACCCTGTATCAAAAACCAAACAAATAAACAGAGTAGGATCTAAGATAAACTATTCATCCTTTCATATCCAAAATGCTGAAATAATTTAACACATACTAAGCTTCTGACCTGGGTGTGTAAATGGTAAAGGTCTTGTTTAGCATGCACAAAGCTTCTGCTTCTTCAATCCCCAGCACTCGGAGAAACATCGTACCACAGCATGTGAGAGCTTTGCTGTGGTCCTGTCTATCTTTCTATCTTTCCTCCTCTAGCCTCCATTAAACTCGGCTGTGTACTTCACGTTCTGCTGTTCTGGGGATCCGTTTCAACCATGTCACTTATGGGTCCATACACCATTGACTTGTCCTGCATCATCCTGTACTAAACCCAACACTTCAGTCAAGATCTGAATCAAAAGATCATTTTTCTGATAAATATTTTCAAAATTAATATTTCCTTTCGTCCTTCTTTGTTTGTTTCTTTCTTTCAGAGCAGGTCTCCTATAGCCCAGGCTGATCTTGAACTCACTGTGTGGCAGAGAATGTTCTTGATCTTCTGATCCTCCTGCCTATTCCTCCCCCAAGGACTGTTTAGGCAGTACTGGGGACAGATCCCAAGGCTTCATGTATGCTAGCCCAAGCTGTATCCCCAGCCTTCCAAGTTAATACTTCTATGTTTTCATATATTTTTGTACCTGTGTGTTCAAGTTCCCAAGCTAAGCAACAAAGATGGGGTTAAAACAGAATAGGTTTACTTGAGGAAATATCCATGACAGAAAATGGAGACTGAGGAGCTATCAGACAGTGATATAAGCACGATCCTGAGTGAAGGAAGGACTGGGCTGCCTGGGGACCTCTCACATCATGTCCTAAGCTGGGAGCAGCGTGTGGGGAACATGGCTTCAGGGTGGCCCCTGCAGGGCTATCAGGAAAGGGACCCTCTATGGGCGGCACTTCCTACAGACAACGGTTGGGAGATGCTTCCCCATGCTGCTTCACTCTACCTGACAGTCCCTGTGTCCCAAATTCTACCGGTTACACGTATGGGTCATATGGTTTCTAAGACACCTAAGAGCAGGGCCTGGCTTTATCTTTATCCTTCTGTCTCAATGTGTTTTCCATAGCAGCCTCAGTACATTGTTGTTGTGATACCAAACTGAGCTCTGGAAAGTACTATCCCAAGTCTCTTTAGGAAAGAAACAGAACAATATCCCCTAAAGTCCACAAGAACCTGCTTTGGAACAATATAAGGTACTATTCCATGATGAATACCTTTTAAAAGATAAACTCAGTCTCACATGGTTATTAAACTCCTGCAGGCCAGTGTACCTGCACATGAACATTCAATTTTGAATTTTAGTGTCAACAAGATGGAGAAGTCCTTGCCGACTAATACTCCATTTTCACAAACCTAATCCCAGCTTGAGAATAATACTGAATTTGAGGTAAATTTATCACACACTTCAGTTCTTACACTGACACATTCTGCTCTGCATGCCCAAGATTCATTTTTATGTTGGATTTTGTGATTCACATCTTAAATCTCGGCACTCACGGGGCTGAGGAAGGAGAATGCCACAAATGTATGCCCGGAGTGGGCTACATACAGAATGAGACCTTCTCTTAGAAAAGAAAAAAAAAAAATAATTTTCAGATGACATGAGAATGGAACTTTCAGTTACGAGTTTCAGATAAAAAGAAGGATATTAGTCGCCCTTATAGAAGAAAAGACTAGAAAAACATAGTGCTTATAAGCTAGATAGTTACATGGGTAAAAGAACTTCTGCGCAGACCTGATTAAGTGAGTTTGGTACCTGGAACTCACAGCTAAAGGTGAGAAGCCACTCCAAAAGTTGTCCTCTGACCTCTACATGTACAACTCTGATCTCCACATCTGATCTCCACATATATACTTTTGACCTCCACATGTGCCCATGTGTTCTCTCTCTCCCTCTTCCTCTTCTTCCCCCTCTTTCTCTCTCTTACACACACTAATTAAACAAACAAAAATAACAAGTATAGAAATAAAAACATTATTAAGCAAGGAGGAAAATATGTTAATATAGGCATTTGGGCATGTCACTATACTTCATATAAATAATGTTCTATGTATCATTAGTTCGATCAGTATGTATGGTTAAGATATAATCAAGCTGGTGTATTAGTGCTAATGAGTACAATAAGCATCTATTACAATAATTAGTCAGGGTCCAATAAGAATACAGAGAAGGCTTAGCATAAAGCATTATTAACTATTTATATAAAAAATGAAAAGACATAAAAGAGAACTCTAAAGAATCCCCTAACTGCTGAAGGAGGTCACTTCCTGAGAGAGGCTTACCCCATAACTTGTTCTCAGAGCCCTTTTGGAATGGTCACTGCCCACTGGCTGGCCCAGGCTAAAACTGGTCCACCAGCAGCAGACAAAGTCTATAGGTGTGAAGGATGAGCTGAGATCAACAAATCAGAAGCCTTCTACAGAGGTGCCCATGAATTTAGGCTAGTTGGCAGGCACCACTAGGGAGCTGATAAGATTCACAAGAAAGCCTGCAGGGGCTTTCTGGGAAGCTGTGCACCAGCTGGACCCACCAGAGAAAGCATCAGGAAGTCACCTAAGAGGTCTCATTGACTTCTCTTCCATCAAAATCACTCCCATAAAACTCACCAGAATCTACCTCTCACCTAATGGGATTGTGGCATGTGATGGTTGATTGGATTTAGAATTACCTAGGCTACTGGTGAGGCGCAACTTTGGGTGTATCTGTGACTTTCAGGGAGGATTAACTGAAAGTAGAAGACTCACCCTGAATGAGTTCAGCCCACAGGCTGAGAGTCCAGACAGACTAAAAGCAGGAGAGGAGACAATAAGCCAAGGCCTGTTATTCCCTTTCTCTTTCTGCTTCCTGGCCCACCATGATGTGGAGTGCTCTGTTCTACCATGCCTCACTTCCCCCAGGATGGCCTCAATCCTCTGAAACCATGAGCCAAAAATAAATCCTTCCTCCTTTAAGTTGCCTGTACCAAGTGTTTGATCACAGAAAGGAAAAAGTAAGCATTATGACCACTGAACTTGAAAATGTGAAGGTAGTTAGGGTGACTGAGAACCCATGAGGACCTTGATACTGGGGGAGATTCAGAGATGCCACTGGATGGCCCCCTCTTCCAAGAACCGGTGTAGAGTATAGAGTAACCCTCCTGAAATCAGTCTTGAGATTCCTACACTGGAAAGCCTCCCAAGGCACTTTTGTGACTCACATCCACAACTCCACCACAGTGAAATCAGGATGTGTGATGCCCTTGGTATACTGCAGGCTAGCCCAGCATTGCAGGATTAAAAATAAATACACGGCAAGGCATGCTGGAACTATGACGAGACACCGCTTCTCCTGCTGTGTCCTCCAGCGCCCTCTATTGACAACGCCCAGCATGGTAGCAGCTGGCAAGAGATGTGTTTGAGTATCACTTGCAGGTAAGGACAATTAGATTTGGAATTGGGAGGCAATAAGTGCCTTGACAATGCTTCTTTCGAAGTCACTACTTTGCACTGAACTTATTTTTCACTCATTTGTTTCTTCCACAATAACATGTGTATTTCAAAGGTAAGAATAATAGAGAGCTGGTGTGCATTATATATATTTGCCAAACATCAATCAAATGTGCTAGAGGGCTAGTGACTTAGCTTAGTTGGTAATGGCATTTATTACCAAGCCTAAAGACTTGAGTTCAATTCCTGGGATCTACATAGTGGAAGAAGAGAACCAGTTCTCTCAAGCTGTCCTCAGACTTCCACATACATGATATAGTATGACCCTCCCCAATAATTGTAATAAACATTTTAATATTGTGATATATATATATATATATACATATATATATTACATATATTACATCCTGTGCTAAAGGGATTACTTGGCCTGACAAGTGCCAGGTATCCCTGAATTTAGCTGGTATGAGGAAAGGGTGTTTGTTTCACCATTTGCCTATGGAAGGCAAATGACAATAC
Source organism: Eospalax fontanierii (assembly GCA_035773235.1). NCBI lineage: Eukaryota > Metazoa > Chordata > Mammalia > Rodentia > Spalacidae > Eospalax > Eospalax fontanierii. Next base: position 32,122,147 of record CM069545.1, on the reverse strand, counting down.
CAATGATTAAGACCCAGTCTCGGTCATTCTGATTTAAGAGCTGAATTTCATCTTCTGTCAATGTACTGAGTTTAAGAATTGAAGAATAAGCCAGGTGTGGTGGCACATGCCTTTCTTCTCGGCATTCAGGAGGCATAGGCAGGATCTCTGTGAGATCAAGTCCAGCCTGGTCTACATAGCGAGTTCCAGGCCAGCTGAACTACAGGAAGACCCTGTCTCAAAAAAAGAAAAAAAAACAAATAAAAATTTGAATAAAGAGATTATTTTTTATTATCAAATAAATGGCCATATAGAAGAAGAACAATGTAAGGAGACTTCTTTGAAGGATTGTGGAAGCTGGGAGCTGGGGATTTCCAAGGCAGGCTGAAGACTAGGGGAAAGCTGTTATTTCAGTCCACAGGCAGATTTCCAACTTCTTTGGGGAGCCTTAACTTTTTTTTCTCTTAAGAGTTTCAACTGATTGGATGAGACCCATGCTCATTATGGAAGGAATCTTGACTTACTCAAAGCCTTCTACTGATTCTGAAGCTTAACTGTATTTGAAAAGGAACATTTAAACTAATGTCTGACCAAATATCTGAGCGCCATAGCTTAATTACATGGCTACATCAAATTAAACATGACAGCATCTAACTTCATTTATGAAATAAAAATAACAATGATGACACACTAAATGCTGAGTAAGTAAGAATGAGAGCAAGAGCAAGAGAGAGAGAGAGAGAGAGAGAGAGAGAGAGAGAGAATGAATGTTAGTGTAGAAATTGCAAAGAAAATATTAAAGCATGGAATTTAACAGAGCTTAATGTTATAAATTTTTATGATCAATTAAAGTTGAGGAGATGAACTCAGTATGTCAATATTAGGAAATATATGTAAACTCATAAATCAAAAAGATTTAAAAAATAGATTTTCTTAGTAGAAACTTAATAAAAACACTTTTTTGGATCAGAGGAACTTAAAAATATGAACTTTGGAAGCCTGAGACTATGAAAGAGTCCTTGGAGTAAAAAGTAGGAAAAGAGATTTCCTAATTAACTGTGTGATCTGACATATTTTAACCTCACACCTGCTCTGGGCATGTACATGTACAGAATAGACCCACAGAAGCACTTTGGTATTGAACTAGGATTTGGAACAGTGCCTGATTCTCAGACTGGCCCACGAGCAATGCATGCACTGAAGACCGACCTGACAATGGAGCCACAGTCCACAACAGAACTCAGTGTGTACGTTGACTGACAGTTCTTATCAGTCACATTTTCCATAGGATTTTAATCTCACATTACAATATTCAAAAGGCCTGAATGAAAAATGTATATTTATAAAAGTACCAGAAAATTCTAACTAATTTTCAAGCAAGAGATAGATGCCAATTTTGAGATGACCAGATGCAAAAATAATCATACAAAGACTATCAGGAATAAAAATGGTTGAAATATTGATGTGCACACAGTGTGACTGAATCTCAAGTTAAATTGTTAAGTAAAATAAGCTGGATTCAGAAGAGAACATTCTCTTTGACAGCATTTATACAGTCTGGAAAACATAAAATCCAGGAAGGCTGGACAGTTCTGTAGTAGTTGGCAGTAGTTAAAAGTAGGGAAATGGACTGGCCACTAAAGTTGGGGCACAACAAAACCTTTGAGGCAATATGCTTACAAGCTGTTAGAATTCAGAACAGAATAGCAAATACAGTGGATTTTCTTAGTGTGAATTACTATAAGATGCAGTATTTACTGTTATACCTATGCTTGATTAAGAAAAAAAAAAAAAAACAGCCTCACTCTTAATATCCATTTTAAGCCAAGAGCAGACTTGAACTGCTGAGAGCCTGTTCCTTCAGAATTCTCTCAGAATTGTGTTCTGGAACAAGGGTTTGCTCTTTCTTTTATTAAAACAGTATATCCAGCATGAAATGGGGAAGAAAAAGTCAGACACTTTATCATTAGAGAAGAATTTTGCCCTTTCTGATCCCTAGACCTAGACCAACATTCACATAATTACAAACAAATGTTATCAATTTAATGCCATCCATTGTTTGCAACACAAATGAAATAATCTTCATATCTCCATTGTTTCTGGGCTACTTGCAGTGCTTTCTTGGTTATGCAAAACACACACCCCTACACACATTTACATATTATTTGGGGTCCAGGACAAAGAAGGATCATGAAGGATTGAGGTCAAATGCCAGGGTCACAGGAGGAACATGTGGCTCAGTGAGCTTGTTTATATTATAAAAATGCTAAAGCAAGATTAGCTTTTTGGTTGCAGGGCTAGGTAAAAGTCATTTGTTCAGAGTATGTCCATATTGTAGAAGTCATTTCCAGAGTATAAATATAAAAATTAAAGAATTTTCCTCTTTCTTGCTTCTGAAGAGTGAATTAACTCTTGATTTAGCTCTTAACTGGCTAACATTTCTTATATTTTTTCTTTTACCTTATTTTTATAGCTACAAATTAGTCTGTATTTCTTATTGTTTTATATGCTGAATCTCTTGTGGGTTTTTGTTGGTGAAATTCACTTTTGAACTACTAATATTTATTTCTTATAGGTAACCAACAAACACTTTAAGAATTTTTAATATTTTTATTTTATGTGTATGAGTATATTGCCTGCTATTTTTATTTTATGTATATGAATGTATTGCCTGCATGTATGTAAGTGTACCCGCATCATGCAATGCCTGTGGAGGTCAGATGAAGGCATTGGATGCCCTGGAACTGGAGTTATGTACAGTTGTTAGCTGCTCTGTGGGTACTGGGAACCAAACCCAGGTCCTCTACAAGAGCAAGCAATGCTCTTAACCACTGAGCCATCTTACTAGTCCCTCAACAAACACTTTAAAATTACAGTTATTTGGACTCTGGTGAGGTGGCTCAGTGGTTAAGAGCACTGACTGCTCTTGCAGAGGACCTGGGTTCGATTCCCAGCATTGACATGGTAGGTAACAACTCTCTGTAATTCCAGTTCCAGGAGAATAAAATGCCCTCTTCTTACTTCTGTGGGCATTGCCCAGCACAGGTGCACTTCCACACATACAGACCATATACATACACGTAAAATAAGAAAAAAAAACACTTTTTAACATTACATTTATTCATTCTGTGTGTGTGTGTGTGTGTGTGTGTGTTGGTGAGTTTGTATGTGTGAAGGTGTGTGAACGCTGTGGTAAATGTGTGGAGATCAGAGAAGAACTACCAGGTGTTGGTTCTCTCCTTCACCACAGGGGCCCTGAGAATTGAACACAGGTAGTGAGATTGGGAGCAGTGAGGCTAGGGCTCATTAGATGACTAGTGAGCCATCTCTCCAGCCCCAAATCTCATTTTAAGATATACAAATATGTAAGAATTTCTTGCTTCTTTGATCAATTCCTTTCTAAAATTAGCATTATCTTCCTAAGATAAGATGAAGAATCAGGAAGTTGAACATGATCAAGGTACAAATGTGCTAGCACGAAAATGTAGCAATGCAGCTGGAGAGATGGCCCAGAGGGTAAGAGTGCTTGCTGCTCTTTCAGAGAACCCTAATTTGGTTCCCAGCAAATACATCAGATGACTCACAACTGCCTGGAACTCCAGTTCCAAAGGGATCTGACACCCTCTTCTGAGGTCTACACAGACATACCATACACTGACAGCAACATACACACATAAAAAAATAAAACGTTACAAACTATCCTTTTATTCATGTGCGTATGTGGACATATGTGTTTGTAGGTACACATGTATGTCAGTGTCTGTGAAGGCCAGAAGAGGGCTTTAGCTCCCCTGGAACTAGAATTACAGGCAGTTGTGAGCTGTACTATACTATACTCTCTGAAGTATCTCAGTTAATAATTCACTCAAAAGCCTATTAATAAAGAATTCTTGTTTTATTTATTTTATTTAGTTCTTCATTTGAACCTAATGTTTGACTGGCAGTTTATTTTGTGTAAAGTCTAACCTTTCAGCTATTTAAAAATATTGTTTATTATTATTATGATGTGGGGGTCGGGTGGAGTATATGTGCTACAGTGTGCATGTGTAGGTCAGAGGACAACTTTGTGATGTCAGCTCTCTCCTTCCACTGTTACATAGGTTCTGGGGATAGAACTGATGTACTCGGACTTGGACCTCATCGCTTTATCCACTGGCCATAACAACAGGTCCCTTTTGTTTTTGTTTTTGTTTCTGAGCAGGGCTTCTACAGTACATTTTACCAGTGGACCAAATCTTTTTCTATCACTGTATGTTCCTTAGTGTATTTAATCATTTTAAAATTCTATTGACTAGATATTTGTTTTCTATGAACACACGTTTTTCTTTTTAATGATTTCCCAGCAAATTTAATAATTTACATATTTCTCATTGTTATTTGCTTATTTCATACTGCTTAAATCATTTAAATATACTTTTTTTATAGTTTATTCTTGATAGCTCTAGGGTTGGGAGTGTGGATTCTTAATGACTCTTTTTGATAGTGGATTGTTTCCATGTGTGTTTTGTAACTTTAGATTGTCAAGTTATCTTCCCAGGACTTCAAGACAGGAAACTCATTATTTGATCTGAGTTAGCCCATAAATCTCACTAATCTAGGACCAATATTTATGGTAAATAATGGTCACTAGCTCCTAGATTATATAGATGGTTGAAACTGAGTCTGAAAACAGGAGGAGAAAGGCTCATGTTTAAAAACTGAATAAAAAAGTTTTTGTTTGCTAATTTCTTTCAGACAGAGCCCTGGCTGAAATGAAAATTTTCCTTGTTCCTATCTACACTGGGAACGCGTACTTTCAACCTGTCTTTGCTCCTATGTGTCCATGAGTTCACTTCTGTACGCTTTTGAAAATCCAGTTCCTGACATGCTACTTCAGCACGGATTCTTGCTCAGTTAACTTCCAAGTCTTTGGGAATTCAGGTCACTCTAGTTGATCTAAGACCCTCTTAGAAAGCTGAAGTCTCAATCGTCCTTACTTACCTTCAGTTTTCTTCTGGAGACTTCCATCACGGTCTTGAGAACATAGTTATGTATTTTAATATACTGTTTACTTTTATCCAATATTTCTATGTGTTTTTCTTTGAAAAAGCTTTCAGTTTATGTAGACTGCCTTAGTTCCAGAAAACTTTCAACATTTTTACATGATGTTAAAGCACATTAATTTCAGTACACTTTTACAAACCCATTAAACTATCCTGATGTTAATTTCAAAAGCATTTTAATAACTTTAGATTAAGACAAAATTATGCAACATGGCCAATAAATGGCTTGTGTTAAAAGACTAAAAGGCTAATCACCCGCTAATAATGTAGTAATCTAAAATTCTTGCAACTGGCTTCTTTGGAAGAAAACAATGAATACAGACATGATTGGAAGGAATAACAGCTGTGTAAATAACTTCTTTACAGGCAAAATCTTTTATTAAGGGATCCTAATTCTAGCAAGGAAATTGGCATAGACATTTGAAGGTTTCATATGTGAATGAATGGTTCTGGATGTTTACTGTTCATCAGTTCTTGGAGATATAAAGATGATTTAGCACAAAGTTTTCAGGCCTAAAAGCAGATAAGCAAATGCATTTATGGGCGAAGGTAATAGAAAATGGGATGATTTTTCTTCAGAGCAAAAAGGCAGTATGTAATGCTGTCTTAAAACATGTATGTTTTGGTGAAGAGATGGCTCAGTAGGCAAGAGTACTTACTCTGTAAGCATGAGGACCCGAGATCGGACCCCCAACACCCACATAAAAAATGGAATATAGCTGCACATGCTTGTGGCCCTACTATTGAGGGGCAGAGACAGGCAGATCCTGAGAACTTGATGGCCAGCCAACCTAGCAGAAATGGTAAGCTTCAGGTTCAGTGAGAGACCCTGTCTCAAGGCAATAAGGCAGAGAGCAATAGAAGAAGACACCGATGTCCTTCTCCGACCTCCACATGTGTATGCATGAACCAGAACACTCACATACTCATGTGCATGCCACACACACACATACACACACACATGTACACTATGCATACATCCAAATAAATATATATGTATACAATTTAACAAAAAAGAAGTCTATTTCTAAGTACATAGTATTCTTTTTTTTTTTGATCCATCTATCTCTCTTTTTTCCTTTGTCCATGACCAACAGAGTTTAAGGAACTAGTTATGTACAAAGCATTATGAATATTCTGAGAGAAAATGACAATTTGGACAAGATCTTTTCCTTTAAAAACTCACAAGTCTAACTCACCAATTTTCTTTTTCTTTCTTCCTTCCTTTCATTCTTTCTTTCTTTCTCCTTCATTCCTTCCTTCTTTCTTTTTTTAACACAGGAAGACAAGGTCTCCCTGTAGCTCCAGCTGTCCTAGAACTCTCTATGTAGCACAGGCTGGCCTATATCTCACAGAGATCTATCTGCCTCTGCCTCCTGAGTGCTGGGAATAAAGGTGTGCACCACCCTACCTGACTGTATTTCTTTTTCTACCTTCATATGCCTAACCTGACTTCCCAATGAGATGCATTATCCACAAAAATATTTTTAAATGAATTACTTATCATACTAGTTTTGTCCAATTAATCTTCTCCAGCATTAATACAAAAAACAATGATACCATAAAAAACTAATATATGGAATTGTATTAATTATGACGGTATAATACGGACCACAATGAACTTGTAGTCTTTAAAATCTAAATAATTAGATGCTATAGGGAAAAATAATTATTTTTAAATGATAAATGAAAACTTCATATATTTGTCATATAAGATTGTGGTGTTTTAAAATATCTATGTACTATGAGCAGCTAACTTGTTAATTAATTTATGAATTACCTCAGTATTTATGAACTCTTAGTGGTGATAACCATGCTTTCTTAGACACATTCAATAATTTAACATATTGGGAGCTGGAGAGATGGCTCAGTGGTTAAGCACACTCGCTGAGGATCTGAGTTTGATTTCAAGCATCCATGTCAAGTGGCTCACAGCTGCCTATAACTCCAACCCTAGGGGGTTTAACTTCTGGCCTTCTCATGTACCCAAATACATGTGGCACACACAGAGACAAACACATACACATAAATAAAAACAAAGTAAGACTATAATACATTGCTAGTAGCTATCATCATTGTACAAAAGGGATAGCTAATTTTCAATATTGGAGAGCAAGCCACACAGGACTTTGAATTCTGAAGTAAAAACCTGAGGTTAGAACTACCATCACTTTCACTTGCTGACCAGGGGCAGTTCTCTATGAGGTAGGTGAGGAAACTAAGTTAAACCTGGTAAGCTGAATGAATCAAAATGAAAGTTCACAGGGCTTCAGGTGTAGTTCAGTGATACAGTGCTTTCATAGCTTGTCCGGGACCATGAATTTGATTCCCAGCATTGCTCAAAAGCAATAAAACAAAATAAACAAAAACTTCTCTTAGCAAAATTTGCTGGTCTTGGTGAACCACTAAGAACTGATAAATACATGAAGTGAATATATTAATTATTGCTTATTATTGTTATTAATTAATTAATAGGTATTTTCAAAATATCAAGTCATGACATATAAAGTTTTTATTTATTGTTTATTTATTCATTTTTGTTTTTTTGAGACAGGGTCTCCCTGAAGCCCTAGCTGGCCTGGAACTCTCTATGTAGACCAGGTTGACCCTGAACTCACAGATCTCTCTCTCTCTCTCTCCCTCTCTCTCTCTTGCTCTCCTCTCTCTCTCTCCTCTCTCTCTCTCCTCTCTCTCTTTCACCTTTCTTTTCTGTGAGGCAAGGCTTTACCTCAGCCTCCTGTGTGCTTAAACTATAAGGCATGCACTACCATGTTTGCCAATAAAGCCTTTCTAGACGAAAGCAAAGAGAATTATTGCTAGCAGACCAGGGCTACAAGAACTATTAAGTCATGTTTCTTAAGTAGGAGGTGCATGATGTCAGAGAAAACTTTGAATGTATTCAAAAGAATTAAGAAAGCTAAAACTTGTAAAAAAAATGTAGCAAATTGTACATTTCCCAGTTAAACTTCTGTGTGAGATAAATAATGGTCTACAGCAAAGGAAGAAACCGTATTGTAAGGTTAAGGTGTGCATGTTATTATCTTACATAGAAGAAAATGAATGATAATAATAGAACAAAGACAGAAAAGAAGTTGAAGTCTGTAATGTAAGGTGTAATTTGGAAGCGGACTGCGATAAGTGAAACATTAATAACATAAATCACATAAAATGGTTTGTAGTTCTAGGTCAAGAGAGGACATAAAGTAGAACCTTGAAAATTACTAAATGATCTTAGGAAGGCAGGTAAAGAGGTAAAGGAAAAAAGATCACATAAAACAAGGAGAAAGAGATAGAAAGGTGGTAGCCAATCTAAAGACTAAAAATAGTTTCATTAAGTATAAATAGCCTAATGCTTCATTAAAAAGCAGAGACAGTCTGAACAAAAACATGTACAATTGTGTACTCTCTACAAGAAAAATCTGCTTTGGCCAGGAATGCTAGCTCACACCTGTAACCCCAGCACTCAGCAGCTAAGGCAGGAGGATTGCTGTCAGTTAGAAGTCAGCCAGGGCTACATAGTGAGTCTAGGAATACCTACCTGGGTAGTCATGTCTCAAAAGACAGAAGGAAAAAAAAATCTGAAAATTTTCATTAAATATGAACACAAAAGATATTTCTGACAGTGAAAAGTGCTATCATGGAAGAGAGATGTGCTAAAAGAAAGTTTCACACATGCACACACACACACACACACACACATATGTTAGGTAAAGTAAATGTCAGAACACAGAATATTACCCAGGAATGTAAATTTTCTGAGGAAAAAGTCAAATATATTTTATCAAGAATATCTAACAATTATAGAATTATAAGATAGTAATCGAAAAACTGAGCTTCATGGAGAAAGAAGCTAATAGATATAAGAACTATACTCTTCTGTTTATGCTTTGTAAATAAATAGCCAAGACAGTGTGGAATACTAGAACAATACTATCAACCAATTTTACCTAATTATTCTTTATAGAATACTTCACCCAACAAATAGCAAAAAATGCAAGTTTTCCCAAGGGTATATGCAACATTCACCAAGATAGACTGTGTTCTGTGTCACAGAGTCAAGCTGAGTAAGTTTGAAAAGTCTAAAATTATACAGTGTGTCAGTGTTGTCTGACCACAAGAGCATCAATGTGGAAATGAATAGCAAAAATATATCGATAAAATTTAAAAACACTTATCTAAATGTATTAATAATCCAGAAAACAAAGACGAACTCACAAGGAAATTAGAAATTATTTTAAACAGTGAAAATTCTTATCATCTCAAAAGTTATGAAATACAGCGGGGATTTGCTTAAAGAAATATGTAACTTTATTTGCTTTTGCTAGAAAAGAAGGAAGCTTTCAAATGAGTCAAACATCTGCCTTAAGAAACTAAAAAGAGGGCCAGGTATGTGGTATAGGCCTTTAATCTTAGCTCTCAGGAGGCAGAGGCACATGGACCTCTGTGAGATTGACGCCAGCCTGGTCTACATAATAAGATCCAGGCAGCTGGGGCTACAGAGAGACCCTGTCAAAAAAAAAAAAAAATCCTCAAGCCAAAACCAACAGAAAACTGACACTGACAAAATTAAAGAGAGCAAATTAAACAGTAAGCAAATAGAGGGAAACAGAAATAAAAGCACTAATCAATACTATAAAAAGCAATAAAGAAGACCAACAACTCTTCTTTTAAAATAGACACTAAAATTGATAAACTGCTAGACATATTAAAGAAAAAAGAGAAAGCAAACAAATCACCAATATTGGGAATGAAAGCAGAGGCATCATCACACATCCTGCGGATATTAAAAACACAATAAAACTAGTCTGGAAGTAAAATGTGAGAGCTAATGTGATTTGCTCCCCCACCTTTTTTTAAAACAAGGTCTCATTATGCACTTTGGCTGCCCTTGAACTAAATATGTAGTCTAAGCTGGCCTTGAACTCACAGAGATCCACCTGCCTCTGCCTCTTATGATAATTAATTTAAAATTAATATGGTCCATAAAGGATGCAAGCCTTACAAAGCTTGCTCAAGAAAAAGTATATTACATGAAGAGTCCTATGTATACTGAAAAAAAAATCAAATTAGTAATTCAAAATATCTCCACAGAGAAAACTTCTGGTTCAGAACACTTCACTGATAATCAGACCTTGTCTCAGAACCTCTGCAGGAGGAGATGAGACCTCTGCAGATGCCAGCCCTGACAGCCCTGACAGCCTTGAGGACATAGTCATGGCTGGGTTGTGGCATGGGCATGGTGTGCTGGTTAGTTTGTCAACTTGACACAAACCTACACATACCTAGAAAGAAAGATTCTCAACTAAGGGATTTTTTTCTCCCCATCAGATTGGCCTATGAACCAGTCTGTTTGTGGGGCATCTCATGATTGCTAATTGATAAGAGGGCTGAGCCCATTGTGGGTGGTGCCATCCCTAGGCAGATGGGCCTGGGATGTATAAGAAAGGTAGCTGAACAGGAAGAGAAAGCCAGTAAGCAGCATTTTTCCATAACCTCTGCTTCAGTTTCTGCATCCAGGTTCCTGCCTTGACTTCCTGCTCTGACTTCCCTCAGTGATGGACTTAAACCTTGAAGTGGAAGATGAAATAAACTCTGTCTTCCACAAGTTGGTTTTGGACAGTGTTTTATTACAGCAATAGAAAGCAAACTAGAACACAAAGTGGTACTGACACACAGCTCTTGCTGTGAAGAATCTGTTTTTTGAAATATAGAAGACTGGAACTTTGGGCTGGACAGTGGTAGAATGTCGTAAGCAGAGCTTCTCAGGCCATTCTAGTAGGATCCCAGAAAGCCATGGTGGGGAGAATAGTACAGACTGTGAAGGCCTAATCATGAGGTTTCAGAGAGGAACAATATTAGCAACTGGGCTAGAGGCCATTCTTGTGATATTTTGACAAAGAATCTGTCTTCTGCTCTTATCCTAAAATCTTGCCTGAGGTTAACTTAAAAAGTAATGTAGAGGGGGAAATTTTAAGAAAACACAACATTGGATCTGTGACTTCAGTATTATTGATTTTTCTTATGCAGGCCTGGGCAGAAAAAACATGAAATGTAAAGGTTGGAGAGGAAAAGAAAAAGCGCACTAGAAAGCTTAAGGTTGCAGCCAAGCCATGTGCTGGGAGAGCAAATGTTAAGATTCCCACCATTAAGAAGAGGCCTCCTGCTCCATACTGGAACAACAGAAAAAGTGCCCTCAGGGAAGGATCACACCCAGTTAACCTTCCCACTTGTGAAAGGAAAAGACCTAAGTTTTCTGTTCCTAGAAAACAGCAATATATGAAAACTGTAGTGCATGTGATTTAAGGGGACAAAAGTCCATCCCAAGCTGTCAGTGGAACTTGGCAGTGTCATTTACATGGTACTGACTTTGGAGGCATGAGTGATTCAAGAGTGAAGGGTCAGATTATTCCTCATGGTTTCAGAGGGTTTCTGAGCCGAGGCAATGTGTGTCAGTGCTGGAGCTACTATGAGAAGGCCCTAAGAGGCAAGGAGGCTGTGAAAGGCCAATACATGAAGCTGTGAAAGTGAAGTGTTAGATGCAGTGGTGATCCCAAGATATTGGAGATGCCAGAGTCATGACCTGTGTGCCAAGTATTGTACACAGGGAGCCGAGCCAGTGCAAGAGAGAGAGATATGTTAACAGGCAGCAAAGCCGGAGGGGAAGAGCCATCTAAGCCCCAGACATTGGACTCGGATCTGCATGATTTGGTCTTTGCTGTGCTAGCTTTCAGTCTTGCTTTTGTCTAGGCCCTCATTTTTCCCTTTTAGAATGGGAATATATATCCTGTGCTGTTTTATGTTGGAAGTATGTAGAATCTTTTTTTATTTTACAGGGGGTTACAGTTAAAAGATTGCCTTAAGTCTCAAAAGAGACTTTGAACTTTTGAACAGTGTTTAAACTCCAAACAACTATGGGAACGTTTAAAGTTCTACTAAATGCATTTTCCATTAAGAGGTGACCATGAGTCCACAGGGAGCAAGGAGCGTAATGTGTTAGTCTGAATGAGAAACATCTCCATAGGACTGATGGTGCTGTTGGGAGGAAGTCATAGAATTTTTAGGACTTACAGCTTTGCTGGAGAAAGCATATCACTGGAGGCGGGGTGGGCTTTAAGAGTTTACTGCCTTGCTCCACTTCTAGTTTTCTCTCTCTGCTTCCTGTTTGCATTGGAGATGTGATCTCTTAGCCTTCAATTCTTTCAATGTCACCATGACTGTCACTTCTATATCTCCTCACAATGATGGATTTTATCCCTCTGATATGTAAATCAAAATAAACTCTTCTATAAGGCTCTTTGGGTCATGGTGTTCTATCACAGCAACAGAAAAGTGACAAATATACTGGGATTCTCAACCTTCTCTCCTAGGACTATAGAAAAAGTGCATTCCAGGCCCTGTGCTGGGGTGGACCTCAAGTATCACAGCTCTATGAAAGGACACATGCGTTCTTTTATATCACTTGTGATATGGTGCCTGACATAGCAGAACCTGGAATCCTAAACATCTACCTTTGGTAGGGACATTGCCAAATCCTCAGAGAAACATTTCACATCCTTTTTCCTGTGTCCTCCAAACCATCACTGACTACCACTGGATGCTGCTAAGGTCTGTGGATGCAGAGCCTGCTCTGCTTCTGAGCACAGTGACTGTGCTGGATGTGAAAGCATGCATCAATTAGAAAAGAACAGTTAGAGAGTCACTTCCTCTCTTTCAGGAAAGATTATTGCAAAAGATTTCTCCGTCATGAATGGTCCCACTCTAGTGAGGTCCAACATCCCTGCTCGCACTTCCTGTTTGAACTGATGTGGTTACACATGGCAATAGCATAGTTTTCAAAATGATGAATATAAATTAAATACTGGGCACTAAAATAATTTTGTTTTGATGAGGCTGTTTCAATGAAATTAGACTGATTTCCCCCAAATAAATTATTTTTCAAACTTAAGATCAATTTTATGCTCAAAGTTGTACAGATCATCACAATTTCTCACTTTAACTTTTGTTTCTCATTTTGAATATTTTAGAACACAAGTTTTCTGAACACACAAACACAATTTGAATTTGCACAGTTGATGAACATATAATCAAAATAGGTTCACACTGAATATAGTTTAATTCTATTTCTTGAATACTTAGGCTCATGAGAATGAGTTAAAAATAAAAATAGAAAATACAAACATAGAGTTCAGGAGGTAAAATACTAAACATCATAGGGAAATAGAAAAGATCCCAAAAGGCAGGCTACAAAGTTGTTAAAAAACAGAAACAATTAAAATTATCATTAATACTAAGTGTGACTTGTAGACATGCATAATTTGTGAAAAGCACAGTATAAATTCATTATTAAGTAATAGATTTGATTGCTGACCAAAATAATAAAAATGAACAATTTTTGATAAATCTGAAACTTGAAAATATCTAATGAAATCCCTGTGATTTAATGTGAATGGCAATTCAGATACACATTATGATGGAGATAATGAAAATTGTTACATTGGTGATAGACCTTTCTATGATGAAAATGAACTGTTTTCATTAGCCACAATTGAAAACATATTCACAATTCCTAATTTTTAAAGTATTTATTAGGTGTATGACCACAATCCTTTGCCTTTAAAGTAAACTTTACACAGTGAGATGCACATTCTCGGTTCCTTGGTCCCCCCACTGTAGGATGATTCTGGCAAGGTCAGGTAGGCTCCCAGCCTGCTGGCTTAGAACACGCCAGAACCGATATTGAGCATGCGTGCACAGTGAACACTTCCTGGGATCGAACCTGGGAGTCTCCCAGGCTAGCAGCCATCCAGGACCAATGAGAGCAATGAACTTAAGATTGTCAGGTGTTCAGGACCTACCAGAATGAAGCACGTCAAATGACTAGATAAAGACCTCCCCTAAGCCCGACAAAGTATAAATCCTGTTCCTTTCTAAAATTAAAGGAGATCGTGGCTCCACTTTCTCCCAGGTCTGTGTCGTTGACTCTGCGCCTCCTTACCCCCGCCCAGGAGGGACCTGGCCGTGCTAGCCAACACCTGGCACCCATGGTAGACAACACCTGAAAACCCTATGGCAGACAACACCCCACCACCCCACCCCTGCCCTGAGCTGTGCCTCCTTTATTGCATTGCTTAGAAATCGAGGGATGAGCAAAACAATAGCCTGTCATTCATAAAGCTCAAGGAATGTCTATTATTCCTAAAAGAGAGCCAAAAGGGTATTTTTTTTCCCAAATATCCATTACATTTACCTCATGCTTGTAATTCTCAGTTTGAGCAACAACAACAAAACACACACACACACACACACACACACACACAATCCTTGGTGAGTAATAAAATAATAAATCCAAATTAATTTATTTCTAAATATCAGGAACTGTAGTTTCAAGTGCTAAGGTTCTAGAGGTTTATGTACAAGGACTCAGCAGATCCTTTGTGTCCAGTTTACTTCTCTAAGCAGGATGCTATTGAGATTCATTTATATTGTTAGAGATGCCTGTATTTCTTTGCTGCTGTTACTTGATCCATCATTGTATCTAGTCACTATTTAACTTTCCTGTGGTGAGATCATACTGACTCACATTAAAATCTTGTACCTAAACTGGATATGATAGAGATGCCCTATAATCTAAACACTGGGGAGGCTGAGGCCAGAGGAGCACTGACACTTCCAGTTCAGCATGGGCTGAAGAGTGAGACCCTGTCTCAAACAAATAAATAAACAAACAAACAAATAAACCACAACAGGCCTTGGACCCATTTGCTCTAATAGAGAAAGTACAACAGGCGCAAGTCTTAACGCACCATCTACAGCTATCAAACCATCTGTTCAAACACAGAATGTAGCACTAAAACTTATCTTGAAGGAACATTAAATAAAAGGCTATTGTTCTCCAAGTTAATTTGGCTTCAGAAGAAAGAATAATCTATAATTAAAAGTGTTGATGTGTTTCAGTATCTTGTGGGTATGATAAGATCGTAAGTATATCATTTATTAAGCTTGCCAAACGCATACTCAAATCCTAATGATAACTCACCATCACCTCAGGAAGTTCCCTCAGGCCCCTTCTTGGTGATCCTTCCTTCTGTCTCTTTTCACAGAACCATTGTTCTGATTTTTTCACCTTAGATTAAATTTATCTGTCCTAGAAGTTCACTGAAGAGCATCACAGAGATGCTTTGTGTCTAATATCTTTCCCTAAGCTGACATTTTTTGTGGTTGTTACTGTATCACCAGCTCACTGTTGCTGTTTGGTATCTCACTGTATTTATAAGTCATCTTTTGTTCATCTGTTCACTCCAGATGAACAAAATTTCCAGATGGAAAATGAAATATTTCACAAAATTTACATAAGGATGTTTAAATATTGTAAGAGTTTCATTTCACTCCCACATATACATTTTTTATATAATCTAGGAATTGAATCCAGGTCAGAACCTGCCACATACTCTCCCAGTGAGCTATGCCACCAGCCCCTCCAATATACAATTTGAGGATTAATACCTTAATTATTCCTTACTTGAGCAGTTTCTTCAAAGGCAAATTACTTAAAATGGCTGAATTATGGTCATCCTATTTGGCCTTAGTAATAAAAAAGCACAAAATATTAGAAAATTTTGACTTTAACAATATTAGTGTTATGAGATAATTATATACAATTTATGAATTATTGAATGCTTTCGTTTTTATCATTCACCCAAATGTCATCGGTCTAATCAAAATCGTCAAACTTGAGCATCAATGGTAAAATTCCAATTTCTTGAAACATTCCTTCAGTTACATAAAACTCATGTTTTACCTATTTAGAGACTTTTTTTATTGCTTTCTTTTGTCATAGACTAGGTGTGTTTGCACATGGCTTTTATTATAGCACTTAGGAGGCAAAAGCAGGTGAATGTTGGTGAATTCGAGGCCTGCCTGGTTTACATAGTGAGTTCTAGGCCTGATCTACATGGTGTAAACTGGTCTCAAAAAAAAACAAAACAAAACAACATTTATCACAGTTAGAGAATGGAACATTAATTAATGGCTTGAAAATTTGATTTTAATATTTCAGTGTTTAATGATTAGATAGTATGGGTCATAGACCATTGAGTAGTTAATAATGGACTCCAGGCTGGTCAGCCATCTTGAATCAGACCTGTTCATTTAACCACATAGGAACCCAACGGAGGAGCATTCTGTAGATCTAATGGATATCCACGGATTAGTCAAGGTTCTCTAGAGGAACAGAACCAGTAAAATGAAAGAATATATATCACAAAGCAGATTTGTTAGATTGGCTTTTACCATATGTTCTGGGTAGTGCAACAAAGGCTATGTGTATGCTGAGAGTCCAGTAGGGTCTCAGACCACAGGCCCCAATCTGGCACTGAAGGCCTGGTGGATTCCTACACAGCCCCTGGTCGCTGGTCAATATGGAAGGCTGAATAAGCTGGATTCCGATTTTAGAGAAAAACCGATGCGCGGGGCCTTCCCTCGGCCCTCTTTACTGTTGGGCAGCTTACCGAAGGTGCTGGCCACTCTGGGTTTGGGTCTTCTGTTCTCTTAGTGTTTCCGGGAAATACTCTCACAGAACTACTTAGAGGCCTGTCTATTAGAGGATTCCAGATCATCAAAGTGACAACCAAAATTAACCATCACAACCACCCTGAAAACTTCTCTAGTAAGCCAATAGTAAGCAAGCTTCATTTGGAAGCCAATAACAGAAGTTAATTGATCTAAGGAAATCATCCAGGGTAAACTAAGTCAGAAAAAGGATACATGGCGGGAGATGGTTTCTGATCCCTGGCTCATATCAGAACACCGTCATGAAGTAGTGAATGGTGTGCACAGAGGTAGTTAAAATTTTCACCTGAAGATGGTGTGGCCAAATTATTTTTTAGACCATATGCAGATCTGAAATGATAATGAGAAGCTTGTTTCCTTTTATTGCTATTGACCCTACAATAAAATATGCAGTTCTGGTATGTGAGAGCGATAAAATATTCTAAGTTAGTATTCTGGTATGACCTAGTCATACCATCTTTACATTTAAAAATGCTCAACTCCATCCTATCTATAAACATAATAGAATATTTCTTCAGTATATGTAATAGAAAAAAAAATCCAGCTTCCAGATTAGCTTGACTCCTTACGTATAAGGCATTTCCTTAAAGCTGTGAATGACCACAGTCAGTGCATTCCTGTAAATTTTCTCTTCATTCCTTTGCTGTTTTTCTCCATTTAGATTTCCTTTCTCCTTACTTATTTTTCTGGTCTTTGCTTTTTTTTAATGTATTTTTAGTTCATGTGCATAAGTTATTCCTGTTGCGTGTAAGTCCACCTGTGATATGCAGTGCCCACGGAGGAGAGAAATAGGCATCCAGTCCCCTGGAGCTAGAGTTATGAATGGCTGTTAACCAGCATGTGGGTGCTGGGATTCAATTTTGGGTTCTCTTCAAGAATAGCCAGTGCTCCAAACTGCTGAGATGTCTCTCCAACCCTTTTATGGCCTTCTCTAAAAGTGGTTATATATGTTTTCATTTTGAATAATGCTTCTCATTAACATTTTAAAATATTTTTTAAGTTTTTGAACATATTAAACATAAAAAAGTGGAACCTTGGTTACATAATTGGTCCTGTTTAGATTTATGACATGTTGCAAAAGAAAGTACTTTCAGTTTTGACACTTTCAAAACATTTTATTAGTACAGTATTAAGATGTGCAATTACATTCATTAAGATTTTAAAGTAATCATTTTCAGACTGTAGCTTAAGGTGGTTTCAAGTTCATTATGTAGCCAACGTTAGCCTTGAACTCTTTATCCAACTGCCTCAATCTCCCAAGTGTTAGGATTACAGGCATGCAGTCATGCCCAGCTAGGAATCGTCTTTTCTTTTAAATGAAAAAAAAATATTTATTTTTCTTTGAGACAGGGTCTCACTCCTCACTCTGCATCCTAGACTTGCCTGGAACTCACTATATACCCTAGATTGGCCTTAAACGTATGGCAATCCTCCCTTCTCAGCCTCCCACATGCGGAGGTTACTAGTGTGAGATATCACATCCAGCTTGGTTTTTTATTTTCATATTAAAAAAAAAAAGAAGAAGAAAATACAGTCAGAGCAGTAGGTAAAAGCATTGGCTTAAATTCAAAGATCTCAGTTTAATATCTTTCTTCACCAGCTATGAGACAGCATGATTTCTCTTATTCTTTTCACTTTTTCAAATTCAAGGTCTCCTGCATCAGTCTTCCACATGCTAGGATTACAGATGTGCATCTCCACGCTTGGCTATCTTAACTTTCTACATTAAAATTTCCTGATCTGCCAAATGGGGATAACCATGTTGCTATCTATAGAGACCTGAAAATTAAGTAAACCAATCTATATGAGTCTTTGAATTATATGAGGTATAGATAAGCTTATGAACACTAGTATTCCATCAGTTTTATTATGATTATTTGTTACATTGCCTCTGACTCTCTATGAAAAAAGAAACTGTAGAGGGAAGGATACTAGGACACTGGTGCTATGAAGAGTGAAATGGGAAAAACAGGGAGAAGAGGGAGAGTGAGCAAAAGAGAGAAAGAGAGAGAGAAAGAGAGAGAGAGAGATAAATAACACCAAGCACCAAGAATGTTTGGAAAAGACACACGGAAACATATTATTTTATGTTTCTTTAAAAATATACATATAATATATATATATATATATATATATATTATATGTAGGAGTTATATATAATGGAATTATGCCACATCAGGTGATAATGCTCCTCTTCCTAAGAGGTATAGATTATTTAACAAAAAAACCAGTGCCAGGTATGAGAAGCATCCCTTCAATTATTGGTCAGGGGAGTCCAAGAGATCCCTCAAACAACATAGGCTTTTGCTATTACCCTTGGTTGCTTCCCAGAACTTGAGGCTAAGACCCTATTGCTGAAGACACCATATACTTTGGACACAACTCTTGGAGGAATTGAGCTGGAACTGACATGAAAGCCTCT
The DNA here is from genome assembly GCA_035773235.1 of Eospalax fontanierii. NCBI lineage: Eukaryota > Metazoa > Chordata > Mammalia > Rodentia > Spalacidae > Eospalax > Eospalax fontanierii. The sequence continues at coordinate 32,103,136 of CM069545.1, read as the reverse complement.
TTCTTGCAAATCAATTTTCATGGTATTGGAAGGTGTTAGGCAAGCTACCAAGATAGAAGAGCAAACAACAGTCTTATCCCTGTGTAAAGCCTACAGTTCACAAAAATGACCAGCCAGGAAGATATTCCCACTGGTGCAATAGTGGCACTTTTATCTCGGAGGTAACCAACAGCTTTCTGATTGAACTTAAGGTCCACTCAACTACCTGTGACGGAAGAGGTCATAGATCCTAGAGGAGAAACTACTACTTCAATTTTCATAAACCAATCCAATTTCTGAATGTATTCTAAATACGTATCCTTATATGCAAAGATAAGTGTAACTCTCGCCCCTCATCGAGGGTGCTTCTTTCTGTAGCAGCTGGAGCCTATTATAGAGATGCATAACTGATCAAAAGGCAGAGAATAAGTCTTCATAGAGTGCCCAACAGCAATTGCTAGATCTATAAGGCAACCTTTGCACCTAACTTTCAGTTAACATTGAGGGAAGATTTACCAGCCAGAGGACCAGGATGCCTGCTGCTAGGTAACGTCTTCTAGACATGTAGGGAAGCTACACCCATGAAACCTCAATGGTGTGGTTGTCTAAACAACATTTGTATAATGACAAGACCAATCAATGTGCCAGTATGAATGGGGGAAATTTCACAATGCCCCACACAGAGATGAAGAGTTACAGGTAATCAATGGCTACTGTGAGAGGGATAATCGGTTTTCTCCAGGGATAAGCTCCCTGATAAGTTATCCAATCTCAAGTGGTCAATCCTAAATATACATATATATATATATATATATATATATATATATATATGTGTGTGTGTGTGTGTGTGTTTAGATATCTAACAATATATACATATTTGTATATATCGATATGTAACAATAATAATTAAGAAAAGGAGGTCATGATTGTACACAGGAGGAGTTGAAGGAGCAAGAAGGGGAGACAGTGATGTAAATATAGTACACATGTATGAAATTCTAAAAACAGTAGACTAAAAATAAAACACAAAATACCGGGAGAAAAAGCCTGAGAAATGGATTATGTAGATCATAGAAACATCTAAAATAAAGGAAGAATTTTCTTATGATACCTACCTCTCCATGAATGATTTCTCCAGTATGATACTCAAAACTGTTTTAGAAGCCAGCATCCACACAGCTCTTCCTGAAACTTTACCCAAAGACGAAGCCTTGTCACTATCTTATGTTTGTGTCACTTAACAAATCATCTGAACTCTCTTTAGCTTTCTGTTGTGAAATGCTGGAAGAACATCAAGACTGCATGGCAAGTTGAAAGCAAAGACTATACAAATTTTTTTAATGAATGAAATATGCAGGAAATATGATAGAACACAATGAAAAGAACAAATCTACCTATCATAAGCACAGAGGAAGGAGAAGAAACTCAGGTCAATGGCATTGACCAGATCTTCAACAGGATTATAGAAGAAAACTTCCCTAAATTAAAGAAAGACATACCTATCCAGATGTAAGAAGCACATAGAACACCAATAAGACAGGACCTGATCAGAAATTCTCCATGGCATATAAACAGTAAACACACGGAACAAAGAGAGGGTACTGAAAGTTCACAGAAAGAAACAACAAGTTACATATGAAGAAAACCCATCAGAATCGCAGCTGACTTTTCATTGCAAACTATGAAAGCCAGAGGAGCCTGGACCATAGTATTTCCAGTTCTGAGTGACCATGGATACCAACCCAGAATGGTTCACCCAGCAAAACAATCTTAATCAAAGGAAAATGGAAACTTTTCCATGAAATGAAAAGGCAGAAAGAATTCATGTCCACCAAACCAATCGTACAGAGAATACTCAAAGCAATACAAAGGACAGAAGACAGGAATGAATATACCCAAGAGGTTACAGAAAGAAAACAAAGGAAGATATCATTATGGAAACACAAAATAGAACCAAGAAGACAAACCAATTAAAATGATGGTAACCAATACACATCTTTCAATAATAATTCAAAATATCAACAGCCTCAAGTCCCCAGTTAAAAGGCACAGGCTAGTGGAGTGGATTAAAAAAGATAACCCATCTTTTTATTGTTTCCAAGAAACTATCTCAACTACAAGGGTGAAAGGATGGAAAAACGTATTCCAAGCAAATGGCACTAAGAAAAAAGCAGGTATTGGTATTTTAATATCTAACAGAATAGACTACAATTTAAAACTAATCAGAAAAGATGAAGAGGTTACTTGATTCTAATCAAAGGAACAACTGACCAAGAAGATATTATAATTATGACATATATGCACCAAACTGGTTTAGTGTTTGTATAAAATGAGTATTACATAACAAAAACAATATTACAGGACTTTAAAACAGAGATCATTCCTAACAAAGTAATACTAGACGACTTCAGTACTCCACTATCTATAAGAGACAGATCAGCTACACAAAGAATAAAGAGAGAGACATCTGAATTAAATGACATCATACATCAAATGGACCTAACAGCCATCCACAGAATATTCCACCAAAGCACCAAATAATACACTTTCCACTCAATACCTCATGCAAGTTTCTCTGAAATTAACCACATACTGGGAAACAACAACAAAAAAACCCTCAACAAGTACAAAAAATTGAAATAATTCCATGCATTCTATCAGACCACTGTGTTATTAAGCTTATAGTGTCAACAACAAATGAAGCTCTAGTGACTTCATGAACTCATGGAGACTAAATAACACACTTCTGAATGGTGAATGGGTCAAAGAAGAAACTAAAAAAGAAAAGTGTTCCTGGAACTAAATTAAAATGATAATACAACACAACAAAACATCTGGGACACTTCAAATGCTTCAAATGCAGTTCTAAGAGTGACATTTACAGTTCTAAGTACCTACATTCAAGAATCAGAAAGAGCACATATAAATGACTTAACAGTACAATTCAAGACTCTGGAAAGACAAGAAGAAACCAACCCCAAATCTAGTAAATGAGAAGAAATAACAAAAATCAGAACAGAAATTAATGAAGTAGAAACAAAGGAAACAATACAAAGAATCAATGAATCTAAGAGGTGGTTCTTTGAAAAGTTAAATAAGATAGACAGATTGCTATCCTGGTGAACCAAAAGAAAGAAAAGGTAAATCCAAATTAATAAAATCAGTGATGAAGGGGGAAAAATCACAACAGACACCAAAAAATGTCAGAACATTATAAGGGAACACTTCAAAAACCTATACTCCATTAAATTTGTAAATCTAAAAGAAATGGATGAATTTCTAATTTCATGGAAACCACCAAAGTTAAACCAGAGATCAACAGCTTAAGCAGACAAGGTTGTCTACTATATCCACTCCTTTTCAATATACTGTTTGAAACTTTTGCATGAGAAATAAGAAAAGAAAAGGAAACTAAAGGAATTTGGAAAAGAAGAGGTCAAATTTGTACTATTTGCAGACAATATGATATTATTACAGTAGAGATCCCCAAAATTCTACCAGAAACCTACTAGAAATGATTGATTCAGTAAAGTGGCAGGTTACAAAATCAACTTATAAAAATCAGTAGCCTTTCTATACGCCAATAGCAAGCAATCAGATAAAGCATTCAAGGAAACCCTCCCATTCACAATAACCTCAAAAAATATTTAGGGATAAACCTAACCAAAGACATTAAATATCTCTACAATGAAAATTTCAAGTTTTTATAGCGAGATAGAGGAAGACATCAGGAGATGGAAGGACCTAATATGGTCATAGATTGGTAGAACTGATATCATGAAAATGGCCAACTTATCAAAAGCAGTCTATATAGATTCAATGAAATGCCAATCAAAATGCCCACGATATAGTTCATAGAGCTGGAAAAAAAATCCTAAAGTTCATATGGAATCACAAAAGACTTTGGATATCCAAAGCAATCTTGGGCAAAAAGAACAATGCTGGAGGGATCACCAAACCAGATCTCAGATTGTATTACAGAGCTATCGTCATAAAACGTCATAGTGCTGGTATAAAAATAGACACATAGATCAATGGAATACAGTAGAGGACCCAAACATGAGTATATGTCATTTCAGTCAACTAATATTTGACAAAGGTGCAGAGAACACACAATGGAGGAAAGACTGCATCTTCAATAAAGGGTGCTGGCAAAATTGGATCTCCACCTGTAGAAAAAAAAATTTGAACCCTTATCTTTCACAATGCTCTCCTATAACCCCAGCTGGCCTGGAACTCACTGTAGATCAGGCTGAACAATGCCCCATCTTTAGGATATTGATAATAAAATCCTTTGATTATTTTTTTAGCTTACTGATATTCATGTTGTACTTTTGACCGCCAAAATCAAGATAACACATTTGTATCCATCTGTGATTTAAACTAATAAAATTTTCATTTCTGAAATAATTTCGCATTTCTGAGATAAATCTTATTTGGTAATGCTGTATTTTTTTTTAATGTAGAATTAGATTTCTTCTGACGATATTTTGAAATTTCTATCAATATCCATGTTATATTGAGTTTATACCTTTTCTTTCTGCATGATCTATATAAAGTTCCAGGTTAATGTGTACCTGCCTCCTCAAATTTAGTTGTTTTTCTTATTTTTAATGCTCTTTCTTATTTTACAGGCTCTGTAATATAAAACAGTACAGCACTAGGTTTATCTGACCTTTGAAGATTTGATAGTAATGTTTAGTCTATTCAGTACAAAATTGGAACATTTATGACACTTTCCACCAGGGAATTGTCAGATCAGTTGAGTGGATGTGTTTTATAGTGCTTCACAGACGGCACATCACACACATTAGTTATTACAACAAAGAATGAAAACTGTTACTGTTTGGGTAATTAAAGCTACTCAGTTGGGAAAAAAATGGATACCTGGACAGATTTCATGGAAAATATCTTAAAATTCAGGTTTTAATAAGTATTAGGATTTGACTAAACTGAGAAGCAAATACTTTATGGGAAAAAAATGAAGTATAAATAACAATGTTGAAGCTTTTGATTACAAAATCCACCCTAGAATGATGTGCTGTGAACATTTTGGTCCATAGTGGTTTGAGTCTTTGAGGGAGGGAGTCTCCTATTCACATCTTAAGGTCAGAGAGTATACTAACAGAGAGAGAGAGAGAGAGAGAGAGAGAGAGAGAGAGAGAGAGAGAGAGAGAGAGAGAGAGAATCGCTTAGTTCCTGGCTTATGAATGCTTGGCAAATACTGGAGAACATTCTGATGATTGCCTTTTGTTTCCCTTGCAAGTCCTCTGATCCTCTCTGACTTTTGTGCGTTTGATGAATTCAAAGATCATTATCTGGGGCTGGAGAGGTGGCTCAGCAGTTAAGAGCACCAGCTGCTCTTGCAGAAGACCTGGATTCCATTCCCAGCACCCACATGGCAGCTAACAACTGTCTGTGACTCCAGCTCCAAGTTATTAGCTTGATGATGCCTTTTGACTCCCTGGGCATCGCACAGCATGGATTCACTTACACACATGCAGGCAATGTACTCATACTCATAAAAATATCATTATCAGTGTGTAGTATTTCATATATACCATATTGCTTATTTGTTATTTTAGTTAATGTTTCTCCTACAACCAATCCATAGCTTATTTTGATGGACAGACAAAACATTACTTGTTAAATATTGACTTTCTAGACTACCTAACGAATGTACTGATTCTGTTTCTATTCTCCTTATTTTTGGTAGCTCATAGATTGTTTTTCCAACCATCCTCCTGCTCTCTAGTCAAAGGTACGCTCAAATGGCCATAAGCTACCTGGTACATTACTGCTCTGGCCATGGTGATTTGCTGGGGAACCTAGTATGAGCCAATAAGATTAGAACTTTCTGTGAAAGAAATATTCTCACTGTTTTTCACTAAGTCTAAAAAGAAACACAAGCAACCAAACCGAAAACAAAAGTAAAAACACTTACTGAAGATTGGAAAGGTAACCCAAATCTTCACCACCAATTCAAGCCCTGCACAAGGCTTCTGGATTTTTCAAATAGGTAAGTCAATACATGCTTTATTTAAGTCAGTCTCTTCCATTTTCAAGCAAAGGTTCTAGCTAATAAAGCATAGACAGTGCTGTAGAAATCTATTGAGCCATATTGATCATAAGCAGGCAGAAATCATTTATAGAACATTTGTATAATATACACAACGCAGGGTTCTTATTTATTCAGTTCTTATTTATTGAGCATGTGCAATACTGTTGGCACATACCATTTTATACATAAAATTATGCAACTGAGATATTATGACATTGATTTTAGATTAATTTTCTTAGTAGCTGTCTTCGTCAACTACTTTTTCAATATTCACAATATTGAACATTTCTCAGGAACTAGTTCCCTTGTGACTGCAGAACTCACATGTTAGAAAATAAAGTCAGCTAATCATTATGAAATTGAACAACTGATAAAGCTTAAGCTTCACCAAGTGCCTGGTCATTTCTATTGTATAAATAGAAACTTTCAAAATAAAAAAAAAATAGTCAGCTATGTACACCTTTAATCCCCGAACTAGGGAGGCAAATCTCAGTCCTGACGCAGCCTTGTCTACTCAGTGAGCTACAGGCAAGCCAGGGCTACATAATGAGACAATGTCTGAAAAGAAAAATTGTGAGTGAGTAAATGAATGAACAAAATAAAAATGAACATTTGATGTTAAATTTTCATAAAATTTCAAATCCAGTTGTTTGGATTTTATACTTGGTAAGTGGAAGGTTTGGGTTCAGGTTTGGTTCACAGTGAGACTCAAAAGAAATGAATGAGAGACTCCAGCATGGGAATTAACAGAACTAGTTTATTTAGGACACAGGGCTAGCCTCCAAGCTCAGGAGTGGAGAAGCTAGCCAGCTTCTTGCTGCTTGGTGGATTTTTTAAAGGGGGAAAGGTAATTAACAAAAACCAGGAAGCTTATCTTGTCAGGGAGCCTATCTTATCACTGTTAAGAAGCTGCAGTCAGTCCCTTTTCACAGATGCTTGAGAATTCTGGAAGTTAAGCTGGAGTCCGCAAGGTGTCTGTCAGTCCCCCTGAGTCCTGGAACTGCTTTGGGGGCAGGGGGAGTTCTCTTCAGTGACATCTTACAGTAAGAACAAGCCTCAGTATTTAAACATTGTATTTTCTTTTTTATACAACTACGTCTGGCCAAAATTCTTAAGACTAAGGACAATGGCTAATATTTGTCTTCACAGCAAAACTGGATTGTGCAAAGATGACTGAGTTGAAAAACTTTTTATTGTGAACAGTAGACTATAAAATTCTTACTTTTAGTGAAACAGAGCTATGTTAAGCTATTCAGTCAGTTTACAAGTAAGCCTTCAAATTATGATGCTAATTGTATCATACCCTTACATTATGGTGAGGACTTGCAAATCATCTCTTTTAAATGATAACTTTATTTATTTACTGTTGCAGGGGAGCTGTGGGTGCCATGTATGAATGTGGAGGTTAGAGAACAACTTTGTGGATTCAGTTCTCTCCTTCCACTTATGGATTCTGGGATGGAACTGAAGTTGCTGAACTTGTTCAACCAGCACGTTAACTCACTGAGCCATCTTACTGGCTCCAAATTGTCTTTTTATTGTATAGTTTCATCATGGGACTGTGGATGTAGCTTAGTTGACAGAGGGCTTGCCTAGCAGGCATGGAGCCCTAAGTTAAATCCAAAGCACTGCAAAAGCCTGGTAAGGAGCTTCATTCTTGATGTCTCAGCGGTTAGAAGGAAAGGGCAGGAGGATTAGGAGTTCAGTATCACCCTTGACTTCACAGTGAGTTCCATTCTAACCTGGGCTACATGAGAGCCTGCCTCAAAAATGTTTTTATCAGTCAGTTACAAAGTTTTAATACTTCTTAAAGTGGGCCTCCTGAGACCTAGTTCCATCTGTCAAATATTTCCATTTGAAAATTCTAGTGTGAGTTTAAAAACTAACATTTTAGTATGTAACCCAATCTTTGTTTCTCTGTTTATTCCCAGATTTTCTCCCCGTCTTCTTAACAACTGTTATCATGAATTTGGTGTGAATCATTGTATCATTCCTGTCATATGTATAGATACCATTTATAATTTGTAGTAATGTCTGTGTGCCTGTTGGAAGTCTGCTGGAGAGAAGACTTAGTGGTCACTGCTTTTGCAGAGGATCAGAGTTCAGTTCCCAGCACTCACAATGGGGAGGCTCACAACCACCTGCAACTAGCTCCAGGGGGTCAAGCACCCTTTTCTGGCTTCCATGGACATCTGCACATATGGCATACACATATACAGAATAAACATATATATAAATAAAATAAACCTTTTTCTATGTAAAGAGAAACATGATGTACTTTAATATTTTTCCCAAACATTTTTGAGATTTATCCTGTTCATTTATCAATTTCTTTTAAGAGCTCTATATTATTTCACCCATAAGTAAAAATGTTTAAATCCCCACTCATATTGTGGATATTATGCTGCTTCTAGCTTATCGTGATTACAAATAGTGTTGCCATGTATGTCCATACATGCATATTTTCTCTGGATATCCACACACAAGCTGGCTTGTTGGATCATTGGAAATTATGGATGTACACGTACTCGATGTTGCTCTCCAAAGATGTCATGCCAATTTAATGGTTTTCTCCGTCTTTGTGACAATATTTAGCACTTCTATTTTCAATCTGAAGTTCCCTAACCTCACTTTGAACAAGTCCCCCAAAAGATTTAGGACATAGTTTGTTATGTTACTAGGTGCTTCTGTATGAGTTAGCTAATTGCTGTTGTAATACAAGACACTTTCATGACACGCAGTCATTTTTTCTTTTTTCCATTTTTTTAAGTTAACATGCAACAGAAATGGGTTTCATTATGGTGTTTTCATAAATATATGTCATTACACTTGTCCTAATTTGTCTCCTTCTTCACTCACTGCCCTCCTTTTCCCCATCCCCCTGCTCTGGCTTGTTCCCTGTCTTCTTCCCACAGTCCCTCCTCTGGCTTCATGTCACAAATATCCCATCTCTCTCTTATCACTCACATAGTTTCATCACATACACACACACACACTTAAATCTCTGCACAGAAGAGAAGACATATGTGCTTCTCTTTGTCAGTCTGACTTATTTCACTTAGCATAATGATTTTCAGTTCCACCCATTTTCCTGAAAACAACAATTTCAATTTTGCTTCCTACTGAATATTCCACTGTGTATATGGACCGTATACTTTTTGCTCATTCGTTTGTTGAGGGATAGCTCAGCTGGTTCCATTTCCTGGCTACTGTAAATAATGCAGCTATAAACACGGATATGCAGATGCCTGTGTAGTATGTTGACTTAGAATTCTTCTGATATATACCCAAGGGGTAAACTTGGTCATACAGTAGATCTATTTACAATTTTTTCAGATATTTCAATAGTGATTTCCATACTGGCTGTACAAGTTTACCTTCCCACCAATTGTGCATAGGGGTTCCTCATTCCCCATATAACCTCTGTTGCTGTCCTTTGTTTCCCTAGTGATAGCCACTATAACTGAGGTAAGCTAGAATCTCAGTCACTTTAATTTGCCTTTCTCTTGTGGCTTAGGATGCTGAGCTTGTTTTCAAGTATTTATTGACTATTTGTATGTCTTCTTTTGAGAACTATCTATTCAGTTCAGTAGAACATTTATCGATATGTAGTTGATAAAGATTTTTCTCTTTGATTCTATACACTGTCTCTTCAAAGGAAGCACACAGTCTATTTTAATGGGGTATTCTAATCATATCTTAGACTACAAAATTTCATCTCAGATTCTCATAACCAAAAATGTTGTGAAAGATGTTCATGCTCACTGTAGAGTCATTAATGAACTTGGATTAAGTATGTGAAACAATGTGAAGACCCCCCATTCACACATTACTCTTATTAGGGAACAACTAACCAACAACGGAAAGGAACCACGTGGGAAATACAGACAGGGGCACAGTCGCTCATAAGAACAGTACCGCTATTTGGCATGCAAATGAACTGGCCCCTGACCGTATCTGGAGTTTTTCATTTTACTAGTTGTAGTCAGAATTCTATTCCTTTGGGGCTGAAGAGATGCCTCAGTAGTCAAGACCACTGGCTGCTGTTGCAGAGGACCCAGGTTCAATTCCCAGCACCCACATGATGACTAATAACCATCCTTAATTCCCATTCCAAAGGATCCAATGCCCTCTTCTGACATCAGTGGGCATTACATGCATGTGGTGCACGTACACACATTCAAGCAAAACACTCATACACATAAAATGAAAATAATTTTTTTTTGTCTTTTAGAGACAGGGTTTCCCTATATATAGCCCCATCTGGTCTGGAACTCATGATGCAGACCAGGCCTACCTGGGTCTAGTGGTATAGCTGCCTGAGGTTTAGGCATGTTTCTGTAAGTAACCCCCATAAGTTTACTGGTTCACCAAACTGAACTTGGATGGAATTCTTTCTTTGGTCTATTGGTTCCCCCTTTAGATGGGGTGAGTACATGTTTCTTTATGATGCCCTAGGGAAAGTCAGGCAAAACAAACACCCTCTTAAACGTTCCGGAACTTCAATTCTGCAACAAGGCTGAGGAAGTTTCCAGCATACTAACCTGTGGGCAGACACCCCAAATCATAACCAAACCCCGGAAACCATTCTTGTATTTTTTGAAATCAACTTGGTAGAGATGGATTTTTATTTGAAAATGTAAAGATTGAATTAATTGAATAATGTTTTACTTCTTTTTATATATAGTCTCATAAGTGAGATCAGTTTTTACTTTTATATTTGTGAAATTCTTGTATTAATGTTTTGTGAAACTTAAAAGCTAATTAGATTGCTTTTTTCCTTTTTCTGTTTTTTAAGGATGATTTATATATGATAGATGATCTGTCTTTTAATGGATTAATATAATTTACAGTACAGCATAGACATATTTTTAAAGGAAAATAATTTTTACTTTCGTTACTAACATAAGTATTTTTAAAATAATTGCTGATATAGTTATGCTTTGGGGGTCTTCTATTTTGCTTAAAATAGTACATTTTAGGGTCTGGGGTTATAGTTCAGTGGTAGAGCTCTTGATCAGCATATATTAGGACCTGGGTTCAATCCTCAGTATTGCAGAAATGCATAATTCTCAAGTTTCAATTATTTGAACTCTAAAATCCATTAGTCCATTTGAGTTATTCTTAGGAGGGGAGATTTTAAATTTTTCATTTGATTAATACTTCTGTTAGCATACAAAGAAATGGGTTTCATTGTTATTTTCATACATATATCATCACACTTTTTCTCACTTGCCGCCAACTTGCCCTTCTCCGTCTCCTCTTCTCCTCCTGCTGGTCCCGTTTTTTCTAACTAGTGCCCCTTCTGTCTGCCTTCATGCTGCCCATATTCCATTTTCTCCTCTTGGTGTCTCCACTGAAGACCTCTTCCTCCCTTCTCAGAGCATCCTTTCCACATTTAGGTCACACACGCATCACACACACACATACTCACATGCATTAATCTAGATTCCACATTTGGGGGAGAGCATACTATGTTTGTGTGTCTATGTCTGGAATATTTCATTTAACATGATGATCCATCCATTTTCCTTTTTATTATTAGCATTTTTATGTTGTGATCTTTTGTTGGTTAGCAGTACTGTACACAATGTATATGTTAGATCTGGAAAGACAAACTCTTCTCTTTGCTGTTTAGGGATTGAAATTTTACGCAGACTATGTTTAATGAATCATATTCAGAATCCACAAGGTTGAGTCCTCAGGTGTCATAGAGAAGCTGGGGTGCAGCAGGCTGGTGGGGGGCGGAGCCAGCATTTGTTCATGGTTCCTCTCTCTCTCCTGACCATCATTTTGTGTTTATCATATTCATTCTTTAATTCCCTTATGCTTTTCCCACGGCTGGGTTGTACCACTGCACTCACCAGGTAGTATACTTGTTAAAACTTAGAACACATGCACTTGCATTTCTAAAATCCTTTCTCTCCTCACTTTCACTCGTAAATTTGAGTTAAATGGTTATTGGGTTGCTCAATCTATCTTCTATTGTTTAAAAAGACATCCATATTTTCCATCTTTCTCCCACTGTGGTGAATTTTTAGTGAATCTCTGAATTCTTTCTTCCTATCAATAATTTTTCTCTTCATTCATATTTAGACTGCTAATTATCTTGTATACTTAGTTTTTTTTAGCAATGACTGCATTTTTCACTCCCATGATTTCCAAATTTATATATATAGAAATACTCTCTCTATATATATTATATGCATATATATATATATATATATATATGCTGCTTCACATGATTACCAACAATTCTCATTTCAGAGACAAATATTCCCTATTTAAAGGAAAAATATTGAATTTTTAATTTTTTTTAACTTGCTGATTTTTTTTTCTCTATGATTCCAATTCTTCTTTATTTCAAATGTCCATCTTCTATAGGGTGATTCTTTCTCAGTTGATTTGCTATATTTTAAGTTTAAAGTTAATTAATTTATTTTTATTTAATATGTACAAACGCTTTGCCTGGGTGGATATAAGTGCACCTTTGTTGTACCCTGCCCATGGAGGCCAGAATAGGGGATTAGATCCCCTTGAACTGGAGTTATGAGTGGTTGTTAGCTGTCATGTGGATGGTGGGGATTGAACCTGGATCTTCTGCAGTGCTCTTAACTGCGGAATTATCTCTCCAGCTTAATTTACCGTTTTTCAGAGACTTGTGCTGTTGCAGTTTATGCTGTACTCTGACTTGTGGGTTTACGTCTTCCTTGCAGCTGCTTGTCCGGCTCTTCCAGAGGAGCTCCTCTGTGTTGGACAGGCTGGCTTGGTGTTGGAACAGACAAGCATGGGGATGGAGTCTTTTTTCACAGGAGCCCAGAGCTGTGTTCCCATCCCTTCCTGGAGCTGTGAAGTTCCTGAAAAATGCAAAGCCCTTCACTCGCCTATATTTTCGAGGAGATCCCAATATCACCTACCTCTGGAGCCTGGGATGACGGGAAGGGAAGTTATATTGTCCTTTCCATAGGATGGGAAGCAGGTCAAGAACATTCATAGGCACTCTGCCACAGCAGTCCCCAGGAAGTCTCAAGGCAACTTGAACTTGAACAGAGCTTAAAGCTCTGCTACTAGCGACAGTAGTCTTTTTGTTGAGTGGAAACTTCCACGGTGGCTGAGATCTGGTACTGACATTGGCACAAAGTTTCCTGGCGTTTGTTAAGACCATAAGCAGGAACCAAACTTGTGAAGGAATTACCTTGTACAAACACTTTGTACAGAGAATGAAGGAAAAAGGAGAGCAGTAGTCAAGTAAATACAGCAACGCACCAAGGAGGACCGCTAACAGAAGGGTGGCACTCACCTTGAACCTCTGAACCTGGCTGTAAACAAATGCTCACGTCTCGATGCATTTGTACAATGACATGCTATACATGGTAACTAGAAAAAAACCTTAGAGTTTTTCAGAGGGAACCAAACGGAAAATTTCCTGCCTAATACTGGCCTTCATTTCATTAGCATCTCAGGGATCCTACACAGCAGTTTCCTAGAAAAAGATGCTTATAATTCACATTCCAGCTCCAGTGATGCACTCATTAGAAGACTTGCTGACTACTTGGAATGTGCTAGAAAACAAACTACCAAGTCCAACTTCATAATTCCTATATAAATCTTAAATTACTGAAATCATATTTAGCATCAAGTTGAAGGTTGAAAATCTGAAATATTCTGATAATTAAAAATCCTAGCAAATTAAGAAAAGATTATAAAATATTTTAGAAAAAATCAAATGGAACACCTACTAGAATACAGATTAGCTATAGATAATTGATATATAAATAGAATGTATTTGTCATTATCTTTTGAAAATGACCGATTAAAACCTAACTCAGAAGAAACACTTGCTTAGCACGTGCAAGGCTTTGGGTTCAGTCTTCAATACCAATGAATACGTGATTGAAACAAAATTCATTTTCAGATTTACTGCCAATCAGGGAGGACATAAAGACAAGAAATATAAAAGGGACTATGGGAACAGAAAGGAATCCCACCCGGAGTCTAGTTGAAGTCTCTTCCCAGCTGGGTGTCAAGAATTCTAACACAGTTAACATTTCCTGTAAAGACTGATTACACAAGCCAATATTCCTCTTCTACAGAGATGTTCAAATAACAATGTTAAAACAGCCATGCATTATTTATAAGGCCTAAGCATATATAGCTTTTTTCCTTTTCTAGTTGTAAACATAAATTTTCTGAAAATTATACAAGGAACACTAATTTTAAGTTTAGAAAAAGTCTTAACCCCCTTTTAGCCTCTGGTTTTATTTGATTAAATTGTGTTCCTATCCAAAAGAGTTGTATTTACAGGATGACACATCTAAAGCCACTCTATTAGATTGGTTTATGTGACGCCATCAGAGCAGTTCAACCATGGCTGTCTCACAGTGGAGAGGCAGAGACAGATGAAGCTGGGTGCCTCAGCAGTCCCAATCTGTTGCCAAAGGCCTGTAGGATTCCTGGAGAGCCATTGGTCTTCCATCCACATTGGAAGTCCAAAGAAGCTGGTTCTAATCTGAATGAAAGAATCAGCAGCAACAGAGTAGATGAACTTGCAGGGAGAGTGAAAGACAAGTGAGCACAAAAGAAACCAGCTTTCCTTTCTTCATGCCCTTTATCTGGACCCCTACTAGAAGGTGTCATTCATATTTAAGGTGGGTCTTCCTATATCTATTAAGGCAATCCAGACAGTCCCTTCAGGGGACTGATGTCCACAGGTCAACCTGATGGAAACAATCCTTCTGTGAGACTCTCTTTCCATTTGATTCTACATCATGTCAAGTTGACAATTAAAACTACCCATCACATCCAGCTTCATTTGAGTTTTCTGAAAAGAACTCCTCAGGCTGCTGCTGGAGGCATCTTGGAACTGTGTCTCTAGCCCATATGCCGTTCAAGCCACAGACTGACTCAGTGGTGAAAGTCATTGGGATATAGTATAGCATAGTCATAAAGTACAGCAGGCACTTCATTCCATTCCCATGTGTTCTGTGTGCTTGATCCCATTAACCCAACTAGATGCTAAGGGTTTGGAATACAGAGTCCTCTGAGACTGTAAACATGATATTAGTTGACGAAGAGTTTATAAACGATGTGGAAAGAGTCCAAGATTACAAAAATAGTTTTCAATATTAAAATCACAAATAACAGTTTATTTTCATTTTTGAAAATCAGGGCCAGCACCTTTTACATCTCAGATTCATCTATGCAAAATACCCATGAAAGAAAACAAAAAACAATCAAGTTAATCACTACTCCAAGGCAAAAGCTACCTATACATTGCATTACTGGACATAATGATTACGCGTTCCATGACATGGGTGACAACCTTTGGGTTTTCTACACACTTATTCCTTTGAGAAATGAAGAAAGTCACACAGTAACTAACTCTATTTTTTAAATGATGTATTTGGGCTTGTTGTGACTGAACTACTGGGAGCATTCAGATAGAATAAAAATTGTATAAGAAACAATTCAGGTGAATAAGAAATAACATATAGAAAACTGCAACTTTATTTTCCTCTGTTTAAAATGTACCATATTCTAGATGATTTTTTTATCGTATTTTATGAGCCCTTTCCTTGAGAAGAATCACATTATCTTTATGTGAACCAAGTGATATTTCCTTACTTTATTGACAATTTCTTAGCATAGCAATATCTGCGGATGTTTCTTTAAGCTTTTATTTTCCCAGCAATTCAGGTTTCTAAAGTTTACAGAGCAACAACTTCAGGAACTACATTTATTTCTCCTTGGAATGTTCGACAAAAACCAAACTCTATCTCATGAGCATACCTGCTCTCGTTTTCATAGACAATTTCTTCAGGCGCAGTGATTCTAAAAAGTGTAATAATGTCTCAGTTCAGCTACTAAGGTAAATTGGTTCAACAAAGCCCATAAAGTTGAGGTAAGATTCCAGTCTTCATATTGCAAATAAGCAAATGGTCTTCCTGTATATTTTGGTATCATTATCAGGAAACCTCTTTTAAGTATAAATCTTTGAAGTAAAATGATATGAAAAGCATATATATGGGTGTGAATTATAAAATAATACAATTTCATCATTTGGAGCATACGTTTATAAACTTTATCCATAGCATAAAATAATTATATTTCATTTTTACTTTTATTATTTTCTTAATTATATGTATGTGTGTGTGTGTGTGTGTGTGTGTGTGTGTGTGTGTTTAGTGCTGGAGTTAAAAGCAGTTGTGAGCCACCTGATGTAAGTGCATGTTCTGGAAGAGCAGTATGGACTTTTATTCACTGAGTCATTTCTCCAACCCCAAAGCATTATCTTTTAAAAGCAAAACATTAATCTTGAAAAGTATGAATTAAAATACTGGAAAGGATTCTACCCAATTATAACAATGGGACACTAGGAAAGTAATGAAATGGTTATGACCCTTGGCCTTTGAGAAGTTGGGTAGAATGAATTTTTAGTTGATATATATTTTTTGTGCTAAGATATGAGTTCTGGTCGTATTTTTTAATTTTAATTTTTTGTGCATCAAGAGCTATCATAGAATAGATAATGGTAATCATTTTAATGAGAGAAAGAGGAAAACCACAGATTATTTCGTGGATCAGGAGGAAAAAACAAAGCACAGGCTTAACACAATGGTGATTACCTGAGCAGACAGACCTCTAATCTGAGAAGTAAGCACGGCAATTAAGCTGCATTGCAGAATGACAAGGTATTATTGTCAGAGTCTGGAGAGAATGCTGCTCTGATTTACAAGTGGAACTTAATTCTCATTATATTAAAAAGTACTTAATCAGCCAAATCTTTCTTAATTAACAAACTTATTTAGGCACTTTCAATGTTTCTATAAATTTCTTCCATGAGTGTGCATTTTGGAGGTGATTCAGAAGGGATTGGGTCTGTTTCTCCTGAGACAGGACTGAATAAAAACAGATTTTATCAGAGAGAAAATTGTAGAAGACGGTTTCACTTCTAATTGTTCCCCCAAATGTTTGGGTGTGTATGTGCCCGGGGAGGTACCTTACTCTCCTGTCCCTTTCTGTTTGCTCATATTTCAGTTGTAACCATGGTATAAACTTCTTTTATATCAAGAGATATTTAAACTCTATTAAAAGAGGTAAATATGAAAGACAAGTAAAACTCATCTCAGTTTAAATTCAATTCAATAAGAATGACAATGATACAAAAACTGTAGCACTGATTGAAAAAAAAGAACTGTGTTAAAGAAAAATAAGATCCATTCCACGGAGACCCTTCCCGTCCAAAATGTGGTCCACGGGCCTGCAGCATGAGTGTTTTCTGAACATTTTTAAATAAAAACTCTATGGCTCTGGTTTCTCTCATCTCCAAATCTGGATTATAATAGGGTCCCTGGGTAAATCCACTGTGCATTAATGTGTAGAAACACTATGCTAGAAGACTACAGTCTGATGACAGAAATAGAAACTTATGTTTAAAAAAGCACTAATTCAATAAGAAATGTTCTAGCCCAGAATAAATACTGTGGAATGATAATGGAATCAAATTCTGGTGTGGAGACTGGGAGCAGTTTCTACTCTCTTGTGCAATTACTTTCTACTCAAATACATTGGTGAAACAGAGCATAATGTATATTACACTTTAAATGTTCTCAGTCAGTAACAGATCAGTACAACATGGTTTTTAGAACGTTACTCGGAATCCATGAAATTAGCATCACATATCAGTGTTTATGGAAGAAATGTTGACTTTTTCACAATAATGTGCTAGAGGGAATAAGATCTGTTCTACTCAAGATCAAGAGTCCACAGATGTTCTTGAATATGAAAAGTTTTTTTTTTGCTTGCACAGTAATATTAATGTTCTTCAGAGCTAATGTTCCGTGGAACACCCTTTGAGAAACACTGTATTTTTAGAGGTTTGCAAACTTTTGGTCATGAATTCTTTTCTAGACTTGTCCTGCGCTTCTTTACGTTTTCCCTTCTATAGTTCTAAGGTCCATGAAAAATTCATCCTGCAATATGACTCTGACACTTTATTTATAGCATAGAAATTCCAAGGTAAATGCATCCAGTTGTACTATTAAAAATTATCCAGATCTGGATAGATGAAGTTGTCTTTGAACAAATAGTATGCTAAAGTCTGGCCTGCGCATATCATTGAAATTAAGCCGGATCCTGTAAGTAAATAAAAGGGAAGTTTTGGTTAACTGCCAGTAATGAATAATTCATTGACAAGATTATGAATAAGAACAACTGCATCACTAAAATAATGTTCCCAAAACTGACACAGCATTTGCAATCAAGTCATTCACAGATTCAGTGAAGAAAGGATAGTGTGTATTGTGAAGCTGGCAAATCAATGAAATCTGGAACGTCCTTCAGGGGAATAGACACAAGCCAATAGCAAGGAAGCTCAGAGTCAGTGATGCCAAATCTCATGCCAGATAATTCATAATTCTGACTTTTTTTCAGCTTTTCTGCCTGCCCTGTGCTTGTGTTGTTACTGTTTTGTCGTTGTTTATTTAGACAGAATCACACTATGTAGCCCAGGCTAGACTTGAACTCACAATCCTCCTGCCTCTTCTGCCTCCTGAGTGCTGGAATTATAGGTGTGCTTCATCACATCTGGCTGTTACTCTTTCTCTCTTTCTTTCTCTTTCTCTTTCCTTCTTTGTCTTTTTGAGACAGGCTCTCCCTGTAGCCCCAGACAGGCCTTGAACTCACAGAGAATCACCTGCCTCTGCTTCTCAAGTCCTGAGATTAAAGCCACCACACCCAGCTCTGGTGATATTACTGTTAACTATCTATAGCTACAGTGTTGTTACACATACTTACATGCTTGGATTTATATGATACATATATATATTCACACATTTATGTGGTTTTCTTTTTAATTATAATAAGAAAGCATCCTAATTAACTTTAAGAATAGAAAAGGCTTTAAAAAAAAACAGAATTCCACTTGTCTGAATTATTTGATTTGATGAAAATACTTTTAGTTCTAGTTTCATTAACCCAGTAATTCTTCTTTTCCTTTAAAATATTGACCTAACTAATATCCAATTACAGAGTTCTCATAAGCCTTTTGTTCCTTCTGTATCAGTGACAGTGCGTGTAACATATTAACAGTAAATGTCCATGATAGGTAAATTCTTTAAGGTTAAAAACACTGATAGGATTGTTGGCTTCCTCACCCCAAGACTCATGTCCAAGGTGAGACCATGAGATTGCCTTTTTAAGAAACTTAGCCACTCGAAGAGAAACAAAGAAGACTGTGCTGGGTTTCTCATGGTAAGAGTACTCGGAACAACCTGGTTATTAAAAAAAAAAACAGTTATTACTATTTAAATAGCCACTCAACTATTTTATCAAATCCCACTAGCCAATCTGTAGTGCCCCAAAGTTATCTTTCTTTGGTATTGAGGTGGTATTCTCTGTGTGCCAGACATGGCTAGTGCCCAGTAAATTTTGTGGCACTATAGCTGAAGTTCAAAAAAGACAGGTTAGTATCATTCATAGAGAAAAAAAATCATTTCCACAGCACATTTTTTTCTGTTTTAGAAATAAAACACAGGCACTGCAGATGCCAGGCTGCTCACTCTTCCACGGAGCCGCATCCCTAGTCTCTGCTTCTAGCCATTATTTCTTTCAGAATCTCGTTTTGAAGTTTATTAAACATGTGCATCTTGGAAAGGTTCGTGCTAAATAAACCCTCGGTCCTTTCTATGTGTGTTATCTGACTGTACTAAGCAATACTGCAGAAAAGCAGACAGCTAAGACTTAAGACTTACAGATACCCAAAGTAAGTAGTGAATATAAATGAAATGGGTGCGCGGAACACAGAACTCAGGCTGTGGCTAACTTTTGGCTGAAGGTAATGAAAATGTTTCGTTAATTTTCTTACTAAATATAATGATGAATTCAGTTCAGTGTTTGAACCACAGCAAAAAAAAGTAACCACAAGACTGCCGCCATGCACCATTATGAATGGTAATAATGTCATTCACGAAGAGAGTGCACCCTTAGTACATGTCTAGTGTTTGATCCCTCCATCTTAGAATGACGATGTCATCGAGCAGTCTCTGGCTCAGTTACATGGACCACATAAAAACATCTTTATTCTCCTATTTTATATGTATTTATGTTTATATTATATAAATATTATATGATATGAAAGTAATACACCATATGACATATTCACATATTAAAACACTTAGTATTCAGTATTTACATATGTAGTAGTCTACAAGAGTATTTTCTTTTTGAATTCTTGCAAGGGTGAAGATTCAACAGCTTCCCTTAGAACTGGAGTGCGTTCTGTGCTTGGAGCCCAAATGCACATATTACAGTCAAGGAAAATCTCTGTTATTTCATGTCATCTTATTTAACTCTCCCATACTTACCCAACAAATATGCTTTGACATTATTCTGCGTCAGGCATTATGCTGGAAGTTGAATATTTTATTATGAATATATTATAAATAGTTCCTAAAACTTGCTTTAAATACTTGAAAATGAAAAGCCACCCATATTTTTTTTCAAAAATAGGAACAGAAATTTGCTACTTTCCAACTGAATTTAAAAACAAATACAGTGCCTTGTTATTTTCCAACTCATATCTTAGATGCTTTCTTTGTTTGATTAGACCGAACAAAACAGTTTTAACCAGAAAGCGACAGGCAAGCCCTATCAGAATGTAGGATTCTAAGGATCATTCTTTAGTTTCCTTTTTATCACTTTCTATTTCTTGTATGGTGGCTGTAAGCTCGGCTCTTTCTCTTGTGTATTCTCAGAGAAATATCTGCTGGATAGCTCCCGGGTTCCTATGTAAGGATGCATTTGGCAGCAATCCACAGCAGAAAAATGGCTGCATATAGGACTCACCTTAATGGATGAGGGAACTCTACTCCTAATCCAATTCTATAAGCTTCATTTGCCACATTTGCCAAATTAGAATATAATATTTACCACAGAGAATTGTAACAAAGGTTAGTAAAATAAATGCTATGGCCCTAGCTCGTATTAAGTGATCAATAAACATAAGTATTATTAATGTTGCATGGGCCATTAAAATTGAATAGCAATACCAGAATATGTTTGGGTTTGCTTGCTGTTTTCAAAACAGATTGAAGATATTAGGCAAGATTATTGCCAAATCAAGAATAATAATTTTTTTAATTACATAATCTTGTATTTGGAAGCCAAGTGCAACAGATTTGGAAGTAAATAGTTTTCTGTACTTAACAAACATTGAAATCTGTTTCAAAGCATCCGGTTTTGCTTTACATGACCATTTATTAGGAAAAATAGACACTCAGGCTGTGGCCCTTCCTCTCCTTCCCTAATTTCTAGTTGTTATACAATCTGATGAAGAAAGAAAAGAAAAGAACACCAATCATCTTATTTCCCACTTCTTGGCTTTTTCTTATCTTGACTTTCCTATTTCTAAGACGCCTATAAGATGAAATTTTAAAAAAACACAATATTTTGATCTTAGTTTACAACTAAGAATGAGCTAAATGTGGGTAAGCTTGGATTTGTTTTAAGTTAGGTGTTACATAAAAATGAAAAAGGCTCAGATGGTCTCTGTCTTTGACACTTTATGAGCCAGCATTGCCTTAGTCCCACCCAGACGGGCTGCTTTTTTACTAAGGCTGGCAGGATCTCCATTGAGAAGCTCTGCTCTGGGTCCTTTGTGTTAATAGTGGGGAAAAGATGCTCAGGCTAGTTTCATGGATTCTTGTGTCCTCACACGTGAACTTTTCTCATACTTTATGGGTTTCTATACACAGCCATTTAAAAAAATCATTTTATTTATAATTTTTATTTTATGTGTATGAGACAAGTAAAGGAAAAAAGATTAGAGTAAAAGAGTAAATTTTGAATAGATAAATGGATGGATGAAACCATCATTTGCTGAGTGGCTGTCATGTGACAAATGCTCCTCAGGTAGTTTCTCATGAGCTCATTGAAGGTTCACCTGATCCTCTCACTTTTGCAAAGAAAGAAACTGATGTGCAAGGTGTGAACTTCTGGGAGTCCACCCTTAGTAAAAGGTAGAACTCTAATTTGAATACATTTTATTCTGACTTCCAAGATCACCAGAAGAAACTGAAACATTTTAGAACTAATATTCTTTTTATGTTTATTTTATCATTACTTGTATGGTTTGTGTGTGTGTGTGTGTGTGTGTGTGTGTGTGTGTGTGTGTATGTGTGACAACACACAGGTGGAGGTCAGAGGATAACTAGTGAGAATTAGTTCTCTCCTTCCACCATGTGGATCCCAGAGATCAAATTCTAGCCTTCAGGCTCGGTAACAAGTACCCTACTGTCATGGTTTGCCTTGGTTGTCAACTGGTCACACCTGGGAAGAAAAAACCTCAGTAGGGGAATTTTTTTTTTCTTCAATTGAATTGACTGGTGTCATGTTTATGAGGCATTTTCTTGATTGCTGAGTGATGTGGGAGGGTCCAACCCACTGGTGCCACCCCTGGTCAGATGGTCCTGGGTTGTATAAGAAAGTAGGCTGAGCACAGGCCAGAGCAAGCCAGTAAGCAGCATTCCTCTGGAGTTGGTGTTTCAGTTTCTGCCTCGTGTTCCTGCCTGATTTCCCTCAAAGCTGGACTTGGAAGTTCCTTTTTTGGTTAGTTTTTTATCACAGCAACAAAAAAGTAACTAAGACAGTTGCTGAATCATCTCTCAGGCCCAAAAATGGCATTCCTATTAAAATAGCGATTGATCTGCAAATACTCTAGATTTTCTTAAGTCTTAGTTCCCTGTGTTTGGTCTCAGAGAAAGATTTTAGAAGGAAAATGTTTTTCTTCCTTTCTTCCTTTTTCTTTCTTTCTTTCTTTCTTTCTTTCTTTCTTTCTTTCTTTCTTTTCTTTCTTTCTTTCTTTCTTTCTTCTTTCTTCTTTCTTTCTCTTTCTTTCCTTAATTCAGGGTTTCCCTATATAGTCCCGAAACTCTCTATATAGACCAGGCTGTCCTGGAATTCACAAAGGTTCACTGCCTCTCAAGTGCTGGGATTAAAGGCTAGTGCCACCATGCCCAGCAGAAGATATTTCTTATGGAGACAAAACCTATATACACGAATGTTGAGTGTGGAAGGAGTAGGAACAGCTACATTTCAGTACAACCCTGAATTGGAAGAAGTGCTCAGAACCTCTCCCTGCAGGTCCAAAGATCTACTTTTGAGAAGTGTTTTAGATACATTATTTATAATGCCTTTTCTTGTTTCCACTATTTTTGTCTTGCTTATCAGCTGAAGTGATGACTACATGAAGAATAGTTACTGAAATAGCATAATCCCATACCCATTCTTCTACAATCAGAACAAAGAGCAATCCACAAGCAAAGCAGGTGACTTCTGTGGAGACTAAAAGGACTGCAAATAAAAGAACATGATTATTTCCACTTCGAACAATTACCATCAACACTGGATCATGAAAATTTACTCTGCAAAGAATTTTTGATAAACATTTTTTAAAATGTTCTTTCTCTTACCCAATATCATGTATGGGTAAGAACTTTTTTAACATATTTTATATCTTCATTATCCTTATATCTACAGAAAAATAACAATATTTTTGTGGTTAGAACTGAGATAAAATTACAGTATAGCACACACATACAGATCTGCTATTGAATTGCAAATCTAATTTTTAAAAGTATTAAAAATTAATGAAATTAATGAAAGAATTCAGTTCTGAGTTTTCAGAAATGGGAAAAAAAAGAGTTTATTGAGCTGTATTATTTTTTGGTATGTTCAGGTAGTCATCTGGGAAACATAATTTATTGCCATAGATGAAATAAAGGCTCATAAATGACAGATGTGGATGGAAACACTTCTAAATTCACTGGTTGTCACATAGTGGCTTCCCTGAATGCATATAAAGATAGTTATTTCAGGTTAGAACCACAAATCTCCAGGAGCACTGGGTATGTGAAGGGCCAGACGTTTGCTTCTTGCCCTTTTGGTGGTTTTTAAAGATGATTGTAATTTCAAGGACGAGATCCATAAAACTTAAAGTGACAAATATATTTGATATGGCAGCAAAGCCCCTTAGTAAATAACAGCATGTCTATAAAAATTCCCTTCCCTTCCCTTTAAAACATATCAAATTGGTGTGCTCATATGATTCTGGAATCAATAAATATAAGCAGACAAATGCTATATTTTTCAAAGAAAATAAAATAATCACTCTATTTCCTATTGTGCAGAGGCAATTTATTAACTAGCAAAACATATTGTTTTCATTTCTGAAATGAAAATAAGCAAAAAGCAAGCAAGTCCCGGGCCCAGGTAGCGTGCATATTCCTATTCAATCTTATTTCACTTAATTAAAAAGGCTTTTAAAGTTGAGTAGAGAATTCACACTAACTCCTTTTTCTGTTTCATAGACATTCCTGTGACCAGTATAAATCAGGTCAACCTGTCCTGCACCCTAAAATCAAGGAACTGTACTCTTACATCATACTGACATCAGCCTGTTGTCCGTTTTCACCCTTCCTCCACACTCTTATATTTGTCGTCACTTATGGTTTCTACACATCAACTTAAAGCTGCTTGGAGATGGTGAATTTATTTAGTCTTATGCAAGCTGTATTTGATATATTTGATATATATCATATATTGATAGAGAATACTTAAGCTTTATGATATGAAAAAAAGCATGATTTAAAGTAAGCTGGTCGAAATTTGAGGTCAGAATACCAGTAATTTAGTCTCACCTTTATAGCTTAAGGGTTTTAACACTGTGAGCAGGGTTATGCTGTTAACTTCTCCTTAAATTGGAAGCAAAACAATATCCTACCTATCTCAAAAAAAATGATCTAGAGGCCTTTCATTGAAAAAGAAAAGAATTTGTGAACTATTCTCTTCAATACAAAAGAAAGATATCAGTAATCAAAATGACACAGATTTTCTAGTTCATTGCTAAACTTGATCTCTTAAACAGAATTACTGAAACAGGCCAGAAACTTGACCGTAAATCCAAGCCCAAATTTGGCTTTGAGATTATCATCATATTTTGTCTCCAAGATTAGATAAGTCTAAATTCTCAAAGCAACAACTCTGATGAGTTATAGCATTTATCTTCCAAAGCCGCCAAATTAAAGAGTTACTAGGTTAAGGACTCATTGACATCTTTGCACAAATGATAATGCTTCATAACAGAAAATAATGAGGAAAACTGAGCTAGGCATCTGAGGGACCTTCACTAATCTCTGCTGCCTATTAACAACTTGTGACTTGTCCTATCTTTGTTGGTTTACCCAAAGACAAGAATTAAATCATTAACAGTTAAGTTTTAAATCTCTCCCTTACTCCAAACACATATGGACCATACTTGACTTTGTTTTTCACACCGAGTATCTCCATACCACTTAGGCAGAATCTGGGTGCAAAAAGACAAATTCAGTTCAACAGGGAGGTGCATGAAGAGAAAGTTAAGATAAAATTTTAGGCTCATATTTATTACAATAGACACCTCTTGTTCTCACAAATTCTTTGCAACCCCGCATTGAATCAATAATGGCTCCAGACAAGGTTATCCATTTGAGGAGGACATTTTAAGGCTTTTATTTGAATTCAGTAATTCAAACTGACCAAGTTTCCTATACAAATCATATTTGAAATGTTTTTTCCAGCTTCAGGCAATTCTGTACATTTCCACAGTTTTCCCCAGAAAAGATCATCTCATAGTTTTCTAATGAATTTTAATGTTTAAAGAATCAACTGTACAGTTTAAAAAAAGAATAGGAAGACATTTAACATAATATTAGAGAATAGTCAGAGAACAAATGTATAAATTGTTTTTTTTCTCCTTTCTATTTATAAGTATTTTAAATATGAGTTTTCTAAATATGAAGGAAACTCACTATGCACACCCCCACAATAAGTGTGTTTGATGTATATTTAGTACAAATAGGTGTAGCTACTAACACGCAAGTCTTATGAACATATGAGATGCAATTATTTACTTAACAGATAAGTTTGGTATTAGTATATTCTTTCTTGATTACTTTTCCTCTGCAATGAAATGGAGATTTACTTTTTAATTTAAACATGCTAAGTGTAAATATTTATGGGGTATAATCTGACATTTCAGTACATGTATGTGACATGTGATGGACAGTTCAAGCTCACTGGCATATAGGCCATCTCAGACATATGTGATTATTTCTTTGTGTTGGGAACATTCCAGATCTCCCCACTAGCTATTGTGAAATATTTAATGAATTGTTGCCAACCTGAGTTATCCTTCTGTGCTATAGAAAATCTCCTCTGCAACAAATTCTGAATTATTTGGAGAAGAAAATAAAACAAAGCAGAAATGTACAAGGCAAAAAAATGAAGGTTCTCTATCATCGTGGTTGGGAGATAACAGTCTGCTGCATAATTGTCTAAGCTTTTCCAATGATGGAAAAATCCACACCATGGATTCTACTCTATTTTTCAAAAATGAGATTACACTACCAACTCCTTTAGAGTCTTCATTTTCTATTTCATAGCTCACAAATGCTTTCTAAATCAGCATATTGACATTTTTCTTCCTTCTCTTTAAGCTATCTTTACTGAGATAGAATATGTGTGGCATTAAAGCAAAAAGGGAGATTAGGGGGAAGGACACACAGCAAGCGGAGGGCAGGAAAGATGGGGCTGGTACTGGGGGAGAGGATGGATAAGAATAAAGTATAATGACACGTATGTTCAAAAAATCACAGTGGAACCCACTACATTGTAGGCTATATATATTAACATTTTTGATGCCACATTTTCCTAGTTTTTTAAAATATTTTATTATTGTTATTTTATATGTATGAGTGTATTGCCTGCATGATGTAAGTGCACATGTGTCATGCAATGCCTATGGTGGTCCAAAAAGGGCCTTAGAAGAACTGGAGTTATGAATGGTTGTTAGCCTCCATGTGGGTGCTGGAATTGAACCTGGATCCTCTGCAAGAGCAGTCAGTGCTGTTAACCACTGAGCCATCTCTCCAGGCCCTTCTGGTTAGTTTTTTAATTCAGATGTAATATACATATTATTAAAAGAAAGTCTGATATTTTTATGATTTCACTTCACAAAAAATTGGGGGTTCTGGTAGCACTTTGTCCACTTATTGATATGATTAAAATTTTTTAAAATTACCTGTATAATTTGTGTTGAGTCATGAAGGACGTGTTTTGAAGTCAAATGGTGCCAGGACATCCAACTCATGTGCCCTGAGGTGTAACAAATGAAAAGTTTGCTTTGAGGGAGATGAGTCAGAAGTGTACATCAATGCTCTGATACTCACTTTTCACATACAAGGACAGGTCCTTTGATTTATTTATATTGAACATATTTTAAAACCAATGAATAGCTTACCTATATTGAACAAGTAAATCCATTTTGCTGGTGCTGGAGAAATGGCTCCATAGTTAAAAGGTACCCACTATTCTCACAGAGAACCTTGGTTTGGTTCCCAGCACTTACATGGCAGCTCATAACCCTCTGTAACTCCAGGTACATGGGTTCCTATGCCCTCTACTGGCCCCCATGGGATCCTGCATGTACATGGTTCACATAAACTCATGAAAGCACACATATATACATAAATTTTTAAAATATATAATTTAAATCCACTTTGTTCAATAAGTAGTCTTAACTATATTTGAGATCTGTTGTAAACCTGGAAGTTTCCTCCAAAGTGTAAGGGAGACTTTTTAATATGGAGAGAGCAGGGTATTAAGAGCAAGAAGACTCAGATTCTAAGCTTGGTGGTATAACTTTGAACTTGGACAAATCATTTAACCTCTATGGGCTTCAAGTTCTTAACCGTGAAGTGAAGATTGATCTTCCTAATCTAAAAACTGAGTCCGTAATTGTACTGGACTGTGATGAGGTTTGTAATCATGAGCAGCTTGTCAATGAATTAGTTGCTGCATGAAGCTTTAAGGTCCAGTTATCTCATATTTTTCACTCTTGTTGGGAGTTGTGGTACTCTCCAGAATTCCCAGATCTTGAGGGGAAACAGTTGGAAGACTTAGTGTTCAAGGCCAGCCTGGGATACATAGCCATACTCTACCTCAAAATAACAAACACACAATAACCTATTGTTACATTGAATATGCATGTACTTTGAGTTTTATTTATGTAAAAGTAATAACAAAAAAGCCAAGTGTGATTGAACATACTTGTAATCCCAGTACCCAAAGAGTACAGGAGGAGAATAGAGACTTTGAAGTTAACCTGGACTACATGAGAGATTCTATTTCAAGTGTCCACATACCAAAATGCTGCATGACTGACACAGGAACTCAAATCCTTGGACTCTTATGTTCAGAGAGCCTCATCCCTGTCCCAGACACAATCTTATCATTTCTAGCACTGAATCACAGTTGAGATTGTGTGTGTGCACTGGACATTCCTCTATGGCTTTGCCTGCAAGCATCCTGAATAACATTATTTCCATTTCTAAAGTGAGATAGTTATTTTTGGTATTATTTGCATAGTGAAATGAAATTCTGTGCTTTCACAGTGAAATTAAATTGCATAAACACTCAATTTGTAGGAAGTTAATTGTAAATATACATAATTTATTTCAAGGAAATTATATTGGCAACTTAAATATGCAGTGAAAAAATTTCATCCACAGTGAGATAAAACAAATTATGTGACAAAAATACCTCAAACTGACATAGAAATGACACCATTAAAATATATGGATTGGGCTGGAGAGATGGCTCAGTGAGTAAAGACATTTGCCACTAAGCCCGACAACCTGATTTCAATCCCAAGAACTCAAGGGGTAGAAAGAGAGAACTTCCACTTGTGTTACATGACACTTACATCCACATACATACATAATGCCACAAATAATTTTCATTTAAAAAATGAATATCTCATTTTGTCCTCATGATAATCCTTTTTCGGAGTATAATTTCCATTTAACAAATAAAAACATCTGTGGCTTCTTTAAAATGAATCAGGAATGGGGCTAGAGAGAGATTAGCAGAAGACTTACTGCTCCTTGCAGAAGACCTGGGCTCAATTCAGTTCCCAACACACATATCAGACAGCTCACAAGGACCTATAAGTCCAATTCCAGGCCCTCTAACACCTTCTCCTGGCCTCTGCAGGCACCTTCATGCATATAGTACATTATGCTGAGCTTATGACTCAGCAGGCACACTCATATACACATAAATTTAAGAAATAAACAAATCTTTTAAAATGAATCAGGACATTAGTAAGAACCTGGGCCAGAATACAGGTTCCCTGGCTTGCAGTCTGAAGCCACGTCCAGTATTCATCAGAAAATACTTGAACCAAACATGAGTTATCTCATAGTTGGGTATAGTGGCACTTGCCTTTTATCCAAATTTAAAGGCAGAGACAGGTAGATCTTTGTGAGACCAGCATGGTCTACATAGACTTACACTCTTACTCTCTAAGACTTACACAGCCATCTGGATGCATGATGACCCCACTTTGTGTGTATGCATGTGTGTGTGTGTTGTACATGTTGATGTACATGTACAAGTGTGCGTGTATATATGGAGGCCAGAAGTTATCATAAGGTATCTTCTTAGTCATTCTCCATCTTATTTCTTGAGACAGGGTCTCTCACTAAAACAGGAGTTCATTAATTGTTAGACTGGCTGGCCAGCAAGCTCTGGGCATCAACCTGTCTCTGCCCCTTCTGCTGGGGTTACAGATGTGCGACCCTACATCTGGTTTCTTACATAGATGCTGGGAATATGAACTCAGATCCTCATTTTATCAACGGAACCATCTTAACAGTTCCATGCACTTCTTTGCATATATTAACTATATACTATAATGGTTTCATACTGATATTTTGATGTATACATATAATGAACTTTGATCACATTCATAATCATTCCTTTCTATTAATCCTCCCTATGATCCCCTTTTTCTTTAAGTCTTCTTCATCCTCTCTCTCTCACTTTTCTCTGCCTCCCTCCACTCTAAGCCCTCTCTTGTTTTCTTTCTCTCCCTTTCCATCTCTCTCAGATTACACATATGACAGGGTACATGTAATTTGTCTTTCTGAACTTTATTTTAACTATATAATGATTTTAATCTTATTTCACCTAATGCAAATCCATTTTCCTGCAAAAGACATAATTTCTCATCACTTATAGTGGAGTAATATTCCATCGTGTATAGATACCACATTTTCTTTATCCATTCATCCCAGATTGGCAATAGACTGATTCTCTACCTTGGCTATAATAGAAGCACAGCAAACACATATGCATCGCTATCCCTATTGTGCGCTGACTTTGGTCCCTTTGGGTATAGACCCAGGAATGGTATAGATGATGACACGACGTTCTTAATTTTACATTTTTGGAGAATCTCTATAGTGATTTCCACAGTGGCTTTACTAATGTATATTCTTGCCAACATGCATAAGGGTTCTGTTTCCTCTATGTCCCTCCAGCATTTGATTGTTTTTACTATATTTCATTTTATTTCTTTTGGATGATAGCCATTCTAACCGGGTAAAATGGGTACTGAACATAGCTCTTGTTTGTGCATTCCTGATGACTAATGATGTTGAAATTTTTTTGTATATTTATTGGCCTTTTACATTTCTTCTTTCAAAAAGTGTCTGTTCAGAATGTGTATCTATTTGTTTATTAGATAATTTGCTTTCCTGGTCTTTCATTTTTTGAGTTTTTTTTTTATTCTGGACATAAATAGTTTATGAAGATTTTGTCCCATTCTGTAGTCAGTTCCTTTATTCTTATGTTTCTTTTGCTATGATGCAATCCAATTTGTTAATTCTTTCCATGATTTCTTGAGCTATTAGAGTCTATTCAGAATATTCCTAAGCTTATATCTTGAAATGTTTCTCCTGTGTTTTTTTTTTCCACTGGTAGTTTCAAGTCTTAAGATATTTGGTGTTGATTTTGGGGGGATCAAGTTTCATTCTTCTAGACACCCAGTCTTCAGAAGCATGTATTGAAGAGGCTGTGCCAAAGGTTTTTGAAAAGCCACTTTATGGAGAATTAGACAGCTATAGCTGAGTAGGCTTATTTCTGAGCTCTGTTCTGTTTCATTAATCTGCATGCCTCTTGTGATAGTCTTGTGCTCTTTGGAGCTTCATAAGAATGAGTTTGGAGGGTTCTTCCTTTTCTATTCCATGGACTAGCTAGAGGAGGCCTGATGATAGCTCCTCTTTAGAAATCTGGTCAAAACCATCAGTAAATCTGCCAGTTCTGGGGCTTTCTTTAATAAAAGACTTTTTTTATAACTACTGTATCAACGCCCTTACCCACTATTCATCTGTTAAATTTTGTAGATTTTCTAACTATAAGTTTTCAAAGTATTCATTAATGCTCTATATCAGTTTTTTAAGAAAAAAAAAACAATGAGGTGCTTGTTAAGTCCATTTGATCTGTAATGTATCTCAACTCTCACATTTCCTTTTTGATATTTTTGAGTAGATGAACTACTGGGGAAAATGGGGTGCT
This sequence comes from Eospalax fontanierii, assembly GCA_035773235.1. NCBI lineage: Eukaryota > Metazoa > Chordata > Mammalia > Rodentia > Spalacidae > Eospalax > Eospalax fontanierii. The sequence goes on along the minus strand of CM069545.1, from coordinate 32,071,641 downwards.
GATGTCACCCCACTGTTATTGTATCCGACCTATCTGTCCTGTGAGGACCAATGGTGTTTGCTCTGTGAACGTCAGTGCATCCATGTGGGAGACAGCTGAATCTTGATAGATTATTAATTTTATTAATATTCATTAATATAATATGGCCTTTCTGTTTCCTAGATTTTCAGTTTGAGTTCATCTTTGTCAGATCTGGATGGATTCACTCCTGGTTTTTTGCATCGTTTTTCCTTCTTTCACTATCAGTTGTGAATGTCTTCAACAGTGAAGTGAGTTTCTTGCAGATAGAAAATAATGGAGTTTGTTTTTTGTATCGCCAGCAAGTTTATGTCTCCTAATTGGAGAGTTAAGACCATTTTCATTTAGGATTAAATAACATAATAATAGTAATAATAATAATTTTTAAAAAGCTTTTTGAGACATGGTCTCACATAGCCAAGGTTGGTCTCAAATACTCTGTGATCTTGAACTGCTGATCTTCGGCCCTCTGGCTGGCAGGTGGAAGCATGCACCACTATGCCTGACTGTATTTAGGATTATTACTGAAGATGTTTTCTTTTATTCCTTCATAGTTGCTTTTGAATACTCTGTGTTGTTTTTTCCCTCCGTATTCTGACTTGCTGATTGCTAAGTTGGTAATGTTTGATGTTTTTAATTCATATTTGTCTAGTTTTAGAGTGAAAGTTATTCTTTCCCAAATATTTTTCTTTCTCTTCTTGTATATTTCTTAAAAATAAACGTGACACTATGCTTTCTTAAACAATCAAGTAAAAATGGGTGCAAGAGACTCTTCCCATCTTTCTTTCTTAGAAAAACAAATATTTCCTAGAAGTTCTCGTCTAGCTCCCACTATGTCTGGAGCATAGGCCTACATGTAGAACAACTCTAGGCAAATTTAGGAGCATTTACACATAGGATTACAGCATTATGACTTTAATCCTGGGAATAGGCATTTACTACCCGAGTCAAATAAGAGTTAGGATTCTATTTTGAAGACAGAGGGAATGGGAGCAAACAACTAACAGTATCATCCAAGTGGTAGAATTGATACAACAACAGCTAAGTGCTCTGGTTTCACAGAGATCGTTTTGCTATCAAGACAATGAAAACTGCCTGTTTTGAGGGTCCAGACACTGAGCCCCCATTGAAACTGGCTTAATCATTCACCAGCTTTTGAGATGAGCATCTGCTAAGAGAAATGGACATGTACCATGGAGCAACCATGGGGCTTCTTCAGTCCTATCACTGAGTCATGTGACTTCAGATTCACCTTACTCTTTACCCCATTAATATCAACTTGTTGCCTTTTAATTTGAACATTAACAGCCTGTAGTGGAAATGTTTCTATGTGATTACTTTATCCCATTTTATTCCAAAATAAGATAAATAATACACAATCTTTATACTAAGATATATTTTCAAACAACACGAAATTATTCTTATTTTTATATTATCACTGAACTTTAAATATCATTGAAATTTTTTGATATACCTAATTGCTGTGAATTTTTACTTTTTTAATCCATCAGAAGATTATGCTACATAGAAAACCCACAAACAGGGATTGGGGAGATGATTCAGTGGTTAAGAGCACTGGCTGCTCTTACAGAGGACCCAGGTTTGATTCCCAGTACCCACATGGCAGCTAACAGCCATCTGTAACTCCAGTTCCAGAGGAACCCAATGCCCTCTTCTGATCACCATGGGCATTGCATGACACGGATGTACTTACATCATGGAGGCAATGAACTCATACACACAGAAAATAATTTAAAAATGATTTAAAAGAAAGAAAACCCAAAAACAAGCTGGGCATTTTGGCACGTGCCTTTAATATCAGACAGAGGCAGGTGAATCTCTGAGTTCCTGTCCAGCCTAGTCTATGTATCACATTATGGCCAGTTAGGGCTGCATTGCAAGATCCTGTCTTATAAATAAATATATAAAAACCCACAAACAAAAAATTTAAGTGTAATTTGAGCTAAGGATGTAGCTGAGTTGGTAGAATGCTTGCCCAGCATGCATACAGCTCTGGGTTTGATCCTTAACACCATGAAACCACAGACATGGTGGTACACTCCAATAATACCAGCACTCAAGAGCTAGAGACAGGAGAAAACCCACAAGCATGCATTAAATCCATATAAAATTTTGAACTAATTTTTAAAAATTACATCATGCTTTATGAGAGAAAACTATGTGTTCATAAATTTTGCCCCTAGAAATACCTACTTTCCCCAGAAAACTTACAAAACATTACACACAAATATTAAAAGAATACATTTTAAAGTGTGTTTATACAGAATATTTTTAAAACAGTGCATGCTTTTTGTAAATAATTACCATTTTTACCTGAATTATAAATTCAAATGATTTTCTAATTACTATTTGCCTCTAAAAACTTCTCCTTCTAATCTCTACTGTAAGAACTAACCTAAAAGACAACCAGGCCATGATCCTCCCCCATTGACATCGATGGCCCCACACTGTCGAGGCCATAGAGACCCAGCTCAGAAGCTGTATGGAACTTATTTTACGGCCTGCCAAAATGCAGGTTTCTGGGCTTCAGTCTGAGTTTCAGATTTGATAACTTTGAAATGGGCCCCAGGAATCTGCATTTCTAGTGAGTTCCCAGGGGATATTGGATCCGTTGTTCCTCCAACCATGTTTTGGCAGCCATTGAGCTAAAGGCAGCCAAGAGAAAATAGATGGCAACAACATGAAAGATGACTCAGGGGTATTCACAGAGCTGCAGAAAAGCCTGTGGCAGAGGGCAGGGGAGGGTGGATAGGGCTGTGTTTCGGGGAAGGAACATTTCCACAGGAAATGCTTGACAATAGCACTCATCCTAGTTTCACTTTGTGTCCGAAGCCATATATGCCTTACCTCATTTAAACCTTGCAAAATTTCTGAGTAGCAGGTTGTGTTGTTGTTACTTACTTTGGTGAAAAATGAAGTTTAGAAAGGCTTCAGTAACCTCTTCAAAGTTTGATAATAGATTGCAGAGCTGGGATTCAGAGCCTGCTCTCTGACTTGTAACCATCAGGCTATGTGTGATGAGCTGGGGCAATGATGAGGAGCTGCTTTACACAGGAGGAAGTCTCTTGTGAAGACATGACAGTAGTTAAGATGGAGAGTAGATAAGAGAGTGTTTAAAGAGATTAGGGCCTGACTAGCTAGGTCAAGTACAGTGCCTGCCAGGCACACATAGAGACCAGAGTTCCATCCCTAACACACATTTGAAAAGCCAGAGCACAGCAGCACGTGTTTATAAGCCCAGTGCTGGAGAGGTAGAGACAGGTGGATCCTAGGGCTCATTGGCCAGCCAGACTAGTCTAATTGGTAAGTCGGAGATTCAAGTGATAAACCCTGCTTCAAAAAACATGTAAGGGGCCATTAAGTAGGAAAAGCATTTAAGTGGCTTTATAAAACCCTGGGTCAGCAAGGATTGGATCCAAGGTTAGATGTGTGAGCTACTAAAGAAAACAGGAGCTACCATGGAAATGAGCAAGTTTTAGGTAGTAAGGTTTTATCTCTCAGTCTCTAGACTTGTTTGACTGGATAGACAAGAGGAAGAACAAGATAAGTTTCAACTGACAGGAATGATAATTGTTGGCATACCACAGTGATATCTGGAAGAAATAGAGTGTAGACTACAAGTATAATTTAAATTGTTTTCTTAGCCATTCATAAAAAAATATAAAATATGAGTGTCGCACATGATATTGAATGCTTGTAATTATAGCACTCAGAAGGCCAAGGTAAGAAGATGATGAATTTGAGACCAACCTAGCGTATGTGACAAGTTTTAAGAGAGCCTAGTGTATATAACAAGATCCTATAGAAAGAGGCAGAGACAGAGGGAAAGAGAATGTAATTTTAATCTCAACAATAACTGCTCATTTACTTAACCCATTATAGTTAACCTATTATAATTTCAACATGTACTAAACATTGCTAATACTATGTCAATCTGTTCATACAGTATCTTAGACATCCAGAGTGTATGTTATGTGCAACACATCTAGAACTGGACTGCCCATATTTCAAGTGTGCTGTAGCCATACGTGACTAGTGACTACCATAGCTGACTATGGAGCTCTAATCTCTGTCTCTCCCAGCTTCATCCTCCCATAAACAGGTGCTGGTCTGGCTATCTTTACTACAGTTGATGGATTACTATGCAGCCATCACTGAAACCGTATGTTCTCATTTTCTTCAGCTCTCTGGTACCTCATCACTATGCACTCACATAAAAATATCCCCAGGCTTGGCTCACTATTGTCTTTATTTCACAGATTCAGAAACTGAGGCAAAGGTCAGTTAAGAAAGATATCCCAGCTCATATTTCCTGTGTGTGGCTGGGATCAGCCTTTTTTTTTTTTTCCAGGCATGTGCTGTCCTGACTCCTACATGATAGTCTCAAAATAAAAGCATATTGAATAATCAATTCTATCTCAATATATTCTTTTTTAAATTCTGTAGCTAAGATTTGAACAGGTGGTGTGACTAGCCCAAGGACATACCATTAGTTCGTGGCACAGTTGAAATTACAAAAAAAAATTGTGGATTTGGAGAGATGATTCTGTGGATAAGGGTGCTTGCTACATAAACCTGAGGACTTGAGTCTGAATTTCCAGTGTGCATGTAAGAAATTAGTCACACATGTGCATCCACCCTCAGCTCTGCCAGAGGCAGAGACAGGAGGATCTATGCACTGCTGGCCACTAGCCTTACTTCAGGTGCAGTGAGAGACCCCATCTCAAGGGAATAAGGCAAAGAAATGGAACAGGAAACTTAATACTCCCCTCTGGCTTCCCCATGCATGTGGGTACACACCTGGAAACACACATGTGCATACACCACACACACACACACACACACACACACACACACACACACACACAGAGTTATGGGAATTGTGTTGAATTGTCAAAGGGAAAGCACTAGTAACATTATCTAAATGACTTCATGCCTAACTTTATTATGGTATAAATGAGTTACTCCATCCTAAGAACATCCAATACATAAGAAGAAGAATTTGTAGCAATCTAGATATTTAGCGGCTGCCAACATTTTTATTGTTCTTTAAAAATATGTTTGGATCTAGATCAAACAAACCATAAAATATGATGACAATTAAAAGACATTTGGCTATTTGAACGCGAGAAGGATATATAAAGATTAAAAATTCTTATTTTTTAAAAGTGTGATAATTGTGTTGTGTATTTAAAGTCCGTACCTTTAAAGGCCTATAAGGGAAATATTTATACATAAAATAGTATAAGGTTTTGAAAACTATTTTGAAAGTAGAATAAGTGTATGCACAAGTCTAAAATTTGTGGAGACATGATCAGAGCTCTGCAAGCTGCTTTCCAAACTGTTTACTATGACTGGTGTTTACATTGTCATCTTTTCTTGAGGCAAGTGGAATGATGGGGATCAAACCCAGGGCCTTCCATATTACACAGGTACTGTGCCACTGAGCTCTACCCTCGGCCTAACTGCCATCTTTTTTGACCAAAGTATTTTAATGTCAGCCTTCCATTTTCTAAACAATAAAGAATTTTTACTGACTTGAAATTTTAAGGAGCAACCATGCCTACACAACTCAAGAAAGCTGCATTCGTTTGAGGTTTCAGAATCTCCTAGAAGCAAAACAGTTCTTTGTAAGGATAGGCCAGGACCCTAACCAAGTATGGATATATACAAATGGCAGCCTGACCTGAGCATTCAAGGCTTCAGGTATGTGAATATTCCAACTACATGACCTACTCCATGGCCATGATTCCTATGGATGTGACAGGCACCTTTTCTTCACGAATCTCTTGTATTTCTCTTATGAGACTTAATAATACCCCAGAGGGACACCTTCCATATAAGATCCTACAAACAAATGCTGAAAAGCACAGGGTTTAAGTATTCTATGTAGAGTAAGAAGAGATCCATGATTGACAGTTGACAAGGCCATCTTGTGCAGGCCAGTGCAGGCAGCCTCAGCTGCTAAGAGATACTGTTTGCAATGACTGTGCCATGTTCTGAAGGTAGCATTTTACAACCCTTCTCCCTGTCTTCTGTTTGTTACATTCTTTCTGCTCTGTCCTCCACAATGTCCCAAGCATGGTTCCAGGCACATAGTAGGTGCTCAATGAATATAAGTTGAATGATTCAGTATAGTTTAAGGACTGATAGATGCTCAGTCTTACAGAACACTCTGGTTATGGGGTATCTGTTATGACTGGTCAGAGTCCAGAGTACAGGACATGACTCTAGGTAAAAGCTACCATTATTGTAGAATGAGAGAATAATCATCAGAAAATTAGTTCCTGTTGACATTCTGCCCAGAGCTGTTTCAGGTTTCCTGGAAAGGAAGAAGTACGAAGAGACCAAACAATTACCCAATAAACCATGAGAAAAAAAACAAGTATATGCAACTTGCCACAGGAGTGTGAGCAACTGAGTTTGAATCTCCAGAATTCACATTTAAAAAGCTAGATGCAGTAACTTGTGTCTGCAAATCTGGTGCTCCTGAGAGATGGGAAGCAAAGACAGGAAGAATCCTTGGAATGCTGCGGACCAGTTGGCCTCCATACACAGTGGCAGACACCAGCGAGAACCTGGCTCAAACAAGGTGGAAGGCAAGGTTGTCCTCTGACCTCTACCTGTGCATTGTCACGTGGACATGCCTATACTCACACACATGAATACATGTGCACACACAAGCACACACACGCACACACACACACACACACGCGCGCACACAAAGAGTTTTAAAAACTGAAGAACTTGGCTGGATGTGGTAGCACACTTCTGTAATCCTAGTACTCAGCAGGAGTTCAAGATCATCCTCGGAAACATTAGACCCTGCCTCAAAATGACTGATGGCTGCCCTTTCCCCCAAATCAGCCAGTAGCCAATAGTTCTGCAAGAAGAGATCCATGGTTGAGAGCTCACAGGTCCATCTAGCGCAGGCCAGCGCAAGCAGCCTCACCTGCTGAGAGATCCTATTTGTAATGACTGTGCCATGCTCTGAAGACAGCATTTTATAGCCCTTCTGTCTTCGGTTTGTTACATTCTTTCTGCTCCCTCTTCCACAATGTTCCCAAGTCTTGCAGGGGGGTGCTATAAATGTTCTGTTCAGGGCTGAGTACTCAGCAGTCACTTTGTAAAAACGGAATCATTGTGTATTTCATACAGGACATCTCAATCAATCTTAATAATATTTATACACCCTTCCCCACCAGTATCCCCAATGACCTCCCAACTGGAATCCATATATTTTTTCACCTATGTTAAATTCTACTGTGTCAAGTTAGTGTCCCCAAATGACCTCAGTGCAGGTTCATCCCTCACTTTAAGATGAGCTCATCCTCACGTAACAACATTCAGTGGCCAATATTTCTTAAGCAAAGGTTGGGGTCTGCTGCCCACTTCTCAAGTTCCATGCTGGGTTTTGTCTGCTTCTGTTTGTATGGGTCTTAAACATGCTGACACCACTGCTGTAGATTCATATGAACAAGGTCTCAGGAGCTTGTAGAATTCTATTTCCATATCGTCACATACCTCCTCCCTGCCTCTTATAATCATTCCACCCCCTGTTCCACAATGGTCCCTGAGTCCCAGGTGAGTGAAACTTAACGTAGGAGTCATGTCCAGGGACCTACACTCTGCAGATTACTAATCTCCATGCCTTGGTCATTTGTGATCCTTTGTGTTTCTGGCTCTCTGTTGCATAATCAGGGAGCTTCATTAATGAGAGTTGAGAGATTCATTAGTATCATCTTTACCTCTTGTTCTATGTTGCATGCATGAGCCTTGGGTGTAGATGTGCCGCTTAGGCATAGGCAATTCACATACAGAATCTGTATGTGACTCGTTGTGGTACTCTGTAGTGTCTCCTTCTGGTGCAAGAAAAGCTACTTAGATGAATGGTAACTGGGATATTTGACTGTAAATATAAGGATGCATATTTTGCATGTAGTAAGAAGCTAATTAGCTTAGAGATGTGACAGTCTTAGGGATGTCCCTAAGATCTATGACCTCTTCAGGCATGTGTATTTGGCTATGATTACAATACCATGTGGTTTTTAGTCTAATTAGGTAGTTGTTGATGGCCCCCAAGATAGACATACCACTACTGCACTGTGCCATATGCTGTGCTGGTCTTTGATGTGGTAATTTGGTCATGAAGCTAGTGTTGGGCTATCAATTGATGTTCTCCTTTAGCACTTTTCATAGTGCTCTCCAGAGCTATGACTTACCAGCCTTCAGGGGAAGTGGCTTTCAGGTCAGTTCCAGCTCCATTGCTCCAAATCAGGTCTCTGAAGCATATGAGACTGGTATTATCAAGAGAGAAATGGGGACAATTTAAATGGGGAAGGCATGGAGGGAGCGTTTGACAGGGAGAAAGAGAGAGAGAGGAGAGATAATGCCTAGCTAGTATGAAACCTAATGACAAATTCCACATACAATGCCTCTACATGAACCCATGTGCATAGCTGAAGGTTACATAACAAGAAACAGTGCCAAACAGGAGAGACCTTCCTTTGAGTTGCTGACCAGGGTGGTCCAAGAGACTCCCAAAATTACACACACTATTATTGCCACAGCCCTTGATTGCCTCCCAGAACTTCAAGGTAAGACCTTATTGCTGAAAACAGTTATTTATTGTCAACAGCTTGAGCAGCCATGCGTCTCAGCATTCACCAATGTTCACTTCAAAGAGAAGCTTCTCTGATTAAGAATGAAAGTAGCATTTGTCTATAGGTGAAAATGGATAATGAAGATACTTTGGCATTGTATTAATTTAGCTAAATAACAATAGTTTGTTATCTTTAGTTGTACACCCACTGGTGAGCCCACCAGGTTCCAATAGATAGTTTTAACCCATGGTTAAATTATGTGGGTCACAAAATAAAATTAAATAGACATGATCATGTGTGTAGGGAGGAGAGGAGGTTCACAGGCATAGAGGGAGACAGGACAAGGGGAGTGAGTCAGGATACATTATACATATATATGTATATATGCACACACATGTATATGTGTGTATATATATATGAAACTGTCAACAGATTTAACAGAAGTTATGAGAACTTCAATTAAAAAATGGAAAATAACTTGCCTGATACATGATATAGAGATTGTTCTAGACTGATGGTATTAGTAGAACTCAACACAAGATTGTTAGAAAACAATGTGTGGGTTTTTTGTTTGTTTGTTTTGTATTATGTGTATGAGTATTTGCTTGAATATATGCAAATGCACTCATACATACTTTGCCCATGGAGGCAAGAAGAAGGCATCTGATCCCTTGGAACTATATTTAAAGATGGTTGTTAGCCACCATGTGGGTGCTGGGAATTGAACTTCAGTCTTCTGCAAGAACAGTCAATACCGTTAATCTCTGAACAATCTCTCTAGTCCCAAGTATGTTGAATTTTTAAAAACATTTTTCCGAATCAAAAAATACTTATTTTTGGTAGAAGACAAAAAATGATTTTACTTTAACTTACATGTATATGTGCGTGTGTCCCTGTATATGTGTATTCATACATGCATGGGGATGCCCACAGAGCTCCAAAGAGTGTGTTGGATCCCTGGAGTTGTAGTTACAGAAGTTTGTGGCCTGTCCAATAGGGGTAACTGGAATCGAAGCGAGCAGCAAGCATTCTTAGCCACCATCTCTCCAGAAGCCCCCCATTTTTTTTTCATTTTCTGATTAGTTCTTTGAGAATTTCATACAAAGTATCTTGATCATATTTTCTCCCCATCTTCTTCCGGGTTCACCCAGCTTTGTGTCCTCTTTCTTTTTTCTTTAATGCATCTTGTCCAGATTGTGCTGTCCATATACTCTTGGGTGCGGGGCTCTCCACTGGTGAATGGTCAACCTACAAGGGGCCACACTCTTAAAGAAAACTGACTCTCCCCCTCCCGGTAGCTATCAATTGTCAGTAATTCCTCAGAAAAATGTGGCACACACGCCATGCTCACCTCCTCTCTCCATGCTGGGATTGTGTCTGACCTGAGCACACACAGCGGTGGTGACAGCCACTGAGTTCACATGTGCGACCCCCGCTGTGTCCAGCAAACGCTGTTCCCTTGTAATTATCTACTGCTCCTGGTCCTTCTGCTTCCTCTTCTGCAATGATCTCTAAGCACTGGGAGCGGGGGTTGTGACATAGGTGTCCTGTCCCCTAATCCTCTCATCTCCCACCCCATTTAACCCTTTCTGCCCCATTATTCTCCTTCACCCCCCTTATAACACTGCATTTTATCTTCCCTCCCTTGAAAGACACCCCCTATGGCCCCTTCCTAATTTCCCGACCTCTATGGGTATTCTAAATGAAACATACATATCTAAAGAGTCAAATTTAGAACATTGCCTTTGTGAGTTCGGGATACCTCACTCAGAATGATTGCTTCTAGCTCCACCCAATTAACTGTGAACTTGATAATTTCATTTTCCTTAACAGCTAAGTAATATGTTATTGTGTAAATGCACAAAGTTTCTATCACTTGTTCATCAGTTGATGGATATCTAGGCTGTCTCCATTTCCTGGATATGGCTAACAGAACAGCAATGAACATGGATAAGTAGGTACGCCCATAAGGTGACAGTCTTTGGATATATGCCCAAGAGTTAGTAGAGCTAGATCATAAGGTAACTCTATTTCTTGTTTTTTTGTTTTTTTTTTTTTTTTTTTTTTTGCTTTTTATTTTATGTGTGAGCAAGATATCTGCACGAATGTAAGTATACCTGTGCGGTCCCCATGGAGGCCAGAAGAGGGAGTCAGATCCCCTAGAACAGTCGTTAGCCACCCTGTGGGTGATTTTAATTCTAACCAGGGTCTTCTGCAAGAGCAACCAGTGCTCTTAACCACTGAGCCATTGCACCAGCCTGCATTTCTTGCTTTTGGAGGAACCCCCACACTGATTTTCATCACGGCTACACCAGTTCACATTCCCACTGGGAGTGAGTAAGTGTTCCCCTTTCTCTACATCCTTGCTAGCATTTGCTGTCATTTTGTTTCTTTGTTTTATCTTAGCCATTCTGACTGGGATAAGGTGAAACCTCAAAGTAGTTTTAGATTGCATTTTCCTGATGGCTAAGGAAGCTGAACATTTTTGAAGTGTTTCTCAATCATTCATGTTTCATCTTTTAAGATCTCTCTGTTTAGATCTATGCCTCATTTCTAATTGGGTTGTTTGTTTCCTTAATATTTAGTATTTTAGTGCTTTTCATATTCTAGAGATCAACCATGTGTCAGATGTGAAGCTGCTAAAGATTTTTTTCCCCATTCTGTAAGCTACCTTGTCACTCAAATGATGGTCTCCTTTGCTATACAGAAGTTTTCTAGTTTCAGGAGGTCCTGTTTGTCAACTGTTGGTCTTAATGCCTGTGCAGTTTAGAATATGGTTCAGAAAGTCCTTTCCTACGCCTATAAGTTCCAATGTATTCTCTATTTTCTCCTCTGTCAGATTCAGGGTATCTATCAGGTCTCAGGTCTTGGCTCATTATGGAGTTGAGTTTTGTGCAGGGTGAGAGATAAGGATCTAGTTTCATTCTACATGTAGTATCCAGTTTGATCAGTACCACTTGTTGAAGATGCTTTTTTTGTCTAATATTTATAGTTGACCTCTTTGTCAAAAGTCAGGTGACTGTAGGAGTATGGGCTTATACTTGGGTCTTCAATTCTATTCCATTGTTCAATATGTCTGTTTTTATGTTAGTACAATGCTGTTTTAATTATGATAGCTCTGTAGTATAACTTGATACCTGAGATGATAATACTTTCAGCGATTTTTTTGTTTGTTTGTTCAGGATTATTTGGGCTATCCTCTGTGTGTGTGTGTGCGTGTGTGTGTGTGTGTGTGTGTGTGTGTGTGTGTGCTTCTATATCAAATTTAAGATTTTCTTTTCAAGTTCTACGAAGAATCGCTTTGGAATTTTGATGGAGATTGTTTTGAATATATAGATTGCTTTTGGCAGGATGGCCAACTTCATATGGGAGCTCTTCCCATATTCTGGCATCTACTTCAATTTCTTTTTTCAGTGTCTTAAAGTTTTCATTGTACAAGTCTTTCACTTCATTGATTCGATTATTCCAAGATATCTATTTGCTTATTTGATGCTATTGGAGTATTCCAATGGAGGGACTGAAGATGGGGTATAAGTAGTTTAACTGGATCTCTGAGCCATGTGGGGCAACTCCAGAAAGTTTTTATTTAATACTGTTTGCTTATAAGGTAAAATCACAAATGACCCCCCCCCAGTTTTTTTTTTTTGTTTTTTTTTTTACTTTTCCATATACAATCCCAATGAAAGCAAAAGAAACCTTATCTCTAAATGTTACAGTATTTTCTGGGTAATGTTTTCACCTGTAAAATACAGCAGTGATGTTTTAAACCTTTTTGCCTCACTTTCTTTTTAAACTTTTAATGTAAAATGAGGAATGGAGAGAAAACATGTAGCCTTATAAATATTTTTTAATTGATAAAATTTCAATGTTCTCCCAGAATCTTTGAGTATACCCATGGATCCAAGATTCATTATCCCAAATATAGAAGGACAATTCCAACTCTATCAGTACCAGCTAGAGAGCACTTCAATTTCTGTAGAGAGAGATCATCCCTGTCTTCGTGAGTAATTAAAGAAAGTGATCCAAACTTGGTATGTATCTTTAATCATAGCATTCAGAGGCCAAAGCAGGAGAATTATGGGTTCTAGGTCAACCTGGACTATATAACAAGATCTTGTCTAAATTTATTAATTAATCAGTTTTCAATTTATCCATCATATCTATTTGTAGGAATATTATTCTAAATTACATTTCTGTCTTAATATGTTCACCACGTTCCTTCAAGTCCCAGGGAGCAGAAAGCTTCCTCTCTCACTGGGGATAATAGAACCAATTACAGATGTTCACAGCCACTCAGCTCCACTTTTCTATCATTCAGGACCCACAATAACTCAGTAGTTAAACACATGCTGTTGCTGATACCCTATCAGTCACTGCAGTAATCTCCCACGATAAGGCTACATTTTTTCAATCTGACTTGTTTCTTTGTCTTTTTCTTCCAACTCTATGACAAGCTAATCAACTCCATGACCAACTAACTACCCAACCCCCCCTCTCATGCAAACACGTAGGAAGGAACAATCAGATCACATAAATCAATAGCCATCTGTATAGGGCACCATACTGGAGGGAGTTCTTTCCACAGGTGTTGATGGACAGCTAACAGTGCAGTGAGGGGCTGTCTGTGGGCAAATGCGCCTCTCGAAAGCAAATAGGGCACCTGTTTTACAAAGTTCATCTCATACAAAGTATGGTGTCAGTGTAAAAGGCATCTCACAGAAGGAGCTGAGGTGAAAGAGAGCTCCCAGAAAACTTCCCAAAAAGAGCTGGAATAATAGGCTGGTAGCTTTGTTCTGTAAACAAATTCAGATATAACATCCATTAAAATTGATATGACTGCCCTAGTTATGAACACTGGAGTAGTTCTTGGAGGTGGAAAAATATGAAATAAGAATTCCTGTTTTCAGGTGCTGACTAGCAGTTTCTGGTTAATTCAATACTTCAAAATTTCTTCCCCAATCTATAAAGTTCAAAACATTCCAAATGCTTTAGGGAGCAAGGCATGGTGACACATGCCTATAATCCCAGGACTCAGAAGGCCAAAACAGGAGGATTAAGAAATTCGAGGCCAACCTAGGCTAAATAGTAAGATTTTACCTAATAACTACCAAGTTAAGCCATTGTGGAAATTTTGAAACAATAAAACATGAAAAACAAAATGACAATTGTTCACAGCCTCACAATTCAGAGAAAAGTACCAGGTCCATTATTCAAATAAATCTGTCACACTGTTATCAAACAACCCTTGGACTCTTTTGCTCAACCTTTGTAGCTTCTGGGAAAGAGATGTGAAAGCTTTACCTCACTTACCTCAATCCAGCATCTAAAAAGATGTAACTCAGGGAAGACATATGATATGTTAATGGTGTTTGCCTTTAAATGCTGAGAACCTAGATACTCCCTCAAAATAATAATAATTACTTAAATTTGTAGTGAAATTTGTAATATTTAAGTCTTGCTTAAAGTGGTGGTAAAATATGCATTTTTTAAGAAAATAGACACAAAACTGATTGCGCAATCTGTCTTGAAAATGTAGTGAAGTTTCTCCTCAGCCTACTACTAGCACTTTAACAATAACCTGGGTTGGTCGGGTTTACTCTGGAGCATCACAATGACATTCTAGGGTCAGGATCAATTATCTTGACAAGATGAGTGACAGATCTCTCCAGAAAGTCAAAAGGCGACAGGACATGATATTAAGATGTTGGCGTTTCTCTCCACAGCAGTAGCATAAATGACGGCATTTATGCTACTATATTCTTGTATTTTATTTACATTAGGGTAGTGAGGCCTGCTTACTTTTACACATTTTGAAAAAAATTCCTTTCATCAGTGAAAAACATGATTGGTTTTTAATGCTTATTAATAAAGACTCTGATACAGTTTGCATAATAATATTTTTTAACTTACTGAAAACCTACTCAAGTGAAGGTATTTCAGATATCAGCAAACATGTACTGGGGTGTAGAATATCAATAATTTATGTATATATCTCATAATATATTATCCAAGCATTATGTGTTTAACAAAATCTATTTTTAAAAGTATATCTGCCTTTTTATATTATTTATTTGTTCCCTCTTTAATTTTCTTAAAATGTAAGAACAGCTTCTGCAAAAATATGACAAGATACAATGTGTAGGTTTATGTGAAGTTGTAACACATTTATTACTCAGTGGCAGAAAACAAAGACAGGTTTGCAAAGAACCTAAGCATTTTCCACCAACATCTCACAAGAACAAGATCATTCTAAAAATGCTGTTCTTGTAGAACCTATATTAAAATTCCCCAGATTGTCCAAAATCTGAGAATTTTAGGATGAATCAAAGTTTCAAACAGCACATTTGTTGCATATTTAATTTTTTATTTCCATTTTTTATTAGTATGAGTGTATTGCTTGCATGTATGTAAGTGCACCTGTGTCTTGCAATGCCCATGGAGGTCAGAAAAGGGCATCAGATTCCCTGGAACTGGAGTTAGGATGAGTGTTAACCACCTTATGGCTGTTTGGAATCAAACCCATGTCCTCTGCAAAAGCAGTTAGTGTATGTAACTGCTGGGCCATCTTTCCCCTATTCATTTATTTTTGATACTTTATTGCTTTTATTTTCTATGACTTATAGTCTATTGACATTGTGATTCTTGAGGCTAGGGGCAAGCTCCACGGCAGAATGTGTGTCTAGCATGCCTGAGACCCTGAATCTTCAACTCTGCAAATGAAACAACAAAACAGAGTAACAACCACAATCCTTTCTGGTTTAAAACTATCCCAAATGTGACCAGTCTGAAAACCTGAAAGATACCACCTGTGATCTTTCACACATGGCCTATCATTTTCTTTCTGTGTCACAACCTGCCATTCAGGAAGATGCCACCTGTTTCATATTTCATGGGCATTTAGATTTGGGAGCTTTCTACTCTCTTTCACTTATCTCTGTAGTAACCCACAAATCACCATCTCACTATTTTAACTACAGACGCTTTATAGTGTGTTTTACTACCTGGTAGCGCATTTATTATAAGGGCAGAGTTCATGTTAAATATTCTTACCACAAACACAACTATCAAAGAACACACAAAGATTTCAGGAAGTGACAAACCAGTCTAATACTTTGATTATGGCAGTCTCACAAGTGCTTGCATTTTTCCAAACTCATCAAACTATAGACATTAAGTATGTACAACTCTTTATACTTAAAGCAGTCTTAAACATACCTGGCAAGGCCATTCCTTGTTTCTAGGCTCTCATAGCTGGTTTATTCTTATTTTTTACAGAAACTTCAAGATCTACTTGGCTGGCTTCACAAAACAATTTATTTTATTATAGTTATACTAACTTTGTTATTAAGACAGAAATGAGTGGCAGCTTTATAATACTTGCTCAAGTTCTCTGAAACCAACCAAACAAACAAAAGTCTTCTCAGTCAAGTTTGCTTTTATACCTTTCAGGAGTTGAATGCTATCTTTTAAGTCTTAAAAGGTCCTATGTTGTTTCTTCTTTTCCTATAAAATTCAAGTAGCTTTGAGAGTATCTTTGAAGGTCTAAGAGAATTTACCTGGGGAATAAGAATGTAGTCCTGTGAGAACAATGTTCTCCACTCACTCTATGAAAACTGGAAGCCCTTTTTGTGACTTTGCAAGACAGATGTTCTCGTTGCCTTCAATAGCTCCTCTTCATAGAGCAAACTGATGTGCATGCTCAAGTTCTAACTCACATATCACCTCCCCACTTACTACCACTGCAGGACAGAGTCCGTCTCTCCTTTCTGCTTTGTTTTATTTTCCCCTTCTATTACCTTATATCTGTTCCTCACAGACCTGAATACATTTAGGTCTGCTCATATTTTTGTTATACCATACTGATTATAGAGGCGTTCATTTCTCTGTCTCCACATAATTTTAGTTTTGGTTAATTCTCCGGTATCCAAAACCATTATTTTCCTTTGGTAAGTATCCAATAAAAAATTTTAAATGACAATGAGGAAGGAAGAAGAAATTTCAAAGTCTAGTCCAATGGGAGCCATGGTCTGTTAATTAAGAATGTGGACTCTAAGGTCTGGATACTGGAGGTTCTCTCCCCGGTCTCCCCTAGAAAGTGTAGGACATGGCCACTAACTTTCTGAGCCCCGTTGTACTCTTATATAAAGCTTAGGTAAATTTTATGAGAATTTTCTATTCAGAACATTATAAAATTCTGAGAATTAAGTATTGTATGTGCTCAATAGACCGTCTTTTCCCTCTACTTCTACCAATAAGCTTACTGTTGAGTTCACACAAGTTTTACAAGAAATCATGAGATACAAATCTCTCACCTGTTGGATAATGACACAGAACTGAATTTACTGAAAGTATCTCCCTCCAAAAGTACCTCTGTGGATGAAATTCTCCAGTGCAGGTGGACAGCTCCAAAGAAATAAGAACTGTGATATCCTCTGAGCTCTCCACATACAATATTCATTGTACAGAGGCAAGTTTGCATCAGTTTACTGTAGGTCTGAAAGTGTAGAATACATTTCATTCTGGGAAGCAAAACACTGTATTGTGAATGACAACTGGGTCTTCGTCCCAGTTTTTGTGTTATTTCCCCAGACAGCAAATTAATTAAATGGCCTTGGGCTATGACTCTCTCTAGAGTCAGCTTTTTCTCACATTTTAAGTGTGGAGATAGGGGGATTCAATTAACCCAATGCCTGGCACATTGTGTACACTCAATACAGTTTTGGTGAGTCCTAGAGTTATCTTTGGATGAAGGTTACTTTCCATTATCATTAATTTATGAGCATATTGGCAATTTTGAGTTGATAATTTTGACAGTGAGCAAAGACTTAATTCATAAGCCACAGCAATACATCGTGAAGATTCAAAAGTCACCAACTCACCTATTTTGAACATCTCCATCTTTGTCTAATGTTCTAAGGCTGTTAGAACACACACACACACACACACACACACACACACATACACACAGAGAGAGAGAGAGAGAAGACTAAATATAGGTTCTCTCTTCTTTGTGTTAAGTTACTTAAGGGAAAGGATATTATCTTTTCATTTAAAAAAAATCTTACCAGTAAAACTTATTATGACTAATTCCATCTCACAACCATGTATAAATTAGAAAGTTTTTTAAACTCTTTAAAATATGTTTATTAAAAATATTCTACTTGAAATAATATTTTCACTGACCTAGAAAATTTTTTCTTAGCTGTTGCCATATTCAACATTTCTTACTGATGATGTATGTGGTGCTGATGGCAGTAAGCAGAAAAAGCTTGAGGAAATACACTCAGTGTTGATATTTCACTGAAATGAATGTAGCACTAACTTATGATCATAATTTATGTTTTAAGTAAATTCTGCTTTTTCTTCAGTGTCATTCCCTTAAGCCTAACTCTTTATAGTCCCAAAGCCAGTGTGAATTTACACAGCTGCTTTGAGGCTTTGCATATTTCCTTGTTTTTAGGCTCTTTGATTTTTTTTTAAAAGGGGGTATTTTTACACTAAAATAAAACAGAACTATTAACATTAGCCTCAAGACACTAACAACCCTACAGCTTAAAATGCTTCAGCACTCTGCTTTTAAAATCTTGTACATCCTTTATAAGCTACAAAAAGAAAAGCCACCCTTGCAAAAGAAAGAGATTGAGGACAAACTGTCAAGATTTCAGAAAACGATGGAAGTGCAGGTGTTAATACTAGAAAGCCATTTTGGAGGAAAACGGTCCCTGGGAAACAGCCACTAGTTAAATGTTTTAGGATCCTTTTTCAGGCACAGGCGCCTCAGTATTGCCATCATTACCGTATGATGCAAGCAGCAAAGTAGAATGTTTTCTGTATGGTACCCAGCCAAAAGAGAAGCCGGTTGCCTCCTGACAGAGAGGCCATTTATTCAGACGCATTCATTTATACTAGCGCTGGGCAGCGGGTACAGCTATGCTAAGAAGTCATCTCTTTTTACCTTGCTCGGAGCAACTCTGACCTGTAGAGCCATGGGCACATCCTATGTCAGGGGAATGATGGAAGCCACATTCCTCGCATCGGTGACATCTGGAAGAAGAAAGAATTGTCACTGTGAGCTTTTCAAAGTCTGCTGGAGACTAAGTGTGAGACACAGACGGGCAGGGTGATTGGATTACACCGAATGAGACAGCAACCATCTGTGAGCCACACATAAGCTGCTGAGTGCCAAAATGAACATCCTTATTAGACGACCGACTTCGCATCCCATTTGTAGTTTGGTCAAGTTTGAAAGATGAGTTGATGGCTTGTAGACAGCTGCAAATAGTATGGGTCCTGGAATTTTCCCTGGCTGGATAAGTAATTACCACCTCAAGCTTACATTAGAAACCTAGGTTTCAGTTAGGAGGTCTTGAGATTGGCCCCAAAGGAGTGTGCACTGCTGATTCCCTCAGTTTCATTTGTAAAGACCACAGAACTTCTGGAGAAAGAAATTATTAGTCTTTCACATCATGGAAAAATAATAGAAAAATTCTGACTTTGTGTGAGAAAACAGGAGGCTTCCCAGGCTTCAAGTTCAATTTATTATTTAAACAAAGATGGATTAGGATGAATGGCCTTGATGCAAACTTAGAGCTCCTAGAACCCCAAGGCTCCAGAACCTATCCTTCTCTTACCTCTGCTCATCACCTCGTCTTTTGAGTGGCACCAGTTTGGCTGGGGAATCACCTGTGCTCAGTAATCCTTTTCCCATTACTGCATTATCTTAACCTCCTGAAGCACACTGTTTGCAATATATATCTGTATGTGTGAAAACAGATGAAGGCAAGGTGCAAATCTGGGGCATGATATTGCTTGATGGATATATTATTAAATTTGACATTATAATGCATATTAATAGCACTATCAGTCTTTTATATTACTATTCCTCAGACAATTCCTTCTACATGTGGCTGCTTCGTTCTAAGCTTATGAGTTCTTACAAAGAGCTACTCTTCTATCTGCCAATAACGATTCTCAGTCTCCTTCAGACTTTGACACATGGTCAGCATTCAGTAAATGTTGATTGACAGTCAGAAGCTTATGTGTTTTTTGTAATAGCAATAAAGAGGGCAGGTAACACTCTTGGAGGTGAGAGTCCAGGGCACAGCAAGGGGCTGAGCCTGGCTTGTCCTGCTCCTTCCCAGCACTTACAGAACATTTCCTATAAGTTCAGAGTCCACCTGAATTATTCAGTTAAAAACTACTTTCCCAGGAAGTTGGCACTATATATTGGGAACCAATATCAATTTTATTGCCATCAGTCACTGAATAAAATATTGTAAAGTAGTAATTTTTTATAATAGTACTGGATAAATGGCATGATTAGTAGCATATATTGGGTGAAGATTATATGTGTGTGTACACTGTACATACATGAAAAAACATTCCTCTGTGGGCTACTTGTTACAGTTTGAAAGTGAAATGTCCTCTACATGTTCATGTGTTTGAATACTTAGAACCCAGTAGACAGCATTGTTTGAGGAGCTGGAACATTTTAGACATGGGTCCTGACTGCTAGATACGGGGTTGGAGTTTACGGATTATAAGTGACCTAGTTCTGGCCCATCTCTCTGCTTCCTGCTTGCTCCCATATAAGAAGCAACTGCCTCGTACTCTTCACTGCAGAGCAGCTACCACAGCATCTTCCCTGCATGCCAGGCTGCATCCTCTCAAGTCATGGGCCAAAATAATGCCTGCCTGGCATTTGGTCACAGCAATGAGAAAAGTAACCAATACACTATATCTATGATCTGTTGCGACAGCAGAGATCACACACAGACACACACACCAGCTCCAATTCTATTTTCCAAGTTTACTCTTAAATTAATAAAAAGTACACATTGTAGGCATTTATTATATGCTTATATTACTTATGATTTCATTAAAAATAACATTGTCAGTGGATATGCATATGTTATACGCATATATATCATATACATTCATTAAAAGCATCAATATAAGCTGGGCATGGTGGTGCATGCCTTTAATCCCAGCACTTGGGAGGCAGAGGCGGGTGGATCACTTTGAGTTCCAGGCCAGCAGGGACTACAGGGAGATCTTGTTTCAAAAGACAAAAATAAATAATTTTTTAAAGCATTAGTATAATAATTAAGGGATAAAATGCACCAAAACTCTTTGTGTTTTTAAATTCCAAATTGGGCCCCCTGTCATTTCATCATAACTAATTTAGTTGTTTTCTTTGTAGGAGAGATAATCATAAACTTCAGATATAAAAGAAATGTTTTCAGGAAGTACATAACTGAGAGCCCCTCATAAAATGAGAAGGAAAAATGAGTTCAGATCCTTAATTACTAACACTCAGTATTCAGGGCCAGATATGATTCTAAAACAGAATTTTAAAATTTTTATTTAAATAATAGATAATACAATATATGATATCACACACTGATGTGCTCTGAAATTTCACTCTGTACTTTAAAAAAATATAAAAACAACAAAACATATTAATTTACAAAAAGGGAAAAAATAAAAACTATAAATATTTATGTAATTTTAGTTTTATCACCAAATTAATTTAGCTCAGGTAATATACTGCCACTTAACAGTTATAAAAATATTTCTTATAACATTTAGATTTTGAATTCACTGGTAAGGAACTGTAGACCAGTATGGATTTAGTCATAAGAATCTGCAGATATTTGAAGACAGAACTCTTGTGAAATTCTGTTTGACCTAAAACTGCTTCTGCACCTAGCAAACTGGTAACTAATATGTGGGCAAGTCTCAATGCAACCAGCAGCATATGCTTTAAACAAGTAGCTGAGTCTTAGCCAATCACAGGAGCCAAACTTCCTCCAATTATAGGTTGCCAACAGATCAGACCATGTCCATATAAGGCAAATATCTCATCACAGCATTCCCAAGGAAGGCAGAAGCCAACTGTAGCCAATCAAGCTGTTTTTGTACTTCCCTTTTCTATCTAAATGATACCTGCTTACATTGCTGGGTGAAACTCTCCAAACCTCTCCTGGTTCTGAAGGCTGCCCATTGCATAAATATTACTTTGCTCAAATAAATTAGACTAAATTAAGTTTGTCTAAAAATTTTTTTCTTTAGGTTAAAAATGCAATCTTAAATGTCATGGTGAAGATAAAGACGCTCTTTTAACAAAGTCAAATCACTAAAAAGAAATAAAATGATAAAATCCACTTGTTCTGCCAGGACTGGGTGAAACATTTGCATTCATGTTTTCTGCTCCTTCTTTCCAGCTGGCTTTGCTGTGGAGGACCAGCCATGTACTGTTACTTTTACGAATTCTCTTTTACCTGTGTCTTCCTTTCATAGCCTTTTACCACATCTGCTCTTCACTGCCTTTTTCAAATAAAAACAGGAATACAGGATATCACTGAATCATGAAAAATATTGAAGGACAAACAGATTCTATCATATTGCAAGGAACCATGAAAATAACAAAGTTCAGGTAATTTTCTCTCTGTTTATAGCTTTCATGGAATTTTCTTTAGATTCAGGCCTATGATAAAAAGAAGATGTATGTCTACATGCATGAACACATGTTGATTTTATTGTTTCAAGTTTCCCGAGTAACACCTTGTATTCTGAAAGGTAGTCACAATACGGGACATTTTTAACTGGGTGATGCCATTGGCAATTGTTATGGATAATTGCTTGTGAAGAGTCAAACCTTCCTATACAAAACCTAATTCAGAATTAATATTAATTGGAAATTTGGTCACTCAGTTTCTCATTTAACCCACTTATACAGTCAGTTGACCACATGCTGGGCTTTGGCCTATGCTTTGTAGATCACAGAGGAACATTAAGAGAACAAAGAAAAGTATTTATGCTTTCACATACTTGAAATAATGTTAGGAAAGAAAATCTACAATAGAGCAAATTTAAAACAGTGATCAAAGAGCAAGAATAAATATTGATAACTGAAAGCCCAATCCAAAGAATATGAATGGGATTTTTCAGTAGGAAGTGAATAGAGAGTGATGGGACGGAGAAGAGAGGCATTTCAGATGAGACAAAGCAGAAGGAAAGCCGGAGCAAGAAGAGGAGGACTGTCACTGATAAGAATCACCTGAAGGTCTCAACAAAGCACAGATTAAAAAAACACCTCACCCCACAGACTCTGATTCAGCAAGCCTAGGGTGAAGCCAGTGTGTGTATTTTGAGAGCCATTAGTTTAAGTTGTGTCTCCCAAGACAGCTAATGATGGTGAAAACGGGAATGGAGGTGATGGAGGTGGTCCACATCCATTATTGAAAGAAACTTTGTTGTACAAATTTCTGGCAGCTACAATCAAGGGGATTGAAAGTTTAAGAAATGAAAACATTCTGAAAAGAGAATGAGTGTGTGAGGGAAGATCAGGACATAGCTTCTGAGGGATGCTACAGAAAGAGATGCAGGGGAGAACGGCAACCCGACCATGAAAAAAGGAAAAAAAGCTTCCAAATACTTGACAGTCTATTCGAGGAATTTCTTTTCATTCTCACTGAAGAAACAAAAAAGGTGGAAAGTTAAAAGGAAAAGTTAATAAGTCTACTTTGTATTTTAATTATCGTCAAGTACCCAGGTGCTTAAGAGTTTCATGTACATATAAATTACTTCTGTGCCCTAGCATATTTGTAGAAATCTAAATGAGATGTTGTTCCATTTAAAATTTAAATAATTCTCTTGAGAAAATGCCAACCAGATTGCTTCAACTAAGAGCCAATGCATAAACATCTATTTGTTATTTACGTGTTAATGGGTTCAGTATCTTGAGTAATTTTTTTTAAGTGAAACCTAAAGTCCTCTGTAATGGGATTTGATGACCCCAAATGATATTTTAAAAAGTAAACAATATTGCTGTAGATGAAGAATACAGAATTTACAGAAAGGCATTTCCCTCCTTTCAAACAGAATAATTGCAGAATGGGCTACACTGTTGTTTCAAAAAAGCTCAGATGTGCCTTAGCTTGCACTTTTTACCGAATGGCAAGTTCATATCCAAGAAGACAACTTTTTAAAAAAAAATGGTGACTCAGTGGAGGAAGTTTTCCTGAGACTCTGGTACACTGAGGATGATTAAGGGGCAAACTTGGCTTTGTTCCACAGGCTCACGCTGATTGAGTCAGCCTGGGCTTTGGCAGGCAGCTGCTGGCAGAAACGCACAGTCATTTCACATTCCCTCTATTGCTACTGGAACTTACCTCTTACAAGCATATTTTGAAGTTAAAATGATGTAGAGGTAGGGGAAGAATAAGCAATCTTTAATACTTGAAAATACACAGCACCTATGCTCCAATCAAAGAAAAATTTGTCTAAGACCAGATTATATGTGGTTTTTTTATAAATGCCCTAAAGTTTCTTGGACGTGAAATTGGTTTTTGAAAACAACAATATGACGAGTTAAGAGTGAATGAATCAGAAACATACGGATTAAATTTTCCCTGAAATTTGCATGGATTTGGAAGTCATGCAGAAAAGGGGCACTTGGCAAGATGCGTTTGGGATTTTACTGAACCAAAAACATTTGAGAAATTGTCTGAGGGGCTTTGGTAGACACAAGACTGTACCAAATTCTTTCACTTTTATAAGCTGTACTGCAATATAAAAAGAGGGATTAAAGGTAACCTAATTGAAATTTAATGAAGACATGGAATTCTATTTGTGCAACAATAAGCAAGCTTCACAGATAAACAGCAATGTTTAAAGAATATATTGAAATCAGAGACACGCTACGCATCACCTGTGCCCACAGGCTCTGCAGGGGGATAAGCTAATACTTTGTGAGGGTGCTTTATTTTCCTGGCCATTTTCTCCTTCAACCTAAATGAAATTAAAATAAACAAAAATAATAACTAAAACGTTGTTTTAAGCAGTGCTGCTTATCTGTATGCATGACTAGGTTCAGTTTTGTTCTGTTTCAGTTACAGCATGTCTCCAAGACTGAGCAAAAGACTTGGGGCACTTTAGTAGCAAGTAAGACAGAGCCAAATTTGTATTAACTGGTGCTTTAACAGGTCAAAATGAGCTCAAGTTACTTTACAAACATTTATAAGGTCATTAACCAAACGATAAATGGGTAAAATACATGCTTTACCAATAAAAAGCAAAAAAAATCTGTTATCTAGTCATGTGCCAAATGTTTTTCAGACTGAGAAAGATCTTAGGAGATTCCTCCTTCACCTTATCCTGCGGGTTCAAACCCTAGCTTCTCTAGGGGCTTGTTGCTTTGACTCTTTGTTGTTTTGTTTTTCCCAGGGGCTGAGCATACTGAGTAAGTCCTCCTACCATTACTCCATCTTCAGTCTCAAATCAGATCTTGTCCATATATGATCTTATTTAATAACTACATTGATGTAGTAGCTTCTAAAAAGACTAAAAAAAGTCATTTTCTAAGCATTCACTGTTTAGTGTTTAGTTGAAATTGGTGCTAAACACAAATAGATTACAGTGAGCTTTTCGAGGGATGAAAATTTAAAAGCATGATAATCTTTGTTGCATTTAATCCATGAACCTAAAATTTAAATTCATATTTTGAGCACCTGGAAGAATACCAGAGACAATTTATACTGCCTTTCTTCCTGACCCTGACCAAGTGAATTCTTTCTTTTTGACTGGAATGATGGATTCTATCTCTTCAAAAGAAAGGTCTTGAGAGTGTAAAGTTTATTCTAAACCCTGGCCCACCTCCTGGCCAATAGACTGGCAATAGATAGATTTTAAGAAGACTTCGAAGGGAACTGGAAAATATTTTCTAGGCAGAGCCTGACTGGTGAGTGTACTATTGCTTGAGCACACTAAATTTAACTGCATGCCTAACATTTGAGATATCTGAAAACCAGTCTTCTTGTTACAGTAGCGAGAAAGGCCCCTTAAGATAAAACTTCTGGTCAAGAAAATAGAATCTCTGGCCCAGGTGGAGACCTAACCTTCCAATTGGACCAGGTCAATCACCTGGCTAGGGAACCACCCGTAGGAAAGTGGGCTCACCTTAATCCATGCTAAAGAGATAGGTGGAATAATTAGGTTTCTTAATGAGATCATGTATTTTTTCCTGCCCAGAATTCCCACGACTAGAAAAGTAGCTTACCAGGCAGTAGATATGCTGTTTTGTAATTCTGTCCGTGTTTAGATTTACAGAGAACATGGTAAGAGAAACCTAAACTAGAAATGCGGAATCCCTATAGGTCCTTAGAGAGGATTTCAGATCCACTCAAAGGGGATAGATAGGTCTTCAGGTTTTTCAGAGAAAAAGTCCTGAGACTTTTGCAAATGGCCAGATTTGTGCACTCCGTTATATTATGCTGCTTTCCCACAAAGAAAAAGCAAACCTCGCTAGTGGGACCTAGCTGGAGGAAGTGGGTCGTGGGTCGTTGAGGACTTTTTCCTTGGATGTTTCTTATTCATATTCTCCCTCTCCCTCGCTCCTTCTTAGGGTAAAGAAGCACGTTCCTCACGGCTCCTGCCACTGTGATATTCTGTCGAAGTGCATGGAGCCAAGCAACCATGTACTAAACTCTGAAACCATGAGCCAAAATAAAACCATCCTGCTTTTATGTTGTTTTCTCAGATATTTCAGTCATAGTGACAAAAAGTAATGTTCCCACAGAGAGCCACTGTAAAACCCAGCAAACCACTTACAATGGGTTAGAGGTTTCTAACTTTATGCATTTTTAAAAGCTTTAATTTCTTCTACCCGCTTCCTTTCTACTTCCATGCTAGGTCTTAACAGCTATTTTTCTTCTGAGAGCTTCTTTTTTTTAATAAAAACAATCTTGTTCTTTTGCCAGGTTTGCTATACATACCACACTGGAGAGAGGAAAGACACAGTCACTCGATGAGTGAGTGTCCAGGCTTCCAAATTAGCAAGGTCACTTCTTGCCTATGACTTCCACGGTGAACACAAGTCAAGCTTTGGGTCTCAGCCTGGATATTACCCATCTAAGAGTGCTCTCCACTTCCCTTTTAGTCTTCACTTCTCATCCCACCTTAGTCTCATTCTTTTTTCTACTTGTGTTTCTGAGGCAGTCTGAGCATTGTCTATCTCAGCTCTAGTCACTATAGTGACTGCCTGTTAACATAATTTACACTCACTGCATGTCCTGTAAAGGCAACTACTACATCTGACCTAGTCTGTTCATTTTTATAACTGAGATAACAAATACTCAGAACAAAGTAGTAACCAAATATAGTTAAATAATACAAATAAATTGTATTTTTTTTATGTGTATGAGTGTTTTGCCTGCATGTACTGTGTACATGTAATGCCTGTGGAGGTCAGAAGAGGGAGTTGGATCCTCCTGGAAACAGAGTTATGAATAGTTGTTAGCCACCATGTAGTGCCGGAAATCGAACCTGGGTCTTTTGTAAGAGCAGCCAGTGCTCTTAACCACTGAGCCATCTCTCCAGCCTCCACAAATAAATGTTTTTAAGTGCATGGATAAGCATTTCACAGGAGTTACCTGCAAATAATACAGTTCTTTAGAATTCAGTGTTTACTGATGAACCATCAACATTTCAAAATATGAAGCCATAAAGTATAGCAAGGATGTGTAGAAGTTGAACAACAGACTTAACTGTCATCAGCAAATGTCTAGAGGAAAAAGAAAAAAAAATGTATCCTTTCTTTTAAAAATAAACCTCAGCTTGATCAGATAGGCCTTAACATATATGGCAGAACGTGTGGAATCCGGTGGGGGCGGGGCTATGAGGGTGTGGGATGGGGAGGGGTCTAAATATGATGAGGGTCTATTTCATGAAACGCACAAAAATTCAATAAAATTTACATAAAAAGAAATAAATTTACTCCTGAAATTTTTCTAGTAGGGGCAAAGGTCATTTTTTAGTACAAATCCAGTCCTGTTTCATACCTTGTAGAACTAAGTCATTGGACACACTAAACAAAGCACTATACTTTCATTGGTCTACTTACAGAATTAACCGATTTAAAATGTTTTGTTCTCTGTTAACAAGTGAGCGAGTGAGCATAGTTCCTAGCCAACTAATGAACAGAACCTGAGGAGACGCAGCACCCGGCTCATTCTATTGGTTGGAGTACCAGCCTGGTAGATGAGTGCCCAAGAGAAATGGGGACCATGGTGAGCCTATTCTTTGACTTGATTGCATTTCTTGATATGCTACAGTGCCTTTGTGACCAGTTTGAGTCCATCCTAGTTCAGAGTTTACGCTCCCACTTCTCCTGTGTTAACATTACTTTCACCTTGAAGGTTCTTTTTTTCAACTTTTTAATTTCAATAAAATGCTTACTGAGGGAAAAAAATAAATTAAAAAAAAACAAACCTCAACAATAGATTCATACAGTTTGTACACAATCTTTTTAAAATGTATTTATTTTTATTTTATGTGTATGAATGTATATTGCCTGCATGTACATAAGCACACCTATGTTATGCAGCGCCTGCAAGGACGGAAGAAGGCATCAGATTCCCTGGAACTGGAGTTATGTACGGTTGTTAGCCTCCATGTGGGGACTGGGATTTGAACCTGGGTCTTATGCAAAAGCAGCCACTGCTCTTAACCTCTGAGCCATCTCTCCAGCCCCAGTTTATACACAATCTTTACTTCTCTTTGCTTATCAACATGGAATGCATTCATTCTTTTGAGAAACCAGTTGAGGCAAATTTTGCTGTGTTAGCATATCTAATGAAATACTCATCTTTAAGTTAAGATATCGCATTTGTGAAACCCAAACTTTGTATCATTAATGCCAACATTTGGACTTTTCCAATTTTTATTCTATTACAAAGTATTAGGAGAAAAGACAATGAAGATTTAAAGGTCTGTATACATAATGCAGTCCAGGCCAGGACAGTCAAAGTGCCAAAAGAGCTGGGGTTTGGCAGGAAGTCCCCCACATGCAATCCATCAAGTCCTGGCAGATTCTCCTCCAAATCATGCATTGCATGAATCAGTTTCTCCACTCTGTTACACCTCCACAACCACACCACCATACATCCCTGCACCATTGTACATCTTATTCAACAACTCCCTGTTTATTTTACCACATATAATATCTTGCTTACTACATACAGCTCACCAGTATGTCATTTATAAATCTGTGAAATCACAGGTTTAAAATTCCCCCTTGTGTATCTTAGGAAAAAGTTTCCATTTTTATTTACTGCACAAAATGCATAACTGACGGTCTGTTGTGTTTATTGATCTCATCTTGATCCACTGCTGGACATGCTTCTCTGGGCCCTTGGCCTTCATTTTCCCCCAAAGGTGCTGTAGTCTTTCACCTCTACTGCTCTTCCTGTGACAACCCTCCTTTCATTTGCTTCCTGTTTGCAGATCTCAGGTTCTCTATCTTCTAAAGCAACCATGCAACAACTTTAGCACAGCACCTTATTTTATAACTTCACAGATCCTATTGCTCTTGAGTAACTTCCTTCTTTCTTGCTTGTTTGTCATTTTTCTCACATGAATGAAGTGCTTTGCAAGCAGGGGCCTTATGTCTCTTGGGAAAGTTAAAGCTCACAGTTAATGGGTAATGCTTGGATTTTCTTTACACAGACCCAAGGCTGATTACATCCTTAACAAGAAAATTGTGTCAGGAAGATGGTAAATGCTAACAAGCTCCCTTTGTCTATGAAACCCACCCCCACCTCCCCGCAATACACAGGCTAATTGGGAAGATCATATGCATATGAAGTACTATAAAAAGCCCTATATACATTCAAAGGGCTTATGGGAGTGGAAAAACAGGGCTTAACATATGAAAACATTTAACACAGAATCTGAAGTCAGGTGCCAAACTTTGTTCATTGGTTCATATATTTATCACTCATTACTCACTAATCCTTTTATTTGTGCATTTATTAGATGTGGTTCCCCAAACCCAGAGGGCACTAGTAGACAGTGATTCTAAAAAGAGCATGTCTTCAGAGAGGAATAAAAAGTAAATCCACCCAAACAGTTAAGGGCTAGAAAAACTGGGCCTGGAACTGGCTGCTTTGCTGTCTTCCAATATTAAACAGTAACAAAGCCAGCAAAGAGCTAAGTGGCCCAGAACTGAATACGTTAAACACAGGAACACTTCTGAGGAGAGAAACTGCATGGAATCTTGTTGGAGGATTAAACATGTGCTTGATCTTAGACTCACTATTATTTTCAAAACATTTAGCCAAGCATGGTGACACATGCCTGTATTCCTGAAGCAGGCAGATCAAAAGGTTCAAGGCCAGCCTCCTCTATGTTGCAAAGTCAAGACAAGTGTGAGTTATATGAGACCCTGGCTCAACAAAATAAAACAAAAATAAATCAAGGCCAACCAACCAACCAAACAACAACTCTTAAAAGTGAGATTTCAACTTACATCTATTAATCTAGTTACTATATCTGTATAACAAATTACCCAAAAACTTGATGGCATGAGATAATGATTTAGTATACTAATAAATTCTAAGTCAGAAATCCAAGAAGTGGTTAGTTCTCACTTAGGGCTTTTGCAGTCCGATTAAGACTGAATGATTGCCATTTGGAGGCTTTTCTGGTATCTGGGTACCCACTGTTAGGGGGCCTCCCTTTCAGGTGCCTCAGTCTCTCTACATACGGGTCCCTTTACACGGCTGTTTTTGGTATAGCAATAGATTCTCTCAGAGTGAGGAAGCTGAGAGGTCAGGGCTTGGAGAGAGGTAATAATTACTACCCTTTACAACTTTGAAAGACATACTTGGTTTCTTCTGTATATTCTTAGTGAGATGGGTCCAGTCTTAATTCATTGTGGGAGGAGACTAAGGGTGTGACTCTCAAGGGTTGTGTGGGTCCCTAGGGACTGTCTTAAAAAGCTAACTAATATGAATACCATCAAACATTAGTACTTGTATTTATAATGTGATTAGAGGAGACCTAAGGATCAAAAAAGGAATTTTCTAAAAAAAGACTTGAAAGTAGGTAGAAGCAGGTCTAATTGGGAAAGAAGACCAGCTTGAGGGAGTTGGGAATAGGATCAGTATACATACATATACATGTACGAATTATATATAAATTATATATATATATATATATAATTTTTTGAGAGAGGGTCTCACTGTGTAGTCCTGGCTGACCTAAAACCCACTATATAGTCTAGGCTGGCCTTGAACCAATAGAGATTTGTCTGCTCCACATGCTAGGATTAAAGGCATGCACCACCATGCCTAGCATGATCAGAGTATATTATACATATGCATGGCAGTGTTATAAAGAAACCCATTTTTTAAACATTAGTTTAAATTTTTTATTTAAAAAGGAGAAAAAATATATTGTGCAATTAATATTTGCTCATTTAAATATTTATTTATTTATTGTGTGTATTGGTATGTGTGTGTGTGAGTACAGGTACACCCTGGTCACAGTGTATGTGTGGCAATCTGAGGACAACCCTCAGGAGTCAGTTCTTAGCTTCCACTTTGTAGGATCCAGGGATGGAACTAAGGTCATCAGGTCTCTGTGTGCAAGTACCTCACGCACTAAGCTATCTTGCCTGCCCTAAAAGTAATTTTAAAAGATATTTTTCGTGACTGAATTAAAAATAAATTGATTTCAGCCATCAGTAATTGTGTATTTGTAAATAAAATGCATATTGTAGCATGTACATCAGAGAATTTAAAAAACGTTTAGTCATGGACAATTCCAAATGTCTTCACTCATCCAAACATTCATTTCAATGACCACTGTGCACCAGACCTTGCTAATGTGAGAATAATATAATTTCTGTCATCTTCATCACTGTAACCTGGGCTAGTAAAGATATATTGGTGCTTTGACCAAGAAATTACAGCGGGGAATGAACTCTCTGTATAGATTGTTGACTGGAAAAACAGTGCCCCCCGACCCGCCAAAATATTCAGCAACATCTGGGCCCATTTCCTGATAGTTTTCCTCTGTTCCTTCCAGTGCCAACCCCCAGTGTACATTGGGGAAGGTATGGAGCCTTGAAATTAAAACTGAGCATCACTAGATTTAACCTATACTTTCTTTTTTTATTTTAAGACACACGTGATCGCACACACATGCGCACACTCCCCAAAGACATAGGTATACCCTATAAAATATTGAGTTGACAACAAGTTCTGCTGATGAATTTTGATCTTCAGGTTCTTCTCTGAAAATCAAGTCCAGATGACTCTAAAAAAAACTGATGTAAGAAGGAGAAAAACAGGTTTTTACCAAATTTAGACCTGCTCAAAGCTTCATGGAATCTAAGTTTAGATTAAATGAAAATTTCCAAATCTTTCTGGGGTTTGCTTTGTCTGGCATTAGGGAGTATTTTGCTCCAGCAATTAAAAGAAGGATGAGGAAGAGAGAAAGGAGAGAGGACGTTCACAAAGTAACTCCCGAAATTTTCTGGAAAAAAAAAAATCAGGGCAGATAAAATAACATCAGAAAGATTGACTGTCTACTTCAGATGTGTTCATAGAAGGATTTAAGAGTGAGTGCAAGTGATGTTCCTGTTTGTTTTGAGTTTTACTAAATCCAACGTTTTTGAAACTCATCTGAAAGTAAATTAGCCCAAACTACCATTGGACTTGAAATAGATGGGGCCAGAAAGATGGTTCAGTGAGTAAAGGCACTTGTCACTAAGCTGGATGATCCGAGTTCCATGCCTGGGACTCACATGAAAACTGAAAACTGATCTGTGACCTCCACACGCATGTTGTGGTACACATACACTCATACACACAAATGTTCACACACACACACACACACACAAATAAATGCAGTATCAAAATAAATACTGTGCTATGGAATGTATTTCATTCAATTTACGAACAGAACCTTTCAATAATAGCATTTCAGATTCCACGATGTACACGGGTGTTCCATCAACAAGTTTATAAGCTCAATATTTGCATTTCTCCCTGGTATTCTTGTGAAATTCAATTACAATAACTCCTGGGACCAGCCGCTCACTGAGTATAGCTGAGTATACACACACTTACATGGAAACTTTGATACAGCATAGGATAGCTATGTTTGTGTGTGAAAAGCAATGAAAATTTCTGGACAATTTGAGGTCTTGAGCCAAAAAAATAATAAGCCCACTTGAAACAAGATCTGATATATTAATTAAATTAGACTGGTTTGAATAAAGTCCTATAAACTGATATAGTTTCTTCATTCTGGGTTAAAAACAATGATTTGTTACAGGAAGTGAAACTTAATTGCATGAAACTGAACCCACGCAAACTGAAGCTACTCAGACAGTTTCCTCCAAGAAAGCACAGTCAAGCTCTTTCCTGTTAAACATTTAGTGTCATGAGATTGAAATTTACCAATCAGAAAATCAAAGCAGTATTTGCTTGTGAGAAGCTTTGGTCCCCACCTCCCCTCAATTGCAAGGTCGCTCATATGCTTCTCCCTGCTTCCTTACTTTGGGGATCATATTCATTATGTAAAGGAGACTTCGTAAGAGAGACTACGGGGACCGTCTTACAACACCCACCCATCTCTCTACCAAGGATCAGGTAAATTCCATTCACTAGCTTGAACCATCCTGACAGAAATAACAGTAAAATACTTCTGAGAGAGGTTCCTACTGTTGGTTATTCCTAAGTTTTCTTTGAATAAATTAATCACTTAGCTCTCTGGGATGAATAAGATGTTTAAGGATTATTGAAAGGAAAAAAAACGTTTTTTTCTACCAGACCATCCCCTGGATCTTAACCACAGAGAGATCACTAACACTGGTAAAACAGGCAAGAAACCTACCAAGACAGCTGACTAAACAGATGCCAGGGAGGAAACGTATGGCTTAGAAACCACGCCTTATACTCAGTCAGTACGTAAAAAGTAGTAAGACCAGAAAATGTGTTGGATGCTCACTTGGGAAATCCACACAGAAGATGAAACCTACATGCAATCCACTCATTATATCTTTAAACTTCAGAATATTGATATAATATTAGTTATATTTTTAAATATAGCTATTATATATATATAATTGTATATATAAATATATACTTATATGTTATATATTTATATGTATAATTGTATATATAAATATACAGTGTCAGTCACTACTCTATATTTAGAATGGCTGCAGAATTCTGAATACTATGGAAGTATACTTATATTTAACAAATCCCTTATAACTGGACTTTTATCATGTACATGTTTACTTACAGTTGCTGTTATTGTTTTATTTTTAATAATTTGTGAAACAAATTCTCTTATGATTGCAAATAAGTGTTCAAATAAGGTAAATTACTAAAAGTGGAACTATAAGGCAATGTTTGTTGAGTACTGAGCAACGTTTCTCCTGAATGGATTGATAACCAGCCACATAAACAGTGTGAGGCTCAAGGCATTGAACCCAGATCCTGCAATTATGCCTCAGTGTGTGGTAGAGCCGCCATGCCCAGACCTAGAATTTGGGAGCCAGAAGGAGAAGCCAGGCCGACTCTGAGAACAACTTTACTTTCATCTTTACTTTTTTGATCCTTCTACTTTTATAGTGGAGTATATTAAACACGGCAAAGTTACTGGCAAGTACTAACCATTAGAAATTAGGATAAATCGAGCCTAATTTCTGTTTTGAGACAGGGAGAGATTTATTGACTTTTTGAAGGTTACGTAAACTGCAGACCTGGCCTAAGCATAAAATGCAGGCCACTGACTAGTCTGCCAATTACCAAACCAGTTTTTCTTCCTAGTAAAAGTAATCTGTTTAAATTCAAGGTTAATTTCAAATTAATAAAAAGATGTCAGATAAGTAGCCCCAAAGGCTACTACCTTCTTTAAAAAAAATACTCTATTTATTATTTTTATTTTATGTGTATGATCGTATTGCCTGCATGTGTCTAAGCGCACTAGAACTAAAGTGACAGACAGTTGTCAGCTTTTAGGTACATTGTGGGTGCTGGGAACTGAACCCCAATCCTCTGCAAGAGCAGCCAGTGCTCTGCACTGCTGATCCATCTCTCCAGCCCAGCTCATACTTTCTCATCTATCATCCAAACAATGACACACTTCTAACAGTCTCATTCAAATAAGCCAAAACTATACTGCCTCCATGGCCAGCCTGCAGGAGTGCAGAGGAAGTAGTCCTCTCATCTGTAAAACATGAATAGTAATAGCATCTACTTCTGAAAACTCACATAAGAATTTAATAATACAGTTCTTGCTCGGCATGTGATAAATGCTCAGTGTTAGCCACACACTCATCATGATGTAATAGAAATTTTTTAGATAAACCTCTTTACTGCACTAGTCTGGGAACCTTAGGATGAATATTTATATTGCATCTATTTGAGCATTATTAAATCTAGCTCGTTCTCTTGACTATCAGTAATGATTTGCTTTTAGGTATTATGGTTAAATTTATCTCATTTTGTATATAACTTTTCCTTACTTAGAAAGGCATTTAGCCAGGCCTGCCTGAGGGCACAGGGCCTGTAATCTTAGCTGCTCAGGAAGCTGAGATGGGGGTGTCACAAGCTCAGGGCTTGCCTGGGCTGCATAGAAAGAAAAAGAGAAAAAAAAAAAAAAAGAAAGGATAAAAAGCCTGAAGATATAGCTCAGTAGTAGGGCACCTGCCTACCACGTTCAAGGCCCTGAGTTCTAGCCCCAAAACAACACACAAAATAAAAAATCTTAATTTTCTTTTTATTTTCTTGTTTCAGATCTACTTTAAGAAAACACACAGAGTTGCATACATTACTAATATGACCACATTCAATAACGTTTTAAAATATGTTCCTTTTCACAAAAGCTTAAAATGTGTACCTTAGTTTCAAAAGATTATTTTGAATTATATCTGTCAGTTTATTAAATAAAACTCCAGACTACACAATCCACTACAGTGTTGAAACTTGGCATTGTACAGTTCCAGCTTGGTCTACCTCCAAGAGTGGCTAGTTATCAGAGAGGCAGAAATCCTCAGCACAGTATGATTCACCCTGAGGAGATCCTTCAGCTCTTCCCAGAGGGCAACTGGACTAAGAACCAAGGCTTTCAAATGAAAAGAATTTTTAGTATCGCAAAAGAACTTCTATTAATGTCCAAAATTTAATACCACATCTTAAATTGCTTCAATTCCTATGTGACAAAAGTAAAATTAAAATGAGCTATCAACATAAATGCAGGCATGGCTCTGCGCAGTACAGTAATTCCACAGTGGAAACAACGGCAAGTAGAAAAGTGATGCACAAGAAGTCTGTTATACTAGACAAACAAGAGAAATCTGCGGGGCTCGGGAGAGATCTCACTGGTAGCTGTACTTTGTGCAAGCATGTGGACCTAAGTTTGAAACCCCAACAGCCACCTTAAAAGCTGGGCATGGCTGTGCATGCCCTGATTAGGATCTCATCACTGAGGTTGGAGATAGATCCTGGGAGTTTGCTGGCCAGTCATCAGAGCAGATATAGAGATTCTGATTCAAGAGAGAGTCTCTTTCAGGGTATAGACGAAGATATCCAAGGATGTTCTCTTCCAGCCTCCACATGTGTACTGCATGTGAACACACTAATTTACAGTACAACACATACTACACACCACACCACACACACACACACACTCACGTAAAGATCAGTCTGTCAATGACCCAAATTATCATATTTTAAGACTTTGTAGTTTCCTGGGATTTATATTAATGACATAAAGAAACAAAACTGTGTTTTAAAAAATAAGTCTTTCCAGGCCATTCAATGAAAGAATACATTTTCTTTAAAACTTTAAAATGTTTATTTTAGTGTGTATGTGTGTGTGCGCACGCCTGTGTCTGTGTCTGTATGTGCAAAATTGTCCCACATGTAGAAATCAGAGGACAACTCTTAGGAGTTGGTTTTCTGCCATTTTGTAAGAGCCAAGATCGAACTCGGGTCATTAGGATTCTACCCACTGAGCAATATCAGCAGTCCTGGAATGCTTATTTTTGAAATGGGTTACTGAAGTACTGCATTCTATAATTGTTATATTTCCTAAAGCAAAAGGTTGGGAGTGACTTTGTGTGTTTTAGTTTCCTTTTTATCATACCTAAATGAATGGAATTTTAAATTTTAGCTTTAAAACAGAAAATGCAGGAAAGTCGGGGCAATAACGAAATTTTGACATCAAACACACAGTGAGCACAGCATCTCATCAATGTGAAGTGCTTTCTAAAATTTGTAAAGTGATTGGAACATATAAATGAAAGGAATATTTCAACCCCAATTTTTAATAGGAAAGCATTTCTGAATTTCATGTGCTCACAGGATCTTAGTTTTAATGTTTTCTCCTAACGCCTTAGATAATTTGAACCATCCTACTGATTTTGTCCCAAAGTAAATTTAAAAATAAATTGCATATGAAATTCACATATTGACATCTAAAGATTAAAAAAAATGTACATGGCACTGAATCAAACCAGTTAGTGAGATATAAATTCCCCAATGCATTATGTGTGGGTATAGCACAATAAAAATAGAAAATATGTTCTCTGTTCTCTGACAATCCATATATACATAAAATTTATAGTTTAAGCCAACAACTCAATACAAGTAAAAGATGCAAACATCATTGTGAAGGAGTTGTAGAACAGAAACTGAATAGGTGTCTCTCAAGGTCGGGCATTGTCTGCATTTCAGTTTCACTATTTATTTGAATTTTATTCATGTCTAATTACCCAAAAGCCATGTACCTAGGCCATTTTGTTTTATTAGCCTACAAAAAGAATTTGAATGAATTTTATTATTACCTTCTTTTCACTGAAAGAATTTCTAAGAAAAAAAAACACCATTCCTAAACATATTGCCAATTACGGCGCCTACTGGCTCTTGAACTGAGGCAAGATTTTGTTCCAGGGAACTTTTATTGACTTTGTTTCTTTGTTTCTGTTTTTTTTCCCCTCACAGGGATTCACATTCTCTCTCTCTTCCCCCCCTCTTCTTTTCATTTTTCTCTGTTTACCCATTAGTTCAGAATCAAAGCTATTGTTCAACTGTAATAGATCATTGCCCCTTAGGATATATTCACACACTATACATAACATTTTTCCTATTCTCCCCCTTCTGGTCCATTTTTCACTTTCGTATTTGCAATTGTAGATTCTCTTTATTTTTCTATATGTTACCTGAAATTCTTTATAAGACGAGATCATGGATGAATACTTAGCTAGCTGGAAGTGACTGAGACCATAGGAGGAGGGATCAGAGTTGTTTGAAATTAATAAACAAAGCCTGTTGGGAGAGAATAGGTTATTAAAATTAATATTTCATGCAGGTGAGAAAAAATACATTCATTAACAAAAATTTAATAAAGACTGTATTTAAAAAAAGACAGCCAAGAAAAGCCCTAGCACCGCACCAGTGAGAGATACCTGCCAGCATTATTTTAGTGTTGTTCTCCCAGTACCTTGTCTCCATACATGATGCAGACCAGACAGACCCTGGCTTCACCACTAGCCGTCCTCAGGGCCTTCCTTTGTTGTCCTCTCTGCGCAGGACTGATCAGAGAAGTTGGTGTCATCCTACTATGGGATAAGGTGCCAACCCTTCTCATCAACAGCTGCAGAGAGACTAGAGCAAGCCATGCCAATGCTCTGGTGTGAGTTGAGTCGGCTGTTGAGTGTCTGCCTCTCTATTCCCTATGCTGCTTTTCAAGCAAGCAATAGAAAATCTTCTAAATTCAGTGCACAGAACATTCAAGTGCTTGAGTGGTTGACAACAGGGTCCTTTGGCGGGGTCTGCAAACTCTGGGCGCACTAGGCATGACGCGTTCCAGCACACACCTACTGCCTTCTTCAGCTGCGTCCATCTCCACCAGACGCATCACCTCTTCCTCAGAGGTTTCTCCCGGTGTTGACTCCACATTGCCCAGCTAAATGATCTTTAAAACCATGATTTCATTTCCTATTTTATTCATTATGTGCATAAAATCATAATTTGAATAACTGCATGATGTTCCACAAGGGACATGTGTGTACAATGCAGTGTCCTAAGTAGCACTACATAGACAAGTAAAGAAAGATTCAACTCAGATTATCATGAGGTTGAGCTATGCAGGTACCCATAACCTTGCTTTTCATAGTTTTCTTTTTTGTGACATTTCTTCTTCTTCATTATAAAAATGTAATCCAGGATCTGGCAAGCTTAATGGCTTTAATGAACAAATCACTGATATGGAGGGAGGACTGATACTGAGATACTGAAGATAGATACTGATAGTTTATAGAAACGAAACCACTCTGCATTTTAACAAGGAACAAACCGTTCACCCAATGATTACATACGTAACGGTAGTTTTTCACCAATCAGCAGGAAGACCAAAGGAAGCCTTGAGTAGGGTAGACTCAGTCATCTGGATTCAGCAAATCCTAATTGGACTGAAATATTTGGCACAATAGGCATTCAAGATAGCTTCCCCTTATTGTTGCAAATCACTTTGCCATATGAACCACAGAAGGTCAAATGAGTCCCAAGAGGATCTGGAATATAAAATACTAGCTTCTCAGTTTGCTCACTCGCCCTTTCTGGCTCTGTGCTATCTTGGGCAAATTTACTTAACTTCTATGTGTCTCACCTTGATCATCACACAGTGTGATCTACTCCCAGAAGATACTGTGAGAAGCCATTACAAGATCTAAGCATGCAGTCCTGTATCCTTGCTTATAGCTTTCAACCATCCCTCATCTCCCTCACAGGTGAAGATGGATGCCAGAGTTGATGGCATATGACATCACAGAATCTTCCTTCAACACACAACACCTACATGAGCAACTAACACCTTGCTGACCAGTATCACAAATGATCTAACTGTGGAACATATAAAAGTTTCCATTTGCACTTAATATCAATTGTGCCTATTGCTGGATATTTCTACTGGCATTGATAGGATTAGGGATTAAAGACACAAATAATGTTTTTGAAAACACAATGAATTGGGCTCTTTGATTACCTACTTTAATCGTTGGTTGTCTAAGGAAGCACTCTGAATGTAGAGAGATTCAAGTTTAGATCTTGTCTAAGTGCACACAATTCAGAAATCACACAATCGGGATTAAGATTCTACAGCTATTCACTGCTGCACACTGCCTGTGAGAGCGTCAGAACTCTGTAGAGGCACAGACAAGTTAGCATTACTATTGTCACATTACTTAAAAGGTTATGAAACCAATGTGGTATGAGTCACCAAAATGATAGTGACTCACCAGCATCTCTATTGTGAGGACTTTTTGTTCTGCAAATCTTCCCTCAATATAGAAGGAACTAATTTATGATGATGTGTTTCATAAAATAAAACCATAATATGTCAGTGTCGATAAGTGTATATGCCAGCAATAGTTGATTTTCAGGCACTGATGATTAAGCGTCTTAGAAGCATATGAAGTATATATTTGTATGACTATAGTTACATAGATGTTACAAATGTGGTGTGGACATACTTGCACACATATATACATGCATATATACTATGTATAGGAACATATGAAAAGTATATGGTTGGACTCCTCATATCTAAACTATTCTTAGAAAAGACTGAGTAAAACACTTGAAAAGTAGGCAAGTTAATTCCTTGTCTTACATTCTGTCAAGTGAATGGCAAGCCTCCTAGCCACCTTCCTCGTGAATGACCACAACCATTCACATTATTTTGCCTTCCCCATTGCCGTTATTTCCACAGAAACCAAAGAAATGAGTCCTACATCCATACCTGTCTTCTCTTCTTGACTTTGTCCCATGTCTTACCACCATTCAACAACTGTTTCTGAGCTCTTGATTTACCAACTACTGTACTAGGCAAAGCAACACAAGACACTGCCTGGGCAAAGTCTATTTCCACTCTCCAAGAATTCCGGTTAATGCAGTGAGTCTGTGCAGGTGAGGAAGTGAAGCTGGGAGAAAGACTGGCAGGAGAATGAAGGAACTCTTTTCCAGAGGTGGAGTCAGGTCTTTGAGGTACTGAGGAAAATGGTCAGAAATAAAAGGCATAAAGGATGTAAACTACATTCTTCTGCTGGTTTTAGAGAAGAAGGGACTAAAACACAACTGATATGTTCAGGAGAGAACAGGATGTAGAGACATTTTCCCCCGCCTTGTCACGCCATACCTGCTTTATGTCTTTGCTTCCTGACAATATGGCCAACTGGTGTCAGATTCGGATCCTGAATCCTGAGTCCTGAATCCTGAGTCCTGAGTCACAGATCACACCAGGTCTGAGGTATGTATCACCTCAGCTTCTCTAGCCTAAGATGTTCACAGGCCTGAACTGTGAGGGTGTGTGAGTTCCAGCTGTTCAAACAAGACTCCCTAGCCCAAAGAACTGCCTGTGTGGGCTGGGTTTGCCTGCTCTCTATTCTGGTCTTAAACTTGGATTCAGGCCTCCTGACATACTCTCATTCTTGAATACTGGCTGTTAGAAAAGTGTCCAGAGTATAATACAGTGTACAAACATACTGACAAGGATGGCTAGGATATATTAGGGAAAGGAAAGAAAGTTGAGGATGTGTGGTATGATCTCATCTTTAAAGCAAAAGCTAGGGGCTAGAAAGATGGCTCAGCAGTTAAGAACACTTACCACTCTTCCAGAGGACTAGGCTCAGTTCCCAGTACCCACATGAAGGTTAACACCCTCCCTTAACTCCAGTTCCAGGGATTCAGTACCCTCTTCTGGCCTCAGAGGGCAGTGCTTGCATGAGATGCACTTATTCTCATGCAGACAAAACAATCATACACGATACTTTTGTGGACATATCTGTGGTTTTCAAGACATTAATCTGACTTGAAGTCATCACAAAGACTCTGGTGAAATGCATAATATAGGTTAAAATAGTGATGGCAGTCAAGAGTCTGCCTGACCTGGATCTTCCACAGTGGCAATCCAGGTGCATAATTTTGCAGGATGTTAATGGCTTTCTTTTATAGAAGCAAACAAACTTAGTCATGTAAGTCTGAGAAGTGCTCTATTAAGTGTAAATAAAGAGGTTCATGCATTTATGTGTATATTTGTTTGTTGCTAGAGCTTGAACCCAGCGTCTCACAACTAATAGCAAATACTCTACTACTGAACTACACTATTAGTCCTGGTTTAATTCTGTTATGTACAGTATCTCTCAGACTTTAATGTCCTTATGTCTCTGTGAGTAAAATTGGAAGATGAGAGAGTAACCTCAATCTTTTCCAGTGAACCAACAGCCAGCATTGGCTTCTAATGGGAGGGGGAACTTTACAAATTTGAGATATGCTGACCAAGGGGGCAGGCAGTTATCTTGCTCCTTAAATTTCTTAGTTTTTAATCTCTTCCATTTAATCCTTTTTTTCTTACCAAGTGCTATTAAAATCAGACTGCTATCCATCAGCTCAAAATATAAATTAATAACTGTGTATTTAATAGCTCTGTAGTCAAAATGTCCAATAAACTTAAACAAATAACTTCAGGCTGTTTACAATTATCCCAAAACCAAAAGTCATCCAACTAAAATAATTGTCTCCTGTATTTGGCAGAAGTATCTCTTTTACTTAGAGAGAAAATTGTGTTTTAAAAAATATTTTTGAATTTTATTTTTAAACGTGAAGCGACCATCATTATTGCTTGGACCTCATGATCAGAGGCCCAGTTCATTTTCCTCTTCGCTGGGTTCTGTTAGCCTCCTCGTCTAGCTCATTCATTCGTTTTTCACTTGCCCTTCCTCCTTTCTTTGCATCTATCTTTGTGTGTGGTATGCATGTGTATACACGCACGCTGATATGTGTGTATGTATGAGAGAGTGTGTGAAGGTTTTCTTCCATCACTCCCCACCTTGTATATCGAGGCAGGGTTTCTCACTTGAACCCACAGCTCATTGATTCAGTGTGCCAACTTGCCAGATTGCTCATGAGACCCCCCGTTTCTGTCTCCTGAAGCCAGGAATTCACATGGGCAGTATAGGTTCTGGAATCCCAGCTCTGGTCTTCAAGCTTGCATGGCAAGCACTTTGCCGAGCCATCTTCACTGGCCCCCTTGCTCACTTCCACATGCATCTCCAAACTCTATCTCTCCCTCCTCAAGACATTCTAATATAATTAAATATATGAAATATAATATTTGTGAATTTTATGAATTTTTGTGAAAATAGAATGTCGCTTTTATATATATATAAGAATTATTTCAGTTTTTATGTCCCAAATCATATGATTTTAATGGTAAAAAAATAGAACATGATTTCTAGGAAAAACTAATTAACTCTTTAGAATCCTATAGACCAACAGCATGTGATATAATCTAATAATGAGCTTAGTTCCTATGTTTCTAGATTCTGCCAAGCAATATTGAATGCAAAACAAAACCCCAACATTCAGAGACAATCCAAGTATTACTGGCTAAAAATTGAAATGCTCATTTTATCATTCTCTGCATTCTCCTGCAATGGGAAATGACTTCTGAATACACTAGCTCATTTGTCATTGTCAAGGATTAAATATAAATCAAATTTGCAAGTTTTTTTTAAGTTTGCTAGTGCAGAATAATGTCATTGTCAACACTTTAAAACATTTTATAACTTCAGAATCTTCTCTTTAAAAAAAAAGCACATTGCTGAACTAATTAAAATTGGGCATGAATATTAATATTTGAACTGAAAGCAACTGCCACTAGGTGGCAAACAATCTACACATAGACCTATACAAAAGAGAACTCTATAAATACATTATACGCATATTAAACTAGACAGTACAAAATATCCGGTTAACCCCACATCTCCCACATACTATTAATAACATTGTCACTTGGAAACATAAATCACACAGTATAAACAGTAACAAATGTATGTTGTCAGGAGTCAAGTGTTCTTCTGTCTTAGGTGAAGTCTTTTTCTTGAAAAGAATGAAGAAAGCAGATGTGCAACCTCACAGTCTACCGTTCATCAGTACCTGCAACCGGGATAAGGGCTTATAATTTTATTTATTTATTTTTATTTTATGTATATGAGTGTTTGCATGCATGTAAGTACACCCATGCACACAATGCCTATGAAGGCTAGAAGAGGGTGTTCGATCCTCTAGAAGTTGTTAACCACCATGTATGTGGGTGCTGGGAACGGAATCCAGGTCCTCTGCGAGTGCAGCCAGTGCGCTTAACCACCGAGCCATCTCTCCAGCCCCTAGAATATGAACTTTTACAATACGACTCAGCTGTGTTCTTGCTACAGTAAGGCACCCCTCTGTGACTGAAGGCAACGCCAGTGATGAAACACTGGCCCCCAGAGAAACTGGACTTCTGGCTCGGGGGCTGCTGGCTGGCTTCATGGCCATCAACGTTAGCCGTGTTTGATACAGGAGATAAGAAGCCTTGTTGGGATTTTCCTTTCTCTTTTTGATCAGGTCCACTTGGGAGTGGGAAATACAGCATCATGGTACAACGAACAAAGTCTGGTGCTAGACTATGAGGCTTGGATATTTGTACAATTATTTTCAAATTATGTAAAAGTGGTCCCTTATGGGATTGTGCCCAAATGACAATTTCATCTTCT
Source organism: Eospalax fontanierii (assembly GCA_035773235.1). NCBI lineage: Eukaryota > Metazoa > Chordata > Mammalia > Rodentia > Spalacidae > Eospalax > Eospalax fontanierii. Next base: position 32,027,601 of record CM069545.1, on the reverse strand, counting down.
TGAAAGAGGATGCTCATTCTCGCCCTTTTTACCTTGGCTTTGTTCACATGTGTTTTGGCAAGTAGCGTGTGACTTAATCTGATGTATGCACTATCCAGCTAGCAGTTTGAAGAGCCATGAGCTTCTACCATCTTCCTTGCCTTCCCCTCTGTGAGGAAAATGGTATGTTCCCAGCAAGAGCTCACCTCTTCTTCAGCCTGGGATCTCAAACAAGAAACGTGACGGAGAACGGCTGAGAAAAGTGATGTGCCCCCAAGAAAATACAGTGCAAGAAAGAAGTCCTGCTGGAATACGTTCCTGGAATTGGAGGGTCGTTGGCTGTTTGTTATCATAATATCGCTGAATAAAAACTGACTAGTAAAATAAAGTTTTCCCACCTATCAACTGTCAGAGATTTTGATTTTTCTTTTCACAACGCCTTTTGCCTATTTCTTCACCTATCGAAGAAAGCTAAAAATATCCATTTCATCCAAATTAGAGGGTTATGAGTTAATATATAAAAATACAGAGTACTGCAAAACCTCATAAAAATTAGATATGTTTATTAAAATAATATAAAGAAACCTAGACTTGGTGTCAAGGAGCTGTAAGCCCCAGCTATTGAGGGGCAGAGATAGGAGAAGCTCTTGAGACCAGGGTTTCAAGGCCAGTCTGGGCAGCATAGCACAACACTGTCTAAAGTTATTTTAAATGTGCAAACAGTAAGAGAATGAATTTATTGAATGTGTGCTAGACTCTATGAATGTTTTATTCATATTTTATCTAATTACAAATATCTTTAAAGGTATTTATTGACATTCTTGTTTTATAGAGAAGGCCAGAAAGTATCTTAATTCAAATCTGCTTAAGTCATCTGTGGCTAGACCTGTTTTTTCAGGTGTTCCCTTCTTAGTCGGTTATGAATTAATGCTTTTCAAGATTACAAATGAGTTATTAGAAATCAAATTAAATGAATTAGATAAAACTATTTTTAAACTTTTTTCACTGTTTCATAACTATAATTAATCAAAAACATGAGTGAAAAGCAACAATATAAACACTATATTCATATATATTTAAAGCACACAAAATTTATTTTGTTTTGTTTGGTTTTGGTCTTTTTTTTTTTTTTTTTTTGAGACTGTGTCTCCCTGTAGCCCCAGCTGTCCTGGAACTCGATATGAAGACCAAACTAGCTTTGAACTCACAGAGATTCCCTCAGAGTGCTGGGATTAAAGGCTTGTGCCACCACACCCGGCTTAAAACACACACAATTTGTCATGAGACATAGACGATTGCTTTTCACTCATTAACTTACAGAATATTCTATTCTAACAACTCCCAGAGTAGAAACAAATATCACAAAGCTATATGAATAGAGTAGAAGGAAGGGCTTTAAAGCAATTATAGCAATCTTAGGATTCTCCATTTTAACTTTTATCCAAAATGAATCAAATGATGCTATTTGTTCAGAATTTAATTTTTACCAGAAATCAAATCCTGTAATTTATCCTGCAGAGCTTTAGTTAAATTTAAATGATGTTTTAAATTAATTTTTAGATTAGCACACACAGTAATGGGTTTCATTATAGTTTTCATGTATATGTGTTATTATATGTTGCTCTCATGCATTCCTCGCTCCTGCTAAAATAATTTTTAAGGAAGAAAATACATTCTAGATCTAACATGTTTGGATTACAGTTGGCAGGTAATCTTAAATTAGGATGCTGTAACAGGTTCTTCTGGGCAGAAGGAGGCATCTTCAAGTCCATGGAGTCTGAGTCTATGCATTGTGTGATCTTCAGAAGCCCTGAGCTGTTGCTTTCTCCACTAAGACCATTCAACTGATTATACGTAGATGCAGCCTCTTTCTAAACCTTAATGCTCAATGTCTGAATTTGTCTTTGGCAGCGTTTAAATATAAAAAGCCTCCCACAGGCGCACAATTGTTTGGGCAATTGATTCTCCAGCTACTGTTTGGGGTGCTGTTTGGGGAGGCTGTGGAACCCACAGGGTCTAGCTGGTGAATGTAGGCCACTAGGGGAAGGCCTTGAGAGTTATACTTAGCCTGGTCCTACTTCCAGTCCAAGCTTTTTGTTTCCTGATCCACCACAACGTGCATAAGCCATGCTGCGAGCTCCTGTGGACTGAACTACTCCAGCCGTCATGCCTTCCTTGCGGGGACAGGCTGCTCCCTCTACACTGTGAGCCTAAGTACACTCCTCCTCCCTACAGTGCTTCAGTCAGGTACTTTGTCACAGCAACAAGAAAAGTAACTAATACAAGAAAAGTAGCTAATACAGTCTTTGTAGACCAACTACAAGCAAAGTACTGATGACCCAGTCTGGTGGAACATACCTTGAAAACTATTATGATAGCCAGTAAGTGTCGGGAGTGTATCTCAATGCCAAGATAGACTGACTTGTCTCTTTCATTGTCCAAGGTCATTTTTCTATTAAAGACTGTTAATCTGTAAGCAGGACATTTGAGTAACAGATTCCATTTGTTCCACTGCCTGTAGTGTGTAGCATCAGGACCATCTGCCTAACAGCAGCCTAAAGGCAAGCATAGTAATGATAATTCATCATACATTTTTTTTCCAGTATACCGATAGGGTAACACATATACTGCACTAAATGAATACTGCTGACTACATTTTAAACCCAAGGATTTTTAGATCTATTTTCTTTGAACTATAAGTACAGTTGTCTTCAGTGAATTGTGAATATAAATACAATCATAAGTTCTGGCAGTCTACATGCATCCATAATGGATCAAATGGCCATCTTGCTGCCAGTCAAGCCTTGGTTGGCTATGACGTTCAAATATTTAATATCAACCCCTTTCAAAAAAGCTCAAGTTCTGACAATTCTCAACAAAATGAAGTTTAAAATTGAAAAATTTGACACTTATATGATTCTAGAAATCAACCTGCAAGTCTAAGCATAAGCATCTGATTAAAACCAGGTTTGAAACTTAGTTCATTACTTTCAGTTAGGATTAGGGCATGGTTTTTACAACTTTGCTTCTGTTTATTCTGAATCCTGTTTGGAAATTCAACGCTTTCCCCCAACTCATTACAAGTACAGTCAATGCATATAGATAAACTTTTCATTCCTCATTCAGGATACATTTCTGAAAGTTAAGGAAGTTTGCTCAATTATTTGGATTTATTCTTTCATTTCTACCTAATATAAAACACATAAATGTAAATATTTTATTAAGGGATTGAAATTACTAAATAATGCTTTTTTTCCATTTTTAGTTTTGGTGTCTTTTCTTTGTTTTTGATGTTGTGGGTGTGCTCGCTGTTTGTGTATGAGGAGGGACGAGCCTGACTTCAGGTGTCTTCCTCTATGGTTCTCCTCATTTTTTTTTGAGACAGGGTCTTGCCATTTCAGCTTGCCATCTGGCTAGCCAGAAAGATCCTGTTCAAGCCACCTGCACTTGGGTTACATGTATGTGTGCTGCCACATCTGGTCTTCTGCTAGGGTGTTGGTATTCTGGTCCTTACGCTTACATAGCAACATTTTACCCACTGAGCCATCTCCCCGGTCCCTATTTTTTTTCATTACATTGTGTATTACCAAAATATTTATACTATTAAACAATTTAAGACTGGGAAAATAGGATATATTAAAGGACATATTACATTTTCCTTTTTTTCCTCAGACATAAGTGCTGTAAGCAGGATTTGAGTTCCAGTATTTTGAAATTTGGCTTTCCTTGGGAACTGATACACAGTATAAGAATAAGCATACATACGTATTTTACTCAAGAAGTGTTTTCATATGACAAAATATGAGACGTAGGTGTCATTCTGGGTTTAGTACCAAGAAAGCTTGGCTTTCTCAAGGTTATAATACATCCTTTTTTTCTCCCGTGGACCACCCAGGGTTTGTTGTTGGTTTTGTTTTTTGGTTTTGTCTTGTTTTCTCATGCACATCCTTTACCAATTTTGAATACTTTATCCTTTTAATTTTTTTCCTATACTGGTCACTGTAAGTTTAAAAAATGTAGGTCTATAACACATATATACCTTGGGAACATACATTTTCAAATAAAACTTTACCAAATTTGTCTATCAATACAAATGTAGTCTGTGTGTATGAGAGAGAGAGAGAGAGAGAGAGAGAGAGAGAGAGAGAGAACATAGATTCAAGTATACACATATGTGGGAGATTTTCCTTGATTGTGGGAGATGTAAAATCTTTTATTTTTCTCTTTTGAAGTATATTTCTAATTGACTATTCCTGCTAACATATATTTATGATCTATTTTATGTTCAGAAGTCTTTTATTAGCTGACAATATTTTCCCCATATTACTTGAAATTATCAAATTTTGTGACCATGAGCTTTTAAATGTTTAAAGAACCCCATCTGGACTGTTCTCAAAATTAGTGTCAGTGATCAAAGCAACAGTTACTGAAACTGATAACTATGCATTAAACATAAAACTTATCTTGGAAATGCATCTTTTAATGAAAGAAGTGGGGCTGAGCCTATGTGTGATTACTATCCATTGCTGGAATTCAAAATGAAACTTTCAGTTTGGATGGAAGCGCTAAGAAGCACAGCTCATTCAAATGCAGAGATGGAGCTGGATACAATTTGTTATACTCCTGTTATTAAAGTCTTTCAATTCTGCAGTTTCATAACAAAATTCTAAATTGATTTATCATCAAAATTTGTTTTAAAATAAATAACATTTTAATTAAAAACTTTTTAAATCTTAAAAAAAAATAATTTTGAGGGCTAGAAAGGCAGCTCAGTGGTTAAGGGCACCGACTGCTATAGCAGAGGACCCGAGTTTGATTGCCAGCACCCACGTGACAGGTAACCACCAACCTACTCCAAGTCCTGGGGAACCAACGACCACTTCTGACCTCCCTGGGCAATGCACAACACAGGTGCACTTACATCCAAGCTGGAAATACAGCCATACACATAAAATTAAAATAATAAATAAAATATTCTTAAAAATTTTTTTTGAGGAAAGGTCATATTATATAGCTCAGACTGGCCTCACATTCCCATAGACTCTTTTCACCTCAGCCTCCTAAATTCCAGGATTAAAGCAAGTGCTTTTTGGCTAGACCCCTATTTGTTCATTCATTTATTTATTTAAAAGTAAGTTACAAAGTAACAGTTTTCCTTGTGGATTTCTAAAAACACTGCATTTTAGTTGCTCCTTCCCTGTTCCTTTCCTTGCCTTCCTGCTGAGCTCCTTCACCCCCAGTCTCCCCCGTTCCACTTTAACATTTCATATTCTAAAGGCTCTTGTTTACAAGGGCCTCTTTCTAGTTTCCTGTCCTTTACCCACAATTACTCCAACATATTTAACAGTTAGGGGCTGAGATCCATGCATGAGGGAGAAAAGACTATTTCTGAGCCTGGATTACTCTGTTTAATGTTATATTTTCCAATTCCATTCATTTTCCTGCAAATTTCAATATTTAGTTTTTTTTTTCTTTTTGGCAGAATAAAATTCCTTTGTGTATATATGCCACATTTTCATTATTTATTCATTTGCTGGCAGGTAGACACCTAGACTGGTTCCATTTCTTAGCTATTTAAATAGAGCGGCAATGAACATGGATGTGCATGCATCTTTGAAGTAGGACAGAGTCCATCACCAGCATGCCCAGGTGCAGTAGAATTGGTTCATATGGTAGCTCTACCTTTAGTGTTTTGAGAATGCTCAACGTTGCTTTGTACAGTGGGTGCACTAGTTTACACTCCCACCAATAGTGGGTAAATGATCTTCTTTCTCCACATCCTCACCAGCATTTGTGGTCATTTGTTTAATTTTTTAAATTTATTTTTATTTTATGTGTATGAGTGTTTTGTTTACATGTCGTACGTAAGTGCACTTGCATATGCAGTGCCTACAGAAGCCAAAAGAGGATATCAGATCCCCTGGAACTGGAGATACAAAAGGTTGTTAGCTGCTATGTAGGTACTAGGAACTGAGCTCCATTGTCTATAAGAGTAACCAGTGCTTTTAAATGCTGAACCATCTCTCCAGCCCCTCATTTGTTGTCTTGGTGTTAACCATTCTGACTGGGGTGAGATGGAATCTTAAAGTAGTTTTAATTTCCATTTCCTTGATGGCTAGGAATGTTAAACACTTTTAAATATATATATACATACATATATATATATATGTATGTATATATATATAAAGTTATTAAAAAGGAGAACTCTCAACTAAGAGGAATTTGTAAGCCAATCATTTGAATCATCACTTAATTTCTCAGTCTTGTCACCAATACTGTATTTCAAATTGTACCTCCCCGACTTTTTATCAGTGACTAAGAAGTTTTGTCTTATTTTTATAAACAAAGAGAATATGATTGCTGCAAAATTCAACTCAGGAAAAATGTGTTATTTTGTTTTATAATGTGTGAAAGGAGATATTACAAAAAGAGATGTGAAAAATGGATAAAAACACAGAAGACAGGCAGTTTTTAAAGTGTGTACATGTGGAAGTCAAAAACTGGAAATTGATTTTTCTTAAGAACAGTCCTATGCAAGCTTTGGAAACATTCCAGCTGCTCCCAGGTAGACATAAACGCCAGTGTGAAGACTCCACTATTTTTCCAACAGAGTAATTCTCTTCTGGGACAGGCCAAGGGGTTTTGCTGATTGCGGTTTACTTCTCAGTCAAAGCAATGTCATTATTTTACAAGCTGTTCTTTTGAGACAGGGTGGACAACTGTTCATTAGTTATCATGTGAAAAAGAAAGCTCTTGGCTAAATTAATATAACTGATTCTGTTCTTGGCAAAGGACAAAAATCATCTTTGTTTCTAACAATACCTCTTCAGCTACCCAGTTTAATCAGAGCAAATTCTTCCTTATAAACTAATGGTTGTTGGACTGCAAGACACCTAGTGGAAAGATAATGAAAAAGCCCGAACTCCAGGTTTGGTCACATTCCCTTCTTTTGGATCTCTCTCTCTCTCTCTTTCTCTCTCTCTCTCTCTCTTTCTCTCTCTCTCCTCTTTTTTTCTCCTTCCCTCCCTCTCCCTTTCTCTCTCTCTCTTCTCTCTCTTGCTGCAGACCTTTTTCTAAAAATAAAAAAACATAAAAATTATGGCTTCTTCATCAGGCTGTAAAGTCCATGAAGTAATAAACTCATGCCACATTCCCCTTTGAACCCCCTTATTCCTCTACAGTACTTAATAAAGAGAGGCCCTTAATAAATATGGACTTCATTAAGCAAGGTAAGTCATTGTATCTGCACGGTATGGCATAAGGTACAGAAAAAACAAGTTGGCCCCGAAACAGCAACTCTCCAAGCCACATAAGTCATTTGATAAAGCTTTATACATCTCCTATATTAAAATATGAAGTATCATTAATATTTAATTAGAAAAATAATATCAGAGAGGAGAAAAACTGTTCCCTATAGTAGAAACAACTTGAAACAACACTATAGACTTTTCAGAGGCATGGCAGGGGCAGAACATGCAAAAGAACACTCCAAGAAGAGGTGGAAGAATTGTGCTAGGCATGATCACCAGGAGCAGGTGTAACACTGGGATTTGATGCTAAGCCCAGTTAGTAGCCATTACGGAGTATTAAGCAAAATACTGACATGACCTGATTTGGTTATTAAAAGATCACTCTAGCAGAGGCCTCTCTTCCTGATAAATCCAAACTAAGCTAATTACAACAACTCTTCCAAACAATCAGAGCCTCAAGAAAAAAAAAATTAAGCTTTAAAGCACTTAAAGGCCAAGGTAACAAGAAAGTTCCAGGTCCAAACTAAACAGAACAATAAAGAACTCTGAGCAAATTCAGAAATAAACTGAAATTCAAGTGGGATAAGTCTACCCTTGACATGTCACAGGAGAACACCAGAAAGAAAAACAACTCTGAAGCAACCAGTAAAATAAAAGGTAGTGTGTTCATATCCAGCAGCAAATAACTATAAACTAGTTGGTGTAAAACAATAGAAATGTATTCTCACACAACTTCAGAGGCAAACCATCCAAAATAATTATAATAAAGGAGGAGTGGGAGGAGGGCAACCACACCCATGCTTATGTTCTAGCATCTAGTATCTCCAGAAATCCTTGGTATACCTTGGCCTAAAGGTGCCTCCAGCTGAAGTCTCCTCTGACTTCATAGGCTATTCTTCACCTGTAACCCCGTCTTCTCCTCTTATAAGAACACCATTCACTTCCTCTCTAGAAGCTGTTAACCACGGGTCTCATACACCCTCAAACAATACTAGCCATTGCCCCTGCTCTTGGTTACCCACCAGAACTCTATGCAAAGACCCTACTGCTCAAGATACTACATACATGACCTAAAGAACAAAGAAGGAGAAATCAAGCTGGTACTGACTTCAGAGCCTCATCTCTACTGGCTAACTAGCATTCATAGTGATGAAGAATGCTATGCAAGCTACCAGAATGAAAAAAATAATCATCTTTACCGAGTCATGAATTCTTTGAACTACAGTAACAACTGGCCTGACAAGATATGCCCACAAGTGCAATAGTGGCACAAATATTATGGGAGTAAACAACCACTATTTGATTGTGTTTAAGATCTGCTTCCTAGATGGAGCCCATACCTGACACTGATATCAGGCTAAACAGGTCACAAGACAGAGGGGAGAACCCAATACAAGCTTTCTATTAAATAGTTATCATATTAAACTGACTCTTAATGTCTTATTGTCATACCCATAAATTAATGAATCTCTCAACTCTCACCATAGAAATTTCCTGATGGAACAGATGGTGATTAACACAGAAACCTACAACTGGCCAATGTGCAGAGAACAAGAGGCTGCAGAGTGTTTATCCCTGAATAGGATACATATATCAAATGTCTGCCTCCAAGCTCAGAAATCACTGTGGAAGACAGTACAGAAAGATTGTAAGAGCCAGAGGTGGTGGATGACCACAAGGAAACAGAGTTTTCCAGACAGCTGGTCAGTTTCTTATATGAACTCACAGCGAGAGCGACAACATGTACAAGTCCCATACAAGTTCAAACCAGAAAAATATCCCAGCATAGACACGAGGAAGTGGGTAAGAAGCTCAACCCAACCTAAGGAAATTGTGGCAACAGATGGCTGCTGGGAGGGGCAGAGATGGTCTCTTTCAAACATGGGACTCTTGGTAGCTTAACCAGATTCCTGTGGATGAACTCCCAGTGAAAGACATAGACTGTATATGCATATATATATATATATATATATATATATATATAATAAAGAACATTAAATTGGGCAGGTAATAAGAGGAGGTAGGGTTAGTTAGGGGAAGGGATCTAAATACCATCAAATTGTATTGTTCGAAAATATCACAAAAATTTAATTAAAAACATTCACTGGATTTAAACCCAACCTAAATTCAAGAAAATTTTGTATTGACATTCCTCATTGATTACATTTGTAAAGACTCCATTTCCAATTAAGGTCACGTTCTAGGATTTCAGGTGAACATTAACAGGGCAGCACTGTTAACGTGACTGCAGGCCTCCCTCTGGGCCCCCCATCTGTGTCCTTCCTCTCTGTATCAGCCCCACCCCAAAGCCTCCATGACTGAACTCATGCTATCACCACTTCTCAACCTTAAATCTCGTCAACTTTTTAAAATCCAAAGTATCACCATCTAAGTTAGATCTGGGTGAATTCCTGGCTATGGTCCATCCTGGGTGTTGTGTACACTTTCCTGGAGAGAAGTGAACAAAGTATATTCACCCCAGACAGAGAACCAATGAGAGATTAAAAAACGATTCCACCCACATCTAGGTTAGTGAACCAATGAGTTGGGGGGCTGTTGTCATAGGAGCAAAGGTGACTTATGTCATCTATCCACATCACCAGAAAGCCCACTGTAACTGTATCCCTGTAGAACTCTGAGTTAGGAAACAAACTACAGCTAATCATCTGCTTTCTAACTATAAGAATGAGACAAACATAGGCAAGACATTATCATTCCAAAAGGGAGAGAAAAAACGGATTAAAAGAGTCACTGGTACCAGTAGTCCAAAATCTACCAGTTATCAAGGCCTCAGAAAGTTCTGTTCAGCTCAGTACACTCTCTTGGCTTGTAAAGACCTGGTTCTCTGTTCTCTGCATCTGTAGTTCTGGTCTGAGCCTCTCTCTCTCTCTCTCTCTCTCTCTCTCTCTCTCTCTCTCTCTCTCTCTCTCTGTCTCTCTTTCTCTTTCTCTCTCTCCTCTACTCTCTCTCTCCCAAGTGAAGTGTCACATATTGGTAGCTCAGCAGTTCTACCAGCTATTTTTCACTCACATCTTCATAAGTACAACAGCATCTCTTCTCTCTGTCCCTCCTAGTCTAATCTACAGTGTATCTATAGATACAATATTCTCAAGAACCCTGTGGGTGTCCTATATATTTCAAGGAGATTCATATTATTAGACATTTAGACATGAGTATTTTCTATAGAACTTTTCTGGACATTCTATTTCTACTTCTGGTTCCTTCTGAGATTTTTTTTTTTTTGGTTTTGATTTTGATCTTTTTGAGACTGGATCTTCCTGTAGCCTCAGGTGGCCTGGAACTCATTATGTAGACCAAGCCAGCCTTGAATTTACAGAGATCCACCTGCCTCTGCCTCCCAAATGCTGGGATTAAAGGTCTGCACCACCATGCCCAGCACATCTATGCTTTTGAAAATCAAAAACATTTTAAAACTCTTCTCATCTTCCAAACTGGAAGCTACTCCGTGGCTTCAGATACGTAAGTATTTTAGAAGATTTTAAAAATATCTTCTACAGAAAAACTTTACATCCTTGTTCTAAAATCCATATCAGCTTCCTAGAAATACTGTATCAATTATCACAAACTGGGTGACTTAAACAATGACAATTCATATTTTCAGATTGCTGAAGGCTGGAAATCAGAAGTCGGGTGATCAACATCTACCTGAATGTACCAAGGGAGAATTATGTCTTACTTCTCCCCTTCTAGGGGTGGCCTCCAAAAACCTTCATTACTCAATGTTTGGGACATGCATCATCCAGGTGTCTGCTTTCTACTGTACATGACATCTTCTCCCCTCATTTGAGGACAAAAGTTGTTACTTTAGGTCCCACTCTAAATGTGGTATTTTTCTTTGTGATCTCTAAACATTATGTCTATAAAGACCCTTTTTCCAAACAGGATAACATTTTGAGGTTCTCCATGGATATCATTTTTGTGAGAAACATGATTCAACCCATTACTTTCAAAAAGGCAACAATAGCCTGGCTTGGTGGTACTCACCTTTAACACCAGCACTTGGGAGGCAAAGGCAGGTAGGTCTCTGGCATTGAGGCCAACCTGGGATGGTCTACATAGCAAGTTCCCAGCAAGCTGGGGCTACATTGTGAGACCCTGTCTCAAAACAACAACAACAACAACAAATCCCCTAAAACAAAAAGATAACAGTATATTGATTTTAGTAATAATAGTAAAAGCTTTAAAAGTTAGCAACATTTCTAAAATACTAAAAGAAAACGACTTCTAACCTAAAATCAGTGAGAATATGTTTTTAAAATAAGGTCAAAATAAGTTTACTTTCAGATAATTGTAGGGTAAGTTTGTTATTTATAGACATTTACTGAAAAAAATGCTAAAGATTGCACTTCGGCTAGAAGAAAGAAGGCCAAGATACTGAAAAGAAGAACAGAGGAGAAAAAGCAAATCTATGAACAAATGGAAGTCAACTCTGACCATTAAAAATAATAATAATGAAACTTTCAAAAGGTAAAGAGAGAGTATATAGAGGTCCAAATGTTCTAAGGATCTTATAAAAAGTAAAAATTTGCATAATATCTAGGTTTTGTTATTTTAAGTATATAGTTTAAAATTTCTAGAGTAAAAGAGGACAGAAAGTATATAAATTCAAACCAGTAATTTAAAATAACACATGGTTACTTAAACACACATGCAAACCATTCATCCAAAAGAAAACAGTGAAAAGAAAAAGTAAATAAAATAGAATCATGTGAGGCAAACAGAAAGCATAAATAAGACGCTGATTTTACACCTGGCATACCCACAGTATTTATATTAAATGCAAATAAACTAAATGAACTAGTTAAAGAAAAGAGATCCTGATTGCATACTTGTAATAAATGCCCCAAATGTACACAAAAGATAAAAAATGAAAAGATAAAAGAGAAATATTTATATTGTATATTTTTAGGCAAAATTCATTACTAGAAAAGAGTACTACTAAATATTAAGAAACTTCACTTAACAAAACAATGTAATAACTTTTCATTTAGTAGAGCTTCAGAAATGCAATCAGTGACCTTATTTAAAAGACCTCTGGGGGCTAGAGAGATGGCTCTGCAAAGAAGAGCACAGGTTGCTCTTACAGAGGACCTGGGTTTAGTTCCCAGAAACCGCATGGTGGCTAAGAACCTTCTGTTGTGACGCCAGTTCCAGGAGGTATGATGCCCTCTTCTGGCCTCTGTGGGCATTGCACACATAGGTACACTTGCACACAGGCAAATACTCATACATATAAAATTAAAATAAGAGGATAAATAAAACTTTTAGAGACCTCTGAGAGCTCTCTTCCTTTCTTGCCACCATACAAGGACACACAAAGTTAGTATGTCTGTCTTATAGAATATAACCCAGTAAAATTCACACCCTGCCAAGTCATTTGCCACCTAATGGCCAGCATTCCCAGACCACTTCCTGATGGGTTCCTGGTTTTGCTGCTCTTCTCCCTCTCCTACCCTTTCTCTACCCCTGTCATTCTTCACATAGTAGAGTGTTGTTGTAGATGATAAATCAGAGCATAGTCTTCTACCACAACAGGTCTTTTTTTTTGCACTTCCTCACAAGGCTGACAAGCATTTCTGGTCTGGCCCCTGCAGCCACTCTGTCCTCTCCGTGCTCTAGCTAAAGTGGCCCTTCGCTGGTCCTTGAACAAACGAATGCATTCCTCTCATTCATCTTAGCACTTGCTGTTTGCTCTGCCCACAACACTTCCCCCACTCTGGTTTCCTGCTGGACTGGCTCCACACTTCCCATGATAGACTCAGCTCAAATGACTCTTGCATAGAGATGTGCTGTCCACTGGTTGTTCTCCATTGTATTGTTCTTTTTATTGACTTCATAGCAACAGGCACCATATAGTTATCTTCTATATATGGTATATTAGTTACTTTTCTGTTGCTGTGATTTAACACTGACCAAGAGCAACTTGGGTGAGGAAAGGATTCATTCAGCTTACACTTCCAAGTGACAGTCCATCTTTGAGGACTGTCAAACAGGAACCAGGACAGGAGCCAGGAGGCAGAAACTAAAGCACCGACCACAGATGAACACTGCTTACTGGCTTGCTCCCTTGGCCTACGCTCAGCCTGCTTTCTTATACAACTCAGGACCACATGCCCAGAGGTGGTATCACCAACAGTGGACTAGGCTCTCCCACAACACCCAATAATCAAGAAAATGTCTCATAAACCTTTCTCCGGTCCAATCCGATAGAGAAAATGTCCCAGTTTGGGGTTCTCCCTTTCCAAGTGTTTCAAGTTGATGACTGAAGCCAGCCATGGTATGTCGTCTGATATGCGTTCATTTTCTTTCTCTATCCCACTGTGTGACAAACTTTCCTGCTTTTGTTCGCATCTCTGAGGAGCTCAGGAGAGTGACTGGCACACAATTGGTTCTCGCTAAATATTTGCTGAATACAGACAAATACACAATTCCCCAATTAGGAAAGACATAATGCAAAGGTATGGTGTGAGTGGTCCCCAGTGTGACAGCGCTGGGGATGGTGTGAGACTTCTGAGAACCAGGGCCTTGTGAGAAGTAACTGTCTCATTCAGGGTACTGCCCTTGGAAAAACTGATGTACTTTTCTTTAGCTTCTGCTTAGATCTCAGAAAAGAACATTATAAAAGAGCAATCCTGAGTGCCCCTCTGGCTTCTTGTCTCTCCAAGAGGTCCGTCTACCTAGTCCTATCAGTGCTATGAAGTTTGAACTTTTAGCTTCAGAAACTAAAAGCTACATAAACCTTTTTTCTTTATAAAATACTCAGCCTCGGGTATTTTGTTATAGCACTGGAGAACTGACACAAAGTGGAGCAATTTATATTGTTAGCTTTTTTCTGTTGATTATTGTCTCTCAGATGCATTGTTTACCCTTCCTGGTGGTGTTCCATATTTTAGGAGGCTGACTCCTGTGGATTTCACCACTGGGTCCTCTTCCTGATTGGTTTCTGATTGGGTTTGAACTAATATGAAGCCTTGGCAAGAACCTCAAGAATAGTAGGGACTAGAATGCTGACTCCCTTCCTGTTTCGGGGTCATGTCAGAACCACATCCCTGACGGGGACTGAATTTTCTTGAAAGGATCACCTCTCCTTCCCCCTCACCCCAATGTGATCCTGACAGAATGATAACAGTGTGCTTTCTGCACCCACCCTTTGACTTCCAGGGTTGCTGGTTCCTGGGTGCCATAAGTAACTGACTAGGTCTTGACTCACCGTCAGTATGCTGATAGCCATAAACACTAACACGCATGTTGATCACTGTACTTTGGTGGACAAATCATAGTTGCCTTAAATGCAGGAGTGATATCTTGTGGGGTTTTCTTCATTTTGTGTTCTGCTGTTGTGATGAGAAAAGTTTTATAGGGCCGGACTGAAATCTTGGAGTAAAAAGACAGCTTCCAAGTAAAATATTCTTTGAAAGTGTCTCTACTTCCTGGCAGAAAGCACTGACGGTCTGCCACTTCCTGTGCTGTATGGTTGAGCAACATCCTCTGCTCAGAACAACCTAAATCGTTGCTGATTAACATTCACTATCTCCAGGGCTTAATTTAGACATCAACTCTGGGTGTGAAAATATAAGCCACGTATGAATGGTTTTGATGTATATTTTTTCCATATTAAAATAACCAAGGTCACAAGTATAGTGGGCCCTGGTGATACTCCAGACTAGAGCTCACAGCAGAACAGATACACGGAGAGGAAATGGATTTGTGTGGCCTGCTTCCGTCTTCTGAGCTCTGTTTACTGTTTTACAACAAGTTTGAAAACAGTGTCCTTCCTTCCAGTTACCTTTAGACATACGTGGGAGTTGGAGTCTCTCTGTTAGGATCTGTGTGTCTTCAGACAAGTGGAAAATTCTTATGGAATATTTTCTGTATAGGAATTCATATCTGTTGGTTATGTTTGTTTCTTTGTTTAAAAAATTTTATTTTTATTTTATATGTATGAGTGTTAAACCTGCATATATGTACATGCAACAGTGCTGTGTGGTTCCCACAGAGGACAGAAGAGGGTGTCAGATCCCCTGGACTGGAGATAAGTGCAGTTGTTAGCCACCATGTGGGTACTGGGATTTGAACCTGAGTCTTCTGCAAGAATAACCAGTGCTCTTAACCATTGAGCCATCTCTCCAGACCCAATGTTTGGTTGTTTTTCTAATGAGAAGGCTGGCTCACGAACGTGCAGAGAATTGATGAGCCTAGTAGGACCCAGGGTCACACATCTCCTATCATGACTCACTCATAAGCACAGTATCACAAGACAGCTACCACCAAGCAGTCTGCCTTCCCCTGGGAAGAAGGGAAGTAGGAAAAGGCCAAACGGCCTGGCAACTGAGTCTCTCTCAGTGATTTCTGATTGTGTGATTGACCAGACTTGGTCACACGGCCAGTCCTTGCTGCAAGGAACCCTGGGAAGTTTAGCAGAGTGCAGGATAGTCATGGCAAAATTAAGGTTCTCTTACTAAAGAGAAGAGACTGGGAAGCAAGTGGTATCTGACCTGTGGAAAAAATGTGATTTATCTTCTTTCTCTTCCATCTTGTGGTAAAGTTCACTCTCAGTCCTTAGAAGCACATGTTATATATCAGATCCCAAGAGTCAAATCTCAATTGCAATGGTATACGCAGAGAATTTGTATCTTGGGATAGAGTGGGAATGAGGGGGGAGGCATTCTCAGTGACAACCTAAATCAAGATATTTTGGAACTAGAGACATGACTCAGCAGTTAAGAACACTGGCTACACTGATCAAGGACCTGGGTTCCATTCTTGGCAGGCACATGACCATTAATAACTGTCCATAACTCCAGTTTCAGGAGAGCCAGTATTGCACACACACTCATATACATAAAATCAAATCATACATAAGTAAATTTAAGACTCTTTACTTTTGACAATTTTATTTTCTCATTTCTGTCACCTGCCAAGTTTATTATATTTAACTTTATTGTCATTATAAAGTTACAGTCTTTAGAAAGCATTAAGAAAGAAAAATTGGGGCTGAAGAGATGGCTCAGTGCTTAAGTACACTGACTGTTCTTACAGAAGTCCCAGGTTCTATTCCCAGCACCCACATGGCAGCTAACAACCATCTGTAACTCCAGTTTCAGGGGAATCCTACTCCTTCTTCTGACCTCCAAGGCATTGCATGACACAGATGTACTTAGCCAAATGCAGAGAATACACTTATATACATAAAAAATAAAATAATAAAATCTTTTTAAAGAAAGAGAAGATCTGATAACCTCAAGCTTAACAATGCTGTTACTTCCACTGTGAGTATGTTTCTTGATGCTATTGTGCCAGAAATGTTTGTTCGTGGTATGCACTGAATTTCATATTCCAGTTTTACAAGTATCACATCTTAAATAGTCTTCAGTTATGTACAGTAAAACTAATAACTTCCGTCTTGAAGGATTATTGGCAAGCAAAAGGCTCAGAATGGCAGCTGCCCCGGGATGAAAACTGTGCCAGTCATAGTACTGAGCACATTGTTAGATATATTCATCTTATTTGTTTCTTGCAGCCATGAACATTGTATTACTGTCATCCCTGTAAACATCAAGGAAATGGAGGCACAGAAATGTTCAATCTAAAAATCACATGGTTATTGTTTATTTTTAAAAATAATACGTTCAGGTGTATGGTACATTTCTGAACTCCCAGCACTTGGTAAGTGGATGTAAAAGGATCAGAAGTTCAAGGTCATCCATTCTTGAACACATAGCAATTTTAAGGCCACCCTGAGCTATATTTTCAAAAACAAAACAAACTTCATGAAAATAATATTCAAAATCATAAAGTATAATTCTACTAATATAATACTTAGGTACAAAAATTCTTCCCACCCCTGAAAAAAAGTAGTCTGCTTCAAACTTTATTGCAAAAAAAAATTGTTTTTGAAGCAAGACTCATATTTTGAGGATCAAAATATGTCTATAAAATCACATGTAACTTAAAGATTTGAAAACTATCCTGTCATATTAACGAATGCTTATCCGATCTGGCCCTCCAATTCTAATCAAAGTACAGGTTTGCTACATAAAGAAGCCTTAATGTCTTTATAAAGTGTTGTCTGAAAGTTCTTTCCATGTTGGCTTAATCATGCTATTTTCTGCTGTGCTGTGTGGTACTTATTACAATAATGATTATTTTTATCAAAGTGTTAATGGTCTCACCATTTCCCTTTCAGAAGTGGGTGAACTTGGCAGAAGGAAGTCTTCATAGTCCATCATGTAGAAAAGACAGAGTCAGAATGTGAGAAAAGTTGCTGTTGAGGAAATTCCTCAACATCTCAATGACTTAGGTGGCAAGTTCCTAAATTAAAATAGTGAATTCACCAGCAGCATGATTTCTCCTCATCTTTTTCTTGCAAAAAGGGAATTCATCTAAGACAAAATTTCAACTTTCTCATTCAAAACAGGTAAACCAGAAGGGTTTCAGGGCATCTTTTCTTTGATCTGAATTGAATAAAACCGGTGAAACCAAAGCAATACCTTTTCTAAACACTGAGTTCTTTTTTTTTTTTTAAGTGTATGTCTGTGTGTGTCTGTGTGTCTGTGCACAGGCATGCAGGTTCTGGAGTTACAGGGAGTTGCCACCTGGAAACCAAACCCAGGTCTTCTGTAAGAGCCCCCAGTGTTCTTAACCACTGACCCATTTCTCCAGTGGCTTTTTAGAAACGTTAACGAGTACAGTACTGCGGAGACACTGAATGTCTCCACATCACTGTCCACCCCAGTCGCTCCTCCTCTATGGCTCACCACTGCTGTTCACTGCTTCTGTTGTTCCGTGTCTCAGAGGAAATGTGGCTTTTCATATAATGTATTCTGCACTTTTACGTTCATCCTTAACAATTTCCTGATGTTCTTTCCTTAGTACATCTGATGTCTCTTTGTTGTGTTTTTATAGCTACCTAATATTCCATTGTGTACATGTAGCATAATTTAATTAACCACTCCTCTGCTTATAGGCACTTGGGTTGTTTCCAGTCTTTTGCTTTTACATACAATGCAATCGTGAATAACCTTGGCCATAAAACATTTTGATGTGTGCAGATGTGTCAGTATAAGGCATTCCCAGAAGTGAGATTGCTGGGTCAAAGGGCAAATACATTTGTAATTAGAAATATTGCCAGCATGCCCTGGTGGAGGTAACATCCCTATGTCTTCTCAGTAGCAATGCACAAGAGCATCTATTACCTCCCAGCCCGTGAAGCAGAATCTTATTGAACTTTTTGATTTTTTTATGAATCTAAGAAATGAAAAAAGATGGTGGTGAATAAGCATAGCTTTAATTAACAAAGCTAAGAGACTTTTTGAATAATCTAAAAAAATTTTTTAGTACAAACTTTAAATTCTTAAGTGGAGTGCCTTTACTACAGATCACGTGTCAGAAAATCACTACTGGAGGTACAACTGGGCTACCGAGGGCTTCTGAATTTACACCATGGATCCTTTCATGTGAGCTGGCAGAGGCAAAACAGTCTTGGCCCTTGAGTAGGAGAAACCCACGGCACCCAGGAGTCAAGCCCTGATTTACGTGTACCCCATGAGTTAGGAGCCTGACACTGAGCCACTGGGCCTCACAACCCCTATGGTGAGAGAATCAGGAGACAGGAGGGTGGGTGAGGAAAGAGAGAAAGATGCAAGGATTGTTGCTGAATCTGAAGAAGTAGAAATTTGCCTTCCCCATATGTTACGTTAAAAATACCAGGCTAGTAAATATCTGGCAGAAAGAACTGGTGATGTCCTAGAGTTCAACACACTGAGACATTCAGACAGCACAGTTTAAAACAGTGTAAGCCAGGATGGATGTGAAAAAGAGATTGATCATTATAAATATTCTTTATTTTTTTCACATTTTATTTATTTATTTTGTGGTATGTGTGTGTGTGTATGTGTGTATGTGTATGTATGTGTATGTGTGTGTGCATGTGTATGCATGTGTGTATGTGTGTACGTATGTGTATATATGTATGTGTATGTGTGTATGAGTATATGCATGTGTGTATATGCATACGTGTGTATGTGTGTGTGTATGTGTATATGTGTATGTATGTGTATGTGTGTATGCATGTGTGTATGCATGTGTATGAGTGTATGCATGTGTGTATATGCATACGTGTGTATGTGTGTGTGCATGTATGTGTATATGTGTATGTATGTGTATGTGTATATATGTATGTGTGTATGCATGTGTATGTGTGTGTATGTATGTGTATGAGTGTATGCATGTGTGTGTATGCATATGTGTGTGTGTGTGTATGTATGTGTGTGTGTGTGTGTGTACAGGTTTCCCATAGTAAGTGTGGAAGGTGGAGGACAATCTACAGAAGCCGGTTTTCTCCTTCTACCATATTGGTCTCAGGGATCCAGCTCAGGCCATCAAGCATGGCAACAGGCCCCTTTAGCCACTGAGCCATTTTGGTGACCCAGTATTTATAAACAATGTAAGTGAAAGAGGCAGAGGAGATGGCTCAGTGATAAAGTGTTTGTCACATGCAAGCATGAGATCTGAGTTGTTAACTGGTGTGGTGACTTGCATCTTTAACCCCAGCACTGGAAACCAAAGACAGGAGAATCCCAGGAGCTCAGCAGCCAGTCACCCTAACTCAATCAATGAGCTCAGTGAGAGATTCTGTCTCAAAAAATATGAGAGAGACCCAGCACTCACCTCTTGCTTCCACAGGCATATGTGTACAACACACACATATGTACATGCACATGCATATATACACAAAATCTTTTTATGTGTGTATGTGCATGTGTAGTGGTGGTGTGTGCATCTGTATGTGTTTTGGGGTGCATTCACACATGCATTTGTACATGGAGGCCAGAGGTTAACTTGAGGATGTGTATCTATCACTTTCCATCTTACTTTTTTGAAGCGGGATCTCTCACTGAACCACAAGTTCACTGTTCTGGCTATGCTTTGCTGGCCGGTGAGCCCCCAGGATCCTCTTGTCTCTGCTCCCCGGCGCTTGGATTACCACACTACCGTGTCCAGCTTTTTTGTGGGTTCTAAGGACCAAACTCAGGTCCTCATGCTTGTGTAGTATTTCACTCACTGAGTCATACTCCCAACCTCAGGAACATTTTTACTAAAATCCTACCATTAGAAAAAAATGAAATTTGTTTTATTTTAGAAATAATGTGTGCCTATGACCACAATTTGAATTAAGTTTATATTCCAGAATAGTTTGCTTAAAATTATATGTTAGATTTCTGGTCATTGATATTTATAGGATAATTATTCCCTAGCTGCTAAATATTTAACTAAAAAAATATATGGAACACATTTCTGAAAGTAGCTCCATAAATAATATAATCCTATCTTATCTGAAGTTTCATTGGTTTGGTATTTGTATAGAATAATACTGGAAAGGTTACACACTTCTACAATGAGGCTGTAGAGCTTCAGAAATTTTATTTTGGACACTAATATATAGTTATGTTTTCTCCACAATGAGAGATTTATTAGCTTTGGAAAACAATTTTGTATGATCACAGAAAGGATTTGGAATAAAAACAGGGCAGAGAAGAGACTTACTGTCAAAAGTTCAGCTGAAAGAGCCTTCAGTCTTCATCAGCATTGCTCAGCCAAGCAGAGGTATTTGAAATTGGCCAGGTGTTTTTTCCTGTATCAGGACTCTGAACATTTTCTGTGGTATCACTTGTTCCTATTTTACATTTTTTTATTTAAACAGAAATAGAAGAAATCATAAAGCTTGAAGGTGGAAAAGCCTTTCAGGATTGTCTCTTTGGTATGTAAACACAATTTTTCAACCACTTTGTTTTATGCCTCTCATGATTTTCAACAGATATAATCTGTCTTAGTTCCATTTTCTATCATATTATAATGGCTATTTTCACAGGACGCTGTTCACAGTATCTTCTTAACTGGTTTCTGGGCAATCCATCTGACATACAATGAGATTAATATGTTCCTTAAACACCACTTTCATTATGTAACTTCCTGCTGAAAAATCTGCAGAATCACCTCTTATTTATGGTTAGGATTTTCAAGCTTTTAACAGAATGTTTCCCGGAAATGAAACCTTATGTGGAATCCATATGTATTAAACTGATGAACATAGTATTTTATTCTTTATTACATTTTTATTTATTCACTGTATGTGGACATGTATGTGTATGTTCCATGTCATGGTGCCCGTCTGAAGGGAAATCAGAACACAGCTTGTGGTAATCGGTTTTTTCCTCCCACCACGTGGGCTCTGGGAGTCAAACTTGGGTCATCAGTCTTGGCCGCAAGCACGTTTCCCCACCAAGCCATCTCTCCTGCTCGAAGATAGTGTTTTATTGAAATTCTGAAAAAGATGAATAATGAAAACCATGAGGCTGTATTTATTCACACACGCACAAAAATAGGGTGTTAACACTGACAGTGAAAGCCATCAGTTGTCAGTATAGGTCTGCGTTTTAAATTTTGGTTGAAAAGATTCAATTTATAAAAATAAGTGGAAGCTGCTAATAAAAGTTTCTACTTAATAACTGACTTGCAACCCAAGAGCCATCAATTGCATTAAAAGTTTACTGCAAGGTTTGTAATGGAAGCTAACATGTCTGTGGAAGTCATTGGGCTTTAATGTGTGTGCTACACTTAGTGTAGCTGCTGATGACCTTCTGTTTCCTTTTTTTTTTTAACTACAGGACTTAAAATTTAGAAAATTTATTTATAAATGAGGATTGTCCTAAAAAGGATTTTCACAAAATCAAAGTCTATAGCTTCTTTTCCAATGTTAAACTTCATGTTCTATGTGTGTTAATAAAAAAAGTGCTAAAATAAAATAAACATAATTTTTTTTCCTGTTTCAATCTCTGCATGCTCTCAGTCATATCTTTTTCTAGAAAAGACCAGTTTTGTCAACCCTGGAAGCCAGCAAGGGTGGAGGCCATTACACCTTGTCGTCAATCTGTGTAAATGTTGTAGGGAATCGTGTTCATGGTTTCCCCTCCCTTGTTCACTGTGATACTGTGGAGGTTTCACGTGGACCTTGGAAATATATCTTCCACCAAAACTTCCTAGACCATCAGGTCATTGCAGGTATCCCTCAGCTCCTTGGACCCTAATAACCATGTCCTGAGGAAAAGTTCGTAAGAGATGGAGTGCTCTGAATTGTCCCTGTAGCACCATCTGCTTTTGCATTGAGTTATATTTTAAATTTTATTTATTATTTTTATTTTATGAAGATGAGTGTATTGCCTGTGTGTGTGTAAGTACACTTGTGTCATGCAATGGCTGTGGCAGTCAGAAGAGGGTGTCAGATTCCCCTAGAACTAGAAATACAAACAGTTGTTAGTTGCCAATTTGGCTGCTAGGAATCAAACAGTCTGCAAGAGCAACCAGTGCTCTTAACCTCTGAGCCATCTCTCTAGTCCCACACTGTGTTATTTCTATACTTTTCTTGCTGTTGTCAGCTCCTCATGTTGTACTGTTAACTCTTAGCTCTTGGAATCTATCCTTCCAATGACTTACTCCATATCCACAAATAGCAAGTGTATTTTCTGTCATGTTCACTCTTTAAGGCATTTTTACATCTTGTCATTCTCATGCTCTATATGTGACACACAAATAGCATTTGCTCACTTCTGGATTAAAGTGTAAACAATTTGTTTATATTACTCATTAAACCAGTATATTACATTAACAAATTTCCTGTTTCATTTTTGTTTCTGTGGTAAAATACAAAAGCAACTTGGGAGAAAAAGGGTTTATTTTATCTCACAATTTCAGGTTACAATCTATCATAGAAAGGAAGTCAGGACTGCAGGAACTTAAAACAACTAGCCACATCACATCCACCCTCAAGAGCAGAGAGAAATGAATGCACGGCTGCTTCTACTCAGCTTACTTCTTCCACTTTCTATAGAGCCCAGGGCCCAACCCCAGGGAATGGTGCTGCCCACAGTGGGCTGGGTCTTCCCGAAGCAGTTAACATCATCAAAATAATCACCCACAGACTTGTACACAGGCCAACCTAATCTAAATAATCCGTCACAAGCACATTCTTCCCAGGTGATTCTAGATTATACCAAGTTGACAATTAAAACAAACCATTACAACAAATAGTTGTTAAAATCAAGCAGGCAACAAATTCTCTTCTACTTCCATTGAGAGGTAGAGACTTGTCCTCCCCCACCTTAAATAGAGGCTGTCCTTTGCAATTTCTCGACCAATATAATGGTGTGTCATATTGTTCTGAGCTCTCTGAGATGGGATAAGAAACCTTGGAGCTTTCTCTTGAGCCTCTTGGAATGTTCATGTACCAACATGTTCCAAGACTGATAACTTTGTGGCTTCCAGAACTGAAAAAGTTGACACCATGAGGTGAGGTCCTGGAAGAAGAGATGTCCTTTGGGTGTGGCGGATGAATGAGAGGGCATTAAGGTGTTAGCTCTGCAAACAAGGAAGCCATCTCTCAATGGGACTTCAGTATGAGTCTCTCCAGTTCAAGTAAAATAGACAAGCTGTTCTACTAAACTCTATCTCAAGGCCAGACTGATCCACATAAATGTTGTTTTTATTATTCTAAACCATCAAATGTTGGATACTATAGCTTCAAGGATTCAAGGTTTATCAAGCAGAAAACAAGATGATGAGAGAACAGTACCATGCTACATGCCTGTTGGCTGGTAGAGTGGTGTTTGAACAAGCTGTGTGTGAACAGATGTCCCTAAACAGGAAACTTTGCAAAGATGGCAGTGAGAAGTCATCACAGGAAGGGACAAAGGCACAGGAATTCAGAAGGGCAGGCTCCCGTGTTGGTGACGCTGCTCAGTAGAACTGTGGATAAGTGACCTGAGAAAGAAAAATGGTTACAAATGCCCAAACATGGAAAGTAAGAGTCTACAGAATTCAGGTTCTTGGACAGGACTCCTATATTAAACTTCACCCACCCAGGGCCCAGGGACCATTGCAGAAGAGGGGATGGAAAGATTGTAAGAGCTAGGGAGGAGGTACATGACCATATGGAAATAGAGTTCTACAAGTTCCTGGGACCTTGATATATGAACCTGTAGCAAAGGTGTCAGCAAACTCAAGCAGACAAAAACTGAGCCTAGAACTGCGGAAATGGGCAGCAGACCCCACTCTTAACTGAAGAAATATTGGCAGCTGATTACTGCTGGATGAGGAAGAGTTGATCTTCTTAAAGCCAGGGACTCTAGATAGGCTGACTAGACCTCAGTAGGTGAACTTGCACTGAGAAATGTCTAGGGATACTAACTTGACATGACAGGCCTTAACACAAATGACAGAATGTATGAAATCTAGTGGGAGTCCTATTAGAGGGTGTCCGTGGGGAAGGGGGTTATAAAGATGGTTAAGATTTATTGAGATGTTCTGCATGAAATACACAAAAATTCAATACAAAATTTAGAAAAAAAAGAAGTATTGTATGAAATGCACAAAAACTCAATAAAAAAATATTTTTTATAAAAAGAAAGGCATTATCAACACAGAGACACTTACAGCCCCAGGATTGGTCTTATGCATGCCTAGTATATACTGGGTAGTTTTTGAGCTATGCAAAGTAAACAATCTCTAAAAACTAAAATATGTTCTTATTTGGGCCATATTTTTCTAATTAGATGTGTAAAGAAAGCAGAGGAGAGCTATTTGGTGAGAAGGAAAGGGAGCAGCGGAAGTCAGGACAGGAGTGAATATAAACAAGGAATGATGATACATGTCTATAAAAATGTCATAATTAAACCCATTATTTTGTAAGCTAACTAAAAATTTTCATTCAAACATTAAATAAAATGAAGTAGAATGCCACACAAAAATTAATTAGATGTGTAAGTCTGAGTTTAGCATTGACAGTTTTTAGCTAACAGTCAAACTACTGTGAAGAAGTAAACAGCACGTGGGTCAATATGCAGGGGCTATCTTCAGTTCAGTTGTATGACAGGTGGCTTATTATGCAGTGAGAGATAAGTAGAACAACCATTCGACTATGCTATATTGCAATATTTCCAGGTATTTACATTTTGTTTGCCTGATTGGAATCCACATTTCTTCAGAACACAACAGATGTCTTAAATATTTTGTATTCTGCACAGGATTTAACTCTGTGCTTTATAAACAGTGGCTAGATAATAAAAACTTCTTAAATAATATAAATAGGTGTCTTGATAACCAAAGAAGTCATTATCATCTGTTGGTCAGACCATATTCTTGGAAAACTATTCTTATTTCCTGACAGTTATACATACTTTGAAATATATGATTAACATGCACTGATTAGATAGGAATTTTTTCTAGAGCAGGTGAAGTCCTGACTGTACTTTGAAAGCTTTGTGTTAGCACTAATTGGTGTACTCACGCTATTAGATAGTGTGCTTGAAAGCCCAGAGATGCTACAACTTTGTTAACTTGCAGTCTGCTACCCAGACTCTTACATGTTTGATGGATGTAGATAAAGTAAGTGAAATCACAAATCATTTATTGAACTACTAATCTAGATTCAGAACTGTGTCTTAACAGTTAAAGTACTTTTGGGTGGGCAACTTTAGAAATGGGACACAAGGCCTGTCTTCAATGATATTATAATCTAGGAAAGCTGGTATGAATTTAAGAATAAGCATAAGGACCGGGCGTGTTAGCACACACCTTTAATCCCAGCACTTGGGAGGCAGAGACAGTCAGATCTCTGTGAGTTCCAGACCAGCCTGATCTACAGAGTGAATTCCAGGAGCTACAGGGAGACCTTGTCTCATTAAGACAAAAATAATAAAAAGCATAAAGTAATAAGGAAATTAAATGTAAAAGCGAAAAAGAAACAAAGGAATTTAGTAGATAGAGATATCAGAACTGACTTCATGATTCAAAGAAATCTCAAAGTAAAGGTGAATTTTATGGTGGGTTTTCCAAGTAGCATTTCAAAAGGCTGAGACAATATCTAAGCTCTGATAAGTGTGACCTCGTCATATGCGCCCACAAAATACTCAAGATTTGAGCTTCTTCGCTTCAGGAGTAGTGACATAGAAAATATCTGTATGTCATTTGAAATAGATGGAACGAGGCCATGGGCTCTTCGAAAATAAAGAATGGGGGCTGGGCAGATGGCCCAGTAAGTAAGAGCAATAGCTGCTCTTGTAGACGACCCAGGTTCAGTTCCCAGAACCCACATGGTGGCTCACAACTGCCTATAACTCCAGTCCCAAGGGATCCAACACCAATTCTAGCCTCTGTGGGAATTGCATAACACAGGTGCACTTACATATATGCAGGCAAAAACTCATACACATAAAAATAAAGTTTTCTTAAAAAGAAAAATAAAGAATGATACGAAAGGCTTCTGTAGGTCATAAAAGCAATGAGCATGCACATTGTGCAGGTCGGGGAAGACCCACGGCAAGAAGCAATGAGCACGTGTGTTGTACAGGATGGGGCAGACATACAGTTGTGAACTTGGAGAACTGTCCATATACACATAGACTCATATACACTAAATAAAAAGGAATATACAATTCCCTGTGTATCTAGAATTGGTAGAAGACATTGTGTCTCAAATGACAGTATCTTGTTATCTTTTGCTAGAGAATAGAGATTTATGGAAGGTTTACTGTCTGAGCAAGGGAAGGATATGGTTGGAACTGGTTTGTGAAGATTTTTTTTCTGGCAGCAGGAAGCAGAAAGCTAGATGTACGGAAGTCTGAAGTTTTTGTGAGAATAGTGTTGAGGTTATTATAATTGTTTTAGTAAAGAGACGAAATACTGTGAAGGCTGTAAGCGATGACTACAGAAAGGGAGCATGGGGATAGCTGTGAGCGTTAATAATTAGGAGAGAGCCATTCAAACCAGCTAAAACAAAAGATGATGGGAGTAAATCAAGGTGACTTTTTGTGAGAATCCTGGAAGAAAGCTGTGATTCAGATGGCTTTCCTACCAGTAAGAATGGGTAGCCTAAGCTGTCATGTCACATGCTTCTGAGTGGGGCCTTGTAGTTAGCTCTGCATCTCTCTGTAGGTCCACTCCCTTCCTCATCCCTCCTGCCTGTCTTCCTATACTTACCCAGACCTGTGACGCCCATAATGTAAATGTGGCTTTGTTCACAACCATAACTATCAGATAAATCCTAAACTCCAACTTCTCTGGCTTATGAGCAGTAGTCTCAGATTTCTACTTCAAAAGTCACTGTGAGCAGCAACAGACTGATTCTGATGGATTTTCCTCCCCAACTCCTGGGCTGGGCTGTGGATGGGCAGGTGTTGATAGTGGTGATCACATCTCTAAACAGCTGAGGTCACTGATAGGGCAGGAACAGAGCCAATACCAGGCACAGGATATAGAACATGATGTTCGTCATCTGTACCTCTCTATAGAGGTTTGCTACAAAATGCCTTACACCTCCAAGTAAACCTTGTCAGTTGTGGTTCATTGTGAACCTAATAACTAGAGTTCAGAATTTGGAGTTGGCCTTTTTTATTTTTTTTTTTTTTTTTTTTTTTTTTGAGAAGGTCTTTCTGTAGCCAGCTGGTCTGGAACTCACTATGTCGACCAAGCAGGCCTTGATCTCACAGAGATTCGCCTGCCTCTGCCTCCTGAGTGCAAGAATTACAGGTGCACACTCCCAGCTTGAGTTCAGAATTTTAATTCATAAATCAGAATTTTAAAACAGCTACATTAGGTAAAAATAAGACCCAGTTTTATGGGGTTTTGTGAGTTAGGTTATTGATTTGAGAGAATAATGTGAAGCTATTCTCAGCCTGGGTTTTCTTGTAAAGAGAGAGAGACAGAGAGAGAGAGAGAGAAAGAGAGAGAAATCCTAAGGCAAGACTAAATTATAGATGTTGAATCAGGACATTCTCCTGTTTTGAATGCAGTTATGCACTGGCTGAGAAGGTTATGGATTAAATAAATTCCAGATGTGAATAAATAAAACTCTTTTCATTGCCAAGTGGCTCCAGTTAAACTCTGCTTCTATGTCCACTGACCTCAAGGTTTGGTCGGAAGACAAAAAAAGGCAAAGAGTGCAGCACATGCCCTTGAACTTAAAGCTTGTCAATAACAGCATTTTCCAACCATGTCCTTAGTCAAAGAAGTAAATTAAATTTATAAGAGATAAACATTTGTTTCATGGCAAAACCATTAGAATTCTGGACATCTTGACCTGGAAGATTTGGTAATAAAATAAGAAACTTTGGGCAAGAGTAGACTTTTATTTTATTTGTTTTTATTTATTTATTTTTACCACTTAGAACATGTTCTCCTCTTAGTCTCCCACAGGGAGAGATTGCATGGATTTTATTTTTAAAGCATTATTCAAAGATAAAGCTTCCCTGCAAGCTGAAGATAGCATGTACATGGCCATTTTGTTCTGTAATGCAAAGTGAATGAGCCCTCTAAGAAAGAACATCCAAATCCCAAGGAAAAGGGCTCAGTACATTTTCAATTATTCTCAGCATCGGCAGTGTCTTCCTTAAAGCAAGTCAGATTTTTCTTTCTGTACCTCTACTCGTTGATCCTAATTCCTCCCTCTGTGCTGTATAGAATAAGTCTCTTTCTTTTATCATTTATCTGAAGTGATTCTAGATCCTCACAACCTTCTTTCTCTTCTGAATAAACTGCTGTTTTTATTGTGGCCGGAAGAAGATTCAAGCAATGTTAAAAAACCAATGGCTTAGGTGAGGTATAGTGACACATGCCTGTGATCCCTGTACTAGCAAAGCCAGGAAGAAGAAGAATGAGTTCGAGGCCATCCTTGGCAAGAGTAAGACCATGTCTCCCAAAAACAAACCAAAAACAATGTCCCAGAGTTGGATAGCTTACAACTGAAGTAAAATTAGAGCCAATTTTTATTTAACAAAAGCCCATCATATATTTTATCAAAAAAATGAAAGTACTGACAGTCAGCCAAGGCCAACACAGGCCATGAGAGCCTCCACGCCCTTTTCTAGTGGGTATTTTTGCCTCACCCTCATTTGCACTAGTAACTTTTGCCTAACACTAACTCCTCAAGCTCCAAGGGAAAAAAATATTTATCATATGTAGATTTTAAGAGCAGATAAAACTCTTCCATTCTGTACTAATCTGATATGCTCTTGAACATGTTTTAAAATGTTATTGCTAGAGCTAACTGATTCATTCAACTTTGAATATGCAATTTATATACTGCGTACAAATTCAGGAGAATTCTAATAATACACCATAGACAGTAATCCTCCCTTTAATCCCAACCCTCAACCCAGGGGTCTCCTGAAGACTTTGACTAGGACTCAGTGTCTTTTGTAAGCATCTAGAAATCATTTATGAATATGCAAATATATATGAAAATTTATTTGCATCCACAGAAAACATTTTGTACACAAATGGCACCCACGTATTTTGTAGTCATCCTCCCCACACGCATAGAATTGCCTCATTCTGTTCAAATATCCACTGTGCTTGGTATCCCCAGCTATTTAACAGTCCACTTTTGTTACACATATCTTGTTTCCCATCATTTTGCTCAATGCCAGCTAACCTCCAGAGAGACGCATTGAGAGTTAAAGGGTGCCAGTTTCTCCACACCCTTGCCAAAGCAAAGTGTTATCAAATCTGTTGATCTTTGATAGACTAAAGATGAAATATGGTGGCATGTAGCTTACTTTCACTCTAACTGCCAGCTTTCTCATGTGATATTGAACATGTTTCAATGTTGAATATTTGTATTTCCTTTTTCAGTGCTGGACTATTTATAAACTTTTTCTAGTGCATTAGTTGTCCTTTAAAAATGGCTCATAGTAACTTTTTATATGTAAAGTTATTAACATTCAGTCTATATCATCAAAGGTATTTTCCACACATGCACACACACGATATATATATATATATATATATACACACACATATATATATACACACATATATATACACATATATCTTTGGACTTTAGCCAAAGAACTTTTCACATGCAGATTTTTAAATATATTTAAATCTGGAAAAGTTTTCTTCTCTATATTCACAAAAAAAAGTCTCTCATTTTCATTCTAATCATATAACTTTTTTTAACTTTTGAGTATTTGATCTATCTTGAATTTATTCCAATTCAGAGCAAGTAAAAATTCAACTTTAGTTTTTCAGAAATGAAATTATTCCAGAATTACTTATAGAGCATTGTTTTTCCCTAATGATGTGAAATCTCAGCTTGTTATTGGTTAAATTTTGTTTGTGTGTTCTGTTTATAGCTTGGTTGTCTATTTTCTTTGTGTGAATGTGTGCTGGTACAACCTGGTTTTAGGTACCATAATTGGTAGGAACAATCTTCTTTTATGATTGATTCTTTTTCACAGAATTTCCCTTGTTATTCTTGTATGTTTTTTTTTCACATGATAGCTATATATTTATTTAGTTTAATAGATCAATTAGAGTTGGGGAGATTGCTTAGGGGATAAAGAAATTGCTGTGCAAGCATGAAGACCAAAGTTTGGAGTACTAGAACCCAGTAGATGCTAGGTGGGTATGTCGCCTGCCTATAATCCCAAGACTCAGGAGACAGAGACAGGATACCCCTGGACCAAGCTGACTAGCTAGACTAGCCAATTACTCTGAAAATCAGTGACTTTACTGAACTATTTTATGATCAAGTAAACTTTTTAAATACATATTTTATTAAGAATGTATAACAAGTAAATATCTGGTAATTTTTCAGGTATTTTTTCAGCGTCTATGAATATGTCTTTGTTGTTTCCTCTTTTTACTTGCTAATGTAGTCAAATATATTACTGGACTTTCTGATATTGAAACATTCTTGTGATTCTGTTATGAAACCCATTTTAGTAAAAACTTTATTATTCTTTTAAAATATGCTCAATATTACTTGATTATTTCTAGATTTTTAAAGATTGATTGTCATAAATAAAGCTGATTTTATGATTTCTGTTTTGTTATAGTATCTCTGGCTTTTTATTATATCTATCTTAATATTCTAGCTCCTTAAGAAGAATTTTGAAATTATCCTTATTTATGTTCTAGGATAGTTTAGTTAGCATTATAGTTATCTAATTTTTAATGTTTCAGAATATATATTTGTGGAATACCTGGTCCTCATACATTTTTTAGAAAGAAGATGAAGATGAGTCATCCTTTGTGAATTTTCACTAGTTGTTGCTGTTGTTTCTGTTCTTTGTTTGTTTGTTTATTTGAGATAGGTTCTCACTAGGTCGACCAAGTTGACCTTGAATTCACTATGTAGCTCAGACTGACTTCAGTTTTGCAATCTTCCTGCTTTGCCCTAACAAGTGCTGGGACTACAGGTGTGAGCCTCTATGCCCAGAGTACTTTGGACTGATTTTACTTACATTTTCTATTTCTGTGATAGTTTGGTAAACTATATGAACTCCTATGTGGTGTTTTGAATGAGATATGTTTTCCATAGGTTCATGTGTTTAGCACTTGGTACCCAGTTGATAGAACTATTTGGGGAGGTTATGGACCTTTTAGGGCATGGAGCCTTGATAAAGGAAGTACGTCACTGAGGATGGGCTTTGAGAATTTATAGCCTCACCCTACCTCCTGTTTAAGATCCCTTCTTCCTGCATGTGGTTGAGATGTGTTCTCTCAGCTCCCTGCTCATGCCACCATGCCTCCCTGACATTATACACACCTAGCCCTCTAGAACCAGAAATCAAAATAAACTCTTCCTAAGCTGTCTTTGGTCATGATATTTTATCACAGCACCAAAAAAGTAGCTAATATACTCACATATATCACAATGGTTTTCAAATAAATTTTGTAGAGCTAACTGAAATATAATCCCTCCTAATCATTTGCATTCACTTTATAATTAAGTTACTTTACTGGTTTCATTCCTAGTTTTCATATTTTTCTTTTTACTTTGGTTGGATTAGTTAGTGGTACCTATAATTTATTGTTTTCTTTGTTGTTTCAAGTAACAAACTCTCATATTTATTTATTATTTCTATTGCATGTTGTTTCCTGTTACATTTAAAATCTTTATCTCTGTAGAGAGAAAACAATTGTAATTATTACTAATATGTAATTACTAAAGTCACCTTTACATATGTAGGAGCTATTTATCATCATCTTGCTGTTTATTAATTCAGAATACGTCTCACTCTCCCCATCCTTTATCGGGGTCTCGTTTTGAGCCTTGGACTTGATTGTCTCATGAACCACTTGCTGTGTTAGGCTCCCACCAGCCTGGTGGAGGCCAGTTAGCTGTCAAAAAACAAACTTGAAAAATCTCACAGTCATGACACAATAAAAGTTTATTTTATATTCAAGTCATAATTTAGTACGCAATAAAGGTTTATTTCACATTCATAGCATAGTTTAATACACAATAAAGATTTAGTTCACATTCATATCATAACTTAATACACAATAAAGGTTTAGTGCACATTCCTATCAGAGTTACACACAGGATATGTGGTGGGATGAGGCAGTCAGCATTGTTCTATTAGTTTCTAAGAACCTGGGCTTCATACAGCTGCAGTTCCACCAACTCTGAGTCTCTGAGTTCTTTGTGCTGTTAGCCTCTGGCTGGAAAATGAGCAAAGATGGTGATGACTGGCCAGATTCCAGAGTCAGGCCTGAAGGCACCACACGAGAATTTCACCCACATTCTACAGGTGAGAACTCACATGTGCCTGGACCTCACTTCTAGGGACATGAGGAAACGCAGTCTAGTTTTATGTCCAAGAGCAAAAGGAAACATACTTTAATGAAAACACCGTGTATATGGTCATAGTGAACTGTTGTCTGCCTATCTGTGCTGTGTACTGTTACTGAATTTACATTCACTCATTGAACATTTACTAAATACTGTGATATGTCATCACTATGCTATGTGCCATGGGTGTGAACAAGCATATATTCTAATTTTGCCCATGGATCCTTTAAGCATAAAGATATATGTGGCAGCTAGAGAGATGGCTCAGTGGTTAAAAGCACTGATTGTTCTTGTTAGAGGACCCGGGTTCAATTCCCAGCACCCATATGGTAGCTGACAAGTCTGTAACTCCAGTTCCAGGAGATCTCATGTCTTCTTCTGATATTCAGAGGCATCGCGTGACATGGATGTACTTACACACATGCAGGCAATACATCATACACGTAAAATAAAACAAAAATAATAAATAAAATATTTTTTAAAATATAATGTACATGTGCACATATCTCAATTACTTTCCTAAGAAAAAGCCCAAATCAGTAAAACAAAAACTAATCTAGAGAAAATTAATAAATGTAAAATGTCCTTCTTTAAAAAGACAAACAAAACTGATACAACAATAGCCAAACTGATCAAGGAAAAAGAGAGAAGAGAAACTATGAGGATTGGAAATGCAAAAATATTGCTGTAGAGCCTACATTAAGAACAATAAACGGGTATTACAGACCACCTTTCTCAATAAATTCAACAATTTAAGTGATATGAAGAAAACAAAAAACCTCCCCCAAATGGTACAATATGAAGTAGAGTATTTTTAAGCTATTATGAAATAACATGAGCAAGCAATATGACTTTGTGTTATAATAAATGTAATAAGATCTGACTAATAGAGTAGTCATCTCTCTGCTGAAAACTTAAATTACCAGAAAACTTCCCGTGGTAGTTTCATTGATGAATTCCATCAAACATTTTAAAGAAGGGATTGTAAAACTGTATATAACTGTATATATATGAACTGTTGAAGAATAACAGAAAAAGGAAAAACTTTCCAAGAAAGTAAGAAGTCAAGCATGATACTGTAATGCACTTGTAGTCCCAGCTGAGAACAGTGAACCACAAGTTTTAGGCCAGCCTGGGCTATATAGTGACCCTGTCTTAAAAATCACAGGACAGAGAGATAAGAAAGAAGAAGGCAGGAAGGCAGGAAATTAAAAGCAGAATGAAGGGGAGATTATTTTGATTAAAGATTAATGTGTTGTATGTACATAGACACAAAATTATTTAACAAATGCTATAATTAAAGCAAATTCTATACTATATCTTAAGAAGTGATACGCTACGATCAAGTCAGAGTTACTCACAGGAGTACAGGAAATGAGCCAGAGAGAAAAGTAAAAACATAAAATAACTGATCAATCAAGAGCACAGAATAAGGTTGTAAAAATAAACCAAATGTAAATAACTACACTAAACATAACTGGACTGAAGGCTAAAGTTCAGACTACTAATGTGGATTAAGAAACACCAGTCACTACAATATACTATTTATTATTTATAACAAAACAGGAAAGTTGAAAGACTAAGAGAAGAATGCACCATAAAGTAAAAGGAACAGAAAGTTGGTATTAACTCTTGTATCAGCACTAACAGGCATCAAGGCAAAGGTCATTAGAATAATTGATAATAAGAAAGCTTCGAGTTACCAGGTACTGAAAATAGTTCGAAAATGTTGTGCATGAATTCATATGCCCTTGGAGTATATAAGACAAAAGTTAACAGAAAAAGTACAAGGAGAGATAAAAATTAAGATAATTGTTTCAGTTTCTTTTTTAAACTTGGTTGAACCTATTAATCTGAACCTACTCATTAGTTGGTTTTTCACATCTATTTATGACAATCAGAGACAGAGCTTAATCACCACAGCTGTGGTTATGGGCTTGGATTCCCTTCTGAGAAGAAACTGAAAGAACATTGCTTGGTAAGGGGACCTTTCCCTTGGGCTAGAGCCTCTCCCTGGTCACCACATTTTAATGAAATGTCTCTCCTTTGGCCACTAGATTGCTCTGAAATTAAGTGAAGCCTTAGGCCTCTGGAAGAGGGCAGGAGGCACAGCTTCATTAAAACACTAAAGTGGAATTAGCAGCATTACATCCAAAATGAAATGCATACGTGGTATCTCCTGATCTTCATTTCATTTTTAATCTTCCTATTTGTGTTTTCATTCTTGTTTGATTTTTAAACAAGGTGTTAAGTAGCCCAGCTTCGCCTCAAAACTCCCTGTGGATGATCCAGAATGACCGTGAACTCCAGTTCCTCCCGCCTCTACTTCCCAAGCACGGGGATTGTAAATACAAACTACCACGCCTGACTCATTTTAAATATTTGTATTATTGCTTCATTGATTTGTTCTGTTGCTTTGAAGTCTGCTTGATGGTAATAAGCATGAGATAAAAGATTCAGAACAGGTAAATGGAAATATTTGTAAAATTCATCTCCCTTGTTTCTGTCCCTCGGCCCTCAACTCTAAATTGTAGAGGCAGCCCACGTTACTAAATGGTAGATAAGTAAGCCAAGGTTCTTCACCTTGCCTCTTTTTACCTCGGTATTACCTGTTTTAGGCACTTACCCATATCAGTTTTTAGAGTGCCACGTTCTTTTTAATCTCTTGCAAAATATCCATTGCATGGATGAACAGTAGTTCGTCTAGCCTGTAGCATCCAAAGGTAGTTTCAGGTCTCTTCCTATAACAGACGTCAGAACACCATTCTGTATCTACCTTTATGTACTTGCCAGAGTATCTCTAAAGAATAAATTCTTAAACATGAGTGAGGGTCTACTCTCACAAGCTTTTGCTGATGGACAGAGGGAAAGAAGGGAGGGGGTTGGCTCAGAGGAAATGCTTACAGGCTGGAAGCAGGCAACAAGGAATTTAAGCCCATCCTCACCGATCCTATGAGACTTTGGCTACAGTATTTTCCTTGACTTTCTTTCTCTTTCCCTATTAAGTAAAGACAACAAGGAACAAGAAGAGGAGGGCTAAAAGGAGAGGGAGGAGGAGAACTCCCCGGGAAGGGAAGACGGTTAGGATATTAAAATACAGCCACTGTAGATCAAGGTGAAACCTGATCTGAATCCAAATCCCGTGGCCTTTGAGAATCCAAGTCCTTCTCACAATATTTTTGCGAATCCCTATGCTTACTTCCTGATGAGTCTCCCTTCTCCAGGTAGCCTATCTGTGTATGATACCTGTGTTTTGCATCCTGTCAGCCCCAATGTCACCCAGCCTGTGATGATTGCAACAGACTCATGTGCAACCATCTTGTAAATTCAGACACGGAATGTGGAAAGTACCACGGGGCGGTGTCGCTTCACACACCTCCACCTCTTTCACCACATTGTTGTTTTCCCCTCGACATCCTCCGTACTACGGAGGAGTTCCTTTCTCTCTCTTTCCTTTCTTGGTCTCAGTCTGCCTTGTGTCTTGTGCTTGGTTTTGTTTTCATTTGCAGTACTGAAGGTGGAATTCATGGTTCAGAAAAAGAATAAAGTAAATGAGGGCTTGGGGTATGAAACTCGGTGGTAGAACTTATGCTTTCTATGTGAAAGGTCCTGGTTTTGAATGCCAGCCCCACGAAAGATAAATGAAATAAGAGTGAATGCCTTATTTCCGGTATACATTCATTAGATTTTGATGGACACAGCAAAAATCACTCCATCCCTAGGGAGAAGTTAAGATTCTGATAGGTGAAAAATAGTTTCTCACCATCATTTTTTTTTAAAGTTTTTAACTGAATCACTGTGTATTTCACACAGAATATCTCAATCAATCTTAATGATCTTTATACCCCTTCCCACCGGAGCCCCCAACTGGAATCCATACATTCTTTCATCTCTGTTAAGGTCTATTGTGTTGAGTTAGTGATCCCAAACGAACTCAGTACAGGTTCATCCACTGAGGTCTAGTCAACTTACCCATAGTCTCTCTCTTTAGGAAGACTAGGCCTTCCTCACCCAACAGTAATCAGTTGCCAATATTTCTTAAGCAAAAGTTGGGGTCTGCTGCCCATTCCCCAGTGCCATGCTTGGTCTCTGTCTGCTGGAGTTCGCATGGGTCTTGGGCACGCTGACGCCATTGCTGAAGATTCATATGAGCAAGTTCCCGGGAACTTGTAGGATTCTATTTCCATATGGTCACACACCTCCTCACTGGCTCTTACAATCTTTCCATCCTGCCCCTTTCCGCAATGATTCCTGAGCCCTGAGTGAGTGAAACTTAATATAGGAGTCCAGGGACCCACACTCTACAGATTCCTAATCTCCATGCTTTAGCCATTTTTGATATCTTGTGTTCCTGGCCCTTTGTTGCATGAGGGAGCTTCATTAATGAGAGTTGAGAGATTCATTAGTGTCAAGGAAGACACTATACCCCTGTTCTCTATTGGGTGAGCCTTGAGTGTAAAGGCTACATTGTAGATGAGCTGCTTAGACACGGGCAATTCACAGATCATTTTAATAAATGAGAATTCAGTATCTGCTTTTAAAAAACACTGTAAAATATTCATAAGATGTATAGTATTATAATTATAAATATAATATATGTAATAACTATAATAAATTATATAAGTATTCATCATTTGGCTAAAAAGTATATTAGCAATCAGGTGAAATAATCATATATTTCCACTTAGGTGGTGCTTTGAATGAAAAATATTCCTACAGGCTCATGTATCTGAACTTGGTCCCACTTGGCACTGACTGGATGACTGGAGAAGGTTATGGAATCTTTAGGAGGTAGACTTGCTGAAGGAAGCACGCCACCAGGGATGGGTTTTGAGGCTTTATAGCCTTGCTTCACTTCTGTGTGTGCTCTCTGTCTCTCTCTCTCTGTCTCTCTCTCTCTCTCATATTCCTGTGTGTGGACAAAAATGCAATCAGTCATTGCCCTGCTCCTGCCACCATGATGAGCTAGCTCTATACCTTTGGAACCATAAGCCAAAATAATCCTGTCCTCCTCTTCTCTACGTCACTTTTGACCATGGTATTTTATTAGAGGGAAAACAACAACAGCAACAGTAACTAATATACCTAGTTACATTTTTCTACTTCTTCTTAGAAACAGTTTTTACCCTGAATTAAGCTACCTTTTCTATATATTTATTAATATCTTAGGACACATATATGTATTCTTAAACTACATACTATGTTTAATGCATACAAACACTTAATTTGCATTTTTAACATGTCACACTGTATCATATTACTTTTATTTCCTGCAATGTGCTCCTTATCCTTAATATTAGTTTGTGAGGATTCACTCATTTGTTTAACAATTTATTGAATGAATTTATCACCATTTATTGATTCTATCATTGGTGACATGACCATTTAGATCGTTTCTTTTAACTCTTTCAGACAATGTGACAGTAAAATACTCGTGCACATGTTTTCTCAGTCAGCATGAGTGGGCATAGTATACACACAAATGAATGCACTGGTCAAGGAGTTTGGGTTCTTCAAGCTCACTATACATTGTCAACTTGCATTCAAAAGTAATTGTCCCAGTTTATACTCTCATAATCAATACAGAACAATTCTCATCTTTCATGTTTTGGCCAAAACATTGCATTAGGGTACATCAATGTTTTGCCAATAGGATAAATTTAAAATGGCATTTCATTATGGTTTTAATTTTCATTTCTCTGATTTTAAAGAAGAATAAGCAAGTGTTTGTATGAAGCTCAGTGGTAGAAGACTTGCCCAGAATGCTTAAGGTCCTGGATTTGATCTCCAGTTTCAGAAGGAGTGAAAAACACGAAAATAAACATATTTTAGGAGTGTAAAAAGTTCCTTTTTTTTCTTTTATGTAAACTGTGATCTTAGCTTTTATTGGAGTGGGTGAGGGAGAATTGTCTATTTAATAACTTAGATGTCATCTTACCACAGTTTCTCCAGGTTTTCACGTTTCTCTGTCCTTATTTGTAGTAACTATAGAAACAAACATTTGGGTTCATTTCTATACTTCTACGTATATTCACATAAACATAATTTTAAACATGATCCCATATAGGGACTTGTGCAAC
This sequence comes from Eospalax fontanierii, assembly GCA_035773235.1. Taxonomy (NCBI): domain Eukaryota; kingdom Metazoa; phylum Chordata; class Mammalia; order Rodentia; family Spalacidae; genus Eospalax; species Eospalax fontanierii. The sequence goes on along the minus strand of CM069545.1, from coordinate 31,988,638 downwards.
TGTTCTCCAGTTTAGTTGGCTCTTTCCTCATTCCCTTTGACTTTTTCCTCATGTGAGTACCCTCCGTTCCACTGCAAAGGAACCCAATTTAAAGACAGCATATTCCATTACATGTTTTCCATTGGATTTAAGCACTCCCAGGCAGACTTGTATATTTACATCCATGATTTGCAGGACATTTTGTCTTTAACTTGTAAACCTGGAATAATGCTAATATGGTCTTTTTTGTTTTTGCTTTTAGATTTTTCATTTATGAGTACATTATGAAAATACCTCCAAGTCGAATCACATAATTCTAATGAATTCTTTCCGTGATATTTCTTAAACTTTTGTTGCAGCAGTAAACATTTTGCTTAGCCACAGCACAGAAATAGAGGAAGAATATGACATTTAGTTAAAAATGTAAGACTTTTTTATATATTTACTTATATGCATGAACCAAGTGACAGGAAGTACATAGTATTACTGGTTTAGTAGCAGACCCCTGTGTGGACCTGGAGGAATAATTTACTTCTCTGGACTCTGATTATCTCATCTGTGAAATGGAGGCTACAGCATAGTTCACATTCCTGAGGAGATTAAACAGTTCCTCAGTCAATTCAAGACTAAGCCAAAGTGTGCCAAAGCTTTACATTCACCACCTGACACTGCGCCACCATGTGGCAGTACTGTGAATAATTTAAAATACATTTGACCTATCAGCCTTTTATTTCAGTCTTCAATTTAAGAATTTTGCATTATTTCAAAGTTACTACATACATTGAGACTTTACTGATGTATTTACTTTTCATCATTTCAAATTTGCGGAAATTTTGAGTAGTCACCTATGGATAGACAGGGAAGCTTTTAAATTTAGCACCGTTTGGGTACCATACAGGAATAGTCAATCATGTGGGAGGAAAAAAAAAATGGAAATGCAATAACTAGAATTACTTCATAAATATGTATTTTAAACAAAACAATATACCTGAATTATAAGAATATGGCTACAAAACTTTCCAGATGTCAAAATTTCTTGAACTTGAGATTGGGCTGGTAGGAGATTGGGGGCAGAACTAGTGAATAAGAAAGGAATTTACATGAAGAAGAATAGCCACGGTTGTGATTGTAGTGTTACTGCTTAGTTTTCAGAATACATGAGGCCCAACATGAACTGAAGCACATCATACAATCCAGTAATGACTGAGACAGAATAGGATCAAAGTATAATGCCAATTTTCATAGTTTATTTGAGCATTTATATACCTAGTATCACTTGTTGAAAGTCATTGAGCCAACTCTTACTGGTTTCAGATAGTTCGTATTTTTTATCTTTAATCAATTTTTTAAAATATAGCTTCCTATTCACAAAATGTTCAAAGAAGATAGTTCCCAGATAGCCTGTATCCAAATTCCTATGTTAACATGTAAAGTTGCTGTGGTCCATCTGTCATAATTAAACAGCAAATCATAGTCTTTTATTATTCACTATTTCCTCATTTGCCATTCTCCACCCCCCCCCCCCCAGATTTCTTTTCTGTCTCTCAAGACAACACATTACTTAGTCATCGTGTCTGCTTATTCTCTTGGCTGTGACAATTTCTCAGGCTTTCCTCATTGTTGATAGCTGGCAGTTTTGAAGAGAACTGGCTGGCTATTTGGCTGACGGCCCTTCGGTTTGGCTTTCCTGAGCCTGTCCTTCTATTATTCTGGGCTGATGATTTGGGGAGGAGGAAGACCTCAGAGGCCAAGTGTCAGTCTCTTCACATGACATCAAGTATTTCTACAATCAGCGAAACTGATGCAGTGGATTACCTTGATCGCCTAACCAAGGCAGCCTTCTAGGTTTCTCCATTTGGAACTCACTTTTTCTTCCTTTCCATGTACTCTTTGGTAGAAGTGAAAGCAAAGCCCACCCTGAAGGCCAGGAAGACACACTTTCCTCCTTAAGTAAGGACTGTGCACCAAAATTGTTTGAGATGCTTTTCAATGAGCTATTCATCTCTCTTTTCTACTTACTTCTATACTTAGTCGACTTAGTATTCATATCAGGGGATGAATGGGTATTTGTTTTATTTTTTGGATTATAATCCAATATAACATTTTGTCATTCTGATTCTTAACTGGCCCAGTTGTAGACAATGAGCACTCCTTCGGGTTGACTTCCACGTCCCTTTGACATAGCCCATCACTTTGCTTTTGCAGTACTTATTTCTTCCTTGCACTTCCTGATGCTGCAACCTTATTATAATCATCCATTTCTCAAAAAAAAAATTCTCTTTTTTTATTAGGGAATTAATTAGAAACCAAGATCTGACCCCTAGATATTGATAATAAATAGCTTTTTATTTACTTTGAATTCTTCTTCAGCACATATTTACATAAATATTTTCCTCTTCAGATCTGGGTCACCTTAAAATTAAACTTTATAAAAGAAGAGCTTTGAGAGTTTACGGACTAGTTCAGTCATCAAGACTTTGTTCACTACTGTTTTGATTAGCAGTACTATTAACACTGCTGTGCCACCCTGGGTAAAGTTTGTCCCTTCCAAATATGAATTCAGAATAAAAGCTTCCTAAAGGAAAAAAAAACCTATAAATTTTTTCTTCACCTTTCCTCACTACATTCCTTTCTGCTAGATCAGCAGCCAACAAATTTCCTTTAAGTGAATTAACAGAGCTTTGTGTGTACATGCATACAGGTGTTTCCTTTTAGGCTTCTTACTGGAGCACCAACACACCAGCATCACCAGACTGTGCTTCAGTGAGAGAAGCACCCATGTGTTCTGCCCAGCCATACTTTTTCAGAACTTTGTCCAGTGTTTGATAGGATTTACGAGTTTCCTAAAACTTTGCTGAATAAATTGCAGAGTTCCCAGGAACATGATGAAACTGTTCATTATAATTCAAATGTGTCTAAGATGTTATTCTCCTATGTTTTTGTTCTTTATTTGTATGTTTTGGAAAGGATTCAGTGCTAATAATTAAAAGAATAGAGATTACTGTTACAGTATTTCCTGAAAACTAGTTTCATCTCTCTAATACTCTTTTATCATGAGTTATGGTAAATTAATCATAATTTTAAGCTCTTTTCCACTACTAAAATAAGGCCCAAGTGCCCTTTAGGGAAAATGCTTGCCCCATAAGGGAAAAGAGTTTCTATGTATCATGTTGAATAAGCTATTCTTCCACTGGGTGGTATTCGATTCAATTAGGAAAAATATTTTTATGAATATAAGGCTTTAATAATACACTGTTTCATTTTAAGACTTCAAGCTATCATATTCTCTAAACTATGACTGAAACAAAACACTATAGAAGAAAAAGTTCTTCATTTTGAAAATGTTTAGTATTTCTGTGGAAAATGCATGTATTTTCATATTCTGTCTTCTTTACATTCTTACTTCAGCTTCCTATTGAGAAGAAGATTCTCCTGTATGATCTATTTCAATTTTACTTTAGATTCAGTAGTTTTTTATATAAAAGGAAATTAATTTCAACAAATCCAGTAATTAAACAGTCAGGAGTGGGAAGAATTGTTAAAGTAGTATTCATGGCTTCCCTGCGGACAGCCCCATCACCTATCCACTCTCTCATTTATCCATCTGGTGATCTTTATGTCCATCACGATCTGGTAGCACAGGAGAGGAAGAGAGATGAATGCCCTCAACAATGAGCAGGATGCTGAAGAAGCAAAATAACATATAACAGCACAGTGGTCCTGGTTAAGCAAAGGAGGGCGTGGTCCCTGGACATTGTATGATGCCTGGTTCTGTGAGAGTGACGTATCACAGCCTGCAAGTGCAGTGTTACCCTCCAGCACAACTGACAGGGTGGCTGAGTACTGAAGCTGCTACAGAATGGCTCCTGGCACTAACTTTGTTGATCTTGTTGTTGTTCTTGTTGTTTTATTTTTGCCGTTTAAAAGGTCTACCCATCTTCCCAACTCCAAACACAGCTGTGAGATCTCTGTGAGTCCTTAATTCATAGCTCATTGTCTACAACAACTCATCCCAGCTGGCACACTGGAAATCATTCTCTGCCATTTGCAGTTACCTTGTGACTCTCAGTTCCATTCTTCAGATGAAGAAATAAGCAGAGAACTTAAGCAATTTAGTTAAGATCAACTGGACCCAAGCACCCCAGCCACAGTGTAACCCCAGGACAACCACTCCAGAACCCACTTCACTGTATGCTACCTGCTAAGTCTTAATGAGAGGAGAGCAGCAGACAGAAACTGAAGAAACTATTTTCCTAAAAGCTCCCAAGACAAACAGCAAAGAGCAATCATGACCTAGGTCTGGAAGAGGGAACTCCATCAAGTTCTTGAGACTAGTGAGGTTGGAAACTCTGAGATTATTCAGCTCACCAGGGACACAGGGCTGGCTCTTTTGAGATGCTAGTGGCCCTGGGACATCCTTCGGTGACTGCAGAAGTGAAGACAATGACAAAGACAGGAAGAGGAACTGGAGCACTCAGAGGTGGGCAGAGAGGATCAAGACAAGATATACAACTCACGTTCTTCCTGGGGACCATTCGGGAACTGGATGCAGGATGTGGCTTAGGTGACTGTGATCTAAGGGACGTTTAGACAGCTCATTTAAAGCCATTAAATCACTCTTATGTTTGTGTGGATGTTTTTCCCCTGAAATTCTCTCTGCCACCCAGGTACATCGGTATTTATATTTCCATTTCATCTAGTATGATTTGTGTGTTTGCATGATTATGTTGCTTTATAAACTGAAAACTAGTTTCTCTCATAATTTTACAGAATCCAGTTAACTTCTAAAGAAATACTAACCCCGTCCCCCAAACTCATCATTATAACAATAAAAATTTACAATAGTAATTGTAGTTTGTTAATATTCTTGAGGCAAGAGAGAAATGTCAGTAATTTAGTTGAGTATTTTTATACCATTTAAACTGAAGAACCAGGGAATATGTGTGTGGAGTTAGCACACTGCTTCCCAGGGCTTTTGTCCTTAAAGGAAAGTTAAGAGAATTATATGCAGTTTATTCTAGAAGGAAGTTAGTTTCAGAGATGAGTAGACATGTTACTTGGAATGACTAATGTCCTTATCTGAAATGAAAAAGAATGGTAGACAGAAAGTTTGGGTGACAGTGTTTCTATTAGAGACTTCAATCTGGGTTTCCTCTCATCTCTGACCCTTTTCATCTAAGTTTCAGTCTTGGGCTACTAAACTATCAGCAGAAGTAAACAGGTATGTATTTTCCCAAAGATGAGGCAAAGTGGTTTATTTTTCACATTACCTTGAAAAGAATTTCCCAGATGTCGGGTGTGGTGGTATATGCCTTTAATCCCAACATTCGGGGGAGCCTGCTTCTGTAGGAGAATCTCTGTGAGATAGAGGTCAGCCTAGTCTACATAGGGAATTAGAGGCCAGTTGGGACTACAGAGAAACTCTGTCTCAAAAATAAAAAAAAAACAAAAAGAAGGAAAGAAAAGAATTTTCCAGGATAAGGTTTTATCCAAATACCTCATCAAAATATCCTTGCCTTAGAAAAATCCAGTGCCAGAGTGACTGTTTCAGAGTCTCAGAAGTCAAAACAGCTGGATTCTGGTGACTGCTCAAAAGGGTGGTGTCAAAATGACTGTCAAAACAGCCTCATTAAAATGGCATGAACCTGGAACTGGGAGACAGTCTTTAGATGGTTCCAGGCATAACAAGACCAGGATCTGACAGTGGGTTCTCAGTATCCACTGTCCCTCATCCCTCAATGTATCTCTATGAAAATGAACCCATGACTTGTATCCAAAAAAGGAGCACAAAGGTTTGTGGAGAAAGCTTCCTGTTGAAGGATTAGAGAGAGGAGGTGCCAGGGAGAAGGGACCAAGGATGAGACATGCGTTCCAGGCAGAAAGACAAGATGAACATAGACACACTGATGAGAGCCTGAGTCAGATGGCAGCGGCAACGGCTAAGCATCCCAGCGTCTTACCAGCCAACCATTACTGAGCATTTATAAGATTATTCGCCACATTGTCCCCGTCCTTGGGTAAGACATAGTTAATGTATAACCTGACTCAACTTTTCTTCCTCTCAACAATGACAGCAAAATACATCTCACTCCTAAATCAATTTCAAAGCAAGTTTGATTTTAGCACTGTATGATATTCTGTTAAGCATTCCTACCTCTGCTTTTATTGGTGTTGGAGATCAAACCCATGGCATTGTGCAAACTAGGCAAGCATTCTGTCACTGAGCTGCATCTCCAAACTCCAATTTTTAAACCATTTTAGTCTGCATTAAGTAATTCAGAAAAGTTTCTGTTTATTTTTAAATAGTTTTAATCTAAATTAAATATATATAAACTACTTATTCTATTTTTAAATGTGCCATTAGATTAGAAATACAAATACACATAAAAGTGATGACCAATTAACTACTGTGCATCTTCTTGATATGCAATAACTTTTTGAAAAGAAAATACCAGTAACTACTCAATTGTAATAATAATACTTTGTGCTCTACAGAATTGGAAAGTGTGCCAAATCATTTGAAATATCATATGTCAAAATTCTTAAAAAACAAATCTTACATGTGGATTAAGCACAGATTATTTTCCTGTAACATCTATTAACCTGAACGTCGCCATGGTTACAACACATCTAACAGCATATGAAACAGATAATGTTCAATATTTAAATCATAACTCATAAATAAAAACATGCTTGTAGTTGTTTGAAAGTTATACATTAATCCTGCTGGAGTGCAGAAACCTTAAGAATCACATTTTAAAAATTTATATGCTAACTTTTATGATGAATTTCTATGGCAAAAGCAATTTACCCTTTCTTTTAAAACTTGGAAGTATATTAAAAGAAGAATTTAAAAACCTTGAGATGAGCAAAGTATGATGGTACACTCCTTTAATCCTAGCCAGGGCTACATAGTGAGACCTTGTTCCAAAATAAATAGATGAATAAATTCTGTGATGAGTATTATTGTTGTCTCTTTAATATTTTTGATTATTGTTTTATTTGTAATTCCTTAAAATAAAATTTGCATCAGAATATATAGTTTTGCATCTTTTTTTTTTACTTCTTCTAATAGCATTTATTCTCTTCTAATTAAAAAAAAATGTTTTTTGAGACAGGGTCTCCCTGTAGCCCCTGGAACTTGCTATGTAGACCAGGCTAGCCTCCATCTCACAGAGATCCGCCTCTCTCTGCCTTTTGAGTGCTGGGATTAAAGGTGTGGAATACCATGCCTGACCCTCTCTTTAAATTTTATGTGCTGTGGAAGATCTGTGATGGCCTCCAAAATGTACCCATTCTTCTAGTTTGCTCTCTGTTACTGTGATAAGACACTGACCAAAATCAGCATGGAGAAGAAAGGGTTTATTTCGGTTCATCAACTGCCAGATCACAATCTATCACGGAGTGAATTCGGGGCAGGTATTCAAGGCAAGAATCTGGAAGCAAGAACTGAAGCAGCGACCATGGAAGAAAACTGCTTACTAGCTTGCTTCCTCTCCTGGCTTGCTCTGTTGCTTTTCTTATACAGCCCAGGATCAGGTGTCCAGGGATGGCACTGCCCACAGTGGGCTGGGTCCTCCTATATTAATTAGTAACCAAGAAAATGGCCCACAGATATCCCCATGGGCCAATCTGATGGAAGAAATCCCTCAATTTGAGGTTCCTTCTTCTCAGGTGATTCAAGTTTGTGTCAAGTTGATAAAACCTAACCAGCTCAACAATATACTTTCTGCTTTTTTGTCAGTCTTTCCACAATCAATGTAATAGTACAGTTGTAATGTCACAGTCCATCCCCTCCAAAAAAATGGCTGAAACATTTTTAAATTTCTTAACATCATTTTATGATGATCCTATTAATATTTGAGCGCTTCCCATATGCTTCTAAAATCAACCGAGGGTATTTCAAACTAGTCCTCCTTAAAACAGTAATGGAAAGTTGAGTTCTTATAGGAACACAGCCTTAAACAACTAACTTCTGAGAAAGCAGAGAGAGGAGAGGAAAACTGCCTTGAATTTCAGCATATATATAGTAATTTTCTAGGAAGATTACAGCCTGAAATTTTAAGTGTTGTTCATTACTCTGGCTCACAAGAGAAGAAAGGATAGCCAAAAAATTCTCTCCACATGGCCATTTTTGTTATTAAATACATTTCCATTATTTTAGCTTTGAAATAGTGTCAGATATCAGACACACAGATAATATCCATCCTATCATGGTCCATTTCACAACACAGGAGCTGGAAAATCTGACAAACCCAATTTACTGGAACATGTCCTGGTCATAGGGAAAGGACAACATTTCCTCTGGGTTGCAAATAGCCCCAGAAAGAGAAATGTATACTAAATTAGAGAAGATCTCTCTCCAAGAGGACACAGTTGAGAAGCAAGAACTGTGGAAACAGGAAGTTCTTTCCTTCCTAGAAGCCTCATCTCATTAGCTCTTCCAACAGACTTGTGCTTCCTGATGACTTCCTGATGCTCAATCTTCAAGGTGAGAAAAGACAGCAGCTGACAGCCCCAAGACTCACAGGAAGGTACACACTAAGCACTTTCTGACACAGTTTCTCAGATGGTCCCTCCTTACCAGTTAATTACCTCAGCTTGAGTCAGGTACCCACAGGCAATAACCACAGGACCGAGTCCTCCTACAAAACCATGGGTGCTCTGATTCTCCACTAGACCAGCTGAAGCCTGTGAATTTTGTCTACTGTGATCAAGTGACTGAACAGTTGGTTCTGAATACATGCCAAGTATAATTTTTATTATGCCATTTTTGTTTTGAGAATTATATTAATAGTACATGAATACATTTTCCTGGTATTCATACTGTAAATTTCCAAACCTTTTTCCTTGGGGGAATCTTACCATGCGTATTATTCTGCTATTTGTCATTGTTTTGTCATGTAACAGTATGTCTTACAGGTTAGAGTTCTGTATTTTTAATGAATTCATTTTTAAAGGTATGCAAGCAAGATATGAATATATTTTTACTGTCAGAAAGGTTCAGCAATACAGATCAGTGGGTGAAGAAGTTGAAATTATGTTGACCCAACTTCAAAACTATCAAATTTACCTTTCTAGGATCTGGCTTTATGTATTTTTCTATAACCTGAGTCAGTCTATAAATATGTGCTCATTAATACTAAAGAAAAATTTATTTAAAATACACATAAAGAAAAATAAAATCAACTTTTAGCCAACTACCCTAATCTAACTTGCTTCTCCAAAATTACAGTGAACAATTCATTATGCTTCCTTCTGGGTTGTTTTCTGTGACATATATATATATATATATATATATATATATATATATATATATACACAAGTTTGGATTTTACATTTTAACATAAATGCAAATCAAAGTGTAGAGGTTAAATAGAACGTACAAATTTGTATTGTAGATGGCTCCACATCAGTTCATACAGACTTAGCAAGATTTGTATAGCATTCCATATTCAGACATATAATACTTAAACTATCCCTTTTTAGTGGATACTTACTGCTTTCAGTTTTTCAACATTAAAGTGGTGTGACGGGGCTGTGGGTGTAGCTGAGCAATAGATCTCTTGCCTACCTTACATGAAGTCTTAGATTCTATCTGTGATGGTTTATCCTGTCAAGTTGACAGGTTCTAGAATCACCTAGGAGGTGAAACTTTGGGCTTGTCTATAAGGGATGATCTAGATTAAGTTAAGTGAGGTAGGAAGCCCCACCCAACCGTAAGATTCAATGAAGAGGAGAAAGTGGACTGAGTATCTTCTTTCACTTTCTCAACTGCCTCATGCTTCTCCACCATTCTTTCCACACCATGACCAACTGTCCAGTCAAACTATGAGCTAAAATAAACCCCTCCTTCTTTAAATTGCTTTTGCCAGGTACTTTATCACAGCAACAAGACAAGTAACTAATATACTGCCCCAAAAGAAAGCAACTTACAATGAATATGCCTGTGGGTGTTTCTTCAGGCTCCTGTAGGAATATTTCTTCTTTCTGAAAAGGTAACACAAATACTACAAACAAGCCTCCAGGAAACACTGGGATTACTTCACTCCTGCCCGTTGTCACAGAATGTTGCCAATCATAGACATCTACAATCCTTTTAAATAAAGGCCAATCCAAAGATATGAAAAAACTCTTCCTCTCATTACAATCTGTTTCCTGACCACAGGTGACACGAGTCTCTCTTTGCATGCTCATTGACCATTTATATTTCTTCTTTGGATTGCCTATTATTTATGGTCTTCTTTTTCTCTTAGAGTTTTACCACTGTTGAAAAACATGAATTTGTAGAAACGATCCATTAATCTGTCAAATATTTTCAATTAATAGTTTCCCGTTTTGTTTCCAGTTTTACCATATACATTTTGATTTTAAAAATTCATTTATTATTTTTGTTTTATGTGTATGAGTGTATCTCTTGCATTATGCAAGCACCTCCATATCGTGCAATGTCCTCAAAGGTCAGAAGAGGTGTTGAATCCCCCAGAACTGGAGTTACAGAGGGTTGTGAGCCACCATGTGGATTCTTGGAATCAAACCCAGATCTTCTGCAAGAGCAGTCAGTGCTCTTAACCACGGAACCATTTCTCTAGCCCTAAATTTTGATTTTTTAAGCAGTCCATGCTATAAGTCTTTCTTTGAATGATTTCTAGATGTTGCATGATATTTAGGACGTTTTTATTAAAACAACAAGGGAAGTAATTTTATTTTGGATTACCATTTTGGTCCAAGATCACTGGGTAACACAGGCACCTTTCTTGCTGGCAGAATCTCAAGATGGCACCAGGGATCTTACGGCAAGACAGGGAATGTGTGTGCCTTATAAGTTTTGACTATAAGTTTTCTTTAATTTCTAAACATTCATATACTTTTCAAGAACTGTTAGAGCAGTCTAACTGTAATCGTGCATGTCTGTTGAGAGCTACTTTCTTTCTAAATGAATAGATGATTGTCTTATGGATGGAACTGACTAGTATTTTTTCACTGACCAGACATCTGCCTTTCTGGTGTATGACTGGTCTGTCTCTAGATCTTATTTTCTGCTTGTCCTTTTCTGTTCTTGTGGTGCTGTAACATTGCTTCAGTTGCTGTAACTTTATACTATTTTTAATAGTTCAGTTTTTCTTTTTAACATCCCTAACAGTTTTATATGCTCTTTTCTTTTAGATAAATCAATATATCTTCCAAGAAAAATTCCATAATACATCTTTTTTGGGAGCCTTTCCAACTTTCTTCCAATCTTCTGTGTGAAAGTAATCCAGCAGAACAGTTAGAAGACTCACCTGTATAGGTCGCTGGGACTGGTCACTTTCTAAGATTGATTTTTTTTTTACTAAATATTGTTTTCTTTTCTATGACTATTGACTTATTCCATCATAATTTCTCATCAATAAAACATAATCACATATTAGAATTCTTTACCTCTCACCTAGATTTTCAAATTTATTTATATAAAATAGTCTTTTTATTCAGTACTTATGTTGTTATTTTTGTCACTCCGGTTTTGTCTTAATCAAACACAACATAGATTTGTCTCCTTTGAATTGTGTGGCTTCTCTTCCCTCACCCAGACCTTTCTTTAAAGTGAGACCTCATTGTGTTCTATGTGGAATTGGTAAGGTGTTCTGACTACTGTGCTTCTTCTCCACAGGAAGAATGAGGAAAACTGTAACCTCCCTCCTCCATCTGCAGAATTCAGGAGGGCTTTCATTTGCGGTGGATCCCATGAGCAGCATTAGATCTACGTCCCCGCTTTCTTCCCCCATTTCTGTGCTGGTCTCGTACAAGAATCACCCCATCCCTTTTAGGCTATTGTAGGGCAGGCAATTCTCTGAAGAGGCATTGGTGTCCTGGGGCAGATTATTCATCCCCCAGAGACCATTTTACTGATTATATCCAGGGGCACACTGCTAATCCCTGCCACTCAGAATAAATGGAAGGAGAATAAGGAATAAGATGCCCAACTGGTCTAGCTATTCCAAGAATGTGTTGCTGCTGAGGCTGGGTGATGGCTGAATGCACAGTTTTCTCTTACCCCTGTTCTGGCCAGAGGTTTTTCTCTAACCTTATTTCTTCATCAACCTGATTCCATTTTGTTTCTATTTATCTTCTTAGAAATTTTTGTTTTCTAGGCATCTTTTTGGCATCGATACAGATTTATTCTTGAGAAGCAAATAAGCAAGCTACTTTTGTCATTTCTTTAAGTGATAATAATTGAGGAAGAATAAGTACATGTGACTTTCCCCACCATTTTCAACTTCTCTCTCTCTCTCTCTCTCTCTCTCTCTCTCTCTTCAAATTTGTTTACATGGCACTGAAATGATAATCCAAATAATTGATAATTTGTAAAATAAGGATGGTGGGGCTGGAGGGATGGCTCAGTGGTTAAAGGCACTGGCTGCTCTTGCAGAGGACCTAGCTTTGAATCCCAGCACCCACATGGCAGCTAACAACCATTCATAACTCCAGTCTAGGGGATCTTCTGATCCCTGTGGACGTTGAATGACACGGGTGCACTTACATGCATGCATGCAAAACATTCATACACTAAAATAAAATAACATTAGTTAATTATTAAAAATTAAGTATGGCATTAGGAAATGCTCTTAGTCTCATTCCGCTGGGAGCTTCTTCATTGCTTCAGTAGCTAGACCTGTGTAACACTTAGGTAAATCACAGGAAAAACAAGGATTCTGTCCCCTTTTTTGTTATCTGTGGTGCTCAACATGGCCTCAAACCCAGTAAGCATTCCATTAACATTTCCTACATTGATAAATGAATAAATTATTTAATGCACAAACTAAAGAATGTAGACACCAGTAGTGGGACCTCTGAAAGCCTGGTACCAGTTTATACAGCTAGGGATAAGACCAGGGCTAGGACCAGCACTTCCTGAGAGCTCATTTTCCAACACCCTCAGGCCATTTACTTTGTTCTTGTCTTTCTGGGAGTCACCACTGGGACAAAGAGAAGGGACAAGAAAGCCATCATTAGTTGGCAAAGACAGAAATTTTCATCCTTCCTGACAGCGTAGGATAAGCATCACTTCCTATACAACCACTCCAGGATGTGAGCTTGGATAGCTTCATTCCCTCTTCTCTGATACTATGTACCTCATGACAGTAATAAACTGAAGCCCACATCACCTCTGATAATGTTGTAAACTTTATTGGTGTTTCTGGCTTTTAATGTCTTTGCAATGGCAAAGATGACAACGATGGCAATTTACCTATAATTGGACTTGTAGATGGGTAGGAGTGGTTGTGAGAAGGCAGTTGTGTAGGGCTTGTTTACTTGTCTTAAAATTTCATATCTGAGTTAGAGAGAATAGTGAATTGGCAAGCCACTGGTTTCCTGGAATAAGATTGTTTATTCCCTGGGAAAGGTACAATAGCCTTTTTCTGGTTTGTTCAAGCAGCTTAATAACTATGAGTCCTTGAACCTAATGGCTAAATTGTAGTGAGCATAGAAGAACTTTCTAAAATACACCTTGATACTAAGCCATTTGTTCACTGTATCTTACCAAGTATGGTATTTTTCCTGCATTGATTATGCTGCCTATGTCTCATGTTGACAACAGGTTAGGCTTAGCAAAAACATTCTTTGTTTTCTTACTTTTTTTGTGAACTATAGAAATGAATTTGTAACTTGGAAATTTGTACTTAAACCTATGTTTGTACAGATTAACATGGGACTGAGGATTTTCAAAGAACTGTCAACCAAAATATTTTACATGATATGCATAGAACACTATGAAGATTTTTCATGGAAAAGCTTCTTAAAGATAAAATTTTAATTAACTTAGACAATAATTTTATCTTAAAATGATAAGGAATCTAGAATGATTTTTAGGTTGTAGCATCAGAAAATGAATCTCCTAACCTTAAATTAATAGTAGTCTATAATATCTTAAAAAAATATTTTAAGAACTCTTTTACCAGGTGCGGTAGTATACATCTTTAATCCCAGCATTGGAGAGGCAGAGGCAGGAGGATCTCTGTGAGTCAAGGCCAGCATGGTCTACATAGTGAGTTCCAGGCCAGCTGAGGCTCCAGGGAGACTCTGTCTCAAAAAGAAAAAAAAAATCTAATTTTTACCAGTTTTCGTTTAAAATGGTTATCTCTGGAAAAAGATTTCAACTAAGGTTTGCCTGTTTACCACCTCTAGTACTGAACACCTCAACAACGTCTCAAATGGAACTTGTCAGAGTCAACACAACACTGTAAAGTCACACATGCTTAGAAATGATCTTTAAGGTCTTTTAGTTCCTTTAAATTTTTTTTTAAAAATTTCATTTGTATTTGTTTATGCATATATAATGTATGTATGGCACATGTGTGCAGGTGCCCATGGAGACCAGAAGAAGGCATCATATCTCCTGAACTTCCATTACAGAAGATTGTCCTGGGTGCTGTGAACCAAATTCAGGTCCTTTGGAAGAGCAGCAAGTGCTCTTACTCACAGCCATTTCTCCAGCCCCTTTTAGTTTGTTTATGTGTACAGTTTTCTGAATTTGTTCTGTCACCTTTGAGCACGAGAAAAAAATATTTCTTACCTTTCCCAAGTCAAATCAAATTTTGTCAAGCCCCATCTGTTAGGATTATCAAAAATCTGTTATTTATCAGGCTGGAGAAACGGCTCAATGGTTAAGAACACTAACTATTCCAGAGAACCTGAGTTCAGTTCTCAATACCTACATGGGGCAGCTCACAACTGTCTGTAACTTCAACTCCAGGGGATCCACATACTCTTCTGGCCTCCAAAAGAACTGGACTCACATGTACAAACCCACACACAGACATACACATATATACATAGAGAAAAATAAAATCCTGAAAAGATATTTTTAAAAAGAAAATCCACTCTTTATCATTTGGAACCAAGGTCCCTTCTATACATACTTACAGTCTGGCGGGAATGGCCTTCAGGCCTTTCATCGAAATCCCTGATTGGTAGTTTGCAAACTTGGTTAAGCTACAGTGTTCAGTTGCCCAACCACCTATCAGTCTAAATATTGCTGTGAAAGTATGCTTTATTTCTTTTTTCTTAGATTTTTTTTCATTTTTCATTGGTGTATATATTTATTATGCACAGTATTGGCTTTCATATACCCAATTTCTTTCAAATAGGCCATGTATGCTGACCATTTTCACCCCACTCCCATCTCTTCTCCTTAGTCTTTCTATCATCTCACCAACCTATATCCTCCTCTCCCCTCATTTCCTTTCATGCTATGTAAACATATATGTATATATGATTTTATGTATCTATACAAATTCCAGGATCTACACATAAGAGAAAACATGAAATCTTTGGACTTTCTGTGTTTGGTTTACTTTGTTTAATATAATGCTCTCTAGTTATACCTATTTTCCAATAAATGACAAGACAAACAACAAAGATTACATGTTTTCTTTTATACGTAGGATCTGTATTTAAATTTATAACTATGGAAATATGTACATACATGTGTAGGACAAGAAAGTAGAAAGAGGATTATAAAAAAGGAGGAAGATATCATAGGTGGGAGAGAAAGGTTAATAAAAACCATAATCTTTTGTCAGTAGACTTTGTACAAAGCCAATTAGTCCCTATCATTAGAGCAGTAAGTTCCATGCAGTCACCCGAAGTCTCAGGGCGATGATTGAGGCTTCATAGGAAAGAAGCAATTGTGCTTCAAGATAAGCCCTGATTAATAAAAGTCCTTTTGAGATAAGCCCTGATCCAGTGCCACATCCGTTACACTGCCCCCAGCTACTTCAATGCTTCCTTTGGTCCTTAAATTGACAACCCCTACCGGTCAGTCCGAGGACTGCTAGTGTTGACCAGGCACTGCTGCTACATCCTGAGGCCACGTGGTACCAGAGTACGACTCTATGCCACACTGAGCTTCACCACTGTTCTACCACCTCAGCACTTTGGAAATCCATCTCTGACCAGGGTTTAGTTAAACTCTCAGCCACCACCATCCTCTTTGAGCACTGGAACTTATTCTTTTCACTCACCACAATTCCACCTCTTGGACAAAGTCAACTACTTCCTTCCAAAGACCTAGGTGGGGGAACACACTGAAGAAGGCTTTTTAAAATACAGAAAAGCTACCTATTTTTCTTTGGACAGCAAAGTAACAATAAACTCAACATTACATATTTGGAAATTAGCCTTGTATTCCTTTGATTATCCTCCATTAGTGAGGAATGACATGAACTAAACGCTTAATAGAATATACTGCTTTGTATATGAAGATCTAGAGATGTTAAGTGGCCCCTTCAATTTTTCCAGAACTCTCCTATAAAAGAGTGAGATGCATGTGGTCAACTCCCTTCCTCTCCCTACCATTCTCCTTTCCTCTGCCCATTGCTATGAATGT
Organism: Eospalax fontanierii; assembly: GCA_035773235.1. NCBI lineage: Eukaryota > Metazoa > Chordata > Mammalia > Rodentia > Spalacidae > Eospalax > Eospalax fontanierii. Next base: position 31,972,290 of record CM069545.1, on the reverse strand, counting down.
GCACATGAATTCATGGACCTCCCCAGCATTGAAACCGGTTTGCTACTTAAATATGGAATATAGTTCTTAGATGAATCCCAGTTTCTGTGGCTACTGGAAGCCACTGCATCATCCAAATAGTTTAGCCACAGACTTTTGAAGGAGAGAGGGTCCCTTCTCAAATATGTTACTTAGTCCAAGTTCAGAATTCAGTGGGCACCACCTGGCATTAGTAGCTAGAAAGCTCTATGATATATAACTGTATTATCTCCCCTATTGATGAGTGATCTCTATTTTTTTTTCTTGTTTCGGGTTTTGCAGCTCACAAGAGGGATGACACACAATGGGGCTTCGACTCTAGCCATGCAGTACAGGCTTTTCCTATCGATCTCACGGACTCATTATGTAAGCTTATTCTTCTGCTGATACAAGAGCAAAAAGGCTGAATTTTGACTTTTTCCCTTTAACATTTAGTTGTCTAAACATACTCAGACATCAACAGTACCGGCATAGCCAGTCGTTTGGTCTTCCAGCCAAAAAAGCTGTGGCTGGTGATTGCTTTGCAAAGTATCTGCTTTTGATCAAAATAAAATCCGATCTGTACCAGTATAGTTCATAGCCTATAGCAAGGCTTGTCTCTTACAGTCACAATAAAGCTGTCAGCTGCATGTGTCACCAGTTCTCTAACTCTCCTCTCTCTGCTCATTTTCACTCCTACTCTCATTATTTATCTACTTTTTTTAGAAGATGGTTTCTACATTTTCTTTAGAGATTTTCTTTCTCAAGAGTTCATAATATTGTGTCCTTGAATTTTATTTTCATGTCTAAGATAGACGCATGTGTGTATATATGCCAACAGAATATATTACTTTGGCCTGATACCACCAAACATGTCTGCCAAGCATGGAGAGCTCAAGATTCCTCCAGAATCTGTTTCTGCAAAATTATCATCTGTGCCCACTGCAATTACTATCAGAAGTAGGTTTTCCCAAACTCTAAAACCAGGCCACCAGCATTATTTTTCCATATACCTCGATTTCCTCACCCATAAATTAGAGATTCAAAGGAAAAGGTTACGTCACAGAACTACTGATTGGTTTTGGTAAAACAGTACATACACCTACTGAATAGCATCTTCCCTCTAAGTACTGAATTGGTGTCAATTGTTATTACTAGGCTTTTGAGAGTCTTGTTTTCCTGGAGGATAAATGAGTTTATAAGAAAATAAAGTACTTTTGGTATTCTTAGGGGATGGGTTCTATTCTACTTGTGCCCTGACATCTAGTTGTCAAAGTCTGTTAGATAAAGTAGAGGTGTAGTTGAATACCACTTATAAGCACCTTCAGTTCAGTAGACTCTAGATGATTTCCAGATTACTATAATATGTGGTTCAGTATAAGTAATCTCTGTATTGTGTTGCTTAAGGAATAATGATGAGGAAAAGCTTAGACATACTCTTCCAGAGAACTTGAATTCAGTTCCCAGCACCCACATCAAGTAGATCACAACCACATGTAACCAGCTCTGTGAGATCTGACATCCTCTGTCGGCCTTCTCAGGCACACCAACACACATGCCATACACCTACACAGACACACACATATATAAACATACAAATACATATATTAAAAATTAACTTTAAAAAAAAAGTCCAAAAATCAAATTCCACGTCTAAAAATTGAGAGTGTCTTTGGAAAGATGCTATTTTGAAAATAATTCTGTCAACACACTAATCTATAACATGCGATTTTAAGTCCTAGGTACAAGAAGAGTTAAATATAGGAACAAAGCTAATTAAGTACTAGTGTAAAGCACGGATGAATATCTAATCCTGGGGTGAGAAAGGTCTTCATATAAAACATTTCAAAGGGAGAGAGATTGTGTTGATTACCAATGAATAGAGTTTTCAAAAGTAGGAAAATGTTCTATAAATATACGTTCACCATCCTCAGCCATCAGGGAAGTACAATCAAATATATATTGAGATTTCACCTCATCACAGTCAGAATGGACTCGTCAAAAAAGCAAATAGTGATAAATTCTGGTGAGGATGTGAGGAAAGAGGATCCCTGATACACTACTGGTGGAAGTGTAAATCAGTGCAGCTTCTAAGGACGGCAGTATGAAGGCGCCTCAAAAAACTAAAACTAGAACTGCTGTATGATCCTTTAAACAAAGGAAACAAAGGATTCTAAGGACGCACAGAGATGCGTGCAGGTGCATGTTTATTGTAGCACTTATCATAATAGCAAGTGAATTTCTTACATAGAGGACCCAAGTATTTTTAAAACAAAACAAGAATTTGGAAGGGGGACTATTTGGAAATAAGATGGGATCAGTGTATGGGTGGAGGAAAGAAAGGGTAATGAGACAGGTGTGGTGGCGCATGCCTTTAATCCCAGCACTTGGGAGACAGAGGCAGGCAAATCTCTGTGGGTTCAAGGCCAGCCTGGTCTATATAGAGAGTTCCAGTCCCAGTTAGCGCTGTAGGGAGACCCTGTCTCTAAACAGCAATAACAAAAGGCAATGAGAAGCATGAATATGATCAAAATGCAAGACATGTATGAAAATGGAATAATGAAATCCATTATTTTTACAATGAATAGATGTTAGTGATTTTAATGATTTCTTTACCTTCCATGTATAAAGAATTTAAGCAAATATAAATAAACAGCACACTATTATTAGTAGCATAATAGGGAAACAGGTATGCTATACAAATAATCCTCGAGAGCTAATAAAGAAGATGAAAACATTATCAAAATGAATAAAAAATTATAAGCATGAAGCTTATTGAAAACTGGAATTCAAAAAAATAAACTATTATGCAAAATAATTATGGGCTGGTAAAATAGTTCAGTGGTAAAGGTGACTGCCAACCAAGCCTAACAGCCTGAGTTCATTCCCAGCACTCTGAAGCCAAAGGCAGGAGAATCTCTGTGAAATCAAGGCTAGCCTGGTCTGCATATCCAGTTCCAGACCAGCAGGAGCTACAGAAAAACCCTGTCTCAAAAATAAATTAATAACTAAATATTTTATTTTTATTGTTTTATTTTATTTTATTTATTTATTTATTTATTTATTTATTTATTTATTTATTTATTTTGCATGACAGGGTCTCAAGTCTTAAGCCAGGTAAGCATTTACCACTGACCTACGTCCACAGACCCTGAGGATACCTTCTGAAACATTTATAGATGGAATGAGATGATCTCTAGGATTGATTTCAAAATTATTCAGGGATGGAGTGAATGGATTCAGGGTATAAATAAAGTATGACTGTTCGTGAGTACAACTTTGGTTAATATTTGAAATTTTCCACAAGAAGAAAATAGCACAAAACACTGTTTAGCACAATGGATTTGCGGGTCAAAGCACAGACACATAGCTATGAATTCTATGCACATGTGTCCATGCATGTGTCTAGAGGTGCTCTTTCGTGGGATAATGGAGAGGAATGTGCTAAGCGAAGGGTCTAGGAAGGGTCATTTCTGCCACCAGCTTTTTATGAGCTGGGCAAAGTATACAGTGGTGATAGCTTGTAACATTCTTGTGTACTTTTGTGCACTTTGATATTCCACTCATTAGAAAACTTGTCTCAATGTTTTTAAGAATAAAACTATGTTTTCCCTAACAAAAAAGAAAATGAAGCTATCCATTATTTATCAGGAAAAAATATATTTAAACTCATTTTTACCAAAAGAAATACAAATTTAGATAAGATACCATGTCAGGATTATTTTTTTTTCTAGCAAGTTGGAAAAGCATTCTAATGATTAGTGTTGGCTAACATAATGAATTAGACACTTTTACACACTGCTAGAAGGAAAACTTTATTTCAAACTTTCTAAAAGGCAACGTTATATAGAAATTAAGATAAAAGTAATTCCACTTTTAGGCATTTGTTCTGTAGAAGTATCCAGAGAGAGACATGGGATCTATTATTTAAAGGATGATCTTGCAATTCTATTTTACAGGAAAACTGGAAATTTCTGAGTCCAACAATAAGAATGTAAATATATGATGGTATGAATACAGAAACAGAAATCCATGTTTCTTGTAAAATTGTGCCTGACAGTGAAAATTTGCATAAAGCAAACTAAAGAGGGCAGAGGGCACAGTCCTGTTTCCACAAACAACAAATGATCTTGAAGTGAGCATGAGGCCAGGACGGCTCAGTTTTGAGATTATGTGTCACCTTCTGAGATGTAAGCAAGTCTGGGCAGGCCTAAGAACTGGTGTGTGGCCTTCAGGGCTTCTTCCAGTGTGCTTGAGGGAATGTAGAAATCCCTTAGAAAATAACTCCTCCTAAGCAAAAGGAAGCTGTAGAAAACAAATCTGACCAGGAGACAAAGGTGGCTGTTTAATCCCGAGTTCCTGGATCCCTGGTCTCTGCAGCCTTGAGGATCGCGGGGCTAGTCCGAGAACTGTATGCAAAGATAGGAATGACCCTAACTAAAAAGCTTTGTGACATGGAGCACCACATGTCTTAGCAGATGTGAACAAGGGAGGCTTTCAGGCTCCTGCTGCTCTGCCTGCCAGAGCTCAGTTTCACGGTGAAGCTCCAGTGTATCCAGACTGTTGTTGGGCATCATAGACTGCATATATGGTCCTGGGTCCGGGTCCTGCCATGTGGAAGTTGGTTGACTCCTGTGTGACACTTCCTAAAAGCCACAGAAACATGTTGGGAGCAGGCAAGACTTTTCAGGACTCTGATTCCTTGCATTTTCATAAACCAGCAAAACAGACACTGACACTGTTGAAGTGACCTTGCCCTCAACTCTACACTACAGGGGCTTACGGATCTTTGAATTATGTATATATCCAGAAAAAAAAAAGATAAGATAAAATACACTAAAATATTATGAACTCATAGTATTAGGGATGATTTCATTTTCCCTCTGCTGTGTATGGGTTGTGATGGCATCTGTTTAAGATTAAGTATTTCTACCACTGAGATTTGGGTGTGACTGGATGTATCTAAAGAATATTAGGATGAGTGTTTGATGGTAGTTGTGGATTCCATAGGCCCCCCGGTGTCTGGCTGAAACTGTGAGGAAACTGTTTTGAAGGTAGGTCAGTGTGCAGCAGTACAGCTCCCGCTTATTATACATGAAGCCCTGGGTTTAATCCCCAGCACCACAGTAAAAGAAAAGAAATTTTACTCTGAAAAAAGAGAAAGCAGGGCTGGAGAGATGGCTCAGGGGTTAAGAGCACTAACTGTTCTCAAAGAGGACTCAGGTTCTTTCCCAACACCCATATGGTGGCTAACAACCATCCATAACTCCAGTTCCAGGGGAATTTGACACTCTCTTCTGACCTCTGTGGTCATTGCACAACATGGGTACACTTACATACATGCAGACAATACATTCATACACATAAAAATTTTTTTTAAAAAAGAGAAGGCACACCTCTTTATTTTCCCACTTTTATAAGGAATGTTGAATATGGGCTGAGAAGACTGTTCAGTCAGTGCTTGCTGCAAAAATTTGCGGAACTGAGTTTGGCTATCTAGCACCCACACAAAGAACTGGAAGCCTTGGCACACCTACAATCCCAGCTCTGAGAAGCTGGAGGCAGACAAAGCCCCAACGCTCCCTGGCCAGTCAGTCTAACTGAATTGACAAGTTCCAAGCTCAGACCCTGTCTCAAAAAAATAAGATGGAGAATGATGAAGACACCAGATGTCAACATCCTGCCAACACTCACGCACCCATACACTCACACTCACAAGCACAAGTGAACATGAACCCCACACAGGCTTACACACTCATATACTCGCAAGATATCACCATTGAATAAGCTGTCTCCATTCACTTTTAGATCAAATATTCCTTTTAAAAATGTAATATTCTATGTGTGTGTGTGTGTGTGTGTGTGTTAGTGCTTCACTTGCATGTGTGTAAGCACACCATGTGCATGCAATGCCCACAGAGTTCAGAAGAGGGCGCCAGGTCCTCTCGATCTGCAGTTACCAATGGTTGTTAGTCCCCATGTGGGTGCTGAGAACCAAACGTACGTGCTCAGCAGGAATAGTCAGTGCTCTTTACTGCTAAGCCATCTCTCCAGTCCATAGATCAAATATTCTCTATGACTTTATTATCCTGTGAAATGTGTATGGGTCCATGATTAAGAACCTTTCACTTGTGTAAGAATACAAATATGTGATAAATAACTTTTGTTCAGGTTCTGTTTTGTAAACACAATTTTGTTTACCTCATGATGAGATTCACAAAGCTAGTCATGAAGTGCATTCGTATAAGAAATTCAATAGCTAAAATTGGCTATAGAATTGAAATACAGTGAAGGAATCTATTTAAACTGTGTTTCTATTTGCATTGATCTTTTAATCCCTTATATATTTGGAAGAGATCTTGCCTTTCTTTTAGCTATTAATATACTAAACTGTTTTGTATATCTTAAGCTGAATGATGATAATAATGACTTTTGGGACTGGAAGATGGTTAAGTAGTTAAAAGCACATACTGTTCTTGCAGAAGACCCAAGTTCCGTCTCAGCACCCACATGAGGCCACTCACGACACCTACAATTCTAGCTCCAGGGGATCAGATGATCTCTTCTGGCCTCAGTGGGCAGCTGGACTCATGTGTGCATACACAGACATATCAAACACAAATACACATTTTTTTTAGCTTTAAAAAGAAAGAAAACAGTGATTTTTTTCTTTTATCAAGGAATGGAGTTAACAATCAGTTTCATGCAAAAATGCATAGATGATCTCAAGGGATGAGAATAAAACTTCTAAGAGGAAATTTGATAAGAACAATTTTAAAAGGGTATTTATGATATATTTTTGAATGCTATCAAAGCAATATATTTAAAATTTATAAGAATACTCTCGGTCATTGTCCAGGAGAACCCATGAATAATTTTTTTACTAGTTGAGACTTTTAACTTTTAAAATACCCATTGATTACAGAAAAAAAGGCTCTTTTGATTACGATTATTTCAATATTATTCTCAATTTTTGTGTGTGTACGTGTTCACATGTGTATATGCACCTTTGTGTAGATGCAGGTGGAAACATGTGTGCATATGTATGGAGGCTCAAAGTTGACACCAGGTATCTTCCTCAGTCGCTCTCCAGTTTACTTATGAAGGTCTCTTGCTAGACTGAGCTTACCGGGTTCCATTTGCTTTAGCTCGCTTGCCTATTCCAAGGATCCCCTGTCTCTTCCCCTCAAGTCTGGGATTACAGCGGCTACCACAATGCTCATCTTTTACATGCATTCTGAGGATATGAACTCTGGTCCTCACATTTGTACAGTAAGCACTTGATCCACTAAATCTTCTCCCTGTCTATCCCCCCTCAATTTTTAATTGGCATAAAGCATTTTGTTGTCAATATGAAAACCTTGATTTTCATAGTGTTTCAGCGAGATTCTTTTTTTATATTTTGCAGATCACATTAGGAGTAAGTATCAAAACACCTAGCATCTGTGACATATTCCTAGATTTTCTTCTGTAATTCATTGAAGGGATAATTATATTGAAAGTTTTCAATCATTCACACATTTGGTGAACAGATTGCATAGTATATTCTTTTGAGACTCTGATATTCCATTTGTTAAATTTTTATTTAGAAAATTTGTAGTTGTATCTATTGGTGATTCACTTGATATGGCATTTGTTTTCATTGCTCTACTATTTGAATTGAGTGTTGATATTAAAGCTAAGTTGATTTCATAAAATTAATTGAAGAGATATTCTATTTTCGCTTCTATGAATCATTATGGCTAAAATTCATATTATCCGTTTTTTCTGTTAATATCAGCTTAAAATCAGTATGATCCTGATGCTTTTCTGTGTTAAATTTGATCATCTTTTCAAATGTATGTGAGGTTTTTTTCTACTGTTTTAATTTATTCTTGATCAAATTTAAGGTTATGGTATAGCAAGCTGCAGTAACAAAACACTAAACCCTAGAAGCTTAATATAATAACATTTATTTCTAGTTCCCATCACAGTCTGAGATGGCTCCAGCATATTTCTATGCTATCTGAAATGTGTGTCTTTCTAAAATTATTATGAAATAAGACTGACAAGCAGAATTGATTTCGGTACAACTCCATCAACATAATTCTTGGATTTTCCTTCCTTTGGCTCGATCTTTCTCAGGGTCTTGATCTGGTGGGGAGGAGTGTCTGGGTTCCTTAATAAGAATGGTGAGGAAATAAAATAGCCGGGCTACAATGGTGCTACTTAGCCAGGAGATAATCTAGTTTCTCCAGATTATCGAATTCATTACCACAGAACTGCATACAATAACCTTTTACAATCAGTTTAATTTTAGTTGTATTCCTGTCTCTGATTATATCTTCTCTCTCATTTTTAATTTTGGATAATTCATATTAGCTTTTCTACCCTAATATGACTTCTCTGACAGTCATCCATTGGCTTTCACAGAAAGCAAGCTTTTGTTTTCCTTTATTACTTCCGTTAACATTACAAAAATGATTGAGAATTTTCTAAGTAGAAGAACCTTTTGTATAATGCGCAGGAGTCCCTGGGCCCTTGGGGCTGTAACCATTCTGTCTTCTTGTAACATTTTGTTGTTCTCTTATAACAAATTCAATGATTTTCATTTATCTTTCACCTTTTTTATTTTTAATAAAAGCTTCTACAGCAATAAAATCCTTCCCATTTTCAATATGTTCCATTGTCTTGAATATTAATGGTTCTCATTTTTTTTTCGAGATCATTTTTTTTCCTGTGGTTTTGATTTCCTCTTTGATTTAGGATTTTTTTAAAGTAGCACATTTTCATTTCCAAGAAGTTAATTTTTTTGATGATTATACCCTTTTAATCTCTATGTTGAATTATTAGAAAATGGGAACCATGAAATCTCTACTTTTTAGAATTTATTCATTTTTTTCCTTGTGGCCAGCAACATGATTGATTTTTCTAAGTGTTTCATGGGTCTAAGCAGAGAATGTATGTTCTGTGATGCAAGACAGTGTTTCATACAGCTTGTTGACTGAATGATTAAAATAATCTACCATTACTTATAATTTATCTACTTCATCTATCACAATCAGGGAAAGAGGTAGTAAATCTTCTCACTATATTTCTCTAAAGATTGAGCAGTATTTCTAAAACCTTTTCATGCTTATTATGTCTATGTTGTTCTGTGCATATAATTTTACGTATAAATTATAGGAGACCTTCCGGAATCTAAGAGAACAGTATCAGTTGCCATTAAATAATACCTTCTAAAACTTCGTGAGACCTACTATGCTGTATTCTTAGTTTTCATCATATTCCAGTCTTCTACTACTGCTGTAGGAGTTCCTCATCTGTCAAATGCTTCTTCATTACCTTTTCAAATTCAGTAATATAGGATTTCTTCTCTATTTTAAATTCTGCTAGCAGTTAAATCAATAGTTAAATCTATAGTATTTCAGTGTAATTTTAGAATGTAACAGCGATTCCATTGATTCCGTCTATGCTCTGCCTTTCTTTCATCCCCTCTATTCCTGAGAATTATTCAAGGCTTTTATTTTCTTGTTCTCGTATGCTCTGCTCTTCTTGTTCTAATAGGTTTTCTTTTTTTAAGTTTCAAGAACTTCAACATAAGCGATTAGACATAAAAGAAGATATTGGAATACAGAAAGAAAGGGGGAGAAGACACGAGAGGAGGCTAGGGAAGAGACTGGAAAGGAATGGAAGGGAAGATGGAACTACATGCGATTAGACACTCAGTCACTCTACGCACTAGCTAAGATGGTGTCTGACTCACTTCCTTTGACTCCTGTATTAGTGCTCACTATTGTTGCAAGCTCACTGACTAGTTTTCTCTCATTTACTATGGAAAGGGAAATCTAGTCTCTCTCACTGTAACATGACCAGAAGTAAGAGTGTGTGTCTTTCTCTAAATAACCTTTCCTGAAATGCAGTATGCTCTATTAATTTGTGTCCCCAAGTTTTTTGCTCCTTAGGGATACTTTCTCGTTTAAGTATTTCTCTTCTAGTTTGTCACTCTTTGCATTCTAGCAGGAGTTGTTCGAGGAGCATTTTCCCTTGCTGGGTGTCCTGAACCCGCCCCTCTCATCTTGCTGGGTGTCCTGAACCCGTCCCCTCAACTCTTTCCCTTATTAATTCTACCAAGTGCTGCTTTTCTCTGTGATCTGACACCGTTTCCCTGCAGAATTTCTGCACTACTGACTTGCTTCTCAGTAGTAAACATAGCCTTAGGAAAGCTGTTGGCCTGATCATGGCTTTGAGGTCCCCTGGCACCCACACAGGTCAGGCTGCAGAATTCAGTAGCAGTGAGAACCCATGAAACCATGTGAGGCAGAGCAGAAACTTTGTATGATGAGAAAAATAGGAAATCAGCCTCCTGGCCCATGAAGACCAGAGGGAAATAGAGATGGCTGTCATTTAGAGGCATTAACCTTTTTCTGAAACCCTATGCTGAACAGCATTATGACTTAAACTCTGGGCATTCACCTATCCTAGGATTCTTCAGATTGAGCTGCGTTCTGATTCCGCTTCTGAAAAATCCATGGTTAACAACTTTTCACACATTAAAAGCTATTGAAAGTCTACTTTTTGCCATACATGATTTTAGTGTCTAGGGAAATGCTGCTGAACAGAATCCTTGCTCTTCCAACATTTACAATCTAAAGGGAGAGGCCAAAAAACAAAAGAATAAATATTTAGAAATGTGGCAAGCCCCAGGAGGAAAATAAAGTAAGATACCAGGGAATAGGCATGTAGACTCTATGTGCTATTTGATTTAAGATCGTTTTAACTGGATCCTGGTAGATGGGGGAGGGGAGTGCAGGAGTGATACAAACATTGGAGGAAAAACCTTTCTATCTGAGGGAACGTCAAACTACACGACCCTTTGGTGGGAACTCCAGAAACCAGCAGGACTGAAACAAAGTGATCAAGGCAGGAAGTGGTGGAGATGAAGCAGAGAATGCAAGGCATGCTCCAGCCCAGCATGCTGGGGTCACCTGTGCAGTGGTGAATGCAAGATGTGCTCAACCCCAGCATGCTTGATTCATCTGTGTAGTTCTGCACAGACAGTCTGACTTAGCATGTCTAGTATAGAGCCCAGTCACCGCTATCTTTTTAACAATTTCCCAGATAATTCTTACGTGCAGTTGGAGTTTCAATTCTCCGAAGTATAGTTTTGTGGAAAGAGTAGAGCCTTGGATTCTGTAGTCTGGATGAATTAAGAAAACACTAGTAGGTTCTCAGTAAAAAATAAACAAATGAGACTAAGCAAGATAGCTCAGTGAAAACAGGCACTCACTAAGTATAACCTGAACCCTTGTAGGTAGAAGGAGAACACTTACTCCACAAAGCTGTCCTGACCTTTACATGTGCTTCATGTGTGTGGCATGCACACACACACAAATAATAATGATTAAAATTTAATTAATAAAGAATAAATGAATGCTGTATTATAAGTACCAGGAAGATGGGACTGTCTCCAGATGGCTACTTTTGCAGAGGACCAGGGTTCAGTTCCCAGCACCCTCATCGTGGCTAACAATCATCTGTAACTCCAGTTCCAGGGGATCTGACCACCACATTGGCATTGCATGACACAGATGCACTTACATACATGTAGGTAATATACTCATACACATAAAATAAAACAAAAATAATAAAATATTTTTAAATAAGTACTGGGACAAAAACAGAAGTCTAGACAGTGTTAAGATTTTATTTTAGGAAAAGTCTTCAGTAGAGACCTCTTCAATCACATGACAAAAATTATCATTTGCCGAAAGTGAAAAAAATATAAATGCTCCGTAAATGAGCAGGTAGACAAAGCTTGCATGTGCATACAATCCAATCTAAAAAGGAAGGAAATTCTGATACATGCCACCACTTGAATGAGCAATCTGCTAAGTGAAATGGCGAGATACAACAGGCTAAATATATGATTTCACTTCCATGAGATTTATAGAATAGTCAAAAACAGAGAGACAGAAAATGGGTGGTAGTTCCAGAAACTTCTAAAATGAGAGAGAATAAGTGTTATTGTTTAACAGGTGAAGTTTCAGTTTGGGAAGCGGAACATGTAGAGATTGATGATGGTGAGATTTATGTAATGATGTGCGCAAACCGAGAAGTCTCAGAACAATGCTGAGAAACTACGCACAAGAATGAAGAAAATGTTAACTTTTGCTATTTGAATAATATATATAATAGCTGCTTAAAATGTTTGATTTATTATTTGTTTTATGTGTATGAATGTTTTGCCTGCATGTTTGTATGTTAAGTATACCCATGCCATGCAGTGTCCACAGAGGTCAGAAGGGGGCATCAGATCCCCTGGAACTGGAGTTATAGATGGGTGTTATTCACCATGTGGGTGCTGAGAACCAAACCCAGGTCCTCTGCAAGAGCAGCCACAGCTCTTAACTGGTAAGTCATCTCTCCAACCCCATAAAAATATCTATTATATATACCTTCCATGTAGGAAATTTACATAATTTGGAAATTCTCTTATTTTCTGGTTTGATTGTTTTGTGAACCCAAATTTTCTCTTTAAAAAAATCTTTTTATTTTAAAGAGAAAATTTACCTAAACTTTAGGTTTTGATGGCAAAAAGTGTGTGGCTAAAGACCAGAAGGGACAGGTATATGGGTGGGAAGCAGCTTATATGTTCTAAAACAATTAATTGGGGAAATGAGCAAAGGAAGGAAAGCAATTTTGTAGTTACATGATCATTTAAGACTATTTGACATAGTTTTGAGATGATAATGTCAGATCCCTGGCATGACTGAAAGGGAGAGTGGAGTTGGAATGCATTTTCCTGTTGGTTTGCAAATCTCACCCTCTTACATGCTTACTGGGAGGTCTCTACACACGTGCTATTGTTTGACAGCATTAGGATGAGCAGGGTTCTGCAGGGTAGAAATGGAAAATAAGGTGATTCCTGCCTACCTTCAAATGGTTCTTAGCTTTTTCTATTCCACAAGTCATGGTTAGCAATGAGAACAGACACCTTAACAAGAATTTAACGTGTAGCTTAAGGTAATATGCTTTCATGTGTCCAGCCTGGGTGTTTTGGGTCACAGAGGCCTCTGATCCCCAGTTGTACTTCTTTTTCCTCTGCCCTGATCAAGCTACAGCAAGGAGAAGAAATCATCAAGACAGGGAACAGAGGAGACCCTGCTGGACTAGCAGTGATGTCAGAGGGGCCCTTCTGGGTTAGGAGGCAGGATCTCCATGCTCACGCTTCCTCTGATGGGCTGATTTCCTGGATCCTCAAAGACTATCCACACTGGAGACCTCTCTCTGCCGATAGTTTCTAGATGTTGGCAGTGTTTCCAACTATCAGGCTACAGATACTGTCTCCTTTGGTGTCTGCACAGCAGCCAGACTCCCTTCCAACCAGTACTCTTGAGCCCAATTCAGCAAGGTTGTAAGCCATTTTCATTAGGTGGAGTTCAATAGGAATCACGGCTGCCTTTCTGCCCAGCACTGCTGAAAACACAGCCTGTTCCCAGCACAACTTTTCTGTTTTTTTCACTCTATAGCTTAATCTGCTACAGCTTCTCCATGTCTTCTTGTTCCCCAGCTTCAGAAAGGATCAAGTTTAGTGTGTTTTGCCTTGAAGTCTGTCATGGTTGGCTTCAATTGTCAGCTTGACACACCTGACAGGAGGGAGCCTCAATTAGACCCCTTCCTCTATTGGACTGGCCTGTGGGCATGACTGTGAGGCATTTGCTTGATTGTTGAGTGATTATAGGTGATGCCACCCCTGGGCAGGTGGTTCTGGATTGTATAAGAAAGCAGACTAAGCATGGGCCAGAGGAGCAAGTCAGGAGGCAGCATTCCACTGCAGTTTCTGTTTCACTTCTTGCCTCTAGGTTCCTGCCTTCACTTCCCTGAATAATGGAACTCTATACACTCAGATACACTTTTTTCTCCCAAAGTTAGGTTCTAGTCATAGTGTTTTATCACAGCAATAGAAAGCTAACTAGAACAAAGTCCCTGCTGAGTTTGACTCAACATGAGGGAGGAAGGGCAAGCTATCAGCTCTCATCTCTAACAAGATTCAGAAGGGGAAACCCCAATGCAATCCAACAATACACTCTCAGAATCAATCAGTTCTGTCCTCTCTGATCTTTAACTTCAATAAGATTCTACATTCAAATCAGTTTGTGTATGTATGTATGAGGTGTGTGTGTGTGTGTGTGTGTGTGTGTGTCACTGTCATTGCACATATTTTCAGTGTGTGTATAGAGGTCAATGTAGAGGTCATCTTGGGCATCAGTCCTTACCTTCTACCTTGTTTGCTGTTGCCTTGGTTAGCTGGCCTGCAAGCTTCCGAGGAATCTCCTGTCTCTTGCCAAAGAAGCACTGGGATTACAGAGATGTTTTTCTGCACCCAGCTTTCTATAGGTTCTGGGGATTTGGATTCAGGTCTTCACACTTGTACCAAGTACTGTAGCCATTGAGCCGTCTCCCCAGCCCATCAATCCACTTGTACATATCTGCTCCTGAATCTCTTTTTAGAACATAGGGGCTTTTATTTACTGGTCTTTGTGCCTTCCGTTCATAATATAATTTAAAAATCCAGGTAAAACATTACAAGGAAACACTTTAAAAAACGTTCAACATATACCCTAGCTATCAAGGAAATGCAGATTAAGACCTCTCTAAGATTGCATCACCCAAGTCAGAATGGCCATCATCAAGGATACAAATGACAACAAACGCTGGTATAATTTGAGGAAAATAGGAACTCTTACACATTGCTAGTGGGGATGTAAACTAGTCTACCTACTTTGGAAATTACTCTGGCAGCTCCTCAAAAAAAGGTAGAAATTTACCATATGACCTAGCCACACCACTCCTGGGCATATGCCATAAGAAATTATAAACTATTACACAGACACTTGCACGTCTATGTTTATTGTGACTGTATTCACAATAACTAGGAAAAGGAAACAACATAAATGTCTTTCAGTTGATGAATGGATCATGAAAATGTGGTACATACACACAATGGAATTTTATTTGAGTTTAAAGAAAAATGAAATTTTCAGGTAAATGGAACTGGAAAAAATTATACTGAGTAAGGTAACCCAGACTCAGAAAGACAAACACCCCATATTCTCTCTCATATGTGGATCTGATCTTCAAATTTTCAGACTTATGAGTTTAACTGGGGTTACCTGTAGAAGCCAGGAAACTAGAGAGGGGCCATTGGGACAGGGGGAAAAGGGGAGAGAGATTTTAAAGGATGAGTGATAATAGAACACAAGTATTATGAAGGAAAAAAGAAGAATATGGGGGATTCAAATAGAGAGGAAGATGGGAGGAGAGGCAGAGGAAGGGGAGGAACTAATGCTAAGGATGTCTGAAAACAGTTTGGAAACCTCTTTTATAAGCATATATACATACATCTATATAAATGGAGTTGCCCTACATGGGAGCTAATGCTCCTCCTAGAAGCTATATGCTAGCAAACAGAAGTCCCAGTGCCAGGTGTAGGATACCTCCCTTCGAGTTGTTGGATAGAGGTGTCCCAGAAACTCTCAAAACAATACAGGCTACTGCCATTGCACTTGGTTGTCTACTCGACCTTTATGGTAAGATCTGGTGCTGAAGATACCACACACTTTGGCACATGGCGTACAGAAAACAAGATGGTCCTGATCTAGAAGCTGACTTTCATAGTATAGGCAGGTTCCATGCAGCCTTCTGGGAGAGAAAAAAAGTCACTGGAAGTCTTTTCGGCCAGGAACTCTGTGAGTTACAATAGTAACAAACCTGACAAGGCCATTGTTGCAATAGTGGTGTGAATGTTATGGGAGTAACCAACCACTTTCTGATTGGACTTAAGTCCCACTCCACAGGAGAATACTCATGCCTGGTAGTGTAAATCTGGTCCAAATCCCATGGCTAGGGAGATCATAGGCCCCAGGGGAGAACCTATTACTATGGATATAATATGAAATTGCCTTTGCCTCTATACCCATAGAGTAGACCACTTTCCAGTCCCCATCAACGAAGATTCTTTTTGTAGAGGATAGTAATTAACCTAAAGACACAATTTTTTCAAAGTGCAGAGAACAAATGTCTGTAGAGTGGCCAATCCCAAATTGGATCTCACTCCCCGACAAGGCTCAGAAAACATCATGAAAGAAGGGGCAGTAAGACTGTAAGAGCCAGAGGCTGGGGGAGATTGCTGTAAAACAACAGCTGTGGTTGCCTGTAGGAGATCAAGCCACTCAACATTCCAGCATGAATGAGAGAAGGGTTCATGAGACCTTCTCCCCACCGCTGAGGAGCAATTGGCGGTTGATGGATGCTGGGAAAAGGAGAGTCAGTTTTTTCAGAGGTATAGCCCCAGGCAGATTGACCATGCTCCAGCATATGACTTCACATCTATGTGCTTTGGGTAGCATTGGTTCTAGAGTGGGAGAGAGAGAGAGAGAGAGAGAGAGAGAGAGAAAGTTTGGAGGGGAACATAGAGAGATCTAGGAAGTGTTAGAATGAGGAATATTTCAAGGTGGATATGATCAAAATACATTGTATACATGTGTGAAATTTTAAAAGAATAAGTACTTTTTAAATGCATGAATCAAAAGCAGTAGAATTAAAGGGTTGTAAAAATAATCTTAAGAAAATAAATTCTGTCAACTTGCTAACATGAGTTCTCCCCACATTCAGTAAAATATGTATTTTGTTTTTAAAATGATTGACCCAGGAAATGTAATTTAAATCATGTTGCTATCATTGTCTACCTTCACATACTTTTATGGTTTAGTGAATGACTAAAAATGTAGAAAAATATCAGAAAGATACTAATCATCTCATATTAAAAAAATAGAAGAAAACAACTTTTTCTCTAGCTTGACAAGAATTCTCTCCTCTGTGTAAGGAGAAAATGTTGTATTAATAAAAACAAGCATAAAGCATAATTAAATCTTGCTTAACTGGAACATTCTAAATGAACCACTTTGCTAAATTGAATTTTCACGTTAAATAATAGCCCCCTTCTTGTTTCAGTTTAGTTATTAAGCAACTTCCCTAAATTTCTTAGCTGCCTTAAATTCTTTTCAGAATTAGACTATATATACATATACATATATATATATATATATATATATACACACATGTATATGAAGAGAGAGTCAAATTAATATATCATTTTTCTGCCTAAGTAGGGATTATAGGAAGCTTAATATTTGAGAATTATTGTAAATATCAGGCATCCCTTATATTCTGACCAAATTAATTACCTCTGGGCTTAGAGAGACGCATACCACATAGGAAGGTGAACCAACCAGGCAGAGGAAAACACTGTACCTGAATAACTAAGACTTGTCAAGTACTTAATCTCTTGCCAGACCCTGCTTTATACATGTGTGGGAACTCAATTTGAAACAGGGACCTAGATCCGACCTTCTTGGGGGATAACTGAACGGGGAGATTCAGACTAACACATTGAATTGTAATGTACCTATGCACCTGTATGTATTCTTTTGCTCAATTTTGTGAAACAAGTCAAGCTTTTATAATTCTTCACTTAGGGATTTGGATAGAAATACTGTGGTTAGCAGGGGTTTTTTTTGTTGTTTTTTTGTTTTTTTTGGTTTTTTTTTTTTTTGGTAGTTGGTTGGTTTTGGTTTTTTTAGTATTTTATTTATAATTTTTATTTATGTGTATATTGTCTGCATATGTGTGAGCACACCCATATTGTGCAATGCCTGGAAAGGTCAGGAGAAGGTGTTGGATCTCCTGGAACTGGAACTGGAGTCATGGACTGTTGTTAACCACCACATGGGTGCTGGCAATCGAACCCTGGTCCTCTGCAAGAGCAGTCAGTGCTCTTAATCACTGAGCCATCTCTCCAGCCCCTGATTTGTTTTTTAACACCTATTAGGTAGATTTTTTTTTTTTTTGATGAGCTACTTACTGGTAAGGAGACAGAATGATACTGGGAGGATAGCAGAAATGACAGGAAATTCTATAAACTGCAAAGGCATAAGGACCTTGGGTAGCTGATATTGCACAGACAAAATGATAGTCTTAAGAAAGAGTGGTATTGGCACAGTGTGCCTAGGGAGAAGTGATTCCAGGCTTGGTTGTCTGGCTTAGGCAAAGCTACATATACTTGTCCCATAATAAAAGATCTTTTGAATGGTAGGGTTAATGAATACATTGAACAAAAGCCAAAACAAGCCATGACTGGAAGGGATTTTATATGCTTTGGTGTCATCTAAGACTCCAAAATATTTATACAACTTACAGTATGAGTGTTTGCAGTCAGGAAAAGCGGTGCTAAAGTGAGTAAGCCTACTAGGATTGATGCTTGAAGTAAGAAGTAGGCAGAGTTAGGACTGAATGTATGGGCTGATTCCTTTATACAATATCTCTAAATTCAGTGGGTTCAGAGTCCAAGATTGTTTGTGTGGGAGGTGCCTGGAATTGTATCTGCCCTCAGCAGGATACCTCTCACTGCATAGTAACCAACTAAATCTGTGAGGTCCTCTGCCTTAGAGATTTTAATTAGAAACTACTAGAGTCACTATTAATAATGAAGTCAGAAATTCATTCATTCGGTTATTTAATGTGTATAGAGTTTCTACACTTAATGGAGTGTTTTCCACATGCTCTTCTACATGATGAGAAATAGCAATGAACAAAGCAAAGCAGTGTTTTTCTTATCCTCCTGGTGCTCATATTCTGGTGGGAGGTGAACAATAAACACTGTTCTGTGGGTAACTGATGTGAAGGCACACATCTCTTCAGTTCCACACGCCAGTCTCATAACTCCTGGCATTGTCCAGTGACATCTAGCTAGGAAACAGAATCATTTTCCTGTGGGAAATTAATTATACCTGCTTAGAACCACAGTGTGTACATTGCTGGTACTAATAAGAAGATCTTAAATACTGTTTAAAATATATTTTTAAAGTTTTATTCACCTTTATTTTACATGTATGAGTATTTGCCTGCATGTATATAAGTGCACCCATGTTGGGTTGTGCCTGTGGAGGCCAGAACTGGGTGTCAGATCCCCTGGAACTGGAATTATAGATGGTTGTTAGTCAGCACGTAGATGCTGGGAACTTAACTAGAGCCCTCTGCAAGAGCAGCCAGTGCTCTTAACCACTGAGTCATCTCTCTAGTCTTGTTTAAAATCTTTAAAAATTCTATTCTTCTATGATTGAAAAAGAAAAACTGTTATGTAGACTAGACAGGCTCAGAAATAGAGCAACAGGGCATAAATTTCATATTAGAAAAACAAGTGTCATCATTTGAAGAACAATTGCAATTCCATGTTTCTTACTCACAGTCCTCTTGAAAGAAAGGAATATACCCACAAGTAAATGAAATTGTTAAGAGTTTGAATTCGTGGAATATTATAGAAAAACCACTGAGGTTAGCAATTATTAACTGAAGGGTCAGAAAATTAAGATTTATTAATCAGAAAATTAAGTTGTAAAATGTGAAGATGTTTTAAGCATAACTTAGGTGATTTATTTTGCTTATATTTTTCTTTCTCTCTATGTGAATACACGAGTTTTTCTAAGGACTAAGTCTAAAAGAGTACTTTCACTGAAAATAAAATAAAAATTCTAAGTGATGAGAGATGTCAATTTTATTTGTCATAGTTTTATTTCTTGATGATTGTATAAAATAATAGCACATGTTTCCACTGATAACATCTCAGAGTTGATGAAATTCAGTAGCTAGATAATGTCAACACTAAGTTCCATAAAGAAAAATAAACAGGTAAAGGGAGAACGAGTAATAGGTGGATTATGCAATTTGTTAGGTGGTGTTCAAAGACGGCCTCTCTCCTTGAGAGAGCTGAGCAGAAATTGGAAAGAACTGAGGAGTGAACGTGCCAACACCTAGGGAGAAATTTTCCACACAGAGGGAGCTGTAGAAGCAAAGCTTATCCCCAGCAAGCATGAGTGAGAAAGGGAATAGGATTCACTGTACCTGGAGTGAGGTCAGAGATAGGCTCACAGCAGTTTG
The DNA here is from genome assembly GCA_035773235.1 of Eospalax fontanierii. Taxonomy (NCBI): domain Eukaryota; kingdom Metazoa; phylum Chordata; class Mammalia; order Rodentia; family Spalacidae; genus Eospalax; species Eospalax fontanierii. Next base: position 31,952,316 of record CM069545.1, on the reverse strand, counting down.
AGTCCATAAGGTAGGAGTGGCCATGTTCCTTACATAAGACTCAGAAGCCAGGGCAATGATCTTGGATTCTGTGTGATAAAAAGTCATTGAAAATGGATTTTGTTTTATTTATTTATTTTTGGTCTTTTTGATTCAGGGTCTCCCTGTAGCCCTGGTTGGCCTAGAACTCCCTATGTAGACCAGGCTGTCCTTCAACTCACAAAGATCTGCCTGCCTCTGCCTCCAGAGTGCTGGGATCAAAAGTCTGTGTGCAAAGGTGTGTGCCACCATGCCCAGCCTAGTTTTTTTTTTTTGGTGGTGGTGGTTTTTGTTTTTCTTTTTCTTTAACACTGAATACTGTACAAAGGATAAAGTAGGTGGCAATTTAGACTATTACAGCAATCCATGGCAGCTAATATTAGATTACTAGTGGGGTTGGTGATTACATTTTTAAAGCCATTTTGTAGGTATAACTCATAGGAGTCAGTGGTGGGCTGTGTATGTGAATGTAAGAAAAAGTTGTAATGAGTCATGGAGCTGGAGAGATGGCTCAGAGATTAAGAACACTGGCTGCTTTTGCAAAGGACCCAGGTTTGGTTCTTAGTGCCCACATGGCCACTAACAACCACCTGTAACTCCAGTTCCGGGGGATCTGACGCCCTCCCCTGACCTCTGTGGGTACTGCACAACACAGGTGCACTTACATACATGCAGGAAAAACAGTCGTACACATAAAATAAAATAAAGATAATAAATAAAACATTTTTTAAGTAATGAGTCATGCATGGTTCCAATGTTAAGTGGTAAAGTCCTTTACTAAAGTAAAGAAGAATCGGAGTCTATGGAGCATGATGGGAATGAGATTAAAAGATTAAGAATTTACTCATCTTAAATGAAAATGTAAATATAGAGTACTGTATGAACTCTAAGGACAGATGGTCAGGTTGTCAAAATTCACTCAGATATCAGCAGAATGTGGATAACACTGAAAGTCATCTGACAGGGAGTTCCATGGGAGTGCACAAAGAAGACTCAAAGCAGAGAAGTAGCCAATTATTGGGGGGAAATTTGAGGAGGATGTGGACACCAAGTAGAGAAAATATTTCAAGAAGAGTTGGTTAATTAGCTGTCAAACATTGCTGAGAAGTCCATGAAGATGAGATTCATGAACTAAGCATTGAACTGAGCAATAGGAATGCCATTGATAAGACCCATTTTCATAGAAAAATGGATACACAAGCTGACTACAAAGGTTGGGGCAAAAATGGAAGGCAAAGATGAGACCAAGGAAAGAGGTAATGCAGGTGACTTTCAGAATGAAAGATAGATTACCCCTGAGGGACATGTGAGGCCAAGAATGGCTTCCTGTCTTAATTTTTAAAACATAATTTAGTTGTGGTTGATAATATACATGGCCCAGCAGAGAAAAAGAAATGGTAATGGATAATATGTAATAACACACGCCTGTAAAACCAGAACTCAGGAGCCGAAGACAGAAGATTCAAGAGTTCAAGACCAAATTTGAATGAATGTGGACTTCATGAGGACTTCTCTCTCAAACAATAAACTAAAAGAGAGATAGAATTCATGCACACATTGAAAAGTTGTAGAAGAGCACTGGAACATCTGTGATTATGGTCCTGATTTAAGTGATATTGGGCACCATCTCTATGATTTTGTACATCTTACAAGTAGAGGTGCTAATTCCTTTTATTTCTAACTAAGTTTTCAAGGATGTTGGCATGATTAAGAGCCTTACACTTGAACATAGTATCTCCATCTGGAGCAAAATAGAAGCCTGGTAATTGGCCATCATAAAAGAGATGGGTCTCCAGTCTCACAGTTTTTCTCTCCTAAACACAACCTGTGGCATGGGCAAGACTCCATCTGGGCTCATTTGCACAAGACGTGGAGGCAAGAGACTGACCGAGACTATACTGACATTCGTGTTGCTTACTCTGTGATGAGTAAGGACATTATTGAATTTTTAGGAGTTTGCAAAGATGAGAGACTTCAGACCACTCAGCCATATGACTCTCAAATCATATTGGGGACCTAATGGAGCAATTTTACACAAACACAAAGTGCCAACACTGTGCAGTCTGTATAGTCATTAGCTTTTCTAACCACTTTTAGAAACTGAGGTGTAAAGGGGAAAGAGGCAGAATTTCAGACTTAACTACAAGTTATGTTTTCTTCTAGGTGAGAATATTGAAGAAAGACCCTGAAGAATTACTGAGACAGCTTTAGTCAGTGTGTGATATGAAAAGGCAGAAGAATGACTTAACAGTAAGATGCTGAAGACTAAAATTTTGGGAGTAGTGCCATTACAAGTGATTGGTCTCTAATATGAATAGTAACATCAGCAAGAATGAAGAGCAATACAGCAATGGAGAGGAGAGGCAGTGGGTGTGGAAGAAAGCCTCCCTAAAATGCAGGGAGAGTTGCAGATAGCTACAGTAAGGCTATAGTATTGCCTGAGCAGGGCAGCTGCCTCCTCATCTAGTACGTGCCTTGGTAGAAATTAGACCAGCACCCCCTGATTAAAGACAGCCTTGCTCACACTAGGCTTAGAAAATGACTCTTGTCTCTGTACAATCTGGAAAATGGCACCCTTGCCCTGCTCACAGCTCTCATCTCTGCTGCTTTATGCATTCCTCTGTGTACTAGCCCCAGGTGGCATGCCATGAATCCCCCACATAGGCGCTTTGGGAAAGATTTTTTGTATTTTCTTTCTTCATTACATTCTTTATTCCTTCCTTTCTCTTCTTGTAAGTAAACTTTTCTAATTTAAGAGAGTTTCAATGTATCTGTGACCTTTGACAATAGAAAGAATGCTCAGACACAATGCCTCACACATACCAGTCATCCATATGTGGTATCAGATTCAGTATAACATCAGTTTTTGAGAATCAGTGGCCTTCTTTAGGGTGGAGCTTCTCCAGCTTCATTGTGCATGAGTACCTTGATGGTTCTCTAGAAGAGTAGACTCAGAAGTTGAGGAGTGGGGCCCCAAGTTCTGCCTGTGAGTCTGTATAACACCCTTTGAGAAGAAAGCTTCTGGAACATGGGGAGGAATATGGAAATTTTTCTATAAAAGACCCATCTAGCAAGATCTCTCAAGCTTTGGGAACCAAAGCCTCTGCCATAGCTATAACTCTGTTGTTATAGCATGGAAGCATATCATTGCAGACAAAATAAGACTTCATTTATGGACACTTTTTACAACCACTTAAAGATGTAACAATGATTCAAAGCTTTTGGGCCATTCAAAAATACAGATTAAGTTATATGTTGCTAGCCTTAGAAGTTATCAGTTGGAGTTCTCCGCCCAAAATAAATTGTACTTTCTCATAAATGCACCATCAATTGGGAGAAATGGTGGAGGGACGCTGTTCTGCTCCCCATTTCTCACAGTCGTAATATAGCCGTGAATCATGATTTCACAACAAAATGATAAGCATCTGATTCAAGATAGGCCAATCATGGAGTCTCTCCGAGGTGTCTGACTTCTAGAAGATGCGACCTAATGTCCTCTGCATGGTGGTGTTCATCGTTCCTGCTGCCAAGATCCTGGGGATAACTGACACCAGTTCTTTCCAGAGAATTGTCTCCCAGAGGTAAGGTGTACATCTGAAATCTTTTTTTTTAACCTGTACTTCTTGCTTGTTTATTATCACAATTCTGTGGTGGCATTCTTTGCTAGCTCCATGAAAATAGATCCGGCCCTATACCTTTTCTTTTCCAATTAGTACAATATGACACTATTACAGTAGAAAGTGATGGCATAGCATTGTGAGAGAAAAGTGTTTTCCTTCCTGGACTTGATGTGGCAGCCTGGCAAGCTCCTGCAGTCCAGAGAGTTCCCTAGAATCAAGCTCCTGAGGTGTGTGCAGTGACTCCCATATAAAGCTTCTGCAACATACCACAGTCAGCAGCACCTGGTGGCCAGCAGCTGCCCCGGAATAGCCCTTAGGTGATACTGCCACAGGATGGATGCTCTGGTGAGACACTGTAAACCGCTTTCCTCAGCTGTCTTCTCTTGGGTGAGATTTCCAGCAAATCTACTGGTGTGACATCATGATGAATTCTCAGTCACTCAGTCGACAATGCCATATTCACTCATACCCTTTAAGGTCTGTGTTCCAGCTATGAAGCATAGGAACTCTGCCTCGTGCATGTCTAAGCCACAAAATCAAAGCCCTTGTATTTGATGTTACTATGTTGTTTAAGAGTTCATTTCTGATCCTGATCCCTTATGAGGTCAGTCATCTGCTAAAATTAATAATTTGTGTGCACACTCACACACATGCACACATCCATGTGTATAAACACAGGTACACATAGGCCATGGTGTGCCTGTGCAGGTAGAGGTCAACCATAGGTCTCAGTCTTCCATCTTATTTGAGAAAGGGTTTTATCTTTTGTTTTTCCTCTGCAAGTACCCAGTTAGCTGATCCAGAGAACTCCTGTCTCTGTCTCCCATCTCTCCATTAGAAAGGCTTTTACGTACATTCTGAGGAATCAAACTTAGGTCTTCATGCTTGGATGGCAAGCGCTTTTATCCACTGAGTCATATCCTCAGTCCTGGAATAATTCTTTTTTAAGAAATGATTTATGGGGCTGGAGAGATGGCTCAGCAGTTAAGAGCACTGACTGCTCTTGCAGAGGACCTAGGTTCAACTCCCAGCACACACATGGCAGCTGACAACCATCCGTAACAACATTTCCAGGTGATCTGATGCCCTCTTCTGACATCCACAGGCACTGAATGACACTGCTATGCTAACACGCATGCAGGCAATACACTCATACATATAAAATTAAAAATAATAATAAATAAAAGATTAAATGATTTATTTATATTTTTATTTGTACAAGTGTTTTGATTGCCTCTATATATACTGGTGTGTGAAGACCGGGAGAGGGTAACAGAGCCCCCATGTGTGCTGGGAATCAAGCCAATTCCTCTGGAAGAGCAGCAAGCCCTCTTAACTCCGGAGTCATCTTTCCAGGCCCAAATCATTCTTTTGTTTTCTTGTTTTAAGACAAGATCTCACTATGTAGCCTTGGTTGACCTGGAACTTGCCGTGTAGACAATCCTGGTCTTGAACTCACGGAAAACTGCCTGGCTCTGCCTCCTAAATGCTAAGACTAACAATGTGTGCCACCACGACCAGCAAGAATAAATAAATACTTCTTTATGTTGAACTTTCCTTATTCAAATAATTATAGGGTTTTTATATTTGTTTCAATGTAGACTGACGTGACCAAATTACTCTCCAAAATGCTTGTCCTAACCCACTCTTTTAAACACAGAAATGTGTGAGAATTTGACCCTTTGAATTGGAAGGTTTTTAATGTCTTCCCATCTAATGGGTTTGAAACTGTATCTCGTCAAATATTTAAAATACGCCCCCAGACTCTCATTGACCAGTATTCTAAAGTAGTGTCTACGGTATTCTGAGACTTAGTAACCCGATGACTGGCTCTTCTGGGCATTAGCTGGTGGTTCCCTGGATGCCTTGAAGCCTTAAAGTGCTAAGCCACTTTCTGCAGAAATGGTTCTAGGTCCAAATTTGATCCTGTGTCATACTCTTTCAGATTCTTACAGCCTGCACTTACCTCATATTCAACAACTTTTTTGTCTTTTCTCACACTTCTTTTAAAACACACACTCTCCACATATGTATACATATGTGCTAATATGTATCTCTATAAAGGCAGACATACATATTTTGTTAATATTTTCAGACCCATTTAAGAGAACAAAATAGATGCCATGGCCCTTTATACCTAAAAATTTCAGTATCCAGAGCTACTGAAACAGTGAGTTCATTTATAAGCTAGAGGAGATTTAACAGTGATTTTGTTACATAGTATAAGCCAACATTTAAATTCCTCCATTTCCCCCTAGTGCAGGACCTTGTAAGAGCAGGGATTGCATTTAATTACCATATTTCTTTAGTATCTATTAAACCGGAGCAATTTCTCAGCCTCTGTGTTTTCTGACTGATGTTTTTGAAGAATGTAGGCCAGTTTTTCCTAAGTTGTTCTTCAACTTGAGCATGTCTGATGTTTCCTTATTATTAGATGCAGGTTATGCATTTTTGACAGAAATGCCACAGAGATGATGCTGTGTTCTTTTCAGTGCTTTGTGTCGTAAGGCATATGAGTGTCAGTTTCTCAAGGTATTGGTAATATTGACTTTGAGCTCTTATTTAAGAGAGTGTCTGTCAGTTTATTTCTATAAAGTTATCATTTCCCTTTGAACTAATAACTTCTATGTGGGAAAATATTTTGGTGCTACATACTTATCCTGTTCCTCCAATTCCTAATAACATTTTATCTCTCCCTTTTCCCACAATGGGAACACTGGTTCCCAAGAAAATCAATGTATTTACTCATTTGCTCTATCCTTCAATATAAGCAATATATTTTCAGAAATACCACTCTAAGTACACTTGTGGCAAGCCATTAGTTACTGAGCAACGTTGAAGAATTCTTTAGTTCTTTCTTTTCTAGTCTATATCCTATTGAAAGTACTGAGCATTGTATTCAAAATTTGTCAAGTTATTTTTTTCCTCTGTGATTATTTTGTCTTGATATATATTTTAGTTTGTTCTTTTTCCTCATACAAATAATATATCATATGTTTCACTGCATACTTTTTGGTCAACTGTGTTTTGTAGAAATCTTGTCAGATTCGTAGAGAGCTTCTCATTATTTTTTATGACTTCATAATTTTCCATTGCCATTGTGTGACTGTATAATAGTGAACTCAACATATTTCCTGTGTGAGGGCATTAACTTAATTTCAATATTCTGCAAACACGGGTAATGTAATAAATATTGCACATGTGAACTTTAATTTTTGAAGTATAACTTCAGGATAAATGTATAAAATAGTATTTCTGTATTAAAGCCTAAGAATTTCTGAATTAAATGCATAAGTTGTTTTTAAGAGATGTAGCTGGGTTTTCTGTTATAAAACTTGTACTATTTTGAATTCCCAGGGCTGTATGTGAAAATTTCCTAAGTCAACATGTGAGGCAAGTTCTTTTCCATCACTTGAACAATCTAGTCTATTTTCAAGAAGAATCGAAAAGAAGGAAGGATTGGCAGTCTTCTTATGGTGATCTCCATTCATTAATCTCTGCTGTAAATAATAAGAAATAAGTAGAACAGCAAAAAATTTGAGAAACAGACCAGTGTATTGATTGAGCAAGACATAAATGTGACATTTGAAACCTGAGTGAAAAGCATGTATTTTACAGCAAATGTTGGTAGGCAAGCAGTTCATCATTTTCTGTAAGGGGAGGAAGGAACCCAGAAAGGAACCACAGAATGGGCAATTCAGACCAATTCCTGGTGGAAATATTGGCATCCACATAAAACCTAATAAATAACTACCTTAAAATATAGATGGTATAAGGGCTGAGATGATAGCTTAGTTCAAAAAATGCTTGCTGTGCAAGCATGAGGGCCTGAGGTCAGATCTCTAGCACCTTCATAAAAAGGGTGCACTATACAGCTGTGATTCCACACTAGGGAGACAGAAGCAAGCATTTTCCAGAGCTCATTGTCTAGTTACTCTAGCTGAATCAGTGGGGCCCAAGTTCAGTGAGAGACCATCTTTCAAAAATTAAGGTGGAAAATGATGGAAGAATAAACCCAATGTCAATCTCTGGCTTCCACACTCACCCATGTACACACACAGGGACACACACACATGTATACACAAATATAGATGGCATGATAGAACAAAGATTTTGCCAAAACAGTTGTTAGGTTAAATCCACCCTTGCCCTCAGAGCACTTTCTGGTCACTGACAGATAAGCCATGATTTTGACAGCTCATACGATGAAGGGAAAGGAAATCTAAGTCTTAATTCTAAGATGGGGAGGATAGCAACAATCAGTAGTACCCCGGTAAGATATATCATCGAGGTAACAGTAAACTGAAACTGAAGTAAAAGTCAGTCAGAATTAAAGGCCACGCTCAAATTACTGAATTGGTTTAACACACTCTGGTTGGGCAGTGCTCATAAGAGTCTGACAGAAGCAAAATATATCCTTTCCAAAGGACATACCCTCATCGTAGTCTCAAAGGACTTCCACAAAATTTTACACACACAATAGATGATGAGAAGGCTGATAAGAAACCGTAGTTCTGTGACTGAGATCCAACAGAAACAACAAATGGAAAACAGATGTGTAAAGACTTTGGGTATTAGAATTATCAAGCACATGGTATAAAATAACAAAGCTCAGTGTGTTTAAAGACATAAAGAAAGCATAAAGCTATCCATAGAAATCAGAAAAGTATGATAAATAGAACTAAAAATTTTTAAAGGACTTCATTGAATTTTTCATAATAAAAAATAAGCAAAATTAAAGTTCAGTGAGACTTAAACAATACACAAAGCTAAATTCAGTGGGGGTCATAGTTCCTACATAATTCCCAGTGTGCGTCATATATAAGGATTGAGTTTTTATTTGTTTGTTTGTTTGTTTATTTATTTATTTATTTATGTTGAGGCAGGGTCTCACTCTGCAGCTCAGACTAGCTGGAACTCACTATGTAATTGAACTGTTCTCAAACTTGCAGTGATTCTCCTGCCTCAATCTCTCAACTGCTGGGATTACAGGAGTAAGCTACCACACCTGACTTAAATCAGTAATATTTTTAGTGAAAAAAATGTACTAATATATCTTCATGACATGATTGTAGGCTGATTTTTCTCATATCATAGAATAAGTATAAAAGAAAAAAAATTACCAATTAAACATTTCTGTTTATCAATAAGACATTATTAAGAAAATATACTTGACTCAGCTTATCCCCAATTCTGGGACAGCTCAGCTTTGGATGTCAACAGATTAGTGCACCTCTCAAACCTCATAAAAAAAGCTTCTTTTATAGTAAATGGCAATTAATACAGAGACCCACAACTGGTCTACATGCAAACAATAAGAGACTGTGGAGTACTCAGCTCTGAACGGGACATATATTTCACACACTTTTGCCCCAAGGCTCAGGGATTCTCATAAGAGAGGGGCCAGAAAGATAGTAAGAGCCATAGGTAGTGAACATGGTCAGCAGTATGGTGTTTTTCAGACACAACAGTACCGGTTGCACATACGAGCTCACAGCAGCTGTGACTGCACATACAAGACCCCCACAAGATTAAGTCAACCAAAATCCCAGCATGGATGGAAAGGGCAACGATGAAATCCCTATCCCTAGCTGAGAAGCTTTTGGCAACTGAGGACTACTGAGCGAGAGAAGGTTGGTTTTCTTCAAGGATACTGCCATCGAGAGGCTACTCATGCTCCGGTAAATGACCCATGCACGCAATGGGTTAAAAAAAAGAAAAAAGAGCAGATGAAATTGGAAAGGAAAAGAGATAGCGAGGGGTTATCAGAAGAATTTCAGGGGAAGGAACAGGGGGTAGATTAGATCAAAACACATTATATGCAGGTTTGAAATTCTCAATCAGTAAAAAAATTATAAAAACAAATAGAAAAACTACAGATATTTGGAAATAATAAAGAATTAGCATTCAGTACCCATGTATATCTAGTGCAAGTAATAATAATAAGATAGCGGCTGGAGAGATGGTTCAGCGGTTAAGAGCACTAGTTGCTCTTGCAAAGGACCTGGGTTCTGTTAGCCACATGGCAGCGAACCGTCTGTAACTCCAATTCCAGAGGACCTGATGCCCCCCTGTGACCTCTGCGGTTTTTGCACGATACGAGTGGACTTACAAGCATGCATACACTTACATCACTCATACACAAAAGCAAATAATAAAATATTTTTAAAAGAGAAAAACAAAAAGATAAGTCCAATTTAAAGAATAGACACGGAGCACATTAAAAGAAAGCTAACATAAGAGATGGATGAATGGCTAACAACTTAAAATTCCGGACCTGGAAAAAATATATTACATTAAAGAAAGTCATGTCTATACCAAAGAATGAACAGTGATAAAATTATAACTATGTTGGCAAAAATAAAAAAGCTTTTAAATTTTTAAAATCTTCTTAAATAGTAACTAGTTGAAATAAAAATAAGAATGAATTATGAAGTTTCTATGTAGGCAAAATCTAAATGCATTATACTAGTAAGTATATTGTTTGAGGTTCTTACACTAAGGAGGAAAAGTATAATATTTGAAGGGTGGCTGGAAAAAATTAAGGCATATTTGGTAATTTATAGAAAAGACTTAAAAATAAAGGGGTAGAGCTAGTAAGAAAATATTAGAAAAATGAAATTTAAAAATTGGAATAAAAAACCATGAGGAAATGAAAAAGAAGACAGTAAAAGTAAAAGGCAAAGAACAAAGGAAACAAAAAAGAAATATGTGATTGTAGAATTAAATCTGATCATTGGGTTGATCACTTCAAATGTAAATGGTCTAAGCCCTCCAATTAAAAACAGAACTGTCAGACCAAGAAAGCAAGACCAATTATGTAATGTCTGTAAAAGAACACACTTTAAATACAAAGACATACTTTACCAACAGAAGGGGAAGAATGCAACCACTATCAGGAGAAGCAATAGTAATAATACTAACATCAGATACAAGGTCACGTGACAGAGAACATCACCAAAGATAAAGAACATTGCACAGTGGTAAAAGGAGCATGCTAACAAAAATATGCATGCCTTGTGTTCAAGTGGAGGAGAATCATGAATTTGATGTCATTGTGAGCTACACAGTGAAATCCTTTAGGGAAAAAAAGCAAAATTAAAAGAACAAATAAATCTCAGTTGTGCGTGTACCTACTATTAACTTCATTAATTCACCTAATTTAAGCTTTATATGAAACATAAAAACCTATGAAGCCCAAGCTAACATATACAAAGAATAGAGGAAAACAACAAGAACTTAAACCTCTGACACTCTTATCCTAGTAACTGACAAATCAAGAGTTCAAGACCAGCTTTAGCTACACAGTGAAATTTAAAATTAGAAAAAGTGAACAAATTCCATGAAAGATACAATGTAGCAGATCTTACTCAAGAGTAAGGAAGCCAACAGAATGTAGCTGGGATAGAAAACACTATCATCACCTGACTTGCCTAGTTGGTATTTAGAGAGCATTGTATCAAACCAAGGCAGAATGCAAATTCTTTTCCAGTGTATAAGAAATAGTTACCACATTCTAAGTCCCAAATGAAACTCCTGGGCCTGAAATTCGTGGCAAACATAACCATGCATACATTCATGCACACTATACACACATACCTGAAAAAATTAACAAATAGACTTTCTAAATAACACTGTATGTTAAAAAAAAATGAAAGTGTAATTTAAAAATTCCCACAAAAGAACTCTGGCTTAAATGATTTCAGTAGCCAGGACTACAACAACTAACACATGATAGTCTCTAAGAACAGTGAATTTAAATAAGAACTAGTAAGAGAAATATATATTCCAGTCACTTACAAATCAACTTATGAAAATGTAATCCAGGTACAAAGATAAATCATAAGAGAAATGAAAAGATATTTGAACAGAGTAAACATGTAAATACAACAAACACAATTTATGTGATGCAGCTACAGCAATCCTAGATTTTACTTAAAATAACCATGCTAGGAGCAAAAGAGCCACTACTAAACTTTCATATTAAGAAACTAGAGAAAATGAGTAATTTGAATAAAAAAAGTAAATTATCAGGAAGGAAATAGTACATTTAAGAGCAGATGTCAATTAAATAGACAGTCAAACTACAAGAAACATTAATCAATAATAACTTGTCCTTGGAAAATATAAATGAAATGTGTAAGAGAAAAGTAAGAAAAAAGAAATTAAACAAAATTTAAGATTATTAAAATCATAAATATCATAAATAAGAGAAATCACTACAAAACAAGCAGGTTTCAGAAAATTCATAAGGACGTATTATGAGCAACTTTAAAATAAATTTATTAATCAGATAAAATGATTGATTCCTTAAAATATGCAAAGCACCAAATTATTTGAGAATAAATATAAATTCTAAACAGCATTGTATGTCTTAACATATTGACTAAGCAACTTAAATTTTTCCACAAAAAAAAAAAAAAACTCTGTCTTAAATATCTTCACTGGTAAATTCTATCAAATTCTAAAAGCAATGATGAAGTTTTAGATAAACTCATTAAAAAAATAAAAAGAGGAAGGAACACATCTCAGTTCATATCCTGAGAATAGCCCTACACCTGATGGCAAAGCAAAGACCAATCTATACATTTAATTTAGTTTCAGAAAGTATTTCAACAGTCTTTGAAAACAGAATGTGGTAAACTCTAAAATTTAACTAAAAGCCTTGGCATGCAACCGAGTTGTTAGAATACTTGGCTAGCATGTGTGGAGCCCCAGGTTTGATCTCCACCACAAAGAGCAATAAACAAAGAGAAATTCAGGCGGAAATGCAAAGACTTGGAGAATAGCTAAAATAATTTTTAAAAAGAAAATTGGAGACGTTTCACTTTGTGTTTCCATGATTTAGTAAGTAACTGGGTCACTCAAAATAAGAGGCATTTATTGAAAGGTAGACTTCCAGATTAATGGAATGGATGAGAGAATGCAGAAGGAAATCCATCACGACCATTCAATAGATTTTCAAACAAGTTCCTAGGGCAGTTCAGTGAAGGAAAAAAAAAAAAGTCTTTTCAAGAGATAGTGTTGGGGAGAATGAATTTCCATGTGAAACAATAAGCTTTCAGTCCCTGTGCTTGACACAGAGAAATTAACTTAAAATAGATAGATCCTAGGCAAGCCCAAATCATAAAACTCCTGAAGGAACACACATAAATGAGTCTTCAGGATCTTGAGACAGTCAAAGATATCATTCACAAGACAATAAAACCCCACTAGCCAAAACCCCCAACTGGACAACTTAAACTTCATCAACATTAGATCTTTCCTTTGTCCTTCCCACTGACAACAATGATAAAGTAAAAACACAAATGTTAAAAACAACTGCCTGTGAGCTGTGAAGAATGAAAAAAAGCAAGCAAACCAGGGTGTGAAATCAGAATTAGAAAAGAAACCTGCCCTTTAGAAAAGAAACCTGCCCAGGTGAGCTCAGGCCTGTTGTCACTGCTATGACTGTGGTTGTTTGCAGTTTTCTGCAAGAAAGGGATGCAATCAGAAAGCAGTGTGAGGAGCAGAATCCCCCGGAGAAACTGATACTTTTTCTCAATAGAAGAAATGTGGATAGTAACTAAGGCAGAAAGGACAGTGAAGAGGAAAATGTGTGGTATCTTCATGCAGTGTAATACTACTTAGCAATAAAGATATACAGATGGCAAATAAACACATAAAAATGCTCACCATCATCAGTCATTAGGCAAATGCAAATTAATCCACAGCACATTACTATCATACACCCACTAGTATCTTCATATGATCAGTGAAGAGAGAGGGAGCTGGAGAAGGAAATCGCCTAACTCTGTTCACGAACACTCAAAGGACTGCTGCCAATCCCCACAACCACACATTCACAGCACAGAACCAAACAGCAAAAGTACAGTGAAACAAATTGAAACTTGGTCAACCACTCAGAGACAGCCAGAAGAGGTGACCCCATGGAGGCTAACTGCCTAGTAAGAAAGAATGTCAGGGTTTTCGGGATAGTAACAGAGCCACAGATCTGTATATTCTCCGAGTCACAGTGTTCAGGACACAAACCCAAACTAGTTACCATAAAAATCAGCAGGAGGGTATGATCCATTTTTAAAGGAAAGACAATCAATAGATTCTGACCCTGAGGTTATCAAAGTATTGGAGTTATGAGATGATATAATCACTGTAGCAATTATGACTCACTGAGGGGAAGATGAGCATCTTGAGATGAGTGAAAAAAATAAAAATCTCATTAGAGAAATATATTACATAAAAATCAGATGGAAAACATGATGAATTTGGGGGCTGGAGAGATGGTTCAGTGGTTATAAGCACTGGGTGCTGTTACAGAGGACCTGGGTTTGTTACCTACATAGCAGCGAACAACTGTCTGCAATTCCAGTTCCAGAGGACCTGAAGCCCTCTTCTGGCCTCCACAGGCATTGCATATACATGGTACACTTACATACAGATGGACAACAAAATACTCATATATATCAATAAAAGAACTTTAGTGAACTTTAATGCAAATAAATTGAAAGGTTCAGAAAAAAAAAGAGTAGGAAAGAGGGAGCCTAGGAATGGCTCAGTGGGTACAGTATGACAATCTGAGTTGGAATCCCTAGAACCTAAGTAAGGCTGTAGCATAGCATGAGAGTTTGTAATCTGAGTACTTCTATGAGAAGATGAAAGGCAGAGACAGAAGAATACCAGGAACCCCATGGGGCAGCTAGCCTCATAGACACAATGGGAAATTAGAGATCCTCTCTCAAACAAGATAGAAAGGATTGATACCTGAGGTATCAATTGATACTCTGACAGCCACATGAGTACCCCCTACTTACACATATGAATGTGTACACAACACATCAAACACACACACACACACACACACACACACACTCCACACACAAAGATTTCTTTTCTTAAAAGATAGAGGGGCTGGAGAGATGGCTCTGTTGGTAAAGTGCTTATTATGTAGGCATGAAGACCTGAATGTAGATTGCTAACCTCCACATAAACATGACAGCATGCATCTGTAGCCCAGCATCAGTAACTGAAATGGAAAGTTTCAGGTTCAACAAGAGACCCTTTCTCAAAAAATAAGGTGGAGATGCACTTGAGAAAGACATCCCAACATCTGACCTACACACATACCTTCATGTGGGTAAGTGTATCGTCATACATACATGCATATATGCACAACACATGCACGCACACACCACTACCAACAACAGCAACAATAACAAAGATAGAGCCTCAGGGACCCTTGGGAAAATATTGAAATACCTAATGTGCATATGATTAGAATCCAAGAAGTTTAAGAAAGACAGGGTTAGAAAAAACTTGAAGCCAACAATGATCAAATACTTCATGAGTGAATTAACAGATTCAAAAAGCTCAGAGAACTCCAAACATGATAAATTTAAAGAAAAACTATGTCTAGACACATGATAATCAAATTGATGAAAGACCATTTTGTTCCATTGAATATGGCCATTAAAATGGCACATCTATACAGAACACTAATGATTTATACTGCTGCAGATCTGTCACCAGGAATAGTGGGGCCAAATGACAAGGACCAGCATCTTTAAAGTGCTGAAAGGAAAATTAATATCATCTCACTATTCTATGATGATTCAAATATTTAGGATTTAAAATAAGATAAAGACTTTCATATAAAGGATTCATTGCTGTCAGCCCTGAACTATAAAACATTCTGAAGAAAATAGTCCTCATGCTAAAGTAAATGATATTAGAGGAAAATTTGGATTTCAAGATCAAATTATAAATACCATAAATTATAAATAATAAAATAAATATAAATGTCTATTTTTTTCTCTTGTATATTATGGGGTGTTTTTAAATTTTAAAAATAATTTTTCTTCAGTTTATTTATACATGTATGTGTATGTGTGAATCTAAAATTATACAAGAAAGGCAGTAAAGGAACAGAAAACAAATAATAAACTGACTTAAAAATCCAACCATATCAAAATTGTATTAATCTTAATTGAGGCCTAAACAACTCCAATTAAAAAAAAAGGCTGTCAGACTATACAGAAGAAATCATTCATATGCTGCTGATAGGGACTCCAATTTAAACATAAAGACACAATTAGATTGAAAGTAAATAGAAGGTAAAATATGCTATTCAAACAATAAACAACACATGGCTAGCTTTCATAGGGCTGAAAGGTGTTATGCAGGCCATTGGGGGACAAAGTTCATCACTGGTCCTAATCAGCAGTAGATTCTGCATGCTACAATACTGACCTGCCAGGCAAGATATGGCCAGTGGTACAATACTGGCCTGAATGTTATGGGAGTGACCAATTGCTTTCTGATTGGATTTAAAGTTTGCTCCACAGAAGGGAATTCTTACCTTGAACTATAAACCTGGTCAAAAACCCACAGCTTGGGAGGTCAACGTGGGGGAGCCTACTACTATTTGTTTGCTAAATGGGCTTGTTGTCAAACTGCCCTCTAAATATCTGTCTTTATACCCATAGATTAGTGTTGTTCTTGGCCTCCATCAGAGAGGCTTCTTTCTGCAGTGGGCAGCAATTAATGCAGAAACTCATAACTGGTAAATTGCTGAGAGTAAGTGACTGTTTAGTGCTCAATCCTAAATAAGAGCTCTATATCATCCCTCCAACACTCAGTGAACATCATGGGATAGGAGAAGGATGGGAAGGATGTAGGAGCTGGAAGACAGAGAGGAGTACTGCACAATGCTGCCTTCTGGGTTTGACACAGTTGTTGCACTCACACATGAACTCACAGCGACTATGGTTACCTGCACAAGACATCCACAAGGTCAAGTCAACAAGAAGAACATTACACTGGCCGCACTAACTGGTCTCAATGACCTACCAGGGTGGGGGGTGAGATGGGAGGGAAAGGGCTGAGGGACAAGAAGTAGGAGGGGAACAGGTTGGTGAGGGGGTATCTGTGGGGATTTAGGGGTGAATATGATCAAGTTACATTGTGAAAAGGTATGAAATTGTAAAAAGCTAAACAAAAAATATCTTTTAAAAATCAAGGAATAACCAAAAGAATGTTACAAAGGTTATATTATTAATATCATAAGAATGGTCTTTAGAGCAAAAAATATTGCCAGAGACTAAGAAAGGGCCAATTGGTTAGGAACAAGTAAATGTGTGTGCACATAACAACAGAAGCTCAAAATAGATCAATGTGGAAAAACTTGTGGTATCCTCATGCAATGTAATACTACTTAACAATAAAGATATACAGATGGCACACAAACATGTTCACCATCTAGTTAAGAGCATTCTTGCAGAGGAACCAGGTTTGATTTCCAGCATTGGCAGCTAATAACAATCCATTACTCCAGTTCCAGGGGATCCAACACCCTCTTCTGACCTCCATGGGCATTGCACAACTCAGGCAATAAAATGAAAATAATAAATAAAATAAAAACGTTAGAAAATGCTCACCACCATCAGTCATTCGATAATCACAAATTAATCCACAGCACAATGCCATCATACACCCACCAGTATGATCAAAATGATGGTGATCGATCAGATCAAACAACAGAAACATATAGCAACTTGAACTCTCATTTAAAATGCTGTAGCCACAATGAAGACTAATTTGATACTTTCTTGCAAAATTAAACATATACCTACGATTTGATCTACCAATTCTACTCCTAGAATTTGACTACATGAAATGAAATCAAATGCTTATAGGAAGCTTACATGCAAATGATCACAGATGTTCTATTCACAACTCCCCAAAACTTGAGCTGAGTCAAATACTTGAAAACAAGTGAATGAAAAAAAAAATTATATATGGTCTATTCATTAAATCTAGCACTATTGAACAATAAAGAGTGAATTGCTGGAACTTTTAACATATATGATTCTCAAAAACATGCTGAGTGAATAAAGAAAAGCCAGACACAACAAAGAACTTGCCATATGATCACATTTAGATGGAATTTTAGAATAGGTAAAACTAATTTGAAATGACAGAAAGCACATTGGCACTTGCCTGGAGTCAGGAAGTAAGCCACAGTGGAATTTTCTTTGTGATAGAAATGCTGTATTTCTTGATTGGGAGATGACTATATGAGAATGTACATTTGTCAAAACTCATTAACTATAAACTTAAGACAATGCACTTATTTTATGTAAATCAGCCTCCATAAAGTTGATTCAAGCATGGAAAAATAGGTTAGAGTTTGGTTCTTATGAGCACTGCTTGTTTTGTCACGTTTTAAAAGTGAAAAACAGAAACAGGCACAATTCCTCTTTCTCCTCCTGCCCACCACAAATTAATTTGAACTCACTGTATACTAAGAAAAAGATGACTTTCGTCTTGCTGTTTTGGAAAAAGCCTGCGAGAGGCGGAACAGCCTTTGCTGCAGCTTCCCATCAGAATTTGAATCCACCTTTGATTTGTTTCCTATATGGCTCTGAGAAAATTATTTATTCTTTTGGAGTTTCCCTCTCTTTTCAGCTGAAATAGTTATAACACCTATTTTGTTCAAGTTCCAGGATCAGGTGACTGAAGACATGTGAAAGATCTGTTAAAGAGGAAATTTGAAATTCATGTTCTATTCCTTTTTTGAGAAGGACCACAGGCCTCAGAACTTAGAAAGGAACTCAGTCCTAGATGAGGATCAAATGCGCATCATCAACTCTCAAATACCACTGATATTTCTCATTCTATGATTTTTAAGTTTTTTTTTAAATAGGTGGCTATGTTTATTTTAAAAAGAATTTCAAGGTTTATTTTCATTGTTATTCACTTTTAAAAGTCTGTAGGTCATATCCATTAATACTCGTGACAGGAATTTTGGTAGACTCTGGGACTCTATTTGGGAATAGATAGTGAATAATCACAGTGTTCTTAGTTAGACTGACACTCAGTATATGAACTAATTCTATGAAAATGTGTGTGTGTGTGTGTGTGTGTGTGTGTGTGTGTGTGTGTATTTGTAAACACACACACTTAAGTAAGCCTATATACAATATACTATTTTGTAAGAATAGTATAATCCACCAAGAATGATGTCTGATGGAACATGTAGATTTGCATCTTTATATTTATAAAATATGAACTCTGAACTATCATTCTTTCAAATCCAACACCGTCATGTCAGAAGTCAGGCTGGAGGGATGGCTCAGTGGTTAAGGACACTTACTGCCCTTGCAGAAGCCCTAATTTTTGTTTTCCTCACCCAATTCAAGCAGCTCACAACAGCCTATAACTACAGCTCCAGGGGATACCATGCCCTCTTCTGGCCTCTGTGGAAACAGACTCATATGGCATACACATTTACACATACACACACACACACACACACACACACACACCAATAAAAATCAAAATTTTAAAAATAATATTTAAAGTCCTTTTCCAATTTCCAATCATTCAGTACATATATTATTTTTGCTGCTAATTTTAGCTGCACACTGTTTTTTATTTGTATGTGCAATGTGTGTTTGAGTGCACATTGAGTGCACATTGGAGAGAGAGAGTGTGTGTGTGTGTGTGAATATGAGAATAAGCCTGCCACAGCACATGTGTGCAAGTCAGAGAATAATCTTAAAGACCTAAATCTTGCCCCTTGTCTGAGACAGGGTTTTGCTGTCGTTTTCCACTGCATATGACCAGCTTCTGGTGACTTTCCTGTCTGTCTCTCATCTCCCCAAAGTAGTACTAGCATTACAGACACTTGTGCATGTGATTAACTTTTACGCGGGTGCTGGAGATTCAAACTCAGGTCCTCATGCTTATGCAGCAAGCACTTTTACCCTCTGAACAATCTCCCTGTCCCTAATTGCACATTAGTAAACAGTTCTAAGTCTGTAGGTGAACAAATTTGAGTGATAATTTCAAGCAAAAATATATGACCCTTAAATCCTTTCTTATCCAAATACTGAGTACTTTCTATATATATGTAACTGAGCTCAGGTTATGGGCATCAAAACAACCTCAGCTTTTGATATCATGGAATTTATTAAGTGTAGAGGACAAAGAAGGAGCTTTCTAAATTGGGAGAAAGACAGAGAATTCAAGTTATTGGTTAAATGTGAGTTGCATAAGGGAAATTCCAAAGGGACTGGAATGTATGCTAGATGAGGAAGGTATCATCAGCTGGGTACTATGTAGAGTCATGATCCTGAATGTGCTCAATTTGAAAAAATGACTATAGTGTCTATATGAAAAGGAATCAGGATCATGAGTTTAGATTTTTAAGAAATTCAGGTTTTGGAAATTAGATATTAGAAGGGAGCTAACAAAAAACAAAACTAGATGAGATAAGAAACAAGACAAGTTAAGGAACAGAGGATGAAAACAGAGGAGTAGAGTGCACCAATAACAGGAAATGGTCCACTGTGTCCAATTAAATGAATGAAGGATCTATTGGATCTGAAAGGGCTGAAGTTATTGATGTCCTTGGCAAATGCAGTTGCTGAGGGTTCACGGATGCAGAAGCAAGGTTGGAATGGCTGCAGAAGTAACTGACCATGAAAACGTGGAGTGTTAGACCAATGAGATGGTTCAGCCAATAAAGGCACTTGCCACTAAGCCTGAGCACCCGAGTTCAATCCTCAGGACTCACATTTTGGGAGAGAACTGACTCTGGAAAGTTGTCTTCTGACCTCCACATGCTCACTGTGACACGGGGACCCCCTAGCCCCCAACACATAAATGAATTAATTTAATTTTAAAAAGAAAAAAACGGTATAGAGTTTGGACAAGAGCACTGAAAAAATGGAGGTAATGAGACGGGAACCTGGTGTGGCCATTCTTGTCATTTACTGATTTTTATTTTGAAGGTAGCTGATACTAATGCTGAAAGGACTTGAAAGATGGAAAAGAGAGGGAAAGATAAAGAGCTCTTTGAAGATGGATAGTACTAGGAATGACTTTAACAGTATGGACAGATTCTGGACTGAAGACTTCTACTTAACTTTGCACCAAAGCTACTGTTTATGTCAACAAATTTACTGAGCCACGTGCTCCTCTTGTGACCTGGACACTTGACCTTAAATCCTCCAGACTCTACTTTGCCCTCCACTCTAGATAGTGAACACATGTGGGGGTGTGTACTTATTTAACATCTCAAAGCATATCAAAATGCTGAAAGCTACATGTTAGTCTTACTGAAAACAGTGAGAATAATTGGGTAGTCTGCTTGACACTGTACGTATGAGACATTTTAGACCTCAGGATAAAAGGGAAGATTCCCGGACAAGAGAAGGGTGAATCCTAGCTTCTATGTCCTAAACTGTTGCTGGAAAAACTGCTTCAATAAAGTATGAGTGAAGTCAGGCTAGAAAGCAAAGTTCTAAGGGACATCAGAGGGAACAGGTGGTTCTGGGCTTGGGTTTACTTTTGGCCTTAAGAATCAAGCTGTTTACTCATGGAGGTATAACTGTAATGTGACTTAGGGATACCACAATGAAGTTATCCGTGCAATAGAAAAACTGGACTATTGATGCTAGAAAGAACCTAAGGTAGTGACAACCAGGGTAGGTTTGCAGAGAATGGAATGTAGCACGGCAGAGAGTTTAGGATCTCCGACTAAGAATCAGCTCCAAATCCAGCTTTTATTCACTGTAACCATGGCCAAATAATGCCCTCTGTGACACGGAGAAGTATTACCGAGTCGTAGATTCATTGTGTGAATTTTTAAGTAAGTTAATTTTTATAAGAGTAGTTAGAAAACATCCAGCACAAGCCAGGCATGATGGCATATACCTATAATCCCAGCACTTAGAAAGTTGAGGTAAGAGGATCACAAGTTCAAAGCTAGCCTGGACTACATAGTCTGTCTAGTACATACCATATGCCATATAAACTGTCATTATATCAATATGATTTGATAAAGACGGTCCTGTATGATGCTATCTTTCCAGGAAATCAAATGAAAAATTTTAAATTATAAATGTCAAAAACTCAAAAAATCATACAAGTCAACAATGAAGTAGGGTTTTTTTGTTTTGTTTTGTTTTCTACTAAATTGCTGAAGATTTACAAATGATGGCATCCCACTATTGGTATGGTCAGGTGAATCAAGCCTCTTCCTTCCGGGCTACTGGAAGCTCAAAAGTATACATTCCCTGCAGGAGACAGTTTGCCAATCTGATGAACAAGATTTTTGACACTACTAGCTGTAGAGGTCCTCAGAGAAGGGATATGTAGTAAAGCATAGAATTTCACCTCTGGGCAAGCTGGTTACCTGCTCTTGAGTCCATCCCTAGCTCCTGATTGTTAAAACCCTAATCTTTGGGGCTGAAGGGATGGCTCAGAGGTTAGGAGTACTTTCTACTCTTGCAGAGGACCCAGGTTCAGTTCCCAGTACCCATATGGTAGCTAAGAACCATCAGTAGCATCAGTTTCAGAGGATCCAATGCCCTTTTCTGACCTATATGGGAACTTAATGCACGTCTCTGGTGCACTTACACTCAGACAAAACACTCATACATATTAAATAAAAATAAATAAAAGACTTGTCTGGTTTGGTGGAACATGCCTTTAATCCCAGCACTCTGGAGGCAGAGGCTGGGCAGATCTCTGAGAGATTGAGAACAGATTCATCTTCAAAGAGAGTTCTAGGCCTGCTGGGGCTACAGGGGGACCCTATATCAAAAAACCAAACTAAAGACAAAACAAAACAAAAACCAAACTCTGATCTTCTCCAGATTTCTACCAATTCCCAACTTCCCTGCGTAATGAGCTTCAGGTTCCCATGGTCCGTGTTCTGTCCTCCTCTCTATTATTACAGATGACTTTCTTTACAAGGCTCCCAAAAGAAATCCTCTCACCAGGAAGGACTCATTGAAACAGCACCTTATATCTTACTTCCTCTTTCATCACCCTGCTCACCCCGCCCACCCATTGCCTCTAGGCATTCATGATCCTTGCCTGCTGAGCAAGCTTTGGGCTCTTCCAAACTTCAAATACCAAGGGCATACACTAAACCCTTCTAGGCATCCTGGAGAGTATGCTAAGACCCACTGCTCTTAGAAGAGTTGTCACGGGTAAAAAGTTTACTACTGTCTCAGCAATTTCATGTCCAGAATTTACTTATCTAAAGAAATAAATACTCATATCTGTATTATAAACACCCAAAACATTTTAAATTTAAATAATCCATGAAAGGCTAATAAATCATATGTCATGTGGTATAATGTTCCACAACTATTAAAATAAGATTTTCAAAATATCCAATATGGGCCATTTATATGGAACTGTTTAAAAATATGCTGAAAGAGACTGGCATGTAACTCAGTAGCAGAACACTTGTCCATCATGGGCAAGACCCTGGGTTCATTACCAGCACTTTCAAAATAGCTAAATAAATTAATAAACTGAGTTACAAAGAATAAAAAACTAAGACAGGGTGAGCTTCACTCTCACTACACAACAACATTTTTTTAAAAATAATAGATGTAAAAGATTATAAACCTTGCTGCAGAATGGTAGAAGTAGAAACTGAGAAGCTGGATTTGTTCCTTCTTTACCTCCTTCGCCAAGTGCACAATTGCTTATTATACTTCCTAATTTAAAAAGGCATAAATCTGCATTAACTCATAGCTATCTTTAATTTTACACTAAAGGAAACATTTACATTTGCAAAGAAGAAATTTACATTGTTTTATAGTTTCCTCACTTGCAGTGTATTTTAGAGATCTTACAATATTAAGAAACATGTATACGTACAGGCAATGTTTAATATGGAATATATACTATGTATATGATATCCCCATATTATTCTATAGTTTTCATATTCTCCAATTTATTTAACTAGGCCCCTATTTTTGAAATCTCTGGTTGCCACATCTTCTTCCAAATAATTGCTCCAATTTACACTTCAGTCTACAGTTTTTCCATGTTCTCAACCAAACTGAACATTATCAAAAGTCACAATATAAACTTAAAAGCAAAAAAGAGCTCAATGTGAAAATATAAATAAAGGAATTCAACTACCAGATGATGAACACCTACTATGTGAACATAAAAATACAACACAGTTCTATACTATATGAATTAGTTTAATAAAATATGATCCTCTGCCCTCAATCTAATAATGTGGGCCAGAAGATGAAGATGTGAACAATTACCAAAGAAGACAGAGAATCTGGGAGTAGTGGGTCATGCAGGAGGATCGACATGAGTTCAAGCCAGCCAGTGCTACACTGAAAGACCCTGTCTAAAAACAGCAGCAAAGAGAGAAGAATTAAAGAAATAAAGACCATACTAAAACAAATGTAAAGAGCAGAGCATAAAACAAGAAGCGATTTATTCAGAGTGGGAATAGGAAAGCCTTTGCAGTACAGGTGCCAATTTTCTGGGGATTTCATAATTATAACAGCTATCATTTGCTGACGTTTAATATGTCATAGGCAATGGGCTGATGGACTTCAGGTGCATTTTCTAATTTAATCTCCATAACAATGTGAGGTAGCTCTGAGTTTCATAGATGTTTCTTAGAAGGGAAGACTGAATCTGAGTGAGATTAATTGTTAAACACAGGAGTTCTCCCATACACCTTGCGTGGTTTCATTCTTATAGCATTCCTATGATGTAAGCATTCCCTCTACCCCCTTTTCGTGATAAAATTAAGACACCCAGCGCTTATTTGCCCAAAGTCACACAGGATTGTGACAGAGCAAGGACACAGACCCAGGCAATCTACTCAGAGCCCAAGGCAGTCTTGCACTGATTAATCACCAGAGGGATACAGAGAGCATCTAAGAAGAAAGAACTGCGTGAGCCCAGCTGCTGTGAGATAGACTGAATGAGCTAGGCTCTGAAGCACCGTAATGGAGTCGCTCACTGGAGAATGGACAAGGCCAGTAGGAATGAAAATGGAACAAAGTGAATGGAAATGAGACACATTGCAGAGGTAGATGACTAATTGGACGCTTCAATCACAGCCCTCTCAGCCCTTCCCTCTCTAAACTAAAGCATTTTACTTCTTTAACTCAGAGTTCACAGATAGCTCTTTATTCCTTTCCTTTTGATTATTTTAGGGCCTGTTTCAGGATGCTTCTGTTAGAGATGTGATCATTCCTGTGTAATGTGGACTCAAGATAGAATGATGCTAATAAGCTTTAGAGCTCAAATTGTACTCCTGTCCCTCAATAATGCACCAATCAAACGAGACTGGGATAGTGGTTATCAAGCAGGTTGCAAGAGAAAAGGCCTCCACTTGTTTCTTGCGTGGATGAAGGGAGCCAGCCAATTGGTATTTTCAGTTACCCTGCAACTTCTTTCTGCAGCTTTGACTCTGCTGATTTCCTGCCTAGAAATTCCCTGTCACTACCTTCTGCAATATGGCCCTTGCTGATTTTCCCTTTCTCTCTCTGATGTGCTTTTCCATTCCCCTTAAACAGCATCTCTTCCTTTGATGCTCTTAGAAGATCACGTACCCCAGGGTTTGCTCAGCATCCTCCAATTCTTCCTCTGTTTGCTTCTAGTACAGTCTTAAATAAATGTGCTTCTATCTTTCAGATGTCGGTCTGAAAAAATAAGAGGACCTGGTTCTTTTTACTTAGTGTTTCCATTTAGGAGAACACCATTAAGCTTATAACATTCTTAAGTTCTGGGCTGTAACTTGCTTCTGCGAAGGTCACATGGGTCAGCTCTAACTGCTTCCTATTCTCTGTAGATTTGATGCTTGGTGCTGCCTCTTTGGCTCTGATCTGGCTTTGCATCTTGACTACTTTCATACCTAACTGAGGTTTGAACTGCAACACTTTCAGCAGCTATGTGGAAAACTTCACTTGACTCAGTCTAGCTAATAGCAATCTCTATCTATGATTTCTAATTTTATTACATGTTTGAGTATACTGATACTCTTTAGGTCTGCAACTAACACAAACACACTCAGATAATTGGTATGGGAAAACATGTGGGACATCATCTAGGACACTGAAAATTTTATTTTCTATTATTATTTTGGAGGGGAGGGGTTTCAAGACAGTGTGTTACCATGCAGCCCAGGCTGATCTTGAACGGGAGATTACAGGTGTGTGTTCCCTCATACTCAGGCTGACAATGAACTTTGTAAAAGTCTATATATAGCATATGATTCTAGTTTGTATCAAATGTGAGAAATGGGAGAGCTATTATTGTACATGGTAGCTATTCATCAAAAGCATTCATGGTGCATTTGCTACTGTTATTGTTTGTTTACACAGAGCTCCAGGGTCTTGGGCCTCAGCCTGTTGGTTCTAGAAACCTTCCTTTTTATGACTCCAGGTGAAAAGAGTGGTACAGCTCGTGTAGAGTTTTCCAACTGATTTACTGATTGATTGATTGATTGATTGATTGATTGATTTAGAGACAAGTTCTCACTATGTAGGCCTGGCTGACCTGGAACTCACAGAGGCTGCCTCTGTTTCTAGAGTGCTGGGGCTAAAAACTTATGCCAAGTCTGGCCCATAAAATTTTGTTTTCTGAACTCAATATCAATAATAGCCAAACTGAACACGTCATTTGGGGGTTTTGTTTTGTTTCTATGTCCAGGTGAACACCACCCTTAACCATAGGTATACAAATTCCCAAGTCAAGCCAAGTCCTTGTATCAGACTACTACTTTGGACTCCACAGCCTAATCACCAAACCAGTGGGATTAAAATCTATCCTGCTGACTTTCTCTGTTTTGCAGAATACAGCGATAGTTCAAATACCTATTCTTTCTCAACCATATCATTTTAAATAACCTAACTCATCTTCCATTGCCAAAATCTGTTTGCTTAAATCCTTTACTGCTGCTTGTGTAAACTTTCTAAAATGCAAATCTGATCTAACACCTACTCTTCTTTAAATCCTTGAATGGCACCATTTTGCCTTTAAGATAAAATTGAAACTTAGAATAAAGAGTCCTACATGAATTTTGCCTCCAGGCTCATCCCCTGCCCAGTTCAATTTGTTTAAGTCTCCTGGAGACTAATTTTTCATTTGTTTGTTTTTGTTTTCTTTTTTTTTGTCTTTTTGAGACAGGGTTTCCTGGTAGCCCCAGTTGGCCTAGAACTCACTATGTAAACCAGGCTGGCCTTGAACTCGATGGAAATACGCTTGTCTTTGCTTCCCAAGTGCTTGGATTAAAGGTGTGTGCTACCACACCTTCTGGAGACGATGGTTTTAAAAACAGAACTCCTAGAGACAAAATTTTACAACCCCAAAAGGATTCTGTTATCACAAAAGTTTGGGAAACACAACCCTCAGATACACCCATGGATGTATCCCTTCGGAGAATCTTCTGGAGTGCAGATAGCTATGTTACTGTGTTCTTGCTGCGGTAAGGGCCTGGGCCCTCTGCCAGCCTTACTTTTACTCAGCCCTCAAGGTCCCCTTCTAGAGCAAAACTTCTTAATTCCTCCAGTGCCATTCTTCTATTTTAATAGAAAAAGCAATGCCTTCAACTCATCTTGCTTCCACATCTACTATCTTGTTTTTCTTATCTCTCTTCCCTTCTGGAATGTGAGAGCCTTGCTAGGAGCTACTGTGTTCTTTTCTTTTTTGTTTTTGTTCCATTTTATTTTGTTTTTATTTTAGCAAAGTCTCAGGTAGTATAGGTTGAACTCAAACTCTGCTTATAGCCTAGGTTAGCCTTGAAATCTTGATCTTCCTGCCCCATCTCCCAACTGCCGGGATTACAGGTATACGCCACCTCACCCAGCTTTCTTTTCCTCTTGATGCTCATATCCCAGTACAACGTTATTAGAATAAATGTTTGTTGAATGAATTAGTAGTAGAAAGAAAAATGGAGAAGACTGAACAAAAGAAAGCAGACAAACAGGTTGTCAAAATTATAGACAGAATAAATCATACAGACGACTATTGGAATTAGAATTTAAGGCTTAGGTTCTGTACTAGTCATTTAAAATACAAGTAGATATACACAGAGCATAAGTGCAGGATCAGCGAAGGTTTTAATTACAAACAATAGACAGTGGTGTACGCTGATTGAAATAGAAAAGGAATTTATTAAGAGGCTGCTGGTTATCCCCCCAAATTACTAGGAAGACTAAAATTCCAGGCTTTGAAAACAGGCAGGAACAAAGGAAGGCTGGGCGGTTAGAACCAGAGCCTTGGCTAAACAAAGGCAGCTGCAGCTCACCGCCTGCCTCCACCAGCCCGGAGCAGGGATGCTGCCAACCGCACAGCTTCCAGCAGCTACTGCTGTGGCTGTTGTTCCCTGAAGCGATGCTCCGCTCACCCTCCTTTTACCTCATTCATTCATTCACTCTAAATTCAAATTAGAGACTGGTTCAGGTGACTGGGCATTTTGAGGTGTGGCCATATGTGCATCTCAGACGCACACCTCTAGACTTGTGAGCATCTCTGCACCTGTGGAGCCAACGCTCACATTCCAGAGAATATTCTAAATAATCACAGAAGGTTGAATCCTGGAGAGCCATTAAAAATCATTTCTAATATTAAATAGTATTATATGCAGTCTAATTAAAATGGTAAAATTGATTAAAGTC
This sequence comes from Eospalax fontanierii, assembly GCA_035773235.1. Classification (NCBI taxonomy): domain Eukaryota; kingdom Metazoa; phylum Chordata; class Mammalia; order Rodentia; family Spalacidae; genus Eospalax; species Eospalax fontanierii. Next base: position 31,924,217 of record CM069545.1, on the reverse strand, counting down.
TTGTATCCAAATAGAAAATCAGAATAAATACATAATTTTTAGGAGATCACAAATAAAACTGAGTACAAACTCTAGAGTTCTGTTAAACTAATTCTGAGGAGACTATCAACCTTCAGTACATGTTATGACATTGGGGTCAAAGAAGAGAGGGGGAGATGACACAGAAGTCCTTGGGATTTTTTTCCAGTATACCTGAAAAATGGACAAATGTGCAGAGGGGGAAAGGAGATTCCAAGCACTAAGAAGAGAGAGAGAGAGAGAGAGAGAGAGAGAGAGCGCACAAGCATGCAGGTATACAGCTTTGAATTAGGACTCCAGCATCAAGAGTTTATTGTTGTTAAGGAGACAGAATTGAAGCAAAGGTGTGTGAAAGTACGAACAGGTTCTGGCCATCTGCTTGTACGTGGAGAAAAGCTCAGGAGAGCTCAGGGGTGAGCCGTTCATGAAACACGCCATTTTTTTGTTTTTGATTGAAAGATAAGCCTTTTGGTTAAAAAAGGTAGATAATCAATGATTTTAAGCAATATTAAAAATGCAAAGAAAAAATTTAAGCATCACTTCACCAAGAATTAGTCACTAAGTGCACACAGACTTCTAACCTTTTTACACAGGTCTGCAGAAAGAATGTCTAGAATCTTCAACAAAGGGATGTCCAAGAGAGAAAGATAGATGGGTGACTGGATGGATGGATGGATGAATGGATCAAGTACATGGATAAACTCTCTTTTCATGGTTTCATTTTTCAAGTAATTTTTTCAATGTGTGTGAGTGTATTGTCTGCATGTAAGTATGATCACCCATATCATGTAACACCCAGGGACATCAGAAGAGGGTCTTGGATCTCCTGAAACTGGAGTTAGGATGGTTGTTAGCTGCAGTGTTGATGCTGGGATCCAAACCCAGGTCCTCTGCAAGAGCAGCCCTATGTCTTAACTGCCAAGCTGTCTCTCCAGCCCTGATTTTTAAAAGTAATTTTAATTATACCTAATAAAGGAAAAGTAAAGGCATACTTGTACTTCATGATTTCTCACCATAGTGAATATTCCTTAAAAAAAAAATTTTTTTAAAGCATCGACAGTGCTATGAGAAAAGTGAGATGTCAAGGAAGGAGTTACTGTACTCAGGAGATTTGCTCCTCTCAGAGCCATAGGTTGCCAAGTACAAAGTCCAGTGACTAGTGTAAGGTAGTTCTCCTTGAGTTGCTGGTAAGAGATATCCTGGAGACTTCGAAAACAATACAGACTATCACCATTGCTCTTGGTTGCCCACCAGAACTTGATGGTAAGACCCTATTGCTGAAGAGGCTACTCACATCGGTCACAAGACATGGCGAAATCAAGTTGGTAATGACCAGAAAGCTTCGTCCCTGCTTTCATAGTACCAGAAAGTGCTATGTAGGCTGCTGGGGAAAAATAATCTATTAACATTTTTACCCAACTGTGAACCCTGTGATCTGTAAAAATGACTTAAATGCCCATGGGTGCAATAATGGCACAAATGTTGTGGGAGTAACCTATCATTTTCTGATTGAATTTAAGGCATACTCTACAAGAGGAAACACATGCCTAGTATTGTAAATCTAGCTAAGAACCCATGGTTGGGGAGCTCACAACCCCAGATGTGAACCTACTGCTATTATTGTGCTAAATAGACATAGCATCAAACTGCCCTCTAAAATCATATTCTTAATCCATAGAGTAGAGAAGCTTTCAGACCTCACTAGAGAACTTTCTTTGTTCAATGGGCAATGATTAATGTAGGAACTCACGACTGGTCAAAGTTCAGAGATTGTGTCAAGGGAGTGCTCAGACACAAATGGCACATTTATGTCTCCCCTCCCCCGATGGCTCATAGACCAGGAAGGAAGAGGGGTGGGAAGATTGTAAGATCCAAAGGTTGGAGAGTACAAGAGCGAAACAGTATCTTCTGGACATAAGACTGCGATACCCATGAACTCACAGTAGCTATGGGTGCCTGCATAAGACCCGCACAAGATCAAGCCAGTCAACATTCTAGCATAGATGGAGAAAGGGCTCATTAGCACCCACCACTCACTGAGGATCTACGGACAGATGATGGCTTCTGGAGGAAGGAGAGTCAGTTTCTTTAAGAATGTGGCCCCTGGTTGGTTGGAAAGCCCCACATCCAGGAATATATGGGCAGCCCAAATTGGCCTCTATAGATCATTTAAAAGAAGATGGCACAAAGTTAGGGGGATAGGTAATTAGGAGTGGATCTGGGAGGGAAGAGAGGAGTGGGGAATGAATACAATCAAAATACATTGTGTGGAATTCTTAAGTAATTAAAAATATTTTTAAAGAATTATTAAAAATTAAAAGTTCAAATTTAAAATTTCATCTGAATGCTTTGGTTTTAGGTGGTACCAATGAGTCACTGATGTGAAAAATATGGACCTTGCCTCTTGTCATCCGCCTCCCTCAATTCTGCCATGTTGCTGAGTGCTTTCATTTTTATTATTGAGATTATCAACACTTACTGCAGTGATTCGTCCCGGAGTGTTTCCTTGTGCTCTATAGAGACATATATTAATGGCTCAGCACCTGTTCCTCTCGTACCACTCATCCAATTTTCAGTTTTGTTGGTGTTTTTTCGTGGTACTAAGGATAGAACCCAGGACTTTGCACATACTAGGCAAGAGCTCTACACTGATATACATCCCCAAGTCCTCTTTTTAAAATTTTAATTTTGCTTTATTTCTTAATCCACTAGATGTTGCCAGAAATTTTCATTTTCCTTGTGAGAATTCAGTGTGTTATATTCCCTGAGGTCTTTCTTGTTTAAGTATGTTCTTTCCTCATGCCTGAGAAAATATTTTTTTGGTTCTGCTTTTAAAATTCAGAATTCTCTTAATATTTTATCAATGTCTTTGGCATCAATAGTGCTGTGGAGAAAAGTGAGAAGCCAACCTTTTTATCCTTGTAGGTGATTATTTGTTTTTCTTCTTAGACATTAAACTAATTCATTTTTAGATTCCCAAGGCTAGTAAGTAGACCAATGGTGTCCTGGTGTTAAGCATTTCATATCTGATTTTTTAAAATTACAATTTGAAGTTTGATTATTGTTTTCATGATTTTGGTAGTTCTGGGATACAGTCTTCTGGCAACTTTGAAAAGCTAGACAGTATGAATGTGTCATGAAGTATGACAGATGGTCTTTCTTGTTCTAATCTTGGCTTCTCCGTCTACTGTCTTTGGATTTTCTTGTTAGAGTCGACCAAGCCCAGTAACATGTTTTGGACACCTTGGAGTGATTTATTCTATGTATTCAAGTATCTCTGCAAAGCTGGTGATGTAAAGAAGTAATAGGAAAAGAAATTATTGTTGCTCAAAAGAAGCGTGTTCTCACTGGAGATTTGTCATGAGTTTTGTACAAGCAAGTGTAGTAGACCATCTGTATTACTAGCAAATGAGTTTTCTAAGACTTTTCTTTCTGTTTTTCTCTATAGATAGATGGAAGATTAAGTCTGAACAGAACCTAAAATAGGTAAATGAAATTTCTGAGACTCTGTGGAGGCAAAGTACTTCTGTGGTGAATAAGGAGGGTTTGGTTCTTCAACATAGATAATACATGTAATTTGAGTGGAGGTATATACTGACACCAGGGTGATATTGTACCTTAGGAAGGAAGGGGGTGAGCAAGTGATGAAATACATGGTGATGTTATCTTAAAAGTAATCCAGCTCTGAAGGTCTTGAGGTTGTTATTCCAGATCCTCAGACATGTCTTGCCCATGTGTGGATGCTGATATGAAAAGGAAGTCAGTAGAAATTCTAATCACAGTTCTTAGGAGTGTGTAACTCATGCTACCACATCTATTTGGTAAGTTGGGTTAGGAAGTCTCTCTCCCACTCCTGAAGCACACTGCTAGGGGCAGTTAATGAGGTGGCCATTGCTACTGGCCAAGTGCTATATATACAAGTATGGTCCAGCTTCTCTTGGATTGCATTTCTTATCTCTAAGGCTAAAAATCATGAAGTGTATGCATTAGAATATCTTCCATGATGGACTGCTATTTTGCCAGGCAGAGCAATGTGTCAGTGATATTGTTTGAATAATTGTCTCATTTGTGATGCATAAGAAAATTGAATGTCCCTCTGTCACAAGCAGAATACTCAAGTTTGCCTGTGCTACTCACTGCTTAGATTAGGGACATTTTCCAGTGCACTGAGCCTCTTTATGCACTGAACCATTTTAACTTACTATTCCTCTAAAATATCTTTAAATGCAAGTTGCTCATCTAATATCTCCCCTACCCCAGGGGAGTTAGCATTGGTTGAAATAAACTACCCTGATGAAGAGAAATAGGCCAGATGCTTTGGAATCCTCTTTGGGCTCAAATAGTATTCACCAAGATATTAGAAAGCTAATTTAGATCAGAGATGTTAAGCTCTGCATCTATAGTCAGAAGTCAGTCCACAGGCACATTTTCTTTGGGTGACATAGTGTATGACACCTGGGCATACAAAGGTAGCAGTCTTCAAGAGTTTTTTTGATTTTGCAACTACTTGCATATTTTTAAAAGGTGGGTACTGGGCATGGTGGTCCATGCCTTTGATCCTAGCACACAGGAGACAGAGACAGGCAGATCACTGTGAGATCATGGCCAGCATAGGATGGTCTACATAACAAGTTCTAGACCAACTGGTGTTACATAATGAGACCCTGTCCCCCCAAAAGAAACAGAAACAAAAAGGAAAAGAAAGGTGGGAAATGTCTCATACTGATCCAGATTACCGTCTTTACTTGTAAAATGAAAACCAAGGTAATCACACTGGATGCACATTTCTTTCTTCTTAAAATAGAAACTTAGGAGCTTGGCAGAGGCCTGTGTTGCATGTTAAGCATACTCCCCTCTTCCCTGTGCCCTCATTTTTGGTTTTCTCATCCCTCCCTCCTTCAGTTTGTCTTCTTTGTTCCCCTAGACAATTTTACTTCTACTTTTATTTATTATATACATATATGATTTTATGTGACTATATAAAACCTAGGAACCACAAATGAGAGAAAACACTTAGGATCTGTCTTCCTGAGACTGACTTAACTTGTTTAATATGGCTATGTCTAGTTGCTTTCATTTTTAGGCCAACGAAATAACTTCATTCTTCTTTATGGTTGAAAAAAAATTCCATTTTATATATAATATAATATATATTACATTTTCCTTACTAACTCCTCTGTGTTGGACACCTAGGTTAGTCTGTAACTTAGCTATTGTGGTGAATAGTGTTGCAGTAAACATTGATGTGCAGTTATCTCTGTGATATGCTGATTTGGAGTCCTTTGGATCAATACCCAGCAGTGGCACAGCTGGATCTTAATGCAGACCTAGTTCTAGTTTTTGAGAATTCCCCAGGCTGATTTCCATAAAGACTGAAGTAGCTTATATTTCCACCAGCAGTGTATAAAGGTTTCCTTTTGTCCACATCAAGGGCAGTGTTTGTTTAGCTGTTTTCATAATGATCGACATTCTGACTGCATGAAGATTTCTAATGGCAACACTAAGTCCTGCGCTGCTAAGGAGGCCTGGAGCAGGTGCCCTCTGGACACAGGCCTGGTTCCCTAGCTCACAACTGTCCTCACCAGTTCCAATTACCCTCTAGACAGAGGCCAGCTGTCATTTCCCATTTATTATCACACGTGAACTTTCGTTTTCTTATGGTAGAGCCAAGAGGAGGAACATGACATACTACATACGCTCTGTCTCTACCATAAGCAGAAATATGCAAGACACACAGAGGACCATGGGATTTTTTTTCTTTGCCAGCTTTACACAGTGATATTACCCACTGGGGGCCTCTGAGCATCTTGGTTTATGATTGGTTCCTTTGATGATACAGGTTCAAGGTGAGTCAGGTAGACCAAGGTCAGGATGCAGGTGAAAGTGCTTGTTAGTTTACGGGAAATCCCAGACTCTTCCAAATGACAGGTTGGTTATGTTGCCTGGATTTATCGCTTGGGAGTGAGGGTGAGACTTTCAGGGAAAGAAAAGTCAGTGACAATCAGGGACCAGTGATAGTCTTAATTGTTTGCAGTCACTCTCAGCTTCTTAACTTTCCTCCCTGAGTTTTATTATTAAATTGGGGTAGGATTTATTGCAGGTCTCCTGCTCACTCTCCATGCCTGAACTTTGCAATTTGTGTTTAAGCCTCACCAGTGACTCTCTAGACTTTGTGAGCTGTGTGTCAAGAATTGTCTTAGTATTGTCCCAGCCAGTCCCTTTGAAACTTGGCAGTCATGCTGGACACTCTCCATATGTAATTATAAGTTGTCATCCTATTTTTCTGTGTCCAGCTTTTGAGTTTCTTCTGCTTTTTAAAATCCTATTAAAATTAATTTTAGAATGACTAATGCATTCCCTTGGATCAAATTTAAAAATAAGAGTATGTAGTGAAATATCGTCTTCCCACTCCTGACCCCAATTATCTGGTGCTCTTCACTAGTGATAAATAATGCTACCAGTTTCTATTCTAAATCTCAGAAATATTTATGCCAAAGCACCTTAGTCTGTGATCTGTGGATGCCACCGAGTCCTTAAGATATTCTGAAGGTGTTGTCTATGAAATCAAAACTATTTACATGATGATAACAAGACATCATTTGTCTTTTTTCACATTTGGCATTGGAATTGGTGATGAGAAAGCAGAAATGGGAAATCCTTGAGATGGATCAAAAGTGCAGCAAATGTTGTGGTTTCACTGTTGTTTGCAATCGAATAAAACTGCATTGTGTATATGCACTACATTTTCTTTATCCATTCATCTGTTGATGGGCGTCTAGGCTGGTTCCACTTACTGGCCCCTGTGAATAGTGCAGCCATAAGTATGCATGCACAAATCTTTCTGGGGTGCATACACACCCAGAACCCTTTCAGTATAGACTAAGAAATGCTACAGCTGGGCCATATGGAAGTTCTATTTTTAGTTCTTTGAGGCATCTCCATAATGACTTCCATAGCAGCCACAACAGCTGATATTCCCATTAGCAGTGTGTAAAAGTTTTCTCCTCCCCAGCATCCTTAACAACATTTGCTGTCATTTGTTTATTGATGACTGCCATTCTAACTGTGGTGAGGAGGAATCTCAAAGCAATTTTAATTCATATTTCCCTAATGATTAAGGACACTGAAACATTTTTCAAATACTTACTTGTTCAAATAAAAACTTGTTCAAATTATTCAAATAAGTATTTTATCGCTTTTATGACTGTTTTTAAAGATCTATTGAATACGTTGACCCATTTATTGATGTGATTTTTTTAAATTTAGATTTGCCAGTCTTTATATATTCTAGGTATTAATCCTCTACCTGACATATAATTGACAAATATTTTCCCCATTCTGTAGGCAGTCTCTTTACCCTGATGATTGTTTCTTTTGGTGTGTAGAGATTATTTCTTATGCTGTTGGAGTCCTTTTGAGAAAGCTTGCCTATGCTTATATCCTGACTTTTTTCCCCTACTGTGTTTTTCTCTGGCAGTTTCAAAGGTCAGGTCTTACACTAAGGTTTTTCTTCTATTTTTAATTGATTTTTATGCAGGGTAAGAGATAGGGGGATAGTTACATTTCTCTACACATGGGAATCTAGTTTCCCAGAACCATTTGTTAAAGACAATATCTTATCTTCAATATGTTTTTGGCCCCTTTGTTGAAAATGAGGTGGCAGTAGCTTTCTGGACTTATTTTTTTGAATCCTCTATTTTATTTCATTGACATACATGTCTGTTTTGGTCCCAGTCCCAAACAGTGTTTGTTACTATGGCTCTGTAGCATAATTTGAGATCAAATATTGTGATACTCCCAGCATTGATATTTCTGCTTAAGATTATTTTAGTAATTCAGGGACCCTTTCCCATAGAAAGTTTAGAATTTTTTTCTCAGTCTGTAAAGAATGCTATTGAGATTTTTATGGAGATTGTGTTTAATTTTTAGATCACTTTCAGTAATGTAGCCATCTTCACAATATTAATCCTGCCAATTCATGAGCAAGGAGATCTTTCCATCATCTAATATCTTACTCAGTTCTTTCTTGGAAAGTTATATTGTATATTGTAGTTTAACCTCTTTGGTTAGATTTACCCATAGGTACTATAGATATATAAAACACTACTGGAAGTGGGATTCTTCTTTTTGAACTGATTTCTTTCTTAACTAAATTTCATTATATGTATGTACAAAAACTATTGGCCTTGTATTCTAGAACTTTGAAAAAAAAGTATTTAATAATTCTTAGAGTTTTATAGTCTCTATGGTCTTTTAAGCATAAGATGATATATGCACTTAAAGATTTGACTTCTATTTATGTTCCTTTTATTTCTCTCTCTCTTGTCTTATTGCTTTAGTTAGAAATCTTAGCCCTGTCTTGAGTAAATACAGACCTCTGTCTCATTCTTGATTTTTGAGGGAACATTTTCAGTTTTTCTCCTTTTTAGAATTATCTTGGCTACAGGTTTTTCAGGAATGTATCATTTATTATGTTATGATATGCTCCTTCTATTTTCATTCATCTCGAGGATTTTTGTCATGCAAGAATGTTGAACTTGATCAAAGGCCTTTTCTGTGTCTATTGAGATGATCATTTTACTTCTGTCCTTATGTCTGTTTATGGTAATAGTCCATTTATTAACTTTTGTATTTGAATAAAACTTACATCCCTGATGAAACCAACTTGGTCATGATGTATGATCCTCTTAATGTGTAGCTGAATTTGGTTTGAAAGTACTTTATTGAGAATTTTTGTATTATTCAACAGTGAAATTAGCCAATGGTTTTCTTTCTTTGTGTTGTTATCAGCTTTGGTGCCAGGATAATACTGGCTTCGAGGAATGAGTTTGGTAATGTCTCTTCTCTTTCGGTTTGTGGAATAGTTGAAAGAGGTTGGTGTCAGATCTTTTTGAAAGGTTGGGTACAATTTGACAATGAATCCCTCTGGTCCTGGGCTTCTCTTTGTGAGGAGACTTTTAATCACTGTTTCAATCTTATTGGTTGTTATAGATATGCTTGAATTGATCATATCTTCTTGATTTAATTTTTGTAGGTTGTGTTTGAGAATTTGTTCATTTCTTTTAGATTTTCTAGGGTTTTTTGTTTGTTTTTTTTGAACTTTCAAGTGTTCCCTAGTGAATCTATAGATTTCACTGATATCAGTTGTAACAATTCCCTTTTTTCCTCTCTAATTTTATTGGTTTGGGTCTTCTTACTATATACTTTGTTTATATTGGCTAAGGTTTCTCAGTCTTGATTTATTTTTACAATGACACAACTTTTTGTTGGATTCTTTTTGTTTTTTATATAGAGTCTCATATTTTGAACTGATTGGTCTTGATCTCACAGAGATCAACCTGCCTCTGCCTTCCCAGTACTGGAATTAAAAGTGTGTACCACCATGTCCAGCAGCATTTCATTAATATCTGCCATGATCATTATTTTTTTTTTTTGCCGTATTTACCTTTTAGGGGTTGGCTGTGTGCTTGTTTCTAAGACCTTGGGGTGTATCAGTTGGGTATTTATTTGCGATACCTCTGATGTTTTTAATGTAAACACAGCTATAAACTCTTTTCTTAGAACTGTCTTAGCTATATCCAAGAGGTTCTGATAAGCTGGGTTTTTATTTTCATTTGATCTTTTCCATGATCCATTGCTCAAGTGTTTGTATAGCTTCTGCATTTTTTTTGCTATTGATTTCTAGCTTTATCCCATAATGATAAAATACATGAAATTATTTTTAATTTTTTTATATTTTTAAGATTTTCTTCAAGGATCTGCTGGGTGTGGTGGCACACACCTTTTTAATCCCTGCACTTGGGAGGCAGAAGACTGTGTAAGAAAGAGCAGAGGAAATTTAGACCAGACTTGTCTTGACCTCACAGAGATCTGCCTGCCTTTACCTTCTAAGTGCTCGGCATGTGCCACAAGCTGACCACTATGTTTTTCAAGTTGTTGACTTGCTTGATGAACTTTTCTTCCATTTTGTTCATTTTTTTCACTCACATGACTGGTTTTTTATTTAAAAAAATTTAATTACCATACACAGTATTAGAGTTTATCCTGGCATGTTCAAACATGCTCTAGTTTTGTGGAGTTACCTGTCCCCCTTCTCCCTTACACCCTTGACCCCCATGGGTACCCTTTCACACACACCCACAGCTTCCTTTCCACTTTCATGTTGTGTCCAATCATGCCCCTCCCCCTTCCTCAATGCCTCTGTTTTCCTCTCTCGTGGCCTTTTTCTAGTTTTATAACCTGTACTCACAGTCACCCCACTTACATACATACCTATAAACATTATAAGCTAGGATCTGAATATGAGAGACAAAATGAGATTTTGTGTGTTTGGGGGTCTGAGTTACCTCTCTTAGTGTACTTTCTAGTGCTATTTTACTGAAAAATTTATGACTTAAGATCTTTTGGTTTGTTTGTTTTATTTTTGGTTTTGGTTTGAGATCGGATCCTACTATTTAGTCCTGGAACTCACTACGTAGACCAGACGGGCCTCAAACTTACAGTGATTCATCTGCCTCCCAAGTGCTAGGGTCAAAAGCATGCTCCAACATTCCTGGCCTCACGATTTCATTTTTATTTACAACTAAATAATATTCCATTGTGTATATATACATTTTTATTATTCATTCTGTTGATGGACATCTAGGCTGGTTTCATTTCTTTGCTCTTGTGAATAATGTAGCAATAAACATGGGTGTGTAGATATGTCTATGGTAGGATATAGTGTCCTTTGAGTATATGCCCAGAGTCCTGTAACTTGGTCATGCAGTAGATCATATTTAATGTTTTGAGAAATCACCATATTGATTTACACAATGATTGCACTAGGTCACACTCCCACCAGTAGCAGATAAGTCTTTCTTTACCCTCCCCTTACCAACATTTTTGCTGTCTCTTTCTGACTGAGATAGGATGGAATTTTATTATTATTACTTCTTCATTTTTATTTTATATGGACGGATGTTTTGTCCGCATGTACATAAGGGTACTACATGTGTGCCTATGAAGGGTGTCAGATCCCCTGGAACTAGAGTTTTGGGGTTATTAGTTTGGATAGTTATTAGTTGATGTATGGGTGCTGGGGACAGAACCCAGGTCCTCTGGAAGAACATCAGATCCCCTTGAACTGGAATTATAAATGATTGCTAGCCACCATATGATTGGGTGAGAATCGAACCTAGATCTTCTGCACGAACAGCCAGTGTTCTTGACCTCTGAGCCATCTCATCAGCCCAACAACTTGCTTTTAAAACAATATATCTTCAGAATTGTGCCATATTTTACACACAGAGTTTTCTTATTCTTCTTATGGTTAACATTGTTTTCCTGTAAAATGTTTATCATAATTTTAAAACCAGAAGTTATTGATGAATGAATTAAAGGTATGTGGGCGGGGGTGCTGGATGGTTTTGAACCCAGGACTGCACACATACATGTTATGTAGGTATTCTACCACTGACCTAAATTCCCATTCCAAACGTTTTTCCTTATAGACAATGCTATAGTGAATAGCCTTTTCTCTTATGTTTTTTGTGGTAAGGTCCATAGGACAGATGTATAAATGCTGGTCAAAAATTAAGTGCATTTATAATTATCATATATGTTGCAAAATTTATAAGCTTATGGTTTTTTTAGAAAAATAAGGAATTTACTATAACCTTATACAAATAGCCACATCACTGTCCTAGGCAAGCTGTGGTCAAACAAACACAATGGAATTGACTAGTGAGCATATTTATACATATGCAATTTACATGTTTGGAAGGAGAATATGAAAGTAAAACTAAAATTAAATCAACGTCTATTATATAAAGTTATACTGTTGACTAAACTGTGTCATGAGTGCAATTTAGGAGAAGTCCTAAGTTTTTGGTATCTGTCTGGTTTATGTTTGAAACAGTTTAGCAAATTTTGCTAGAGGCTTTGAAGCAGCTAGCATTGACTACACCAATGAGAGCAAGGTCCTACCAATCTAAAATTCCAAGTTCACACTGGCCAGTGGATGCAGTGCAGTTACCACTAAAGATCCCATGGGGCTTTTATGAAGTACTGTAATTTCCCACTTAGTGATGAATTCCCCATTACATTTCAGGTCCTAAGGAGAATGATGTTATATGTCTGATTTAATCCTTTATTCCAGAATATAATCTAGTACCTGACAGAGGAGGTTCTCAATAAATATCGACTGAATTAATGAATAAATAGAAAGACAGTTTGGAATAGAATGTGAGTTCTGTTTATCTGAAAATACTATTTTAAAAACATCTCAAGTATCTTACCAATTACTTTAAGCAGTACTATGCTCACATTATTTGCTTTACTGTTTTAGATAAAAATGTTATCAAGATGGGGCTGGAGAGATGATTCAGTGGTTAAGAGCACTGGCTGCTCTTGAGGAGGACCCAGGTTTGGTTCCCAGAACCCACATGGTGGCTAACAACTGTTCATAATTCCAGTTCCAGAGGAATCTGATGTCCTCTTCTGACCTCTGAGGGCATGGCATGACATGGATGCTCTAACATACATGCAGGCAATACACTCATACACACATAAGAATTAAAAATAAATAGCAATTAGAAGATAGTATTTCTGGTATAGATGTCCAAATAGTGAAGAATGCTGTTTTATTCTGTTTTGTTTTCTTCTTTGGTGACCTTGATGCTATTTGCCTTAATGGCCATCAGTAACTCCTTAGCCTGAGAGAAAAACTAGATTCTACAATTAGAAAGAGAAAAGTCATCTAAGAAAATTAGCAGTCAATAAATTGCTATAATATGCAGATTGTGGAGCTGAACAGATGGCTCGGCGGTTAAGGCCTCTGGCTGCTCTTCCAAAGGACCAGGGTTCAGTTACCAGCACCTACATGTTAGTTAACAACCATCTGTAACACCAGTTCCAGGGGATCCAATGCTTTCTTTTGGCTTCCATAAGCCTTGCTTGGCACAGGTGCTCTTACATACAGGATTTCAGTATACGAGATAACTCATCACAGTCTTTTAAATATTGAAGGCATACTATATGTTCAGTCATAATCAGCAAAGTTGAAGTGAGCAGGAATTCACTTCCAAATAGAGGTCCAGGAAGTCATTTTTCCAACTCTTCATCTTTCTCAAGCCAAATTCTCCTCATTTCCCCTCTAGAAGACATCTCTCTCTATCTCACTTAAACAATAGCTCACTACTCGTCCTTCTGTGCTTCCCTCTGCACTCTTCCCATGCTTGATCATACCTTTGTGACTGCCTGTGTCTTCTGATACAGACTGAGCTTCTAGAGTTGACTTTGGGTTTTGTCACGCCATCTGGCATAGTGACTCACGGATGTTGATTCCTGACAGATGTTAGCATTTAGCTCTGACATTTTTTTTTATAGAGTCTTACTTCTATTATGTATATGAAAATGTGGTATGGAGATAAAGAGGACTGAGGTGGAAATAAGAAACTAGACAAATTCAAAAATATTAAAAAGTCTCAGCCAAGACATGGAGACTTAGATAAAGAAGATAAAATTCACTCCAAGAATATTACCACTTAGTTTAACATTGGTGGTAAGACTGGATCAGGTCTTGATGTGAACACTTAATAGTTTATGGTCTTGGGCAGATGGCTTAGTTTCTTTAAACTATAGCTTATTCATCTGTACGGTGGTAGTAATAATAATAGTAGCCCCCAAGACTCTACCCAAATGGTATGTACCTTTTCTGTAATCCCCTTTCTTTGACTATGGGACCCAAGATGAGATATTACTCCTGTGATGAGGTCATGTTTAGTAAGAAGGGTAAAGTAATTTGACTTTGAGTTCATGAATGGACTACAGTGTAGATGGGCCTGATCTGGCTAGGTATGTCCTTTGAAAGAAGAGTCCAAGTCTTACCTGAAGGAAGACACAATTGATTTTCCTATGTTTGAAGAAACAAACTATGTGTTGTGAGAGACCTATGGATAGTCTGGGATCCTCTAGAACCTAAAAGCAGACAGTTCCCAGGTGATAACCAGAAAGAAAAAAAAAGGGACTCCAATACTATAATTAACAGGAATGGGGTTCTGTCAACTAAATCAGGTGGGTTTAGAACAGGAATCCAGTTTTACAGGAGACCTAGTGGATACCTTGTTTACAACCTCATGAGATTCTCAACAGGGGACACTGAAGTTATGCCCAGAGCTCTGTCCATATAAGCTATAAGACTACAAATATAAACTGTTATAACAGATATCTGCTTACTTATTCTGATGGCAATAGAACACACACTATTGCACCACAGATTTTTAGTTTATAAGCATAGGCAGAAAGAGGTGAAATTTATTGCAACAGGATTTGGTGTCGCTGAACTGAAGGGAAAGCTGAATGATGAAGCTTTAGGTTCAAAGGCAAAAGGATGACTGAGAGGTTTGCATCCTGGAGTTTGACGTGTGTATTCTGAAGTGATCTACCTGCATGCAACTTGTCAATAAGTCCAGGAATCAGATTCTTCTGACAGAGTCTAGTCTGCCTCATTTTCATCATCCTGCAGCTTTTTGCTGGAACTCTCAAGAATGGATAAGCCCCAAGACCACGTGGGATGAGGAAGAAAGCTCCCTAGAGGGAAAATGTGATGCTCTGGACAAAAGGAAAGAAAAGAGCTTTGAGATAAGCAAATTCAAAGATGTCTACCTCACTACCACATAGGGTTGTTAGTAAAGGATCTGAGAGAATAAAATACGGATCTTGATACATAATCATCTTTAGTAAATTTGAATCCTCATTTTTAAGCATTCAGGGGCCTGAATTTCATCTAGTCGGTAAACCAAAACCTTTTTTCCTGAAGTTGAGAAGAGGACTCTCAGCTTTATGAGAAAAAAAAAAATTTCCTAATACTTAAGGAGACAGGCTTAAATCACTGTTGTAACCTAGGTGAGCTATAATTAAATTAAACGTTATTGGAGATTAGGAAGTTTCAGATTCCTAAATGTTACTCTAGCTAAGCCCATTCTTCCATTCTTAAATCATAGCTTTAAATGTTTAATCTCACAGCACTCATATTTGGCCTATTCACGTCTAGCCCTATCCTTCACACTCATCATATTCAAGCGTGCAAGCATCCTACGAGAACATCATCCCTAGCCTCTAAATTCTTCTTCTTTTTTATTTTAATGTAAGGCTTTCCTTTGATCTTTTTGTTAGAGAGTGCCATTCCCACACTCATTGTAGGAAGGCGTCATTTCTGGCCCAGAACATCACTGATGGCTAGAGTTAACTTCCATTCCTTCCTGCTCAACTCTACAAGTATTTATTGAGTTCCCATTACGTGCAATGAACTGTATTAAGTGCTTTGATAGATTAAAAAATGAATAGATAAGACAGAGCTCCTGACCTTCGGGTATTTTATTATCACAAAAGAGAGACAAATGGTACAAGGACCAGACAATGCAGAGTAGAATATGACAAAGTGCTAAAATAGATACAGAGCAGAAGAAGGCTTTAAATTTCCAGTGTGTCTACCTGGGATTTTCCTGATAGGAGGGAAATCCTGTTTAATCACAGAAGCTCCTAGAATCAGGAATGTTTTATTTCTTTCTGTATTGTTGATGTCTGACATAGTCCTTGATCCTTAATATCTACAATGAAAAATGGGTTTAAGATATATTTATATTGTACTAAAACACAACACTAACTTTTTCATCTTAAGCATAGTTTAGTGGAAGTAAGAGCATTCATATACCACACACATTCAATACCACACATATTCAATACCACAGTCTACTGAATTTTTTGTTCTTGCAAAACAGAAAATCTTACCCACTAAATGATGGTTCCTTATACCTCTCTCCTCCTAGCCCCTGGCAATGGGCTTTCTATTTTCTGTCAATATGAATTCTCCAATTCTAGTACCTCATTTGAGTGGAATTAAACATTATTTGTCCTTTGATGATTAGCTTATTTCACTTAGCATTATATCTTAAAGTATCATCCATGGTCTGGTATGTGCCCAAATCTCCTTTCTTTTTAAAAGTGAGCTTTATTACATGTTCATGTGCACACACACATGCACCCTGCACACTTTTGTTAGTGGATATTTACTGGGATTGTTCTCATCTTTTGGTAGTGGTAAATACTACAGATAAGAACATGGATGCCCACATGTCTGACTGAGTGAGGTAAGTGCTTGTTTGTGTATTGTAGTGCTGGGGATCAAACCTAGGACCTTATAGAAGGTATATAAGTGCTCTACAGTCGAGCTGCACTCCCCGCCCATGAATTAGAAATTTTGATAGGACAAAATAGTGCAGAGAGGAGGCATGTAAAGCTCAGGAATGATAGGTGACAATGCACATGGCTTGGTGTGAGCAACATGAGCTTCTGTGGTACTGTGACTGAAGATGGAAAGGCACTAAATGTAGGAGGAATCATTTAAGGGCCGAGGCAGGTGGATGAGTAACATTACTGGGAACTGTAATTGTAGCAAAGATGTAGTTATAAATATAAAGTCATAATCCTGGCAGGAGACAAAATAGGGCAGGGACAGAGGAAATACTAAAAGGGAGAGGAAGGGAGGGGAGGTATTATAGAGGAACAATCAATGGGGTTTGTTGACCAACTGGATGCTGGGGACAGGAAGAGGAAGTTGTTGTTAAATCCATGCTGGAGAGGTCCATATCATTGTAAACCAACATGAAGAATGCAGAAAGAGGAAGCAAGCAAAAGTCATAGTTACCATGTATTGAGCTCACTCTATTACCATTTCATATGATAATATTCCAGTAAAGTAGGGATTATTGTAAATGGGAGGAAACTCACTTTATGTAGATATGAACTAATAGCTAGATAAGAATTAAAATGGAGACTCCAACTAGGTCTAGCTCCAAAGTTCAAACATTTTTTTTGACCAAACATACTATTCCATTGTCACATAGATTACTCATGTAGATTTATCTCTAAGAAATGGGGGACATAATTCTGTTTTTAAAATATTTATTTTTATTATTTTTAATTACATGTATGTGTATATGCTGAGTATATGTTAGCTGAGTATAAGCGCCTGTGGAGGTCAAAAGTAGCAGATCCTCCTGGCATTAGAGTTCTAGGCAGTTGTGAGCCATCTGTCATAGGTGTTGGGAATGGAACTCAGGTCCTATGGAAAGAGCAAAATGTACTCTTAATCATTGAGTCACATCTTGGGCCCTGGGGACATAGTTCTTGAAGCTTGGTAGAAGAGTCAGGATAGAGTCCAGTTCTTTACACAAAAATGGACCTTAAGTGTACCTGAGGGGCACATGAGCTCACTTAGGACAGTGTCTTAGTTATTTTTTTCATTGCTGTGAAAAAAATTACCCAACAAAAGCAACTTAAGGAAGAAAGACAGGTTGGGGTGGTGAGGGAGATAGGCCAAGTGGGTAAAGGCACTTGCTTTATAAGTCTGACAATCTGAGTTCAATCCCTGAAACCCTCATAAAGGAGGATGGATAAAACTGACTTCTCTGACCTCCATATAAGAAACATGGTGTCACTCTCCCATCATATATACCATAATGAGAAACAAATAACTTTTTTTTAATGAAAGAAGGGTTTATTTGGGCTCACAATTTGATGGGATTTGATCACAATATGATATATTTGGGCAGAAAAGACATGGTGTCAGGAGGACGAAGGAGTTGGTCACACTGCACCCACAATCAGGAAGCAGAAAGCAAGGAATGCTGGCATCCATCCCACTTTCTCCTTTTCATACAGTCAAAGACCTCAGCTGATGAAATAATGCTGCCCACATTTAGAGTGTATCTTCCTATCTCAATCAATCCAATCTACAAATATCCACAGGCACATGCCTAGAGATTTGTTTCCAAGGTGATTCTAGAACCTGTCAGGTTGACAATCAATATAAACTACCACAGACATAATAATAACAAAAATTCAGAACTCAGTTCCACAAGCACATTGTAGTAGTCCTGAGTTCTTCTTAGAGACAGAATTAATAGGAAGGAGGGAATAGGTGACAGACAGACAGACAATTGAGTATTTGGCTCAAATGATTCTGATGAAGTCTTACAATAGGCCTTCTTCAAGCTATGGACTCCAAGGTATTGTTTTGTGGTCAGTATGAGCCCAAAGTATTGGGGAGGTCAATGGTGTAACATGGTTCAAGGCGTAGGAAGAGGGCACAGAGAGGTGATGGCGTAAGTTTTAGAGTCCAAAGATTAGAAATTTTGAAGTTCCATTGTTCTAGAGCAAGAGAGAACTCCAGACAGAGAAGTTACCTTTCTGTTCCATCTGGATCACCAGATGACTGACTGGTGGAACCTGACAACCTTGTACTGTGATTATTAGGTGTGGATAATGCATGGGTCCTCCATTCATAACGCCTTTTCTCTGAAAATACCCTCATATACACAATCAGAAATAATCATTTACCAGTCCCTGAGATAATTCTCAGTCTAGTCTGAATGCCATTTAACTTTAACCACCAAATATGTGTTTATCAGGTGAAAAGAAAAAGATGACTTGGTCTGAGGAACAAGAGACCAGGCAGAATACTGAACTGACAGAGAAACTACATGAACAGGCAGGGTTAAGGAAAGGAGTAGTCCGTTCTGCCAAATGATCCCCAAATCTTAAGTAGGAAATACTGTGGCTCGTAGATTTAATGTTGCTGGGGACATTACACCAAAGGAAGCACACAGCAACATCCATGGAATGAAGAATGACTAAAAAATGGGGAAATGAAGGAAGTGTGAACTACTTGTTCAAGAATGTTAGAGCAAGGACAAGAGAGAAATTCTGGTGCAGTATTTGAAAGGATGTGGAACTGAGCAGAGCTTTGTTTTTCTTGTTGGACTTGGAAGACAGGAGCATGGTTTTGGCTATGAAGAAACTACTAGAGAATAACAGCCTGGGGATACTGAGAAGCTGATGAAAACCATAGAATAGAGAGAGAGTATGATCACAATCACATTTAAGAGCACAGCATGCGAAGGAGGTAGGAATATTGTTTCTCTGGAGATGGGAGTGAGGATTCATACGTTGAAGGGAAATGCTGAAGTTGTTTACAGGAGATAGATTGGCCGCCTAGAGAGGTGAGGAGATCCTCAGGCGGAGGTTGGCTTTCCAATCTCCATAAACAGCTGGCTGAACTGAAGAAAAGAAAGTCAACTAGGGCCAAATGAGGGCATCCAGCTTTTCTGAATGCTTCTCTGACTTAGTGATGTCGTATCTGTAAAGACAGTGACCATAGCTCAGCATCTCTTTTAGAGCAGTACATGTGCATACTGTCCTGAAACTCCATTGATGTATGTGATTGGGTTTGGACATTTCGCAAATCTCCTTTGTATATTTACAGACCCTTAAGGGGTCTGATTACAGATGAGTCTTTGCTGATTTGATCAGTGGTATGTGGGGTTTTACCATTTTCTTTCTTTTTTTTTTTTTTTTTGCTGTCAACAAATTCTAAGGCACACCACCTCCATCCCTCTTTACAGACACTAGAGTCACTTTATGTATGTGTATGTTTGTTCATGTGTGTGCTTGTGTGTTTGTGCATTTATGTGTGAAGGCCAAGAGGTCAGCCTCAGGTGTTGCTCCTCAGATGCCAATTGTCTTCCTCTACTTTTGTTTTATTATTGTTTGTTTTGCTTTATGGACAGGGTCTCTCATCCAGCCAGGTGTTTTCTCCAGTGCTTGAATTACAAGCATGTACCACCATGCTTGACTTTTTATATGGTTTCTGGGCATTGAACTCAGGCTTGTCATAGGAAGATATTGAGAAATCACTGAAATATGGTAAAATAACTTAACACTAAATTTCAAAATTATCTTCTTTTTAAAAATACTGTATTTATTATTTTTTATTTTATGTGTATGAGTGAATTGCCTGCATGTATATAAGCACACCTGTGTCATGCAATGCCCCAGAGGTCAGAAGAGGGTGTCAAATTCCCTGGAACTGGAGTTAAGGACAGTTGTTAGCTTCCACATGGGTGCTGGGAATTGAACCTGGGTCCTCTGCAAGAACAGTCAACGTACTTAGCCATTGAGCCATCTCTCCAACCTCCCTCCCCCACCTTTTTGTGTGTGTCTTTTTGAAACAGGGTCTCCCTGTTGATCCAGCTGACCTGAAACTTGCTATGTAGAACAGGCTGGCCTTGATTCACCTTGCCTCTGCCTCCTGAGTGCTGTGATTAAAGGCATGCACTACCATGCCTGACTTCAAAATTGTCCTCTTTAAAGAGACTAAGCCCATTGAGGAACCTCAGCTGTAAAACCATCCATTGATTCTAGTTTCTGAAATAGAACCAAGTGCAAGGCACAGCTAGTATAACTTAAGGAAACAGATTGTCTTCTCTTATAATGACATTCTATTCAGCATTCTATATGAACAAAGCTAACATTCCAGATTTCATACACACACACTTACTGTATTCATTTCATTCCAGATATAGGTATCAGCAATTAGAGCCATGCCTCAGTGACTTCCCTTAAGAAAGATAATGTGGGAATGTTATAACAAATATTTAGTTAAAAAACTGAAAAGGCCTGGAGAATGTAAAAGTGTAATATAAATGCTAAATAAAGATAATATATTCTGAACGGCAGGCTCCTTTGAAATCAGGCCTATGAATTCCATTAACACTCTGTTTATATGTTTTTAGGAACTTTAAAGACGATCTTGCCCATGAACATGCCTATGACATGATACTTGTGGCCTGGTGACCAGCTGGGAAAGGAGCAAGTGAGAAAGCAATATAATAATACATGTCACAATATTCTTTAAATTAAAAAAAATCACATTTATTTATTTATGTGTGTGTGTGTGTGTGTGTGTGTGTGTGTGTGTGTGTCAGAAAACAACTTAGAGGAGTTGATTCTTTTGTTCCACCTTGTGGGTCCCAGGAATTGAACTCAAGTCATCAGGTTTGGTAGCAAGTACCTTAACCCACTGAGCCATGTCACCAGCCCATAATGTTTCTTTAAATTATTTTTAAATATGTTTATTGCGCAGTTACTGTGTGCAGGTACAATTCTGAATGTCAGGCATGCCACAAGAATAAAATAGGCAAAAGTCTGGCAAAACACCTGAATAGGCATTTCTCAAAGATTTAGAAACAGTTAACAAATATTCAACACCATTAAGCATTAGGGAAAGGCAAGTTAATGCTTTAACCTTACACCTGTAAGGATGGCTATTATAAAAAAAGATGAAAGACTGGTATGGGCCAGGACATGGAGTGTATATCCGTACACCACGGGGAATATCACTGGTAAAGTCATAATGGAAAACAATATGCAAGTTGTTCGAATATCTAAAAATAGAACTATCACAAGGCTACATCTCAGTATATATTCAAGGGTTTCTAAATCAGTGTGTGAAAGAGATCACTGCACTCCCATGTTGATTGTAGCACTATTCATAATAGTCGGGTTATAGAATCTATTCAGACTCATCCAACAATGAACAGATAAAGCAACGCAATGTATATACACAAGGCAATATGATTCAGACTTAAAAAGAGGGAAACTGTGCTGGGTGTGGTGCTAATGTCTTTAATTCCAGCACTTGGGAGGCAGAGGCAGTCAGATCTCTGCGAGATCAAGGCCAGCCTGGTCTTCATAAAGAGGCTACTGGGATACCTTGTCTCAAAATAACAACAACAACAACAAGAATACCAAATAATTTTTTTATTTGAGACTATACGGAAGACCCAGGGATTAAATCTGTCTAAGGAAATAAATATCAAGTGTTCTTTTAACAAGAACCAGACATGTAGAAGCAGAGGGTAGAATGATGAGATCAGAGACTGGAAAGGAGGAAATATGGATAAGGGGTCAATGGATACAATGTTGCAGTGAGAGGAATCCTCAAGGAGGGAATGTGTGGATAAGGGATCAATGGATACAATGTTGCAATTAGAGGAATCCTCAAGGAGGGAATGTAGATAAGGGATCAATGGATACAATGTTGCAATGAGAGGAATCCTCAAATATCTGAGGTGAGAGACAATTATCTTGATTCAATCATTCCACATTGTCTACATGTAGTATCCATTTTATACTTCATGTGTGAGACCCCCTTTTTATTGCAGTGACAAAAATGCCTGAGAAAATAAAAGGAAGAGTTTGTTTTGGCTCACAGTTTCTGAGGTTTCAGTTCATGGTAGGAAGGCTGCATTGCTTGGGACTGGGTGAAGTAGAACATTGCTGTGGTGGAGGAGGCTGCTCCTCTGGGGGAACCCGGCTCTGTTATGTTGTCCTGTGCCATGGCCTCGAGCCTGTGATTTTTCTTGCCTGTACCTCCTTAGTACCTTGGGATTACATGTGTGCCCCCATGCTCAGTATCTTATCTTTCTCTATGATTTACTTTCTGTGATGCCCATCAGCTGCCTTTATTCCCCCTATCTCTTGTTCATGTGATCGAGTGTGAGTGGCCATTGCCATGGGAAAACTCTCATAGACTGTCCTCTGCTGCTCCATTCAGCTCTTGGGTTAAATGCCCATTCCTGGCCTAATCACCTGTGACCAGGAAGCCAGGGCATATGGAAAGAGTATTCTAGAGTTTGTCTCTAAGGGAACTGAAGGTTATTGTCACAGATCGTGTTCTGAAATCTTGTTTGTCCCCATCAATATTGTTTAGTTATAAGGCTTTGGATTTAGGTTTTCTTTTTAAATACTCTTTCTTTTCTTTTCAGTGCTGGGGATTGGATAGATCCTTGTGCATGGTAGACAAGTGTTCTACCGATGAGCTACAAGCTTTGTGCTAAGAATGCATGCAGAAGGGCTGGAGAGATGGTTCAGAAGTTAAGAACACTGGCTGCTCTTGCAGAGAAGACCCAGATTCGGTTCCCACATGGTGGTTACCAAGTGTTTGTAACTACAGTTCCAGGGGATACGACACCCTCTTCTGACCTTTGCTGGCATTGCATGACATGGGTACACCCACATACAGGCAATACACTCATACACATACATTTTTTAAAAAGTATGCTGATGTGCCACAAGAAAAAGAATCAGAACTGAAATGAAAGTACTCAGATGAACCTTTCATGGTCATCTAGAACTGTGACCCGAGATGAGGATGCAAAACTGCATATGGAGGTCACAAAAAAATTGGCAGCAAAAGGTTCTTGGACACACAAAAACCAAAAAATTAAATTCAAAATCAAACATTCACTGAATCCAAGGTGTGCTCCCATTCTCCTGTGTTTCTCATGACTTCATACTTCCTTTGTTTTGAGCTCACATGCACAGAGCACGTTATCGTCACAATCATGCAGTGCCAAAAGATGTTGCCTGAAACACTCAGGCTCAGATTTGAGAACATTATAAGTCATGAACTATAGTGATTTTACTGAACATACGCACGAAGGTTTTCACTCTTATATAAACATAATGATTTAGTTGCAGAAAACAAAGACTTTGAATATTTTTGCCATCATTCTTTAGCATATATCAAATAACTTATCCCTGGATTGTATTGTGTTAGAATGCTTGATTTTAATAGTTACTCTTTGAGTTGCTGACTTGGGTTTCCTACATATATACACAAAAAGTGTTGAATGAATTTTGTCTCGAGATTAGGACAAAATTTCCAACAATTTCTCAAGTGGTCTTAAAATATTTCTGTCATTTTTAGTATGTATTTATGTGAAAAGTATTCTTAGCACTGAAGATTATAAAATAAAAACACCATTCAACTCTGAAACATGCTGAAGATACTCTTCACACGGTAATACCAAACATTTTTCAGACAAAATTTTATTCTTTAATTCTTTCAGTTTGTTTTGTTTTGTTTTTTGGCCTGGAACTCACTTTGTAGACTAGGCTGGCCTCAAACTCACAGAGATCCACTTGCCTCTACCTCTAAAGTGCTGGAATTAAAAGTGTGTGTGACCATGACTGGCAAGATTTAATTTTTGATGTGAAAATAAAGAAGCACACCCATTACATTAGAATGAAAATTCATCATTTATAAATAATAACAAAGAATTATTTTTAAAGAAATTTCTTTGTGATTTATTATTATTAAATGTTGGATTGGTATGCCTATTTTATATACTCAGATACCCAAGGTCCAAAACAGTTGTAAATAGCAAAAGTTTAAGAAGTCCTAACTTTGAACTCTAAGAGGAAGCTCAAACTCAGCTCTTACAAATATCAATAGTAAGAATCTTGGTGAAATCAATATTAACATCATTATTATCCTTGGAAAAACACAGAGTACACAATTACATAGGCCAAAAAAAAAAAAAATCAATCACTGGGTACATACTTAAAAGTCAGAAAATCCATTAAAGGGCGTGATTTTGAATGTTGTGCACCTAGACATTTTTTTTTCTCTAGAAATATTCAATTTTACCATAAGACCAGTGACCAATAGCACATATTACAACACGAGATCCTGGGATAGGAAAGCAGTTTGTGTTAAGAAACAAATCAAACCTAACTAGCCATTGGGGAATGGAATCCATGACCTTTATCTCATTAGTGTGCCTGGGGAGTAAATGAGCTCTCCATTGATAACATTCTGCTACCTCACAGGTGGATGATCCTTTGCTCCTGACTTAACATTCCTTTCCGGGTTCTACATTATTTATCCTAAAATGTGACAATGCTCTTGTTACATAGGGAGGGGCAAAGGGGCACATGGCTTTCAAAGAGACCCAGAAATTAGTCTGTTTCTGACAAACTAGAGAGGGAATGGAAGGTCTGTGAGGAGATCTGCTCAGGGGTTTCTAGCAGTGGTGGCACACGTGAGTCAGAACACAGGACTTCACTTCTAGGCACTTTCACTGAGGGGGGCTGGCTCATGGAGGAGGTCGGCCAAGGGCTTATCCAGCATAGGCATACGTCCTTCCAAAGTACCACAAGCTTAGTGTTAGGAACAGGGAGTGAAAGTTTCTAAATTGAAGTTCTTTCCAGTGGCAGTTACAGGATGTACAGGCTGAGGTTTTGAATGACCTTCATTTGGAAGCTGTTGAGAAGCCTTAAAATGTCTTTGAAGAGTAAAGTGCTGTAATTTATTTAAAACATTTTCCATGTAAAATGACTTTAGCTTCAGCAAATCTAGGGATGGATCAACCTACAGTCACTGGGGGAGGGGGACATGAAAATTGGATATAAAAATACAGAGAAAAATAAGGAAGTGAAGCTAACCTTTCTGCTGGGGATGTTAGGGGTAGGCCTGAGTCTGAAGGATGGATCTGGCATTTACATGTGATAGGGTTGGGAAAGATGGGATGGGCAAATGGGAAGGTGGAAAAGGGATGAGATTTAATGATGCTAGGCAGAAGCATGAAGTATTAGCTGGAGAATGAATGGCAGAAGGTTGGTGAAGATAAGGCAAAGAAGCTTCTAGTATATTACCTTGTAGAGAACAAATGACCCAAGATACTGCAAAGAGTAGCCATTATATGAAGAATAAAACTTATATCTAGTAATGGAATTTTCTGCTTGACTTAAAAGAATTCAAGGATTTTGTTGTTGTTGTTAACAAAAATTGATAGCACCCTTTAAAGTCATTATTCTTACAGAGACTATCTTCAAAGTACTACTATCTTGGATCACATTTGGAAATAATTGAGATGAAGCTTTAATAGTGATCTCTGAAGGAGAAATACATGTCTGTTTTTATTATAGTGAACCTCAAGTCATCCTTATTTCCGTTAATGAACCTTCACCCGCAGCAAGTTTTGCTCTCTAAACCTTTCCTTTATCAGGCATTCTATGATTGGTCAGCTTTTCCAGAAATCTTCTCAGGATAATGGGTCATCATATATTCCCAAAGCAAGTCATTCAAGAATCAGTTTAAAGTCAGGTGTGGTTGTTCACTCCTTTAATTCCAGTATTTAGGAGGTAGAGAGGCAAGCAGATCTTTATAAGTTTGAAGCTACTGTGATCTACAAAGCCAGTTCAGTCAAGGTTATATAGTGAGATCCTGTCTCAAAAACAAACAAACAAATTAATAAATAACTTAAACCATCATTTCTTTAAAATTTTTTCATTATTTTTATTTTAAGTGTATGAGTGTACTGCCTGCATTTATGTAAGTGCACATGTGTTACACAATGCCCATGCAGGTCGGAAGAGGGCGTCAGATCCCCTAGAGCTGGAGGTTCGGACCGCTGTTAGCTGCTGTGTGGGTGCTGAGAACCAAACCCTGGTCCTCTGCAAGAGCAGCCAGAGCTCTTAATAGCTGAGCCATCTCGCCAACGTGAGCCATCAGTTCTGGAAGACCTTTCTGTATTACCAGACACTCATCAATTTCATTTGCTACATAACATCTACTGCTTAACTGTTACCACTGTGGCATATACTGCTACTTTTGGTCATCTTTTCATCCCAGGCACCTTGCAGAATAGATTAGCCCGGCCTGCAAACATTTAACGGCTCAGCACTTGGCTGAGGCAGGAGGATTGCTGGGAGTCTGAGGTCAGCCTGGACTGCAGTATAAGACCTTATCTCAGAAATCAAAACAAAACAAACACAAAATCAAAATTTTAAATAGAGACTACTGAATTAATGTCTCCGTAAACACACATACACCGTAGAAATAGAAATATCACCTAAAAATTATCTGGAGAATGAAACTCTAAGATGGATGGGTTTTTTAGAAAGAGGAATTGAAAAATGAATGTTGAGTTTCTTGGGGCAAGGTCTTAGGTTAACACCAGACTGGCCTCTCTTTCTCTGGTAGTCTGCCTTTGGCCATTTGACTCTTTATTATTCAAGAATTGGGAAGAAAGGTACAGAAGCTGAAATTCCTATCTGCTAATGAAGCTGTTCTGTCACAGCTTTGAATGGAGGGGGGGAAATCAGTACTCGGGTGGTGGTCTGAGATGATCAATAGCTCTCAGTAACCAGGCTTTTCCCACTGCACACTCCTGAACCAATGACTGCCCAACACATGAAGCTTATTTTATAAGCTCATTTCAGCTGTTCGGGTTTAGTTAGCACCTGTGTTCCAGAGTGACAGCAAGCCATTGGCCTGGATTTGGGGTTTGGAAAACTCACCACTACACCAATGGGAGAACGAGTCGAAGGTGTGCTTTTCTAGGGTAATTTCATGGTCCTGAGGAAAGAATTTAACAGTTTATTTTCTGACACGGGTTCAAGGAACATTCCTTAAGTGAAGAAAATAAAAATGCAATCAAGAATAACCATGCTTACATTTTGGAAGAAGGAATTTTAATATGGATTTTCCATTTGTGATATATTTAAATTCTAGGCCTCGGGCAACAATAGCAGAGAAAGGCCTCCTTTACTCTCTATTAGATGCAAAACAAATAGTCCACTCTGGGGGCGGAGCTTTCTCCTTACCTTCCCAAGGCAGCAAAGTGTAAGCCTCACACAGCAAACTCTCCTATTAGCGTCAAAAGGTATATCACAACTTTAATTACTTTGAATTCTTTTATCTGCATCCGCATCTTACAGAAAAATGGACGGGTAAGCGGCCCAAAAGCCAGCCTGCAGCCAGAAGCAAAAGGCTGTCAATACCGAAATACAATACTCGCTTGATCCAGTTTGGACGCGTTGACAAAGGCAGGGTTTGCTATTTAGGAAAGCTCAGCCATCTTGACTAAGTACATTAAGCGGGTGGTCCTCTTACTGCCTAGGTACTTGAACAGGGATTTCTAAGTTGAGGTAGAACTCCCAGCATCCCTCACAACAGAGGCCTAACCCCTTGAAGCTGTCAATACAAATCCCATTAAGGATGCGGAAAGAACGCGCAAGTTTCAGATGCATACTTCATTCTGCATTCTTCCAGTCTCGCAAGAAGGGCCAATTAAACTCCCGTAGAAGCTTAGAACTTTATTTCTTATTTTTCATGACCTGTGGCATGTGTTTAGCCTCCGGGGAGCAATGGTGTGAGGCCAGGGCCCACTCTTTAATGGCTGAATGCATACATTTAACCAGCACATGGTGGATTCGCTCCTCTGAGAATTGCCTTAGAAAAAAAGTAAAGTGCAAAAGCAGACAAAGAAATCTATAACCTTAGCAGTCTTTCACATTTGTTCGGGCCGTTCTAGGAACCAGCTCCGAACCGGCGACAGGGATCGCGAAGGGATGCACCTGAAGCGGTGTCGGCGAGCGGCCGCCCTCGCCGAGCCGCTCGGTTGCTGCTTTCCAGCGGCGAAGGCGCAGCAGCAGGCACAGCGAAGGCAGCGCGAGCCTCCCCGGCAGCGGCGGCGGCGGCGGCGGCACCGGCACCAGCGCAGTTTCCCCTCTCCCCAGCCCTGACTCTACGCGCACATGCGCACTGCGCCCGCAGCCCTGGACCATTTGTCAGGACTACTCGTGAGACGGAGAAAAAAAAAGAGAAAATTTGGGGGTAAGAAGCGGTTGATCGGATCTAATCTCTAATTAATCCGCAGCTCGGCCCGTGCCCGAGCCGTTCATTGATTTTTTTCTGGGTGAGGATGAAAGTTGCGAGACCGAGAGAGGGAAGGAAGCGCACCCTCGTCTTGGGAAAGCGATCAGGGGAGGGGAAGCAGGGAAGGGGTTTCTCCCCCACTTCTCTGCGCCTCTGGGAAACAGGAGAAAACTTAATCCCGGGGAAAAAAGTGGGCAAGTGACTCGGAAGCGGCTGGAGGGGGACTCTGTGGGCATCTCACTCTCAAGTAGTGAGTGCGAGTGCGAAAGAGGAACAAAAGAGAGAGAAAAGAGAAAGGAAAAAATGGGGGGAGGAGAGACTTGTATTTTTTCCTCCTTTGCGCGCACACGGGGAAGGGTGTGGGGGGCCGTGCGGAAGGGAGCGGGCCGAGGCGGCCGCGTCGGGCCGTCGCCGGCGCGCAGGCGGCGGGATGCGTGTGGGCCCCCTCCCCCGCGCCCCCCGAGCTTGTCACTTTGCTCGCTTTCCTGACACCGGGCGCGGGGTGGCAGTGGGGGGAGCGCGGCGCCGCGGGGCTGCGTGTCCTGGGCGGTGCTGGGGGTGGGGGGGACGCGGCGGATCCGCAGCCTGCCCCGGGTGTGTGTGTGTGTGTGTGTGTGTGTGTGTGTCTGTGTGTGTGGAGGGTGGGTGGGGGGACGACGAGCGCGGCCGGCCCGAGCTGGGGGGTGTGTGTCGGGGGGAACGGCGGCTCCGGGAGGGGACGGCGGGGACGGTCGCGGCCGCGGCTCGGTGCGGCGGCGGGGAGGACGCGCCGCCCCTGCGGCCCCCTCCGCCCGTGTGGCCTTTGTGCCGGGCGCGCACCGGGAGAGCGAGCGAGAGAGAGCGAGCGCGAGAAGTCCAAGTACGGGAGACCGAGGCAGTGGGAAAAGAGGCCGCGCCACTTTCTCCCCGGCTCGGCTGCGGAGAACGGACTGGTTGAATGTGGCAGAGGCGCGTCTGGCCGGCGCGGCCGTGTGTCTGTGTGTGAGTGTGTGAGTGTGAGCGCGCCGACAGGCCTCCGCGACTCGCACCGCGCACACGCGCCCTCACACGCACGCACAGCCGAGCCGCGGGGCCGGGCGGCCGAGAGTTTGCGTGTTGCTCTCCCCGCTCGCCGCCGCCCCCGCTCGCCGCCGCCGACTGTGGGAGAATTTCCTAGAGATCGCCTCCAATTTCCGCCATTTTGGGAAAGTTGCACGGAAAAAAAAAAAAAAAAAGAAATAAAGCCTCCGCTTGATTTTTTTTTTCTTTTTTTCCTGCCTAAGGCAGGAAAGTGCCTGAGGAGAACGCGGCGGCGCGGGCCCCGCTGGGGTGCAGGGTGCGGGCCGGGGCCGGGCACCCGCGCCGTCGCGGCGATCTCCTCAGCGCAGAGCCGCCGGGTGCGGGCGCGGGCGTGTGAGGCGAGGCGGCGGCGGGGGCGGCGCGGGCCGCGATCCCTGCAACTTGTTTACGGCCGCCCGGCGGGGCCGGGGCCGGCGGGGTCGGGGTCCAGCCTCGCGCCGCGTGCGAGTGGCACTGTGGGATCATGGCTGTTTTTCTTTTTGCACCCTCGCGTCCTGGGCCCTGCGGTGCCGGCCTCACGGCGCGGCGGCGGCGACGGCGGGCGGGGGAAGTAGAGGCCGGCGGGGGTGGGGATCGGGAAGCGCAGGACCGGGCATCCGCCGCGCGCCCGGCCGCCCGGCCCGAGGAGGAGGCAAAGTTGAGCGCGGCGGGGCGAGGGGTGCGCAGGCGGCCGCGCGGGGAGAGGGCGCCGCGCCGGGACTGGAGGGAAAACTTTAATCTCCTGGGGGGAGGGGGCAGATACCCCCCAAAAGGGGGTAGGATCTGAACCCCGAGATCCGATCCCTGCACGGCCCACCGCGCGACCGTGAGAGAAAGTTGAACGGTGGGGCGGCTTCCTCCCCGCGCGGGCCGCGCGGGGCTTGCAGTGTCTGTCTGTCCGTCTGCGCTCCCACACGGCTGGGGTGGGGGACCCAGCCGCACTGCCGGGTTTGGGTCCGGGCTCCTGCCCCACCCTTCCACGGGGACACCGAGGTAAACGTCGCTTCGGTTTCCCTTCTCGGTCCCCCTGCTGCCACCGCCCCGCTTCCTTTTCCTCCTCCTCCCTCCCCGCCGATTTTCTTTCTTTCTTTTTTTTTTTTTTTAGATTTTTTTTTTTTAGGGGGACCCGAAAAACGGAGTCTTTCCTTATGCAACTTCCTCGGGCGCCGTTTGCACGGCCCTTCCCCGCCTCCTGCATCCCTTGGCCGGCTCCTTTGCCACCTCAGGGCCACCGCCAGAAACATGCATTCGAAATTATCCAAAGTGCCCAAAAACTAAAATAGATTAAAAAAAAAAATCGTTCTAAGTTCAAGGAAGCTGAGATGAGAAATAAGAATCTTGGGGTGATGGGGGGGTTGCGCCTCTGCTCGGATGAGTGCGTGGATCTTGATTTCATTTCCCTAGATTGTCGTTGGTGGGTATCTACTGGATACCTCGGTCGCGTGGATTTTTGCGCAAGTTTTTAGAAAAACACTGACTTGAGTAGCGAGCATTTCTCCGGAAAGTTTCAAGTGCAGCAAAATAGCGAGCGTGCAAAACTGGCCAAGGGGGGACCTCTAGTGGTTAAACGCATCTTAAGTTCGAAAGGCCGCGAGCAAAGTTGGCCTTTACTTGTAGCTGCGTAGTCAGTTCAGACGTGGAAGTAATTAGAGGACCTGAGCTAAGCAGCCAGATGTGTGAAGGGATGCTGATCAGAAAGGGAAAGTTTGGTAGATTGGAGAACAAGGAATCTGAGCTTTGAGGCCCCGTGATTTTCATTTTTCCTAACTCATGAAAATAAAAACCCTGGTTTAATTCTGAGATTTGAGTCTGGCACTCCTTGAATAAGAAATTACTGTTTCTTATTTACCATTGTCGATAGCTTTCCCTAGTTTTCTCTGAGGAGTCAGAGCAGATAATTTAGTTCTGAATGTTAGTAAAAATTAAAAATGAAATGTGTGCTTGAAACAGAAAAAAAATGGAAAAAAACTTTGAAATTTGTCTTTATATGAGCTGGCTATTTTGGTATCTGAGAATTATTTCAGGATAATATATCATTTACTAACTACATATATGCTCGTAAAATAAACCATACCGTTTGATTGTGAGAGCATAATTTTGATTCACTGGATAAAAAATCATTCCAGATACTCTGTATGATCTCTGGCTTTAAAAAGTTGTTTGGGTAAAAATAATTGGTTTTCTTAACTTTTTTTTGCCAGTGTGTATTCTGTAAAGTATCTCCAATTTTAAAGATAAGTGCCAGAGAAATTAAGGTTGTGTCCAGTGATCCTTGTAAGTGCCACCTGCCTGTTGTACAATGTAAGATTTTATTTTATTTTATTTTTTATTATTACTTTTAGATAGGCGCTACCTATGTAGCTTAGGCTCGCCTTGAACTCACATCTTCCTGCTTCAGTCTCCCTGGTGCTTGGATAATAGTACTTTTATGTACAATGAGAAATTTTATTGGGTGAATTTAGACTATGGGAATGATAGGAATGATTAAGATTAATTCCACCCCATCTGGAACTGGTTAATTTTATTTTAATACACAGAGTGAGGTGGTGTGGAGTTAGGAATGTTGGGTTTGAAATGTACTTGTAATTGTATGTTATGGATATAAAGGCTTTATGAGAGCGCTTTGATTGTTCTTTTCCTCTTTTAAAATCAGTGCTCGATCCTTAAGAGAAGTCTTGGGGGGTACCCAACAGTGACAGCCACCAGAGAGTTCTGTCTTTCCTCACCACTACAAGGTAAGATGTGCTTGTTGATGCAAATTGCTTTAAATACTAAGCGCTGCATTTGGAAATCAAGGAGAGAGTGTGACAGGCTTAGTAGAAAAAGTCCAAGTTTATGAGGGCTGCCTTGAATGTGTGAACGAATTGACAGTAAGTGCTATGGGGCGGGAGGTGGGTGGTGGATCAAACAGGCAAAATGAGATTGGCTTGTATAATCTTTAGATTGATTTATTAGATGATGATGATGATGTGTGAAGGTGTTGGTGCATGTGGAGGGGAGGGTCAGCTTCAGGTATTGGGCAGCTTCCTGTTTTGCTCTTTTCTGGGTCTCTTCCTGAACCTGGCTCTCTGATTGGCTGTACTGAGTGACTGGAGAGCTGTAGAAATCCCTCTGTCTCTACCCTCCTCCAAGTGCTCTTGTCACAAGTGAGAGTGTACCTATCTGGTTAGGGGATTTGAACTCACATCCTAATGCTTTTGTGACTATCACTTTACTGACTGAATCATCCCAGTGTATATTACTAGATTCTTAGTTAGCATCTCACACATTTTTATTTTTTCTACACAAAGCAAATTGCTTTTTTCTTTGGAATTGAAAAAGTGTGAAAACCAGAACAAAGTGGTTGTGACTTAATATGTCTTATACAGATACATGTTGATATGGAAGAGCGAGGAACTTTACATGTCCTTGGCATCTATGGTAAAATTTTGTAGCTAAATGATACGAGAGTTTTGGGGGCATTTTACATGTAAGTGTCTCCTATGGCTTAAATCCAAGAAGGGCTGACTAGTGCCGGATACTGTGTTGTCGGGATCTTGTGAAGATCTGCTACATTAGCACAGACTTGTGACTCTTAGGATATATCTCTGTAGAGCTGTTGTCCAGTAAGATCTTTTTTGATCATTTTTGAGGGTGTTGGCTTCCCTCCAGTAAATAAGCCAGGACCTCCATTTAACAATGTCATCCTCAGACAAAGGGGCAGCCATAGCTGGGGTAGAACATCTAAGTACCTTTAAGCCACTTAGTGCTTTCTGCTGTTTATATAATTTCCCCCCTTTAACCAATCTTTCTCCTTTTCTACTTTCACCCACCTTACTTTTAAAATATAAACTGTAAAGAGGTAGTAAAATTTGTGGTGGTCATCCTGCCTTCTTGGCCTGTTTGTGAAGAACAGGAGTTTGTTGAGGGCTGAACTTCCTGACTGTAACTGTGGGATTGCTCTCTAAAATATGTAGTATATACAGTCATCAAAAAAGTTTCTAGCACTCTTTTCTTAAGAAAAAACTAGTTTATCTTTCACAGTATGGACTGCCTGAAAAGAGGAACAATATCCTAACATGGTGCTGCTTACAAAGCTAAAATTTGTCCCAATTTGATCATTTAATGAGTAGAAGGAGTAAATGAAAGAAATGTTTTAAAATAATATCTAATTGTGGAAATGGGAGGGTGAGGGAAGTATGAATTGGTGTGAGGGGAATTCATGGACTGTAATTAACATCTTGGTGGTGTGAGTCCACTGGGAGAAGAGGGAGAAAAAATAGGTAACTGGGATAGTAATGATTTGAAGCCACCAGGGAAGGCAGAACTGATTTCTGAGAATGGCTGAATTTTGGGAAATGTCTAAATGGGACTTCTGCCACTTGTTTTGTAGACACCTTTGTTACTATATTTCTGATTTTAACTAACTCTTGAAAATCTAGATAGAAAAAAAAATCCTAAATACCGTTTGTTATTATTTTCATCTTGATACCAAACCTGACGTAGACCTGAATTTGATTTACGAGGTCTAGGAGATCCCCACTTAGGAGACAGCTGGTTTGGAGAAAGGAAGAGGACATCTGAAAGAACTTGATTGAAGTTGGGTGAGAGGATTTTTTTCTGATGGGTGAAAGTCTCTTCCCCAGAAGTGGATTTGGGGGCTGGTAAGATGACTTATCGGGTAGAGGTGTCTGCTGCTGAGCCTGGTGACCTGAGGTCTATCCCTTGGTCCCATTTGTTGGAGGATGATGAAGGAAGAGAACTGACTCCTACAGGCTTCTCTCTGACCTCCACAGGGATGCTGTGGCATGCATGCTTGTGGGCATTGGCATACGTGCTCACACATGTACACACTCATGCACATAAAGAAATAAATGTAATTAAGTGAACGAAGAAGTGGATTTGTAATTAAGGACTTAGATGGGGATTATAAAGATTGTATATAATATTGTAAAATGTCTTCTGTGTTATACTTTCTCATATGTACAATAAATGCTTTGTGTTCAGTCAACTATTTATAGAGCATCTGTTTTATATAAATCAATATTGGGGAGTATGTCACATTAGCAACATTTAGTATTGAATCAGTGAATGTGTTATGTTTACAAAGAAACAGAACATCAATCCTTAGCCTTTGTGTGTTCATAATCTAGAGAGATAAGATGTACACATACAGTGGTCATTTACAAAACAAATCTGTGGTTAAGTGTAAGTGAATGGTAGAGATAAGCCATAGGTACATGATATACCTCTGGATGTGGCATTAAATATTTTTTTGTGCTAGAGATGGGGCAAAGAAGATGCTCTCTGAAAAATGGAGTA
Source organism: Eospalax fontanierii (assembly GCA_035773235.1). NCBI lineage: Eukaryota > Metazoa > Chordata > Mammalia > Rodentia > Spalacidae > Eospalax > Eospalax fontanierii. The sequence continues at coordinate 31,889,530 of CM069545.1, read as the reverse complement.
TTAGTATTTTAGGTGCAGTTATATGAATAGCCTCTCTGCTACTAGCATTAACCTTGAACATTTGGTATTATTATTTCTACTTTTGAGATAGTGTCTCACTATGTAGCCCAAGTCCGCTTCAGACTTGTACATAACTCAGGTTGGCCTTGAACTCACAATACTCCAGTTTCAAACTCCAGAGTGCAGTGCTGGTGCAGGTGTGAGCTTCCACTGCCATCTGTTTTTTTTTTCCAAAGTAAACCAGTTTTCGTAGATACTTAGTATCTTATCTGAATTCATTTCATGTAGTTTGAAAGGGATGGGAGCAGGGAAATTGATACTAACTTAGGACCGTTTTGTTATGTTTAGATTTCTGATTTTGTAGTAGTTCCTGGAATTAAAAGAAATTTCAGTAATGAACAATAAAAAATATGATATGAAGAAATCTTTTATCTTTTTATTCTTTTCCCCTTTTTAAAACTGAGAATTGAGGGAAAGCCAGTTGTTAAGCTATGCTGAAAAGAATACCTTCCTGTATTCCTTTGTCTCTGTTCCTCTGCCTTGAAATGACACAATTTGTTAATATGCCAATTAGTCAAAATGGTGGCTGAGACTATAGCTTGAGGTAGAGCATTTGATCCTTAGCACTACAGAAGAAAAAAAGTGGAATCCAGGTTTACCAAAACAGACTCAAAAGATGTTGGAAGTTTCTTAGTAAGTAGAATTGTAAAAGAAGTAAGGGATTCAGGTAATAATGAGAAGTGGGGGGTGGAGGTGGTGGTCATGTGTCCAAGAATCAAAATCAGAAAGAAAATGCACCCTAGGGAAGAAAGTATTCAATAGTGCTTTGATTATTGCTGCTAAATTCTGATTAGAAGGCCATATACCCTATGTATGGTGACGTGAAGAGTCTTTTTGACTGGTTCAATGGTTCTGTGTTGCAGTGGGTAGGGATATCTGCTATCTGAATTTTATGTCATTCAACAGGTCTTAGTCTGATTTAGAAAGATGCCATCACATGTATTGATTACAGAATAGTAGACTGTATCTTTTTTGAAATTCTGTGTTTGGGTTTTGTTTTTGTTTTTTTAATTTTTCACCTCGTGTGTGCTAGCTTAGCTCTAAAGAGGACCATATATGTTATATATAATTTTAGAAAATCAAACTAATTCCAGTTGTAGAACATTCTGAATAAGATTGTTTAGGCATCAAAACCCACTGAGTGTATTTCTCCATCTGCTTCACCACTGAGTCCTGAGTATGAGTGAATTGGAATGTGTGTATCTTCCGTCTGTCTGGTTATTAAATAATCTAAGTAATTCACCCTATTGGTTTATGGTCCTACTTGGTGGACTTGAGGCTTAGCTGCTTAATCTGTTGATAGGGAGGTTGACTATGAATGGTTCTCAAGATAAGCCTGGAGACACCCCTTCTGTAAGAGAAAGAAATTCTGGTCAAATATAATTTATTACGTGCAAAAGAAAAAAAATCGGGTGAAAATGTTTCAATTTTAGCTCCTATTTTCTATAAAAATATGAAGCAGAATGTGAATCTACTACTTTTAGCATTAAAAAATTATGAAGTGAAATAAAAAAGAACAAGACACTACTTTTAGATATTTTTTTTGTTTTTAAATTTAAGTTTATGCCTATGTAGCAGAAGTGTAGAAGTGTCTGTATCAGACAGGTTCTTTTGCTTTTTATGGCCCTGGCATCTCTCTAATGGGTGTAAATCTCTGTTATTACCATTCTGGTTTAGTATATTGATGAGAGATGGCACCCTTAAGGACAGCTTGCCTCACTTAGAGATGTTTTCTGTTCTGTACACTGAACATGCACTCCAAAGCATCTGACCAGAGCTCATTAAATAGGTCATTGGCCCATTAATGTCAGTTAACGGGATTCTACTTTCTGTGTACATTTTTTTTCTTGAAAGGCATTTTTCATTTTCTCTTCCTCCTTCAGAGGAAGTAAATAGGTTAGGCCACAGAAGCTCAAACACTTCACCTTACAGTAACAACTAGAGGGGCAGGAAGTTGAGATTTTTATAAAGGTTGCCCTTGGTGACTGCTTCTTTGCATACAGGCTTCGTGATAGAACAGACAGCAAGTCAAAGAAACTGTTGATATGCTGTAAGACAGTTCTCACTAAAATATGATCAGTAGGGCAGTTGGGAAGAAATCAGTAAGATGACACCATCCTAATTGTTGATTTTGTATTTAACAGCAGCATGGGTTTTACTTGACACTTGGATTCTGCTGCCCAGGGCCAGTGGAGAATAGAAGACTGAGATTCTCAAGGATTTGTTCTTGATTGTACTAAGGTTTCAGTGCTCACATCAAAATGATTTAGTGTTTTGCCTTCCTGAAATCTGTGAACTTGTGCCCTCAGGGCAAAACTTCTCATCTCTCCACATCAAATCCCAATTCCAAAAATGTGTGCAACTCAGAGTTTTTATCAGGCAGAGCAGTAGACTATCAAAGCTGGTGTCTGCCATACTTGATTTGAAAGGGAAATTTTTCTTTGTAGCAATATATGTTTGTTGAGAGATGCTTCAAGTGTAAGTCTAGATTTCTCTCTTATCCTTATTGAATAAGCCCATTTAAGAGGTTTGAATTTAACTTCTTTTGATGTGTTCTTCACTGATGTTTAAAATAAGGGGAGTTTCTTGGAGAGGAATAAAATAAGTACTCCAAGTGGCAAAACAAGTACTTAGCAGCTGAGTTGTCAGTTGGGAATTTTCACTGAAGAATAGGAGATGAATGGACAGTTGGATTTCCTCTCTCTCTAGCCCTCCCTCCACTAGTGTGTTGCACTCCCTGCCCCCTGTTGCCCCTCACCCAATAATTGGGATCAAATGCACAGATTTACACATTTAAGGCAAGCACTGTACTACTGAATTATATCCTCAGCTCATTTCCTTTTCGCTATACTTTTTTTTTTTTTTTGGTGTGCATATGTGGGTGCAGGTACACGTTGAGGTCAAAGGACAGCCTTGGGGTTGTTTCCTGAAGTGCCTTCTGCCTTTTGTTTGACACAGAGTCTCTCACTAGCCTGGAACTTTACCTTTACGAGAGACGAGAATGCTAGAATTCTAGGCTCAGTAGGCCAATGAGTGAGCTCTAGGAATTCACTTTCCTCTGCCTCCTCTCTTAGTGTTATAGGGTCTCAGGTATGCATCATCATGCCAAGCTTTTTACACAGGTTCTAGGCATCTGAACTAAAGTCCTTACACTAGCACAACAGCACATTACCAACTGACTCATCATGAGACTTTATAAGGGATTTAAATCTAATGGGTACATCAATGTCTCCTGAAAGCCTCCTGTCAGTAGATGATCATGAGGGTGTAATGGGTGTCATGCTCAAGATGCAAATACTGTCCTCCAGTCTCTCTTCTTTTGACATCTCCCTGTGTACTCTATACACATCCAGGCCTCCTACAGAGGGTTCACGGGAGCTCTTGGGAAGGACCCCTAAACTTTCATCTCCCCTCTCCTACTGCTCTGTTGCTGTAGTCCGATAGTGCTTTCTGTTTGCTCCTCTTCTGGATTTCTTGAAAATAGTTCTTGGAACCGCTGTTGGCATGTGAGGAACTTTTTATATTTCCTTAGTACAGACATCACAGAAACATCATGTTCTTGTTCATGGTAGTTGTTCAGAAATTATGTCCTCATTTTGTTCATTTATTTTTGGGTTGTTGAAGTATGCTTTTCTTCAAAAGAACTTGACAAAGCTAACAGTTAGGGATCATGTATTTGGGAGACCTTATAAACTCTTTCAAATCTACTTGTTCATGAAATCCCAGATCTACAGTCTGTGGACTTCTGAAATGGTACTGGCCTTAGCACAATTATCCTCTCCCCTGTGCTATGTAAGATACCTGGCATCCTGGGGCCAGGAGGAGCATGGACACTAGAGAGCAGCTTGTTTTCTTTTTTCTGAATCACCATGACTTGTAGACTGAGCATCTACTGTGCAAAACATTCCAGCTTGCATAATTTTTTTAAAAATTCTTAATCCCTTGCAAGTAGATATTCCTATCTGTTTTATAGTTAAAACAGCTAAGGCTGAAGAGAGGATTGATGCCCTGCCTGAGATGTTGCATAGGAATAAACTGTGAGGCTGATACTTAAACCCAGGTGCTCTGGCTCCTGAGCCTTTACTTTCTACTGTTGCTCAAAGCTGTTCTTTCTGCTGAATAAGTACAGAATATTGGATGCTATTTTGGGAGTTAGGAGTCTGTTTCGTAGCCAGTGGCCTTTATTTTTGTAATCTGTAAAATGGGGGTGATAGTCTAATAGTTTTAAAAGAGTTACGAGGGTTAAACTGGCTGATGTTGGTGACATCCTTTAACACAACAGTGTTGAAGAGTCCCTTTTTGCCCCAATATGTCTGTGTTCATTCCTCTAATGAGTCTGTTAAGCTGATTGACTGTCCTGTGCATGAGGACCCCTATATGCTTTGTGAATTGGGGGATTAGAAAAGTTTCAATAAAGGCCATATGGGAGGTATCAGAGACTTTTAGAAAGGCCTTAGAATTTAGGGGCCAAGTCTTTCTCAGGATTACTTTCTCAGGTCTGGACTTAGAGGAATGTAGGTCTTCTAAGTAGTATTAGACATACCCAGTATTAGACACTACAGACCTCGACACATAAATGTAGGCTGGGAGCTAGATCAGAAAGTAGCATACTTAAAGTGGAGTTTCACTTGAAGATAAGTAAACTCCATCCTATAAAATCTCCTTTCATGTTACTGCCTGCATTTGTGTTCCATAGTGGGGATTCTGTGGAACTCCTCATACTGTGATCAGAATCACAAGGCTGAGTGACTGTGGGAACAGTGACTGTGAGAGCCCCCACAGGTGGCAGTGCTGCTGCTAGTGTGAGCCTTACCTCTCCCAGACACTGCTAGAGATTTCTCATTTTTTTTTAACCACAAGATCTTTTATCATGAGACATAAACACATAAACATAAACACATAAACATAACACATTCCTAAAGAATGTGTTAGGAGGAAGCAGACTGTACATATTGCACTGGCCTTTAGTTTAGTCCTTGAGTGCAGTCAGATCAATGTGGTGGCAGCGTGAGCACTCAGGGGGCTTGTTCCAGAGGGCTGGACTTCAGGTCCCCCCTGCAGCTTGTGACACATCCTTCATAAGGTAGGTGGATGGGTTGCTTTGTCATCTAAACATGAAGGATTAGTAACAATAAAAGACTTTTTATTGTAGGGATCTTGACATCTTCTAATGTGGGTTTGAACACAAGTGGTTCATGACAATACATACTGTCAGAATTAACTGGAGGAAAATGCCACTATTTAATTTTTTTTAGATAGATTTTTTAAATTGATTTTTCTTGCCCTTCCTCTTCACTCCCCTCCGCTTCCTTCCCTTTTCTTTTCTTTTTTTGGACACAGGATATCACACTGTAACCAAAGTTGTACTGCTCCTGGAACTTACTCTGCAACTCAAGCTGGTCTTGAACTCACAGCAGTCCTTCTGTCTCAGCCTCCTAAGTAATCGTACTGAAATTATAAATGTGAGCCACCATGCCTGGATCACTCCTTAATTTCTTTTTAAGGTCACTTTCATCTTCTCAAGTAAGCTTATAAACTAGGTAATTATAATAAGTTTACATTTTATTGGCTGTTTTCTTTGTGATAGCTAAGGTATTGCATGACTTGCCTAATCTTCACGGTTACTAAATAAGAAAGATTTTATTATTCTACATTTTACAGATGGGGAAATTGAGACTTTAAGAATTGACTTATCTCCAGTCATAGACTAGGTAAATGTCAACCTTTCCATGTGAAATGAAGAGGTGGAAAGGAAAGTAGTGTAGGGAAGGGGGAGGGAGGGGAAGGTGGAGGGGAGGACTTGTACAAATATGATGGGGGTGGAGGACAAGCTGTGAACTCTTTGAGCCTGTGAAGGAATGGCAAGGAGCTCTTGTGGAGACAGGTAGGTCAGCACTTTGATGTGCCACACTGATAAAGTCATTAGCAGTACAAAATCTTCAGCTGACACTACTAAAGAACAATGATTTCTAGAAGGTAAACAAAAGGTCTTCTTCAGCTGATGGTCTTAAAGAAGGCTTCCTGTGCAGCAGGAAGCTTTGAACGCCCTCCGCAGAGGATAGTATTTTCATTGCTCTGTTAATTTTTCTGCACAGCTGTCAGTTTTGTTTGGTTCTTGATAGTGACGTTCGAGTTAGTACTCCCAATTCATGCACTGAATTAGGCATGAAAGTATGTAGTTCTCTTAACTACAGTCAACACCAGACACTAATATCTCAGGCTTGTCATATGGAACACATCTTTTACTTAGTTCTCAGAATTTTAATCTGATTCTGCTTTTTAAAAGATTATTATTATTGATTGATTGATTAGTTTGTGTGGGTTTTTTTTTTTTGATTCTGCTTTTGAGATAATGTCTGTCCTCACTATATAACAACTCTGAACTCATAATAGTAACATCTCCCTACCTTAATTTTGTTCCTGTTAAATGCAAAATTATAAAATACAACTTCAGCCTGGTATGGTGGTGCACACTGTTAATCCCAGCACTCAGGAGGCAGAGGCAGGTAGATCTCTGTGAGTTCAAAGCCAGCCTGGTCTACATAGTGAGGTCCAAGCCAGCTGGGGCTACAGGGAGACCTTAATCCCAGCACTCAGGAGGCAGAGGCAGGTAGATCTCTGTGAGTTCAAAGCCAGCCTGGTCTACATAATGAGGTCCAAGCCAGCTGGGGCTACAGGGAGACCTTGTCTCAAAAAGACCAAAAAGTAATAAAATAAAATACAAGTTCAAAGTAAGCAAGTATAAAATGGTTGCAGCTACTTAACTGATCTTTATGTTTGTTTGCTTGTTTTGCAGTGCTGGAAATTGAACCCAACCAGGCCATCTAGCATTCTAGGAAAGCACTTCACTGCTAAGCTACATTGCCAGGCCTTATTTATTTGATTTGAATTTTCTTGATTATTAAAAGAAGTGTGTTTGTGTGTGTGTATGTGTGTGTGTGTGTGTGTGTGTGTGTCTGTCTGTCTGTCTGTCTGTGTGCCTGTGTCTGTGTCTGTGTAGGCCAGAGTTTGACATCAGATGTCTTCCTTGATTGCTCTTTACCTTATATATCAATGCAAGGTCTCTCTCTTGAGTCTGGAGCTTGCTGATTCAGCTAGTCCACCTTGGCAGCTGGCTCTGAAATTCTTTTGTCTTTGCCTCCTGGGCACTAGGATTAAAGGTGGGCTATCTGCCTATCTGCTGTTTATGTGGGTACTGAGGATCTGAAATCATATTTGTAGGGTGAGTGCTTTACCCTCTGAACCATCTCCCCAGCCCCTATTTATCTCATCTTGATAAACATAGCCATTCTTTTGATTTTTAGAGGACAGTACTTTAAGCAGGTATAACCAGGCTATTCAGCGTACTCTTCCTCAGTAATTCTTGTCTGTTCCCTGAATCTTCCAGCTCAGACTCTCTAGTGATAATCTGCCCTTTCTTTCCTTTATGCTCTTCCTCTAGGCTGTGCTGCTTGTCTTCAGATGACTGTAGTCTCTAGTCTCTTCATTTCATCTCTTTCCTCCAGAGTCTGCTCCAGGTACCTAAGAGGAGCCCCTGCCTCTCATTCAAAGCCTCTCTGTTGTCCGTTCATGGCAGAAGGAAGTGGCTTGAAAGAATTATGAAGCACACATAAACTATCTCTAGTTGAAGTGTGATACAGTAGATTCCCCACATTTGTGAGGGGGTTTGTCCCAAGCCACGAGCAGTTCTGAACTTGAAAAACATTGTAGCATGTGAGTCCTGAAAAAATGCTGAAGTGGAACTGAGACACTGAAATAATCTCTCAGACCCTTAACTACTCATCTCACTTGTTGAGTGACTTTTTAAATAGTGTCTAGAACACTCATTGAGATAAATTTGCACATCTTTTCTGCTGATTTCCTTTTGGAGAGTTTGGTAGTTATGTTCACACAGTGTGTCTGAGTCATTGCATTTGACATTTCAGGCTTCACTTTATCCGAAACTTCTATCTTGTGGCTAGGGCCTATGACTTTCATAAACGTTTCCATGTTCCCTTTATTCTGTCATCAACACTAGACTCAACTAGCAGTTAATTTTGCTTGTTTCATTTCTTTAAGAGAAACAGAGTTTTTATCACTTTATTTGCAGTGTTCCCAGCAGTAAGACTAAGTGCTGTGACTAAGAGCTTACCTGGACCTTGGCCAGGCCTGGCGATGTGCTCCTGTCCCTCAACTTTATAGCAGGAGTGATTCAGAATCATGTTTCTTCAGAAGGACAGATTATGAAATGTCTCAAGAACTTCAGGTGTCACTCAGGAATGGTGGAAACCATAAATAGTCTGAGAATGCATACCTTAGTTGTGAAGGAGTGAACCCTGCACTTTTCCTCTCATCCATCTGCTGCTTTATTATGTAGGCTCTTATAGTTAACACCTCTTAGTAACTTATCTTCAAGTTTTGCAGAGCTTGCTTTCGCTTAACAACTTCTAGACTGTAGTTTCCATCATTAACAAATATTTTCATGGGAAGACATGCCTTTTATAATGTACTTTAAGTAAGTATGATACAGGATTCAAATTTTTTCTTTATAATTTAAAAAATATATATTTTAAACATTCAGCAGATACACGGAGAGGGCTTCTGCCATGTCTGCCTTTTAGGACACCATTCAGCTTCTTCTTGGACACAGCCAGAGCTACTAGTTTCTGACAAATTTTAAAAAATTATTTGTTTTTATTTTAGATGAATGAGTGTTTTGCCTATATGTGTATAAATGTACCACATGCGTGCAGTGTGTGCAGAGGCCAGAAGAGGGCCTCAGATCCCCTGGAACTAGAGTTACTGACCGTTGTTACCTGCTGTGTGGGAGCTGGAAACCAAACCCAGGTCTTCTGCAAGAGCAGCCAGTGCTTTTAGCCACTAAACCATCTCTCCAACCCATTTTCTGATAAATCCTTATAAAGTTAGTTTATACATGCATGTGCATAAGTGTGTGCATGTGTGTGTGTGCACACACATTTGTAACTCATATTCTCTTTTGTTTTACACAAAGGGTAGCACACAGATTTTGTATTTTGCTTAAAATCAGTAGTGTTAATTGTATTTTAGTGTTTCTATATTAGGATGGATAATTTCCTTTGACTTTCCTTTGGCAGTTTGGTGTGAATATATTTTAGTTGTCCATTTAGGTGTAGAATTACTGAGTTGGAGGATAAAGTCTTGAATATTGATCCTGATAGTAGTTCTAACTTATAATGCCCCCATCACAAGTTTGAAAGACCCTGCTTCCCTGTCTCCTAATAACAGAAAATATTTGTTTATTCATTTAATTTGACCTGGAGGTACTCTTATTACTGAGCTGTATTCTCAACCCCTTAAACTAGGATTTTTCAATGTAAGATACAAACTAGTGATCTAATTCAGTGGTATAGTGTTGGTCTACCTAGTAATGCTGCATAAGGTCCTGGTTTTAAGCCCAGCATATACCCCTCCAAAGATAAAAGTGAGACTAAGAAAAAAAAGTAACTAGTTTTATTACCACCTAATGGAATAATTTTATTAACATCTGATGGGAATGGTATATGGTAGACTGGGGCTGCCAGGGACTTGTTTACATGAAAACCTGAGGCAGTTCATCCAATAGATGATTAACTCAAGGGTGGGTCAAATTTGTACAGCTTAGTTTGGAGACATGGAAATGGTGTAAGAGACAGAAAGCAGTTTTGAGGATAGTATCATATATCATTTAACCTGCTCTCTTCCCCTTCATAACATACTCAGGTCATGGAGATTGTTGTATAAGTGAACAAAAGCTGAAATGAGCTGTTCACAAAAGGAAATTTTGGAAATATAATACATTGCATTAATGCCAACCAAAATGACCCCTGACTTCAGCAAAGACATCACTTTCTTTATGAGGCACCTGTAGTGACCACTTGGCAAAGGCATACTGGGTACCAGTGCCCTTGATTGTAGCCATGGTCAGCCAGGTCATACATGTTTTGGGGGATCAAGCTTCACTAATGCATTTGGTGGTCTTCTGAACTCCAAAGCTGCCCCATTGAACCTCAGTAGTGGCATGAGAAAAGACAGAGATTAGGAGGAAAATGCTGGGTCTTTCCTGTTAGCACATGTATTAGTGCCCGTTTATGATGCTTTCTTAGGAAATCTCTGCACCATGTAATAAGAGAGTTGGGATGAGATTTCTTGCAAAATGAGAAATATTGTGTGTGACTTGTATTGGGACTCTGTTGCTGTGTGTGTGTGTCCCCTGTAGATATAGTTTATCTTACACAATGAATTAGGGAATAGTATCAGGTGATGATTGTAAGAACCAAAGTTTTCTGAGTACTGAAAAAGTGACTTAAATCTTAGGAACATGAAATGAAGGACGTATTACGTGTGTGCTTCGATGTACATGTATAGGTAGGATGAAGCAAGGGAGTTAGGCTTGTGTGTCATGGAATAAACCGCTTTTGTTAAAACAGGGTTGGTGGCTGCTGTTCTTCCTGATTAGTAGGTGGTGGGAAAACAATGAATCTGTTGTAGCTATTCAGACTTCCTGAGACAAAGTAGTCAGTGGCTTCAAAATTATATGACAGGAAAGATAATGTGGAAAATGCCTTTGTTCTGTAATAGCTTATACATCTGTATCCACAGACTTCAGGGTGAAAGGATGGATGGAAGCTATTAACCCGCTGTAGAGATATGCTCAGCGTAACACAACAGAAGCACATTCTGGCGTTTCCTAAAGCATGTAGTGAGTGTTTCTTCAGCTTTTGTATGGGGCTAGTTTTTACATTTCTCTTCTCCTAGATACAGGCAGGATTGTGTTCCTGTGAATTTTATATACACATGGCTTTTAGATCAGAAAAAAATAAACATCCTGATTTTACAGTCTGTCCAGCAGGGGTAAAAATATTCTATAAGGAAAACTGCTACTCTTACATGACTTCATAGGGAGCCAAAATCATTGCTGAACTTAGTCCATTTAGGGAGGGAGAAGTCATTAAGATTTTAAGTGCCAGTTTCAATTTTATATTTTCACTATTTCTTACGTTAGTTCTTCTTCAGACCACCATCTCCTGTCCTTTGTTCTGAGAATTGTCTTAATAATAGTGAAATCTCATTCTTCAAATTCAGACTTTATAACAACTGGAAATGTCTAGTAGCTGATATTTCCTCTATTTAAAGCAAAGAGGAGGAGAAAGAATATTGGCACATCTAGAAATTCCCAACAGAAGAAAATATATCATTCAAAGAAACACAGCTTTTAAAAAGTTGATTCTTTAGAAATAAATGTATATGGCATATGTAAACTATATGTATTGAAGGAACTTTGAGCCTGGCATGATCTCACAAGCATGTAATCTCAACCCTTGGGAAGCTGAGGCAAGAGGATAAGTTCAAGCCCAGCCTGGACTTCATTACAAGTTTCAGAACAGCTTGAGTTACATAATAAGATTCTGCCTAAACGATATAAACAAGAAGTCCACATCTAGACAGTGTCAGTCTTATTTCACCACTAGATCCCATAGATTAGTTTAGGATGAATTTCTCACATGTCTTTTCACATTTCTATTTCAGTTTGTGCCACAAAAATAGAAGGAAGAACTCTCCTCTAAAATATACACACCAAGCCAGGGGTGGTAGCATAGCCTTTAGTCCCAACATTCTGGAGGCAGAGGAGGCAGATCTCTGTGAGTTTGACGCTAGCCTGGTCTACATAGTGAGTTCTAGGCCAGCCAAGGCTACATAGTGCAACCCTGTCTCAAAAAAAAAAAAAAAAATTACATACTGCCTGTGTGGTAGAATGTGCCTGTAGTCCTAGCACTTAGTAGGCAGAGGCATGAGAATCATGAATTCAAGGTCAATTTAGACTACATAGTGAGATCCTGTCTCAAGACACCCAAAACAAAACAGAAAATGGGCCAGCAAGATGGCTCAGTGGGTCAAGGTTCTTGCTGACAAACTGGATGACCTAAGTTCATTACTTAAGGACTGACATGGTGGAAGGATAGAACTGACTCCCTGCAAGTTGTTGTCTGACCTCCACATGCTGGCATGGCATACACAACCCCTTTCCCCCAGCCACTAAATAAGTAAATGTAAAAAAGAAAGATGTCGTGCATGGTCATCCACATCTTTAATCTTAGCATTAGGGAGGCAAAGGCAGGTGAATCTCTGAATTCAAGGTCAACATGTTCTACATAAAGAGTTCTAGGCCATTAAGGACATAAATAAACCCCAAATATGCACTATTATATGTCATCTTTTTTTTTTTAAAGCAATAGTATTTCTCTGATAGTATCAGCCAATTGGTATTTATAGTTCCTCTTCTGTCTAGTAATTTTTAAATAGTTTTAATGAGACCCAGTTTATGAATTGGTAATTGTAATTGGTTAACATGACTTATAAATGTCTTTTAATCTGAGTTTCTTATTCAGTCTACTGATTTTTAGTTCCTTGTCATTTCTTCTTTATGGAGGAAGCAAGTGACTTTCAGACTTCTTAGACTCTAATCTCTTTTATGATTGAAAGCTCAAGTGTAGGGATTTTGCAGTATATCATATGAATATTGATATTCATTATATTAAAAATAGACTGCGATATTACATAATGTCTTCAACTATATACATGCACTTATACATGTATGTTTATTTTTCAGTAGGCTTATAAACTAAAATATTTCCTTTTGGTTTTTCATGTGATCTAAACATTATTTTACTTTCTTTCTTCTCTCTCCCCCTGTATAGCCCTCCCTCTTTTCTTCAGGTAAAGTATCCCCCATTTCCTACTTGATAATAATGTTCCCCTTCTTTCGAGCCTCTTCTTATCCTTTACCTAATGATTCCTTTCCTTTTACATAAAGTGATGCCTATTCTTGAAGATAAGGTGAGTTTCTTGTAGACTATAAAAGGATGAATTTTGTTTTTTAATCCATTCAGCTAGCCTGTGTCTTTTGATTGGGAAGTTGAGGCAATTGATATTTAAAGTTATTATTGAAAGATGTGTATTAGCTGCTCTCTGTGTGTTCTTAGTTCAATTTTTTGTTTCCATAATTATAACTTCATTTATTTTATTTTTTTATGTTGCTTCTTGGGTATGGCCATTCCTTTCTTCAGTCCTTTGTATTACTTTGAATATTCTCTCTAGGGCTGGTTTGGTGGACATGAATTCTTTCAGTCTGTTTATATAATGGAAGATTTTTCCTTCTTCAACTATGAAAAACAATTTTTCTGGATAAAATAGTCTGGGTTGGCATCTTTGGTCATTTACAACTTGGAATCTATTGCTCCAGGCTCTTCTGGCTTTTAAAGTTTGCATTGAAAAATCAACTGTTATTCTGATGGTTTTCCTTTTTATGTAGATTATTTTTCCCTTGCAGCTTTCAGTACCATCTCTGTGTTCTGTATATTTATGTTTTTACTGTGATGTGCTATGGGGAGTTCCTGTTCTGGTACTGTCTAGTTGGTGTTCTGTATATTTCTTGTGTCTGTATGGGTATGGCTTTACTTAATTTAGGGAAACCTTCTTCTGTAATTCCCTATGACTGTGATGTATGATGAGTAGATTTGGTCTTTTCATGATGTCCCACATTTCCTGCACATTCCATTCCTGTGTTGTTGTTGTTGTTGTTTTAGTAAATTTTTCATATTCTTTGCTTGAGCATTCCAACTTTCCAACTTTATGTTCAAGTCTTGATATTATGTTTTCCACTTGATTCATTCTTCTGGTAAGACTTTCTCCTGTCTTTTCTTATTGACTTACTGAGTTTTTCAGTTCCATCTTCATCTCATCTTGAGTTTTCTTCAATATTTCTATCTCTTTTGTGAATTCAGTTTTCAGATTCTGATTTGTCTTTTTCATTTCATTCAGTTGGATAATTATATTTTCTTGAACTTCACTCAGGAATTTATTCCTATCCTCACTGAGTTGTTTGGGCTGTTTGTATGTTCTTTAAAATCCTTGAATTCTTATTTTAAGTTCTGTGTCCTGGTGTTCCTCTGGGTAATTCTCGATGTAGAACACTTCTATAGGACTGGTAGGATTTGATGGGAACATATTATCTTGGTTTTTCATATCATTTGTGTTTGTGGATTGTGACCTAGGCATATGAACTTCTTTAGTTGGTTGTGTGTCTGATAGGAAATTCTAGCCTGCCTTTGTTGAGTCAAAATTTGGTTCTGTTTTTATTGTAGCTTGGTTGCTTTCTGATCAGGTATGAATGATTAGTTGATTTGTACTTTAGGCATTTTTTTTTCTTTTTATTGGAGGAATGGGATGATGGTTCCAGGCAGGTCCAATATGCAATCACAGTTAGGACCGTGAGTGTAGGGTTGGCAATGCAGGGCTCTAGCTAGCTCACTGTGGTAGTTAGGAGCTGGAGCAGAACTTTCCAGGCCTAGTTGGGAGCTCTTCAGCAGTAGTTTCCCAGCCTAGTCTAGGAGCAGGAAGGTGGTGCTGTAGCTGTAGTTTTTATTAAAGAGTAGTCATAGTTTCAAACTAAAGAAATGTGAGAGAAGTAAGCAATGTTTTACTTTTGCAAATCTCTTTAACATCTAATTTTATAGGCGCTAGCTGGATTCTTAACAGCTGCTTCTCCATTGAGTCTGCAATATGTCACTTTGGCTGAAGTATATGAAGAAAGTCTGACTTCATGTATAGATAGGGTTAGAAAAGAGAGGACTGTTTTACTTGTCTTTCAGTAATAGTGTATATCATCTTTGATAGCACATCAAAATTCCACAGAGTAGTTTTATCTTAAAGGTGAGTTCGTGTGCAGTTTGAAACATGATCAGTGAGTTTTTCACCCTATGTTAAAATTCATTGATCCAAGCATTAAAACCAATCTCTTCTCCATGCTCAATTCTGTAGCCATTTGGAGAATATTGCTCCATTGAATTAGGTAAATCCTCTAAATGTTGACATATTTCATTAGGTGTTTTAAGTTTCATACTCATTTTAATCACTACCTCTCTATCTCTTTAGTAAAGTCTTGGCCATTAGGAAGTTGTAAAATCTATGGTCTGGATACAAGTGTTCAAAAATCCACACTCAGATTTCATTGTCAGTAACAAATCGTGTCAATGAATTCCTTCCTGTATATGCTAAACTTACTTAACAATATTTCCCAAATATCTAAACCTGAGTAAATATGTTTTTAAAAAGAAATAAAAGTATAAAATATAAGTGATATTCTCTGTAAAAAGCAACTTGCTTAGCTTGCATCTTAAATAATTTGCATGTGCTTATTTCCCAAATGATTTGATTTCCTTGTATCCTCAGAAGATAACCTGCAAGGCATTCTTGTTTGTGTGTTTGATTATGAATATGACTTCATGCATTTCAACCTACTTGCTGTGTTTCAGTTCACGATAGCTACGTAATGTATTGTTTTTCCTTATTTTGACCAGCGGAAGCCTCTTCAAGTTGAGTCTTGAATTTTTTGTATATGACCTCAGTTGTCTTTAAAGACATCTTTGGTTTCTTAAGAGTTTCACAAGGTGTTCCAGGTTTATCTTGGATATTTCCTGCCACTGAGCAGAAATCAGTTTTTCCTATGGGGAAGCTTAGAATTTAGATAACAACTTTGTACCAGGGTGTCATTGATTGCTGGTGGTGTCTAGACTGTGTTAGTGGACCAAGATAGAAAATATGTATATTATTAAGATGAAATGTATCATGGATTCACACTGTTACTTCCTAATCAAGTATGAGATCCACTGATCTTTTGTCATCAGTCTCTGGTACCCATATAATTACTTGTTTAATATTAGATTATACATACTGCAGCATCAAAACAGAGTCAGCATTAAAACCAGTGATATGATTCTGGAAAACAGTTTGTTTTACCACATGTTTAGCTAGCCAGTCAAATAGCCTATCATAACTGAGCTTTATTACTGATGTTTGATGTATATTTTAAGACTATGTTTTTGTTTCTTAGAACTACAGATTGGCAGAAATTTCAACTGAATTGAACAAACTTATTTTCTTTCAGAAAAATCATATTCACATTTGTTGTGTTAGTAGGAAAGACCTGTGATTGATAAGTTTGTGTAGATGACAGTGAATAATGGACTCAATTTTCCTTCTTGTTTTCATTATCAGAATGGAATCTTTTTAATCCACATTTTGTTTAGTATTCCCTTATCTTTCATTCCACTTTCTGAGATTTCAGTCACCTAAAGACTCAGATACCTGAGGTCAACAGCAGCCCCCAAATACTCAATGGAACTGTCGAGAAGCAAGCAATCCATCAGTTTTAATTGCTCTTCTGAGTAGCATGATGAGATCTCACTCCTGCTCTATCATGCCGAAGCATGAGTCATCTTTTGGTCTAGGGAATCCATGCTGTATACACTACCCACTTTTTAGGTACTTGGTGACTATCTCAGTTATCTAGGAATCACAGTGTATGTGTTCAAGTAAATCTCAGTTTACCTGATATTGGTCCAAACTCTAAGAACAGTGATATAGATGTTTGAATATCCAAATGAGAAGTCATTAATTGTTTAAGGGAGAATTTTCACCTTAATAAGGGAAGAAAATAATATGCTGAACCACTAAAATTGACAGTTGGTTATTGTTAATCTCTTACGGTGTCTAATTTATAAATAAATCTTTGCCAGTATACCTAGGATAAAAATAGTACAGAGTTACAACACTGGTGCTCTAGCTCAGTGGTAGAGTGCCTAGCACTGGCTTCAGTTTCCTATACAACACAATAAAACAAAAACATAGTGTACATATGGTTTGATATCATCTGCATTTATCAAGAATCCACTGATATCTGGGAGCATATCCCCAAAGATCAAAGGCACTACTGTACAGTCCTATTCTTGTTTTCATACCTATTCCAGACCCCACACCCAGACCTCACACATGCTAGGCAGTGCTCTACTACTGAGCTATATCTCAAGCCACATTAATGCTTCTTTTGAAGTAGCTGATTTTAGATTAATGAATCAATTAAGGGAAACTGAAATTAGGAGCTGATTTGCATGTGAAATACTTGCTGACATTCCTTCTTTTTCCCTTTCCAGGTTAAAAAATAAATCATGACTGAATCTGCCTCTAGCACAAGTGGTCAAGAATTTGATGTATTCAGTGTTATGGACTGGAAAGATGGAGTTGGTACCTTACCAGGAAGTGACTTAAAGGTAAACTGTCCTGATCATGTATAAGTATGCGTTGAGTGCCTCTGCTTGTGTGTTTATTTTATAATGAATATGTATGTCAAGTAATATTGAAAGCATTAAACATAGTGATATGGGCCTTAAGCAGCATGTAATCTGCAGTAAACTTGTAAGATAATTTTAACCCTTAGGCTCTAGGACTGAGAAATATTTTTAAAATGTACTTGGTTTGTTTTAAGTTAATTGTATTGAAGAGAATCATCTGTTTCAACTCTATCATGATGGCCAGTTAATGTGGAAATGGCAGTCTTTGAAGATCTAGTTTTTGGGGTATTTTAGTAGTGAGTTTTGTAACTTTTGATAGGATAACCACATTCCTTGGGGCTTAGTATTGTCATGTAGAAACTGGATAAAATCATGTGAAAATAGTGAATAAACAGGACACTCATCCCTTTAAATTATTTATACTATAAATTTGGATTTTTGTATAATCATCTGTTTAACAGCAGATTCATCCTGTAAGACTGTATTCTTATGTAGAGAACTCTCTTCATGAGCTTCAGTCTGCTCCCTGCATATGTGCCAGCCACACGCTGTGTCTCCAGCCACATTGAGCCTACTCTGGGACCACCACCCATGAATCATGGTTGTGCAAGCTCCCATCTGAGGAGCCAACTACCCCCACTTCTCATTTCTAATTTGTTTTTTGTTCTGATCCTATCTCTGAGACCTTGAACCTGTCTGTGGCCTTTTAGACTTTGTGTTTGTACTCAGTTGTTTAGGTGTTTGAACTTCCTGTCTCTCTAACTGGGTGCCACTTGACCTGGCTCTATAATACTTTATGTTCTGGGTTGTCTCAAATAGAAAAGACTTCTTAGAATCTAATCCTTTTGATAGCTCCTTGACAAGTGTCTTAGCCAAGTTCCTGCCCTCACTTCATCCTCAGGGATGCAATTTGTTTGTTTATTTAAAAATTATTTATTTTTATATGTATGATTGTTTTTCTCGCATGTAAGTGTACCATGTATACAGTGCCCACAGAGCCAGAAGAGAGGGTTGGATCCACTGGAACTGGAGTTAAAGACAGTTGTTAGCTGCCATAATGGTTCTGGGAACTGAACCCAGGTCTTCTGCAAGAGCAGCCTATGCTTTTAACTGCTGAGCCATCTCTTCAGCCCTAAGAGTGCTGTTGAGACCATCTGCCTGCCATTGGAAAAATGTTTGAGGTTTTAGTTGGGTTTTAACTAGGTACAGAGTACCAGCATCTGAATTTAGTGAAACAAAAATATATACAGTGAAGTTTAGTGAAATTTGGAGAAATTATTTTTTCTAAGGGGTATTAAAATATAGTTAGGAGTATTTAATTCTGGTGTACTGTAAGACCATAGGGTAACTATAGTCAAAAGAAATGTATGATATACTTTTAAAAAGATTTCAAAGGTTCTTAACATTAGAAATAATAAATGCTTGAGAAAATAGGAGTGCTAATTCCCTTGATCTATACATACATATTGTGTGTGTGTGAGTGTGTGTAGAATTAGTATACAATATATTATGTGTGTACTTAAAATTTTTAAAAAGTCTTAGTTGTGTGCAACCTTAAGCAAATTGTGAAATTAGTTATCCTGTTTGGGCCAAGACTGCTCTACAGTAAGATAAGGGTGTACATGAATACTGAGCATTTTATGTGCTCAGACATTCTCCAAGTGTCCATCTGCATGAGATATAATGGAGATAAAAAGCTGAATTTTTTGAGAAGGGAAAACTATTTATCAAACTCTAATGATGTAAGCCATGTGAGCTTTGTTAAATATTTAAAAGCAGGGGCCTAGAGAGACGGTTCAGAAGTTAAGAGCAGTAAGCTCATAATCACCTGTAACTCCAGCTCCAGGTGATCTGACACCTACTTCTGCACTCTGAGAGTGCTTGCACTCACATGCACATTCCCACACACATACACATAATTAAAATAAATCTTAAGAATAATTATTTAAAGTTACTACATTTTGGAAACTGTATGCGCAAAATGGGCTATTAGAATCAATAATATTTGCAACTGTAACATGGTTATGAGGCTTAAAAAGTCAAATACTTAAACTGTGCATTTTCTGAGTTTGTAATATATTATAAAAACTGCTTTTATATGTTGCTTCATGTTCATATAATTTTTGTATATTTGTATATCCTCTGTTTTTTTTTCATGTCAAGTACATGATGAAGTTTATAACTTTCTTTTAGTTACCTTTGACAGTAGAGTTTCCATCCCTAAGACATTTAGATTGCTTTAAGGTTTTCTAAGCAATGAATTTGTAGAAATGAACCTATTTTATTAAGATAATCAGGTAATGAAGTCTTTTAAGGTATTATCATCAGGGTTATTTGATAGGAGTTTTTAGACTCATGTAATTACTTGGTAATTGTCATGGGTTCACTCTACTTCATGTACTATAGACAGTTTGGTACTTCACTTTAAAAATAATTCACCTTTAATCCCAGCACTCAAGAGGCAGAGGCAGGTGGATCTCTGTAAGATTGAGCTCAGGTCTACATAGCAGGTTCTAGGCCATCTGGGGCTACAGAGGGATCCTGTCTCAAAACAACCCCCCCCCAAAATTCAACATCCCCCCCAAAATTGAAGGGCTGGGGACGTGGCTTAGTCGATAAGATCACTTGCTGCACAATTATGAGGACCTAAACTTAAAGCCCCAGCACCCATGTAAAAAGACATTGGTGGCAGAGACAGAACGATTGCTGGAGCTTGCTGATTGTCAGTCTGATAGGGTTAGTGAGAGACTCTTTCTCAGGTGAGTAAGGCAGAGTGTGATAAAGCAGGACATGGACATGGAAATGGACTTCTCTAGCCTTTTTTGTGTGTGCATGGGTCCATTCGCTACACATTCACATCCGTACCTCTCTGTCACACAGACATACATACACACAAATTTAAATATTATTATGTCCTTATAAACCTTTTTATTTGAGATTCAGAGCCCATCTCATTGATTATATTGCTTAGCATTTCTTACATTAAAATCTTGATTGCTTTAGGGGTTAAGATTAATTTCTTACTAAACTGAGGTGTTACAACTTTGGGTAAATCATAAAATTTACTTTATTTTACATTACCCAGGCTTCTGCTTTTTAATAGTATGTGCATCCATACATGGATTTCCTAACATTTTAGGTATCTAAGTCATGTAACTGAAGCTCATTTGGCTGATAAAGAGAGGACACAGGACTTCCATTGTGGAAACAGTTTTTATGTGCTTCAGATTTTGCTATTGTGATAGAACGTTCTTCTGAGTAGCCACATGATTGCTACCCAATAATATTATGTCATTTTTCTGGTTAAACTCCCTGAGCAGTTACTGCTGTTTTTCATGGCCAAGTTCAAGTCCCTGTGGTGTTCCAGGTTCAAGTCCTGAAGGTTTTAGATATCTCCCCTCTTTCCTTTCTCAGGCCTCCTATTTTACTGTTTAGTGCCTGTTTGTTTTCTTCTTATCTCATATCTTGGGCCCTTTTTCTTGCCATATTTATATATAACACATCACAAATGTCTTTTTTGGTACAGAAGTGTTGGAAACTTACCCTCTGAGGATCACTTAAACTACATCATGTCTAATCATTTCATTTAGCTCTTTTTTTTTGTCTGTCTCTTGTCAGTTTATAGATGGGGAAACTGAGGTCCAGAGTGTTAATTAGCTCAAGTTAGTTATTGCAGAACTAGGCCTCAAGAGGAGACTTCTCTGGCATTAAAATTGATTTTCTCATACCAAAACATTGCTATCTAAAGACAAAACACACTAAAATTGACAGATGGCAAAGAAAATGTTACAGATTTAGAGGGGTAAAGACTTACTTCAGCTGGAGGAATTAGGGAGTCTTTGAAAATCAGGTTATCAATTGAACTTTAGTTTCCTGAAGGTACTTGTCATGAAGACTTCTGGGGAGGCACCAAGAGAGAAAGCAAGAGCAGGGCTTCCAATGGCAGGTAAAGTATTGAGAACAGCAAGTGACCTCTGGCAGTCTTGAAAAGTTGCGGCCATTAACACAGTATATTCACCTAAACAAGCTTCAGGTAATTAGGTAAATTACTATTACCTAATTTATTCTTTAAAAATGCACATAAGTTTTATTAGATTAATGCCTCAGGGTTAGCCATAGGGAAAGGCATCTGAGTGGTAATGGAAGGGTACCTGGCAGGGCTCCTGTGCCTAAATACTTTCTCCACCTGAATTTCTAATGGTTTCTGAAATTTCTTCAGACAGAATTACTCCTTTGAATAGGAAGGAGCTAGTCTTTCAGAGTCCCGTAGTAAAATACAGAAACTGTCTGAAAGTGATAGTATTTAATCTAGTAAGAATAATTACTGCTTAGCTGACAGCAAGACCTGGGACAGCAAAGCAGGTATCGAGCTATAAAATTCACTGCACTTTTCTTAATGCACAGTTTTGCTTTGTCTTGATTAATGTTTAAAATAGTTTAGTTGCTAAACACCTTTGCCCTTAAAACACATTGGTAATTGGAATTCAGGTTTTAACATTGAAAGTAATAAAATGAAAATCATAAGCTCAATAGTGTCTTCTAATAATCTATTATTAAAGAGATACAAAAGAGGCAAAAGAGCCTCGCCCTTATAAGCAAAATTAAAGAACAGAATTGAATCAATTAAAGATAGTTCAAGGCAAATAAACAAAACCTTGCCACCCACATTTTCTTATTGACCCGGAT
Organism: Eospalax fontanierii; assembly: GCA_035773235.1. Lineage (NCBI taxonomy): Eukaryota > Metazoa > Chordata > Mammalia > Rodentia > Spalacidae > Eospalax > Eospalax fontanierii. Next base: position 31,867,658 of record CM069545.1, on the reverse strand, counting down.
GTATCCATGTGTAGAAAAGGTTACTTTGCCAGTTATTGAATTTGAACTGATTAATAAATCTTTTGTAAAGTTTATTTTGATATTCTTAGTTTCAGGATGGAACACTTGAGAAATATCATTCCAAAGACATTCATAAAGAGAATTTTAAAACCCAAGTATTTAATTGGGAAACAGGGAAATGTATCAGTCTTTCTGGAATTCTATCATTGGAACTTCAGTTATGTCAGCAGTGCCTATTCTTCCTAACATTTTTCTTTATTAGTGACACTGTAGAAGATCTGTAAATCCATATTGAGAAGCCACAGGAAAATTTGATCTCTGTCCTTTTGGCAGAGGGTAGGATACTTTGAAAATACTTGGAGGTTTTTAATTTTTGAGATAAGTAACTTTAGTAAGAGCAGATGCACTTTATATTTTCATAGTTAGAAAACAGTGCCTTTGAGAGTATGGTAAAACCTGTGAGTCCCAGTCCCCCAAATGTACATATACCATAATCTTATATATCAGTCCTTGAAGTCCATCCATGGTCTCTGCTTAGGGTTGCTCACTGTGTCTTCAAGTGACATTGAATTTCTACTTTGTGTTTAGACTATCAGTTATTGCAGTTAATATTAGAAGAAGAAAAAGATCACTGAGATTAAATGTTATATTTGTAGAGATAGTACTTTTTAACTATAAAAGCATTTGAGCCAGATCCTTCCAAGTGTCGTAGTCCTTCATGTTTTACTCAGTTTCTATTCTGGTTTCCTTTCTCTGTGTTTATAATGCTGGGTGGTTTCAGTTTAGCAACCATTTGGAAACTTCAGCCATAGGCGCCTTTCTGTCTAATGTATGGGTTTGATGCTATTTCTCACATTCTTATATTTGTCAAATAAGCATATATTAGCATCAACAAATAATGAAAGCAGAATTACTCCTTTTAAGTGAATCATCAAGTTTGTGCCTATTTGAAAATTTCTGAACTCAAGAATTGATTTTGTATCATATTCTTTAGTATCATTAAATTAATAGTCAATTTGATACCTTGTTTTATCTACTGTTGCCCAGTAGATGGTACTGTCAGCCTTATTTTGAAATACTCTGTTTTCAGAGTTGCTGGTTAAGATTTTTTTTTTTTTTTACTTTGAGGTTTCACTATAAAAAGAAAGTTATTTTTAGTTCTTTTCCATCAAATTAACATTTCACATTTCTTAGATTCACATGACATGGTTGCTGGGTGTACTACACACATTATCTGTGAATTTGTGTCTAGGATATATAGTAGGGAGAAAATATTCCCTTATTCCTGAACTTCTTCAACTCATTCAGTCCAGAAAGTATTTAATAATTGTAGACAGTGAGGTTGGGAAATACAGACAAGGCAGTGAAAGATCTAAAGCATTTTATTTTCGGTTGAGCATGAGCTTTCTACTTTTCATCACCTGCTAACATTTGTGAGTCCCTACTGCCACTCTATTTTATGGAAATTAGAAAGAATGCAGATTCCTTTTGATTGTTGAATACCTCAGATTCTTGAATCTGAGAGAGAACAGAAATGACCATACAACAGATAGTGGTTTCAGCACATGGTATAATTCCACTGTTGCAGAAACCTGCCTTATTTGCAATCTGCCATGAGATGAGAGGAAACTTTGAGTTGAGGATAATGATAAAATTGGCCTATAGCAAGTAGCCTTATTCAGTTATCAGCTATTTCTCCACTTTCTTCCAGTTGTTTTAGTAGACTGGAGGTAACGTTTATGGTGGATTTTAGAGAGCCTGGGGAGGGGATGTCACACAGGTTATGCATTCTCATGTTGGATTAAAAGGAGGAAGGTGACATTATTTCTTCTCTGAACTAGGTGAAACTTGGAGGAGATGAGTTGATTCCTGAAAAAAAAAAAAAGAGTTCTTCTTTATTAACTTCGCTTGCTAAATAAGTAATAATATGAACTTAATATATTTTAGTTTAGTCTTAGTAAAATATGTCTGAGATAACATATAAAATAGAAGTATTTGGCCACTATCTGAATGCACACACAGCTGTTGTGGAACCTGCTGCTTCATTCTGGTCTTCTTCCCCCAATTCTAAAATTCATAAAATACAAAGGACTTAACCGCTATTAAAAATCTTATCCAGTATATGATTGTTTAACTTTTAGCATGTGGCTAGTTTACTTAAATACTGTGTGTCAGCCATGAAATAAATAGTGTCATGAGGATTTTTGTAGATTTTGCCTTTTTTTCCCGTGTTGTTGCTAGTTTCGGGTAAATGAGTTTGGAGCCCTGGAAGTTATTACAGATGAAAGTGAGATGGAAAGTGTTAAGAAAGCAACTGCCACCACCACTTGGATGGTTCCAACTGCTCAAGAAGGTAAGGCAGCGCCATCTGCATCTTATTTTTTTCTGTTGAGAGATTTGAAATAAGAACATCTAAGGTTTTATAGAAGACTGAGCTTTGAAAGCCCTGGATTATTTTTGTTTCTCGTGTCCCTACATAATGTTTTGTAACGAAACAGACAGGAGCCAGCTTTTGTATTTTAAAATAATTATAAACTGTCTTGTTTCCTAATGCCAGATCTGTAATAATACAAGGTTAGTTGGAATTTGTAAAGGAAATCCAAGTTGCTAATGGCTCCCCAGGTGATTTTGCCAAAAGCCTGCCACTTTTTTTTCTCATCTGCTCCGATGGTTGTAACTAACACCTATATGCTGATGACTCCTAAATCTATATCTCCAGCCCCGACCTCTCCCCTGAGCTCCAGGCCCGTATTTCCACCTGCCTACTGGACATCTCCACCTGGATGTCCCACAGGTACCTCAAACTCCACATGTCTGAAATGCAATTCATTTTCTGTTTCTTTCTCCCTTTCCCTTTAAACCTCTCTTTGCTCCGTAACCGTATTTCAGTTGACAGTAGCACCATCTACCCGGTGGACAGTCAAGAAATCTAGGAGTCATCCTGAATTTGTTCTTCCCATCCCCATGCCCTACCCCCTAATGCTACTGGTTTTTATTCCTTAAGTATGTCTCAGATCTGGCCTTTTCTATTACCACTGCAACTGCCTTAATTTAAGCCCTTAACTCACACCTGAACTATTGCAGAAATCTCTTAAATAATCACATTGCTTCTAACCCACCTCTTTCCAGTTTACTCTGTACCCTGAAGTCAGAGGAACTTGTGTAGACTGCTCACCTGCCACTTTGCTAATTTCTCTTTGTTCTTCTAGCAAAACCTTCAAAGATCTGGGTGGCTTATACCACCTGTTTGCTTTGTCTCCCCATTCCCTCCCTTTCTGTGTTGTGCCCTGGTCCTGCCAGCTCAGGAAACTGTCATTTCCTGAACTCATCTTATGGTTTCATGCGTCCCTGTATTTGTTTGTGCTATTTGTTTCCGGCTCAAATGACATTTCTCTCTTTGTCCATTTCTCTTTGGCCTTCAAACCTGTTGTGGTATTGTATTTAAAACTTCTTCCCTGACCTTTATCTCAGGCTGAATGAATCATTTCTTCCTCTGTACGTCTTCTAGCTCATGCTTCTATTACTGCATGCATCACATTTTATTATAAATACTGGGTTTCTTGCCTGTCTTCTCTTCTAGACTGTGAGCTGTCTTGGGCAAGGTCTGTACTGACATAATCAGTGTCTAGTGTAAATTGGTGCCTAATAAATGTTTGCTGAATGAATGATTGGTCTAATGATTCAGGCAGAAGGAAATGTGAGATCTTAAATGCTTTGGATAAATATGACTCAGATCAATTACATTAAAATAGAGGTGTTGATTTAGTCAATTAAGTGAAAAATCACTTAGCAAAATGTTATAAACATGAAATAACAGACAATCCTTTACAATTTTATCAAAGATTCACTTATCGATTAGAAATTTATATCACCAGTGTTACCTTCTATATTCAATAACTAATGAAGTTCCTTTCATTCTGCTTTGAACTCTGTAGACACAGCCTTTTGTGAATTTGTTTGTCCTTTTTGGAGATTTTAAAATAAAAGTGATTCGAGTGATTTCCTGCCAAGTCCAGTTTCCTCTCCCTCCCAAATTTTATAGTTCAATTATTGATTCATTCAACAAACATTATTCTTTATTTTGTTGCTAACAAAAGTAGAAGAGAGAAAGTTTAAATATACTTTGGAGTGTTTTTGATATAGTTTTAAACCCCCCCCCTTTTTTTTCCATCTTTTAGTTTTTTCAGAGAAGACTGGGGTACCTTTCAGGTTGAAGGATTCAGCAAAAGTAGATGGGATTCAATTCTGTGAGAACTGTTGTCAGTATGGCAATGTAGATGAATGTCTTTCTGGAGGAAGCTATTGCAGCCAGAACTGTGCTCGCCATGTCAAAGACAAGTAGGTTTCTGTTGTCTTCCATCTGTGAAATGGGTCTGAGAGTCCAAGATCATGGTATCCAAGGATACAGAGGATTAAATGTGCTGTAGGACATCTGTCTCCGATGCATACCTGCTTTCTAGAGTTTCTCTTTGGAGACAAATGGCCCCTGACCTCTTCATTGGATCTTGTGGCTTCAGTCATGATTTGTCTGTTAGACTACTGATCTTCTGTCTCCATAACTGACCGATGTTAATGCTAATTTGAGCACCCCACCTGTGAATATCTAGGTGTTTCTAAGCTGTGCACGCATTTGGATGGTACTAATATGGCAACACACTTTTGTTGAGGAGTTCTTAGGGAACTCAGTTAAAAATCTATACAGGGAACAAAGGTTTTTCTCCCTCATGAGATGGGTAGTCAACTCAGCAGAAATGGCCATAGTGGACAAGGTGGTTAGTCCTGGTAGGATGACCTTAATGGATATACTGACAACATGAGCTGTGACAAAGGGAGTGGTGTGATCTACCTATTTGATAGTTTTCTGACAAAATACAGTTTAACAGCAAGAAGGTGTGTTTCTTATATATAATGACGTAGGACAAATAAATGACTTGATGTTTATGTTTTAGTGATGTTTCCCATATAATATAGTCAACAGAGGAACTTACTTTCTTGTGTTGGCTGACTGTTTACAGTTATAATTGGTCTTTTCTACTGCATTTGCTGTTCTTGATAATTGATTGGTCCCTGGTTTAGATTTTTTCTAAAGACAAATATTTCTAAATATTGATTATTTTTTAGTATGGATGACAGATATGTCAGACAAGTAATTATAAACCTATTAGAATATATTTTAAATATATTACTGATTTTCTTTTGAAGTTGTTGTATAAGGCAATTTCTACTTTCTGCCCTGACAGATCTCCTGTGTAACATGATTTTAAATAAAGTTACCTATATCTTGATAGTTTCCTGGTGATTAAATATGTTTCCTTTGGAAAGGGATTTTTAAAAATAATTTTTGCATCAATAATCAACATGTAGATGTTTGATAGGTATTGTTTCCTGTCACTGTTTTGGGGTTATAAACACAACAGAGATCAGAAGGAAGAAAAGGACCTAGGCGAAGACAACGAGGAAGAGGATCCCAAGTGTAGTCGGAAGAAAAAACCAAAATTAACTTTGAAAGCTGACTCCAAAGAGGATGGAGAAGAAAGAGATGATGAAATGGTTAGTAGCCCTTATGTGTCCACCTGAAGGCAAAGGCATACTTCTTGGGATGCCCCCAGTCACTAGATCTGTTCTGGAGCCAATTACCTACATGCTTGTATTAGTTAAAATGCTGGTTTAGGGGCCATTTCTGTGGGTATATTCTATACCTCTTTATGCCTTACTGTCCTCATCTTAAAATGGGAGTAAGAAGTAATAGTGCCCCCTCCCTCAGGATTCAGAGGTGGGATGCACTGGAATTTATTACTGGAATGAGAGGCAACACTCAAACCTTCAGTTTTGTGGATTTATCTCAGATTCCTCTCACCAGCAAAATGCCAATCCCATTTTGGTAAATTACAGACAGATTTCATATAACTACGTGAGTGGGTAGAAAATAACATGTAAATATCAAGTGCCTCTGGGGGGAAAATCATTCAAAATGTGCTAATTGAAACATAAATAACCTTCTCCCTGAAGCAGGTATTAGTGGGTTTATATGAACAAAGAACTTGAGGTCTTGAAGCATTTCACTTAAGATGACTATTGAGCAGTTGTTAAATGCTGAGCACTATTTAGTGAACTGGGAAATGGTGGGGGCAAGACTTAGACATGCAGGGGGACAGGGTCCTTTCTAACAAAGACATATTATTCTGACTAGGGAGACATGTAATAAGCAAGCAAAACTAACCAGAGGTACCAGCTTATTCTGAGTACTATGATTGGCATTTAAAGTAGAGCGTTAGGATTGGTTGACTGTTTTAAGTTTGGTTTTCAGGGAGAAGTCCAAGAAGACAGTAGGAGCACTGAGGTATGAATAATGAGGAGCCAGCTATGTGCCTTGAACTTCTGCACAATACATGTTGTAAGAGAGCATACCTAAGTTGAGAACATGTAGCACATTTTGTTGGAGGACATGCACAGGAGATACTATGGTAGTCCATGGAGGGTTAGGGCTGAGGGGAATGAGGAAGCTGAGGAGACTGCATCATTTTTTGAGTGGAGTGGGAGGCTACTAGAAAGTTAAAGGCAAGTAGATGCTGTGGCTTGATTTGTGCTTTATATAACTACTATGATTTGACATGTGTGGGCAAGAACAGAGCCAGGGAACCAGTTAAAATATTCTTGCAATATACTAGCTTGGCAGGCCATGTAAGACAGAAGATAGTAGATTTTATTCAGTTGGGTAGGATTGTCAGAATAGAGGAGAAAAAGGGAAAAGTCAGGGATCCCATTAGTCTTATTGTCTTATTCCCGAATTGAACAAATAACTGGAATGTCAAGGCAAAAGTGGAATAAAGGATCACGAGTTCTTAGAGTGTGATGAGTTTGAGATGCTTATTACCCACTCATCTCAGAATCTAGTAAGGAGCTTAGTATAGAATGTGGAATCAGGGACAGGAAGCTGTTGATGGAAGATGAAATTATTTGGCATAGGAATGACCTTGAGGAACAGAGATAGAGCTGAGTTTCTGTCACCAGAACCCATGTAAAAACCTGGGTGCAGTAGTACATGCTTATAATCCTAGAGCTGGGAAGGGGGAGACAAGAGAATCCTTGGAGTTTGCTGGCCTGCTAGCCTAGCCTACTTGGTGAAGTTTCAGTCAATGACACTGACTAAAACAAAAGGTGGAAGGAACTTGAGGAATGATACCCAAGGTTGTCCTCTGACCTCCATACACATGTACACACCTTTCTTCCCCACAAAGAAATGACCGTGAAAACAGGACTAGAGAGGAGCAGAGGTTGAATGGGTGTAGACATCAGCAGATGGGCCTGAGGAAAAGGCCTTTTGAGGTATGAGGAACACCAGAACACAGTGGTCATGAAGGACGGTGAAGCATCTGTGCTTTTCCAGACAGCAGTTCTTAGAAATGCTCTTCTTTTTAAATAACCTCAGGCCAAAAGCAAAAGTTCTCAAGTGGACCATATTCTTTTTTAGAAAAAGTTATGAAGTGAAATTGAAGAAAAGAACCACATCAAAAAGCTTTCTGGCAGACATCTAACTTTTCATTGGGATTTATTTCATGAACTTTTAAAGTCGTAATTTTCCTTTCTTGCTGTAGGAGAACAAACAAGATGGAAGGATCCTGAGGGGTTCCCAGAGAGTCCGAAGGAAAAGACGAGGGGATTCAGCTGTCTTAAAGCAGGGTGAGCTGATGAACAGCTGTGCTAGCTTTGTGAAACAAATATGTTCACATAGGTAGAAGTTTTAGTCTTTAGTGTTCTTTACGCTGACACAGAGCATTGGTTTGAGTTTTTCTTTGATGGAATTTTGTCACTAAATATGAAGGCTTGAGAAAGTAGCTAAAGAAAGGGAAATTAGTTAACTTTCAGTTGGTTAATATATATAGAATACCTTCTTTGTTTTTACCTATTTATCCATCAAGTCAGTGTTTCTTGCTTCTATCCCTTTGCCAAAACCTCAGTTCTTGTTCATTTCCCAAAATGTTAGGCTTTGTGCTTGTTCTCAAAGCTTAGTCTCCTCATGTGGTCCTCTTTTCCCCTTCCTTGAGGCAACATCTTATTATTTTAGAGAGTTTAGAGCTTAGGTCTTCCCCTTGCTGTTTTGTTGGATGGACTTATCGCCTTCTTTGGCATGAACCTTGGATCATTTCCATCTGTATACTCCACCCAACTTTATCCTAAAGATGCATCTACCCTCTCAGGCCATTGGTCGAGGTCAATTGAGGACAGCCCAGCTCCTAATCTGTAAGGTTACACTATTCCCTACAAGTCAGGGCTATGAACCCAGCAACCCAGCATTCCTTCTCTGTGCTTGGAGGCATTCCTTGCTGGTTCTTTCATTAATCCCTCTAAAGGAGTTAGGACTGTTTCCACCTGCCTCTAGCACACAGCAGAACTTTTTTAAAAAGTTTTATTTTTTGTGAGTGTTATGCTTACATGTGTGTATAAGTGCACACAGGACATGCAGTATCCAGGAAGGATGGAAGAGGATGTCAGGGCCTCTGGAACTGGAACTAACAGACTGTTGTTAGTCGCCATGTGGGTGCTGAGATTCAAACCCAGGTTTTTTGCAAGAGCAACCAGTGCTCTAAAACACCAAGACACCATCTCTCTAGTCCCCACAACAGAACTTTTATGTCTTTTCAGAGATGACTTGTTTTCTATTATTGAGATTAAAGAAAGTAAATTCCTTAGTTGCTGTCTGTGAAATGTCTTCTTCCTTCAGCTTTTCTCTCTTTTCCTTTTAATGCCTGTTATGGATGAAATTCCAAAGCCTTGGCTTCCTCCTTCAGTCATTTTGTCACTTAAACATTGAGAATTTTTTTTTTCCTTTGTGGGCTCTGTTTTTGTGTATTCTGATGCATTCTGTAAATGCATTTCCTCCAACTTTGCAATGAGTCAAGCTGTTACATTCCTGCATTTCCAGTACTTTGTCAAATTAATCCAAGAGAAAATTGATACTAGCTGCCTCTCTAGTTTTATCGTTTATGTACTCTTTTTGTACTTTGGACTGTGACTCTCACAACACCATTTTTTTCCCCTCTTATTTCCAAGATTAGCAACCATTCCCTAAGCACTCAGTACACTAGTTTTTTCTCAGTCCCCAACTTCCAACTTCTAGATATTGTGGAGACACACACATACACACACACACACACACACACACACACACACTTGTGTATCCTTCTTTTTGTGCTTCTCTGGACTTCCTGACTGGAAGAAACTGGATATTTTCTTCTGCCTTTGTAACTGTGGATATATAGCACAGTTCACTCCTTAGTTTTTATTTCTATGGAGGAGCCAGGAAAAGAGAGATGGGATGAGCCATGGAAGTAGAGGAGAGACAAGAATCATAGTAGTTAATATAGAATCACAAAACATTGACGCCTTAGATTTGGAAATTCCATCATTTAGTCTCACTTACCTTTCAGGTTTGCCTCCTAAAGGCAAGAAATCTTGGTGCTGGGCATCCTACTTAGAGGAAGAGAAAGCTGTGGCAGTGCCTGCGAAGCTGTTCAGAGAGGTATGGACCCTTCTAGAAGTACTTTGTGTAAGGGCAAAGGAGCAAGAATACTCGTCTGACTTCATACTGTCATTTCTGTTGTTTGGAAAGTATGACAGGATAATTTCCCAGGTATATTTCTTTTCATGAGTTTGTTACATGGAAGATGCCTCCAGGTGAAGCTGTTATTAATATGTGCACAGTACAGTACATACATACCTACACACATGTTCAACATTCAGTAGTTACTGGACTTTCACCCATTTTTCATCATAGGAATACTGTTACAAAAAACTGGATATATTTCATGTCTGTCCTATGAGAGAATGAAAATTAGTTACTTAGCTTTACATTGTGTAACTATGCATCTAAAAATGTGTTGCCATGTGGTATTAGTAATAAGAATATTTTATCACAAGCAATTTAAAATTAGTTAAAAATGTAGTTGGTATAATTCTGCATAGAAGCACTTGCCTATGGAGTAAGTAAAATAGGACTCAGTAACTTCCTCTGTAAAGGGTCAGATATTTTAGGCTTTGCAAGGCATCTGGAGTCTGTTGCATAATGGAACTTGGTTGAATAACATGAGAGTATACATAGATAACATATCAATTAGTGGGAATGGCTCTGACTAGTAAAACCTTATTTATGAAGTGGACAGTGGGCCAAAATTGATACATAGACTATAGTTTCTTACCATCTAGTGTATAATAACCCTTCCATGAATTTCATTCTATTTATGAATGAACAAAGGTAAAGTGGTGAATAGTCAACATTGGGATAACTGTATCAACACTGAAATTTTTAACTTAAATAGAGTCATAATTACATATCAACTTATTCTGTATAATTATTTTCTATAACTGATATTTTGCACAATAGACCTTCTTGCCTTTTTAAAAAGATTTGTTTTTAATTATGTGTGTGTATGTGTTTGTGTGTGTGTGTGTGAGTATATGCGGATGAGTATGGGTTCCCACTAAGGCCAGAAGTAGGCTTCAGATTCTCTAGAACTGTAGTTACAGGCAGTTATGAGTCTCTGATCTGGGTGCTGGGAACCAAACTCAGGTCCTCTGCAAGAGCTGCACATGATCCTAACTGCTGAGCCATCTCTCCAGCCCCCTTTCCCTTTCTCACATTAAAAAGTTACTTGAATAGTTAATACATTCATATGATTCAGAATGTCACAGTACAAAATAAAGTATGCCCTCATAACCCTGTCTCCCTAAACACCATATTTGCATCTGCTGAGGGGACCAGTTATTGCTTCTTCTCTTTCCTTCCTAGAAAGTCAAGAGCACATAAAAACTCTCTACATGGTCTGTCCCTGTCTAAAACACCATTGTACTGGAGGGCCCATACTTTTTGGGACTTTGTTTTTAACTTGACAGTATGGAGATTATTTCATTTCAGGTCATTGATCCTTTCATCATTTTTTAATACTAAAATACTAATGCATAGTATTTTATTTTATGATTGTTCTGTAAAGATTTAGTTTATTCCCATTTGATTGACATATAGACACATTTTCAATTTTTTTGCTTGATGCCGTAGTGAATAACCTTGTACACTTGCCATTTTGCATATATATGAGTATCTTCATTGGATAATTTCCTAGAGTTAGAATTGCCTAGACAGAGAGAGGGCTCAACTTTTAACGGATACAGTGAAATTGCTAGTGTTTGCACCAGTTTTCATTCCTAGCAATACATGCACTTGTCTGCTTTTGTAGAGCCTTACCAGTATAATGCCATCAAGCTTTTTGATCTCCACTGGTCTCATAGGAAAAATGTGTCTTAGTGTAATTTTATTTTGTGTAATTCTGATGGACAGAGTTGACTATCTCTTCAAACTTTTAAAAGACAAAGGCAGTAAATTATTAGATTTGGTTTGTATGTAGCCTGTGTTCATTTTTTTATTATATTCATTAATCATTTTCTTTGTGATTTATTAATTTATATATTTGATGAGAGGTTTGGACATAGTGAGTACATGGTAGGGATGAAACCCAGAGTCATAACCCCAACCCTAAGGACTCTTTAAGAATTGTTCAATTTCCAGCTGGTCCTGTTGGACTGATAGAAACCTGTTATTTCTTTGCATTACAGCACCAGTCCTTTCCATACAACAAAAATGGATTCAAAGTGGGCATGAAGTTAGAAGGTGTGGACCCTGAACATCAGTCTGTGTACTGTGTCCTCACTGTGGCTGAGGTAAGCTTTGCCTTTGCTTTGAAAATAAAATGATGACCATTGGGCTTTAATGATGAAAAAACTGTCCTTGGCTGAGATTTATTGCATGTCAGGAATGTGCTTGGGGTTTTATGTACCTTATCTTGCCTAGTCATAATAAGAGTTCGATCCTGTGCGGGTCCTGTTTTTACCATGAAGTGAAGTGATCAGTACAGGGCCACACAGCTTCAAGGTAGTAGTAGAACTGGAATTTGAAGGGAGGTCTGTCTGGATCCATAGACTTTGCCATACTCTTGACAGAAGGAACACAGCAACAAATATTTAATTACTTTAGTATTTTGGAATGTCTCTGTGCAAATTTATTAAAAAGTAAATCATCTATAGGACAAAGTGTATCAGCAAATATAATAGGTCCAGTATATTGCTGAGAACACTTTTTTAAAAATTCTTTTTCCTCTTGTGGAAGCCTCTTTGCGCCTTCCTTTGAACCAGGATTATGGAGTAAGGTGTCGTAGGCACTGATTTTGGTTATTCTAGAGTTCTTTCACTGACTGAATTTGTATGAAGAATCTTGGTTTCTGCAGAACACAGAGCCTGTGATGGCTGAGTGATGGTGGTCACAGTAGGTAATAGCTATAGTTACCTGTAGTACACTATGTGTCAGGCATTGATTGAGGTGACCTGTAGACAGGATCTAGAGAGGGAACAGCAGCAGTGCCAGGTGTCCTGGGCCAGGATGTTTAAGTGAAGGATCTGGGAATAGAATGAAATTAAAAATTCAGTAAATATAGATTATTTTCAGAGATTTAGCTATGAAAGAGAAAGAGCTCCATGTGTGTGTGTGTGCATGTGTGCCCTCATATGCATAACAATTGAATGGGCATCTCTTTCTCTAATGCTAGAGGTTGGTGAGTTTGAGACTAGACTCTACATAGTGAGACCCTATACCAAAGGCTGGGTGGGGAGCATCAACTATGACTGAATGAGTCATCCTTACATGAGCAGCCTTTTATATTTACTTATGAATGTCTATAAGACTCAACCCCAGACCTTCCCAATTGAAAGTTAATGTATATTATGTTCCTGATGCATTTTGCTGCTTGATAAAATGAAAGTTCATCAGTTGTTAACTCTCACCAAGAGTGTGTGAAGATTTGTGTACCTACGACTGAGTAACAGTCTTGTGTTTATTTTAAATTTATTTCTTGCCCTTCTCTCCTTTCCCCTTCCCTGCAATCAAGAGGGTAAAGGAACAAACGGGCACCTTATTCATGAGGGTTATGGGGCTTTACCTTGAGGAATAGTCTAGAAAGCCCTTCAACAGGAAGAAGGGATAAAGGCTGATATTCTGATATTTGCTGCTTGCCTGATATGCTGCTTGCCTGATTGTAAGCAGACATTTAAGGGAAACTTCTTTGACAGAGGTGTTAAATAATTGCCTGAGAAGTAGAGCTAGTGGGATTGGTAGCTGCAGGAGAAAGAGGCAGACCAGAAAAGATAGTAGTGAATAATGAGAGGAAGCTCATTATGGGTCTGTTAGGAATATTTTAAAAAAATATTTTGTTTCCTTTTCTTATATTAAAAATGTGTGAGTATATTGCCTGCATGTATGTAAGTGTTCCTGCGTGATGCAGTGCCCTTGGACATCAGAAGAGGTCACTGATCCCCTGGAACTAGAGCTATGAATGGTTGTTAGCTACCATATGGGTACTGGGAATTCTGCAAGAGCAGCCAGTGCTCTTAACTGCTGAGCCACTTCTCCAGCTCCGGGAGCATTCCCTTGTAACCTGGACTGCCCAGTATTCAGGCACAGTTGATGCCTACTTTATTTCTTGATACAGTTTAATGTGTAGAGTCTAGCATCTAACTCATGATCCTCCTGCCTCAGCCTCCTAAATGCAGGGTTGCAGACCTGCAGTTACTTCTTGTGAGTTCATTCTTTCTACTCAAGGTAGTTACGTTCTTGACAGTAGCACATAGGGAACTATTGCTCCTACAGGACATTCTAGGTTAGGTTCCTGTGAGTCTCTGTTGACAATACTTTTGTCAACTGATGAGCATATGCACTTGTTTTTGTTTAATGACTCCTTATTATACTGTTGTTTCATTAAGACTGAACTCACATTCAACTTATGCATGAAAGGAGCTTAGGTAATACACATGTTAATCTCTGTGAGGCACATTATAGTATTCTGGCACTTAGTAGTTATTTTAAAGAGTGAAGTTACCCACAGAAAGGATGAAAATATGGAAATATGGAAAGCATGGCTCGAAACAGGCCCCACATATGACACTGCTTCCCAGGAGAAGAGTCCCAAGAAGAAAGCAGAGCATGACTTTGCCAGTCCCAGCAAGGAACCTGAATCTTAGGCAACACACAGTTTTGAAATTTGTATATTCACATGTCTTCAGATAACAAATGTGTTATTTTGGATTAGAAAAAAGTTTAACAAACAGGTGGATTCATAGGTATGGAATATATGAATAATTAAAGTTGACCCTATATTATTTTTCCTTTCCCAGAAGCATTTACTAAGCTACGAGTAGTTGCAGACTAGGTACATGCTTGGGGTTGTGGGATTTGCCAGGCAAAGGTTTCAAGGGCAATTTTTTTTAAAGTATTGTCAAACTATTATAAGTGACCTCCAGAGAAAGAAGGCTTGAGTTGGTTAAGGAGGCTGCTAGGAAGAAAACAGAAACATCAGCATGAGATTTTAGAGTTTGTATTAAGTGGTTGGGAATAGGTAGATTAGCAAGCTGGAAAGCAGAGGCTCTCTGTTGGACTTTTAAAAAAATTATATTTATTTAATATGTATGAGTATTTGCTAGTATGTATGTATATGTATCACATATGTGCCTGGTGCCTGTGGAGGTCAGAAAAGGGCATCAGATTACTTGGAACTAGAATTACAGATTGTTGTGTGCCACCATGTGGATGCAAGAAACTGAACCTGGGTCCTCTGCAACAGAAGTAAGTGCTCTTAAAAGCTGAGCCATCTCTCTGGTCCCCGGGGTTGGATTTCTTAATAAAGGACTTGAGAGGCATTGTAGTTCCTGAGGGGGATCAAATTCATGGGAGCATGGTGAGGAAATAAAAGGCACTCAAGTCATCAGACTGGAGAGGAAGAGTCAGGTAGGACGCAGTGTTTTGAGTGAGGGTAAAAGATGCTACAACCCTGTAGCCTAAGCCGTGGGGGAGCAGAGTATAGGAGCCAGGGCTTGAGAGGATGAATGAGGGGAATCTCTGGGTTGAGGATGTAGTCGTTTTTTGTTTGTTTATTTGCCAAAGCAGAGTATTCCAGAAGACATGGAAAATAGTATAGAGACAGTGGGGAGGACAGGAACATGATCCAAGGAGCAGAACAGCATGGACCACAAGTGTGCTAGAGGCTATAAATACTAAGGGGCTTAAATCGTAGGCATGGAGGAGAGAGAGCTGCATGAAGGCACAGTAGATAAGAGGCACCTGAGCATCCTCTAAGCATGAGGTAGGGGTGAGGGTGGGGGTGGGGAGTAGACCTTTAACTTTCCTGAATGTTATATTACCCAAGCACTCCATCTCAGCTAGGACTCTAGACTCTGAGAGGAGACATCTTAATTGTAAATTTTACCATATGGAACATATTGATGCATTTTAATTGAAATATAAGTAATATAAGTGGGACATGCTTCCCTTTGTTTTGTTTCTCCCTTTTTATTCCCACTTCCCAGAAGAAATTATTGCCAATATTTTGTCATATTCTTTAAGACTTTATGAATTCACATATAAACATACCTGTGTATGTAAATATGTATATAAATATGTATGCACTTTTAGAAGTAGATATACAGCCATATATACATAAGTACACACATGTATTTCCACATACATAATTTTCTCATAAACTGACTCATCTTGTATAATTTGGTCTGCTATTTGAATTTTAACAGAATTTAAAGGTCTTTCTTGTGAGATGGCTTAGTGGGACCCAGGTGGGTCCTTAGAAGCAGATTCATAGTGTGTTGTATACAGTGAGTATATTCCATGGAGATCGTCCTGTCTACATTTGAACTAGGAACAGGTTTTTTTTCTCCCAACACAGCCTCCAGTGGAGGACTGGGTGACTCTTAGTGTGTGTATCAGCCTTGGTCTGCTGCAGTCAGTGTGGTGGAGCCTATATCCTGGCCCTGATAGCTCAGCTGCTTGCTGCCAGCTCCCTGTGGTGACTTGTGTTGCTTCAGTTTAGAGAATGCTGCTTCAGTCTCAAGAGGACTGCTTTTTACCCCAAAGATTCATGCACCTAATATCACTAGAGATCTTGTCACAACTCCACAGATTAGCTAATCTTGCCTTTAGATTTTGTGATTTGTCTGGTTGTTTCTGTAGTGGTCGGAAAGGGCGGTTTAATGAACCAAAGACCATGTTTGTGTGTGTGTGTGTGTGTGTGTGTGTGTGTGTGTGTGTGTATACTTGTGAAGACCAAAGTTTAATATCCTGTATTTTACTCTATCACTCTTCACTTTAGTTTTTAAAATGCATCTCTCACTGAACCTAGAGCTCACCACTTGGGCAAGACTAACTGGCCAGAGAGTTCTATGGGTCCTTCTGTCTCTGTCCCACTAGGGCTGAGATTACAGATCCCTAACACTGCACCCAGTATTTTTTTTTTTTTGCATGGGTTTTGGGGGTCTGAATTCAGGTCACATTTGTGGCAAGGACTAAGCCATATCTCTTTTAATGCTATGCATATATGGTATCTATGTTAATTTATTTTTGTGTATGTTGATAGATATGTATTTTTTAACTAATACAACCTGCTTACCTATTTTAGGTTTGTGGATATCGGATAAAGCTCCACTTTGATGGGTATTCTGATTGCTATGACTTTTGGGTAAATGCGGATGCCTTAGATATCCACCCAGTGGGATGGTGTGAGAAAACTGGCCATAAACTCCATCCTCCAAAAGGTACGTTCATTTTTTGTTTTGTGTTTTAAGTTCAGTAAAACTTCACTTTCTTCTATGTTGATTTGGGTTTCTTAGAAATCAAACTTTATGATAATTAATTCAAGCTTATTCAAGATGTAAAATATGTTTATTAAAGTAAAGGAAACAAAACTAAAGTCTAATTTAAGATAGTGAACTATTTCCATGTACTTATTTGCATATAAAACAATACTTAAATAACACTTAACTCCTGACTATAAACAACTTTTGCATGCAGATTTCTATTATATATGTCTGTGTATATCTTTCTATATATAGAGAGAAAGAGATATACATACGTGCACACGTCTTTGAAAAAACTGATTCTAGAAATTTGTTTCATTGCTATTCATTACATATCTGTAATCACCGTACTAGGCTGAGACAGGAGAGTCATGAATTTGAGGCCAACTTGGGCTTAAGAGTGAGTTCAAAGCCAGGCTGGATTGCAATGGCTATCTTATCTCAATAAAGGTAAGAAAGGAAAAGGAAATGGAAGGGGAGGAAAGGGATGGGGAAAGGAGAGGAAAGAAGGAAAGGAAAGTTTTTGTTTCTGTGCTAGGGATCAGACTTAGAGCTTCATTCATGTTAAGCAAGTGCTTTATCATTTATCAAGTGCTTTATACCCCAGCCAAATTGAATTCCTTGCTTTTTTGTTATTGTTTAAAGACATGAACCCAGGTTGGCCTGAACTCTTGATCCTTCCTTTTCAGTCTCCTGAGTGGTGGTGAGATTATTGATATGTACCACATACCCAGTTGGATTTTTTTTATATTGTAGTCTTCCAGTTTTATTTTATTTTACTAATATTTTTGATTGAATCATTGTATGTTTCATACAGAACATTTCAATCAATGTTAATCATCTTTATATTCCTTTGCCTACTGGAACCTCCTTATAGCCCCCCAACTAGAATCCATACATTCTTTCATCTGTATTAAGCTCTATTGTGTCAAGTTAGTGTCCCCAAATGACCTCAGTGCAGGTTCATCCTCTGAGGTCTAGTCAGCCTACGTAGAGTCCCTCATGTTAGGAAGACTAGCTCATCCTCACCCAAAAGTAATTGGATGCCAAAGGTTAAAGCAAAGGTTGGAGTCTGCTACCCATTTCCCCAGCTTTGTGCTGGGTTTTGTCTGCTTGAGTTTGCATGGGTCTTGAGCATGCTGAAACCATTGCTGTAGGTTCATATGAGCAGGGTACTGGAGCCTGTATGATTCTATTTCCATGTAGAAAGAGCTATCTCCTCATTGGCTCTTTCAATATTTCTACCCCCTCTTCCCTTCCACAGTGGTCCCTGGGTAAGTGAAACTTAATATAAGAGTCCTATCCAGGGACCTGCACTCTGCAGGTTCCTATTCTCCATGATTTAGCCATTTATGACTTTTTATGTTCCTCTTTGTTCCATGAGGAAGCTTCATTAGGAGTTGAGAGATTCATTAGTAACTTCTTTATCCCTTGTTGTATATTGTGTGAGCCTTGGGTATAGAGGCTGCATTGTAGATGTGTCACTTCAGCATGGACAATTCACAGTGTCTGTGCGTTACCAGCTGTGGTACTCTGTATTATTCTCCATCTGGTGCAGAAGACGCAGCACCAACTTTATGACCAAATAACCACATTGATGACTGGCACAGCATTTGACACTGGTGTAGTAGTGGCACTTTTATCTTAGGGGCAATCA
This sequence comes from Eospalax fontanierii, assembly GCA_035773235.1. Lineage (NCBI taxonomy): Eukaryota > Metazoa > Chordata > Mammalia > Rodentia > Spalacidae > Eospalax > Eospalax fontanierii. Next base: position 31,849,321 of record CM069545.1, on the reverse strand, counting down.
ACTGCTACCTATTTGGTCTTAGAGCCCACTCAATAGGAGGAAACTCATGTGTAGTACTGTAATCACAGCCAGATACACATGCCTGAAGAAGTTATAGATCTTAGAGAAATCCCCAAGACTGTTACATCCCTAGGTTAACATAACTTCTTACTAAATGCAAGTTATGTATCCTTATATTTACAGTCAAATACCCAGTCACCACTGTTTTATGTTTTTTAACCTGCGTTGTAGTAATAAAAAATTCCAAGTAAAACAGATATCTTTTAGTCCATCCCTTATGTATTTAATAATAGTTTCTTTTTAAACTATTATGAGATGTCAAAAATACAGTTTGATATTGTCCTGTCTCGGGCCTCTTCCTCTTTTCCTCTCCCTGTGGTGCTGGGAATGGAACTTAGGGACCATTACACATGCCAGGCAAGAGCTCTGACCTACACTTCTGCCCCAAAGGATTGTTTTATAGTGTATTAACGCCTCTCATTTTAAGTAAAAAGTTAATAGTAATGCATTTCCAGAAACTGCAATTCTAAAACCACATGGAAATGATAAAGGCATCAAAAAATGTATAAGCCTTTCTAGAAATAGCTTCATATTTATCTGATGAGTTGTTAACTGTTTTCCTTCTGGATTTTATTGTAAGCAAAGTAGCTCATTAGCAAATAAAATCAAATGCTCAGTTTCTTCTTTTAAAGAAATGTTGACTTTAATGAGTTGTGAAACTCATAGCAAGGATTTACTAATTCCTTCTAAACCTTGAATTGTCATATTTTTGGTGATGACCTAAAAAAATTTTACCTTCTTTATTTTTTCCCAACTCCCTACTTGTTCATGTAGTTAGTCTCTCAAAGTAGACTAGGTGAGGGAAAAATAAAGAATCTGACTACTCCAACTGACTAGCCCTACCTGTGAGGCATTCTAGTTAATGCTGGTGGAAATAGCCTGGCAATTGATACAGTGCACAACAGATACAGAACATTTACACAAAAGTTTGCTTCCCTATTCTTTTTCTGCATTTCTATTACCACTCATTCAGAATTGAAGGTGACAATAAAATTTGTTGAAACTAAACACAACCTATATCTAGAATATATAATGGTTATTATAAACTATGACTTAAATTTTAATTATTGAAAAAAATAATTTGATTGCTTGATTCAGATAGTTTACAATTATAAAGTAGAACTAGAAATTTGCATTTTACTAAATCTGTTCACATATTCTTTTACTCTAGGATATAAGGAAGAAGAATTTAATTGGCAGTCCTATCTTAAGACATGCAAGGCCCAGGCTGCTCCCAAGTCATTATTTGAAAATCAGAACATAGTAAGTATATCCAAAATGCATTTCCTCTTAAAGGGAATGATATTTAGTGTCTTGTAGAATAAATCACAAGTAATAACAAAGAACTATAATAGATTGCCTTGTAAATAGAGCTCTGTTATCTTAATTAAACTTTGAAATTAGCTTAAAATCTTCATGAATAAGTATTTTATAGACATATTATCATTGTCTTACTGAATGGTAGAAGCCAACATAATATAAAATCTAGGTGTGATTTACAGTTAAGATGCATAAGAGATAAATTGACTGGAATATTTTACTGTTGCCATTGTTCAATTAGGAGTACTGTTCTGATGGGAATCACACAGTGTGATGGTTGCAGCTGTGTTTGAGTTCACAGGCAGGAGATCACAGGGACTATGATATGGCTTCTAGCTTTGTTTGCAGCGCAGCAAAAGCAAAGGCAGATGTGTGTGCATTTTCTACTTTGCTCCTCTTTCTGCTTTCAGTTCATGTTGATCTGGTGGAATTTCTGAGAGGGCCTGATATATTACAGTCTTCCTTCCCCAAGTTGTGATCTAATTAGAACAGGGACAAGTAAAATGTCATCTTTATAGCTGACAAGGACTAAATTGTATAACATGTACGACCTTTCAATGCCAACAAATTAGCTTCTTAATTCTGAGCCCTGGAATCAAAGCGATTCACCCCCACAGCACCAGGGAGCCTTGCGTCCTCAATAGACAAGGGTAGAAACCATGCACTCTGCAGCCCAGCTTTCTCTTCAGAGTATAGCCACTCTCCTCTCCCAGATTCATCCTATAGGTAACAGGGAGTAGGAGGACAGAGGGGCATCAGTGCCACCAACAGGATTCCCTCCAAATGGGAACAAATTTCAGCAGTGGGGAAAGCCTTCCATTTGGGCAGAGATATCAGCTACCTGGTTTGAAGGTATAAATCAAATGGAAGAAATGATCTCTGATTAAATTGAACATAAACTAGGTTGAATTAAAGAACTGCAGTATGCATGCATGTGTGTGAGAGAGAGAGGAAGAGAAAGAATGAATATGGGCTTTATTTTCTCTTAATTGGGTAGATAGCTTAATTTCTGCAATGTAAATACTGCCTTGTCAATATATATTCTCTGACAAGACATCTCCCTGGAGGAAGGTCAGTTAGTTGAAACTCAGCAGCTTACTGCCTCTCCTCCATAGTTGGTCCTGTGATGAAGAGTTTAGTCTTGGTGTGATTAATTGTCCTGAATTGTCATTATACATTCTGGGCATAGCTAGCATATAACCTAATCCTAGGCTGTGCTTTAGTATTTGAAAGGCAATTAATTTTTCTATTTCTCAGTTATCTACCTCAGAATAATTATTTATGGTCCTAAATGATACATAATTTCAGGGTTCAAATATATAAGCTTTCTAGTGCATTATTTGTGCTTGCTTCTTCAGTTCACTCAGGACCTTTCATATATAATGTCTATATTTTTGCAACCACAGTTACATAATTACTATAAAATGGAAGATAACATTTGTTTTATATAAAGCATTAGAATAATACTTATGTACTTCATTCTGATGAAGAGTTTTTATAAAAGGACAGAAATGACTTAGAGCGTTTTATGGTTGACATAATGGATATTCAAGTACTGTACTCTGAAATTAGGATTTCTTCCCACTGAGGATTGTAAGGATTGTTTGCCCATTACTGTTCCTCAAGCACTAACTCAATGAACTTTTTTTGCTGCTTCCATTGCAAATTCCTTAAAGTGCCAAATATTCTGAATGGCAATATATATTAACAATAGTTCTATTGCTGCTCTGAATAAAAACTGTCTGTAGTATTAAGTCAGAGTAGTAATAATTTGCAGTTTTTCATATATGAAGATGACCTACTTTCTGCAGAGTACTCAAGAGATCTGCTCAGAAGTGAAAGTGAATTTGTACTGAGGCCTGTACATGTTTAATTTGATTAAGTGTATATTTTGTATGAAAAAGTTTTCCAGTCTGTAATAAAGGAAAAGAAGGCCAAAATCTGAAATACATGGTGAAAAAAACTTGGCTTCCTAAGCAAGTCTTCTAACTAAGATATCAAAACATGTTAAAATTATTTAAAGCCCTGCAAGGTTACGGGTGTCTTAGTTTTGAGGCTCAGATAGCTAATTGGCTGTAACTGTAGAGCTTTATTTTTTATTGTTGCTGAAAGCAACCCTACTGTGAGGTTGGCAAGGATTTTTAAATTATGTGAATACAGCTATAGATGTTGGTCCTTGAATCAAGGATGCAGAGTATGTAGGTCTTGCTGTTGTTAAGTGTCCTTATCTCTAATTAAATCTGCATGTTTCCATAGACAGTGATCCCATCAGGCTTTCGAGTTGGAATGAAGCTTGAGGCTGTAGACAAAAAGAATCCTTCATTCATCTGTGTTGCTACGGTAACAGATATGGTGGACAATCGCTTCCTGGTACACTTTGACAACTGGGATGAGAGCTATGACTATTGGTAAGACAGTTTTCATTAATGCATGCTTTTGAAAATTTCATGCTTTTCTAGGGAAAGTAAGCATACAGTTCAAAATTAGGAGCAATGCAAATTTTATAACAAAAAATAAAAGATCTAATGGCTCATGTAATCCTATCACTTGAGAGGTGAGGTAGGAAGATCAGAAGTTCAAGATCATCATCCTCTGCTGCTTAGGGGGTTTTGAGACTAATCTGGACTACATGAGACTCTCTCAAAAAAAAAAACATCAGAGTTCTTCGGTTCTCTTTCTTTCTCTAATTCAGATTTTTAAGTTTTGCTTGGTCCAAATTGCATGTATTTCTGATTAACATGCTTTAATGTTACTTCAGGATCTATATTTGACATGGCTTCCTAATATGGAATTAAAATGTCCATACCTATCTTCCCAACATATACCTGCATGTACTATATGTGTACAGACTCACTTTTCCTCTGTCTTGAATATCTTCTATGACTTTTAGGAAATTATTTTAAGTAGCCAATTTAACTAATCATGACAGATGATATAAACAATATAATTAAGGAATATTATTTTAATCCCTACCATTGCTAGGTATACTATATATAAAGCAGTAAGAGCACCACACTATGAAATTATATCATTATAAAATAGTTGCAGTAAAACAACTAGTTTTTACATGTGTGCATGTGATTCTGGGGATCACACCCAGGTCACGATACATTGTTAGGCCATAGCCTAAGCCATCAAATTTTGATTAAATAACTGATTACTAGACTTGATTTTCCTGATGAAAGGCATCTCTGAACATATGAATGTGTTTTTGATAGCATGTGAAATAAAAATATTTTAGAGACTTGCAGATATGACTACTATTATAAAGTTAAAATTTATATGATTTTAAAAACAACTTTCACTTAAAATTTTTTTATTATAATACTTTTATTTTTATTTTTTGGGCGGGGCACATGTGGAGGTCACAGGGCAGCTTTCTGGAGTTAGTTTTTCTATCATATGGGTCCCCAGGTTCTCAGTCTTAGCTGCAAGTGCCTTTATCATACCACTGAGCCATCTTACTGACTGTATTAGTTACTATTTGTTGCTGTAACGAAACACCATAACCAAAAATGAATTATGGAAGAAAGGGTTTATTTTCCCCAGAAGAGGAATCCATAATGGCAGGAAGTCATGGCCAGTGGCCAGAGCAAGAAGCTGAGAGATCACATTTTGTCCACTTGCAGGAAACAGAGATAGCCAACTGGAAGTGAGGCAAGGCTACAGACTTTCAAAGTCCACCTCCAGTGACCTGCTTTCTCCAGCAAGGCTGCATGTCCTAAACATTCCATGACCTCCTCAAACAGTGCTACCAGCTGAAGACGAAGTGTTCAGATACCTGAACCTGTGAAAGACTTTTCTGGATCAAACCAGCACATTAGCTCTACATTTCAGTTTTTAGTATGCAGATTCAGTATACCCATCAGTATTTCTCATTACTTCTCAAATGTAATTTTTAGATGCTCATCAGTTTACTTTGTTTTAAAAAGGAGAGACCTTGTGTTAATATTTTTTCTTTTGTGTGTGCATGTATGGGTCTGTGTGTACAAAAGTATGGAGGCCAGAAGTTGGAAGCAGCTGTCTTCCTTGATCACTCTCTGCTTTATTTACTGAGGCAGGGTCTTTTACTGAATCTGGAGCTTACTGCTCATCTAGCTAGTCATCTCACCCTGAGAATTCCTTTGACTGTTTCTTGAGTGCTGGGATTGCTGGCTGGCTACCATGCCCACATGACTTCTATGTGGGTGCTGGGGGTCAAGACTCTGGTCTTCATGCTTGTGCCACAAATACTTTATTCACTGAGCTACCTCTCCAGGCCCTAGACATTAAATTTAAATCCATTTGTTGTCTATATTTTGGGGAGGAATCAAGTAGAAATTAGGGTGTCACTGTGTGGTTCAGGCTGCTGTCAACGCCAGTGCCTACCTCAGGAACCAAAGTTGTAGGATTCCAGACATGTGCCCTTACACTGTACTGCATTTATTTGTTTTATTTTTAAGTGTCTTTAGGTCCAAATAAAGTATATGCTTCACAGTTATTTTCATATTTGTCTGATATCTTTTAATGTGTAGTTCCCTATTCTCTATTTTTCCCTTTGTAATCTTTAATGAAAATCAACAAAAAAGTGACTAACTACTGTTGAATCTCCCACAATCTGAATTTGCTAATTAAATCCTTGCAATCCTGTTCCTTATATTTCCAATAAGATGATGGGGTTTGTTTCATTTAAAATCTATACCTGGTTTGAGTTGGTGAATAGATGAGAAAACTTTAAATTTAGAAATAGTCTAATCTTGCTAGGTATGGTGTTAGACCTCTTTAAATGAAAAGAGGTGGAAGTCAGCCTGGTCCACATGGCGAGTTCTAGGTGGTTCTACAGATACACCTTATTGAGAAACAGAGAGAGAGAGAGAGAGAGACATACACACACACACACACACACACACACACACACACACACAAGTGTGACCTGGGTCAAACATGTTCTTGTCCAGTGTTAATGAAGTGTGATGATGGCAGTACCAAAACAGTGGCCAGTGGCCTGGGATCCAGTCTTTTGTAAAAAATACTACATCAGTTGCTAGAATTTGTTGAAATGATAGTGTCTGTGTATTATTACTATTATTATTGTTGTTTCAGTGCTGAGGATGAAGTCCAGGACCTACCACTATACTACATCCCTAGCTCCTGTTTGTTTTTAAAGTTCTGATTCATTTTGGGAGAATACTTTCTAAGCTTTTCTGTGATTTAAATAAAAAGGGTAAATATTAATTTACTTCTATGGCTTCATAAGTATCAGTGTTTTGAAGCCATAAATTGCTTCTTTCATATAACATAATGTCTTTGTAAATATCTTTCTAAAAGAAAGTAATGAGTAAATCTGGATAAATTTGGCACACTCATATTTCTTTGATGTCAAGTGCCAATAAAAAGAAAGGATCCAAGGTTCTTTCTGAGACAGAGCAAAGCAAAAATGTTAATCTCTTATAACTGATTTTGCACTTTTAAAAATACAAACTAATGTCATTGTTTTTAGGCTACAATGTACTTTGAGGATTATTAATATTTCTGTTGACATGAAATCAGATTTTGTTAATTTTCAGAAAAAGAAACAGTGTGGTTCCCCCCTCAGTATGCAATTAAGGCACATTGAAAATTGCTTAAGTGCACTGGAATTTCTCTAGTTTTATTAAATATTATTTTTTTCTGATCTTTGAATTTTGAAATGGTTTTTATCTGCATAAATTACTTTGGTATGTAATTGAGGTTACAGATTGGCTTGCCTTTCTCAATTTAAAATCATTTTGAAATGAGTTTTTTTTTCCCCTTTTTGAATTAGATAGAGATATATCTTTTTTACACTAGAGAGAATTGAAAGCATGTATCTGTCTGTATGCATCGAGATACTACATGCTTAATTGTAATAAAATATTTCTTCCTTGAAAAGAAGAACATGATAAAAATTTACTCAGGATTGAAAAAGTGGATTATTTTATGAAAGGAAAATAGTATATGTTAGAAATAAAATTTCTTTACCTCTGAGCTTCTTTTGATAGCAGTTGATCGCTATTTGATTCTATTTTCCTGACAGTTGTTAGACTCGGGGATAATCTTAAATATAATAGAATATTAAAACTGGAGGACTTTAAGGATCCAGGAGGGGAAGTGAGGGCCTTGAGGGTACTGCTCCCCACCCTCCATTGCATTTTTCTGCTGCCTGATGTTGAGCTCTGGGACAGAACATACAATAAAAATAGTCACCTTCTCTTCCCCTGAGCACTTGAAAACAATCTTCCTTGTAAGAAATGTTACTTTCACATGACCCTGTCTTTGGGGATTTTTGGAAGGCATGACAGCCAGACTTAGTGTGTTGCTTAGCCCAAAGACTTAAGTGAATATAATTGCAGCTTTGGGCACATTTGGTACCATTTTGATGTGGGTGTCCAGTGAGTAAGGGCAAAGGTCAGCAATGAGCAGATTTGTGGAAAGTGAAGCATTAAGTTAGTGATGTATAAGAAACATCAGGCTGGGTTCTTTTTCTCAGTTGCAATAAGTATACTACAAACTTGATTTTAAAGATAGATCTTTTTATATTTATAAATTTAGTGTAATAGTTAATTTTTTGTCTCCCCAATATTGATGTGTTTTCCACATAGTGTTTTCAAGCAATATCAGTGGGTTATGTAGAGGAGTACTGGGTGTTGTTGGTGACCGGAGGATCATGGAGTAAATGGGACCTAGGCACTTTTAAATTTCAGCCCTACAGGCCTATGGTCTGGGGTGGGAGAGAAAGATGCTAGCACTTAATTGTTAGAACCAATTGCCTGCTGTCTTCAGTGGTACTTGGCATGAACGATTAGCTCAACCTCACGGGAGGGTTCATGGTGAGGCTTCTCAGAGGACATGGAATTTGAGTGAGACCATGAAACAAGAAGACAATTGGCATGTAGGGAATGGAGAATTCCTGGCTGTGTTTGGCCCAGGAAGGTATTCAGATGGGCAGCCTGTTTATTCAGTAAGTTACTTAGCTTGTAAGAGTTAGTTGCCCCCTTTCCTAAGAGGGAAAATAATAATGCCTGTTTGTTGTGAAGATTCAAGTAAGAGTTTTAGGAACAGAAACCAATTTGTAAAAGGTTGAGGAGATGGCAGTAAGGGACATCCAGTAGAAAAATTTGGTGCTTAAAGGCAAAGAATTATTGCCCGGAGGATGTGGAGTCATCTTCTGAAGTAGAGTCTGTATATATAATGTGTTTGACTGTGGTTCCTAGGCTGGAGGAAGGTCTCAGACTACCATGATGGGAGACAGTGGAAATTTCTAAGATTCAATTATTGGCAACACCAGTCACGTCTTGTCTCAATCCAAAGAAAACAAAGAAATAAGAGTTTGAACACCAGGATGGTGAAATGGCACGGCTGCCATCTTTACCAAGTTTCTGTGTTAGTGAAGGATTTTTAAACTTGAAGCAGATTAATTCATGCAAATCAGGACTGGAAAGTCAGTGTCACACTAGGCCTGGTATGTGTATTTGTAATCCCAGTACTTGGGAAGTGGAAGGAGGAGAATGAAGAGTTCAAAATCATCCTTAGCTACACATATCGAGTTCAAGGTTAGTCTGAATGAGCTATGTGAAACCTTGTCTCAAAACACTTTGTGATTTGTACTTAAATTTTTTTGACCTGTACTTCCTCGTATATATTTCTACTATATGTATGATAACAATGGAGAGGTACAGTGATAAATGATTTACTGAATTTTTCACCATTTAGTTGTTTCGATTACATTTCTGTCTTTGAACACTAGATGGGACTAAGATGACTTCTGTGGTGGCAACAGAAATGAATTTGGAGCCTTCCAACTTTTCAGTTAAGGTTTGTTTGCTACTGACAGAGTATAAGTAAAATAGATAAATGTAGGGCTATTTTATCTTCATAGTGAGATGGCTTCTTTATTTTAAATGGTGAGTTTGATCAATATATACTTATGACTAAATCTTACATAAGATTTAGGTAATTCATAATATGCTATTAGATATTCCTTAATTGTATTTTATAGAGAGTCCAGTAAAATCAAATGAATTAGTGTTAGTTACTGCTCTTGCTTTAAAATAATACCATGAATCTGGTAGGTAGCTTATAGATATATTAGATTGAGACAGGAAAAAATTAAACAAATATTTATGTCTTTTTGTTCTCTTTAGTTTTTTGTTTTGAGACAGAGTCTCTTTACATAGTGCTGGCTGGCTTGGAATTTGTTATATAGACCAGGCTGGCCTCAAAATCTCAGAGATCTGCCTGCCGTTGCCACCCCAGTGAGTGCTGGCGTTAAAGGCATGTGCTGGCATGCCCAAAATCTTTTCATTCTTAAGCCATTTATAAACACTTAAAGTAAAGAAGTAAGATAATATGTCAGCAAAAATCCATAAACAAAATGATTAAGAAAAACTTAGGGTAGCTGTATAACTTTATTCATATAGTGTATAACAGTACATCTAAAGTAGTTATATATTAAAGTGTCTTTTATGAAAAATATATTGTAATACATTCAGTGATTCCATATGAACTTGGCATTAGCTTATCTCTTTTCATATTCCCAGATAAGGACATAAATCCCTATAACCCAAATATATAAAGAAAAATAGAAATTTGGAACAGGAGATTATAAGGTATCTAAATAAAGGAATAGTGAACTTTTACCTAAGTTAAAATATATTTCCTTAAATTAATTTCTGAGAAAAGTCAACACTAAATTTGGAAAGTTGTGACTGTGCTAATCTCATTCACTTAGAATATTTCTTAGAAAATTCTATGCTTTTCACCATTCACTAGACTTTTCTTTCTTGCTTGTAACTGTAAGTTAATAGCTGTCCATGCCTGAGCAGTTGAATGTCACTGGAGACAGTCATACTGCATGCTGACTGGTCCAACTTCTCATTTGTGACTGCTGACAAGAGGGGCAGTTGAGTCTTTACTATTGCTCTATCCTTCTCTGCTCTTCCAGACTACTGCGTTTCATTCTCTCAGACTTCCCACACTGTCTTCCTGTCCCTCCTCTGAGTAGATACCTTGGTTCCTGGTTCATCAATAAGAAACAGTGAGAAGAGCCCCCGCCCGTTTATTAGCACACCTTCCTTATTTCTACCCTTAGTCAAAAAGAAACACATTTTTGAGCAAACCGTGTGATCAGAAATCCCACATGTGAAGGATACATCAGGTATTAAAACAAAATTTCTCCTCTCACTTGTGCACCAGTAAGAATAATTCAACAGAAAGGGTGATAGGCTAATGCAGAAGAGTGGACAGGGACTGGAGCCAGAAGGCAGGGCCCCAAGGCAGCAACCAACCAAACCATCAGCCATTGTGTGGGTGGAAAAAAGGAAGGTGTGCTAACAGGTATTATGAGGGCTTATAAAACAGAATTACCATGTATATCCTACTCTGCATCTCTGTTTTCCTACTTCAGCAGTAAATCAGTTTTTACCTTTGCTCTCTAATACCTATTCTCTCTGCTTCCTTTTAACAACTGAGCTCCTTAAGCATACCTTCTTCACCACTGTCTCCATCCGCTCTTCTTTCATCCTTCTTAACTCCATTCTGTTCTAGTTTTTGCCTGTTTGCTCTTGTCAAGGATACTAGTGACCTTTCTGTTGACAAGTCCTGTGATTAACTCATTTTTTCTTCTTTGATCTGGAGCAGCATTTGATTCCATTGGTTTCTTCCTTTACTTATTAATCATCTGATAGGGACTTTGCTGCCTCACCTTCACCATCTCTGGTTGGTCTCAACTTTGCTCATAGATTAAGTATCATCCCAAAGGTTGATGACTCCAAAACTTATGTTTTTGGCTTTGATCTTTTGTTTGAACTTCAGATTTTCATGCTTGTGATCTATCTTCGTGGTTTCTTATTTGTCCGACATATATTGCCAAACATACTGGTAGCTGCACTCTTCTCTCACCACTTGAAATGCAGCAGCTATTGCTAGCAGGCTTCCCAAGCTGGGAAAACAGCAACCCCATTCTTGCTGCCTGTGGCCAGAGCCTTGTAAAATCCTGACTTTGTCAGTTCACTCCCACCCTATATTATATACCAACAAATGCTTTGGGTTCTATCTTTAGAATATTCATATAAGCCTCATCACTAGCTGTTTTCACTGTTTCCACTAGTTTGGCTTCTGTAATCAATTTATGTAGCCTTCTACCTGGCTCTTCTCTACTGGGCTCTTCCCAGTATGGTCTCCTATCTACATAGTAGTTTAAAATATGACTTCAAAGCATACATTACCTTAAGCTACCTCTCTGCCCAACACCTGTACAACATTTTACTACTTCTGCCTTCTTGTTTGCAAAATGGCCTTCTTTGAACATCGTCTCTTTTTCTCTGCTTCTGTCAGTCTGTTCTTTCCTATCCTAATACAGCTTTGTTAGATTCCCTTTGGACATGCTGCCTCTACTCAGAATAGCATAGTTTCCTTCTCTTTTGTCAAATCATTCAAGTCTTTGCTCAAATGTTGCCTCATTAGAGAGGCTGTCTTGACTGGGCTATGTAAAGAATCCCTTTTGCTCTTTACTTTCGCACTTTTCTTCATTTGTCTGCATTCCATTGTGCCAGCCATGGATCAAAAATGTAGTTAGGCCAGGCTAGAGAGATGGCTCAACAGTTAAGAGCACTTGTTCTTGCAGAGGACCCAGGTTCAATTCCCAACACCCACATAGTGGATGACAACAATCATACCTCCGGTTCTGAGGAATCCAAATGTCTCTTCTGGCCTCTGTGTGTGGGCACTGTCTGTGCATGGTGCACTTACATACATACAAGGAAAATTCTCATACACATAAAATAAATAAATCTTAAAAAGTATAGTTAGGCCTATAATGGTTGCATCAGTACTGAACATGTACAAACTTAAAAAATTCATTCTCCCATAGCAGCTCTATACTATTTACTTGACCCAGATGTATTTTAGACAGGAGCATGCACATGCAGATTATATACAAATGCTTATTAATTTATGTAAATGGCTTGAGTATCCTCTGCATTTCTTACCATCAGTCGTGCTGGGTCTCAGTGTTATCTTTTATTTCTGTTGTTCCCTTTCTTCAAGTCTGTGCTGTTAAAGTAAGAAATTCACTTTATTTACTGCAGCTTCCTTGGGAGTCTGTCCCAGTGGCTAGCACATCAGTCTTTGGTATATTATCTTCACTTAATACTAAAAAGAATGAGATAAATATTTGAAATATGTTGCATCTTGAGATGAGCAATACATAGAGCAAGTGTGGTTAGGAGCTAAAAACCAGAGTACCACATTTGGATGTTGATAGGAAGGGTCTTGCAAAATATATGCTTGATATAAAATAAAGATGGAGAACAAGGAAGTAAGAACACCTTGTTTTAATATCTAGCATCTGCCATTCTAAAAGATGACAAAAATAATGTGGTGTTTGGTTTGGTTTGGTTTGGTTTGTTTTTTTGCACTAGGATTTTTATTTGATAGCCTTTTGTGTCTGGGAGAAGCATTGTCCCTCTGTTATAAGGTAACTTCATTTAAACTTTTTTTTCCTTAAGAGATTAGATTTCCCTGTACCTCCAGCTAGCTTAGAACTCACTATGTAGACCAGACTGGCCTTGATCTCATGGAGATCTCCTGCCCTTGCCTCCCAAGTGCTGGAATTAAAGGCATGCACCCCTACACCTAGCTAAACTCCTTTTATATATGCATATATTTTAGGCAGCTTCTACAATAGTAGTACGTTTTCGTATGGCATTTTCTAAGGTCTTTGGTGTTAGTTTTCCCACCCCATCCTCCCTCTTCTACTCTGTCCTCCCGTTCTTAACCTGGCTTAACCACTGCTGTTCCATTATTCCCCTTTCTTTCTTCATACTGCCTGTGTTCTATCATCCTTCCCTTGAAATCTCTTCCATGATCCCTTACTAGTTTGATGACTTCTGTGTGTACTCCTGAATGCTGGTTTTTGAGAGTGATTATGCTTTCTGTCTTTTTTGCATATGTGCCTTCAAGAGGCCGAAGTTTCTTTTCACTTATGACATTTATGAATGAAAAGTTTGAATTTTAATGATGCTCTCTTTGTACTTTTGCTGTGTTTCAAGTTTCAGAATATGACAAATTTTTGTGGGAAAATAAACTGTATGGTGTCAAATCCATACATTTATCTGGCAAAATCATATTTATATCAAATGAAAGATCCTTTAGCATTTTTAATTGTATAAATTGTAATAAACAGAATTCTATAATGTATATATAATCACCAATTAATGTTCTTTTTAAAAACTTCTGACAGTATATGTATGTCTCTCTGGTAACTGTAAGTTTTTAATTTATATAACCTGCAGGTGCGAAGCATCCAGTCCACATATTCATCCAGTTGGTTGGTGTAAAGAACATAGAAGAACCCTTATTACTCCACCAGGTTTGTGTTTATAAGGTGTCTAATGTTATTCATATATTTCAGGACTTGCCATGTTTTTCTTTAAAAGGCCAGTAGTAAATACCTTAAGTTTAGTGTGCCCTAAATTCTCTGTCTCAACTGCTTAGGTCAGTTGTATAAAATTAGCCATAGGAGATAAGTAAACATATGTATGATGGTTACACTGTTGCCTTCCAGTACATCAAAGCAGGCTGCAGGTGGTAGTTTACTGACTTAACCCTGATGAACTTTCAACAATATTAAGCATTGGCTTAGTTTAGACTCAAATAACTTCTTTGACAAAGTTTTCAAAAGATCTTTCAGTTTTAAACTTGAGATTTGTTTATAGACTTAATTATATTAGTGACAGAAATGAGTTGCTGAACTTCAATAGGTAGGGAAAGTGGATATGGTGTTGCAGATGGAGCACGGACGACACTTTATCAGGGTCAGTTTTGACAGAAGCATGATGCTCATTTTGCAGTGAGAACTTGAAGCTTTAGGTTTTTCCCTCAGGTTAGAGCCCACACATTTACATTTCTTTATGTTGTTGTTGTGATCCTTAGTTCCAAAGTAGATTTTTGCAGCTTGTGCTAGCAGTCTCTCTGACTCTAGAAGCTTTTGGGTGCTTCAGCTGTCTGCTGCTGGCCATGTTCCAGCTTTCTCGCTTGCTTTTTGATGAGGAACAATGTAACTACTGCTGAATAGTGCCCTTGTTGTGTGCCATTTTGAGTATATTTTTATGTGGTAAAGAAAAAATTTAGTAGTGTTGTCATGATCAAGACTATTTTGTGAGTATGTCACTGTTAAAGGGGTTATGGTCTATAGGTAGGAAAAGGCAGGGTCACCAGCTAACTCAGAGCCTCACTGCTCAGGAGCTGGTGGCTCAATGGATACTTGGGTAAAGCAGACCACCTTGATCACAGGAAAACAATACTGACGTTTCCTCACAGCTATTCTGTGAATGTAGCCAGCAACATGTAAGAGCCAAAACTCAGCTTGCAACTTGAAATCCTAGCTTCATTACAGTCTAACAGCTGCGTACTTTTTTAAGGTTCATCTTCAGTTCCTTAATCCCGTCAGCAGTGAATGAGGATACCCTTTTCTGCACATCTTTGCCAGCATTTGTTGTTATTTTTTTCTTGATCTTAGCCATTCTGACTGGAGTAAGATGAAATCTTAAAGTAGTTTTAATTTTTATTTCCCTAATTATTAAAGATACTGAACAGGATATATTCTCAAAAAGGAAAATCTAGAAAAAAAAAAATGAATAAAGTCCTGGATATATATGACCTACCCAAGCAAAATCAGGAAGATGTAAATAACCTAACAAATTAATGACAAGCAGTAAGATTGAAACAATAACATATCTTCCAACAAAGAAAAGTTCAGAATTTGTTAAATTGCTAAAGGCTTCCAGGAGACTACTACAGAGTACCACAACTGGTCACACACAGACATTCTCTGTGAATTGCCCAAGCCTAAGTGACAGATATACAAAGCAACTACACCTGAGGCTCATGCAACATAGAAAAAGGAGTAAAGAGGACATTAATCAATCTCTCAACTCTCATTAATGGAGTTCCCTCATGCAACAGAGTGTCAGGAACACAAATGGCTAAAGCATGGAGATCAAGAGCGTGCAGAGTGTGGGTCCCTGAACAGGGCTCCTATATCAAGTTTCACTTACCCAGTGCTCAGGGACCATTGTAAAAGAGGGGACAGAAAGATTTTAAGAGCCAGGGAGGAGGTGAATGACCATAAGGAAATAGAATCCTACAAGCTCCTGGGACCCTGTTCAGACGAACATACAGCAATAGTGTCAGCATACTGATGACCCATGCAAAGTCAAGCAGACAAAAACCCAGCATGCAACTGGAGAAACTGGTGGCACACTGCAATCTTAGTTGAAGAAATATTGGCGGCTGATTACTGTTGGGTGCAGAAGAGCTAATCTTCTTAAATTAAAGGTCTCTGGATAGGTTGAGTAGACCTGAGTGGATGAACTTGCACTGACGATTGTTCGGGAATACTAACTGACATAATAGACCTTAACACAAATAACAGAATGTATGAATTTTGGTGCAGAGGGATATGGGAGGGTACCAATGAGGAAGGAGTATAAAAGTGATTAAGATTGGTTGAAATGTTCTGTGTGAAATACACAAAAATTCAATAGAAAAAGAAGAGCTAACACCTATGCTCCCTAAAACTGTTTCATAAAAGAGGAAAAGGGGCATTATCAAACTCATTTTATGAAGCCAACAAATGCTGATAGTCAGAAAGAAGACATACAAAAATGAAAAGTATACATCAATTTTCCTGATGAACATAGACAAAAAAATCCTCAAAAAATATGCAAACTGGATTAAAAAACATATTAAAAAGATCATATGCTGAGAGTGGGAGTACATGCCTTTAATCCCATAACTCGGGGTGTACAGTCAGGCAGTTCTTTGTGAGTTGCAGGCCAACTTGATCTATATAAAAAGTTCCAGGCCAGCTTAGGGCCAGCAACTGACAAATGGAATCTTATTAAAGGAAAAAGCTTCTGTACAGTAAATGAAGCCACTAAATGAGTGATGAGGAAGCCCACAGGGTGGGAAAGAATCTCTGTCAGCCACATCTGACAGAGGATTAATTTCCAGAATATACAAAGAGACAAAAAACAAAGAATCAAGAAAACATGAACAAACTTCTCATAAGAAAAAATACAAATGGCTATGAAATACCTGATTTGAATGTGATCCATGATTAGAATCAAGTTGTGTATTTTTTGGCAAGAATATCACTGTGTTTTCACTCTATCTTGCTCCCTATAAGGCATGGGATTTCAGTCTGTCTTTTTACTATTAATTGATCAATGTGATATTTGCAAACTTTTTCCATCAATTTAGTTTTCTTCTCTGTAATTAGGTATTTTCTAGACAGGTATTTGGGATTTTGTAACTGTCCCCTATCTCTTCTGTCATTCAGTAGTTTCAATATCTGTTAATAGTCCTAGTTGGTACTAATTACTGTGATAGCAATTGCCAAAAGTTAATCAGTAATGGTAATTTTTCTTATTATATTAATCTTTGTATATAATTAGTTGATACTCCTTTTCAAAGAATAGCTTTTTCAGTTTCCTTTTATTCTTCCAGTTAATTTATTTCTATCATTGTAGAACAGTAGACTATTAATTTTATGCTTGAGTTTTATTATTGATTTTCATGTAGATTTTTTTTTGAAGATTTTACCAAGTAAGATCCCTTTAAGTTATCTTCTACCTCCTTTTCACATACTCTAATTTTTTTTTGAGACCTCCCTTTCTGAAACAGCTAGGAGTATTATCTACTTGTCTGACTCAGGCTGGAGATATCTGGAAGCTAAGACCTTAAGACCTGGCTACTTTGTATGTTTTGCTAGTGTGTGTGGGGGGAGAGGGTGGGGGGTGGAGGTGATCTTCTTTCTAGGCATGTCAATGAATATAGGAAATAAACATATGTAAATATATAGAAATTTTATATTCTTTTCTATATATATATATATATATATATATATATATATATATAACACCATGGATTTTTACAATGAATTGGCCCAGATTCAAACTGAAAATTATTGATTTCATTCTGTTTTTCTTCTGTCCATATTTATTCCTATGTCCTCAGTTGGGTAGAAACTTGACTTCCATGATTTCTAATATATTTTCACATATTTGTCAGCCTCCTTCATGCAGCAAATTTCATACCCTCCTGGGTCACCATTATGTCTGCCTAATGGATTAGGGTAGGGACTCCAAAGGAAGTAAAAGGTGGCAAGGAGGGAAGCAGAGATGGTTATTTTCATATAATCTATAAATATGACTTGGGCATATTTCTTTATTCAACTAACAAAAGGAGTTATCTGAAATATTTCATATATAATATATATAAATCTTATGTATCATTTTAACATTTTCATAATGCTGTTGCATAAATTTTCATCTAAAAAGTTATACAGTAATCACGATCAAAATGAAACTAAAATTGTCATTGCACATAGCTCTGGATATGTAATTACTTTCAAGTTCTGTGTATCTGAACATTCTTTCCTATTATATTGATAATGTCTCATAATTTTCGAGGGGCAGCTTGTTTTGCTCACTGTCAGTTTTATTACACTATCATAGGATTTGTGTTTTCTTTGTTTTTTAGGCTACCCAAATGTGAAGCACTTTTCTTGGGATAAATACCTAGAAGAAACCAATTCTTTACCTGCACCTGCAAGAGCATTCAAAGTGGTGAGAGAATATATTTGATTAGTATATGTTTATGTTTATGATACTGTCTGTTTACTTAAATTTAAAAAAACAGAGATAGTGCTAGGCAGTTGGGGCAGACAGGACAAGAGAGCAGAATGCCAAAGAAGAAGTTTGCAAAGTTTTACAATTAGAAGTCAAAATTGTTTGTGTAGTTTGGGGTTTTGTACATGAAAACACTTTGACTTTAGACTCTTGTCTTCTTCAGAAGTAGTGGTTCTTATACTCTGGGTAACTGGTTGAATCTTAGAGGACATGCCTATTGTTTCATCTGAAAGACCCAAATTAGACAGGGAAGTGTTTGCCAATGAACATTACATCTGTGATCTTTAGATAATCTTTATGGAAAGCTCATATGCTGTTTTTCATTTCATTTTATTACCATAAATCATTGTTTAAATATTAAAATGTATGCTTTCAGTACAGTATTTTCTAACCCAGGCTCATTATTTCTAGTACAGAACTTACTAAGATTCAAAGGATATCTCATGTCTGTGCAAGAAGGGTCTTAAAAAGTTTTTTCCTTCTCAAATATCTTTTTTGTATGAATATTTTCATATATGCATGTGTGTGTGTGTGTATACCTGAGGACAACCTCAGTTGTTATTCTGTAGATATTGCTCACCATGGTTTTTTTTGAGACAAGGTTTCTCACTGACATGAAACTTAACAAGTGGGCTAGATCAGTTGGCCTCTGCCTCCTCAGCACAGTGTTCCTACACCTTTTTTTTGTGGTTTCCAGGGATCAAACTAAAGTCCTTTTCAGCACTTTACCAACTGAGCAATCTCCCTAACCCCTCAAATATCTTACATTGTAATTTATATTTTCTTATGAATTTAGAGAAAAAACAGATAATATTAGAGAAATTTTAGGAGTCAAGCATTGTGACACATGCCTGTAATCCTAGCATTTGAGAGGTGAGTGAGGGTATCACAAGTTCAAGGTCTGGCCAGGTCATGTAGAAAGATCATGTTTCAAAAATAAAGTAATAATTATTGCTTTTAAAAACATGACGTTGTCTTAATGTAAGAGTCCTGTCCAAGGACCTACACTCTGCAGATTCCTAATCTCCATGATTCTAATCTTCCTAAAGTGAGGGACTCTGGGTAGGCTGATTATACTTCAGTGAATGAACCTGTACTGAGGTCACTTGGGTATACTAACTTGACACAATAGATCTTAACACAGATGAAAAAATGTAAGGGATTCCAGTTGGGGGGCTATGGTGGTGCCTGTGGGGAAAGGGATACAAAGATGACTAACGCTGATTGAGATGTACTGTATGAAGCACACAATGATTCAATAAAAAAAATTTCAAAATATTTTTAAGAAAGAAAAAATACACCATAAATAATATTTTTCTTTAAATGATACTTTTACATATATATATTGTTAGAAATTTTAATGATAGAATTAATTACTAGGTATGGATTCAAATTGGATTAAAATAAGAATTCAAATTTTCAAGAATTTTAAGAGCAAAACCATACTAAATGAAGAGAATTTGTATGATTCTACTTCACAGTCCATTCAGGCTTTAAAACAAAATAATACTGAGAATTATAACATGTTTATTAAGTTTCATCCACCCTCTCTAACTTTAGTGATCTAGCATAGTGCAGGACTGCATTGCTTTTAATCTGGATACAGCTGCAGCAGGATCAGCATTCATGTCTAGTATGACATGAGAGAGAGGACTAAGATTTCTCCAGTCTGTATTCTTTTCATGGTTTCCAGACTTAATGCGTAGAACAGCACTCTTACATATGAGAGATGCCAGAGGCCTAGAAAATATATGGAATTTCCTAACACCACATAATCACCATGTCTTTCACTATAACTTCCTCAGAGGTTTGTAGTTTCTGCTAGGTATTAAGGTGTCAGTCTTAAGAGCTCTTTATCTTGTTTGTTTGAATCGATTTTGGCGGGGGTGGGGGGACATGTCTTTTTAAGACAGACTTGTTATATAGACCAGGCTGGCCTTGAACTCACAGAAATCCACTTCCTTCTGCCTCCTGGGTCCTGAGATTGAAGGCGTATCACCTTACCTGGCTGGAATGATGATTTTTTAAAGCTGTTTTTTACTTGCCTTGTTTCCCCTTACTACCACTTCCAGTCTTGATGTTTATCTCAGTCACTTTACTTTTCTTTCTCTTTCTACTAGTGAATTTCATGTTTGTTGATTTTTACTATGACAGCTCTAAACAATAAGAACAATTTCTTATCTTCCAGGAGAGTAATCAAATAACCACAGCATCTTTGCTTCTCCCCTTTTTGTCTCTCCTCAGACTCCTTCTGCATGTATGCTGAGCTGTGAGTTTTGTATAGAAAAGTGTCACCCAAGCTAGTCTGAGAACATGAGAGTTTGAAAGGCTAGCATCCCAAACAGTTTGTTGCTTACTGTTCTTTGTGACACAGTGTCAACTGCTCTCTCTTTATATCTCACTACATGATATCTTTCTGTAATGGCAGAAACCGCCACATGGATTCCAGAAAAAAATGAAGCTTGAGGCTGTGGACAAAAGAAATCCCTTGTTTATCAGAGTTTCAACTGTAGCAGACACGGATGATCACCGGATAAAAGTAAGTGTTCTCTATCAGAGTTTGTTTTTTGACTTTTGTTAACATGAGGTCTTGCATAGAAACTTAACTAGACATTAAACTTAAGCCCTATAATTAAATTAGTAAAGCCACAGTAATATGCAGAGTAGCTTTGCATCTTTGTAGGTCAGCATTTATCCAAATTTTCCTTTAATGTCCCCAGGGTATTTTCTCTTTAATTATGGATCACAGTTTAATATTTTGAGTGTGTATGTGGAGAAAGTAGACATAACACATTAAGACGACGTTCTGTTTAGAAGGAATCAGGTGCTTCACCTCAATACGACTACCAATACTACTACTCTTTTTTTAAGAGATGACAGTTTTTTTGTTTTTTTGTTTTTACTTTTATCTGCATTTATTTTATTCTCAATTTATTCCTGTGCCATAAGTTTTTGTCTCTTCAGTTTCTTCTCTTCTGGAATATCTTTTTCTTCTGTGCCACATTCAGGCTTAGGAACAATTTGTTCCTTTTCAGTGAGGATCATTTTAATGTGGCAGGGGTTGCTCATGTATAAGTTGATCAGACCATGAGCTCTGCGAGTTCTGTGGTGCATCTTGGGTGATTCGTTCACTTGGATATACTAAATGAGTAGAGAGTCTACATCTAAACCCTTAGGTTCCGCATTACACTCTGTATTATTTAAGCATGTGCAGCAAAAATTCAGCACTTTTTTTAGGCCACTGAACCTGTGTCCAACCCCACTGTTTGGCCTGGGCACACCTACGAACTCCACCATTATGCTGCCAGAATGGCACATACTGCTTCTTTAAAGTGACATCTTTCCAATACTTGGTGACTTTTTGGATATGCATACCCTTTATGGCATGGGCAGTTTCAGGAGTGTTCTTAAAGTGAACATGAAGATTGGAACTTCTTGATTTGCATGGTTTTGTAGGGTTTTCTGGGTCAAGAGAGTAGTATCCATTTTCACAGGTCACCTCAAGCCACTTACAAGGTGAGAGTCTTTGAGCACTATGTTAGGTAATAGTCTATTAAAGTACAAATAAAGATAATGATTTTATAAATAAATCAGGTTTTTACCAGAATTGGATTAATAAAAGTCAGATACCTCTCCTAGAGTAAGCCAATGTCTAGAAAGATACATTTGGCTTGTTATGTTCAAACATGGTACAGACAAGTATATTTCCCATATGAAGCCAGAGTCCCCATGGTTTCCTAGCTTTGCCAATCCCTTCTTTCTCAAGACGAATAGAACCTGTACTATTTACTTCAGACAATTGCTTACCTTTTGTTAGGAATAATGACATTTAAAATAATAGTGAATCATTTGTTGCATGTGGCATTTTTAGGGGGCTCACAGCGTGTTCATGCTGTTTGACATTTGTAGTAAATGCAGTGTGCCTGATGTATGACATCATCCCTATGGGTGAGGCTGAGACTCAGGCAGATTAGACATAGCACTTTGTTCATTGCTGGCAGTGGAAGAATTCTGAGTGCAATGCTGCAGAAATCTTGTTTTAAAACAATTATAAATCAAATCTGTAGCTCTTTCTAATGAGATAATATATAAGAAAAAAATTAAAATAATATGAAAAATTATGGAAATGTGTTATTTCTGCATAATAGAAAATTTACTTTTTCATTCAGTATTTTAAAAATTCAGCCAGACAGGTATGGTGGCACATACTTATAATTCTAACTGTTGGAGCCTGACACAGGAGGCTCATGAGTTTTAGGCTAGCCTGGGCTATATAGCATGATCATATAATCATAAGTTTTGAGAAATCTCATAAAAAATGCAAAGCCTATGTTAACCTTTTTTTAGAGCATTTTCTTATTAATTGTAGTTGATTGTAATATTAGTTTGTTTTCTGTTGTTGTGATAGAAACACTGACCAAGGGAACTTTTAAAAGGAAGAGTTTATTTAGTTTATGATTCCAAAGGGGCAAGAGTCCATCATGGCAGGGAGGCGTGGAGGGGAGGTGGCTACAGTAGATATTGAAACTAAGTGCGCACATCTTCAAGCAGGCACTGGAAACAGAGAATGACTGGAGAACAGGCAAGGTTTAAGAACTCTGTGAACCTGCCCCTATTGACATGTTTCCTCCAGCAGGGCCGTACCTTCTATGACCTCCCAACACAGTGCCACCAACTGGGGACAAAATGTCCAAATGCTTACAGCCTATAGGGGACATTCTCATTCAAACCACCACAATTGTGATGTGTAGCTCATAAAGGAATCGCTATTTTAGAACTAGAATTTAAAAAATAGAATAGCAACAAAAGAACTAGAAAATTAAGTCTAATACTATTTTTACATCAGCTTGTTTCAAGTTACATAAGAACTTTTTAGTCTGGGGCATAAAAAAATTTTTACCATCATATGACTGGTGGGAATATCAAGCATCCCAGTTCTTTCAAGGAGCAGTTTGGCATCAAAATATTAGAATGCTATTTTTCCTGTAACTTGAGAATTTTCGTCCTACTTGCTTAGGAGAGTAACAAGAAGGAATGTGCAAAGATAAAGGATCAAAGGGAAATACAGCCAAACTGGCTATACAGCATTAAACATTGAGAACAACCACCGTAATGATGGGCAAAACAAATGACTGTATATCTACATAAGGTTAGCATTAAATAGTTCAGAAAGATACAGCATTGGCAAATAAAATATTTAGGTTGAGTATATCTATATATTTTCAAATTTTTTAAAAAATAATAAACCCCAAATGAATTCTATAAAGAAATCTACCAAAATAATGGCAATGCTGAGACTATAATAAATTAGGGTTTTTTAAAGACAATTTTTTATTGAATTTTTCTTTTACTGACTTTGTGTATTTCATACAGAACATCTCAATCAGTCTTAATCACTTTTATGCCCCCTTCCTCATTGGCATCCTCCCACAACCCCGCCCTGGAATTCATATACTCTGTCATTTTTAATAAGGACTATTGTGTCAAGTTAGTTTCCCTGGACATTCCTTAGTGCAAGTTCATCTGCTGAGGTCTAGTCAACCTACCCATAGTCCTTCTTTATAAAAGAGTAGTTTCTTCCTCACCCAACAGTAATCAGCTACTGATATTTCTTCAGCAAAGATTGGGGTCTACTGCGCATCTTTAGTTCCATGCTGGGTTTTTATCTGATAGAATTTGCATGGATTTTGAGCATACCAACACCATTGTTGGAGATTCATATATGCAGGGTCCCAGGGGTTTGTAAGATTCTATTTCCTTATAGTCATGTACCTCCTCCCTCGCTCTTACAATCTTCCTGCCCCCTCTTCTGCAGTGGTCCCTGAGTCCTGAGTGAGTGAAGCTTAATATAAGAGTTTTGTTCAGGGACTCACACTCAGCAGATTCCTGATCTCCATGCTTTGGCCATTTGTGACCTTTTGTGTTCCCGGCGCACTGTTACATGAGGGAACTTCATTAATGAGAGTTGAGAGATTGATTAACGTCCTCTTTACCCTTTATTCTATGTTGCATGAGCCTGAGGTATAGAGGTTGCATTGTAGATGTGTCACTTAGGCTTGGGCAATTCACAGACAATGTCTGTGTGTGACCAGTTGTGGTATTCTGTAGTACTCTGTGGTGTAATAGAAGCTTTCTTTGATGAGTGGTGATTGGGATACATTTGACTGTAAGTATAAGGATACATATTTTGCACTTAGTAAGATGTTACCTTAGTCTAGGGATGTGACAGCTTTCTCTAAGGGGATTTCTCTAAGATCCAAGACCTCTTCAGCCATGTGTATTTGACTTTGATTGTAGTACCACACAAGTTTCCTCCCATTGAGTGGGATTTAAGTCCAGTTAGGTAGCCATTGATTGCCCCCATAATAAAATGCCACTACTGCACCAGTGTTGAATACTGTGCCAGTCATTAATATGGTTATTTGGTCACAAAGCTGGTGTTGGACCATCAATTGATATTCTCCCTTAGCAGGCTGCATAGTGCTTTTGCAGAGCTCTGAGAGCTAGCTTTCAGGGTAAGTGGCTTTCTAGGTCAGTTCCAGCTCCTTTGCTCCAAAATCTGGTCTCCAAAGTATGTCCTGTCTTTAACAACAGGATCTTCCCTTCAAGTTCTGGGCAATCAAGGGCTGTGGCAATAGTCTTTGTAATTTTGGGAGTCTCTTGAGCTATCCTGGCCAACAACTCAAAAGAAGGTTTCTCCTGTCTGGCTCTGTTTCCTGTTATGTAGCCTTCTGCTCTGCATATGGACTTGTGTAGAGATACTGTATGTGTAATTTGTCATTAGGTTTTTATACTAATATGATTCTCTCTGGTATTTTACACTAGCTCAAGACAGTTCTTTTTAGATTTATTTTTGCTTTTTATGTGTATGAGTGTTTTACTCAGATGTATGTAAATGCATCTATGAGTACAATGCTTATGGAGGCCAGAAGAGAACATTGGATCTGCTGGAACTGGAGTTATGAACATTGTTAGCCACCATGTAGGTGCTGAGAACTGAACAGTCATCTGCAAGAACAGCCAGTGCTCTTAACCACTGAGGCATCTCTTCAGCTGAAAACATTTTTTGAGTTTTGTAATAATTTTAAAAATTCTGCCTGTGTGAGAATTTTGGTCCAGAGAAATGAAATACTCTGAAATCAGAGATTTTATTGGTTAATGGGAAAAAATTTAGACTAGACCGCCTCTATTTACTAGTAACTGAAATTTCTTTGTTATGAAGCAACCTGTGCAATCCTCGAAGCCCAAATAGGAACTAGCTATGGGCTGTTATAACGGAAGATCACCTCCGCCTAATTTTTAAAATGAATATCACAAATTGAACTCAAACCACTATGTAGATATCTTGCTTCCAAACTCAAAGGTCCAGTTGACTCCATGTTAGATTCAGCAGAGGGTTTTGAAATCAAAAAGCATCCAGCAGTAGGAGCTTTTCTTGTAATTTGTGTGATGATAGTTATAGCAAGAAAGATCATTTCTCTTTTTCCAGAAGGAAGAAAAGGCAGAGGAAAATACAGTTTCACACTTATTTCTCAAGGATAAAGCCAATTCAAAGTTAAATAAAATTAACTTTTGAAGTTATGTAATATATTTAACACCTTGAGCTACTCTGGCAAAATATTTAAAAATTTTTCTTAGCTGTTACTTTAAAGACAGTGACCAGAATGCTTTTACTCCAGTCTTCATGTTTGTGGCAACAGAACATGAAACAGTGCTGTCACGTCCTAGGTCTCACCTGCCTCCCTCAATTGTTGCATGTAACAGCTTGTCTCCAGTTTTTAAAAACACTATCTGTGCTCTGTTATTTCTCAGTTCAATTTTAAATATGCCTTATTTTCTTTCTGTTATGTTAGTTCTGGATTTAGGTCTTGCCATCCATTTTTTTCTTTACTTATCTATAGTATTTTTAAGAATATATGGGTCTTGTTCATTGCCAAGTTGATGTCTTTCCTGCAGCCAATAATTTCTTTAGTTTGTTCTTTTGGATTTTCTATCTTGGAAGATTTTTACAAATGCTACAGTAATTCCAATACATTTTGAGTCAAGAGTGTTGTGTATCTTTTGGGAATCTCCCTCACTCTTGAACACTTCTCCCCTACAGCTCTACTGAGTGTGCAGCTTCAGTCTGGCCCACAAGTGTGCATCCAGAGACTCCACTTTGCTGACACACTTGGCTGTATTTCATTTTCCTGAAAATCACAAAGTATAATAACCCACTTAGTTTCTCAGGATATCCTTTTGTCCTGCTGTGAAACATGTCTTTTTCTGTCTTCCTACTAAAGGGTATTTGAGAAGCATAGTTTTGACTCTTTGGTATAAGAAAATGTATACTGGCTTTATATTGACTGACAGTGTGACTTCCTGAGGTGTTTAAAAGAGAGCATTTCCCCTCAGTACAGCATTGTTCTGCTGCCATCTCACACCTGGAGTTTTGCACATCCAACATGGTTCTGAGTGCATCTCTTTGGGCCCTGTGCTTTTTATCTCGGGAGCTCTGGGCATTGTCTGTTCCTGATGGCCTCATGCTTTGTGATGGCGTGTCTTCCTGTGAAGGCTTTCTTTGAGACCGAACCCGCAGACTTTCCTGCTGTGGAATTTTGCGTCCTGCAGAAACACTCTCCTGTTTTTGCTTTGAGAACTTCCTTTTGTTTGCTCTTTTGACGAAAGTTCTGCTACTCTGAATTTGACTGCTGGTCTGACTCTCTTGTTTTCTTATGCTGCCTTTCTTTAGTTTTTAAAATTATATTTGCTTAGAAATACTTATCTATTTTCCAACTTTTCTCTTGTAATTTTAATTCCAACTCTTTTTTTTTTACTTTTAAAGAGGTATTTTAAAAATTATTATTCTATCCTTCCTTCTTTTAAAAAGCTTATTTTCATTTCCTGAAGTGATAATGCTTCTTTCTGAGGACACTAGTGACAGTTTTTCTTATGTTCCTCACTTATTTTCTTATTTCTTTCTTTATTAATGTGGCCTCTGCTTGGCTCTCCTCACATGTCAGGTGATCCTGACTGTCTGTTCATATTAAGAAAAAGGCACCAAACTTGAGCTATTTACTTAATGGGCTTAAGGCTGTATGCTCTTGTATTCAGAGGATAACGTCTAAGATTCCTAGTGGATGCCTGCAACTACACATGAAACCTTATATCATAGTTTTTCTTATACATGCCTATAATAAAGTTTAATTGCTATATTAGATATAGTAAGAGAATAACATTAATAGTAAAATAGAACAATTAAAACAATCTATTATAATAAAAATTATATGAGACTTCTTTTATCACAGTGTAGAACTTTCTATTTAATATTTTTAGACCATAGTGACCTCAGGCAACTGAAACTATAGAAAGTAAAACCCTGACTGACAAGGGATAGTATAGTGACTGTAACTTAGGAAAGCAAAGTTTCAACTTTCCCTCTGGGGGAGTCTCTTTGTTGGCATTTAGGTCTTTACTCAGGGGTTCCATTTACCAGTGTGGCCTCTTGGGAATCTTCCCCTGGAATTTCACTACATCCTAGAATTCAGAGCCAGCAATACTCTTTCTCTGGAAAGCAAACCTATGTTCCTGTGAGGGATTTCTGAAGGGGTCCTCACCTTGGTTGGTTCAGGGGAGAAGTGAATGGGTCTAGTCTCATGCCACAGCAGCAGTGTGTTCATAAGTACAATAGCCATGTCATATCCAGAAGATATCTTTGTGTAACACATCTCCCCACCTCTGGCTCTTCCGCTCTTTTTGTCCCCTTTTCTACAGTGTCCCCTGAGCGTTGGAAGGCATGATAGAAGGCCAAGCACTCCTTCCTTATTCTCAGCACCTTTACCAGTTATGAGTCTCTACCTTAACCATCATCTGCTGCAACTAGAAACTTCACTGACAAATGCTGAGAGCAGCACTATCTCTGGATTAAAAACATGAGTATTAGAAGGCAGTTTGACCACATGACCATTTAGCAAAATGATAGTAATGGGTTTCCTGTAGGACTTATAATCTTCCTAGCCACCAACTCTTGGTCAGCTTTACAGTACAAGGCGTAAGCTCCCTCCTGTGTAATAGGCATCTAATCAAAGTGGTTTGAGAACCCCCATAAACATTCATGCAACTATTATGACAGTGGGATAACTCAGATATTACCCCCTACATTCTTTTCTACAACATTCACAAATAGTTATGACGTACTGCCAGAGTTGAGAGCCATTTACCTTGTGAGGATTGCGTTTCTCACTATGGACAGATAGCCAAATTTTACAACATTTAGTTGTTAATATAGATTAGAAGAAACATGAGTTACATGAACATTAAGTCCAGTGTAAAAGAAAAGGAATCAGGGATAGCAATATCTAAAACATCAGAGTTTAATATTTGCAATAAACCAGAAATGATGATTTACTATGATTAGTTGAAAACTAGTAGGCTTAAAACTTAATTTAACACTCTGAATTATGGTTACTCAATTTTTGGTGGCATTGATGTAAATTTCTATTTTGGGAAAATTATCACAAATATCATTCTCAATGTTATTTGACATTTTTCAGTGTTATGTATATATTAATTTATTTATTTTGTGTGTATGAGTGTTTTGCCTGCATGTATTTAAGTGTATTCATGTCATGCAACATCCATGAAGGTCAGAAAGGGACATTGGATCTCCTGGTACTGGAGTTACAAATGGTTGTTAGGTACTGTGTGGGTGCTGGGAACTGAACCCTAGTCCTTTGTGATAGTAGCCAGTCCTCTTAACTGCTGTGCCATCTCTCCAGCCCTGTTTGACATTTTTGATTAAAGGACAGCAAAACATTGTTGAGAGTTAACTAATTTAAGTGATGTTTCTTATTCTTTGTATGTGAATGATAATGACTTTCTGGTTCTGATTTTTGGCCTGGTTTCTTCTCCTAACTGACTTTCAGCAAACCAGTTAATCTTTGTTAGCCTTGTCTGCTTCTTTAAGGTAATAGCCATGATTTCTTCCAGTGGGGAATTCAGTAGATTCCCTAGGTCTTTGGTTGTATGAAAACTGATTTGTAGGCTTGAGAAGATGCATTATTTCAAACATTTATATATGTGTGTGTTTAATAATTATAAACTGTTTTTCCTATAAATGCATCATAGTTTATTTAACCAGTTTCCTGAAGGTAGACAGGCTGGCTAATTTCCAGTTTTTCCTATTACTAACAATGAGTTATTGAGATGAACAAGTTGAAGGCATTGTATTTTAAACACTGATTGCTTTTGCCAAATAGCTCTCCAGACTTATTGCACTGATTAACACCCTGTCAACAGTCTGTGGGAATTCCTCTTATTCTCCTATTTCCAGCTATAGGTATCAACAAAATGGGAATATTTTTGGCAGACTGATCAGAGGAGAATTGCATCTTGGGCTTTTAATTTGTAACTTTTTAGTTGCAAGTGAAATTGATTGTTCATGTATTTACCAACCATTTATAATGTTTATTTTCTTCATGATGAGCAATTTGTATCTATTTGCTGTCTTTCTGATGGGGTTTTCATCTTGATATATGAGGCTTAATAAAGAAGAAAATGTTGTCACTTAATGTAGTAAGTGTGTTTGTTTGGGTCATTCATCTTGCATAAAGGGAGATATTTACCACTCTGAAGCTTTAAATTTTTATATAATCCTATTGATCAATTTTGTCTTTTATGGGCTTGAGTTTGTTTTTTTGCCCTGATTATATGTAAGTTTACTCATGCATTCTTCTAGAATAGTCATTGCCTTGTACAAGTGAAAGATTTATATATGTCAGTTGAATTTAATTGGCAAACTTGATTTAAAAGTAAAATGCATGAAGTATTCAGTACCTTTTACTGTAAACGGAAAGATACATGCTCCTAAAAGCAAGGAGCTGATACCTAGTAACAGTCACTAAATCACCAACTACCCTTCCCTTTGGTGATAGTAAAGATGTCAGCCCTGACCACTTATATCTTTAAGAGATACTATAATTACTTAGAAGAAAGACTTTTAAAAAATGCTTTAGTGCAGAGCTATTTTGTACGTTTACATTGGATGTGTTTCTATCAGAGCAGTGTACTTTTTTTCTAAAGAAGACTTTTTGTTTTTAAAGCCTTACTTTATGTTTACTTCAAAGGTCTTCCTCTTCACTCTTCTTATTTCCCCTTCATCCCTTCCCAGATTTTTAAATTACGTCAGCAGTGTTTATTAGTGTTTGATTTGCTTGTATGAAGGTATAACGCAGTTCCTTTTCTCAAATTGCTCATAGTGTTGAAAGATATGCACAATATATTTGTGGAAATTTTATCCCCAAATGTGTCTTTGGCAAGGCAATTGTTGATGTTTAGATAATTTGTTGAAGCTTTCTTTTATTTCATACTATGAGTGAAGTATTTTAAACAATTGAAATGATTTATTGAGCATTAAGTATACTGTATAAATTAGAGAATGCAGAGCATTCATGTTGTGTAAAACAGAAATTTTATAGTAGGAATTTTTGTGACTCTGTGTCTCTCTCTTATCTAGGTTCACTTTGATGGCTGGAGTAGTACCTATGACTACTGGATAGATGCTGATTCTCCTGATATTCACCCTGTAGGCTGGTGTTCCAAAACTGGACACCCTCTTCAACCTCCCCTGAGTAAGAGACTCATTGATAACTTGACATGCGTTTTCATTTTCTTGAATAACGTAATTCATTTTTGTGTCTTCTTTTTCCTTTTCTCTCTTATAATTACCTTTGTAATATGTATGTATTATTATTATATTTTTAATTGTCACCAGCACAAAAACATAAAAAATCATATTACCTGAAGAAGTAAAGTATGTTGCATAGTTTTATTTAGAAATAAACATCAATTTTAAAATTAGTATTAATTTTTAGAAGATAATTTGTCAGGCTTAAAATTTAAGTATCCTTATAATTACTTTATACTGTAGCCTTAAAAATGCTACCATTGAGAGAAACTTGGAAAGGTATAATAAACATGTGAAGCTGTAGTTATCTCAATAAAAATTTTAGTTAAATTCAATAAAAAACACACAGGGGAAGACTAACTTGACACAATAGACCTTAACACAGATGAAAGAATGTACGGATTCTATGTGGGAGGCTATCAGAGGTGCTAGTAGGGAAAAGGGTATAAAGATGACTGAGATTGATTGAGATGTTCTATATGAAACATGCACTGATTCAATATAAAAATGTTTTAAAAAATACACAGGGAACTTAGTATGTCATGACCTCAGTTTTGGAGAATTTATACCCTACCTTGTAGGAAAAAAATAAGGGAACTACAATATGCTGCAGCCAAGTTTTTGTTCTGTTTATTTGTTTATTTATATTTTTTGGTGTATGAAGAATATTTTGCCTCCATATATGTAAGTGCAGTGTCCACTAGTGTCAGAAGAGGGTTGTCAGATCCCTTAGAACTGAAGTTACAGATAGTTGTGAGCTGCCATGTAATTGCTGGGAACTTAACACAGGCACTCTGCAAGAACAGCCAGTTCTTTTAGCTGTTGTGCCATTTCTTCAACCTCTGTAGTGAGGTTTTAAAAAAATATCAGTGTTCTTTTCCTATACAGTAAATTGTTTTACTTATGGGAGCTATAAGCAAACTGTAAGGGTGTAACAATATACATACATAATTCTTTATTTTTATTTTGTGTGTCTGAGTGTTATGCCTGCAAGTATCTAAGTGCACCTGTGTCATGCAGTACCTGAAGAGAACAGAAGAGGGCGTTGGATCTCCTGGAACTGGAGTTACAGATGATTTCTAGCTGCTGTATGGGTGCTGAGATTCAAACTTGAGTCTTCTGTAAGAGCATAGATAGATATTTCTAATTGCAGTAGATCTAAAATAAGTTAGAAGCAAATACAGACTAAAGAAATTATGACACATTATAGTATACTTATACCACAATCGTAAAAAATATTAGTACTGTAAAATATATAAGACAATTTTTAAAAACTCAGGGAGACTATTTCAGATACACACTTACGTGCAGCAGAAAGCAAAAATACCCAGACTCAATATAGACATAGAAATGTAGTTGTGCATGTGAATGCTGGAGCCACGTTTAGGAGAGTATGAACCCACACTGATGTGGTCAGGATGAGACAGAGTCTGAATGAAGAAGGCTGGTACTGCACATGCTAGCCCTGGGCAGGTAGCTCAGGCAGTTGCAGTGTGGTGCACCTATTCCATATTATGCTGTGTAGGATTTGAAGTTCTCACATTGAATGTTCCAATGCAATTTGTTGTTTGTTTGATAAAACTTCAGGTGTTCTCATTAGTTAACATTTAATTAAATATCTCTATTGTCTGACATTTTAAAAGAAGATTAAATTTAACTTTACCATTTTAGTATTGAAAAAATATAAATTGTGAGAAAGAGTTGTGCACAAAAATCTTTAAAAGTAGAGATTTTTCAGATGTTTTTAAGTTTTACGAGAGCTACTTGTTTTTCTGTAGGTGTATATTGATTCAGTTTTTTTCTTTCCCTCCCTTTTCTGATCCCACACATTTAAGTCTACAGCCTTCCACTCAACTTTTTGTGCTGTTTTTCTTTTTCTTTTTCACAGGTCCTATAGAGTTAATGGAGCCATCAGAAACGGGGGGATGTCCAACTCTGGGATGTAAGGGGATTGGTCATTTTAAGAAATCAAGGCACCTGGGCCCACAGAGGTATGTGCTTGCTACTACTCACATGAGGGGTTTGTGCAGAACCATGAATGTTGAAGATGGTTTCCTTCTATAAGAAACAGATGTGAACTAATTTTATATTCAGAGCTATAAAAAATGTGGTTACCATAGTGACTGTGTAAAAATGGAGGATATAGCTAAAGTCTTCCTGGGAGAACACACATTCACTGTTTAAAATAGATCTACTTGAGTTATTTGGCTTTTCCTGGCAGCTTGGTTAGTTTTACAGATCAATGGATTCTAAAGTAGTTAGTTTGGGTTAACCATTAATATTGAGATGAGGGCAGGCCCCTGTTGAATTATATAGCAGAACAGTATGTGATGGATGGGTGACTTAACAGTTTAAATAATGAGAGGTGAGATTATTATAGACTAGCAGTGAACATCACAAAGAACATTATCATCAAATGTAAGAATGTAATGATCAAAAAAGGTTTTTAAAAATTATTTATTATTTTTATTTTATGTATGTGAGTGTATTGCCTGCATGTTTGTAAGTGCACCCATGTCATACAGTGCCCATGGAGATCAATGAAGACATCAGTCCTGCTTTATCCTTTATCCCTGCAGCCAACAGTCCTGCTTCTCTTCCTTCATACTATTCCTCACTGCTGTTGTTTTATTATATTTGTTTATTATGTGTGTGTCTAAGGGTATGTATGTGGGTACTCATGTGCCACAGTACTCATGTGGAAGTCAGAGGGCAGACTGAGGGGCTCATTGAGTTCTCTCCTTCCACATGTAAATCAAGAATAGAACTCAGGTGGTCAGGCACTCTCACTGACCTCTGTTTTTTTTTTTTTTTATGAAGTTTAATAATATGTCCTCAATTTAAAAAAAATTGTGCACAGATGATTATTCAGTTTACAAACATCCATTTAAAAATCCCTTGTGCCACTTGTATAACTGCATTCCAAAGGTATAACATTAATTTAAACTATATTGAGAATACTTTATCTTGGAAGTTATTCTGTATACCTTGTGAAGGCAGCTGGATTGCTTTTCAGCCAACCAACCAATAAGTCTAAATGCAAGAACAAGTTCATGAGCATGAAAAATCTCCATTGTATATTCACAAACTCTTTGGTTCAATAAATATTTTGGAAATGCAGTTTTTTCAGTAAGAGCATGTAATGTTTATTGAGCATTTATTTACTTTGTGTCAATGATTTCTCTAGTTGCTTAACATGTAGCAGATAGTTTTCAAAACAACTCTCTGATGTAGGGACTGTTATTTCCCTACAGCTTGTGGTAAGACTTGTGGCTCCGGGAGTTTTAGTAACATGTCTTACTCAACTGGAAGGAGAACTCTGGGGTCTGGTCCTAACTCTGCCCCTCACTGCCTCTCCTGACACTTATCCATGAACCGGTCCCATGCTCAGGCTTCAGAATCATACATTTCTAGAACTATATAATTTAGTTAAAATATAGAAAACAAAATATAGCTAAAATAAGGCTCTTTGGCTTATCTCCTTCTTTACTATACAGTTCTGTGATGTTCATTAGACTAAAGGCGATTTGCTCAAATTGTGAAAGAAAAGGACAAAGAAATTAAAAAATTAGGTGAATGCTGACAGTATATTGTTGGGATACAGTTGAATATTTAAATTTTATATCTGACTTTCTGGAAGGAAACCTACCTTACAGCACTGTGCATAGGCTTATCAGCAGTGCCTTATGTCCAAGTAGGAAAATCAGTCTGTGGCAGCAAGATCTGTGATGACAGCCATGTTCTTTTCACCTCACCTGGCCACTTGTCAAAACTGCCTTTCCTCCAGGGACCCTTGAGCCCAGCTGCTCTCATTTCCTGTAGTTAGTGCTTGTCTTTGGGACATTTCCTTATGGATTGCACACAGCAAGCGGGATTGTGCTTCTTACTAGAAGAGAGAAATTATGGGAAAATTCGCAGAATGCAGAAGTGTGGTAAGGCAACGCCAGGCAATTGGAACCACCGTAGAGAATTTATTTTCTTCAAGTTTTGGAGTGTACCTTATGATTGAAGAAATGAAACTTGATAAAGAAGCTGTCTTCATTTCCTTTTGTTACAGAGCATAGCTAGTGGGCTCTTTGCCTTGTGCAGAGTTGTGTCCCTGGTCAGAGGAATGAAATTAACCGAACTAGTGGCAGGTTCCAGGTTCTCACGTCCACCCTTCCAAGATTGTACGCACGTCTGCTATACTCTGTGAGCAGCCTGTCCTATTTACAACACTCAGTGCTGCCTTTCTGGCAGGACATTAATCCTTAACAGGCCAGCCTGTTTACCATTTCATTAGTATCCTGTGGACTAGCTTGCTGCACTGTGAATATTCTCTGAAAGGTTCATTTCACTGGAACTTATTTCTGATCTTGCTAAGAATGCCTTGTTTAGGGAAATATAATGAGAAAATTTTCTTTGGATTGATTTACTGAAAACCTGAATAAATCAAAACATACATTCTTTGCTTAGAAAACCAAGGAAATTTCTTTTTTATCAAGAATATTCAGTTTTAAAAACACATAAGCAAAGTTTATGTTTTGACTAACATATACTGTTACTGTATCTGAGGATTGCACATTGTGTTTGACATAAGAAATGTTAGAAGCAGCATGTGCATCTTAGTAATGAAGTTTGAAGATGTGACCTTTTTCTAATGTTGACATATGATCAGTAAGCATGGGTGCAATATGATATTCTCATCTACAGGGATACTCAGTATCCAGGCTGCTGAATTGTAACTCTTTAGAAGAGGTCAAGTGGAAATTACACTCATGGACACATGATTATTCTTTTATCATTTTGATCATTTGACTTACTGATATGTCAGAAAATGGGAGTTTGTTCCCTTTGGATTAAAAGAGAGTTAAAGTCAATAAAGGTAGATACTCTATTACCTAGGGCCTTCAGAAGTATCTTTTATATATTAAATTTGACCTTGTAGAAACTAACCAAGAAAATGTGATGAGTAATCCCACCAACCTCTGAAGAATATTTATGAAGTCTGTGGAGTGTTTCACAAATTAGAAACTATGGGTGCACATCTGCAAACTGGTATTCATTCAGTGTCCGTCTACCAAGCCCTCATATACTGCTGGGTGCCTGCTTTGGGTCCCCTGGCTTAGGTGGTTATATAGAAGGGTCCCTCTATCTCTAAGGAGGTGGAAGTGAGCAGCACTCCAGGAAGCATCAGCTGCTTCTAGGGGAAGTGGAGCCATTACAAATATATTTTATGGAGTTTTTAATGCTGCTATTTATTTTTGCTGATGTTCTTTCACACAGTAGAGTTTAAATAACACTTCTTTGTAAGGTACTAATAATTTGTAAGATGTGTTGATAATGTCCTCTCTCCTAGCCACTGTTCTAAGGACTTACGTGTATGGTCTTATTGAGTCCTTACAGCAAGTTTATGAATTGGGTACCATTTCTAGATGATGCGAAAAGGTTTAGTTGGCTACGTGCCCTGGATGTTACATTGCTAGAAGCAGAATTTTATCCATCCTAGAATGACCTTCATGTCTACTCTTCTCTGTGAGGCTCTGGGTCAGAGCACTTACCTAATACAGCCTGTCTTGTATGTTTGTCAGTACTGTGTGTGAGAGTAACTGTGTGAGTGCCTAAATTGGATGTGCTGCCTGATTGTTTAAATACATACATTTGCATTTAAGAGGCTTTTTAATGTGGCAGTGACTAGCAGTGGATAAGGCAGCCCTTTCCCTTACAAACTCAGCAGGATCTCCTAGAAAAAAACAACCTCCCACGGGTTTAGGAACAGGTATTTGTCAAATGGCTGATGTGTAATAATTTGCTAATAGGACAAGGTATACCCTAATAAACTCATTCCAGGGAAGGATCTTTATTAGGATATACAATTTAAGAGATGAGGGACAAGAAAAAAGAGAGAATGAGAACATCCCATGATGGAATAAACACTGTAATGAATCAAACCTTACTAAAATTTAGTTGCCAAAAAATTAAGTACATGGAAAACTAGAAATTATTATAAAGTGAGAATGTGTTCTTTCCATAGAAGTTTAATCATCACTGATGAGTTTTCAAAGTATTCAAGGTCAGTCAGCTCCATGGAATCCAATGCCATTGGCTGCCGTGGGCACCTGCATTTACATACATATAGCCACACACACACACACACACACACACACACACACACACACACACAGAGAGAGACTCACATGTGCATAATTAAGAATAAAATGAACTTATAAAAAATGCCAGTAACTTTACATTAATACAGTACAGAAGAAACATTGAACCTACTCACTTAGTGGTTCTGGTGGTGTTGCAAATTTTATCTCTTTTGTTCTTTTAAACAACAGATGTGGTAGTAATCTCAGCTCTGGAAAGCATGATTACCTGTGAATTTCTGTAATTCTTATCTAAGGGATAGATGATGGGAGTCGAAGAGAGAGTGAAACACTCTTATATCTGTAATGTGACTTGTCTTGAAAGGTTTCAGGCAGGCTCTGTGACCTTAATGCCATATGTCACCTCTCTCTGCCAATATCTTCATTTGTAAAGTAGGTGATGATGGCATATTCATAGGATTCATTTGATAAAAGATGTAATTCATGTTATGGGCTGGGAACAATGTCCAAGACAGGTAAGTTTACAACAGAGATGTGTACAATGTAGAAGGCTGCAGAGCAGCTCCCTGCTGGAAGATGGTTCTCACAGATCAGTGTCATTGTCATGGAATAGTAATAAGAAAATTCTTCAATATTTCAGCCTATTATTTGCCTGTATTGTGCAACAGTTAGACAGCAGCCAGTGTTTATGATCCAACTCCCTAAAGAGCTCATTGTGCTACACACTCCACAAGCCCCCTTGGAGCCTTGGTTTTTATACCTTCGAATGCGTGCTTTTTTTTGGAACTATTTCTTGGAGTTGTGAGTTTGAAAGTTAGGCAAGGAGAACTTTAGCCTGGGTAATACACTCACTGCATGCCAACTTTTCTTGTCAGCATCCTCATTTTGAAATGAAAACCCAGCCTCAGAAGTTGTGTTTGCTCAACACTGTGTGGAGGATGAGGCAACAGAGCTTCACCCAGGGCACTTCTCATTCTGCCATTGCTTCAGCACCTTTCTGTTTTGTGTCATCTCCTTTCATCATCACCTCCAGCTTCGGGAGCCAGCTGGCATGCCTCTCCACCTAGTACAGGAGTAGGAATGGGCTCTTTCTCAGAGTTCAAAGGAAGAGAGAGGCTTAATGTAAATCTGTGCTGGCTCTCCCACTTCAGGGCTCTCTCTGTCGATCATCTTTAATCATTAGGATAGTTCTCCAGAAGGCTGGGGTTGTTTCTCTACTTGCAGTTGAGAGTTTGGAATCCCTCTCTGACTCTGGCCATCTGTTTTCAAAAGGAAGTATTAAGACGGCAAGTCTCCTTCTGGCCAGTATCTTGCCTTTCTCTGAACTATTCAAGTTCCTCCTTTATTCAACAAAAAAGATGAGGGGCTGTTCTCATAGAGCTTATAATGTAGCTGTCCACACTGTATGGTATTTCACTGGAGACCCAGACCATCCAGGATTCCTGCACAGCTTCCCTTTTTGGAGGTTCATGTATGTCCTTCATTTCCGATGTCATTCCAAGGTAAATGCACACATTGTGGTTCATAGCTTGTGAAGTCAGGAGCTTAAGGGTGAATAAAATTTAACCATGGGTACTCTGCTCTAGAACTAGCTACACACTGCCTGTCAAAAGAAACCAAACTATTGGTTATTTCTTCTATTGCCAAAAGATGGAGATAGGTAAATTATAATAAAAATATACACTATCGGGAACAGAACCTAGAATAACATGAAAGATGCCTGAGTCTGAGGGCAGAATAATTGTGTTCCTTATTCAGGAACACCAGGAGGAGCTGGTTATATGTGTTTTGGGTGGTTTTAGAGAGATTCATTGAAAATGTTGAACTTGGCTTTAAGCATGTCTGTTTATATAGGCAACCCTCAGATATCTGAATAGTAATCAGTGGAACATGATTACTATGGATCTGATAAGATATTTCCTTAGTAACCTGTTTGGTACTCCACCCAAAAAGATAATGAATGAACGTGGGTATGCTTGAGAGTTAACAGAGTGCTGCAAGCAGTGCATCCATTTATCTCCATTGGATTCAGTAGAGACTGGGAAAGGACATGTAACCTTGGATGAAAGAGATACTGAGGATGAAAAGCCAGACTGTCTTTAAGATTAAGGGTAGAGCTGAACTCCTGACTCTGGTTTGCTGGGCTGTGCAGACTTCCCCTTCTGTTTCCTAGTTCCTGTCATCTGCACACTCTAGCCAAGCTGGCCTTGCTCTCTCTCCCATGTGCTGCCATGCACTCCCCTAAGCTTAAGTGTGGGGAAGTCCTGCCAGGTACTGTCATCCTGACCTGTAGGAATCTATTCAAGTCCTCTTCTTCAAGGAAGCCTCACTGCCTATCAGAGCATCCTCATGTCTTCCCTTTTGGCTTGCTGCTTCACTAACATTCTAGTGTTATCTAACTTATTTGTGTGATTGAGCATTGTCCATCTCCCCTTAGACTGTTACTCACTGAAGCCAGGGATCTTATCTCCTCATTTTCTACTGTGTTCCCAATGCCTAGAAAGGTAATTTACATAAAATAGATAGTTGATAGGTACTTGCTGATAATGAGATTATTAAATACTGAAATTACTTAATCATTTTAAAGTCTAGTATGTCATATGAAATGTCTTTTCTAGGGTGGTGGAAAGATTAAAATAATGTATATATGCATAGTACAGGGCTTACCATATAGTAAGTGCTCCATAAATATTTCTATCAATTGGTTTTGTTATTGTTGGGGTAACATTACATAAATTTATTTCAATACATGATCAAATGTTCCTTCTTTTACTTAAGGCACTAGTAAGAGTAGCACATGCTTAATTAAGCTCACATCACATGTTTGCTTACAAGACTTTATAAGTCATTCCTAGGGTTACCAGGGAGCAAGTTCAAATTCTTCGCTGCTCCCCCCAGGAGGTATCTCAGACTCTCTTGGTAGAAAATGCATATGTACTGTTTGAAAAGTTTCCTGAGTTGATACCAATATTCTTACTGTCATAAAAACTAAAGAACATACAAGACAGCAATATGATGTACCAAAAATCCAAGCAATTTCCAGATTTAAGAAGGTCTTCTCAAAGCAGAGGAATAAGGTAGGCAGTCTGCTCTGGTTTATGCATATTGAAGACCTGGTGCCCAGATATTCTAGAGACTGGACTGCTGAGGACCAGGCCAGGCATCTTCTAACTCATGCCAAGTAAAACTTAGTGAGCTTGATTTCCTCTGCCTACATAATGGGAGCTATCAATCACATGTGACCTCAGAGTTTAACCTCTTGGGGCAAGTAGAAGGGAATTGGGATCATTATCCAGGTTGACTTGTGGTTTCTTTTCATACTAAAGTCAGGATTAGCTCCAGAGCATGTGTGTCTTTTCTAGGCTATGGATACAGTCCTAGAGACATAAATGTTAGATGGGAACATTGGAGGACAGTGTTGTAAGGGAAATTAAATAGCTGAGACTGACTGCCCTGAGTGTGTGCATTTCTTGTAATTGATTATTTCCAGAGATGTGTGTAGACCATAATCATAAACAGTACAGGGGGAATCCTCCTGTGCCATTGTTCAGTTCCAAAAATTGCATCAGATTGCATCCCAAAATCTTGTGTAGATATATTTTCTTAGAATGCACTTAAATTATGCTTCAAAGGTATATTTTATTACTATATGCTTAATCTCACATACATATATGTACTTGGTTCATTTTTTGAATGTTATATTCACTAACCTACCATTTTAATTGAAAGAAGATGGTCTAATAAGATATTCTTTTCTCTTACTTTAATCTGTTAGTGGTGCCAACTGTCCCTACTCAGAAATCAACTTGAATAAAGACCGAATTTTTCCAGACCGCCTAAGTGGTGAGATGCCTCCATCAAGTCCATCGTGTCCATCATTTCCAAGAACTAAAAGGACAGACACAAATGAAAGTTCTTCATCTCCTGAAACCAGGTAATTAAAGCACACATTGCTCAGATTGTTCAAAAGCACTCAAATTGTAA
This sequence comes from Eospalax fontanierii, assembly GCA_035773235.1. Classification (NCBI taxonomy): domain Eukaryota; kingdom Metazoa; phylum Chordata; class Mammalia; order Rodentia; family Spalacidae; genus Eospalax; species Eospalax fontanierii. The sequence continues at coordinate 31,808,513 of CM069545.1, read as the reverse complement.
GTTGTCATTTTAGATATTTTATGCTTTGTGGCAATGTTTTCTTGTGGATTGTTAGAAATGTATTTTATTTACTCAGGTGTGTGCTCCTGGTATCATGGTACCTGGAAGGTAGAAATAGGGGATCAGGAGTTGAAGGTCATCCTCAGCTGCATAAATTTGAGGTCAGCCTTAGCTACAGGATACTCCTCCTCAAAAGCAAAACCAAACAACAGGAACAAACCAGACTTTGCTATGTAAAAGTTGTAAGGATTCAGATTGAGAATCTCCCCATCATGAGCCCTAACTCAGCATTTTCCAGAAAGGTCAAAGACTTTCTATTTTCCTGAAGTCCTTAATGGAAATTCACAGTAGTCGTAAATACTTGTAATTCCAACTGCTCAGGAGTCTGAAGCTGGAGAGTACAAAAGTTTGAGATCAGTGTGGGCAACACAGTATGGTATCATCTCAGATAAACTTTAACCTTAAATTGATGATGACTAAAGCTGGAAGCAGTGTCTTTAGAGGAGGTAGACAAGAGTCTACTGTGTTTTTCAATGTGTTTCCCTCTTTAGGAAAACCCTGAACAAAGCTGGCAGTACTGTTTTGAATTGTGTGTATGTGGTCATTTTAAGAGTTTCAATGTGTCTTGTTTGATTATGAGGAAAATGGTGAGAGGTATTCATGTCTAACTCATGTAAGATGCTGATGGAATCACAGTCATCTGCCTCATGCTCGGATCATGCAGGCATCAGTAGTGACAGGGATGCAGCCCTCCTGGTATACAGAGGACTTGATCTTTCTCAATAAAGAGCCTGAAACTTTATTCTCTGGGTCTAGAGTTGTAGACTGTTTTTACTTTGATTGTATTTTGTTCTTTGTAAAAAATTTTTTTTATTATTTTTATTTTATTTTATATGTATGAGTGAATTACCTACTTGTATGTAAGTGCATCTGGGTCATGCAATGCTCACAGAGGTCAGAAGAGAACATCAGATTCTACTAGGACTGGTGTTATGTATGGTTGTTAGCTACTATATGGATGCTAGGAATTGAACCTGAGTCCTCTGCAAGAGAGCCAGTGCTCTTTAACCTACTGAGCCATCTCTCCAGCCCCCTTAATTGTATTTTTTCAACTGTCACTTTCTGTATCAGCTTTGGCCTGAATCATCGTTTTAATGTGTCGGACATGAGAAAGTGATATGATATAAACTTTACAACTAGTTGTAAGAATTCTATTTCTTCCCACATAACCAAGAAACAATAAATTAATTCCATTTTGGGAAAATCAACAGTATACCAAGAGATTAAAATAAAATTATTCAGAGTTGGAGAGATGGAACATTTAGACCTGATTTCAGCTCCCTAGCACTCATGTAAAAGCTAGATACACATCTGTAACACCCTAGGAAGTGGTCCCGGGACTTCCCTGGCTACCCAGTGTAGCAGAAAAGGCAAGCTGCACATTCTCTCACCTTGTCTTAAAAAATAAGATGAAAAGCAATAGAGGAAGACACTAGGCATCTACCCCTGGCTTCTATATGCACAGGTACAGACAAGTTCACTGCCCCCACCACCACACCATTACACACAGTAAAGATTAATAAATAAAAAAGATTATGAGGATTATGAACTTGCTGCTTAATTAGAAATTTAATTCCTTAAATCTTAGAGGTAGTAAATTATCTCATATTCATTAAAAGCTTGTATGATTCCTAGCAGAAAAACAAAACTTTTCTGAAAATAAATTATTACAAATATATTTTTAAAATATTTATTGGTGCTCTGCTAGCTTTTATGCGAGGGTAGCTTTTATTTCCTCTAGACATTTTTCTCAAATATTACTTTCCCGAGTAAACAGTCAGTGATGCAAACCTTTTCCTGATTTAGTACTTTCCTACTGACAGTTCAAAAGACAAACAATGAAGGACAATGAAACACTGGATGTAGGAAGTTGAACTGAACTTTCTCAGACCTGTCCTCCCCCACACCGTAGCCCTCTGCTCTGTCCTGTCTGGCGTCCACTGTGGGTACTGGCATATCGCAGAGTAAATGCACAGGGCACTGCTGAGATCAGGTCTTGGCTGCCCTACATTCTATGCATAAGACCTCTGATCAGTCACTTTTTGCTTTGAGTCCATATCTTGTGAGGACAATATGAGTATGAATTAAAGTATGAATTAAAAGCTATTAGAATGATAACCAATAAGCATAAAATCCTTACTAAATGTTAGTTTTTGTGAATGCTGCTGAAGAGCAGATTTTTTGCGTATTTGTTTCACAGTGTTGGTTGAGTGTCCCTTACCCAAAATGTTTGGAGATCAGAGTGTTTCTAATTTGGAATTAAAAAAAAAATGGTACATTAGCCTAGACTTTAAAAATTGTGCATTCCTAATCTGAAATGCTCCAAAACCACTCAAGAAATTTCTGGTTTAGGCATATTTCAAATTTTTGGAATAGAAATGTTCAGCCTGTAGTTTTTTTGTTTCTCAGAGTAAGAGCATGGCTTGGCAATTTCTATGGTTGTCTTGGTTTGCAACTGGATAATCTTCGTAGTGTCCAGTCATCTTCTCTTCTCTTCCTGTAAACATTGTTCATCTTACACTCTAGCCAGTTTCCTGTATATTGTTCTTAATTGGTTCAAGTTTGGCTGCCACTCTCTACTGTTTTAATGCACTTTTTCACAGCAATGGATAATTTATACTCCCAGAGGAAAGCCCTGAGATATGAATTTAGTTGCAAATGGCATACTTGGGAGGTGAAGAAAGCATTGTTAGGCAAGTGGGAGTGAAGTAAAGGGAAGTCAGTCAGAAGCAGCTTATCACACCAGTTACCACTGTGGGCAGCATGGCACGGACCTGCTGGGAATACGCCAGGATATATACAAACCACTCATCTCAGAGACAGCTTCACCTGAAGATGGAGTAGAACTGTCTACACATCAGTTCCCTTCTGAGCCCTGCAAGAGAACAGTGCTGCTGAGGCAAGTGGGCATTGAGACTGTGTGTGCTGAAGTGGTAACTGGTGGTCAGGGACATGGAGTGTGTATCAATAGTAGCCATTGTGCCATTCCATTACCTATTCACCTGTTCCAAATGCCAGAAAGGCCCCTAAATGAGTGATGTTCTGGTGTTAGTTGTAGTCCAGGAATACATCTAACTGAGCCAAAGACAAATGAACAGTACAAATCACAGTATATTCTTTTCATACCATAGCAATATTTCAAGTGTCACCTACTTGACATAGGCCTATGGACAATTAATGTTTCATGGAAATCATGTCCAAACTGGGACCTTCATGTTGGATCCCCTGCAATATCTATGAAATTTTGATATAGGGACTTGTACCAACCCACCAGAATCTTCTAGACTAGAACCTTGGAGTCATCATTGTAAAAATTCACCTGGGAATATCTACCCGCCTACTTGTAACTTTGAGTGACTTCTCATTACTTGGTATTGAGACCATAATTCCTAATGTGACTCACATTACAAGACAAAACTCAAGTTTTGTCTTGGCCAACCAAATGTTTAAGTCATTCTGGTCTAAAGACATCCCATTGACTCGGCTTAGAGGCTCCATCTCTGCTAACTTCTCATCCTTCGGGTCACTGTCCTTTCCTCTGAGAAACCTTGTCTAATCTTCCAATCTGTGAATCAAGACTCTCATCATATATTTTCATATCTTCTGATACTGTGAAATCTTAAAATGCTTCTTCAGAGTGTGTAATTTGCTTGATAAGTTCCATCAAGATAGAGGCCACACCTATATTTCTGTCTTGAAGTTTTCTTAATAGTTAAGAATATACTACTTTTCATCCTTTAAGGATGCAAATGCTTTGACTCACTCATCTTTCTTCAAAGGAGGCATGCCAGTTATATGACTTAAGACATAACAGCTGTGTAGCTTTCTCGTTGCTCATTTACAGTTCCTAATTTTTACCTTCATAAGAATGCCACACCAGATATCTAAGGTATGATTACTAAATGATGAGAGACATTCTATAAATACATACCTGAGCTTTATAAATTAGAGTTAGACTTCCTTATGTGTTTAACTTCCTGGCCTGCATAGATTAATAAAAGTAGCTTAGAGACAACAACATTTATATGGGAAACCAAGGGCATGGATGAGACTGCCTCAGAAGGTGCCAGGACCAGTATTCTAGATCTCTTGTCCCCGGGATTAAGGGCATTCTCAAGTCTTTTTGTCAGTGTTCTGAATGTGTGGACCTGTTTTGCTATAGAGACTGGTCAGTTAGGAGTGAGCAAATCCCTAGAGCATTCTAGGTGGAATGTGAGTCCATTCAGTCCTTTTCCACCTACCCACTCATCCAATCTGTCACAAGCATAGAGAGCATCAGCTGTGCATAGAGCTTGCAGTAAGGTGACATCCTCACTTTGAATAGCACGGCTCATCACTGCCCTCTCATTGCCTCTGACTACAAGGTGGCAGCTTTAAAAACATTTAAAATGCAATGTAATATAATAAGAATAATGTAACCTGCAATATCCTGGAGGCCAGAATAGGGCATTAGATCCTCTGGAACTGGAGTTTTAGCTTATTGTTAGCCATCATGTGGGTGGTGGGGACCAAACCCTGGTCATCTGCAAGAGCAGCCAGTACTCTTAACCACCAAGCCAAGATGACAAGCCCCAAGATGGCAACTTTTCCTAGGGACTGATAGCATGATCTCTGAGTAAGAGGATATGTGTACGTATTTTTCTGTGTGTTTTAATTAAACTTGAGCCTTGAACTTTGATTCATATTGAATTATAGGGCATGCTTATTTAAAATGTGGCTTTTGAGGTACCACTGTCAGAATAATTACTTGGGAAATGGAATGTGAGTCCCAGGAATCCTGTTTAATAAGCACTCCCGGATGACAGGACAAGTGATTCCTGTGCTGGGCTTTGTGAATGACTGTTGCTTGTCAATACTTATTGGACTGGAACCATTGGGCATCCTCCTCATGAAGTCTGTCTGCATCTACTTGTGTTCCAAATTGGGTGTTCTGTCTGTTAAAATCACTTAGTTTTTTAAGCCCCCATATTGTCTAAGCTACTTAGATATAATGACAGAAACACAATAACACACCTTTAAAATATCTGGCAGTTGCTTGTATTACCTTGTAAGGCAAGTGCTCACTTCTAAACTTAATCTTATGAAACAGTCCTGTGTGTGCAGTTCATTTTAGGCTACTAAGATAGATTTTCAAAGGACTGAAGAGATGGCTCAGTGGGTAAAAGCACTGGCTGCTCTTGCAGGGGACCTGGGTTCAGTTCCCAAGATGTACATAGCAACTAACAACTGTCCATTTCTCCAGTTCTAAGAGATCCAACACCTTCTTCTGGCTTCTGTGGGTGCCACTTACACACATGTAGGCAAAACATTCATGCACATACAATTAATTAATTTTTTTTAAAAGATGGATTTTTCAGTAGTAAGACCAGTATGTCTCTGAGAATCACTTGGTAAAGGAATTACTGTTGATCTGCTTTATATTTTTCACATGAATTCTATGCTGTCAGTCGTACCAAAAACCTGTCTATGCCCTATTAAACAGAGGGGAAGTGAGTTAACAGAAAGTGTGAATCTACAAGTATATCTTATTTATGTACTTTGCAAAGTTATCATATCAAACAGAATAGAGTTAATTTAGAGTGAAAATTCTAAATTATCACAAAAGTTTATCAACCTTCTCCAGGGACTGAAGTTTTCAGATCCTTGGGATTTGGTGTTGACCTTTAGAAAGGGGGGAGGTATTCCCTAGCTTTCCAGATTCTCCCTCTTGTCGATAGGCTGCCAGGTATGAATTAGGAATTGTGGGATTTTAAAGTGTTCCAGCTCTTAGGAATCTGAATATGGTCTGTGTAGCTGTTTGTGTGCACCGAAGGGAAGCTCAGTTTGAGTTAAAACACTCACAGTTCTGATGCCAACCACTGGGACACCAAGGCAACCATTGAAAGTGTAAGAAAAAGATGAGTGTTATTGTTAGATGTCTGTGAAGTGTTGAAGCAATATTGTAACAGGATCTAATTTTATCTCTTTGAATACCACTAATTCTTATTTGGGAGACTTCCCTTGGAACAGAAAGCAGTGACATCTGTTCTCTTCAACAACAAATATGCACCATGGGCTCACCCCATTGTAAGCCATCATCTCTTCCTGAACTCACCTTATTGGATAGAGTTCTCATTTTATGGGAGGATTGTTTAATTGCTGAGTTTTTCTGGAGGACTTTTCTTTGGTATCTTGATAATACTCACTCAATACAGTCATTATGTTCTTTTTATTATCCCCTCACTGACATATGTTCCATACACTAAATAATAATTTTATAGGATTATGAGTTACTGTCTTATTTTTAATCACCAGATAAAGAATAAACCTTGTTTACCTCCTCCAAATCATGTTTATGAAGCCATGGTTAAGTATAATATTACTAATATCTTTAAAGCAATTTAGTTTTTAAAATTCCTTACTTGAATGTGAACCAATAGGCATAAGACTGATTTCTGCCACCTTCTTTTCTAAAATCCCTTAAAAGGGGTGACCTCCTTCTTCTGAGGCTTGCCAAACTTCATTTGTAGGAGAAATTTTGGAGGCAGGTTAAAAACTTCGTATAAAATTTAACCCCTGAGATCTTGATCTCTGATCTTTTATCTGTGAGTGTCTTCGGTCCAAGAATTTAAAAACATTCTGGTAGGACATACGGAGACATATTTTTCACCTTCAAAATGGTGAGACTACAGTTTTTATATGGGCCTAACCCATAGGCATATTTTTATGTACATTTCACCTCTCCTGTCTCTTTCCATGCTGGATTTAGAGAGATAGTTAAAATTAATGCATCCCTGAACAGAGACCAAATATTGTTTAATGCTTTTCCAATATTGTTCTCAGTATTCTGGGGCTGGCTAAAACATAATTGGTCAGGAATTGTATTTAAGTGGTAAATAAACACTCTGGAGGAAATCAGATGTATCCCGTCAGATGCTGCCCTGCTCCTAGGCACTTACTCCTCCTGTTTGTTTCCCTAATATTTGCCACAGGCATAATTAAAGTAAGATAATAAGACATCTAAATTGTGACATATAATTACAGAGAAAGAGAACACTGGCTCACCAAGAATGTGCTTCAGCAGCTATGTGGGTTCCACTGACTTAATTAAAAGCCAAATGAATTTTCTTGAATAAGATTTTTGCTGTGATTGTATTTCAGTGTAAGCTAAAAAAATGTTATAATAAACTAATTCTTTATAATCTCAACTCTTAAGAGAATTTCTCCACTAAGTACACTTTTCTGGTTCTGCACTTTCATCCCATCTTGCATCTTGATTATAGACCATACAGCTAGTCGACACCTGGCTTATAACCTAAGGTCTGGCTATCTGACTATAGAAACCATGACTCCAAAACCTGCTTTAATGCTTGAAAAAAGCAGCTTGCCTAAACAGGTATTTTATCCTAACATATAAGGAATTGGAAAATAATGAAAGCTGTCACATGCTATGCTCCCACTTACCTTACTGGCCCTGTGCTAAGCCCTTTCTATACTGTAGATTGGCCTTTGGCCCCTTCAACCCCCTGCTCTCTAGCAAAGGAATCAGCATGTGGAGCACAGAAGAGCCTGTCACATATTCAATTTTAAGGAATTTACACAATCAGTTAATAAGAAATAAATTGCTCAGTAAACTGAGTTGCTTGCTGAGTCCTTCATCTGAATTGTGTTTGCAAAGATAAATACCCATGTTTACATATTCTCAGGTTTCTATGAGTCTAACTTAATGAAAATCATGAGTTTTACACCTGGGAATACAAAAATTGGTCATGTTTCTATAAAGAAAAACAAATAGGTGAACTCCTAGCTTCTGTTTCATGTTTCTTTTGGGGAACATTTTGGCAGATTTGGGTATAAAGGAACTTTTTTGATCGAAAGTGTTAATTTTACTTTTCTGTCTCTGTTCTCTCCAGAAAGTAGAGTTTTCATTACATTTCAGTAACTAACATTGCATTTAACATATAGTTCAAAGGAGTTTTTCTTATTTTTAACTCTTACATCTTAATAAAACTTACTTTGAAGAATAATTATGTTTTATCAAAACCACAAGAAGATAACTATAACTGTTAGTACCAATGGTATTTCTGATCATGAAAACAAAAGTCTGATACTTGATTATAGCTTTTGGTCTTTATTACTATTTTTTACCCTGAAAACTACTAATTTAAAATTATTTCACTACAGAATATGATTTATAATAATAATAATAATATAGTAACCCACAAGCTATTTTTTTTCATTAACCACAATACTAGAATAGACTGTAGACTCAAAGAAATGTTATTTCTGACTTAGTATAAATAAATCCAGAATTTTATGAGTCATTTCAGTATGTAAAAATTAACAAGTACAATTTGTTTTGGTTTCTTGTTTAGGAGATATTTTTCTCTTTTGTTTGTTTGTTTATAAGGTCCTAGGTATTAAACCCAGGACCTTGCACCAGCTAGTCAGGCACCCCACCACTGAGCTATGTCTCCAGTCTTCTCTGGATTTTTGTTTTTCAAGATGGGGTCTCAGTAAGTTTCCCAGGTGACCTTGAACTTGTGATTCTCCTGCCTTAGCCTCCTGAACAGGTAGGATTAAAGGCTTGTGCCACTAGGCTTGGTGATGTCACCATTTCTATAGAGAAGACAAAATTTCCTGTCAGCACCTCAAATAATGTCCTTTGTGCAATTACGAATGACATTCTTTTATTTGTTGTTCTACCCCATTTTCTGTGTGTGAGAACCTCTGTAGCTGTCAGATTGACACAATACTAAATTGAACACTCACAGAATGCTCTGAAAAAGAATGGATTCCTTCATCTTCATTCAGAGCTGTCTGAATTTGTTGGGGAAATGTTTTCATTGCATAATAATTGATTATTCCTTATTTTCACTAAGTGCTCATAGTCTCCAACATTATGTCAAGGTGTTTGTAGGATGAACTAAGCCAGGAGCCCAGGCACAAATGGTATATCACATGCATTCTTGAAAATAATCTTTCTAAAACATAATGAACCTTTATTGCATGCTCCTCTGATAGCTTCATTGTATTATTACAGTTTCAAATGGAAAATAAGTTAAGGTCTTTGGAATTAAGACAACAGAATTCCTCTTATATGTTGTTAGGCTATTTTGCTTCAAATGTATTTATTTGCCTTGTTCTCAAAACCTACATCATAATCTGAGTCAGAATATTATAAAGCACTACAATGTGCCAGACAACTTATCCTAGATGGAATAAATCTTTTATTTTAAACCTCGATAATGGAATAGATTAGATTAAATTTTTTTCAATTCTAAGAAATTTTGATTTTTTTTTTTTTTTTTTTTTTTTGAGACAGGGTAGAACTCGCTATGTAGACCAAGCTGGCCTTGAACTCACAGAGATCCGTCTGCCTCCATTTGCCAAGTGCTGGGATTAAAGGTTTGCATCACTACACCCGGCAAGAAATTTAGATTTTAAAATATTGAATGTACCATGTACCTAGCTCCTTATTTTGAAAGGACTGTTTTTGTCCTTGACCTCAGAGTTAAAGTTCTAAATTAAGATTTTAGTGAATTGCTTTAGAGCATCCTGGATCTGTTTAGTTTGGAATTGATTCACTCATGGTCGAAAAGAGGTGAAACCAGTTCAGTGGTGGGTGATCAAGCCAGGAGAAGCTTGCTAGAGTTGGGATGATCTCAGTGGGCCAATCACAGCTTCATCCCCAAATCCCAGGGACAAGTAATAGATAGTGATTGAACTGAATTATGGAAGCTTATAAAACATTTTTCTTTGAATTAGAGTCTTAACCAAACAGTGTAAGTAAAATTCCTCTTGGTTGCACATTCCAAATTGGAATATTCAGTAGCTACATTTTTCCAGAGTAGTTCTTAATATCATTCTCACTTTTAAAATGCCCTTTCTGAATAGCAGACCAAAAAGTGATAATGAAGAAGAGGGCATTTATGCATGTTACTGATATTTATTATTTTGTGGTAAAACTGATAATTCCTTCAACACTGTAGTGATACTATCCATCTGTCTTTAAGTTAAGAAAAACAGTTCCTAAGATGCAGTTCTGAACCATCTCTTAAAATTCTTCATTTATAAAATATCGAAATGCCTATTTTTTTCTCAGAGACCAGCATACTGATGAAGTCAAAGAAGTTTCTGAAGAAAGAACAGAAACCGAAGTGAGGACATCACATGAAGCCAAAGGTAGCCAGCTATAACACTGTCTAGTTATTGATGACTATTACTATTAATATTCAAGAATCAGAAACTTAACTCTAGGCTTCTGCACAAGACTCTGAGTTTGAGGCCCAATACCACATTACACGAATCAAACTTATATTAAAGGTAACTTCCATTTGCTTTGTCCCCTATGGCAGACAGAAAAAGTTTCTGTTCAGGATCAGCATGGCAAGGAATTCATAACAGTGTAGATTCATCTGCAGCCTGTATCCAGTTTCTCTCTTGTTAGGGTGTTCAGTCCCCTCAGAAGGACCACTCAGACTCTGATGTTCCAAATAGCCGATTTTATTTAACTGGGCCAGTGACTGCGCTCTCTGGGCTGAGAATCAGAGAATACAGCACCAGGAGGTGGGATTGCAGGCAGGAAAAACTCACTACCTCATTAACACACTAGTTATCCACCCATCTGTTTAGCATACCTTAAAGTGAACCTACCTCCCTAAGGGTGGTCTTAAGAGCAAATGATTGACCAGTGAAACTGGAAAGGTGGATTTTCTCAACAGATACCCTAAAGATTGTTTACTCTATCCCAATTAATTTTGGGAGCTATTTTCCATTTTAACACTCCTGTATCTTTACAGTATTGAATATAAGGTTTGGAAAGGCATTCCCTTTGGTTCTTATCATACTTTTTCTTTAGTATTACTGGTATCACTTGCTTCATATATTTAAAACATGCTTCAGAATGTGTTCTAAAACCTAAGCAAAATATCATCTTTATGTAAAACCACAAAATGAAAAGAAAACACGAGCACAAGTAATTTTCTTCCATCTCCATCTTTGTTAAAAAGATGATGATTTAATTAAGCAGTGAGAACATAATGACTCTTAGTCATAATATGTATTGAACTTATAATTCACTTGTAGCTGGGTAATTATTATTTTTTTGTGTGTGTAAGAAAATGCCAGTCTGGTTATCAGCTTGTTTGTTGTTCCTGGAGACTTTTGCTTTTCCTGTGAGTTTTTTGATTTACATGATTGTGTAGTATTAGAGGGTAACACCTAATGACAATTTGCCTGCATTGATTTGATCCCTAAGTGGTGCTTTGGTTTCCATGTCTGATTGTCATAGGATAGTAATTGATGTTTACATTGAAATCTATATCCTTGGCAGTGTTCAGCATGTTTTATGGTGTTTGCTGTAGCGCTAGATACAAATCCAACAGACAGCCAGGCTTACCTGCAACCTCTCAGTGCTTCTGTTTCTTATTTATCCAGAAGGACAGTGGTGCTGTACCTTCAGAAAGTAATAATGATTAAGATCAGTAACAGTTTCACTTGCTTAGCATGGTGCCTGTCCCACAATAAGCCCTATACAAGAATTTGGTTATTTATAGTGAAACTATGTTACTTACACTTTGTAAAGGAAGATAAATGTTTATCCTATGAAAGTTTTGATTTTAGGACTGTGTAGAGTTCTTACTCAGACTTCAGCCTTCCTTTGTGATCCATTGGTTGGTCAGAGAAGTTAAGAGCAGGGATTTTATTCAGGCCTTAGCTCCACCATGTACTAACTGTGACTGTATGTCTGTGCCTCAGCTTCGTCTTGTGTAACATTGATGTGGTCCTAGTATCCTTCCTTGTATTATATTAATAAGTAGCTGAAATATTCTCTGCCTTAGTCTTGCTAGCCTGTGAACCATATTGTCTCTTATGTCATTGAAGGTTCAGTTAGATCTGTAATAAAACTTTGTAGACTTTGAACTTTCACAGGAAGTAACAGTTTGATTAATACTTTAATGTGATGATCTATTTGTTGAGCCAGTTTTGATCTTTTTTTAACATTGTCCATTCAAAGGAGGATTTGAAACTTGCTGACATTTGATATTCATAACAATGTCGAATTTTTTGTAGTTTCCTATTTTATTTTTCTGCTTTTCTTTATTTGAATTACTCAAGTTTTATTCACTCATTCCTTAGAGTGAAGGGTTGCTAGATTCCATCTGTACTCTTCTTTATTTTTCCAAGTCATTTATTATTTTTCTTGTTCTTGTTTTGATGTATTTTCTTATGTGTTAAGCCTATACCTCAGCATACATATATTACTCGTTGTCTTTTTAGTCAGCGAAGAAAACCTCATAAAAGGAGTTATTTTCAGAATTTTCCACATTATGCTCTTAGATGAGATTGACTGAGAATTTTCTCCTTTACAGTCTGATGCAGCTCTGGCCTCCTAAATGACTTTGATAACTTCACCTCTTTTTTGTAATCTTGAAACATTCTGAGACTATTGTATGAAATTAATGTGTAGTGAAGTCACGTTTATTGGCTTTGACTTAGCATTTTCTTAGTTTTATATTTCCTTTGTCTTTTTAAAGTAGATGCTTTTTCCAGAGTCATTTTTGCACAGGAGAGATTTGTATTCATGTTCTCAACTTACCTTGCAGTAGTTAATTGGCTGTCTTCACCTGAACTTCAGGGACCTACAGTCCCCAGGCAGATCTTAGAGTCAGGCTCCCTGAGGACATCTGGGATGTTTCAGCTCCTGCTTGCTGTGTATCTTCCTACCTCTCAGTTCTTAGGACAGACACAACCTGTTCTCTCAGACTGAATTTTATGGACACAGACCCTGGGAGTGTTATGGGGAAGTTGTAGGGAAGATTCTTGTTAGAGAAGCAGGATTGGGCTAAATGAGGAGTCAAGTCTGATACAGAGACCCGAAGTGAATCCCCTGAATGGTTTCATGTATCCCAAGTTCAGGGTGAGAGAATCAGCCTTTGTGTCTTAGAACTGATCGCTCCTCAGAGGCTGGTTGAGAAGGAAGCATTAGTTCTTTTTCTCCACACTGGGATAAAATACTTGACAAAGCAACTTCAAGAAAGAAGGATTTATGCTAGCTTACTGTGTCAAAGGGCTGGGGGTGGGGGGCTTGATAGCTGGAACTCTGCAGGGGCTGTGGGAGCTTGCAGTATAAACTATTCATGAAGACATATTAGGAAGCAGAGGAGACTCTGTTAAAACTGCACTGGCCTGTGACCTAGAGAACTGCCAGCTAGACTCCATGTCTACCTTCACAGTAGGACAGCACCACCACCGGGTCCAAGGACTCAAGCCTGTGGGAGACATTCCATATTGAAACCGTAACAGGGTATATCCTTGAGCAAGGATGCTCCTTCGTCCTAGGCAGATCCTAGAGAGGGGTCTCAGTGAGCCGTCTGCACTCAGTAGGCAGGAGAGTGAATGACTTCATTGTAAATAAATCTAACTTTTAAAGCCAGTCTCCTTTCATGATTTTTGCCTGGGAAGTAATGAGCATTCTTGAAATTTTTTTGCATTCAGGTTGTCTTTAAATCCCTAAAGCTTCCTTTCATTATAGCTTTGATTATTACCTCTGTTCTATTTGCCTCGTCCTTGACTGGCAATATCTCTCTGTGTTACATTAGAGCCAAGGGTTGACACTGAAAATATTTAGCAGCTAGTTTGGTGTCAGTAGTACACTGGATGGCCAAATACACCAGGGTCTTGTGATGGAGCAAGGACCCTGGGGCTCCCTGCTGTGCCAGAAGGTGGTACCTGTGGGTGGGGAGGCGACTTTTAGAATCAATATGGACTTGTTTTAATATTTTTTAATGTGTTTCTTTTTTATGGTCTAGAAATGTTTCTCAAATTTAGTTTCTTGTTCTGTCAGTTCTATACTGCCTGTAAAAATGAAGTTTAACAATAGTATGTTTTATTTTCCTACACTATCCTACATTGTTGTTAGCCTGGTTTTTATTTGGTAGAAGTTTTGTCCTCCGGGCTTACTAAAATTAGGAAACTTTTCAGATAAATCAGTGTTTCTTTTGAAATATTTTGTAGGATTTTTTAGCAGCATCCCTATGATTTTTTTCCTCATTGTTTTTTAGCCCAAGCAAGTCCCGTTTGTTTGTTGTAAGGAATACTACTGCTTTCATTTGGGTCCCAGCAGAATTCTTTCACACTGAGGCTGAAGGTTGACTAGATCTTGGATCCACTCTCTCAAGCTTCCTGCTGTTCTACAGAGTTCACTCCCAGTTCTGTTCCTTTGTGGCAGAGCAGCAGTTTCACACGTGTTGCCTGGCCACGGTGCTGTTGGGTGTGTGAGAGGTGGCACCTCATGGCTCCTCATACCTTTGATGTAGTCACTGATGTAGGCTCCTTTTCATTTTCGCCATTTTGAATACAATAAACTGTCAGTTATTTGCCTTCCTTTTTAGATAATAGTAATTTTGACTGTTTACCAAGTACTATGTCAAGTGCTAGGATAAGCATTTAGAAAATCTCGTGCAGTTCTTACAACAGTGCCATTAAATTGATCAAGTTGGGATGATAGAGCTAGTCACTGCATCACAAGGATCTGGACTAGGTTTCTCAGATTCCCACACTCTTCCTCTTGGTCACCTCCCTAAACAATTTCAGAGGATTGAAGATCCAGAATCACACAATGACGCTGCACTTATCTTTGGTGTGCTTTGGTGTGGCATGACTTTACCTCAGTTTTCTCGCCTTGAGGAAGCACCATCATAACAACTGTTTTGACACTAAAGTGACATAAGGCATTTGAAAACTCTGCCTTCTCTTTTGTCATGGCTTAAAGGGACCAGAATGTTAAACTAAGTGAGGTGTGTGAGAAAAGAAGTCAGTCAATCTTTTTGGTCAGTTTTCAGTTTAGGAAATCTCAGAACTAAATAAAACTCCTTAAAAGTGTTATTTTTTTCATGCAGGTAGATGGTGTGACAGGAGAGAGTAGTGAGAAATAGAGCCCTGGTAAAATGCCAGGTGCAGAAATGTCTTCCAGAACAAAAATACAGTGCATATCCAAGTCTTGCCTTCCTCACCCTTGGCACTGTGCCAGCTGCTGGAGCCAGAGTCTTGCATTTATTTTAGTCTGCATTGCATGTTTCAGTAACAATCTGGAGCCACTTTTCCTGTACAGTTTAAGGAATCAAATATAGTCACTCATATGAAGTTCTTTATCTCCTTTGGACAGTTACCTCAATCCGAAAACAACATTGGTCTCATGGTTCAGTTACACAAAAGAACTAAGCCCAAGGAAGGAGAATCTCAAAAGTGAAAGCCTCAAAATTGCTGCTAGGATCAGTGTGCTGTATGTGCCTAAGACCTATTTATAATACCAGATTCAAAGAGTTGCAGAAGCCACCACAAATACTAGAACTTGGGGTTTCTCAGTCTTTCAGTTAGAGTGGCTAAGTTGGTTTTCTAATGAATGATGCAGGAACATTAGGAATGAACTGTGATACAACTTTAGCAGGAAATCAGTGAAACTACAGTAATAGAGTGAAACTGCCAAGTGTTATTAGAACATAAACAATCATAGGGTAGAATAGAATTTGTGTTTGGATGTGGCAAACATTCAGACAATAAATTATAAAGCAAGTTCTATCTTGTTACTCTAGTGTAGAATTAGAAATCTGACCTTCTTATTAGCCGGTCTTGAAAAAAAAAAATATACTTATTTCACATACTTGCTAAACTCTTAGGAATATCTGAGTTTTTAAGTCACTTTCCCTCTTCTACTTTTTTCCCCCCTATAGCGGAAATCAAACCTGCTAGGCAAACACTGTATCACAGAGCTGCATCCTCAGCCTTACCCCCTGTTTTGCTAAACAAAAATGCTTAGCAATTTTGGTAATTTAAAAATAATAAAGATAGGGCTAGAGAGAGGATCTGGGTTCAGTTCCCAGCACCCACATGGTTGCTAACAACCATCTGTAACTTCAGTTCCAGGGAATCCAATATCTACTTCTGACCTCCAAGGGCATTATACAACACAGGTGCACCTACCTACATGCAGACAATACACTCATATACATAAAATAAAAATAAATAATGAAAATAAATGTGGTGGTTTATGTTTGGTTCATAGATATTCAGTCAAATAGGATGAGTGCCTAAAACCTTGATCCAGTTAGATACGTAAAGGAATATCACTGCTATTTTATTTGTATTACAATCATTTCTTTTTTAATTTATAGAATATCTCACTCTAGATGATTGTTTCCAGCTCCAGAAAAATAAACATCACATGTTTTCTCTCATGAATCTTTAGATATGTATGTTTCCTTTGGAATACCTCTAGAGGTAGTAAGGGACCATGCAGGAGAGGAGATTTTCCAAGGGACAAGATAGAGTACAGTGATGGAAAGGGAGGAAGGGAACAGGAGTGGAACAGGAAAGACTGGATGAAGGGTAAGTAGAGGAGGGACTAACACTAAAGAACTTTTGAAAAAATAATACGGAAACCTATTGTAGATGATTTCTAAAATATATACATACACATATGTAAAAAGAGTTTAAATGGAATTAACCTATTATGGCAGAGTTGGGGGACAGAATATGCCAACTAGACACCTCATCCTAGGAAGTAAGAACCACAGCACCAGGAATGGGTTACCTGTCTTTATGCTGTTGATCAGTGGGTCAGACCCCAAATATTACAAGCGATTGCTAATGCTCTTGATTACCCTCCAGAACTTGATAGTAAGCCCCTACTGCTCAATACAGTACATCCTTGAATCATAAAACAAATCAAGTGGGTACTTCCCTGGAAACTTCATACTTACTGAATACTTTCATAGTGTTGGAAGATGCTATGCATGCTACCAGAAGAGAAAAGTAATTATCAGTCTTAACCCAGCTTAGAATTCCATGAACTACAATAATAACTGGCCTGGCAAGCTATGTCCAGTAGTACAATAGTGGCATCAATGTTATGGGAATAACCACCACCCTCTGATTGGATTTAAGGCCTAATGCAGGAGATGGAGCCCATACCTTGCATCTGTACTGAGGCCAAAAATCTGTGGCTAGACAGATGATAGGCTCTAGAGAAGAACCTACTACAATATTTTACTAAATGAAAATAGTAATAACATTAACATTTTTTATTATAAGTATATATTGTATGCTGAGAATATCCTCCCGCCTCATTTCTACCTTCCTTTCCCTCCATTATTTCCCTAGACAGTATTGCTTCCACTTTTATTTAATCTATGCATAAATGATTTCATTTACCTATATAAAGGTAAAGGAAAACATGATATTTGTCTTTGTGAGACTGATTGAATTTGCTTAACATGGTTGTCCCTGTTGTATCCATTTTCCTGTAAATGACATAACTTCATTTTTATTGATAGCTAAAAAATTTCCAGATGCCACTTTTTCCTTTCTCTGTCTAGGTTGGTTCTATAATTTAACTATTGTGAATAGTGCTTCAGTAAATAGTAATGTGCAAGTATCTCCATGGTGTGTTGACTTAATATCTTTTGGGTAAATATCCAGGTATGTGGTATAGCTGGTCACAGGGTAGATTTAGTTCTAGTTTCTGAAAAGCCTCCATACTATAGACATTAGACTAATTTGCATTTTCATTATCTCAGTATTAGGATTCCCTTTTTTCCCACATTGTGTCAGGATTTGTTTATTTTCATAATATCTGACATTCTGAATGGAATAAGAGAGAACCTCACTGTAGTTTTGATTTGCATTTTCCTGACGGCTAGTGAAGTCGAACTTTTTTTCATATGTTATTTGTTGGTTGTTTGTGCTTCTTTTGTGAACTGCCATTAGCACACTTATAGATTGGATTGTTTTCTTATTGTTCAGTTTTTTTAGTTCTTTGTATACTCTAGATATTAATCCTCAGTCAGATATATCGCTAGCAAAGACATTTCTCCCATTCTGTAGCCTGTCTGTTCACTTGATAAACTTTCCTTTTATTGCAGTAATTTTCCTTATCTCCTTTAGAAAAAGTTATTGGCTATTTAAAATATCAGCATGGTTAGTAAGTTTATGCAAACCAATGCTAGAGCAGGTAGAGAAAGTACACTTCTACCTGGAAGCACAGTTAGAGCAGCAGCAAATTGACATCTTGTTCTCATTATCGTATCAGAGAGGGAACAGCCTGAATTTACTGCAAGAATTCTTTGCCTTACTACTCACACTGAGAGGCACATTTATCTGGAGCGTTACACAGGCTACATTGAACAACACCTACTAAACATGTCTTCAATTGTGTATGTGTGCTCTACCAAGCATGCAAATTTAATGTACAGGTTACTTCTCCTGGTAACTGTCAGTAAAACTGTAATTATTCAACAGTGTGATGCTGACACAAACCAAGGCTTTATCTACCTGTACCGCCCCAGTTCCATCATCTGGGGAATACATGCCATTTTGGGGCTATTCTACTATTTTTCACATAGAGATTTCTTTCTTATTTTTCATTGGCCAGGTACCCGGGAAGAACCTACTGTTCAGCAGGCTCAGCGCAGGTCAGCTGTCTTTTTGTCCTTTAAGTCTCCAATTCCATGCCTGCCCTTGCGCTGGGAGCAGCAAAGCAAACTTCTTCCAACTGTTGCTGGAATCCCTGCTAGTAAAGTTTCCAAATGGAGCACAGATGAGGTATGTTTGATTTTGTTGTTGTTATTTTATTACTTATTTTGTTTGCAGGACCAGATATAAGAATATTGGCATAAGGAGCAATAAATGCATCAAATGTAGATAGTGTTTAGTCTTTTAGGGTTTTTATTTTATTTTTTTTCCTCTGTAAGAGAAGGAATTATTTTGAGGAAACTGCCTAAGCCATGCAGGTCAAATATTTTTGAGCCTGCTGCATTTGGATGCTAACTTTCCTTAGCTAAGAATTTTTGATATTATTTTTGACAGGTGTCAGAATTTATCCAGAGTTTGCCTGGGTGTGAAGAACATGGAAAGGTGTTTAAAGATGAAGTAAGTATTCCACTATGCTGCAGTATGTCTCTTAATAGGATCAAAGTACTGAAATATAGTAAATGGATAAATGTGTTAAATTAGCAGTCAGGAGGAGATGCGTTCTATTGAAGTTGACAGCTTGATATATAGCTACATTACAAGCTGCATTAACCACTTGAATTAAAATGTCTTGTAGAAGATGCGATCCAAAGAGATGTTTGTAAGAACTCCTTCATAATTTTGTGTATAATAACAAAAATTCATTATAAAAATCCCCACAAACCTTAATAGCATCTTCTGATCTAGTTTATAGCACAGAAAGAAATTAGCAGCATTTTAATACAGTGAAATTCTCCTTGTTTTAGTTTCAGATATCATTCTAACAATATCAAGATTAATTCCATTTGGTGCTTATAATAAATACAGCTACTGTGATAACTTGCAATGATCCCTTAGCTTTTACATTTTTCTCAGTAATATATATAAAGACAGGTACATACTGCAATCTACTTTGGTAGTGTCTTTTTCCTGTTTTATTGGTTTCCTTTTTAATTAGCATACAAAATAATAGCTTTCCTTGTGGCATTTTCAGGCATACTCTTCTGGCTGATTGCCCTCTCTCACTGCTTCCCCAGGTTCCCGCTCATCCCTGCTTATACCCTCTGTCCCCACTCTCCCCCTTTCCACTTTCACGTTACATGTATTCTGTTACACTTCCCGTCTCACTTAAAACTTTCTTCCCCTCTCATAGTCTCTTTCTGCTTTCATGATCTATACCCACACTCTACATAAATACACATAAAATTTAGATTCTAGGGTCCACATATTAGAGAAAACATGCAGTATTCATTGTTTAGATCCTTGTTGCCTTAATATAATTTACATATCATCCATTTTTCTTGCAAATGTCATTCTTCTTTATGGTTGAATAAAATGTCATTGTGTAACTGGGCATGGTGGCACACACCTTTAATCTCAGCACTCAGGAGGAAGAGGTAGGCGAACCTTTGTGAGTTCAAGGCCAACCTGGTCTACATAGCGAGTTCCAGGCCAGACCCTGTCTCAAAAAGATCACCCCCCAATTTTTTCATTTTGTATATATACAATATTTCATTATCCATTCAACTGTTGATGGACATCTAGGCTGATTCCATTTCCTTAGTATAATGAAAAAAGAAGCGATAAACATGGAAGGATATAGAAGAGTCATTTTATAACTGAGGCATTAGGTAATTCTACTTTTAGGTTTCTGAGAAACTTCTAATACCCTAGAAATGATGTAGAATACAGTAGAAAACACTTTTCCTAAGAGACCTGTGAAAATAAGCCACTTGCTTATCACCTAAGTGGGGAATCCCACTGGTTTTGGCTCAGTGTAACACTAGCATAAGGTATAAGAAAGCCTGAGTGGTCTCAGAAAGCTTTCCCCAACATCTGCTGACAGTAGTTGCACACGTGTGCATTTTTCCTGCCCCTGTGTGTAAGCTTGAACATTTGAAACAGCACACTTGTGCTGAGGAGTATAGGGACAGGTGGGACTACACCACCTGAACTGAACATCAGCCTCATTTTACTGTTAGATACAGTTTACACTTTTGATGGATGCTTGTTACAATGCATAAGAATCTGATTTTCAGCATTTCATTTCTAATTTATACACTTACTACAGAAAAATGTCTTGTTCTTTCTAGATGATCTTAGTTAATTATTCATAAATTTTCCTCCCTTATAAGTGTCTGTGCAGACCACTCTCCATAAATAGACTTGAATCCATATAGGGTCTGTCGTTCTTTCTTTGAAAGAAGTATGTGCTCATTAACTTTGAAAGTCATAGATATTTTTGAAAACAAATGTGTTTTACATTTATTTTATACATTCTATTTTTGATTCTGCTGGTAGATAATCCACACAGGTTTGCTCTATTATTTAGTTTAAATAAGTCAGGTTCAGTTTCAAAATGATGTGGTATTTCATTGGGTGTTTTTAATCATGGCGTGTTGCCTTTAGTGACACTCTGCAGGTGCCAAATCTTCCCAAAGCCAGATCTTTCTTTAGAAGAGTAGAGTGGTTTGCATTCTTGACCATGTCTCATTTTTTTCATGTATTAGCTCACCTACTCCTTTATTCATGCATTTGGTGGAGATTTGTTAGATTCCTGCCTTATATGTGTTACTTTGTGAAATGCTCTGGTGAAAGGGATACTTCAAAAATAGTAAAACACGGGACCAGAGAGATGGCTTAGCTAGGTACTGTTCTTGCAGAGGACCTGAATTCAGTTCCTAGCACCCACACCAGGTGACAAATAACAGCCTGTGGCTCCAGTTCTAGAGCGTCCAACAGTTTCTTGTGTCCATGTAGACATTGTCCTGATTTATGCAAACCCACACTCACACATATATACATGTCATTTAAAAATTAAAAAGAAAATTTTTTTAAGTGAAGCACAGTCTTTGCTCTTTGGTATTTCACAGGGTCAGTAAGTACTAGTTTTGAGTCTTAGAAATGAGCCTTAACAAACCTAAGGTCTTTCTTTCCATCTCTGAAAGGTATTAGATACAGGTATTAGGATAGGCTGTTACTGAAAATTATCCTCTCTTTCTTACATCTGATGTGTTGAAAAGCCTGTTGGGTGTGTTCTCACATATATAAAAAGAACCCCACTGGACTTCTACCACCATCCTGGTTTGAGCTACACAACCCCACATTGATTTATACAATATGCTAACAGATTTCTGCTTTTGCTCCTCTGCAGTCTATACCCAGCACAGCCAGGGTGATCTTGCACATTTCTCCTCCTTTCGGATTCTTCCCAGGAGATTTATGTCTTAGAAGAAAGCTGAAGTCCTCTCGGAGTGTACAGGCTGACTCCTCATTACCTCTGGCCCCTCCCAGCCTCTTTGTTTATGCGACCTCTCATAGTGCCACACACCAGCCTCCTTGCTCTTCCTCACATAGTTCAGGCATGACCCCGTTCCTCTCTGTCTACAGGGCTTTTTTTCTGCATGTTCTTATGATTCGTCTCTCTCCTCAGATGCCAACGTTTCACTTAGTCCTGCCCTGACTAACCCACATGACATACTCTGCTGCCGCATGTGCAGCCCAGTCCTGACTACCCGGTCACCCCCAACGTAGCTGTTTTCTCATGATACTGATCACTTTCTTCCCTACTAGTCAATTTTCCTACTCATTGTATTTATTATTTAGAGTTTGCCTCCCACTATTACATATAAACTCCACAAGTAATTTTTCCTTGCTTATTTTCGGTTTATCTATGTTTTTCTTTGCTATATGCCCAGGCCCAAGAAAAGTGTTTGGAATGGAAAAGATTTTTAGTATGTTTTTGTTGAATCTGTGGACTTCTACTTTGCATTCTGAGAAGGACTTAACTAATCTAAATACTATCAAAACATATTGTATCAAAAAATCCAATTTTAAAAGCGCGGGTGGGGGCACTTTCTCTGTCAAGTATACCCCTATAAATAATGATCTGCCAAGCTCAACTTTGGCATCATACTCTTCTTTTCAAATTCTAGCTCTCAGGTCTCTGGATATTCATTTTCTTCAGGCACCTGTCACATTAAACTCTTACAGAGATGTTGGAGACTCCCTGGCTGCTACAACACTTTGGTAGAGTCTAAAGTTATAATAAAACACTGAATCTTGATAGCCAGGGTATTAGTCAACATTTTCATTAAGGACTTAGAAAAGTTTTCTCAGGCTTTTTATGCTGAGGACTTGTTGGAATGAAGTATTTGTAGATCTGCCTCTCTTGATAGCCTTGATTCATAAAGGAGATCTGTCACAGAGTAAGCAGGTAAGACTAGAGCCACTGTTTCGAAAACGCTGCAGAATCCTTCTCGGGCTTGCCATGTGGCGTGGAGCTTAATGCTGGAATGACTTCTAGCTTACTGCTGGCAGAGTGCTTTCTCATCAGAGCTATCAACCTGCCTTCCTCACAATTACTCCTTAGAGTTGTCCAAGATGACTCCTCTTCTTGATGATTAAGTATACTGTGTTGGTAATTAGATTTAGTGTTTGCTTATTTTATTTATTTATCACAGGGTCTTATTATTATGTAGCCCAGGCTGGTCTGAAACTTGTGATCCTCCTTCCTCAGCCTCCTGAGTGCTAAAATAACAAGTGTTCACCATGATTTTGTTTTGTGCATGTGGGGTGTACAGAAGGCACCCATACCACAGTGTGGGTGTGGGAGACAGTTCTCTGTCACATGGGTCCCAGGGATCAAACTCAGGCTTTGCAGCAGGTGCCTTTACCCACTGAGCCATCTTGCCAGCCTTTTTTTCCTGTTTTTAGAGTCAGAAGGAAGATGTTAAGAAACAGCTACATATTTACATCAGCCTGTATTTAGTTAACTCTTCCAGAATTTAAGCTGTAGTAGTTTGCTAGGGCTACAATGACAAAGCATAGCCCAGAAGCTTACATGGTGGACATGTGCTGTCTCCAAGTTTTGGAGGCATGGCAAGCCTTCTTGTAAGGGCTGCTCCAGTCTCTCTGGGACTTTCTAGATAGTACTCTTTCTATTCTCCTATGTTTCTGTCTCTATACACCAGTTTACCTTTTCCTTCCTTTTTTTTTTTGTGGCTACTCCTCCTAGGCGAGGGTCCCACCCTACCATGTGCTACCTTATCTTAACCAGTTACAGCTGCAGTGACATGATTTCCAAATAAATTCATTCTGAGGCACTAGGGTTTAGGATATCAACATATGAATTTGCAGAAGACACAGTTAACCCCTTCACACCACACATTGTAGTCAAAGTATGAAGGTAAAATGAATTAATGTGTCTTTTAGCCTTGTGACTCCCTAAAGGCTGAAAGTCATATAAAAAATCTACCCCATTGGTCACCCCACCTAATTGGACATCATCTTTCTCGGACTATATCTTTGCTCTTCAAAGTGCTCTGTAAGTGTAGATTTTTCATCTTAGAATAGGCCCAGAAAGAGGAGGACCTTTCTCACAATTACGCAAATAGTAGAAGAAACAGCCTAGAGTTCCTACTTTTTGATGTTGGCTTCACATTCTTCGAACCACACTGTTCATTGCTTCTCCTCTGTATATGAGATCTAATTATGACCATGCCACACATAGATGCTGTTTTTCTTTCTGTTTTTATCTGGTAGAAGGCTAATATCTTAAAGATTTGAATATAGCTGATTCTTTGCAAAAGTCTTTTATGTCCACAAGCATTTTTATCTTCTCTAAATAAAAAAACCTCCCAAAGAGCCTGAAGAGATGGTTCAGCCATCTAAGAGCACTTGCTGCTCCTGGAGAAGACATGGATCCAGTTCCCAGCACTCAAATGATGCTCAATGGCTCCTGTTTCATGAGATCTGACACCTCTTCTGGTCTCCAGCATCAGTCACATACATGGTACACATACTGACACATATGTAAAACACTCATACATAAAATAAAAATGAATCTTTAAAAAAAAAAAAAACTACTGTAATACATATACCTCTTTATTCAGTACCTAATTCAAAGTAATCACAAGAAGGTTTGGGACTAGGAAGATGCCTCAGTAGATAAAGTGCTTGTTGTAAAAACCTGAGGACTTGGGTTCAGATCCCCAACTCTCATGTAAAAAACTCAAGCATGTTAACACATATCTGTAACCCCAGCACTAAGAGGCAGAGATGGTGGGTTTCTGGGGGGCTCAAAGGCCTGTTGGGTAGGGAGAAACTATCTCAAGGTGTAGGGAGTATTGCTGTGTAGAAGTCAGGTAATAATTTAGTCTTGGATATTTCCTGTAACACTGCGTCTGGTTAATCCACATCCTTTTGTTTCTTCCCTTAATTTCAGCAAATTGATGGAGAAGCATTTTTACTCATGACCCAAACAGACATTGTGAAAATTATGAGCATTAAGCTGGGCCCCGCTCTCAAAATTTTCAATTCTATTCTGATGTTCAAAGCTGCAGAGAAAAATTCCCACAATGAACTTTGAAGGTGGTGAATTCTGAGTAACATCAGCGTTCCTCTTTAACGCTCATCATGTTTTATTCAAAGCACAAGGACAGTTTTAACTCCTACGTGAGAATTCTCCAAGACTCAAAAGAGCAACACTGTCGGATTATTTATATTCCTCCAGAGACAATATATATGAATTCTTATGAAAATGCTTGAGCTTCTTACCAGGTACTGTCTAACAACAGTCATCTTTTGGTTCTGTTCACTGAGCTAAATTTATCTTTGTAAATCTTTTTGAAGTGGGGGTGGGGTGGGGGAAAGGAGGGCTTCATTATTTATGGATGGGGGTGGAATAAGAACTTTTGGCATTTTGTAAACATTGTTGGATCCTCTTTCATGTACACTTTCTTTTTTCAGTACTTTCAGAAACCTTTTTATATAATTGAATTTCAACTTAACCAAATTTGTCAAAATCTGGCTAAGCATTGCCAGTAAGACTGTTAATTGGTATTGTTTGTTCTGTGCCATATTTTGAATTGCAGCATTATTCTAAGTATGACTTTGAAAGTCATAATATTGCCTAACTGCGTGTCATCATTTGTTGGAACTGAAAGTTGTAAATACTACCTTCTTTGAGTCAGTGTTTTTCTTTTGCACGCATTATGAAATGTCAAACAAATTACTTTTCACCAGCATCTTTACTATAATTACCAAAAAAAAAACATGTATATGAAAGAATGGAATTGAAAAATAAAATATATACACCTAAGTAAATGAAGTAGTATATTTGAGTGGCATCAGTCTTGGACATCATGGTGCCCTGTGCATTTACAGGAGTCAGATACCCTTGGAAGATTGTGTTGTTACGTTTCAGGAAGTGTTTGTATGGAGCTTGAACAGTTCATGAGATTATTAGGGGCTTCTCTGTAAACGACACAGAAGCACCTGTGGTGCTTTACAAAAAAGTACTCATTCTGTTGGTGGAAATACTAATCATTCAAGCGCTCCCACCTCAGATCTTACAGTTCCTCCAAACCCAAAGGATTTCTTCAGGGTGGGCTGGAGAACCAGTGTTTAGACCTTACTGAATAGATACGGTGTGAAGGAGTAACACCAGCAGACACAAAGCTCCAAGCATTCATAAGTTGGGGAAATAATCCCCAAAGCAATTCCCACAATTGTAGAAAGATTCCTTTTTCCTATAAAATACTTTGCCTTGATTTATAAGCATTTGGATGCACTTTAAATGAAAGCCCTTGGTTATTTATAACTGTTAGCTGGCAATGTTTTATAAGCATGCACTTCTAAGGGAAAAGGTAAATTATTTTGTCAGTCTTTTGATGTACTTTCTAATTCCAAGATTAGACATTTATTCAAGGACTGCCTCAAAAATAGAAGGTTTGGTAGCATGCTGTTGGAATTCTGGGGAAAGTCCCACCTTTTTCTGTAGTTTCTTTAATTTTTTTTCTGATGTAGGACTTCCTTTGACGTGCCATAATGGGAGTTTATTATCAGTCCTTTGCATTTGTCATGATTCAAGGTAAAACAGGGTCCGTGACATCTGCAGTGTCCAATTCATTCCTTTGCATGAATCTGCTAAATAAGCTTTTTATTGTTGTTTTCTCTCCTTTTTTTGCTGTCTTCAGTATTTGTACATTAACTTGCACTTGTTACATGTAATACGGATGAAATAAAATCTTAATTACAGATTCTTTTTTATATATGTATGATTTTTAAGAAAAATTAACCAATTGGAGAGGTGGGGGAAAAGCAGGAGCAAAATCACATCAAACAAGATTTATGTAAGGCTGGGGTGTAACTTTAGAGCACTTGCCTAGCATCCGCAAAGTGTGGGTCTGACCCCAACAGTAATAATAATAATAATAGTAATAACTACAGAAGAAGAAACAGAGGAGGAGGAGAAGAGGGTGGGGGAGGGACGGGAAGGAAAGGAGGAAGCAGCAGCATGACGCCTCATTTGGCAAAGTGCCTGTTTCACAAACGTGAAGTCCTGAGTTTGGACTTCAGCACTCCACAACACTCATGTAACAGCCAGGGACATATGTAACTCCAGTGGTGAGCAGATAGTTGGATACCTGAAAGTCAGTGGCTGGCCAGCCAGCCCAGCTGAACTGATGAGTTCTAAGTGTAGTGAACGACCCTGCCTCAAACCAACATGGAGAGCAAGAGGAAGACACGTACATGAACCACTGACCTCCACAGACAAATGTGAACAAGTATAGAAACCACACACATACCCCCTGCAAAAAGGAAGAAAAAACAACAATGATAGAATGAATCTGTAGCATTTAATATTTTTTGTCAGTGTACTGAGGTGATGTGAGAAGCACCAAAAATTATATCATTAGCTCAAGTAGATTTTATCCAAATTTAAATTTTTTCTTCCTGATTTAAAATATATGTTGTAACAAGAGAGATTTATAACTCTTAGTAAAACATTCATTCTTAAGCCGCATGTTCTGTGTTAGAGGAAAGGCACTGCACATCCTCAAGTAGCATAGGATTCAGTGTGCCTCAAGCACAGTGTTCCATCACTGGGATATAGTCTAGGTTTCAAAGGAGGAAATAGAGAGGGCTGATGGTGGGGAATCCCTGAAGTGACAGAAGCAGGCTTAGCATAAGACAAAAGAGAAGGATGCAAGTGTGGAGTGTATAGTAACTATATAAAAGGCATTTCTAAAAGATTTAAAGCACTGTACAGGGCCAATGAAAGCTGTGTGACACGTCCATATTTATCATAGACAGCCAATCAAATCCCCAAGATGCAGGGGACTTAACCCTAAAGAAAATAGTGTGTGGAAGTCAAGTGGCCAATTCAGGCTCAGAGATACATTATGAGAACAGACTGCACAGACATGAATCTGCCAGGTCAACACATGTCCTTGTCATACTTGGAGATCAGCTGCGCTGTGGTCGCCCTGTAACTGCTCCACCTCCTGCACAGTCTGAGAGAAGCTGACAGTGAACTTCACCACAGAGACTGTGGGTCTGATACTTCAGAAACTCGTACATCTAGTTTTAAGATACATTGTGGAATTAGTGAAAAGTAGTTTGAGGAGGTAATTTGGATAATAAAAATGTTCAAGGCAGTAACTATGTTCTAGAGAAAGGCAAAAAAAATACAATTTTAAGCTTTCTTTAAAACCTCATTTGATGGAATAATCCATAAAATGCTTATCTCATTGTGATGCAAATATTAACACATTTAAATCTTGGTGCAGTCTCCAAAACAACTTTATCCATCTTTCAGAACTAATAAATAGTAACACTAATATTTTACTTATATATTTATTTTTATTTTAGGTATGTAAGTGTTTTGCCTACTTGTTAGTGCACGTGTGTGTGTGTGTGATGCCCACAAAGCCGCCAGGGGCTCCAGCTCCCCTGGAACAAGTTACAGATGACTTAGCCACCATGTGGGTGCTAGGAACCAAACCTGGGTCTTCTGAAAAAGCAGCCAGTGCTCTTAACCACTGAGCCTTCCCTCCGCCCCAACACTGAAATTTTAATGTTGATATCAAGACACACTGTAAAACTTCTTTTAGTTTTTCTTGTGAAAATCTTCAGTAGAGAGCAAGTATACTATATCTTGTTAGACCCTGAAGTACTTGTGACATCATTATTTTGAAAGAACGGATTTCCAAAAAGCAGTTTGGGGCTGTGACCACTGGGCACACACTAAGTCTGTAGGAAGGGAATGATGGAAGATGAACATAGGTGCTAACTGAACCATTCAGATAGGCTAGTTACAAGGATACCTCAGGTTTGGGGCTGCCCTCATTCCCAATGTGTAATGGAAGGAAACCAAAATGCCTCAGACTAGGAAGGTCATCTGGACTTAGAGAATTGAAAAGTATGTATGCCCTTTTTAAATATTCAAGTTCAAGATGTTTTTAAGTCATCACACTGAGTTAAAGTCAAGACCATACCTTAATTAGAAGGATTATACCTCATATGTAGTCTTAAAAAACTGACACCTTTGAGAATATAACTTTGGCCATGGATTCTATGAACTCGATCAAATTCAGAGTTCTTGAGTCGTATTTTATTAAAGAATTTCACAAAGAACTTAAGTTTCTAAGTGTAAAGACAGACATCAAAATTCACTAGTATTTGATACAACATGATTTTGTAATACCTACCTCTCCTGCAACCCTAAATCAATTTGCATTTGTTTATAAAGCTTCTGCTAACTCGGAGATTAAAATCCTGTTTCCTTTTCATTCGTGGATGGAAAATAGGGACTCTGCACATCAAAGATCAATGTCTCTAGGAAGTTGAGGGTTTGGGACAGTCTTCTTGGACACTCAATCCCAAATACATGAAAGGCAGCCACGAGAGCAGCCAGGGCTGTGACACAGTCATCCACCTTAGTGAGCTTCTCTTTGTCCAGGTACAGAGAAAACTCACAGATGTCGATATTGAAAGGGTTTTTAACTTCCAGCACAGGCGTGGACACACACACCTAAAGAGAAGAATGGTGTCACTATCCCATGATACAGAACATAACTAAGTAATAAAGCATACTGAACTTGGCTACCATATTACAGTACATGTGGTTGTTGCCTTGTTGCATAATTGTAAGTATGTCAAAACATACTTCAAAATAGACCACTCATCTTTTAAATAGTTATATGAAGGTATAAACTGAGGACGCACTTGACACGCTCCTTACCTTCTCGTTCACAATGACAAAAAGGCTAGGGTCATCCCCAAAAACATCTGGGAGAAGTAAACACATGGCTGTCATCTTCATATCTGTCAAAGCAAGCATGCAAGCATGATCAAGTAAAAATAGGGTTTCTTTTTAATTGCAAGGAAAGCTAGTATTGAAATATCTTATTAAAAAATGGTTTCCTTCCAATGAGAATAGCAAATTTTCTTCAATAAGTATTTCACAACCAGTTTTGTGTGTGTATGTACTCTGTGTGCATGTGAATGCATGATTACACTTGTGGATCCATGTGTGGAGTTGTACGTGTGCGTGTGTGCATGTGTGCGTGTGTGTGTGCATGCACACGCGTGGCAGGCCCAAAGTTGATATGGAGGGGTCTTCCTGCACTGCTCTCCACTTTATTTATTGAGGCACTGTCTCTTGCTGAACCTGGTGTTTGCTCACTGTCCTGAGTATTTCCTGGCTCTACCTCCCAAGTGTTAAGATTACAGGCAGCTGCTACACCTGCCTGGCTTTTGCATGGGTTCTGGGGACCTGAACTCATATCTTCATCCTTGCACAGCAAGCACATTATCCACTGAACCATCTCCCTACCACTCACAGCCGTGTTTACCCAACATGTTCTAATTCAACATTCAAAATCTTGTGTTTGTCCTCTAGGCCACAACCAGAAGAGACAAGAGTGTACTGTGTCCTGTGTCTGTGTGCCAGGATGACTTTGTGATTTGTATTACATAATGAAAGGATCCTAGTGCCTAAGATATAGTTCTACAATACTGAGTATGCTTTTTAAACTTAGACTTTTGCTCCCCCCATGTTTGAAAAGTTATTTCCCACCAGACATCTCACTGAACAATTTCACTTTATACAATAAAGTCCTTTTATGTGTCCTGAGTTATAGAGATGGCTGAGACTTGCTCACCCCACACCTGGGCTTTACTAACATTTCAACACATCTTTATCTATATTCTGTTTCATTTTTTCTTGCAATGCAATGTTGATTGGATTGTCCACCACTGAAAAAGCCGTCAGTATATTTTCTGAGTAAGATTCCAAAATATGCCTTGTTTTCTTATAAATATCTGTTCTTGTAAGAAGTTGGACTTCTCTGAACATCTGATGAAAGAAAGAGACACATATGTCAGCTCACAAGAAAAGCTCGTTAGCTCATAATACAAAGAAGCAAACAGCTCATTAACATCATAGTAAGCTCTCAATGATAATTTAAAATATATATATGATATTTTAGTAGCTTAGTAGAGTAGAAACAGGACAAGAGAGGTAAAAGAATGGAAGTCTAAGTGAATAGCAAAACATAAATATCAAAGAGAGATGTAAAACTTTGGGGAACATTTATCTAGTTTACAGAATTGGGTGTTTTCCAGTTCTAGAATTAAGTATAAAGCCAAGAATTAAAATTTAAGAAGTAAATTTCATTAAATGAGTATTACCAAAATTATTCATGTATATACTGGCTGTTTGGGACACACAACTGGGGTTCTAGATACATTTCTTTTTTATGTATTTTATTATTTTTATTTTATGTGCATGAGTGTATTGCCTGCATGTGTGTAAGTGCACCTGTGTCGTGCAATGTCCATGGAAGTCAGAAGAGTGCATCAGATCCACTGGAACTGGAGTTAGGAACAGTTGTCAGATGTCATGTGGGTGCTGGGAATGGAGCCCAGGTCCTCTGCAAGAACAGCCAGTGCTCTTAACTGCTGAGACATCTCTCCAGCCCAACACATTTCTTTAAGATAAACCCCACTGTTATATTTCAGCAATGCCCAGCAAGAGGCAAAATAAAATCCTACTGGATTTTAAGAAACAGTTCTTGAAAAATGCTTGATCTTAGAATCCTACAAAGGGAGTGTTTTTGATATTATAGTGTTAGATAAACAGCGCAAGAGTAGACGAGTTGCCTCCAAGTCAAAGCAAAACCATGTGACCTTAATGCACACCTCTTATTCAAATCCACTTTTTCCTACCTTTTTCCGTAACTTCCTAAATTTGCCTCTCAGAGAATTCCACCACCACTGTCCCTCCTGTGGTTAGAGTGAGATCATCAGATGAGTTCATTCACACTAGTATGAATTAATTTCATCATCACCATCCCTAAAACTAGAGATTTGTACTGTCTACTGGATCACATGGTTCTTTGGCTATTTTGGTAGTTCGTACATTGCCTAAAGGTTAGATCTGAAAGCTAGAAAGCTGGAATTCAGATCTTCTTTAAGGCACAGAGGATCTGATCAGGAAGCTTTCAGTGAACCACTAATCCAAATTAACAACCTTGGGAAATGGCTCTCTAGGCAGGCAGGGAGTAAAATGTGAAGGTAGAATCCCCTACCTCCCTGACCCAGAATCTGGGAATAGTTTCAGCTTTGAGTTAATTTCAAGGTGATACTAAAGTTGAAGAAATACATAGAACTCACAAATGTCCTTCATACAGATTTCCTCAGCTGCTGACACACTTGAAAGTGAATCACAGAACGATGCCTCATTACCCCTACTGTGTCAGTGCGTTTCCCAAGTACAAGAACAGTCAGAATCAGGAAATCTAGTCCATGGGTGTCATTCAAACTTGCCAGGTTCAGTCAGTCTTTGTAGATCCAGGATCGAGGGTGTAAATGCCATGTCTCAAAGCTGGTCTCTTGTCAGAAACAACTGTAAGGTTTCTTGGTCCAATTTTGTGTGGACCCTCTTCCCATTCTGTGATGTTTGATTGTGGTTTATGCATCTGGGGTAAGAATGCTCGCATTTCTCACTGGATCAGGAAACCCAAGGTGGGAATTGCTCCCTGTGTTGATGACACTCATTTTTATCACTTGCTTAGGTTGGAATCTGTCATTTGGAATCTGTGTTTGATAAGGAGATACATGGATGGCATATAACAATCTTTTTTATGGATTTTTTGGAAGAGTTTGCTATGTTATATGTATTTTCAGGCTAGCCTGGAACTCAGACTGTAGCCCAGCCTGCCTCATGCTTCCTAAGTGCTGGGATTATATTTGTGTGCCACCACACCAGCTAGTTCATGTAGCTTTCATCCTCCAGATTTAGCATCCACCCATGGCCCTTGCCTCCATCAGATAGTACTATGATCACTGTCAGACGGTGCTTTTTAGTCTTATGTAAGGCATAGATTTATGGAGTGTCAAGATCACCACATGCAGTTTGCCTCTACCTTTCTGTGCAGCGATCTGGAGATAGCTGTGCAGCAACTGCCTCACTCGCCAAAGATCCCAGTCCTGGGAGGCTGGAACCAATGGCTAGAAGCAGTTGCCTGTCTGCTTTGCTTCCCCGGCTTGATCCACACTGGAGGTGGAAAGCCCAGTCCGCTACCCTTACTCCATTATAGCAAAAGCAAAACTCAGATTCTTTAAGAACTTTTTCTGAGGCTCCACTAAATTTATCCTTACATATTTCCGTGGAGTTTTGTTTTGGTTTGATCTGAAGTAAAAGTCTCTCCCTGCGTTGCTTCAGCTGGTCCCAACCTCCTAGACGCAAGGGACTCTCCTGCCTCATCTTCCCATTTCCTAGAGTAACAGTTTAGAACATTGTAGCATCTCAAAGGATTTTCTCGTTGGTTTTTCTTGTTGCTTTGGTTTGGTGAGTTTTTTGTTCGTTTTTGCATTTCGAGTGTTATTTTTTTTCTCCTCCCTCCTGAAGCCTCCCTGCCACATATCCAATAGACCCCAGTGACATTTCCTAGTTGATATTTTAGACAGTCTAATAGTTACTTTTTAATTTAAATTTTTTTCTGTTTGAAGAGTTTTGGAGGAGGGGGTTGTGGTGAACACCGGAGGGTCAGCGTTAACTGCCAGGCCCCTCCCACAACAGCTGCTTTTCCTCCCCAGCTCCCTAAACTCCAGGTGTTTTCAGGGTGGCAGGAACAGTAACTGTCGGGTGGCTTGGGGCAAGGACAAGTGCATCACTATAGGGACTGCAGGGAAATGGTAAGCAAAGTTAAATTTGATTTAATTTTTGGAAGCACAACAAGGATTTTATAAACCAAATCACAGTGACACACGACTGAGTTAGGGAGGTATGTTCTGGGGAAAACAAAAATGTTTTATTCTTTTGTTTAAAGCAAGACACAGACAACTGTATTCAATAAATACAATGATCACAAAAATTACATTCTAATGCATACTTTGGACATAAAGGTAAAGAGCCTGGGGGAATAGCAGAAAAGACACACAGGCATCCAGTATGGTACACTGAGGAAGCCTGAGATAAATCTGAAATCTTTGCTCTTCACTCGGACCATGATGGACATGATGGACTTCAGACTTACTTATCTATGGTCCTTTGACTGGCTACTTCACCATAATTCATTTATTGTAGCTACTAAAGGTTATAGGCTGCACAGCTCTAAAAAGCCCAAGGCTCCAATATTAGTAAGCAGAGCAGCTTGACCCACCATTGACTGACTCATTTAAACACAGGCCTCAGCTAGCATCTTGAACCACTGATTTTCAACCATAGTCTTTATGTTTAAATAGTTTACAGACTTGTCTGTCAATTAAATTATACTTAGGCATGTCAATCTATCATTACTTTTACATCTAACAGCCAGAGGCTGTGAGTTCCTACTGTTCCTAGGAACCCAAAGATTAAGAAATAAGCAAGTGTCAGGCATGGTGGCACACGCCTTTAGTGCCAGCACTCAGGAAGCAGAGCAGAGACTAGCGGGAGGAGGGAATCTCTGCGAGTTCAAGGCCCACCTGATCTATGTAGTGAGTTCCAGGCCAACCAAGGCTACATAGTGAGACCCTGTCCCTATCCCACCTCACCCCTCCCCCCCAAAAATGAAGGAAGGAAGAAAGAAAAAAAAGTAAAACCAAGGTAGGGTGCTAAGGAGATAAGATAAACCATATGAAGCTCTAAGAATGTGCCTGCTGTTCAGACGCAGACAATTGCTGTTGACGTTACTAAAATAGGCTTACAGGAAAATCCTTACTTAGAATTTTTGTGGAAAACATTTCATCTTCAGCGTAGTTGATCAAGCTCACAGAATTCTTCTACGTAATATGTTCTCAAGTATAAAACTTTGAATCTTTTGTTAAAATCACACTAAAATGTGATAAGGCCCTTAAGTAAGCTGGTGGAAGGGTATTTTCTTTATCTATTAAACTTTATTTTCCAGATTATTTGATGAATGATTTGGTATTATAAAAGAAATTTTAAAATGTTACATGGGAAGGGTTCCTAATATACTATTAATTGTCTCAGTGCATGAAGTGGCATCTCACAGGCCTATAGAGACGGCTGAGCAGTTAAGAGCACTGGCTGCTCTTGCCGAGGATCCAGGTTCAGTTCCCAGCACCTACATGGTGGCTAAAAACCATCTGTAATGGGGATCCAGTGCCCTTTCTGACTTCCATGGGCATTTCACACATGTGGTACACTTACATGCAGCAAGCAAAATACACACACAGACATACACACACACACACACACACAAATAAATACATACATACATAAATTAATTAATTAAATACATACAGTGACAGGGAACTCGGACCCTGAAGAGACTTGCTGAAATTCTGACCCAGTGGTCCTGTTCACACTCTCCTAAGACTGGACTCTGTCTTGCTAGACTGTCTGGTGGCTATTCTAGAGGAAAGGAGGAAATTGGCTTGACACCAGGAGCAGAAAATGTCAGTGAGTAAAGATACCTGGTAGGGGCACTTCAGGAAAGGAAACATCTTGAGAATCTCCTTCAGAGGCATTCGGCGACCAATCATCTTTCTTCTTATTTCCAGAGTCTGGCTCATCCTCCTGTCAATTTCTCTCCAGTCTTTGTCTGTTTTCACATACTCTTGCTGGAACCAGTTAATATGTTCATCCACTTCAGAATCTAAGCAAACAGATTCTTCCTGCCAAATATTTTCAAAGTATCAGTGAGTGTCACGTTTCAAGGCAGTTGGATACTTCCTGAAAACTTGAATCTCTGAGAGGCTATTAGTGCACTCTTCATAATGTTTCCCTAAGGGGAGGACTGTCCTGTGTAATTTCACTTGACTTTGAACATGGTAAACCAAGAGACAATCTTTCATGAAAGCAAATTAATTGCTTACAATGGAATTAAAATCTGTGCTCTTTTAAATTTTTTAAAACTTATTTTTATTTTATGTGTATGAGAGTTGTGCCTGCATGTGTCAAGCAGTGCCCATGGAGGACAAAAAAGGATGTTGGATGCCCTGAAACTGGAGTTATGGATGGTTGTTAGCCACCATGTGGGTACTGGGGTTTGAACCCAGGTCTTCTGCAAGAACAGTCAATGCTCTTAACCGCTGAGCCATCTCTCCAGTCTGCTCTTTTACATTTTTAAGATTTATTTTTATTTATGTGTATGCATGTATGCCTACTGGTCTGTATGTATACCAGGTTCATGCAGGAGCCCTTGGAAGCCAGAAGGAATTGTTGGATGCCTTGGAACTGGAGTTATAGGTTATTGTAGGTTGCCTGGTATGGATGCTGAGTACTGAATCTGGGTCATCTACAGCATCGGCAAGTGTTCTCAACAGCTGAGCTATATATCTCTAGCTCCTTAATCTACGCTCTCAAAAAACTTAACAGTTACTTTAATTCCCACTTACCTGGTTACATGGGAACAGATTATCCCGAAAGTTCTATTTACAAGAATGTTGTTTACTTCTTAGGAGAGAAAAAGATTTTAAATTAGGGTTATGCTTACTATGTGTCTTCTTTCTTTCTTTTATATGTGTATGTGGGAGAGGTACACATGTGTGCATGTGTGTGTGGAGATGAGAAGGTGATATCAGGTGTCTTTGGGGATAGTCCTGAAGTCCATTCTTCATGTTTATGTGGCTGAGCCATCTCCCCAGTCTTGTCTATGTTCTTTTTTTAAATGTTAATTTATTTTTTATGTGTATGAGTGTATTGCCTGCTTGTGTGTAAGTGCACTCATGTTGTGCAATGCATGCACAGGTCAGAAGAAGGTGTCGAATGGTTGTTGGCCATCATGTGGGTGCTGGGACTCAGACCGGGGTCCTCTGCAAGAACAGCCAGTGCTCTTGACAGCTGAGCCATCTCTCCAGCCCAGTCTTGTCTATGTTCTTTGTAAATGTCATTTTATAGTTACAGAAGCATTCCATGATTCCCACATTGAAAATAATGACTGTTTTCTGTACTGCAAAATCATCAAACTGTTACTCAGGTTCATCATATACTGGGAACTCTGAGTGGGTGAAAGCAGCTACAAAATATCCAACATTATCTTGTTGGAAATCTAAGGCAATCTGCCTGGAAGAATCAAGAAGGAGATCTTTCTAGAAAAACAGAGGAACTCAGCTGGCCTATATTTGAACAAAATATAATCAAGTAGCCAGTTCACCAGACTGCAAACAGATGTTACCTCTAAATGAGGAAATGATGTTAGGAACCTGCAATGCTGTGACATCAAAGCGTTTAGAAACAGGGTAGGAAAGCTTCGGCAGACCCACTGTCTGTGAACCCAAATGACTAGCAAGACACAGATCAAGTGAATGAATTCCTAGAAAAATACAATTCATCAAGACACCTTGAAATGAAATTCCTCCGGTATTTCATTAGAAAATAAAAGCCTTCCCATAAATTGAAAGTATGGCTCAAGTGTTTTACAGATAAATTCTACTTAACTTTTGAAAAAAAGCATTCTAAATTTTTAAAAAGGAATTTCCCTAAGCCATTCTATGATACCTCTGTGACGTTGAGGTCACTCTCACTCATGGACAAAGTTGAGACACTAGGAACAGGGAAACTGACTTTCTTTATCACTGAAATACAACCTTTATTCAACATTAGTAAAGGAACCAAATGAAACTAAAGAGAAATATGATTGATTTCCCCATAACATTTCACACATTATCAAACTGAAATCTCAGTTTGGGCACTACTGTTCTGGAAAGATTGAAACAGCTTCATGATCTTAAGTTCAAACCCCAGAACTCACATGGTAGAAGAAGAGAACCAACTCCCACAAATTCTACTCACATGTGTACACCTTAGTACATGTGTGTGTGTGTGTGTATATATATATATATATATATATATATATATATATATATATACACACACAAATAAATTTACAGGAGAAATATAAGCTATAAAAATTGGGAAGATAGAAATATAATTATTCCTGAATGATAAGATAATTTAAGAGAAACACAAAAGAATGTGCACTATAACTGAGGAGGTTTTCAGTTCTGCTAGATACAACATCAATATACATTATATACTGACAAACAAGAAATGTATTTTGTTTTAAGATGGTTTTACTATTAGCCCAGGCTAGCCTCCAGCTCTTCACAGCTCCAGCCTCAGCCTCTCAAGTACTAAAATTACAGGGATGTGACATCATACCCAGCTAGAAAATGTACTTTTAATATAGTCAGGAATAACTCTAAGAAATTATGTGTGATATGTGCATGAAGAAAATTACAAATATAAGTAAATGAACAATGTGACCATTTATAGTTAGAAAAATTTGGTATAATAAGAAGTCATCTATCCAAACAGAACTACAGATTCAACAGCATTCCTATCAAGATATTTGGGGATAGAGAGATGGCTCAGTAATTAAGAGCTCTTGCTGTTCTTGCAGAGGACCAAAGTTTGGTTCTCAGTACCCATTTCAGACAGTTCACAATGGCCTGTAACTCCAGCTGCAAGGGATCCAATGCCCTTTGCCCTCTTCTGGCCTACATAGGCACCCACACACATATGCACATACATGCACACAGACACACATACAAATAAATGATAGATCTTTTCTAAAAGGTACAAATTATCCAAAACAATTAGTAAACTGACAAGAAAATTCTAAAACTCATGAAAATTTTAAAGTTCAAGGGTGGACCAGTGAGGTGGCTTAGCTGGTAAAGGCGTTGATGCATAGACCTGATGACCTAAGTTCAATTCCTGAATCACAGGTGGCAGGAGAGAGCCTGCTCCTGAGAGCTCTTCTGAAGTCCATGCTTGTACTACACACACACACACACACACACACACACACACACACACACGCACACACACAATTTTAAAGTTTAAGTATATTTCTGAAAAATTAGAAGAAGAGGGTGATGGGAAGGTATCCAGATGCTGGATGGCTATGCAGTTCAGAAAAATAGACACTCAGGTAGATATAGATGACTTTAGTAGTAGAGCCCAGGGAAACCGCCAGAAACAAAACCACAGAAACAACAAGGATGCCTCATGGATTCCCAGGAAAGAGAAGAACAATTTTACAAAAGTATCTAAGACTATTTTTTTTGTTGTTCACAAAAGAGTCTTAGATCATGATTTAATAACTTCAATGTTAAATGCAAAATTATTTTTAAAATTAAAGGAAATTGAAGAATATTTCTTAGCAAGAAAAAGATTTCCTTAAGGCATTGAATGAAAAGAGAAATGATTGACAATCCTGATTGTGTTAAAATAACAAATATATCTTTATCAAAGGATGGCAGGAATAAGTTTAAAAGGAAAGGCACAAATTGGGAGAAGATATTTTTGCAGTAGATGTAATGGAATACACATAAAAGTGTGTGTATATATCTATATACACATACACATATATATACATATATATATTCTTGCAGATAAAGAGCTCATAGAAAAACAGGAAAAAGACAAGAACAAGCATCTTACAGAGGAGGAAAAGATGAAAAGATGATCAACTCATAAATATTTATAAAGTCAGACCAATAAGATACCAACTTATTTCCAGTAGATTTGAGTGGGGGAAAAATTGATACTCCTAAGTGTTACTGAGGGAGTTAAAAGCCTACAATCATCTAAGAAAACAGTTTACTTCTGTCTTACAAAGTTGCATATTGTAACAAGCCAGCAATTCTACTCTTAGCAAAAATCCTTGACAAATGCAAGAACAGTCACAGCAGGGCTCAGTAACAGCCAAAACTAGAGACAAGTCGGACCACTGTCGACAGGAGACCAACTAGATACACCATGGTTCCCTTAATAATCGACAGAGAAAGTGAATAAATACGCAGTTGAACTTAGCAGCTCAGTTGGATTCCAAAGACATTACAGCAAGTAAAAGCCAGGAGTCATCCAAGGCAATCATATCCACATACCCACAGCTCAAAAATAAGCCACACAGAACAACATATTCATTGGGAATTTATGTATAGGTGACAAAAATCATCATCCTCAATAGCAGGCTACTGATAACATAAAGCTGAATGGTTGCTTCCAGAGACCACAAAGATGGAAAAGTGAGTTATGGGGGAGGGGATGGTTCCCTGCAGAGATCCGGTTTTAAGAGAAATGTTAGCTCCCAATGTCCACTTTGTTTCATAAACAGCATGTGCCACACACTAGCTTCTCTTTTGTATTACTTCAAATGCAATGAATGGTTATTGTTTTAAGTAGAAATGATATATTTATTAGAAGGTAAAAGAAACTAAAATTGAATTGTATACAGCTTACCACTATTAAAATATAAAGGAAATTCTGTAGTTTTTGGTACCGACATTCATAGACTATTACCTGCAGCACCATACTGGGGTGTCTAGGCAGCTCCTATTGATCTACTGACCGGACTAATAGTGTTTAGGGGTTGTGTTCCAGATTGAAGTGCATTTTCTTATTAAAAGAGTGCATATGAATTTAGCATTCTCAATGTTCTTGCCTTGTAAATGATTTATCTGGGTATTAGCGTCATTATTAATGATGCATATTGTCAGAGCTGGAAAGAACTTAGAAGTCGGTTGTTTGGGGTTTCTCTCCCTAGGAATGAGGGCCCTGAGATTCACAAAGAAAAAGTGAGTTTCCCAAACACAGACACAATCACAGGTGGGTTGGTGTTCTTGTTAGCACAGTACCAACCCCCTTCTCTTGTTCCCAAGGTTCATTTCCCTAACAGTAAACAGGAAGCTGAGGGAATTCACAGATGAGACCTGTCTGACCCTTGAGAACTACAGTTGAGGTATCTGTACAAAAAAAAAATGGGGGAGGGGTCTGGAAAGATCAGAAGGAGAAGTGGTAGACTGAAGAGATCTCTCTCAGCCAGGGAGACAGGGAAGGAATCAATTCATCAGAAACTGAACTTCAGTTGAATCCAGTCAAACTGGTTCCCCCTTAATACACTGGGGGGCCAGCCGAGGAGTTGGGGATGAGCAGACGCAGGGTCAAGCCACAGACTCCGGGAGTTGGACGGGAAGCAGCCCAAGTGTGTGGCACTACAAACTCATTTACTGAATAGGTACACAAGCTCTTATAGGTCTGGATAGCCAATGATCCTATGGGGTGGGGTCTCAAATACAGCCAGTAGTAAGTTTGTCCCTAGGTAGGCAGGTTCTTTCCAGGTGCTGGTCTCACAATTAGCCAAAGCAGAACGCCACACCACAGGAGCCATTCCTCTATTCCTCCTAGAGGGTGGCCTTACTCTAGGCCCACCTTACATTATGCCCAACATAAACTGACAACCGGAACAGAAATAAGGAGATAAGTATTTCTAAATCTGATGTTGACAGAAGATTGAGAGTACTTTTGAAATCAGAAGACTTAGGATAATTAAAAAGGTACTTATACCTCTTTTTTCCTTTCTGAAATGAATACACCCAAGTTCAGTTCAAAATTACTAAACATAATTTTGTTCTACATCTTGCAGTCTAAATGCATTTGCAAAGAAAGTGTTTTGTTATGAAGTGTTTTGTTATGAGCCAAGTGTGGTGGCACATTCCTGTCATCCAACACTTGGGGAGTAGAGGGGAGAGTATAGGAATTTAAGGTCATCCTCAGCTGCATAGTGAGTTCAAGGCCAGCTTGAACTGCGTAAGACCCTGTATCAAAAACAAACAAATGAAAAAAAGGACAAAGTACCTTGTTATAAAAAGTCAATAATTCTCATTTGAGTGTACTATCAAATAAATCTACTTTACAGGCAATGTGTTTAAAAAAATCATATCTAAGATTGGGTCTGTAGTTACTGAACATTATTCAGTGAATTGGTCAGTGTATGGTATTCTCTCCAGTGTATCACCCCCTTATTCTTTAATCTTTCAAGGTTATATGAAACCAAGCTGTCCAACATGGTAGCCATTACCTATTTATGGCTTCTGATCAGTTTAAACATAAAAGTCCAATTTGAGATGCGTGCTAGTGATACTGGACTTCAAAGTTCATATGCAAAAGAAATGTGGAATAAATCATTAATTTTTTAAAAAAATATCTTACTAATTATTTGTGTGTGTATGAGTGTACTGCCTGCACGTGTGTAAGTGCACCTGTCTTGTGCAGTGCCCATGGAGGTCAGAAGAGGGTGTTGGATCCCCTGGAACTGGACTTACAGTTGTTAGCCACGTGTTAGTGCTGAGAACCGAACCCAGGTCCTCTGCAAGAGCAGCCAGTGTTCTTAACTGCTGAGCCATCTCTCCAGCCCCCCATTTTTATAATGATTATACATTGAAATGATAATATATTTGCTGCAGTTGGTTCAGTGAAAAACACTGTTAACATTAACTCCATATGTATGGCTACTAGAAAATTGGGAATTACATATGTGGTTTGTATTATATGTCTATAGAAGAGTGTGTGTCAGGTGGTAAGGTTTCCTCATACTGAATTCTAGTTGGGCCTGCTTTCAATTTCATCGTCATTAAGCAGAATTTGGAAGTGATGTTTCCCCTTCTGCAATTTGAGCAGCCTCTCAGCTTAGCACGCAGGCCTGCATCTCAGTGAATCAGCAGGCAAAATTTGTTCCACGCAGTCTAGCCCCATGTTTCCAAGTGCACAGCTGACTTATAAAACTTCCCAGTATTAGTAAATTTGCCGCCCGCTCCTGGCAGTAATTGCATTCTACCCAGGATGCAATTAGCTGCCAACATTTTTCTTCATTTTTTTGCTGTCTAGTTCCGTTTTGAACTATGAAAGAAACATCTGTGGAAAAGGCTATAAAAATAATTATTATTTATGCAATTAATCATTATGTGTCAGTTTCAGTAAGAAACAAACAGCAATGCCTGAGAAAAATTCAAAGGAAGTCAGTAAGTATGTCTAGGCAGGCTTTGGCACAACTTCCAGTCCATTTTAATTCTAAGCCAAAAGAAAGAAAACACTACTTCATAACTCTCAAACATATGAAAATTCATAACAAATAAATATGCGAAGAAAATATTTTAAAGAGGGAACTAAATGGTAAACACAGAGCTGGTGACTTAACGCATTTTAATTACAGCATGTGACAATGCTTCTGGTAGATACCTCTCTCTCTTTCTCTCTCTCTCTCTCTCTCTCTCTCTCTCTCTACCTGGCTACAGAGCAAAGACACAGAGTGTGAGACCCCTTAAGGAGGATGGCAGGGTCAGCCAGATCCCCCAAATGCTCCTATACTTCAGGAAGCTGACACAGGGACAGAAAAGTCACAAAAAAGCAGAGCCAAAGTCTGGAATGCCTGGTGCTGCTCAGGCTGGGTATGATTGTGCCATGATACTAAATCCTCATAGTGAACTGAGAATGCTATTGGCTTAGAGGAATGTTCAAAGATAACTTTTAAAAAATGTATGTATTAGTTCAAAAAAGTATTCATATGCTTCTCACATTCTGTGAGAAACCACATACTCCAGATAGTCCAGGGACCAGTTCACCCGAGGAAGACCACCACCTTTCCCCTTAGTATGAAGGAGCTTATCTTCCACCGGAAAGAAAAGCACCAGTGACAAACTGATGAGCAGTAAGCAGTAAGATGCACCGTGGAACAGCATGCAGCTGGCAGAACGATCGAGTAGGAAAAATGTCGGCAACTTACAAAATAACCAAAGTTAACTCTGCTGTTTTGAGGATCTATAATATTTTTATGAATTCGCCAAGAAGTATATAGTAAAAGAAAAATTAAGGAAACTAAAAGAAAAAAAAAGCATACAAACAAAAAAGGGCCAGCAAGACGGGCCAGCAGGTAAAGATGCGCACCACACAAGCCTGGTGACCTGAGTCCGATTCCCACAACCCATGTAAAAGTGGAAGGAAGGAGCCGAGTCCACAGAGTTGTACTGTAACCTCCACATGCTTGTCTGCATGCATGCATGTGCACGCACACGCACAACATGCACACACACTGATAATAATTTAAAAAGGAAAGAAAATAGATTTATCAATTCATGGAACTGCAAATTATTTGGTTCTAAATTTTTTGGACCTATCCCCTCCCTCACGCACAGCATGTTACTATTATTCTGGGCTTCGCCTTCTCAGGTTTTCATTTATTTCTTTTTAACACCAAAAACCAAATGCTAAGAAGTGATAGCACAGCCGTTGTTCTGACTGCAAAACCAGGCAAGTGGCAACATGAAGCCTGGAGGTTGGAGAGGTATTTTAAACACTTAAACAGTCAGCTTTCTGAAGGACAGATGTAGAATTCTGGTATGTCCAGCCATCATGCAATATGGTAAAAGTCTTTTCAGCAGTGGAATCAGAGGCACCCAAGCAGACTGATTCACAGGCATGGCATGGCTCTTGCTTTGGATGCTATAGCCAAAGAAAGCATAGTTTATGCAGAGCTAATTTGGGAGGACTTTGCAGGGTGAAGCTTGGGGACAAAAGATCTGTAGTGTCTTTTAGAGTCACAGAAGAGACACAGCATCTTAGGTTACCTGTGGAAGTTAAATGACAGAACTAAGAAACCCACCTTTGTTCCTGAGATATGTACCTCTCGTCTTCCATCCCATCACCAAAGGAAAAACAACAGCAGACATAAAACAAAGCAAGACAAATAACTCTCTTCCCTTCCCCATCCCTTCCCAGGACGTTTGTTTCTGGGTGGCCAATCCCATTT
This sequence comes from Eospalax fontanierii, assembly GCA_035773235.1. Classification (NCBI taxonomy): domain Eukaryota; kingdom Metazoa; phylum Chordata; class Mammalia; order Rodentia; family Spalacidae; genus Eospalax; species Eospalax fontanierii. The sequence goes on along the minus strand of CM069545.1, from coordinate 31,764,132 downwards.
TTCTGCCTTTAAATGCATGGGCAGCCTCCTTGGCAACACCAACATTTTCCGTCTGTATAGCACATGGAATATTTTTCCTATGATACGGAAATAATATACTAGTCAAGGACGGATTTAAACATGAGAACTACCTAATAGTATATTTAAATCCAAACATCTTTAATATTTAGACCTAAAAATGGAGTTATCAGAAAATCAAAATGGAGACTGAAAATAATCTAAGTAATCAGCCTGAAGGACTAAATGCCATGTCATAAATTCAACATTTTGACATTGTGCCAACTTCCACCCTTGTCTCCATTCTTTTGTTTTGTCACCATAAGGTCTAAAACAAAAAGGTGTATAGAAACACATTGATTCTATGTGCTACCCCTTAAAAGATGCTGATTTTATAGAACATAAAATCAAATCATAAACAGAGAGGCTACACACTTTTAAGAACAAGCACACAGCTCCACTGTAAGAGGGTAGAAAGTAAATTCTTTCAATAACATTTGTTTCCAGAAAAAAAATCTGTCATCTCAAATGTGAACAGTGGCCAATCTCTTTTATAGCCTCATTGGCAGGAAGGTTAAACACTATTTTATTGCAACATCCAGCTGAACCCTAAAACATTCCACTCTCTGTTATTCTGAAACAAGGGCGCTTGTGTAGGCTTAGAGTATCCATCCCATAACTTAGATACCTCTGACTGCAACAGAACGGTCACAGACACTATAGCTCCTGATGGTTCCAAGGTGCTTTGACAAGGACCAAAAAATGCATAAGGGGCTTAAAGATATTTCATCAACGAAAGGGAAAAATCAATTTAGAATTATGTCTCAGAATGACCTTTGAACCCTTAGACACTGAGTTCTACTCCCAAGGATGATTGCTAATTATCCAATGTTACCATTCATCAGTTCCAATGGATTTTGGTGGGACATGCATCACAGGAAAAAGGGGAAAACTGAATTTAAAAACAAATCAAGTCATTTACAAAGGAATGCTACTTTCAGTGTGCTGAATATGTTTTGGGGAGGAAATCAATTTATGCATAATACATTTGTGCTCTCTTTGAGAGTGACTTGAAAAAGATGAAAAATATATTCTAACAAGTATAATTCTATCTTATCATGATTTCAGCCTCTTTTGTTTCTTTTTCTTTCTTTTATAAGAGCCAGTGTCTCATTATGTAGCTCAGGCTGGTCTTGAAGTTTCTGTCCTCTTTTCTGAGTCTCCCAAGTGCAGGATCACAGTTGGGTGCTACCATACTCACTATGATTTTAGTTTGTAGCTAGAATTTTGCTAACAGACTTTCTAAAACATTGCCTTACTAAATTCAGAGTAGCATTTAATTGTCATGTCTTGTCAGAGCAGATGTGGAACTATATTAACTTATCTAACGTATGAAAGTCGTATTGACAATTAGAATAAGATATTTAAGGTATACACCTTCCTCTGAAATTTTGCATTATATACAATAAGGAATGAATGGTGTACAAAGCATGTTAAAAAGAAACCCATCTTTTGGAGCTCACAACTAGTACTAATAAAACTGATATCAACAAAGCTTATTAATATTAAATAAATATACCTGATGAAAGAATAGAATATTTATATCATATCCATTCTCTAATATAAATGCATAGAGTTAGGATTTTATTCCTGGAGATTTAAGAGAAAAATATAATTGGGAGGGCAAGAGATTTAGCTTCTATATTTTTGGTAGTCTGGACAGCTTTCCTAAGAAGTTCAACCTATTAATGTAGTTAGTATTAGTCATGGAGCAGGGAAATGTCTTTTCTGAAGGTATCTGAGGTTCTGAAGTACTTAAAGGACACTTATAACATGTGATGCAATTAAGATACACATGTTGAGGGAAGACTTCCAAATTTCCCCTGATTTTCTGCCTGAAGCACCTCACAGCCACTTCTGTGTGGGGTGGGAAGACTTCCGGTCAGCAGTGGAGTAAACCACAGTGGAGTTCTGTATCCATGACTATGGCCAACTGCCTCCCTGAAGCCTTGAGCCCAGAGGCCACCTAACCCCTGCGATGTGAGTTTTGAACCATTTCCAAGGTTAAGAGTAGAGTTCAGTGGTAGAACACTTGCCTAGTGTACACATGACCCTGGGTTCAGTCCTGAGGGCTAAATCAGCTAATAAGTTAGTTAATTTAAAAATCCGACTTTCTGCAGCGACAAGAACATCAAGAACATGAGATACAAGGAGCATGCGCTGCATCCCTGTAGTCCCGCACTTGGGAGGTGGAGACCGGGGTTTGGGGTCTGGAGTTCAAGGCCATCTGATGTGAAGTGAGTGCTGTGTGAGATACTGTAAAGCAGAAAGGAAAAGGCTGGGCATGATGGTGCCTGCCTTTAATCCCAGCACTTGTGAGGCAGAGGCAGGCAGATTCTATGAGACTGAGGCCAGCCTAGTCTACAGAGTTAATTCTAGGCCATCTGGGGAAATAGAGACACTATATCAGAAAGATCAAAAAGTAAATTAAAAATAAATTTCAAAAAAAGGGGTTTGCAAGAATATGAATAACTATAATGAGAGGAAGAAGAGAAATAATTCAATATGGCAGAACTTATGAGTTTTTCCAATTTCTTTGAAGGCTGTGAAGAAAAATGACCACAAAATATTTAGTAACATTCTTGTCTTAAACTGTCTGTGGCACCCACTGGAAACATTACATTTTTTATCGGGCATGTAAGATATTGATTTTATTAGTCCTGACCACAGCTCAGATTTCAAAAGGTATCTTACCTTGTTTTAATTTTTTTACATGCTGTTATTTATTGTCTCTTAGTTAAGGGGCCATAGTTGTCAGAATATTTAGAATTCATGCTTACTTTTATCTGGACAATTTTAATTTCATCAGATCTTATGTCAGCAAGAGCTTTCCTTGTCTGGCCTCTTCGGTGTCCAAATTTGCATTTATTTCTCATCACTTGTTCATCATCTTCTATGGGTCTTCGGACATATTTAAAGCGATCTTTGAGGGCTCGTTTCCATAGGAACTGTGTAAAATAACAACACAGTCCAGTCAATCCTTAAAGAGCTTGGCGTAATTCTGGATAACAATAAAATCTTTTACTATCACCCTTGGACTTGAAATTACTTCCCCATCATCGTAATAGAAATAGTGTATCTAGCCTTAAGTTTAATCTCGAGAACAATATTATGTTTTGTATTCCTATTATAATCCCTAAATCAGAGCTCAGGAAACATTAAAAATGCATTCTGTCTAGTAACCAAATAATACCAATGAGAAAACATTAGTCAAGGGTTTGACATTTAGATGTCACCATTCCAGGTTTTGTGACTCAGGCCCCACTAATAGTAATCCTGGTCCTTCAGAAAGCACAGTCTTGTTGGAAAGACCTAGACTGTAGTATATCATCTCTAGTACATGGGTGCATATGGAGGCCAGAGGTCACCCTTAGATGTCATTCCTCAGGAGCCATCCACCATGTTTTATGAGATGGTGTCTCTTACTGGCCTAGAGCTTGATAATTAGATTATATTGGCTGGTCAGTGGTCTTCAGGGGCCTGTCTGTCTTCATCTTTCCAGCACTGGGATTAAAGGGGTGCATTACTAAGCCTGGTTTTTCACATAGGCACTGGGTAACTAACCTAGGTACTCATGGTAGCAAGTACTTTACTAACTGCACTCATGTGGCTCATGTATTGGGTTCTCAAAAGAATCAGATGAGTAGCTACCTATGGAAGATATTTATGAACTAAAGTCTTGTTCATAAAGCCCTTGGACAGTCCCTGTGAGGCATTCTTCAGCCTGATGCTGGGAATTGTTTGTGGTCACATACCCCTGGGTATGTGTGAGTCAGAGATAGTCTGGCACTTCTCACAGGCCTATGGGCTCTCTGCCTTTGCTGTTCTACAACAACACAAAAATAATAGATGGTTTGTGTTTTTCTAGGTCCTGACATTTAAACTAGTACAAACACAGTTGTTTCTCATGTTTCCTTTAGCTCTAAAGCAACTCTAGCACTGCTAATCCTAGTGGAAGTTATTATAACCAGCAACTGCTAGGATGCTGTTAAATTGCTGACTTCTTCTGCCTCTTACTTCCATCTCTCAAACAGAAAAAGGACCAATCAAATACAGTCTTCCACATGATTGTTCAATTTATGAGTATTTACTAAGCATCAGCTGTATGCCTGACACTGTATCTAACACAGACATGCGAGGTAGGTACTAGGTAGGTGGATTAAGTGGAAATATTTGTTCTGTAGAATTATCTATCTTCTCCATATTTCTATAGATAAAGGAGATGTGAAGTGCCCTACAGAAACAAGCTCTCCTAATCATTCTGAAATTATGGGCTTCTTGTGTCATGGGAAATAAGTCACAGCCCCGTAGGCAGTGGATTACAATGAACCTAATACAATCACTAAGAAACATCCAGATAGATGAAGAATATATAGCACCTTACATGACAACTGGAAAAAAGATGACCAAAAAGTAAATATCAAGAAAAATAAAACATGGCAGAGAGACTCAAGTAGAAAAAGAATTTACTGAAACAGAGTAACCCTATATGATGCATAATATGGACGGCATGTGATATTATGCAACTGTTATTAATGTTCTCTGATGTAAGGAGTGTATCATTGTTACAGACAGATTGCCATTATTCTTCTAAGACTTGTGCCAAGATGGCTAGTGATATAGCTCAGGGGAAGAGCACTTGCCTAATTTGTAAGAGACCCCGGGTTCAATTCCTAGTCCCATACAATGAAACCAAGCAAACAAGAACAAAAGATACTGAGAGATATCATCTGTAACTTGTTTCAACAAGTTGTGTCAACACAAAAAAAAGCATGAGAGAAGAAAAATAAATGTGTCAAAAATCTTAATTCCTAATGAACCAAGAATAGTGATTTCCAATCCATCCATGAGGTAACGTTTCTCACTCCTCATTTCCAGGAGGCAGTTCATGATGTATGGGGACATGCTAGTTGTTTAGGTGCTATTCACACCTTGTAAGGTGCTGCTTAATCTCCCACAACGCCCATGACTATCCCTGTCACAAAGAACTAATTATCCAGCACTAAATGTAAATAGTGTGAAGACAGAAAAATGTTGATCTACTTGAAATCTTGACCCAGTTGACTAGCGTACAGTATCACTACAACTTTTTCTACTGTTGTGAAGATTTGAAAGTTTTCAAGACCAATATTTGAAGATAAAAATAGCCCTAAAAATGACAAAGTACTTTCATATTCTCTCTCTCTCTCTCTCAAACACACACACAAATAAATGTTCTCAAGCATTTCTACGTCATCCATTGCAGCATTAGGAACACAACCTCATGCACACCTGCAGAAGGAGGTTTGGGTAAACATCTATCCATACACCAGTTTCTACTTCTCCCCTAGTGAGGGCAACAACTTGCTGAACAGTTTTCCCAGTCTCTCCTCAGTTAACCATCTTTAGACAATGTCACTGAAACAGATGTGGATGAAACGCCCGCAAGAGCACAGAAGGCATTATTCATACTTTGTATGTGTCTCGCTTTGATAATTATAGAACTAAAGATTGAAATTTAATTGGATGTGTATTTATTTACTTGTACGCAAGTCCTTATTGGAAGGACTCTTTAATAATACTCGTTACCCTTGGGAATGAAAATTAAGCAGATGAAGAACGGGGAAGGAAAATATTTCAGTTTACGTCTTTCTGTAATCTTGATTTGTCCTAGGTAAATGTATCATTTGTTCAAGCAGAGAATTTAAATTGCTTTTTTTAAAGCACAGCTAATGCTACCTCTAGATATCCACAGAGACCTGGTTCCAGGACTCCCCTAGGAAATGCCAAAATCCATGATGTACAAGACTCTTCCATAAAATGCGACTGACTCACATTCTCCTTTAATGCTCTGTTTTTAATTTTTTACATTTATTTGTTTGCAAGTGCACACATGCCACGGCACACTTGTGGGAGTTAGTGGGCCACTTGTGGGCATCAGTTCCTATCTTACACACTGTGGTTCCCGGAGATTGAACTCAGATTGTCTGACTTGGTGCAGAAGGCTTTACCTGCTGTGCCATCTTGCCAGCCCAAAGATTCTTCCTTTTCTCTTTATGCTTGTGGGCTTGTGTGAGTTTGTGTGTACCATATGCAGGTGGGTGCACATGGAGGCCAAACAAGGGCATAGGATACCCAGAAACTAGAACTGCAGGAAGATGTGGTCTGTCTGATATGGGTGCTAGGAATGAAACCTAGGTTGTCTACAAGAGCAGTAAGCGCTCTCTCCTGCTGCGCCATCTGTCCAGCCCCGCCCCTTTCAGTCATCCCTGGGAGATTTGGTATGTAGTACAATGTGAATGCTAGGCAAACAGTTGTTATATTGATTAGGAAATAACGATACAGAAAATAGCTGTTCACATTCACTGCAGAGGCACCATCATGACTCTAACTACATAACACAGTATTGGAGACTGACTGAAGCTGAGGGTGTGGAATTTAAGAAGACACAGGACTGGCTAGGATGCTGTTTATAGTGTCACTGATAAGATGGCCAATATTGTTCCTAGAATGGCAGAAAGAACAGAGATGGTCGGTTTAGTTAGCCGTATTATTACAACTAGCAATGTCAGAACTTCAATATTTTGTTGTTTTATTGCTTAATTTTGTTTCATTTTGGAGCAAATTTGGGTTATATTGTAGTGTGCTTTATACGTAGAAACATATGTTAGGAAGGGTGTCATCCTTTATGAGTAAGAATGCCTGAATTTTAGATTTGACTAATTGTTATTCCCAGACGTCTTTCGTGAATCTGGGTGATAAAGGGAATCCTCAGGACTTCTGCCACTTAGAAAATTCTGGTTCTATTCATATATAATCAGCCTTTTACTGAAGACAGGAAAATGAAAGCGTTAAAGGAAAAGGGAGGAAAGAACCAAGAAGGAAGGAAGGAAGGAGGGAGGAGGAAGGGAGGGAGGGAGGGAAGGAAAGAAGAAAGGAGGAAGGAAGGAGGGAAGGAAGGAAGGAAGGAAGGAAGGAAGGAGAGAAAAGCGACAGAAAATAAAAAATACAAGTATTTAGAGATCATAAATGTTTTTGCATTTGGAGATATTGACATTTTTGTTGTTGTTCAAATTGAACTAAATTGCTTCAATTCTGTATTCAAGAATTTTTTCCCAACATATAATTGAGATAATGTGACACAAAAACACAGCCATGATTTTAGCCATGATTTCCGAAGTGTGTTCATATAAATGTACAGGGACTAACAATGTATCATTAGATGTACACAGAGTTCCTCACAAATGTTTCTGAAGTCATACACTTTTCCTGTCCTGAACATTCAATTTTTTTGTTACAATTTTAAGTGTATAGTTCAATAGTGTGAAGCATATCTTCATTGCTAGCAATGTTTTGTTTTGTTTGAGATAGAATTTCATGTAGCTCAGGCTGGCCTCAAAATTTTGATCCCCCGCCTCAACTCTTCAAGTGCTAACACCTCATTCTTTAAAGCATAAAGACAGGTAGGCCCAGCAGCTAAGTACACTTGAACATTTCTTCTCAATCCCAGTCCTCCATTAGATCATTTGGGAACTTTTGAGAGCATTAATGGCAGGACCTCCTATTATTTAAATCAGATTCTCTGGGACTCCTGCTGTATAGATATCTTAGAATTGCTGCTCAGAGAATCCTTAGTCTCCTAATCAGACAGCAGAGGTCTGAGAGAGCTGAGAGAAGCAGGACCTCAAAACCAGAAATCATCCCTTCTGATTAGATCAGAGAGCAAGGAACTGTGTCACACAACAGTGTCCTCCCTCTGCACACCCACTAGTACGTAGGAGCCCTCAACTGCCCAGAGAGCCATAGAAAGACAGAGACTAACAGATGAAGAAGAGGAAGAAGTGCAAGACAGACAGAAACAGAGCTATCACAAAGATCACAAGGAAGAGGAGAGAGACAAGGCAAGCAATGAATGGAGACCAACAGAAAGGGAGAGTCAGAATCGAAGGGAAAAATTAGAGCCGGACTGGAAGATGAAAAGCTCTTATTTAAGTGGATTTCGATGACTAGGATGATAAGGCCACATGATCACTTACAAAGCCATAGCCGTCCTCATCCAGGAAAGGGTGGGTCTGCAGCAGAGTATTGACTACATCGTTGTACTGCTGGGTGGTGGGGTACCTGTTCATCACAACAAATAAGATGGAGTTCACTTCAAGCATCTCACACTCCAGGTGAGTCTAAATTACATTCAGGTTTCTTCTAAACTTTCTCTTGCTCTGTGTTAATAGTGTGTGTGTGTGTGTGTGTGTATGTGTGTGTGTGTGTGTTCATGTGTGTGCAGGCATAGAGGCCAGTAGTTAACCTTAGGTGTTGTTCTTCTGGCAAAATCCACCTTTTTTTTTTTTTGACACAGGTTGTCCCCCTGGAACCGTGGGCTCCCTAGTTAGGCTAGGCTAGCTGCTAGACATCCACCTATCTCTACATCTCCAGTGCTGGGATTATGTCCATGCTCACCTGGATTGTTATATGGGTGTTAGTGATTACACAGGAAGCTCTTCACCAAACTGAGACAATAACTCAATCCCTCTCCTAAACTTGGGCATATTAGATTTTATCCACTGTCATTTATAAGCTGGGAGAGTTGATTCTAAAGGAATTCTACCCCATCCTAACCATAGACCCTTTCCCCAGCCAGCGAGCCCTCACTGATGTTACTCACAGTGAGCCCTCCAGGTACTTAGTCATGTCAGCCTGGAGGAACTCGATGATTCTTATCCTCATGCTGTGATCAGGGCTCTTCTGTTCTGCCAGCATGCACTTGACATCATAGGGAAACTCCGGTAAAATATAGGACTTGGTCCATTGTAATGCTTTATTCTTTGCTAGAACATGTTTCACATTTCTTCTGTGAAATAAAAATACAGAGTGAAATTCTATTCAAATTTCCACGTAATTTGTTAGTTCTCTATACTCTGAAAGCTTAGGATATAAACCACATTTCTGACACCTAAATATATGAAGTCATCAATCCATCCTCTACCCATCATCATTTATAAATCATTGAGGGCTTATTAGGTGTCTCTGTTTTCTTTCCCTTTGCATTCACATAAGTACTTCTGGTTCTAGGGAAAAAAACGTGTCATAATAGCATCGGTCTTAGAATAAAGCATGATGTTTTAAAGAATGTTGGTCCATATATCTTTTAAAATCAAGATGTAATGCCTATCTAAAAACTGAACAAATTTTAAAACCAAGATGTAATGCCTATCTAAAAACTGAACAAAATATTTAATAGGTAGAAAACGATAAATGATAAGTTGCAAGTCTTAGTGCCCAGTTAAGAAAGTTCTTTCTATCTACTGTCTGCTGTTTCTAGTGAAATGGAAGATGCACCTAATGCCACTTTCGAAAGCCTGGCATCTTCAGCATTTTAGATCATTAGAATACAGGTTCTACAATGACAGATGGGGATAAAGACAGAGGAGAAGCATATCCATCTTCTTTCTATGATGCACTCCCTTGCCTGTCTCCCCTTTGGCATTCCCTGTAACCATGGTGAAAACATGTCCTGGCTACAGTAACACATGGCTACTTCCCTGCTGGACTCAGTGCAGCAACAATTCTCAGACATAAACCTCTTCTCCAGCCCGAACCATTTTCCAGAATGTTTCTCTTTCCTTTCATTCATCCATTTAAGCAATGTGTACCCGAAGTCTACTATGGCCAGCTACCCTTTCGGGTCCCTTTTCCTTCTATTCTTTCTCCCTTATCTGCTGAGACCAAGGGTTATAAAGTAAAGACAAGCTTTGTAGGCTGTATTTTGTGCTTTTCCGGAGTTTCATAAAGGCAAGGTAACCGGGCAGATGTGAAATTTGGTTTTGGTACAGTTTAACACCCATTTCTTTTCCTCCAGCTAATTTTAGGTAGCTAAGCCAGCTACACATTCCTTGGTGACTTTTGAGATTACTTTCATTTATTTTACTCCATTTCAGCAGATCACATCAATATTCCTATGTAATTAAATAGTACGTGGTGCAATTTTTGCCTTTTATTGTATCCATTTCCTCTGTATGTCTGTTCTTTTCCATATTAGGATAGGAGCTATAAGGCATAAGATTATTCTCTTATAAATCCAGAATATAGCATGACTCATGCTAGATCTACTGAAGACAATTAGATGGATTAGGCAATTGAATTTTCCTCTTTTATCTTTATTTTTATTTTATGTGTATGAGTGTTTTTTCTGCATGTATGTAAGTGCATATAATTATTTCAGAGGCTAAAAGAGGGCATCAGATCCTCTGGAGCTAAAGTTATATGTAGATGGTTGCTAGCCACTATGTGGGTGCTGGGAATGGAACCTGATTCCTCTGTAAAAGCAACCAGTACCCTTAACTTCTGAGCCATCATCTCACCAGCTCCAAATTTTCCTTTTCTTTATATCAAAACACATATTTATATCAATAACACATATTCTGGAAGTCAATATAATCCAAGAAATGCCAACTAATACAACTCAAAATGAGTATTGCACAAGAAAAGTGACACTCAAAATTAAATATATACTCTAATTTGGAAGCAGATAGCTGTGACTATAACCATTTCCCATCTATAAAATTATATTTGTATCAAATTTTAAAAATCTGTACTTTTATGTTAAAATTAGCCCTAATATTTTTAGCAAGTTAGAATTGAGCAGAGCTTGAGCAGGTCACCCTAAAACAAGCACAGGAGTAGAAAGAATGCCTAGATTCAGAGGATATTAACACTTTCGTACCCACTTCTAAGTCAGGACTCTTTGACAAGCTTCCCAGCACAAACAGAAAGTCTGTTTAAATCCTGGGTATGTACAAAGCCAACCCCCAAACCTTTTAAATGCTAAGGTGATCCTACTCTGGCAGCATACTCCTTACTAAGTGCGTGGGTTATATAGTGATAAATATATCTAATAAAACTTATAATAAAGCCAGTAATTTGACAAATGGCAGTATCATATAATTAATTTTTTATTGGATATTGATAAATGATAATTGGATGAATTTATGGGCTATAAAGTAATACTGTGATATTCCTATGCAATGTGGAACTATTGAATCAAGTGGATTACTGTAGCCATCATCTCCAATCTTGGAATTAATTTCTCCTGCCTAACTGAAACATTCTAATTTTTAATTTTGCACTAATTTTTTAAATGATGAGATGAGGGTTCTTATAAAAATGCTCACTCATTCTCCAACCTTGCCTAACTGAAATAAGAATAAAAAAAATTCAATTCTTCTCTCAAAGACCAGACTAGTTATAGTTCAGTGGGGGTCACATAAATTAAGAGTGCTTTTCCTCTTAAGGGTAGGCCCAGTTGCTTATCACCTTGCTAAGGAAGAATCCAAGCAGAAATAAAAGCTATTGAGCATCTGCAGAGTGCAGAAGAGCCCCAGACGATGATAAGGGCAGGGACTGTTTCTTTGCATAGTACTTATAACTCAGCTTCGTGGGGCTGGCATGTGATGATTTTTGTTGAATGAATGAGAAGTGGAGTTTCTATCTGAGCAAGGTTCGATTTGCTCCCTTTTAAAACTCTAAACTGTGCCTCAAATCATTCTCATTTTTCTTTCCCTTAAATCTATCTTAATTTCTTCTCAATCCTTTTTTGAGAGTGCTCCCTCAAAATCAATTAACTATTTCCTAATTTACAAATTAAGAGCCTTGTGCTTATGGCCTTTTCCAAAGCCTTCCTGGCTGTACTTAGTCCTGTTGACCACTTCATTGTCATCTTCTTTCCTTCCTTGACACTGTTTGGCTTTCCTGGGTCTCTTCCTGTCCCTCTAACAACTTGCTTTATTTGCTCCCTTTTTATTCCTTCCTCACTTTCCATGAGAGTTTACACCTATCTTGGTCATTATTCCCTCACTCCTCTGTGTAGTTCAAGGCCTCTCCCTCAGAGAATTCAACTCATCCATCCCCGCTGCCCAGCTGCATCTTCTTGTTCTCCAACAGACCTCCTTCCACTGACCTGCTTAAAGTCATATAGACCAGGTTGTCATTTGGAGCCATAAACCTATCCAGCACCCACTTCTTTAATATGAGCCACCCCAAATTGGGGGGGGGGCACTGAAACCCTTAAAGCCCACCTTCTTTCTGCGGAATGTTGGATTCAGTTTCTGAGTCTCCCTTCCGCTGGTGGAGACTTTCATCTTTCTATATGAATGTGTGTATGCATGTGTAATTCTTTATCTATATGAATATGATTATCTTTCAATAAAAATTTGATTGGTCTCCATGGGTCTGAGATTATTCCTGTCTTTTAATTCTTCAGTTGACTGAGAAAATAAACTCAACAATATCCCCAAGAGACAACCTGCCACTGGTAACACTGTCATTGATAATATTCTCCTTCCCACGTTCCAGACGGCCAACAATTTTACACTGTTTACTTCATACTCAACATCTAAAATAATTTATCATCCTTTTTTAAAACCAAATTCTCATTTGTATCCTACTCCTTCCCAAATTCCATATTGAACCCCTAAACTCTGATGTGACTGTCTTTAGAGACAGGTTTTATGGATGCAACTTATATTAGATGAGGATATGCAGGTTGAGTGAAGACTGGTACCCTTGTAAGAAGAGACAGACTCTTGTGTCACACACTTGTAAGAGACTCCACAGATCACACACAGATTGGAAAGTGGGCCCTCAACAGAGAAAGAACTGGTCACCACCTTGGTCTTAAACTTAGAAACTCCAGAATTCAAAATAGAAAGTTCTATTGTGCAAGCTACTCAACCTATGATATTTTGTTACAGCTAACATTATGCCCATTTCTGTGTTACTTTCTACTTCTTTGTCTTAGCAAGTCAAGTCTGGACACCTTTTATCCTCATAACTCATTTAAGATGTCATGAAATGTTCCTGCATTTAATCTCTCATGATTTTTCGCTTTTCACTATGGTTCACGCTCCTACACTAATGTAAGCATTCATCATACACATTCAAGAGTTTACTAGCACAGTTCTACTTTTGGAATAGCCTAAAAAACTCAAACCTGACTGAATACTCAACAAGCATTACCCATAAATATCAGCAAATTTTTTAAAAATGAAAATGCTGATGAGTAAAAGTTCTAAGTTCATCCACACTGGGTGATTCACAATCACTTATAATTCCAGATCAGAGGATGTAACTCCATCCTTTGGAATTGAAAGGAATCTGCATTTATGTGCATATATCTACATACAGACATATACAAGTACACATATTTTTAAAAGTAAAAATATGCTTTAATATACTTATAGTTGGGGCTAGAATGATGGCTCAGCATTTAAGAGCCTGTCCTGTTCTTACAGAAGACCTGAGTTCAATTTCCAACACCCACACTGGGGCAGCTCACAACCACCTGTAACTCCAGCTCCAGGGGATTTGACACCCTCTTCTGGACTCCCCAGGCACCAGAATTCATTTATGCACATACCCCCATAGACACACACACATATACACACACACACACACACACACACATACATATAATTTAAAATAAAATAAATCTTTAAAAAACACTACATAGAATTAACAGCAGAATGAAACATAAAGAGGTGTCAGTGAATTTGATGGTAAATCAACAAAAATAGCTCATGTGTGTGTGTGTTTGGTCTTTTTGAGACAAGGCCTCCTTGCAGCCCCAGTTGGCCTAGAACTTGCTATAGAGACCAGGTTGGCCTTGAACTCACAGAGATGCACCTTCCTCTGCCTCCTGAGTGCTGTGATTAAAGGTGTGTGCTACCGTGCCGGTCCTTAATATGTGTTTTAAAAGAAGAAAATAACGAGAAATCAAATAAATAGTTATTTCTTTTCTAATTCTGCTTTCTTACAATTTATCCTACTGTAGAACTCTAAATTTTCTCCTCTTTGATCTGCTAATTTTCTATGAATTATTTAATCACATCAGGCTCCATGTAGAACTGGGAAGCTTTGTAATGGTAGTTAAATGAATGGACAGCAGACCCAGTCATGTAGCTCTCTATAGAGAGATCACAACCAGGTACAAAGACCATGTAGAGCTGGAACTGAAGCACAGGTCGTGGATATTTGACTAGTTCTAGCCTTTCACATTTGTACCAGTCATATAGCAAATCTGGTCTGATCTGTAGAACACTCAGATTATTATGTAAACTGTTGTCTTTGGAAAGAGTTTATTCTGAAAGGCCACTTACCAACTGTCTGCCTTTACTCTGTAGTCTGTGGAGGGGGCTCTTTGGGTATGGGGCCATTTACATTCAAATATTCATGAATCCAGCATTTCTAGAGAGTATTGTTCTGTTCGTGAATTTCAAACATCATTTCAGGTATTACAAAAGTATTAGAAAAAAATATAACCTCAAATTTAATAATCCCATAGTATAAACACTAACTGTACGGGAGAGGTGCAACTTCAAGTCTAATACTTGACCATACCAGGCGTCCATTTTTGGTAATTAATCATTCAAAATGGGCATAACCCTCTTCAAACTGTCATAAGCATAATAATCTTCATGACTATTGACAATGTAACTCAGTCATCGGATGACATTGACAGAGGATTCAACTCGCTGGAGCAAACAGACATTGTGCAGTGAACACGGTGGACAGATCATCTGAGATCTAGTTTATTATGTAAATGCCTCTGGTCAGTTACATCTTCAGTAGTGGCCTTCCTGTGAGGGCAACTCTAAGCTAGTCCCATGCTTTATTTACCACCCCTTTGGGTTTCTGGGTTGGGCCCCAGAAACATAAAAATCACTTTAATGTGTTAACATGTTTGGCTATAAAAGTTCACATTTGAAGGGAAAAATTCAATTTTTGCATATAAACTCCACTTGGAGCTACTGAATGTTTGTGTTACTTTATCTGCACGGAAGTGGATGATATTGCTGTGAGAGAAAATGTAAACTCATAACTCTCTAAACCAAAAAGCTCCGTGTTTATGAATTAGAGAAGTCTGCAAAAACTCAACACTGCTGCTCCATTAAAACCTCTTCTTAACAAGTTCGAGTTTCTTCCTTGCTTCAAATGTGGCTTCCCAATTTTGTTGATTCACATTCAAGGCAACTTTCTTATTCTTTTCAAAATTCATGTCCACAAATAAGCCAGATGATAGGTTTTATTTTTTAAATCTGTGGGGAAAAGTACTGTGTAACTCCTTAAAATCTCAAAGTTGGTTTCCCTATATTAAGTAATGAGAATAATGCATAACACAATCCAGTTTTGTATGCTATTTTATCAAGTAGCTGTCTCTCAGATCCAGGAAGGTGATGGTGAACTTGACTACAGCTCTGGAATGTACCATCCAGCAGCCAGCAGTTCTTCCTCATGCCTCCCTTCATTCTCCCAAGCCTCATTTAAGCCTTCTCCTCAAGTAGATACTTCTCCACACTATGATGGCCCTGATGTGGCTTCCTTCTCTGCATTCTCTAAAGTGGCTGGTCTGCTACAGCACTGATCCTGTAGGCATCTAACCTCCACTCCCATCTGTGTTAATTTCTTCTTGTAACAGAGCTCCTTAAAAATTAGGATTTTAAAATGATCTTTTATTAATTCTAGGCTCAGAGGAAATATCATGATGAGAGTCGAGACAGCCTCCAGCATAGAAGCTTGTGGCCCTGGCTTCTAAGAGATTGCCACAAGAACCTAAAAAGTTAGAATTGTAACTTTGTGACCTCCCATCTCAGCTAACTAGGACCTGAAGCTAAATCTATGTGCTTGTTTTCTGGCTCTTGTCCCATTCTTTCTATAGATTCTAATATTGTTGTGGACAAGGAAGAGACAGATTGAGAGTGACTTGCTCCCTAGGATTGGACCAAATTATAAATATATCCGTTTATCAATTTTAAAATATTTTATGCATTTTTCCCTCTATATGGGTGAGCAGCAAGATCAAGAGTCAGGTTTTTATGGACAGGGGTCCAGTAACACCATGTTCTTGTTTAATGGGACACTTCATGATGGAAGTACTGTGGAAAGGTTTAACAATGTATGTGAAGGATATGAAGTATAAAATGATGTAACGACTCAGCATGATAATTTAAGCCTGTAACCCCAGCACTTGGGGGGATAGAAACAGGAGGGTCATGAGTTCATTTGAGGCCAGCCTGGGCTATTTAAGACCCTGTCTTTAGAAAGATATGCTGTAATATATAGCGTTTAGTTGTAAGAACTTGTGTTGAACACATGACATCGATTTCTTTCAACAAGAGATTTCCATTCTATTGAGACAGCCTACACAGGACAAGAGAACCATTGACTAGTAAGACACCAAGATGGGATGCCAATGACAGGAAGTGTTAGATCACCACCATGAGGGACAGTAGTCCTGCCATTGTAGAGAGAAAGCAGGAACAGGGTCCGTGCTGTCCAGGGACCGAACTGAATGACTGAGTGCCACAAGCCACTCTGGTTTGACATTCCATTTTGTTGTAGTCACTACACTCTTAAACTGGAGTTCTCTGATGAAATCTCACCTGTGCTGAAAAGCCTACAGGCTGGTTGACTAACTAGATCTTCTTAATTGTGGAGAGATGGGAAGTCAAAATTGTCTTGGAAGATCTTTAGTCTCCTTCCTCGTCAATTGCTACAAACGTCTCTGGCTGACTAATATCTTTGTATTAGCTAAAACTCTTTGTAAAGTATTGCTAAACTTAACAGACCATCACCTTCTATAAATCCTAAAGTCAAGACCTCTATAATATCTAAAACCTACAGAAGATAGTTTCCATTCTGTTGTAGCTCATGTACTTAAGGCTCCTGTTCACGTTTGAACAATGCCTTGATTTGACCTTATTTTGTTCTATGAGTACCAAAGTTCAAATAACTTCATAACTGGAACATATCATTCAGAGTCATCTGGTCCATAGTCACTCATTTTTGGTTCATAATTATTATTTGCTTATTTATCTATTTATGTGTTGATTTTTCATTTTGAGATGAAGTTAAAGCCTGGTCACTCTCTATAGCTCAGGCTGGCCTGCCACTCGCTACATAGCCCAGTAGAATGTGAATTCTTTGAAGCAGGAGACTTTACTCACTGCTGAATTTTCAGTCTGGTATGTAATAAGTGCTCATTAAACATTCCAGATTGATTGATTGATTGACTGACTGATTGATTGATTAAATGATTAAATACTGACTTAGGTCAGCAATCTTTAAATAACTATTTCTAAATTTATGAAATGCTAATAGACATTACACAAAAGGGAAGGTTGTGGGTTGACCAGGTAATTATCTTTTTTTACTGTAACACTCTTCATAACTTTCACTATATTGCTGTACACTGGGAATGTCTGACCAAAGAATAGGGCTAGTCTACACCCAAAGACAAACCTTTAGGTAAGAGGTTTCATGGACCCATTCAGAGATCCTGGTTTTCCACTGACTTGGGATTCAGTACTAAGTATGACAAAAGTGTTGACCTGTGTGGTGTCCGAGACAGCTCTCAGGGATGACAGGGTCTGCATCCGCAGGCTTTGATGCTTCCCTCCTCTTCTCACTGTGTGTGCTGTTTCATAGGACTTGTTCTTGTTTTGTCATTAGCACAAGTGTCAGTTCATGTCTCATACCTTCTGGGAGGACTGGAGTGTCTGGAGCCTGAGTCCCAGGAAGGCTCACAGTTCTGCTGGCTGGCTGTGCTTTCTGGTGTAAAACTTGCTCTTCCCTGATAGAATTGAAACTAGAATCTCTTGCATCTCATTGGACTCTGTTCTTCAGTGACTTGCCAGATAATACGAAAACAGAGAAAACTATGAGCACTTAAGATATGCTGAGTCCTATGAATTTTTCACATATCAACTCTATACAGATAAGAAGTTGGACCCACTTAGGTTAGAGAACTTCCTCAGAGTTACTCAGCTGGTAAACAAAAGCCAGGATTTAAAACTAAACTTTAAACTCCATGATTATCCTGTATCCCTAGACTTACCACCCTGACCATTCTCACACTTGGCATGCTAATCTCATACCTACACTTTACCTTCTCTCAGCCCATCTGCCTTGTAGAGCTATGTGTGAACCACCAACTATGGCAGAAAGTCTCAAGATTTCACGTGGATATTCTCCTACAAGCTTCTTTCATTCTCTGCTCTGCTCACATAGATTGATTCTATGTGAGAAGAATCCATAGAAGATGCACAATGTACATTATTCCTTTGTGTAGTGAACATTAAAAAGTGAACACTACAAAACTAAACTGGTCCTTGATACTCTCTCCTACAAGGGCTTTTGACCATAGAGGGGACACACCATTAGACGTGAGAAAACTAATCACAAGAATAGAAGAATGTACCCAGTGGTAGAGTACTTGCTTAGCATGTGTGAGGACCTGGGTTTATTTGTCAGCATTGAAAACCAAAAACATTGCTGAGAACATTATCCATATCTGATGAGAACTTCAACTGAAAGTACTGTAACTAGACTGGCATGTTTTATTGATTCTTCCCTTTATAACATTTAGAGACAGAATGGACACATAATTGTGCTGCTGACTCTTGTCTGGCGTACATATGTGACTACAAATAATGCTTCCAAAATGCTGAAGGTCCACTGATATCTGTCTTACAGAGTAGAGACAGAAGGAAAAGCTCATTCTGTACCATTTTGCAACAGTAGTCAGACCATGAAAAAGTCATTAAAATAATTTTAATACACATAAAACCATGACCAATTGATAATTATGCCTCAAGGCAGAAGCAAAACATCTGCACATGTGTACTTAAAGTTCAAGTGAAGTGTCTTTAAAGTAACATGTAGGAAAGCTCTACCTGTTTATCTGATTTCATGCCATATTAGTTACTAAAAGGGAAACGAACAGTTTCTAAGTGGGTAGATAAAAAAGAAAGAACACCACTATAAAAGAAGCCACTCCTGACATGTCACCAAGACATGGTGAAGATGTCACCTAATGAGTCCTACATTCAGAAATGTGTTTAAGTCACCCAGTATGGAGCAAGAATCACCTGGTTTTTAAGACTGCATCCCACCAGCGTGTCCAGGCATTTCATCCGCTGGGACTCACATCTCTTTTTCACTATTACCAGTGACTTTGCCAGAGCCAAAGTTAAGTGAGCTTTTAGCCTCTAGAGACCTGCTTTTCTTTTTGTCTGCAAATAATCTGCATAGAAAGTATGTGTTCTTTTTAGGAAACATGGGAAATATATCAAGAACCATAACTGCTTCTTTGTGTGATGTGATGACAGCTGCCGGGTACTTTGATATTTCTGTCACTAAGACCTTATGGACTTCCGGTCAGAGGGGTGTCTCCACCCAATGCAGGTACAGAGAGGACTTGTGAGGGGTAAGTGGATGGGTTAGGAACTGAGCCCCAAGCCAGCACTTCCTCCATCACCCCTTCCCATCTCTTAAAAGCAGTTGGCTTCATGAAAGTCCAATAGCCAAATATCTTTAGCTTTCCAGCCTGTTATGAATGAATGGAGTATAAATTCTGAAGACATTTGATATGCTATCAGCATATTTGGTACGGATTATCTCAAAAGGTCTAAAAAGAAATTTCTGCTATTCAAGTATTTATCCTGTCCTCTCAAAATATATTCAGTCTCTTTGGTTCATAGTCATCAGTTCAGTTTTAAAAGTCTGATTGAGCCTTTAGACGTCAGAAGCTGAGAAAAATTTTCTGGCATCTTTGTCTTTGTTTTTGTGGTGTTTGCAATCTAAGAAAGTAATATAGACTTTAAGAAATCAAGGTCAGTGTCTACTTTCATAAGCAGAGCAAGCGTTACAAAGAAGTTACTTTATATAGAACTACTCCTTGACCAGCCTGCGTGTCACTGGAAGCTTGTTAGAGAGTTTTAAAGGACTGGTAGAGCTTAGGCAGGTAGGAAATGGATTGATACAACCTGACACAAAAGTCATACAAGATGCCCTTAATTCATAACTATCAGATGAAGAGAATAGCAGAGAAACAGGAGGAAAAGATCAGGAGTGGTGCCACGTGGCAGGATGGTGCAGCCACTGCCTAAGATAAGACTTGAGATGGGGGGAGCTTCTGTCTTACCCCAGACTACAGACCAGAGCAGCCTTCTCTAGCTCTAGTCTCACGGAGCCTGATGCCCAGGAGGGAATTTGACCATGCTAAGCCTGTTTCTTCCCCAGATGCATGAATGAAGCAACCTGATAGACTGGCTCATTGGCAGGGAGGACCTTAGTTGCTTTCAGAGTGGATTACTTTAGAGTTGATGCTGGGACAAGGTGGTGGGGAGGGAGCTGAGCAGCCCTGACCAGCAGGACACACACATCCTCCAAGGGAAAAGCAAAGCAGGGAGACAGAACAGAAGGCAGCGCTCAGCTCCTAGCTTCCAGCACCCAGCCTCTGGAGCCCAAGAAACTTGTGCATTCTGCCCTGGCTGCTGTAAAACGCCTTTCTTAAAAAACGAAACAAAGCACCCTCTCGTCATGGATTTTTCTTTTGTACACCCAAATATACCTGAAGGTAGGAGAAACTGGCTCAATTTTAGGTTCTTTTGCAGAAAGGTGGGCAGTAGGTGGTTTAATATATAAGCCCATGGCTTAGAAGAGGGTTTGGAATAGAAGGTTAGAGGAATTAAAGGTGTGTTTTTAAAACCCTTCCATCTCTCTCAGCTTCTAGGGCAGTCACACTTTGATTTCTTCCCCTTGTTCATTGCTGTGAAGAATGAGAAATACCATGAAGTGCAGGCTATTTCTTTGGCTGGTTATACGAAAAAAAAAAAAAATAGGAAATAACCTTGTCCTGTCACCATGAGGATGTAAGATGGGGAAAGAGAGAACATCTGAAGTACAGACAGTGGCATCCTCATCTTCAAGGTACCAGGGAGGGAGTGAGGGGAAGTCTAACAATCAGGGAGACAGGGGAAGTTCAGAGGAAGGTAGGCATGCTCCCCAGAGCAGGCTGGAGAAACAGCCATTCCCCAGTGGCTTCTACCATACTGACGCTCCTAAGGCCTCACCTACTTGAATACCTACAAGTAAAGCATATGAAAAGATCATTATTCCTGTTCCACAGTGAGACAGTAGGTACCAGGATTGATAGCACCAGCACTAATCACCATTTTCCCTGTCTCTGAATACTGCTGAATACGCATACTTCCATACTATCTGAAGGGACTGGCTGCATTTAGTAGCTTCACGGTAGAAGGGGTAGTTGGAAACTCACAACTTATCCTGTGTATATGGAGCCACACCAAAGAAAAGCTCTAGAAATCAACCAGCACTGTGATAGCTGGAGGAAGGGAAGGAAGCTGCCTTGAAAGCGGATTTGCATTTTCTGAACTATAGTTCAAACCACGAATGCCAAGGAAATTAATTTTCTGCCTAGGGTCCTCCCTTTCATCTTTCTGAGCCAGTTCTCTTATTTTACTTTTTATTTTGAGACAAGGTTTTACTAAGTTGAGCAGGCTGGTCTTGAACTTGTGATCTCTCCCTTAGTCTCTCCTAAGTAGCTGTGAGAACAGGCCTTTGCCACCAGACACAGCTCTCTCTTTCATCTTCTAGTTCACCATCCCCAAAAAGAGCTATGGCGTAAAAGCAGCCGGGCTCTAACACAGAGAGCGCTCATTCAGAAACCTAGCCGGAAACCCCTTCTTGACTTCTCCAACTCTCAATTTTACTCACTTACAAAAAGAAAACAATACTTTCTTTGCAGGATTGCCACACAGACTAAATCAGACGATACCATAAAGGGTTTTTAAAAACCAGAAAGACCCAGAGCCCTGGATGATTGTTGCTGATTATTCCTTCTGCACCTGAAAAATGAATTCTCTCAAGAGTGACTCTTACCACCATGCACAGTGGATGCTTGAACCACCTAGGCTGGGAGGCTATGAAAGCCTCAGGGGGTGTTGCTGAGACTCTTCTTAACTGCCCAACCCCTCATCCGTCTTGTTGGAGCACTGGATTCCTATGTGCTTCTCTAAGTCTATAACTTTTCCTTTGTTGCAATGGAACCCAGACACTGAAATATCACAGAATATCAAATCCAGTATAGGAACACTAAATAATTGTTTAGGAAAACAGCACATCTCTCTGGAACAGTTAAGTTAAAGTCACCATCTCAAAATTCAAGACAAGAACAAAGGTCATTCTCAATTCAGATTCTAGAAGACATAATCTACAGAATACATTCCAAACCTTTAGTGACTAATGACAATTACCTTGGATAGATTATGATGGATATACTTTTTTTCCCCTTAAGAATGTATACTTGAAAGAAATATACAATATCATTTTAAAACTTTTTCTGAATATAAAGCAGAGGAAATTTAACCTTAATATTTTGCCCAGTATCTTAATCACTTACAAACAAAATCCCTTCTAGGAAAACCAAAAGTTTTAAATGAAAATACACTTACACACATGAAATCTCATAAAAATAGTACCATTTGACTTTACAATGCTGTAAATCTGGCACCTCACCTCTGCTTCAATACTCTTTGATCAATTTGTCCATTTTCAAGATTTTCAGCTGAATGGAAAGATGGCGTCTGTTCCCAATAACTGGTGGGACTAGGGGATTGTTCATCCCTGTAGCAAAGCAGAAAGATGTGGGTCATGGTCATGGTATGTTCAAAAGAAGTCTTAATCACTGATCCCCACAGGGCTCAGAGGGAGGGATCAGCCTACTGAGTGCATGTCCAAGTTCACAGGAGACTCATGGTGAGAGAATTACAAAGAGCACTCCCAGGTCACCTCACATAGTGGCTGTCTGCTAGGAGTAGATGGATACCAGTTCATGCTGCTTTCACTAGTCTGAGTGTGTGTGTGTGTGTGTGTGTGTGTGTGTGTGTTCACATGTATGCAGGTACTTATGTGTGTGCACATGTGTGTGAAGTCCAGAGGTCAACCTTGGGGATCATTCCTTAGGAGTCATCCACTTTACCTTTTTGAGACATGTGTCTCACTGAGAATTGGGGCTCACTGATTAGACCAGACTCTCTGGCCAGTGAGTCCTGGATTTCTGCTTATCTCTGCTTCCCAAACACTGGGATTATAATTGTATGCCACTATATCTGCTTTTTTATGTGGATGCTGGCGATTGAACTTGGGTCCTCATGCTTACATCGTAAGCACTTTAGCAACTCCCCTAGCTCCCCATCCCCAAGCCTGGCATTTTTTTAAAATGATGATGAGACAAGCCCTTTCTTTCTGAAGTGATGATGAGAGTAGATTATATCTTTCTCAATGTTGTTATTTAGCAAAAACCAAAGTAAAATGAAACATGATTAACTGTGTCAGATCTTCTCTGCTGTTTGGGGAGAGGACATTTATTCCTAGTAAAATCTCTTCATCTTAGACCAACACTTTATCAGTTTTGTATTAGTTACTTATCTGTTGCTGTGATAAAACACCTTGACCAAGGGAACTTATACAAGGAAGAGTTTATTTGAGCTTACCATTCTAGAGGGATTAGAGTCTAACTTGCTGGGAGTTGGCAAGAGCATAAAGAGGAACACTCACATCTTGAAGCAAGCACAAGAGGCAGAGAGTGACAGGAAATCCAGCGAGGTTTAAGAACTCTCTAAGACCGCCCCCAGTTACACGCTTCCTCCAGCAAGGCCACACCTTCTAAGACCTTCTGAAACAGCTCCACCAGCTGGTGACAAAATGTCCAAATACTTGGAGCCTATGGGGGACATTCTCATTCAAACCACCATATTCCACACCCTGGCCATCGTAGGCTCATAACCACATAAAATGCAAAATGCTTTTAGTCCACCTTCAAAAAGGTCCTGTAGTCTTTACTAGTCTCAACTCTTCAAATGATAACTGCGTCACATCTTTCGTCTACTCTCTGCTACTGGGACAAAGGGCATTTACTCCTAGTAAAATCTCTTCTTAGACCAACACTTCATCATTTTCAAGTGTTGCAATCCAGAAGCCATGTAAGGAAAGCAACTGGTTCACGGTCAGTCAGTAGTGGTGCCAGAATTTGTATTTGGTTTTCCGCAATTTCCTGCCCAGTGGTTTTTCTATCACATTCAATGAGAAGAGCAACTACAAATATTCCCACATATCACACATTCCTATCATTGGCGAAGTTCTGAAGAGAATGATGAGTTTTTGCAAAATTAGCATACCAGGCAACTGGCTGAATGGAATTTTACTCAAGTTGAAACTCATCTGTTTCCTCTGATCTACTTCTGAAGAATGGGCCAAAAGAATCATTTATTCTACCCACTTAATCTTACAGTTGAATAGGCTAAAATAAATAAAAGTCAAACAAATTCCCAAGGTTAGGTGAATAGCAAATACAACAGAGATCTGAAATCAGGTGTTTCAATGAATAACTTCAGAGCTTTTTAAATATCATGTCTCCTGTCTTTGTTCAGCATTTTCTACAAAGTTTTGATTTGATAGTACATTTTCATGTCTGTCTATTATCATTCTCAGATGACAATACATTTTTCAAATGTCAATATATTTGACAGTAAATAAATATAACCAACAAGTATATGTTCTTTTTTCACATGCAGCTGTGGTTTCACATCAGAATTCTGATGCCTAAATACAATATCACAAATCCTTAAAATCCTTCCTTAGTGGAAGTCAGTCAGGGACTTACTGGATAGAGCAACCTACTCCCACTCGTAAATCTCTAGTGTACCAATGTGCCCAATCTTGGCTACACATGAAATTAGTTCTTGTAAACCATTGGTGTGAATTCAAAGAATTAGGAGCTCTATTAGTTTTACAATGCACTGATGAAGAAACAAGACCGCCAGCATTTAATGCAATCAAACCAAGTCAATGATAGAACCAGGAATAAAGCCCAGATTTCTTGGCAGTCTAGCCAGTGCTCGTGTGTTACAGAATATTATAAAGAGATTTGCAAGCTGGAGTTTTTCTTCTAATCTGTGCCCAAGGCAAGATCAAGATTCTAGTAAATTGAGCGGAAATTCCAGCTCAAAAGTACTAGTCATCTTAAAATGCTGGGAAAGGACTTAATGACTTTGTCCTTTCTTTGAAGTTCTCATCCTCCCTTTTGTTAAAGAGGAGTAAAAGTTTGGAATGGGAACTTCACCTAAAGTCACAGGTCCAGGATCATGCAAAAACAGTGTTTGAAAGAAATCCTTCAAATAAATCATTTGGGGGAATTTTCAGTCTGAATTTATTTAAAATTACTCTTATTATTTTTTAATTCATAGCCATCCTCCTGCCTCAGCCTACCAACTACTGGCATTCCTATGCCATGTACTAGCCTACGATGCCCTCCTTTGTAGCCAATCTTGAACTGGCTCTTCAAGGCCACCTGTCCCAAATAAGCAAACACTCCAGAAATTAGATTACTTAAGTCTTCTTAATAGTGTATTGCTTATCAAGAAAAAGAGAGAAAGAGATTTAATTTCAGGTCTAATTCCAGAAAAGGTAAAACTAGAACAGATGACCTTAAATATCACAATCATATTTTTAATGAATGAATAATTGGTCAATAACAAATATTTAATCCTAAAAATCTCAAATATAGAAATATCAGGTCAGAGTGCCTGAAGGACTCTGGGGCATAGATTTGTAAAATGGACAATGTAGCTTAATAAATCTATCATCATTCTTTTATGTTGCAGAGTCAGAGATGAAACA
This sequence comes from Eospalax fontanierii, assembly GCA_035773235.1. Classification (NCBI taxonomy): domain Eukaryota; kingdom Metazoa; phylum Chordata; class Mammalia; order Rodentia; family Spalacidae; genus Eospalax; species Eospalax fontanierii. Next base: position 31,738,563 of record CM069545.1, on the reverse strand, counting down.
AACAAACAAACAAAGCCACACTCAAACCTCAGTGCTCTCATCTGACACCATAGACCTTTCTATCTGATTTCTCTGAGGGTGCTGTTATTGTGTTCCTCATTTTAAATCTACCACATAAAGAATTAGGAAGCTCATTGTTAGAAAATGTGAAGGCCTTGAGAAGCGAGTATTAATTAGTTACTATAGAGAGTTCTAAGCAAATAAACAGATAAATGAACAAATAGTTGGGGAGAAAACAACCCTGAGCTGCAGAAACCCATTTCTAGTCTAGTTCCATATGTTCATTTCTACTGTTTGCCCCATACGGCTCCATATAGGAACTTCCTGCCTGCAGGATTCCACTAACAATTTTGGAGTCAGTCTTTAAAGACTAGTGGAAAGAAAAATAACTAATTTTGAGTGACAAGATTATGCATGATATTTAGTCAAATATTTAATGTACTATGCATACCATCCACCTGAAGATAGTTTTCAAAGACTCCTCCTCACCATAGCGCAGCAGCCACGCAGAATGACTGTTCACCCGAATACTCACTCAGGGGTTGCCTGTGTCTGCAGAAACAGGGGTGTCTCCTTGGGGCCCCCAGTGGACTTCAGTCCTTGATTGCTCTGTTTATATTTTTTAATAAAGTCCATCAGAAGAGCCTGGTGCCCGATTTTCTTTACCAGTTGCTGTACCATCCGATCGTTAAGTGCCAGGAGAGCGGCTCCATTGACTTCTTCCTCTGGGAGAAAGAATTCGTTTTCCTATGATTTCATATAGTAAAACACAGGCAGGAAAATAGGCAAAACTACTTCTGGTGATAAAAGGCTGTCTAAACTTGTCATCTGCAATTACAAATTATCTGTGTGTTTGACGAAGATACAGCCCTGATATTGTATAGTTCCAAATTAGTGTCTGCTCCTAAGAAATCACAAGAGCATAAAGTCCCAATAAAAACTTTTTATTTGCACATTAACATCCTTCCCACTCCAATTCTAACATCCATTACTTTATTAGAAAACTTCTTTTGGAGAAAGTTATTCTTATAATGTCTTCTAGTTGTAGTTAATACTCATAAATCCCACACTGCATAAAACACATATGATTATGCAAGACAAAATGAAGATACAGTGTCTATGTCAAATGTGCATTTTGAGTAGCTCCCAAGAGTTTGAGCTCTCTTTGAATTAGCATATCATCCCGCAGATACCAAGTAAAATGGAAACTGCTTCATTTAAGAGGAAACAAAATGTTCTCAGGTCCAACAACTCCACTTTCACTGCAAGCAAAGACGCCAGGCAACAAGAGAGACTTTCACAGCAGAGGGTACTGGGAATATCCGCATCACTCAAAGAAAATTCAATGAAGGTATAAACAACTCACCTTGAAACCTGGAGACTAGTGCTCCTAAGTTTTTCTCCACCAACCACTTGCAGACCTGGTCAACTGACCACGTTTCCATTGCTGGTCCTTGTGAATGATACACTTGGAAAATGTAAAGGCAGAGAAGGAATTGCTGGAGGTTTTTTCCTGATTGTTGATCTTTGATTTTTTTTTTTTTAAACAGTTCCTTCCTCCGCAGGATACCTTTAGATTTTCAATACTTAGATTTAAAATTAAAAAAAAAAAAAAAACACAAGCTTTTTTTTTTTTTTTTTACAATACACATTTAAAAGTTGCTAACAAAACAAATATTCTTTTTTTAGGTGGATTTTAACCTATCGCCTAGTCTCATTTCTTCACCCTCTTCTGTTTATTTCCACAGGCATTCCCCAGCTTTACTAACAGACAGCCTGTGCGTACAATGCCACCCAAGTCCCGTACCATTAACACCCAGGTTTCTTCACAAAGAACAGAAAGGTGTGAAATCATCAGGAAGTGGTTGACATTTGCAAAAGGCTGGGAGAAAGTGGGGAAGGATCAAATAAGAGCCTGGCAGAGAGGTACTGAGTAACCCGGGATGGGTTAACCCCTTGCTGCTCCCAGCTAGGAGAGGGAGCTCTTTACACTTTCACAGTTCTGGACCAGCAAGAGAAACCCAAGTCAACTTTCTCAGAGAGAACGACCCTCCTTTCCCCTTCCAGTGTCACTCGTAAATAATCCTCTCTGCTCTAGAACTTCACCAAACACTATTACAGCTGGTAAAGCAACTAACAGCAATTGTTTTACCTAGTTCGGCAAATTTAAAATTAGAAAGTAATTGAGCATGTCAACATCGTCTAACTGAAAGAGGCATACAGAGATTTTGCAAGAGACATTTTTAACTTCTGAGCCTCTTTCACTGTTATTCCACAGCTAATCTATCAACTCCAAGTATTTTCACATTTCCCTGAGGCAACTTCTTCCCTGTTTTCATAATTCAACCCAAGGGACTTCTCATGAATTGGGTAGGAACTGGAAAAAAAAAAATCCTAAAATATTTAACTTTTTAACATTTTCAATTTTGACTTTTATTCTAAATGATATTGGTTTTGTGTGTGTGTGTGTGTAAGTGTGTGTGTGAGTGTGTGTTTGTGTGTAGTATGGTACTGACTATTCTGTAAAGACAGGAAAAAGCTACTCTTAATAGATTGGAATGAGAAGGAAAGATATAAATATTTATTAGGTTATGTATTTAAAATTTATTGCTGGACGTTTTAAAGGTAAATATTCTCGCTTTTTTCACTTTTGTGTATTCAAGTAAGTTACAGTGACAAACATCACAGTATAAATGATAGAAAGGAAAAGATGCTTACCTTTCAGATATGACAGCTTGACAATAACAGCCTTCAAAAATAATTTCCTAGAAAACAAGTATACTTCAAAGCAACAAGCCACATACTTCTAAGTATTCACAAACACCGAGTTGAAAAACTGAAAACAAGGGTTAAATATAGAAGAACATCGTCTGAATTACAGCACTGGATTTAATTTGCTATGACAAACAGTAGCCACTGAGCTCCTCCCCTAGGCTAAGCAGCTATTGCAGGGTGTGAAAAGTCATTATTTGTGAGATTCTGGTGTAAATTAAAAATCACACCTTTCTGTCACACTTCTGGCTTCCTTGTGAAGAGTAAGACTTAGGAAAAAAATAGAAAGAAAAACAGAGACGAAAACAAATCTCTAAACTCCAAGATTAAAAGGTAAGATACTGCCTTCCGGCCACTGATGGGCAAAAGGAAATCTGAAAAGAAAGAGTACATACAATTACATATTTTTTATATGTTCTGCTTTGGTAAAAACAGAACACTTATGATTAACTTATGTAAATGTAATAAAAATTGGTAGATTTCGTCATGGTTTTTCTGATTATTACAATAATATCGTCACCTAGGCAATGTAAAATCTTTAAGTAGCAGCCTCATGGCCTTTTCCTCCATGAATAATGGATGAATATTAATTCTTTTTTATTCTTTCTTTTCTAAGTATTTGAAGACACAATAATAAGAAAAAGAAGAATAAAAAGAATTAATATCATATGTCAATGCTCCAGCCCAGCAAGTCCCATTTGATTAAGTTTTGCTTCCATAAAAGAAGTTTGTATTAAATATTAAAAGGCCTCATCTAATTAAAGCCAGGAGAGGTAAGACTTTAGGTAAAGCACCCTACATATGAGCAAATTTTATTTAATAAATTAGTTAAAACTCCAAGGAAGATAATAGGGCAAACTGCTGTGAATATGATTTAGAATTTTCAGGGCCATATTAACCACAAAGGAGCAATTTCTAAGAAAATATGAAAACATTTTGTCATTTTGTTTCTATTTACATTTTCATTTTCCTGTAGTCCAAAAGCTGAGACCATGAAACACTTCTCAAAGGTTTGCTGGCAGCACATACTTTCTTCTGGAACTGTCCTTCATCCCACACTGGAAAGACCATCTCCTTTTATGGCTGTGCTGGAGAGGATAAGCCATGGAACAGAAGTACCTGACAGGTGATAAAATATGGCTATAGAAGTCCCGGGTACAGCATTGTGTTGAGTATCAGCCTTTCAGGTGTAAGAGACAACGGCATTGTGATGCTCAGTAGAGCTCAACTTCATATCCATTTGGAGCTGATGTTCATCCCAACCATCACCAGACGAAGCAGACTACCAACTGAAGCAGTCAGCTAGAATACCTTGCTCCTTGAGTCATCTTTAGATGAATTAATTTAAACACAAAAAATTAATTTAAATGATTTAAAAGATTACATAAAACAAAAGATAGATTTCACTCCAAGATATGCTTATATATTTGATGTCTTAAAATCCATAAAAAGTAAATATGTCAATAGAAAAGATAAGAGGTAATTCATGAATTAAACTTTAAATAATTTTCTGTCTAAAAATGTGCATGTTCTTTGTACTAAAAATGATTAATTTCCATTTTCATTTTATTTTACTGGAAAATGTGAAAAGGAAAATGACATTAGTTAGAGTTCAAGGTCCAGTGTTCTCTTATGCATTATTAACAGGAGTTGAAGTTAATATAGCTTTTCAGTCATTTCTATTTTATGGGTGAAAATTCTGAAATTTTCAGAGGTAAATTATCTAAAATCCTAAAAAGTGGTTTTGAATTTTAATCTATCAATCTACAAAGAAACTTCAAAATATTCCCACCACTTGACCCCCAAATAATATTTCCATCACCTAAATACACAAAGAAAAACGAACATGAGGCTGTGTGCCACAGCAACAATTAGAACAGCAAGTTGAACAGCATGTGAATCAATGAGTGGAAGTTTATGCAGATTAAAGAAAGGCACAGAGTTAGGGTTAGACAGGGAGACAGAGGAGAAACAAATAATGCCTAGCCTACACATATAGTATCTCTACAGGAGTCCGTGTGCATAGTAAAGTCTACATAACGAGAAACTGCCAGACAGGAGAAGCTTTCCTTTGTGTTATTGGCCAGGGTAGTCCAAGAGACTCTCAAAATGACACAAGCTATTGCTGGCCACAGCCCTTGATTGCCTCCCTGAACTTGAAGGTAAAACCCAGTTGCTGAAAATAGGACTTACTTTAGATACAGGATTTGGAGCAATGGAGCTGGAACTGGCTTGTAAGCCACTTTTCCTGAAGGTTAGCTCTCATAGCTTTGGAGAGCAATACAAAAGGTAAGGGAGAACACTGATAGGTGGTCTAACACCAGCTTTAAAACCAAATAAGCACATCAATGACTAGCACAGCACACAACACGGGTGCAGTAGTGACCAATTTGGGGGCAATCAACAGCTACCTAATTGGACTAAAAGTCCACTCAATGGGAGGAAACTCATCTGTGGTTCTATAAACATACCAAAATACATACGACTGAAGAGGTCATAGATCTTAGAGAACACAAGACTGCACCATCCCTAGACTAATGTAATTTCTTACTATGTGCAGTATATGTTTCCTTATACTTACAGAGAAATATGTCAGTCAAAACTCATAAAAGAAGCTTCTGTTGCACCAGAGACTATTACAGAGTACCACAGCTGGAAAGACACAGACATAGTCTATGAGCTCCCCAAGCCCAAGTGGCACATCTACAATACAACCTCTACACCTAAGGCTCTGCAACACAGAACAAGGAGTAAAGAGGACACTGATGAATCTCTCAATTCTCATCAATAAAGCTCGCTCATGCAACAGAGGGCCAGGAACACAAAAGGTCACAAATGACCAAAGCATAGAGATTAAGAGTCTGCAGAATGCTGATCCTTGGACAGGACTCCTATATTAAATGCACCCACCCAGGGCTCAGGGACAGTTGTGGAAAAGGGAGCAGAAAGCTTCTAAGAGCCATGGAAGAGTACACGACCATATGGAAATAGAGTCCTTCAAGATCCTGGGGTCCTTCTTATATGAACCCACAGCAGTGACAGCAAGCACAAGACCCATGCAAACTCAAGCAAAGATCTAACATAAAACTAGGTCAGATCCCAGTCTTAGATGAAGAAATATTGGCCACTGATTACTGCTGGATGAGGAAGAGCTGATCTTCCTAAGGTGAGAGACTCTACGTAGGCTGATAGACCTCAGTAGATGCACCTCGAGCACTGAGGAATGTCTGGGGACACTAATGACACAATAGGCCTTAACACAAATGACAGAATGTATGAATTCCAGTGGGAGTCTATGGGAGGGTACCAGTGAGGAAAGGTGGATAAAAGTGATTAAGATAGATTGAGATGTTTGTATGAAATACACAAGAATTCATCACATTTTTAAAGCTATACTTTAGAAAAATAACTTAGAGAAACAGTCATGAAACATGGTTAAATGAAAATATATTGAAAATAGTATGACTTAATCTTGTGAAAAGAAGAAAACAAAAATGTGACACAAAAATTTACCAATAGCATGACGGCTGAGCAACTGCAGGCACTGGCTGAGTGACTTTCTCCATTGGGCAGAACAAATGCATTTTGCTTTCTAATTTGCTATTCCCCAAACTTACTCTATAAAAATAATTTTACTTTTCCTATCAAGGAAGTAAGAATTTTAAAGAGAATTCCTGGATATGGTGCCACATGCCTGTAATCGATCACTTGGGAGGCTGAGGTTGGAGGACGGCAGGCTCAGGGCAAGTCTAGGCTACATAAATAGTTGGAACCTGATCACCACAGAAAGACCTTGCTTCAGAAATTAAATTGAAGACAACAGATAACAAGTGGCATTGATGGATCATTGCTGGAGAAGCTTCTGCTCCATCTGTTCTATGTCAGAAGATGAAAGGAACATGCGCTCAGCCGCTTCCCGTTTGAAGTGTTAACAGCTGTGTTTTGTTTCAAATGGGAGATCTCACTTACACATCGGAATTGTTATTTTCTCCTAAAAACGTAGGGGTTCTAGTGATGATGGGTTCCAACTTCCAAATGGCAGGTGGGTGGCTGCTCCTTGAGAGACAAGAAAGTCTCTGAGGGTCCTATAACATACAAGAAGCATAAAGATGATATCAAACAGGCTGGATCCCAGATGGTTAACACTAGCAATTCTTGAAGGAAGAAAATTCTGAGAAGTAGGACAGATGCCCACATGTTTGAATGATCACAATAAGATATTTTTCAATGCACTTCATTCTGTATTTATTAGCTCTTAACTCTTAGAAGAAACAATACAAATCAGAAAAACATCACAATAGCAACTTTAAATGTTTTATTATTTCTATTTTATGTGTGTGAGTGCCTACATGTATGTAAGTGGACCTGTGTTGTGCAATGCCTGCAGAGGTCAGAAGAGGGCATTTAATTCCCTGGAATTGGGGTTATGGATGGTGAATGCTGGAAACTGAACCCAGGTCCTCCACAAGAGCAGTCAGTGCTCTTAACTGCTGAGCCATCTCTCCGGCCCCTGCAATAACAACTTTAATGCAGGGAAGGTATGGTGCACATTAGACTGTAGATGTTGAATGGAAGTCAGGGACTCAAGACTTTGTGAGTCAGAACGCAATGGTGTCTTGAGATTCCATCTTCGTGGTAACTGTATCGTTGAACTAAAATGCACAAACCACTGTGTAGCACAGGCATTGGCTTACTGCAATTCTTGCTAAAACACATGATTGGTTATTTCTGCATGCTCAGCCAGTAGAGAGAACTAGGTTGTCTGATTCTGTTGTTCTAAGTGTTGGTATGAACTTGTACAAATCATCAGAAAGGAGTGGACACAGGTAGAGAGAGTTTCATAAAGTATTGTGATTCAACCCGCAGATGTGAGGTGTGAGGACAAAAAGACATGGGCCCAGGAAAGACTAATACAAGGTATGTGACAAATGCTCATGCCTCTGCCAGTTCTGGTTTGTCTCATCTGAAGAGAGGCAAACATATTCAAACCTGTTGTTGATCCAAAGCTACTCTTTAAAAAATTAGTCAACAAAGTAAAATTAGCACCAATTAGCATGACATAGATCATTATTGAATCAGAGAGTATGTGTTTAGATTTGTGTGTTTGTGTGTGTGTGAGAGAGAGAGAGAGGAAGAGGAGAAGGGAAAGAGAGCAAAGAATGGAGAGGAGGAGGAGGAGGAGGAGGAGGAGAAGGAGGAGGAAGAACAGGAGGAAGAGGAAAAGATTATTGTGAATGATAACAAACAGAAAGCAATTATACAGGAAATAAAGACCAAAATTGTGATGAAATATACCTTTGCTTTTTGGATTACTTTTGATAATCAGTGTTAAAAAATATCTTGAGGACCAAGGAATTTAATGATTATATAAAACTTCAAATATTTGTGGAAAAAGCAAGAAACATCATGATGTTGATTCTTTGCTTCTAACATGTATAGATAAAGTACAAAGGGAGAAAACTGACCCGCAGATGAAAACTTTCAGCTCCAGAAGTGTACAAACAATCTAAAGGTTTCCAGGTATGCCTGGAAGAGACTTTTGTCCCCACTAATAGGGCTCAAGCCAAAATCCAAACTCAAACCCCTATCACACAATTAGCTGGCTTACAGCATGAATTTAAGTCCCAGTTTGGAAGGGCTCTGACTGGAAAAGAGTGGGGTCCTTAACCTTGGTTGGAGATATGTGGGAGGACTCTAATGGGGCTGAAGGCATTGAACTCTCTGATTCCACAGGGCTTATTTTGCCTAAGGCGATGGTCTTCCTATCCTTATCAGAAGATGCATCCCAACTCACATTCCTTACAATATGACCCTCTCACCCTGCATCATCTATGGAAATAGGAAAAGCCTTCCATGAAGGAGATTCCAAGCAAGACAATGCTGATGCCCCTCAGTGTCCACCCGTCTTTCCCAGGCTCAAGGCTAAACAAGCCTCTAGAGTCAGGTAAAAAAGTATAGTATATGAGGAAGCTCACCACACCCCTAACGGACTTAATGGGTTTTCTAATTTATACACATAGAAGTCAGGAGAATACATTTCAAGGGTGTGGGATAATGGTGGATCAGCAGATCAGGTTCAGTTTATTGATATGGGTCCACGAGGCAGAGATTCTGAGTTTAATGTTACAGTTCACAGCTTTAAAAAATGCTAATAGTTTATTTTATTGGTTAGTCCTTTAGTAACTCTTAAGTTTGCAGAGTTGGAGAACCAGGTCTAGATACCACTAGACTCACTAGAAAAATTGTTATTGCAATTCTGCTTCTCTAAAATCACTCCTGGTACCATATTCTGTATCAATCAGGATTCTCTAGAGGAACAAAACTGGTAAAATGAACATATGTTGCAAAGAGGATTTACTAGATTGGCTTACATAGTATGGTCCAGGTAGTCCAACGATGGTTGTCTAAACACTTGGGAGGCCGAGAACCCCATAGTTCCTCAGTCCATGAAGTTGGATGCCTCAAAAGCTCCAATCTGGCACTGGAAGCCTGGAGGATTCCTGGAGAGACCTTGATCTTCAGTCCACGCTGGAAGGCCAAGGTTGGGTTCCAGTATCAGTGAAGGATGGCAGAGCAACAACAACAACAGCACCAGAATAGATGCATTTATCAGCAAGGAGCAAAGGCCAGCCGGGAAAAGTAGCACTGCTTTTTTCTTAGAGCTCTTTATATAAGGATGGCCACTGATCAATGCTGCACTCTCTGGGCAGGGGTGTCTTCCCCACTCAGTTAATTCTTCTAGAAATATCCTCACAGACCCACCAAGAACAATTCTCCTAATTGATTCCAGAAATAATCAACTTGACAGCCAAGATTAATGACAGATTGTATGGAATTAAATGAAGAAGACACTTGTATAAGGGCTCATTGTATATTAATTATTAATAATGTTTACATCAATATTAATGTCATGCAGTTTTGTATCTTTCCAGGTGTTTTCATGTATCTTTTTCTGTTCAACACTTGTGCCACTTCTATGGAGTATAATTATTTACAAATATGGAAACTAAATTTTACTTGTTTAAGAGTGTTCAACTGAATAAATGCAGAATTTCAACAAGCAAAAAAAAATCTTGCATTTAATCTTAATTCTTGCTCTAATCCTATTATTCTTTGATTACATATGATCATAAATGTGACACAACAGAATAAAGACAGGGAAGTTTGGAAGAAAAAAGTAGAAATCAGCTATTTAATAAATTAGGTCTTTTGAAAAGTTTAAAATATAGAAAATAAATCTGTTTTTGCATAGCCAGACTCAAAACTAGCTTGTAATTTCAAATTTCTCAGTACACAGATTCCAGCTTGAAATATGCTTGTCCAGATACTTGTTCCTCATAGAATGGTAGGGGAGGTGCGCATGTGAACCTGTGAACTGACCCATTAGTCTGCCGCAGGCTTCAGACTGGCTTGCCTGTCTGCTCACGTTACTCTGTGCCCCGCTGCTCTGGGCCTGCATTGGGGCATCAGGGCATCTTCTTCCTGGTGCAGCACTCCATCCTCTGTCCCACAAGTAACCGCAGTTTCAGGGTAGCACCAGTTTCTCCAGGAAAGGCTTTAAGAGAAGTTGTTAATCTGCATTTCTTATGGGGAACCCTGGAGGCTGACTCAGACTCAGAGGGGTGAGAAGCACTTTGAAGGGTGTGTGGTTTCTGCTGATTCCAGCTGCTCTCTCTATTGAATTCAGAATTTTATATTTAAAAACGTGTTTTCTAGCTCACCTAATATGAGTCAGTTGGGAGTTGTTCATAAAACTATTGATTCCCGGGCCTTTTTCCAGAAAAATTGGTGTTCAGTTGGATTGGGGTGAATCCTTAATAAGTATTTCTAGTTATTGCCTCTGATTCTTATGAGCAACCACATTTGAGAAGCAATTGCAAGATTTATTATGATTAATTTCCTGTTTATAAGGCCCAAGAGGTTAAAATTTTCAAACCATTGCAAGCATCATTATGTACAAATTAGATCACTGAGAAATTGTTATTGTACTTTGTAAGACTAATTATGCATGTGCCCTGTACTTAAAGAAGTAATTGTTTATAGAGAGATCTATAAACCTAATAATATAAAAATATAGGAATTTGATTTTTTAGAATTATTTCTGTCTGTGGTAAAATATATTAAACATAAAGTTAATATTTTAACCCCTTTAAGTAAATTCCCATTACTTTGCTGGCCGTTTTTAGAACTATTTCTTCATCACAAACTGGAACTCTGGACTCATTAAAAAATAACTCTCTTAGCCTTAATTCTCAACCTGAGGTAACAAATGTTATACCTCTGTTTCCTATGATCTTTTTTAATTCTAATTTTTCTGTTCTTTGACACTTTGGGCCATTTTCAATACCCATTATCCTTTCACATCCCTCTGAAAGAATTCTTCCAACAACCTCCTTCCTATTTTGATATCAAACCCAATAAGTTTAATTAGGATGGCTAGCATGAATAGGGCTTTGTTTACTGGAACACAGGCAACTTACCAGAGAATGCCCCGCTGAAGAAAACAATTGATCCCCTCTTCCCCAGCACACATTAACTACCTATAATCCCTCAGAGAGGGATCAGGCCTGATGAGCCCCTCCCATGTGCATGATGAGATGGTGAGTGGACATTGTGTGGAGGTCTTACTTGGGTTACCACAACTGCTGGGTGCTAGCTTTGAAAATATTAGATACTCATGTCTCAATTTGATAATTCAAAGAGGTCAGGAAACTAATAAATGGCTATTGGTGGGAGTGTTCCTGGGAAGGGAGCTAGAATGCAGTGATATAAATGTGGGAAAGGGAATAACAGACTATGAAGCATTAAATGGGCTGGGGAATGGGAGAGCAGGGCAGAGGAGAAAGTATGCGGAGGGATAACTAACACTAAACACCTTTAGTAAGAGCCATGTGGAGACCCAGCACTACATAATTTTCTTAAACGATATACATACACATTATAAAAAGATTAAAAGAAATTATTTTATATCAGGGGACACTGCCCCTACTAGGCACCACAGGCTAGTGCAGTAAAAGCTCAATGCTAGAAATGGACTCCCTCTTTTGAAACTGTTGACCAGGGGTCCCATAGACCCTCAAACAGTACTGACCATTGCCCTTGCTCTTGGTTACCCACCAGAACTTCACAGTAAGATTCTACTGCTGAAGATACTACATATATGAACTACAGACCAAACAAGGAGAAATCATGCTGACTTCAAAGCCTCATCTCTACTAGCTAGCTCTCATAGTATTGGAAGGTGCTATGCATGCTACCTGAAGAGAAAATTAGTCATCATTTTTACCCATCTCTGAATCCTATGAACTACAACTGACCTTGCAAGATATGCCCACCAGTGGAATAACAAATACTATGTGAGTAACTAACCACTTTCTGATTGGACTTAAGGTCTGTTTCATAGGATGGAACTCATACTTGACATTGATATCAAGCCTAGGAACTTGAGGCAAGACATGTCACAGGTCATAGTGGAGAGCCTAATAGTAATTTTCCTGCTAAATAGTTAAAAAATACAGTGTTAAACTGACTCCTAATGACTTATTGTTATGCCCATAGATTATTACATCTCTCAACTCTCACCAGAAAAACTTCTTTATGTAGCAGATGCTGAATAACACAGAAACCCACAACTGGCCAATGTGCAGAGAACAGGAGGATGCAGACTTTTTATCCTGGAATAGGACACCTGTATTAAACTTCTGCCTCCCAAGATTCAGAGATCAAGCAAGAGAGGAGGCAGAAAGGCTATAAGAGTTTCCAGTGGTGGGGACCATAGGAAACAGTTTTCCCAACAGTTGGTCAGCTATTCATAGGAACCCACAGCAATGCTGACAGCATGCACAAGTCCCATGCAAGCTCAAGCCAGACAAATTCCAAGCATAGACTAAGGGCAGCTGTAAGAAACCCTAACCCTACCTAAGGACTAGTGGCAGCTGATGGCCACAGGGAGGGGAAGAATCAGTCTCATTTAAGAATGAAACTCTTGATAGGTTGACCAGCTTTGAGTAGATAAACCCACACCAAAGGCATCTGGGGACACAAATTTGACTCCAAAGGGATATATATATATATATATATATATATCTCCATATATATATGAATATATATGTGTGTGTGTGTGTGTGTGTGTGTGTGCGTGTGTGTATGATGGGAGGTAGTACAGATAGGGAGGGAGATCTAAACACAATAAAAATATACTACATGTAATCTGCAAAAAAAATCAATAGAACAATTATTTAGAAAAGGGGCTGGAGAGATTGCATCACTGGTTAAGAACATTTGGTACTCTTCCAGAGGATCCAGGTTCAGTCCCTAGGACCTCCACAGGATGAGTAGCAACTGTGTGTAACTCTACTTCCAGGACATCCTGCCATCCCTTTTAGCCTCTGGAGACAGTGTATATACACAGTGCATTCACACACACACAGAGGCAAAACACTCATGCACATAAAATAAGAATAAATAAATAAAAATAAACCCGTACAGTAGTTCAAACTAAACTAACTGGACAAAGTAGAATCTCTGAGCTGATGGAATTTCTCTACTGTGCTGTCTAGTTTTGTAGCCCCCACGTAGCCCCACACACACATGTGGCTACTGAGTATTTGAAATGTGGGTGATGTGACAGAATTGATTTTTAACTTTAATTTTAGTTCAGTTCAAAGTAAACCATTGTATGTAACCCTTGTAGCCTATGTGCAAGTAACTAATTTCTGTGTTATTAAGTTGTAACTACAAGGAACAGAACTTGTCACTGCCCCTCCCCTCCACAGCCCTTCAGGCTGTACGAAAAGCCTCACATGGCCTGTAGAACTCTGTGCTAACTAGAGCTCAGGAGACCTAGGATAGGATAAGCTGGAAATGGAACAGTCTTAGCAACGGATTAAAAGAATTTGGTGTATAAATACCCCTGAGTAATTCGGTGGCTGGGAATCACAGAGGAACAGGTTTCACTCAGACTGTAGGAGTCCCCAAGCAGAATCAAGTAGAGGCATCTCTGGTGATGCAGGATAAGTCATTCACCCATTTACTAGTGTTTCTTCCTGCTTCATTCTCTATTCCTCTCCTAGCATTTCTTTGTGGCCAAGTTCCCTAGGAATCAATTTCTTGGGATACCAAAACCAAAAAATGTATTACCAGTTCCAAAGCTATACCAACCCATCTGTATAATCGGAAGCATTATATTCTTAAAGCAAATAGCTCAAGAGGTCAGGCAATAGAGACAAATGACGAGGTTCAATCTCACTTCCCCAACACCCACCTGGCTCAATCCCCTTATCTGTACAAAAAAAAATAATAGCTTCTCCTGGCTCATAGGACTGTGGTAATAACCAAAAGCAATTAGCAAATACTTGCACTTAGCACTGATTGATGTTTTAGTTGACTGTCTTTTTGCAACCATATGTAGTGAACACGGTTCCTGTTGACGTGGTCTACTTGAAGTTGGACAATACTCAGAGTATTGAATCACCCAACTGTCAGTGTCCAAAGTGTTTTTTTCTTAATGTACGTATGTTCGCATAGTTATGTGTTTGCATGTGTATGCACATGCATGTGAAGGCTAAAGGACAACTGTGGCTATCATCCTCAGGAACCCTGTCCACTTCCTTTAAGAGAGGTTGTCACATTGGCCTGCAGTGCACCAATGAAGTTACACTGGGAATCCTAGGCTTCCTTCCCTCTTTGCATCCCCAGGTTAGGGTTACAGTGCCCCCATGTACATGCCAGGCTTTTATCTGGATGCTAGGAATAGACTTCAATCCCTCATGCTTGCAAAGCAAGTGATTTGCCAACTGATCCAGCAAAGCTACTCCTATCACTTGGGAAACTTTAAGGTCTGAGCAGCTGTGATCCAGGGACAGAGGCCAGCCAAGTTCTCTGTGACCCAGAAAAACTAAAAGACATGCAGCAGGCCAATGAGATGTTTAATCACTGTTCAGAGAGGGCATACAGCATCTTACCCAGTGTCCCCATTCTCTCTTCCCTCTCTGGAAGCTTTTGGTTTCTAAAACCAAAAAGGAAAATAACATGAAGAGAATTCTGTGGGTGATGATAGACCATAGCCAGGTAGCCCTCAGCAACTCCTTTAAATGACAGAATTGTCACACAGTGTATGGTGCAGGACAAGGGTGGTCGTGTATGTGAAAGAACCTTTCCTATATTCCAAAATATAATGTTTACTGTTTATCTGAGGAAAGAAAACAGACAAGAGAGCAACAAAGTGCAGAATGAAAACCTTTCCTTTCCCCTGACTTCTTTGTAAGAAACAAACATCTGCAACCAAAACAGATTTGTTACTAAAATCCAAGTGCAGTCCAAGCTGAGTTAGCGTGACAGTTTGCCTTTGTGTGTGTAACAGCCAGGATTCACCTTTCCTACCTGGGAGACGACACACAACAGCACAGCAACTTAACTGGGGAAATGGGCAAGAGGCCCCAACCTTACCCAAGGAACTATTGGCTGCTGATCACTACTAGGAGAAGGAGAACTAACTGGTCTTCTTTAAGGGAGTGATGCCAGATAGGCTGATCAGGATCCAGCAGATGAACTCACACCAAGAGATGTCTGGAAACACTTGACTCGACAGGCCTTAACCTATGTGACAGAATGTATGAAATCTAGTGGGCAGGCTTTGGGGCAGACAGAGGACAAGGTCTAAATATGATTAAGACGTATTGAACGAAATGCACAAAAATTCAATAAAGTATATATTAAAAAATAGAAAAAATAATCTTGCTTAGAACAGAGATACATAGGCTGGTTGGGAGCTTTGATTGGCCCTGAAAATACTGCTAAGAAAGAGAAATGGTCTAAAATGGATTTGTCATTTTGGTATAAAGTCTTTGAAGATTAGACAACCTTAGCTCTCTGCCTTGATTGCAAATGATCACTCGGGATTTAAATTCCAGGCTGAAAAAGGAAAGGATTTGATTTAAATTTCAGATTAACATCGGCCTCCCAGCAATCTGGCATTGTGAATGAGAATCAAACAAGGCCATCAAGAGCCCTGAGCGGAATGGGAGACTAAATGTCAAGTATCGGGTTGAATTTCTATTCAGGAAGGAAGCACTTTAGAAATCAAGACTGGCTGGAAGGTGACATTTGACCGTTGGTACATGTTGGAAGATATTAAATTTTTCTTTAATCTAAACCCTAGAACTACTTGATTTCTTCACACCTGAAGCTAAGTTGCACAACATAAGATTAATCCAGTGTTCAAGACGCAAATGCCAAACTAATTTTTTAATTAATACTACAGAACTTTAATGTCTAATATAAGCTAATTGCTTTCTAGCAAATCCACAAGATCTTCTTTAAAATACAGAGTTTGGACCAGTGCATGGCTCAGTGGTTGAAGGAGCTTGCTGCCAAGCCTGAAGGCTGAGCTCAATCTGCAGGACCCACATGATGGAAGGAGAGAACTGACATGCTCAGTTGTTCTCTGACAAAGCGGAGGTCACAGTTTTGGGAGTTCTAGTCTGTGACTGGCTGGCCTGTCAATTTGGGCATGTAATAGGAGTGACAACACGTGACAAAGCACATGGCAAGAGAGAAGCTGGTTACCTTATGGCCAGGAAGTCAAAAAGAGAGTGAGGAGGAAAGGCACACTCATTGCTCCCACCTACCCCCAAGGCCTCCTTCTCAAAGGTTCTGACACCTCCTGATAGCGCCAGTCTGGGGACCAAGTATTAACACACAGCCCTTCTAGCTACAGCTGATCAGTGCGGTGGGTTGTGTGGCCAGAAAAGCACTTCCTGAGACAGTGCCTTGAAGTCTACACTCAATTGTTTCCAAAATAGGGGTAGGGGTTGTAGGGAGGGAGTGGGAATTGAGCTTGGGCCTCCTGTGTGCTGAGAAAGTGTTAGTGATTTCCTCAGGCAGGCTTTGAGCTTGTAATTCTCTTCCTTTAGACTTCTAAGTAGTCAGATTTGCTGAAGCACCGGGCACAGCTCTAACCTCTTTTTGCTACTTTTTTCTTTCTTTCCTTTTTCCTTTGCTGTTGCTTTGAGGCAGGATCTCATGTAGCTTAGGCTGGACTCACATTTATTGTGTAACCAAAGATGCCCTTGACCTCCTGATGCTCCTGATGTTCCTGCCTTCACCTCCTGAGTGCTGGGATTCCAAGTGCATACCACAGTGGCTCCCAACCTCACTAATAAAAACAATGCTGAATGTTGGTATATGTCACTTATTTCAAGTATGGGAATTTGCAAAATGAATCTTCAGAGAACAATTGCTAAATTAAAATTAAATGTATTAGTCATTTTGGCAGAAATTTTAGAAGAATCTTCCAAATTGCCCTCTGTAGGCTTTTATTAATTTTTTATTACTACCAGAATCATGGGAAAGTGACTTTTCATCTTCAGCTTTGCTTGCCCTTTGAGGCTGCCAAGCTGTGGGGTTTGGGATTCTTTTACATAGTTTGCAGACGTTTAATCATTTCACTGTGGTGAAGTTAATCATGTGTTCATGTATTCAAGAAAGTGCATATTTATTTTTATATAAAGTCACATATCTCTATTAGGTTCATGACTATTTCTTCCCAACACCAAAGGATATTTTTTAAATAGCAACTTTTAATTAATTGATATACAATAAACTGTACATTAAAAATGAACAAATAATGGATTTTAACCTCCACACTTATATACCCACAAATGTATGAAAATCCATGTACCTGTCTCTCCATGGTGTCATCTCCTCCAGTCCTACCAAATCTTCTCAACAAAGTTGACCTAGATGGAAGATGATTATCCTGAAACTCCTATAAGAACGCTGCTTGGGATGTTTCCCCTGCCCTGCAGGATCTTCCGCTCTCCAGATGGCTGTTGAGACATCCATACCGCAGTACTCACGAGTTTTTCTTTAAACTATAATCCTCACACATTTTTCTAAATGGTTAGAAATAAAACTGAATTTTAAGAGAAAGTGGAGAAGTGATACTTTTTTAAATGGTCAAATAAAATTTCTACTTTAGCTTTTTTCCTAAGAATATAGAGACAGCTGAGCTTTTCTTTATGGGTTTAATAAGCTGCTGATAAAAAAGTATATACATATCTATATTTCCATGTATATATCTATGCATAGCAACACTGTGTATGATGATATAAAATGAAATTTTTATACAAGCTATAGAACTTGCCCACATGTGTAATCTTATTACCGCTAGCAGAACTAAATCATATTATATACAGTATTCTCATCATTCAACTCTAGCATAGGATGAATATTTCTGTAAGTGTATTTTTACAAACCAATTCCAAGTTTTTATGCTGAGTTTAGAAACAATGATAATTTAATTTTCTACTGTGCTTGAACATTGTGGTGAGTTTTGAATTTAATATTGTACTCTTTAACCATGCAAATTTTCTCTTAAATTTCTGTTCATTGATCTAAAATCTAGACCTGTAAGATCACTGTCAAACTGAATAAAATATCAGTAGTCAAAAAAATTAAAAGGAAGATTTTTCTATCTGAATGAAGTTGCAAAATTTCATTAAAAACTGTGCTTTTTGAGTTTCATAAAGTAAAAAGATTTTTGAGTGGAACATAAGTCAGGTAAAGAATAAAGCAGTTACTCTTTAATGCTTAAAGACATTTGCGGGGCTGGAGAGATGGCTCCCCCATTAAGAGCCTTTGTTGCTCTTCCAGAGGATCTGGGTTTGGTTCTCAGCACCCACATAGAAGTTATTAACCATTTGTAACTCTAGTTCCAGGGAACTCTAGTCTTCGGGCCTCCATGGCACTGTATAAATGTGATACATTTACATACGTGCAGGCAAAACACTCATACACATAAAATATTGAAAAATAAAACATTTGAAATGCATAGGTAAATACACATGATTACAGCTTCAAATTATGTAGTAGAAGCTATTTTCTTCAATTTGCACCTAAGAATAATGATAAATTTAAAAAGAAAAACATTTACATAACATCTTCTGTGTTCCAAGTACGGTGAAAAGTGACTCACAGGCATTATGTCATTCACTCATCTATGTAGAGGGATGATTATATTCATTTTAGATGTGGTACTATAGAAACCTAAAAGCCAATAAGCAAAGTTCCTGGTATTGAATACAGAGGTCAAATTTCCAATGCCTATTACTTAAACAATTAATAACTTGCTAGATTTTAGGTAAACTTTCAAAATACTCAAAACTAATAAGATGTTATTGCAGATTTTAAACAAATGCATTGATTTTATTTCTCCAAATATTTATGTACAAGTTATTTATAGTTTTATTTGATGGTAAATCACTTCCATTATTTGGGTTGCTTTTGTTTTTGTCATTGCTATTTGATTTTTTTCTTTTACCCCATTTTTGTATGTATGTGGTGTACATATGTGTGTATGCATGTTTTTCCATGTGTATGTGCTCATGTGTGTGTGTGCATGTGCATGTGTGTGCACTTGGAGGCTTAAGGTTGATGTTGGGAATGATCCTAGAGTACTCTTCCCCTTTATTCATTGATCAGGGTCTCTTACTGTGACCCAGAGCTCACTGAGATGACTAATCTCAGTAGTCAGCTTGCTCTGGGGATCTTGGGTGTCTGCATTCCAAGGATGGAATTACAAGAGTTCCTCCATGCTCACCTGGCATTTACCTGGGTTTCTGAGTATCTGAACTCCAGTTCAAGGGTCCTTCAGGATTTTCTGGCAATCATGTTACTGGATGAACCATTTTTCCAGACCATGATTTGCTTTTGTTTTTTTAAGTCAGGGTCACACATAGGCCAGGCTGATCTCAAGCTTGCTATTTAGTTGATTCCTCTTCCCCTCCATCTCCTAATTGCTGGCCTTAAACTTAAGGTACCATTAAACTTTTTAATTTTAAAAGTCATGTGGTAGACTTTTCAGTGAAATATAGTGGACTAAGTAAATGTGCTAATCTCTGAAAAATAGTCTGTATTATTTTGTTATAAAACCCTGAAGAGTTAGAACTCAGGTCTTTTCCCTGCCATTGGCAAATTAGAGCTAAGAGAAATCAAGAAAATTATTTTATTAATTAACAAGTTAGAAATAATATTATGGCATGAATCCTTACTTGTCTATTATGACATGAATACTTACTTTTTATTATGACATGAATAATGTTTCACTGGATGAAGACATTGATGTTGTGTTGTTTACATAATCAATAATTTTAGTTCTCTTACCTATTTTTGTTGTATTTTGTGAACTTTTTCTTTTCATTGCAAAATTACTATTTTGAAAGACTTTCTTTATATAAATCAGATATAGACACAAACAAGAAATTTACCAATATCAAATTAACATTCTTATTACATTACAAGCAATCAAATACAGCCTGATTTTTATATATCCCTGATAATAATGGGGGAAAAGCCTTTAAACAACACTTTAAAACATTACATAATTAAAGAAAATGTAGCCAGTAGAGGCATTTCTTACTTCTCTAAATCATATCTACATTTAACTGTATAAAAATAGATTATATTTACAGGAATAAGGAGCATAAAGAAGCCTAACAAGCATGAACGACCTCTATTTTTAGGGGAAGAGCACTGGAGAGAAAGGAAGTAGAGTGAAAAGAAAATGAGGAAGGGCAAGTGGGCACCTTGGTAAGTTATCTCAGGTCTTAGTGGCACAGTTACTATAGGTCAGCCCAGGCCACTTTTCTGCGAAAAACACACACATGTATGTCTATAGTATATCAAAAGAGGAAAATTTGCCATGAACTTCTCTTTCTTTGTGTGCAGCGTTTGAGTCCTGACCATAAGAAAACCATGAAGTTCATGTGACACTCTCCTTGAGGGTTGCCTGGGACCAGGGCCTTCTCTTAAGGGATTTGTTTCTACACGAATCCCGGGGCAAGGGGATAGAAGGACTGATGATGTTCCATTGTAAATGGAAAATAGGTAGGTGCGGTTGTTCCTGTCAAAGGGTTAACTAAGACAGAATTCCATTTAAATAAAAAGTCGTGAAGAAGCCACTTGGCAGAAATTAAAGTTTTTCCAGGGTCAGCACTTCTTAATATCAAAATACACACTCAAGGTTGCACTCTATGCTCAAAATTACATCCTGCTTATCAGCTGCGCCCCTTGACATTGGCTAAACATGTGAAAATGTGAAGCCGAGCTCTGACCACTCAGACTGAGGCTCAGGAGCCCCTTTCGGTTAGGGATAAAAGCCAGCAGGAAACTGTTAGTGTGCTTGCCTGCTTGATTGGTTGCACCTACATATACCCTCCTGCTGAAGTAAAACTTTTAGCCTCACCAAAATACTTTGAACTGTGTAATCATTTTCTTGAGACCCATTTCTAACACCATGATGCGGGAGAGCTTGGCATATTGTAAACAGCGAGCAAATCCCTTCGCTTTAAAGCTGCTCTTGCACTAGCACTAAAAAAAGGCACAGGCCAAAAGCGCCCAGTCTCCTGGACTGTTTCTGTATGCTCCCCTGTGGAGAACAGAGGGGGAAGACCAGGCTTCTTCCATTTTCTGGCTTTGGAAGCTACCTCTTCTCTAATATAGCGTTTTGCTTAGCCAACACCATAGAAAACGGTGGGATTTTTCTAGATACATGGGCGCCTCTTCTACTGATTCTAACTTATGTAACAAGCAACAAAAAAACGATGTCTTAAAATGTCTTAATCGAATATCTACAGGATATTATAGGAATGTATGAAGCAAGGTAGGGTGCTCAGAGGTGGCAAACATCAGAAGTTACACATAACAAACAGTATCAGCGAGATCAGAGCAAAGGCGAATTTTATATTTGAAAATTATTGTGCTCTATCAATTTAAAGTGATCAGTGTTACTTACGAAGAATTTGCAGAAACCCGTCATAGCAGGAGCTATGATTTGAATGTGTTCTGCAGCATTCACTGGCATTTCACAGCTGTTAGGTGGGTCTGAGGTGTCGGGAGCCATTTACCTGCCTTGAGCTATGCCCTCCTTTAGGATTAGGCAGATGTCAATCTTGTGCACAGAAGTGCTGATTGGAAGCAGGAGTTTTTGTTATGCAAATGATTTACACCTAAGGAGAAGTTTATTTTACACCCAAGACTGAGGTCACCTGAAGACCTTTGAAGGAAGCCAATCACATCTTAAGATATTTTGCCTGTGTTAGTATTGATTTTGCATGGAAACTTCTGACCCATTGTTTAGCTCATTTCACAGTATAAATAGGGGGGGGGGGGGACTTAATAAAGGCAAGCTGTTTCAGTATGACTGGCAGTCCTCCTGAGTCTGTCCCTTTGTTTTCCTCTCTCTATCTCTAAATTTTCTCATCCTCACTTCCCGCTTCAGGTACGGTTCGATTTCTGCCGGTCGGCTCTGGCACCGTGGGTCATGAAGACCCACCCTTGTGAAGGGATTAATCCCGGTAAGTGAAGGACTCCCCCAAGTCCACTCGCTCACTCTGTTCTGGGTGAGGACACAGTCTGTCCCTTTGTTATCCTTCTACCTTTTGCTTTGTGGAATCACACTAAGCTGGCATAATGATGATGCCTTGATCTTTGGCTTCTGTACTTCCAAACTCTGGGAGAATGTTGCTATACTTTATAAATTTCCTGGTCTCAAGTGTTCCCTTACAACAACACAAAAATAGGCTAAGGCAGTGGACGTCTGATTCTGCCTGGACGGCCTCTCTTCCTTTCTTTGGTCCTTTAGCTCAGAATCTTGGGCATGTGCCCTTCATCCTTGGTAGACTCTCTTCAAAATATTCCAGACTCTCTTTGCCAGAAATTAAATATTAAGCAGAGTTTAGGAGAAGAAGATATATCCTGCTGTTCTCTCTAAAAGCCTGTTCTGGTTTACTTAAACTTCCACTTAATTTTGTATTCTACCCCAAAACTTTTTAGTAAATTTCCCTTTTTATTTAATAACCTCTGGGTTCAGAAGTGTATCAGTTAACTCTTACTATCAACATACAAGAAAACATTCTTTATGTGAACTTAAAAGCAAAGTAGAAGGTTTCCACCTTAATGTGAACACAGTATTTATTTATAGATCTGGTCCATGTAATCTACTTGGCCTTGAGCTCATTAGGCAGCTGAGGATGATCTGGAACTTTTGATTCTCCTGCCTCTGCCTCCTAAATGCTATGGTTACAGTGTGCACCACCATGTCCAGTTTTGTATGGGGTTGAAGATTGAAGCCAGAGCTTCTACATGCTAGGCAAGCAGTCTACCAACTGAGCTCCAAACCAACCCTTGAATTTTTTTTTTCATGCATTTGGAATAAAGACTGTGCCTGAGAAATGGGATAAAAGTTATTTTTCTTTATCATTTTATTAATAAAATTTATCTTTTGAGGTGAACTCTAGAGGGCCATAATTTTATTTATGAAAATTGATACATACTTTGATCAATCAAATATAGTGTGGTTCTGAAAATACAGTTAAAAGCTCAGTTCTCACTCCTTCCAAACAGCACCAGTAGAAACAGAAAGTAGAGAAGCTTTCTAGAAAGTACAAATATTTCCTGTATGCTTCCTCAGCTGCTCTAATTAATAGCACTTTTCCACACAATAGCTTCTAAAGCCTATTAAGAAGGATCATTTCCTTGCAGCTCAGGGCCTCACTTCTCTCTCTAGCATTTATTTGTTCATCAAATATAATTTATTGCCTACTGTGTACCAAGCACTCTTCTACCACTAGAATGATGAATTAGAAGACTCATTGGACAACTTCTCTAATAAAAGGTGAGATAATACATATTTCAGGCTTTGTGGACAAGATAGGGCCTGTTTCAACTGCTACTGTTGCCTACAAAAGCTCCCTTAAATGATATGTTGGAAAACGAATATGGATGTATTTAGATAAAATTATCTATAAATACAGGCAGTTGGCCAGATTTGATCCATCCACAGTATAACCTTCCAATTCCTTAACTGTATGGGTGATGTTTCTGCTCTGCTCGATTCTGCTTTCAGGAGACAGAGGAAAAATAACTACTCATAAATAAGTAAGCAAGATATTTTGAATAGTGACAAAAGCTGTAAGGAAAATGAAACCAGTGGCATGACTGACAGTGACCTGGAAACGAGGCTGCACTTTTTCCAGGTCTGCGGTGAAGGCCTGTCTGAATGGCAGGAAGGGGCAGGCTGGGTAAAAATCTGGGAAGAGCAGGCTCCAGGCTGAGCCTCTAGCAGTGACTTGTCTAAGACACCCAGAGCTAGTCTGCTCAAGCGAGGAAGCTGAGCATGCTGGAGACCTGCTGCCTGCGATGAGAGAAATGTGGTCAGAACTGTGTCCGTTCAGCTCAGGAGGCATGACCTGCTGCTGACTTAGTTAGCATCCCTTGATGGCCCAGTCCAGCACTACAATGTAAAAGGACCACCAGCTGTACCCTTTATCACCTGGTGTATATTAGGAACTCTGCAATGCAGCATCACATGCAGACATCTGTCCACTTGGTGTTTGTTTAGTCCACGTCACAGAGAGTAAGTTGTCCCATACGGCTCAGAATCTTTATATTCTTCATGACTCCCCCATGTGAAGGGACAGACTCTTGCGACTCATGTCTGCACAGAATCCCTGACTACTGTTATGTCCTGGGGACCTGACTAGACAGATGAAAAGGAATTTTAAGGGTTTGTCTTCTTCCTTTTCCTTAAAGCACCTTATCTGAGATCTCCACTCTCTTTCTCCTTCGTCTCTGGGCCCACCAGACTTTGCAGGGTCCTTCAGGCCAGGGTGCTTTTGAAGAAGATGGCCCTCAACTTCCAAAACCCACCTCCCTCCTTTCCTAAGAGGGAAGACAAAGTAGAGAAGACTGGCACAGACAGATGAATTAATGACCAGAGCCTGTGTGCTTTACAGAGGGCTCACTTGATCATTACGATCCCTTAGAAGATAAGGAGTTCACCCCTTCTTTTTTCAGATTAAGAAACAGGTTCATTATGGTTTCATAACATATAGAGTCTCATGTAAGTACTAAGTGTAACACTAGGATCTGAACTTATATCTCACTAAATTCTGGGCTCTTTCAAGTGTGAAAAGTCATGATTGATAGCTGTTCCTTAGTCCTTTTAGAAACCTAATGCTGAGAGCCTGGCACAATAACACACACTTTTGATCCCAGCACTCAGGAGGCAGAGGTAGGCAATAGCTCTGTAAGTTCCAGGTCAGCTTGATTTATAAAGTGAGTTCCAGGCCAGCCAGGGCTGCCAAATGGACTATGTTTCAAGTCCTACACCCCCAAAATGAAACCTAAGGCCCAATGTATATTGGTGATTTTCCCATAGGTCCAGTAGTTGAACAAGGTCTCTAGTCACTGACACACAACATATCGACACTCCTGGACAAATATGTGCACCCACATACCACAAATCCACCATTGACTATGATTAAAAAGTTTTAAATTCATCCCCTTCTGTCCCTTTGTTCTTATATCATTGTATCAGTATCCAGATTCTGAAACTTGATTTTGAATTCTTGTTTATGATGCTGGATAAAAAGAGTAGATCACCATTAAATTCTCATTAGATAAATGACTAATAAAATTTTAATTAGTTTGCACATATAAAATGAAGAATACATTTCAAATAATGATTTCTTTCCTGTGTAAATAAAACTGGTAAACTTGTTCCTAGTGAGTTGGAAGTGTATTTTAATTGAACTGTATAATTTAGTTTTATTGGCTGATTTGATTTAGAGGAAAATATTTCATGCCTTTGACAGAGATGAATAAAATGTCTACCCATTGGAAAGATACTTTATAACTTCACTAACCTTGTAAGATACACCATGAACGTGTATAAGTGACTGAGGTATTTATCTGGGTGCATTTCTCATTAGGAATGCCCCAGATCGAGCTGAGAGCAAGCTCAGAAGTCATGGTGAGTGAGTTTGATTGCTGCCTCCTCATGTACTAGCAGTAGAATCCCAAAGTACTTAATATTTCTCTAGTTTTCCATAAAGTATCACAGACACATACAAATTTTGGCAGAGTCATTGTAGTGGAACACCGGGAGATCATGTTGTGGAATGTACAGAAAAAAGCTATGGAACAGCCCCTGACCACACTGAGTCAGACTGAGTGTGTAAATATTAGCTGTTTTCACTTCTGGGATAGCTTTGTCAATTTGACACGACCTCGAATCACCTGGGAAGAGTCTCAGTGAGGGACTGTCAACACTGGGTTGGCCTGTGGGCAGGGTTCTGGCAGATTGTCTTGATGCTCTTAACTGGTATGGGAACACCAACCTTAAACATGGATAGACCGTCTGGTAGTGGCTCCAGTAAACCGACATGAAAGAGGGAAAGCCTTTTCCCTTATGCTTGCTTGCTCGGTCTTCACTCTCACTGGTGAGTTCATATACCCTGTTGCTGCTGCTGCTGATACTTTTACTGACATTAGAACCAGCTTCTTCTGGCTTCCAACATGGACTGAAGACCACCAGCAGCTCTCCTGGAATCCTCCAGGCCTTCAGTACCAGATTAGGACTGCCGAGGTACCCCGCCTCCTGAGCTGAGCACCTATGGGTTTCTTAGCCTCTCCAGTATGAGACAACCATTGTTGGATGACCCAGGCCATATCATGAAAAACAGTCTCATAAATCTCCTTTTAATATACGTTTATTCTAGGTGCTCTGCTCTGACTAATATAACTAATATAACTTCTAAGACATGTTCTGAGCCACCACTAGTGAGAATGTTCTTCAGACAAGCTTGGAAATTAGTGATGTGACTAAAAGGTTCTGACATGCTCCTGGGCTTGTGTGCATTCCCACACAGGAAGAGCTCTTGGTAGCACTCCCCAAATCCACTGGTATGTGGAGTATTTTTGGTCCCATACTCATGAAAGCCACTAGGAAAAAAAAATTCATAGAACTTGGAGAATTCTAGCCTAAGTCATCGCCATCTTCTATGGCGGAAAATGTCAGACTGATTTGGTGGTTATCAGGTGCTTCTACTGCCAAAGAACCAGTAGAAAATATATAATGGTCAGAAGTGTCTAGAAAATAATACAAGGACCATCAGTATGAGAAGGGAATAAATAAGTTCTTTTTGATATCCCACTTTGAGATTCCATCGCAAGATCCAACTGACAGTGTTTGAACCTCCATTTTTCCCACTACTGCACATATTCCACAGTAGAATGAGAGAAAGTGCACCTCACAACTTCTCGGTGAGAGCTCACTCTCAATTCACACTCCACACTGAACTCAAGGAAAGGAACTGCTTTCTCACTTTAGCCAAGGTCATCATTAATTATCAGGAGGAGGATTACTGCTACACTCTACACTCTGTATCTAACAAAGGAAAACACTCTCTGAGGACACATTGCAGGAAGTAAAGGCTGTTGAATAATGTAAGATTCTCAGCTTTCCTTGGGGCAGAACACTGAGGACCCCTCAGCAAGAACAATGAAACTCTTGGACCAAGTTTAACACTACACACAGGGAAAGGTGGGAGCTATAGGAAACGGCAGCTGGGGCAGACACCTGTACTTGACTCAAGCCTCTCTTACATCTAGAAGTGAAGATGGACTTATTCTAAAGCATTTTCCCCTCTTTATGTGACAAGTGACTTGTTTTCTCTTAGTTCTATGAATGTAAAATGAAGTAGATAGATGTGTATTTTCTAAAGAAAACTAATTTATCAAGTTCAAATTTAATTTATCAAACTCAAATTTAGCATTGAGATTTTGTCTACCAGAATGAGTCCTAGGGATCTATGGGTTCACCTGCAAATGAACTTGGTGGGCCACTTTGCTCAGCCCACAGTCATTTACTCAGAACCAAAGTTCTAAGTGTTAGTAAAAGGAAAGCAATTCTAGCAGACCCAGGGGAAAGAGAGTTTATTAGAAAGGCACTCAGTAGCTCACAGAACCACTGGTAATCCTAGAGAACCAAGATTAAAGCTAAGAAAACACATTAAACATGAGACATGATACAGACATAAAAAGTAATAAATATGTAGACCTTATTTTGTAGAGTTAATTTTGGAACCATGCAAATAGATTTTATGATTATTTTAATTATTGCAATTAAAAGCTGACAGTAATGTTCACAGCTGAGTAAAACTGATGATTGCTTTTTATCTTCCAGGGAGGAGATGATATCTTCTAGCACTGTGAAAGCTAGCCAGTAGGCATGAAACATCAAGATCAGTACCAGCTTGATTCCTCCACACTCTGTGACTCAAGTATGTAGTATATTCAGAAACAGAATCTTACAGTCAAGTTATAGAGGGTAACCAAGAGCAATGGCAATAACCGGTCATGTTTGGGGGTCTATGGACCCCATTGGTCAGCAAGTCCTAAAAAGGAAACCAGTTCCTGGCACTGGGCTTTTTATTTGTAGCCTGTGGTATCTCATAGGGGCATTATTACCATGTTATAAGGTAACTCAATTTCAACTCTTTTAAAATATGTGTATGTATATATTTTAGGATGATTCTTGAGAAGTAGGTTTCCATGTGACTTGGAAAAGGCCTTCAGTAGGGCACCTCTCTCCCCCCCTACCCCTGCTCCCTGATCTTCCCTGTGCCCTATGTCCCACCTGATTTAACCCTTCCTGCTCCATTATTCCCCTTTTCCATCTTTTATCATTGCATTCTATCTCTTCTCTCTTAAAGTCACCCCTCTCTCATGGATCCTTACTACATTCCTGAGCTCTCTGGGTTTTCCAAATGAAGCATACATAATTAAGTTCAAAGCTAGCATACATGCATGAGACAGAACATATAATGTTTGATTTTCTGGGTTTAGGTTGCCCCACAAAATTTGAATTGGATTATTTCCAATTCCATCCATTCCCATGAAAGTTCCATAATTTTGTTTTTCTTAAAGCCTAAAAAAATTCCACTGTGAAAATGTGCCATATTTTCATTATCCATCCATAAGTTGATGGATATCTAGGTTGCTTCCATTTCTGGGCTATTGTGAATAAAGCAGTCATGAGCATAGATGAACAGGTATCTCTCTAGTAGGATATAGAGTCCTTTGGGTGTATGTCCCAAAGTGGTATGGCTAGATCACTATATCACTTCTAGATTTCTGATGAACCTCCACATTGATTCCCACAGTGACTGTAGCAGTTTGCATTCCCATTGTGAACAAGCGTTCCCCTTTGCCCACATTCATGACACCATTTATTGTCATCTTTTAAAAATCAGTCATTGTGATGGGGGTAAGATGATGAGCCTGGCATGATGTACCCACTGGTGCAATAGTGGCACAAATATTATATGAGTAACCAAACACTTTCTGATTGTATTTAATGCCTGTTCTGCAAGATAGAACCCATACCTGGCCCATTATTAGGACTATGAACCTATGGCTAGATAGTTAGTAGTAGGAGAGAACCTACTACTAGTATTATAATAAGTGAACATAGCATTAAA
The DNA here is from genome assembly GCA_035773235.1 of Eospalax fontanierii. Taxonomy (NCBI): domain Eukaryota; kingdom Metazoa; phylum Chordata; class Mammalia; order Rodentia; family Spalacidae; genus Eospalax; species Eospalax fontanierii. The sequence continues at coordinate 31,709,467 of CM069545.1, read as the reverse complement.
CCAACTCTTAATGATTTATCATGCCCATAAGCTAGTGTATCTTTTAACCCTCCCCAGAGAAGCTTCTTATTGCAGTAGATGGTGAGTGACATGGAGACCCACAACTGGTCAATGTGCAGCACCTTGAACCTGAGGCACAGATCTGAGTGGGACCAACTGAGGCTTTTTATAGAAACTCACTTGAGAGAGCTAGTAGATAGGTCCCCCTAACCGAGCTTCTGAGAGCACATCCAACAACCTGAAGATCTCCCATGTAGCTCCACCTCTAAAAGCTTCCACTGCCACCAACAGAGCCGCTTGGAGGATAAAGTCTTGAATCACAACAAACTCTTTGGGGAGACATATCATCTTCAAACTTTTAACATTTGTATATCTCATCTTATTTCTTGGCCAATATATCCATCCTAGTCTGAGTGACATAGATTAGAGCTGTCTCTAATGTGTTTACATGTATTTCTGCATCTGTTTCTCTTCTGATTAATGCTGTATGTATATCTCTAGGTTCATAATTTTCTTTTTTATCATTTTTATTTTATGTGTGTGGATATGAGAGTATTATGCAAGTGCACCTGTGTTGTGCAGTGCCTATGGAGGTCAGAAGAGGAGGTCAGAAGAGTATACTGTTGGTGGTGGTGGAAACTCTCTGGAACTGGAGTTACAGATGGTTGTTAACTGCCATGTGGGTATTGGGAATCGAACCCAGGACCTCTGAAAGAGCAGCCAGCGCTCTTAACCACTGAGCCATCTCTCCAGCCCCAGGCTTATAATTTTCCTTTAAATTCTCCCTACAGCATTCTAAATTGCTCTTCCTTGTGTAATACTTTTGTCAAGAGTCAGGCTTGCTGCTATTAGAATTCATACATGGCTTCCCTTTGATAACACTCATCCCATTTTTCATCTCTGATACTTTGGATCACTCTGTTTTGAACTGCTATGGATCATTTTGTCTTAAGGAGTTTTTATGATAAAGTCTGAAAAACTGAATGTTTGCTTATGTATCTTTACTAACGAAAAGTCGCTCACAGCACCTCAGAACTGATTCAAACACAGACTATAACCAATGGCCTCCATAAGTGACCCCTTAATGTCTGGATCAATGCCAGGATTCAAGGAGCAGCGTGGCCCCCTGTCCTGTCGCTGCAACATCCCAATCTCTCCCTTCCTTACGTCTCACCAGAAGCCATGAGAGTTACAAAAAATGCATGGACAAATCGTTTTAAAGAAATCAGGGGCCTAGCTTGTTAATGAGGAAGCCATTCCAAGAAAACACAGAGGAATTCTTGTTTGGTACCACCCCTAGGGATGCCAACATGCCCATTACATACACATTTCTGTGTCTTCCTCACCCTGTTCATTACTAGGTCCTGGCAGGGCTTCAGAGTACAAAGAAAGGCAGGCAAGGTAGCTCACATGTGGCAGTGCCTGGCACAGAGGAGATTCATGCTGACCCAGACAGTAGGAAGAAATTTGCAGTAATAAGCCAGCTTTCCCTTGGAGGAGGAGAAGGGGAAGAAAGCTTTCGAGAAATGACCCCAGCTCCATTTATAAGCTGCTTGGCTCAGATTCCTCCAAAAACCTTAATAACAAATCCTACACAAGAAATTCTAAATTGATATTAGCTGGCCTGCAGTGGTAAATTTGATTAAAGCCAGCCCTCAAGGCCAGAAATATCATCTAAATCTGGCTCACAAAGCATGCTTTGTGGGGCTCAGTATCTGTTTTTAAAAACAGGATAGGACTGGGAACTTTTGGAAAGAGACAGCAAACTTCTTTAAAGCTATTGATTCATAAGTTTGCCTTTCCTAAATACCTCTCTCTTTTCTGGACAATTTTCAGGTCATAACCTAGATAGGAGATGGGAACAGGCTCAGTAGTCATGAGCCTGGGCTAAGCTAGCAATCAGGCATTTTGAGGAGGGGAAAGGAAGAGGATGGGATCTAAACAATTAGCATGATTTGGACACAAAGTGCTGACTTCAGCTCGTTTTTGTCTTTGCAAGTCTAACATTGCTCAGTCTGTTTGTACTCTTCCGTGGTGATTATCTTCTTGGAATACAAGCAGCTTTTCTGTTAACATTAATTTTTCCATGAATATACTCAAAGCCATATTTCAGAGAAAGAATGGTGTCTGAGAGCCTCAACGAGAGATAATGTCTAATTTCACTATTAGCAGCTACAAACGTCGTGAACACTGGCTGGAGTTCTGAGACTAGAACACCTAGACAGATAGTGGCCCATGTTAGTGTATTTTTCAACAGACACACATGTAACCCTGATATATACATTTTTAGTCTATTGTTACAAAATTCAAGAAACACAGAATGAAGATAAGAAATCAGCAGAAGACTTATGCTATTTAGGTATGATGATATGCTACACTCAAAGATATGCAACAATCTAAATTGGTTTCTCAAAGTTATCAGACCAGAAGCTACATGCACTGTGAGATATAGAAAAACCAATCGGACAGTGCCCAGGAAGAGCACCTTTATCAAAGGTGCATTTCTGAAGGTTATCCAGCACAAGAATGACTTTACACAACATGGACAGAATCTGTACTAATGATTTTTACTTAACCTTGTACCCCAAAGTTACTGTTTATAAAATAAACAAGCTCACAAAGTCATGTGCTCTTGTGACTTGGGCATTTGCCCTTAGTCCTTCAGGACCCCACTTTGCCCTCCACCCAAGATAGTGAATGAATGTGGGTATGCTTGTTTAACATGTTCCACATGGACAAAGCAGTATGTTATTTTCATCAAAAGCAGTGAGAATAATTGGGAAGTTTGTTTGATATTGTGTATATGAGATACTTTAGGCCTAAGGATCAAAGGACAAGATTCTTTGATAAGAGAAGGGTGGATTCTTCCCAAATAGATGCTGAAAAGACTGCTTCAATAAAAGTATGAGTGAAGCCAGGCTTGAGAGCACAGTTCTGTGAGACATCTAAATCGGTGGTTCTCAGAATTTGAGTCCACTGTGGCCTTAAATCTTAAAGCTAAGGGTCAGGCTGCTTCTTAATTCAGGAATACTGTAATATGGATTAGAAATGCTGCAATCCCGAGAAAAACAAAAACCCCAGTCTGGTCATTTCATGTTCTAAAATGGTCTTCTTGAGATGGTGAAATCTTAGAGGCAGTCAGATAAAGCTCCATGTGTGAAGGAAGGCTTCCCATTTACATCATTTAACCCTGGTCAAACATGAGATTTGATAATAAGCACCATGGTGCTCCTCTGTGGGTTTGATCTGGTATGACCCATTAAGGTCCTTGTGCTAAAGGCATGGTCTCCAGCCTGGAGCACTACTGGGAAGTGGTAGAAACTTCAGGAAGTCAGAATGAGGGTGTGCTTTAGAGGGGGCTATTTGAATCCAGTTCCTTCCTTTACTTCCCAGCTGCCATAGGCAAACAGGTTTCCTCAGTCTTGTATTGCCTACATGATGTTTCTGTCTTGCCATTGGTCCAAATGCAACGGGGCCAAGTGATGATGGATTTCTGAAACTATGAGCCAAAGTAAACCACTCTACCACAGTGATGGAAAGCTGACCAACACATGCTCCTGGGAAGTAAGCAACAGTCACGAGGTGGGTGGTGCAGATGCATATAAGACCCTAAGCTGCTTTGCAACCTGTGCATATAGTTATGAGTGGGCTCTGCAGTCACCAACACCATAGTGAAGTAGAAACCAACAAGAGGCCCAAGCATAGCACATGGAATAAAGATAATTCCAAAGACTGTCAAATCACTTGTAGGCACAGTACCATTAATATATTTAAAACCTTCCAAAGTTTTCAATACAAGTGTACCAAGTACCCTTCATCTTAATTAATGTAGTGCCAAAACACTGAGGAGAGAAGCTGGCATGTAGAAACATCTAGACTCACTAAATAAGATATCTCCTTTTACTGCATTGTTAGGCTAAACTCACATGACATTAAATTCTCTCTTTTAAGTATGTAGTATAGTGCTTTTTAGTATAGCTAAAAAATTGTGCAAGTATTATTGTAGTCTAATTTCAAAACATTTGTATTTACTTCAAAAAGAAACTGTACATATTAATAGTCTTTCCACATTTATCTCATAACCTCATGACCTCACCAGTCAACTACTATCTACCTTCTGTCTCTCTGGACTTACATATTCTGGACAAGTCATATGATAGACAAAGAACATTTCTTTTATCTCTGGCCTCTTTCACTTAGCATAATAGTTTCAAGGTTCATCCACATTTATAGCATGAATCAATACTTTGTTTCTTTCTATGACCACATAATGGCCCACTGTAGAAGCATAATGCATTTTCTTTTTATACATCCATTTCTTCATGACAGTTGAGTTGTTTCTACTTTGGGGCCTTTAGGAACAGTGCTGTTATAAACATTTGTATACAAGTCTATAGATGTTTTCATTTCTTAGGACTAGAATAATAGGGTAACATGATAA